>CM076574.1:1125469306-1126954951 GCA_034641835.2 Pinus albicaulis
AATGGTTTTATAATTCCGCCCTCAGCCATGTGTCTCACGGAGACATATGTCGTGTCCTTTTCACCAATTCTGCTTACCACCTCCAAACATGCGCGATATTGCCGATTTTCCAAACAGTGGTTTTACTGTGCACTTCGGTCACGGTTTCGCCTCTTATCTTCCAGGTTCCGTCGAGCTTTCTTTTATTGTACTCCACCTCCGCTCCTTTGACTCGCATCTTCCTATACTAGTTTTTTTTTCTTCAATTAAGGACTCGCACTCCTTGAGGTTCCTTCACATGCCAGTTCTATGTACGTGGTAGCATTGATCGAACCTTGAATCGATGGCTCGAGCATAATTCTCTATTACACTATGGGGAGATCCATAATTTGGACCTGCCGACCCTCTCTACCATGGCATTTCCCACTATATTACATGAGTATTGACCACAACATTGCCATACCACTGTCCAATGCCACACCGTCCACTGTCATGGCGCTTAACACGGGTTATCACACAAATTTATTCATCCAGAAATTCTTACACCGAGTTAAACTAATATCCAATGGGTTCGGGAAAGGATAGAACCTCTCACACAGAGGCTAGTAATTCAAGAAAGGAATCGGTTCCTCTTTCAACATACAGGACCCCATTAAACCACAATTATCGAGTATCTATTCCAAACTACTATACAGTTGATTATCAGGACACAGAAACCATTCATGCCATAATTAACTCGACAAATGCACAATACCATTGAAATAATTCTACATTTATGCAGTGAAGTACTTACAACTTTGGCTCAACCAGATCTTTGAATTACTTAGCCCTTCTCCTCTACTCTGTCTCTACGACAGTCCTACGCAGCCTATGCAGTTCTCTATGTAGGTCTGCCTTATTATGCCTATAAGGATTATTTTTATACAAAACCTGAATCGACTCAACTCCTCTAACGCTCAAAACTCTTCATATCTCTAACTCTGAGACTAACCCTGTGACAGACAGAGACAGACTCCTAAAATTATCTTAAATTCTGAAACTGACTATCTCTTCAGGTGCCCATTAATCATTTAGGCAGTTAAATTTTCTTCTCTAATTAACTAAAAATAAATCAACTATGAATAAATACATGGGGAAATAAAACATGAGACCCCCCTTTACATTTATTTATGGACAAAGGTTGTTTTGAGCCTAATGCCCCTGCATCAACAATTGCCATACAACTAATTTGTTTTAGGATACATGTGGCATTCTAGGGGTAAATTCCATATGAAGTGTATATCAGTCTACTAGGTGTTGGTAAGTTGTGAGTATCTAAGAAATGATAAGGAATATCCATACATCATGATCTTGTAATGTGATTATAAATTGTGTCTATAATTTCCATAAAATGTATAAATGATTTGTTTAAAAAAAAATCAACACAATCAACCCTAAACAATGCTCATGATGTGGAATGTCATTGGCGAAACCAAAATGATGGTCACATGTCCCATTTATATGGTAATGGTGATCATATATATGTTGTAGCGACACTTGATGAGTAATTAAATAAATCTCAGAGTGTGACTCATTGTGCCATATTTTTTTAAAGCATGATTTGTTTTCCTAGTTTTTACCAATTTGTTAACATATTTTATTCATTTGGAAAGCTAATTAATGATGCTTTAAGTAATTAGGACCTAATGAGAGATCATCTTCACATCTTCACTGAAATATATTTGGTAATTGTAGTCACTATATGAACCGCACATGCATGCTACTTAAGAAAAAATGAAATATAAACTATAATACACATCTTATATCTGCCATAACAATTGTCATACAACTTATTTACTTCTAGATACATATGAAATACTTCAGGTAAATTCCATATTATGTGTATACCAATATAGTAGGTGTTGGTAAGTTATGAGGATCTACGAAATGATAGCGTATCGACACATTAGTGCCCTAGTGAATTTTTTGCATAATTTTCTATTTGTTGTAATTTTGTTGCCTGGATTTGTTAAAGATATGAAATAATACAATTATCTAAGAATTGTTCTTTATAAACAAGAAGTGCAATAATTAGTCACCTAAAAGTGAGCCATGTGAAAATATTGGTAACATGAGTAACCTGGTAAGCTGTAAATGAAAAGTGAATAACCTCCACTCACCAACAGGTGGCAGGCAGGGTTGGAATTTGGATTTCTCTTTACCCGTCACACAATTTTTTTTAACGTTTTGGTCATTATTTTTCTAGTAAATAAATGTTACGTTTAAAATTTTGCACTTCATTAATGACGTTCTCGTAATAAATTAACCCTTCACCAATAAAAGTTTGATTAAAAAAATTGAACGCTCTTCCATTTTCTTTGGATTTTGGAGTGTGATATATCTGTGTCATGGACTTTTAATACCTAAAGTTTCAAGAGAAATAACTGATTCTTGTCAAACTAATATTTCCTCACTATATGCTATGATCTACTAAAAATTACTTCAAAAAGAAAGTAACCTTCCAATATAAAGAAAAAAACATGAACGAGCTTTCCCTAAATTGCAATAAATTTATGTTTACTATTAATATTGCATAATCTGTCTTATAAAAATTGCATAATCGGACTAAGAACAGATCCTCAGTGCATTTTTTATTGTTGTTGTGATTAAAATAATGAGCCAAAGAACGCTAAGGCACTCAGATAAATCAATCTATGTATTATTTCTCACAAAATCATGTTGAGTAGTAGAGACTAAGCGCTAGATTTGTTTTTGTCCTCAATCTCTCTATTAATTATGTCTATGTAGTTATAAGAATAACAAGCCAAAGAAATCTCAGGCTTCCAGAGAAATTAGTCTCTGTGTGCAGAAATTGATGATCACTGTTGACTAAATGTTATACCATTTGAAATTGCTCAGCGAAATGAATCAGGCCATGATGTACCATTTGTCAGTATCTATTTTCTCATGTATGAAAGTTGATGTACCATTGAAAGTTTAATAATTCTATTGAAAGTTTAATAACTATAATAACTATATATATATATATATATATATATATATATATATTTTTTTTTTTTTTTTTAAATTTAATGATTAATAATAATTAAATTAAAATTCTTAAAAGACAAAATAAAAGCCTAATAATCACGAACTATTATGATAATTAAAAAATATAGAACTCAGGCTGAACATAGTTACAAAGATACCAAGAAAACAAGAGTGCATGTGCATGATAACCTCTTTCTTGACAACCTATGAATGCCATTCTCAATGAAGACTCAAGACTCAACTGGATTGGATTGTGTATCAAAACAGTAGAAATGAATCAAAGTTCAATGAATGAATAACTTGATCGAGAAAATTTATAGGGAAAGGTAACTTGACTATCAATCTACTAAACCTCACTTCCATGATTAAAAAACACCCCCACCTTCTCAGTGGTCCCATCATGGTCCACCTATTGAAAAACAACCAACAAATATTATTTTTTTATATATTTTTGCATGGCCATTAGACAATGATTTACTATGGTTTTCCTACTAATTCCAATGGATGATTATTCAAAAATATTGAGAATTAGTTTAGTCTCAAGGCATAGCCAAGAGTCTTACTTGATAATTATAGATTACCTCTCCATTGGATGATTGTACATTTTTCATCTACTTTTTCACGTGAGTTTCAGTTGATGCTAGATCTTTGCCTTCTATTTCTTTAGTGAAGCTAAGAGTTAACTTTTATCTTACATTAATAACTATACTTGCATGAATATCCATGCTTTTATACTTCCCCACTATGGTCAATGTTGATGTATGGCCTTGGCCCATTGATCTTACAATTAACTCACTATTCATATTCAATTTTCTCCAGCTCAGCCCAATAAAATAAGGAAAACAGAAAATGAAGTCTTGATTTTTCTTTCTAGTGCTCCTACATAATAAAAATACTCTTAAAAACCAATTAATATATAAATTGTCATCATTCATGCTAAAATCAGTTTCAATTTTTTTAATGAATCTGCTTACAATTAATAGATTACATTGCTCACATAATAAGAGATAATTTAGAACTATGATTTCACAATAATAAATTACCCTAGCAGTTCAAACTTCGAACATACCTTATGAAATTAAAATATGGCAGGTTAATGAGCCAATCTAGTTTCCTCGGAGCCAATCTTGAGCTCGGCCTAAGTCTGAATTCCTTGAGAGTGCGAGTGTAAGGAAATAGATGCCTAAAGATTTTATTTTGTGCTTGTGTAATTCACTGTTTGACCATCAAGCCAAGCCACCAGCTATATTAACACTACTTCATGTTGGGGCAGATTGGCATTCTAATTTTTTAGTGCTATAGCCGTACTTTTTCACTACTTCACTAATCACAACCTTGGAAGTTTGCAGGGCAACGGGCTTTATTCTTTCTTTGGTGTTTTATGTAAAAGAAAGGATTTGTGAACTTTCTGTAATAGGAAGGGGAAAACTAAATTGATTCTAATTTTAAAATATCAATAATGATAAGTGGTACTTTCTTTATTAAATTTTTAATTTTGAGTGAGCCAAAAAAGTAACTTTCCTTACTTTTTGAGTACAACCTTGCAATTGCGAAGAGGACTAGTGTTTCAAAATTATTGGTAAATGGAAATTAAAGGGCGTAAGAACGTTTAAAAAAAAATTCAAACGTCAAAATTAAGTCTTCTATCCTTCCTAGGACCTCACGAAAAACGGGAATCCACAAAATTTAGTCTTCAAATATGTGCAAAATGCCTTATGACGGGAAAAATGGAGGACTGGTCCGATGCTGCTACATGAGTTAGGGTTTCATGTGGCAACAGGGAACCTTGTATATTTTTTCAAGGATAGGAAAGGAGAATATTATCAGTTAACCATCACATGAAACTTCATCACCATTTGAAAATTGTGTCCTAATTTGAAACAATAAGACTACCCAAATATTTCATTATTTAATTTTGTTGAAGATTGCAACAAGAAACAGTGAAGGAGGCATCCTGAAACATCATTCCTGATCCTATTTGGAAAGTGATCACCTAAACTAGGTGGGGCCCACACAGGTGATTTTTGTCGCAAAGTCTAATTTTAGACTATGTCTATTTTTAGACATGTCGATCATATTCTATGAGTTGCAGGATGCTATTTGTGGATGGTTGGTCAAGTTGGAAAAATAGATGGACTTCTATTTTTAGACATATTGGGCGGAATCTATTTTTAGATTGCAAGTCTAAAAATAGATATGTCGAATATTATTAGCTCTTAATAATATTTGGACTATAAACATTATCTTATTCTCTTGGAGCACTTCAGTTAAGTGCACAGATGTGGCACGGGAGCTGACAGAAGGAATTACGCTATTCCTGAGGGTTAAGTGGAGCTATTTCATGGAGACTTCAGTTAGAACTCATGTGACAGAGCTTGGTGGAGTTATTGAGGTAGTTGGTGGAGTTGTGTTCAGTTTAACTCAGTTAGACACAGTTGAGCTAGTTGTATCTAGTCTAACTGATTGATACACTAGTGAGAGTGGTGTGAATTAATTAGTTAATTAATTCACCAAATAATAACTCATTAATCAACTAAAGAATACATAAGTTAACTACAGTGCATGGTAGTTTCAGTGGAGACCAGTGGAGAGATAGGTGAAAGGGCAAGATAGACTATCTGTTGTGACTATTAGTGATGCATGAATTGCATCTACATATACATTGGAGTTGCCAATGATAATCACGCAGTCAATGAGAGTGGGATTACATTGAATTGGTCTTTGTAATCAGCTTGGATTGCGCAGTGGAGGTAGGCTAGTAGGTGGCAAAGATTGGTGCATGGATTTGCAAGATTGGGCCTAATTAGTGTATGAAGATTGTACTGTACTGAGAGCTTGTGATAAGCTTTGTATGCTTTGTATGAGATTGTCATATGATCTCCATGTTACATAATAGATAGTTGGGGTTTTCAGCTTCAGGCTTTCCCGTTAAACAACTGTGTTATGTGTGTTTTTATTGCTTCATGTGTTTTGCAATTGTTGATTAAATTTCTGCAAGAATTATAGTGGAAGGATTCTGTATTTTGCAAGAAGATAAATATTGTGAGATCAGGAGAGTCCGGATATATACATGCTTAATGTATATAATTTCTACAAATTTTGATTGTGTAATACAAAAAAATATCCTAGATAACTTAAATAATGTAAGCACTTTTGCAAAAATTTAGTGGAGAGAACCTTCAATTACATTTATTTTGAAGTTCCACTTGCATTTTAAGCCATTTTGATTAGTCTTCCATGGCTATTCTAGTAAGAATTTCAACCTCTTGTAGAAATTTTTTTGTCACTTGTATTAGAAATGAAAAAATCAAATGTAAATAAAAATTATCTGAAATGAAAAAATCAAATGCACGCTACAAAAAAATGATTTTTTTTAAAACTACATTAGCGTCTGATATCATGCGCGCATTCGCCCTCAGCTCTTGCAGAACAACATTCGCCCTCAACTCTTGCAAAATAGCATTTGCCCTCAGCATTCACCCTCAGCTCTTGCAAAACAGCATTCACCCTCACCTCTTGCAAAATGGTAAGTTCTTACTGCAGGCCCTTCCTCCTATAGTAGGGTTGACCCTATTTGGGTTATTTTGGAGCCTCTGAGAATACAAAGGTTGTGATTGATTATGGGGCACTGCCTATATTTGTGGAACTTCTTACCTCTGGGAATGATAATGTTCGAGAACATGTAGCACTTTTATTTTAGAGGCATAAAAATTATTCTTCCCAACTATCTTTATATGTCCATAATTTTCGAATTTGATTTAAAAAACAAGTACCCAACTTTGAGTTCAACTGGTGTTCGTGTAAGGTTGTTTGGGCTTTGGGAAATATTGTTGGAGACTCTGCAACATTTAGGGATCTTGCCCTCAGTCATGGAGCTCTAAGGCAGGTGCTTGCCCAGTTGAATGATACTGCCAGAATTTCAATGATAAGGAATGCTACACATTGGGCTCTGTCAAATTTTTGCCATGGTAAACCCTAACCACTATTCGAACAGGTAAGCAGAATACATTTTCTACCTCTTCTTCTTAGTTCACAGATACTGTGTATTTTTTTTATAGATCTTGGTGCTTGGTAGATTTGGACATAATATGGACCTAGGCGCTTGTTCATTACAATCTCTCCGTCATCAGGTTTTAGAAAATGCTCAGAAATTTGGGTTTCACAAGGGGATTACCCTTGCTTGCAATTATTGATTATCAATCACATTCAAAAACAGTCTTTCGTAGCATTGCTGAGCTCTTTGTAGGTGAATTTTTGAGGCAATTTCAAAATATCTGAACTAAATTTGTCTGTCCTTTTCAATACTCTGTGCTTGTAACAGAACCAGACAAACAATCTAGTGGCCAATGAAAAAACAACAACACATCCTATTGCAATGCCTACAATTAAACCTCTCTGCATGCATGAATGACTATGGCACCCTCTTTTGTGAACAAGTACTGGAGCTGAAGGTACTGGTTTCCATTAGGATCATGGAATTCAACATCCAAAATAGTATCAAATTCCACTGCAATAGTATTCCCCGGTGAGGGCAACAGTTCATTGAGACCTATTGGACTCATCACCCCCAAATAGCCTCTAGGGCTACCCAGAGTGTGATCATTTGGAGCAATAACAAATGCTAATCCATCCTCAATTGAAACAAGAACAGGACCCACATTGGTTACAGAAAATGAGAAACATGTTTTGAAAGAAGAAGAAACTTTTGTATTAGGGTCCAGAAATCTAACTGGTCTATTGTAAAATGCCCTACCTGCACTTCAAATTGGTACTCCCAACTCCATGCTAAGGCTCACTGTGCCATTCTTCAGATGAGCATCTTAACCTGAATTTTGATTCCAAAAAACCCAAGTCCCCTTTTCTATGCCCAAGACCTCTGTTACAACGAGTAGAGTTCTGAGCGAAATACTTCACAATAGGAAGCAAAAGAAACATCGCAAAATTTCTCCGCTTTAGACTAATAATTTTCTGTGCGAAAATTCAACTGCGGACAGTAAAAACATGATATCAAACACAACCAATCCACAATGGAATTTGAACATGAGGATTTATAACCACAGAAAACCCTCTCCGGGTTAAAAGAATTCCAGAATGGCTTTAAGATTATACTAATGAGTGCTTACAACACCATAGAAATTACTGTCACAATGAAATCTGCTGGAAGCAAAGCCCTTGTACAGTTTCTACATTTCCACAGTGGAAGCAAGAATCTTGCTATCTCTCATGATCTGGTTCTGTGGTCAAATCCTTTGTTATGGCTGTCTTGTTCTGCTAAACGTGGATCTGTCTTCGCTTTCGCTCTGGTTCTCATTCAGGATCGTGGCTATCTGATCTTGTTGTGGCTTTGACTATACAAACTTTTTCAATAGGAAAATGTTGACTCTGCTATATATAGGAGCTTCAATGGGTGCTCTCAAACACTTTTTTGGGCAGCTTTGTTTTGTCTCTGATTCAAGGCAGAACTATGTTGTCCTTGGTTTTTTAGTCCTTGGAACTTAGTTCTCTCATATTTTCCATCCTATCCCCAGTTTTCTACCAAGAAAGACATAACTTCACGATATCAAAATTGACTATTTTTGGCCATTTATCTTTAGTAATGGTACAACTTTAATTTGGTGCATTCGTATAGTATCTAAAGAGCACTCTCAAGCTGTTATTCAGTATTTTAGCATAACTACTACATTTAACTGTCATGCTCTAATATTTATATCAACCATAAGCTTGTTAAGGTAGTTCCACGTTTGTGAAGCAGAAGGAATGCTTCTGACAACTTCTTATCATAGTGGTACAATTTTGTTCGCAGTGTATCTTTTGTAAAATGCTCACATTTTGTAAAAAGCTCACAATTTGTAAAATGCCCACTTTTATTTAGTTTTTGCTTATATATTGAGCTCCCATTGAGTTCAACAAGTCTTGGGTTTTCTACACCATTGAGAGAGATTTATTATTTTCTTTATAGGATAATTTGAATCAATGGAAGAAAACATTGGAGGTGAAAAAAAAATTCAAAAGGGTGAAAGGGGTGATGGTAGAGTTTATTGCCCTTGTAAAAAATGTTGTATGAGACATAATGTTAGAGTTTTAATAGCAACAACAACAATGCATTGTAGGAAATATGGGCACATTGATGGTGGATTGAATGACTATCATCTCGTGGTAATTAATTATCTATCTTCATTTTGATTATATCGTAAAATTTTATATTATTTTAATATTTTTTATATGCGCACTAATGTTTAATTATTAATGTTTGTAATTTTCATAAAGGTACAGTTGCCCCCCAACTTTTTGCAGATGATCAACCAGCTTCCACAGCTAAATATTAGTAGATTAGATGATGTTGCACTAGTACAAGAGAATATTGCAGCAAATATTAGTGTTGGAAATGATGTTGTACAAGGTGAAGAACATGAAGCGAATGATGAAGGTAATTTTAATGATCCCATGGAGGTAGATCATGATGACAGTAATGAGACAGTTCACATTAATGATGGGAAAAATCAAATGCTCCAACACTTGTATGGTGATTCAGATGATGATGGTGGAGATAGCAGTGACGGTATTTATGATGTGCCTCTGATTGAAAGGTCAAGTGAACGACTTTTTGAACACTCAAATGCAACTCTTCTCTCTGCTACATTGTTGTTGGTGAACTTAAAGGTTATGAATAATTTTTCGAACAGATGTATGACACAACTCCTAAGGTATGCAATATGTATATATGATCGCATATATGTAAATGTTGATTATTTTCCATTTTTTTAGTCGTAATAAATGTGTAAAATAATAACTTATATATATATATATATATATATATATATATATATATATATATATATATATATATATATATATATATACCTATAATATCAGGGGCCGGGCCGGGCCGGTGACGCCTGCCGGTTGGAACCGCCTTGCAACCCGGTCAATAGCCCATTCTCAATTAAGCTTTTGGTCAAGTTAATCGGACCTAACCGGCCAAAAAACAGTGAGAATAGCCTACCGACCGCAGTTGTGTCGGGTTCCAACTCCACACCATCCCCGATCGGCCGGTTTTTTTGATAACTATGATATATATATATATATATATATATATATATATATATATATATATATATATATATATATATATATATATATATATATATATATATATATATATATATGTTATTATTTTACACATTTATTACAACTAAAAAATGGAAAATAATCAACATTGGTATATATGCCTGCAAACCAGACACCGCCGGGTTGCAATCGTGACGGCTACATCGGTTGGAACTGCCTGTAAACCGGTCAACCTATTCTCACCGTCATGGCCGCTTAACGGATCTAACAAAGCCAGTTAGGTTTTAACCGACTGCTTTTTGCATAAACTAACCTAGGTGCTCCTCCATGAGTTGCAAATTCCTCAATGTCTCCTCCATGAGCTGCAAATTTCCTCTATTATTATGCTAGCAACAAACTTGTCTAATAACTCATACTCAACACCTTATAGCAAAGAAAAATACTACAGCATGATGACCGATAAATATGATGCCGCTAGCATAAAATCCTTGGCACATGCAACTCATCAACCGTACTTCGATGACACCGCCGAAACAATCAAAGAACAACCTTATTTCACCACTTAGAACCTACGTACCTTCACTTCTCACACATAGCAGCAGCATAAATACAAAACCTTTCACACATCATACAAGAAATTTGATCATGGCATCAAGACTGATGCAAATGGTCTGACGCCACTCAAGGGACAACAACATACAACCTAATGAAAATGTGACTGGCAATAATAAATTGACCACTAGAAAATTCCCGCTTGGAAATGCACTAAACTGGCTACTGATTTTTCTGGGTTTTAATGAATCTTTTCAGTGATAAATTTTTCAAACACATTGTGAGCAGACTGCTGAAGTTGTAATGCTCTCTCAAATTGTTACAAATAGCACTAATAGTGGGTTTCATAAACCAATTCAATACCTCTAAGTGTTGTAGATGTTTTTCTAGAAATTTATTGCCAAGAAAACATAGATAATGAAGAATACAAGATCTTCAAAATGATGGTTTGATATATATATATATATATATACTGAACCCAGAATTGTCTTTAAGGCTGATACAATGAATTGACAATAGATCTGAGCAGGGACAGATTGTATATTATAATATTAACTCAGCAATAAAACACAGTGAATAATATAAGAGAAACATGATACATTACTTCAACAAGTTTTCTTATGTATTTTTCGATGATATGTATTGCATTTGGTGCCATTTTGATATATTCACCTTTGCATGGTATATAAATGAGCAAAATTTTCATATTTTGTCTCTATTGGCTTGGAATCATGGTTGCAAATCTTAAAAATAGTTTTTTTTTTTTAATTAAAAAATAATTATTTAATGTAATTTTTTTAAAACCGGTTCATTGAGATCTGACCGCTACCGGTTAGACCGGTTTCAGTTCAAAACCCGGTTCATTAGCTCCACTGGTCCAGTTTTAATAACTATGATATATATATATATATATATATATATATATATATATATATATGTATATATATATATATATATATATATATATATATATATATATGATTAATAATCTTTACAAGACACTACTTTTTGTTTATGTTGTAGATTGTTGGGTGAATATTTGTTACCATCGCCAAATACTTTACCTCGAACATATCAAGATCTACGTGCTATTATGAAACACTTTGGAATGGAATATAACACTATAGATGCATGTCCTAAAGATCATATTATATATTACGGAGAACATGTGTTGAAAACAGAATGTCCGAAATGTGGTACCAGTAGATATCGAACAGATCAACTAACCAAAAAGGTGCCTCAAAAGGTTCTTCGTCATATTCCCATAATTCCACGTTTGCAGCGAATGTTCAGGTGTAACAACATAGCACAATTTATGGATTACCATTCAAAGAATAGAAGTGGAGATGGTGTTCTTCGAATGCCTGCAGATGGTTCTGCATTTAGAGAAATCGAGGAAAAATATGTAGATTTTAAAAATGAACCTCATAATGTCAAGCTTTCATTGGCAGCTGATGGTGTTAATCCATTCGAAGAGCTTAGATCTACTTACTCAGTGTGGCCTATTTTCGTTATCAACAATAACATTCCTCCTTGGATGTCAATAAAGAGGGAGCACATAATGTTGACTATGATTATTCCAGGTATTTGATACGTTATTTCTTTGAATGTAACATTTTCATTTCTCTCGTTGTTTGCATAAATATATATTTTATTTACTTACTTACTTATATATACATATATCATGATAGTAATTATTATGTACCGTAATTTTGAACAATTAGGTAAGTACCAGGTCAAAGATATGAATGTATATATTGAGCCTCTTATCGATGAGCTAATATAGTTATGGCATGGCATCACTATGTATGACATCACTAAACCAATCAAGCAGAAGAGATTTCAATGTCATGGAATGCTTGTATGGACAATTCATGATGCCCCAGGACTAACACATGTTTGTGGTATGTAATATTTCATTGCACTTTAATATGATACATAATTATCTAAATTAGATATACCATATTGCATGTTTTAAAAATGATCTCATAGTATATTAATTGTTATTGATCCATATATTGCAGGTCTTCAAACAAAGGGTAGATTTGCATGTCCAGTTTGTGGCCCTAAGATGAAGTATCGTCATTCGCGAGACATAAGAAAGATGGTGTTTGATGAGTTTAGGCACTTCCTCCCTAGGAACCATAAGTATCTTACTACTGAAAAACATATTTTCAATGATAAAGAAGAAACTGGATTAAAACCACGAAGAACGACACCTCAGTTTTGGATGTTGGAATATAATAGAATTAATAATCGTCAAGCAGCTGGTACATAATTTGTGTATATATATATATTATTTGTTTATGTAATGTTTGGAATTTTTGTTTTAAATAATGAATTTATTTTATTGTATTTTATAATTAATATTGTTCTGATTTATTTTATTCTTTGATAGCAAGGTCATCGTTGCGGTGAAGGTACTAATATTGTACTTCCACCTGGAATGAAATGTTATCCTTCTCAATTCACGAGGTTTCCCTACTATGAGGACCTAAAAATAGCTCATTTTCTTGATACAATGCATGTCAGGAAGAATGTGACAGAAATTTTATGGCGAACCATAGATGGTGCACATGATAGAGATAAAATTGACAAAATTTGTGCTGACATTGAGAAATCGAATCATGCAATGAAAAGTGTGATCGATAGATCAAATAACAATGGAGGTCGAAATTATAATAATATTCCATGGTTATTGACAGAAAAACAAAGAAATGATGTAAAAGAGGTCGTTAGAAGAATTAAATTTCCAACATTTTTTGCTTCAAACATAAATAATATCTTAACAAAGAAAGGTGACTTCAGTGGGGTGAAAACACATGATTGGCATACCTTTGTTAAGGTAATTTTTTTCGTATACGTTTTTGTATGTTATTGCTTGAATACATATTTTAAATTTTCCTTTTTTTTGTTTAATTTGGAAACCAATAACGATTCATTTTTTATTTTTATAGTATGTTCTACCTGTATCTCTCCCAAATGACTTTGACAACAATGTCAAACAAGTTATATATGGTCTTAGTAAATACATGAGGTAAGTAGTTTTGATTTATACGCAAATTCTAATTGCTACAATTTATTTTTGTACCTGATGAAATGATGCATTAATTTACTTGTAATGAAATATATATTATGTTTCATTGAAATAACCTTGCGTAATGATTTGCAGATGGTTGTCATTGAATTAAATCCATCAAGATGAAATAAAGTATTGGAAGAGAGAAATTCATCGGCTAATGTGTGAAATGAAAAATTATCTACCTCCAATATTTTTCAATGCAAAAGAACACTACTTGATACAACAAGTTGAGGAGATTGAAATGTGTGGACCAGTACACACAAGGTCAATGTGGATGGTTGAGAGGCACCTGAAATCCTTGAAGGCTTTGGTTAGACAAAGAGCACGACCTGAGGGTTATATGGTGGAGGGATATGTGGTATATGAATCCATGGTGTATATTAGTCATTATCTTCCTATATTAGTTGTGCCATCCATGAAGGCGGTGGATTGCATTTGGGATGTGAACTCCATCAAAAAATTTGAAGTGGAGCACCTGTTGGGAAAAGGTAGAATGAAGAAAGTGAGAGGTAAAAGATTTATTATGTATAATACATATAATGTTTCATTTTTTTACATCATGTATATGATCATTATATTGATTTAGGTCTTATTCTTTCATAGTTTATTAATTAATATAATTTACCATGGTTATAAGTAATATTTATTAATATTGGTGAATTATTGTTTTTTTATTCAGTTGCTCAAGATTATGAGGCACTAATTTTATACATTGCAAACAATCTTGAGTGGATGAGTGAATGGATTGAAACGTGTAAAGGACATAATGACGGTAGGTTATCATGGCAACTATTGTCTGAATTGATTAGAGAAGCGTATCGTAGTGGAGATGGAAACGTTACGAACAGGGAAATCGATTTAGCATATGGTTTGAAAGATAGAAAGGTAAGCAATTAATTCACCTATTTTATTCATTAATTATTTTATACTATATTTATAATGTGACAAAAATTTTGATTTTTCAGTTAATTTTCATGTTGTGTAAATTATATGATTAATTATTAATTGATAATGAATCCTTTTCATGTTTGGCATATTGCAGTTGAAACACCACAAGGCTATGTGGTGCAATGGTCGTAAATTTCGCGTTAAAAAATTGGACGATAACAGAAAAAATTCTGATAGTGGGATAACTGCAGTATTCTAGGTCACTAATGTTTCCTCCAGGAGTGACAGGCATCCTCGAGAATATGAAAATAGATATTATGGGTTCTTAGATGATATAGTTGAGTGTGACTTTAATTCCTTCAAAATAGTTTTGCTCGACGTCAAATGGTATAGGCTACGAATGAATGTACGTGATGATGATAGAACACTTATTCAACATGACAATGGATTTCCAATGGTTAAAACATTGTAGTTTGAAGCAGGAAAAGATCGCTATGTTTTTCCAAGCCAATGCGAACAAGTCTTTTACTCAGAGGTTCCAGGTGAGAATGAATGGTCATTTGCTATTAGATATGATCCAAGAGGAAGGCCAGTAGAGTATACTGTAGAGGAAGAAGATGATATTGATCAAGAAGAAGATGATGTAGTGGCAGATGAGCAGGAAGATGCATGGACAGATGAAGAAGATATCTTAGAAGATGAACCAGGCATAGGAGATGAGGCAACAATTATTGATGATGATGTCAATGAGGATATTATTGAAAATGACATAATTGATGATGATGATGACATGGTCGATCATTTCAACACCATTTCTGAATCAGATGTTGATATAGTTGTCGATCAGTTGGATGAAGATCAAGAAGATACAGAAGAAGAATATTGATACAAATGTTATTTTCAAGTATGAGCTGGTATGTTATAACTTTATATTTTAATATGTAGGAATTATTGTCTTTAAATAATTTACTAATTATGTGGGTTTGTTGCATGTTGTTTATTATTTCAAACCAATAAATAATGGCCTTACTATTATTTATTATTTTTCAGGATTTGCAGGATTCATTTGATTCTATGGTCAAGTCTCTGAAAAAACCAATTAAACACTTAAATAGTCAAGATATGGAAGACAGGCTTTACCCCCACCATAAATTGCTGAAAAACCAGCCTTTAGTTCAGCTTGCTATGCTGAAGATGAGGGTGGATATGCATGATCAGTTGAATGAAAATGAATCAGATATTCGGGATGTTTTTTAGGGCAGATCCATAAGCCCCATATATGAAGATCCCATTGCTGCAGAATTTTTGTTTGCGTTGAAGAAAAATTATAGTGTTGTATCGGAATACAAATCAAAGGACAACTATACCAAGTCTAAATCAACTGAATCCAGTTCTAGTGCTCTTTAACTTATCGAATTAAATCCAGAAGCAGGATTTATAATCTCTAATGGGAACGAGTATGGCAGTTCCAATATTGGATTGGATGTCCGGAGCTCTGCAATAGGCACTGGACCTGATTGTAATGAACCCCAACTAATTCAATGTGATGAAAATATGGACTTTGATGATGATCAGGAAAACAAGCCAGAGCATTTTGGAAATATTGAAGAAACTAAAGAGGTTTCCTATGATTGATTGAATCAACTCAGCCATAAGACATCTACTGCAGGCTGGTTTGTATCAGAAGGAGAATCGGTTTTGCTTTCCCATGATGATGGATGCTACTCTTTTCACGATATATAAAATTCAGAGGTGTGGAGGTTTTAATTATTGTACTTAATTTTGGGGTTTATGGGTGTTATAATTTATACATTTTGGGATTTTCTATTATAAATAGGGAAAATCCTAGGGGTTATATTATTCTCATGGTTTAAATTTCTATATTTGAAATAAAATTCACCAATTTCTATTTAAAAAAATGATTTGCCTAAATATTTGATGTAGTTTAAATAGGATGTAGTTCATTTCAAAGACTGTTGAAATTTTCTAGAAACTATTATTGGGATTTCAAGAATATTTATGCACTCTTTAAATTTTCCCTTAACATAAAGGGCAGTTGATGTATGAGTAATACTCAGTATTGTTATTTTCCAATCTCTAGGAGAAGGCTGAATATAAAGCTCCATATGGGCTTACCCCAAACATGTGGGTTGATTGTTGGTTGATCAGAGTAGCTGGTTCAGATGGTTGCTCTGGTAAATATGTTGTGGCAACATCTGCAGGTTGTACATTGGACTCAGGTTTCTGTTCATGGGACTTTTATAATAAATAAATTATGGCATTCCATACTGAATCAGAGGCCTTCACTTCAAAGTCCAGTACCATCTCTCCAGTTTTGGCAGAGAGGGATGTCTCGGGGAGAAATTTTGGCTTTGAAAATGTTGTGCCAGAGAATCAACATTGGTGGTACAGGCCATGTGGGCCTCTTATGGTATCTACTGCCAGTGCCCAAAAGACAGTTAATATTTATGATATTCGTGATGGAGATACTGTGATTTCAATGTGTTTGTTTTGAAAGTTTATGTTTCATAGTAAATCATCAATGGGCTCTGAAATAAGGAACATTGAAATCTTGGATACATGTTTCATGCCAAAATTAGTTGTATCTTCCATAAATACACAATCTTGGACCACTCTGTATAAATCTACTTCTCAGAAAATATTACATCTCCCTCATTATACAAGTGGTGTTCTTACATGCATAGCAAAGGCATTGTTTTGGCAATCATTTTATAAGTCACTAGATATTGTGGGTACAAGGATCTATGGTCTCCACATGAAACTATGTTGGCCGGAGACTCACTCTGCTTGTCCTTAAATTTGTAAACATAGTAGTATGCCAATGCTTCTTTCATTTTGTATGCATAAGACGATTTTTTGTCAAAGTCCATAATTGTTTTTAAGTTTTATCCATCCCAGTCTTGTTGTGAATGCACAGGTTTTTGGCTCAACACATATCTGTTATATCTTTGTACTTTTCCTTTACTAACTATTTGAAATTTCTAGTTATATTTAGAGGTGTCTTTTAAGGGATGAGGGGAATTACTTGGATTTAGTGTTGCCCACTCTCAATAGAGGCTTACAGTAAACTATGACACATTGTGATGTATATCAGTGGTAGTTGGGGTAGCAAAAAAATCAGTTTCATGCTTCAGTAGATTTATTCTTCTTGGAAAGCTTTCAGCTGACAAAAAAAAGGGAATGAAACACGCAACCAGTCCCCTTCCTTTTATTGGACCACCTGCTTTCTTTTATGAGAGCATCTACAGGCTAAAGTTACTAGAAGTGGTCAAAAGTGAGTTTGGTTAGTTGGCAAAGTCCAACTATTCTTAGCCCTCAACAATGTTTAAATACTTCATAGGCATGTTAACCCCTCCTAGACTATGTTGCATAAGTGGGTTTTGCGGAATTTTATGCACTTAGGGTTAGACTCAAATTTTGAAATTTGATGTAATTAGGATTATATTCAAGTGCTGGCCAAATTGGTAAAATTGATACTCAGCCATAGCTGAAAGGTAGTAATATGCAGTGGAGTCATTCTATGAAATGATTCAATTTGGCATGTGAATCTCACATCTAAGGGCCATTAAAATCCCATGGATGGAGACTGATCAGGATTCAACATTACTGTTACTATTAGTGGAGTTGGGTATGGCACAATTACAATAAAAATACTGGCAACAATAGTAACATCATAGATTCAGAATCTTAATCTCTATATTAAATGAGCATTAGAATGTAACTTGATTTCAGTAAAATCTCTAACATGTTCGTTCTAAATCGGACCTGAAATGCTCACTTGTAAAGATGTTTGAGGCTTGAGGTTGTATGACACTGCAAAAATTGACTTGTTGAGTACATGATGACATTAGGTCATTGTGAAACTGAATATATGCTACTTTGGTATGAAGATTGATTGCACAAACTGTGTTTTATAAATAATGTTTCCAATGAAACCTGAAATGGCTCTTGTTACACTGAAAACATATGTCATCTTTAATCTACTATCAATTTGAGTGACAAGGGTAGCTAAACCACATGAAAATGCTCCGAAGATGTTACAGATGCATGGAAGCTCTTGAAATTTAGCCCCTCACTATGTTATCTGATGCAGGGGCATTAGGCCCAAGACAACTTTTGTACATAAATAAATGTAAAGGGGGGTCTCATGTTTTATTTCCCTATGAAACTATCCATATTTTAGCTAATTTAGTTAATTTGTAGAGAAAATGTAACTGCCCGAATGATTAATGGAAACCTAAAGAGATAGTCAGTTTCAGAAGTTAATCTAATTCTAGGAGTCTGTCTCTATCTGTCAGAGCGTTAGTCTCAGAGTTATGAATTTGAAGAGTTTGTGAGTCATCGACAAATTCGAATTGATTAATTGTAATTAATATAAAAATAAACCTTTGTGACAGATTCGATAGAACTTCACAGAAGACCTGCAAAGAGAACTGCATAGAGCTGCATAGGGAAGAGGAGGCCATTGTATCGAAGATCTGGCCGAGGACCAGGAGACTGTAAGAAATTTAATTTATATAAGGAATCTGTTAGTATTATATGTGCGTTGATTGAGTAAGCTTTCTGTGTGTGAATATATGTACGCATCCTGGTGAAAGATAATTGAAATCTCATGGTAATTAAGAAACCCCGTGATGAGGTTATGTGCATATAGATTGGTTGAGTTCTCGATGGAACATGAGCTACTAACTCAGGACTTATGAGCATTGGTGAATTCCATAGATAATTGTGTCAAACAGTTGGGGAATTTCTCTATAATAAGTTGTGTGAACAGAGGGTGAATTAGGTTAATGACATTCCCGTGCGCCTGTGGTAGAGCAAGGAGATGTTGTGCTCGAACCTCCGTGAGCTAGGTAAAACCTTGTAATGAGTGTTGTGAATGTGTAGGTGATTGAATGAACCAAGGACCGGTGTATCGATTTGCAGAGTCGATACTAACCTTGTCGGAACCATAAGACATAAACTGGGGCATATGTAATGTGTCATGTCTCCTCGAAATGGTCAAGCCCGAGTTTTTTTGGTATGGCCGCGTGAACGATGAACAACGAGGCAGAGTTCAATGGAAATAAGGCATTGGTAAGCAGACGAAACCTGGAGTAAGAGTAGTTGGAACCTTGAGGACCGCACAGTAAAGACGGGTTTCTGGCATATCGCACCACCTTTTTACGGTAAGTGGTATTCCCCATTTGGACGCGATAAATTTCATAGGCCGACACGTGGCCTTGAGCGGTTTTGAAAACCCACTCTCATCGCAAGTTAACGATCGTGCAACTAACTCGCGCGATATCCAGTTGGATCATTGGATCATCAAGGCCAGAGTGACGTATTATCCACCGTTGGATGTGGAAATGCTAGGCCCCACACATATATACGTCAACTATTGTTGTCTTAACTAAGGTTCAACGGAGGTATTAGTATTTCACGGTCGAATTATGTTCATAACAATTGGAACGCCCACAATTCATAACAAATATTTGAGATTTACTGTCCTATTTTAAAGTTTCATTTTTAAAATAAAAAAATTGAACCCGCCGTCGGTATACTGACGCTTCGTATGCGTCGCTCTTCCGACGCCTTATAAGCATCGGTATTTCGATGTTTTGAACGATTTCCATTTTCGTCGGTCTTGTGACGTCTGTCGATATTGTGACAATTATTCTTGGCATCGGTATTGCGATGCATTTGGAAAGTTTTGGTATTGCGACACTTCTAGAAAGCATCGGTCTTGCGACACTTTTGTACGGCGTCAGAATTGCGACAGTTTAGAAACGTCGGAAGAGCAACGTTCAAAACGTCAGACCACATTTCGTTGGAATTGCAACAGTTCTTCCTGGCGTCGGTATTGCGACGCTTCTGGAAAGCGTCGGTCTTGCGACAATTTTGCAATGCATCGGTCTTGTGACACTTTTGTATAGCGTTGGAATTGTGACAGTTTGGAAACGTCAGAAGGGCGACAGTATAGAGACGTCGGAAGAGCGATGTTCAAAACGTCGGACCACATTTCGTCGGAATTGCGACACTTTACAAACGTCAGAAGAGTGATGGTTTGGTAAACGTCGGAAGAGCGACGCTTGTTTGGAAGAGACTAAAAAGGTGTCAGTATTGCGACACTTTTTCAAGGTGTTGGAATTGCGACATTATGACGAACCACGTTTTGTCCGTCCTCGAACTATCGCTCTTGCGACGTCTATGTGTCGGAATAGCGACGAAGTTGCCATCGGAAATTGGGCCAAATTTTCTAGTGTTAGTTCACTTCTAACATGCATGAAAGTGAGGAATTGAATTTTGCTTCTAACAGGAATTAGAGTGAGGACTTCGATTTGTTTAAAAAAATCTATCTTGCCTTGAGTAGGTAGTCTACACAATCCTTAAGTTGTTGGATTCCGCCTTCTTCTCTCACAATACTTTGTTTCCTTCACAAACTTTATCTATTTCACTTACAACTACTTTGAACTGAAGCTTGTTACACTCTTTTCACCTTCTCAAGGTGTCTACCTTTTTTTCAGCTCAACTCTCTACCTCAATTTTTTTCTGACCACAAAAAATAAAAGACTCCACTTTTCATAAAAGATATCTTTTCATATTGGATTTTATTTTCATATTGTTTTAATTTTCTTCTACTTTTTGGGGGGTTTTAACGCTTTCCTTTGATTAGAAAAACAGTGGACTCTTGATATATGCTTCACTTGGATAAACATCTTCAACGCTTGGTGATTATTCTAGAAAATCACTCTATTGTTCAACACTGAAAAAGGCTTGACCACTTTACCTTCACAAAATAAGATTCTTTAGTTTTTTGAGCTATGGTAGCTCAGGTGGAATTCTTCACTAGCATGGTGCTTAAGCTTGTGAAGAATATTAATCAGCCTTGTAAATGCTTACTTAAGTGGACTAAGTAATTAATAAGCTCATTCCTAAGTTTTAACTTAGGAAAATTACATTTGATGTGTTGTATTCTTTTGTTGAATTAATGAATCATAGCCTAAAGTTATGAAGGTAAATAATTTTATTGGATAAGATTTGAGCCATCGATCTCAAGAGATGAGATGAGGGTTTGATTAGGAGGCTCGAGGGAATGTTTCCTTAACTGAACATGCTTTTATTCCTTCACAAACTTTGTCTCCTTTGCCTACAACTACTTCCAAGTGAAGTTTTCCACACATAGGACTCCACCTTCTCAAGATTTCCAACTTTTGTCTATCCCATTACTCCATTTGATATTCATTCTAATAAGAAAAAAAGGAGAACCCCCTTTGCAGAAGAGATTGTATTTTTGCATTATTTTAAATTTTCTTATTTCTATGTGTTTTTTTGGTGGTGAGTTTGGGGTGAGAGGGCGTTTCTCAACACTCTACTTTGATTTGTAAAACATTGGAATATGATCTATGCTTCACTTGGACAATCAACTTCAACACTTGGTGGTTTTTTTGGAAAGTCACTCTATTGTTAGACACTGAAAAAGACCTAACCACTATACCTTCACAAATTAATATTGAGTGGTTACACAGAAATTTTATTCTCACCATTGAGCCTAAGTGATTTGACTCCCTTAATATTTCTTTGAAGACTATATCATTGGGATGTTTTTCTCTTACATCTGTTATAAGATCATTTTGATGAATTTGAGAAGGTTCAGTTAGAATATTTTCTAGAACATCTAGATATTATTTTGGAATATTTACTTCCATACCATTTATTTTTACACTTCAGTGACATTTGCATCTATGCTAGCTGACTCTACAATAGTTATTTGTTCACATGGCTCTTCTCTTCTTGATACTTTATCATCCTCTCATTGATATTTCTCATAGTCTCAGCTAGGTTGACACGTACTACTCATTTTTGTTTCCATTTGAATTCACTTCCACATATGCACTATTCATCTCTTGCAAATTGTAGCTATTGTCTAGTTTCTATTATTTGGCTTAAAAAATTGCATGTTTTCTTGTAATAGATAGAATGTAGTTTCTAGAAGGTTTATGCCTGAATGATTAATCATTAATGTACTATGGATGCCATTTCTATATTTATTGATGTAAAAATATGTATGTTTTCATATATTCTACAACCAATTTGGCATTCTAGATTTTTTTTATGAATGTAAATGCAATATAATCTCTCTCTCTCTCTCTCTCTACACACACACACACACACACACAGAGTCCTGGGGATTTAGGAAAATGATGCTCCTTACAATATCACTCTCAAACACTCTCTCACTCCTTCCAACCTGGGATGTTCCCTTTCTTATGTGGTTTTTATAATAGGGTTTTGATATTTCATATTAGAAATATTAATTATTTAATGTATTATAATAATTATATTATTGTATGTGGAATTTTATAGAAAGTCTCTCTTTTCTGAGTTGCTTCACCCTCGAAATAAGATTAGAGCCTTACTTGAGTAAGCAAGATGTTGTATTCTTGATAAAAAATATAACACTTTGATTAAAAAATTGATTTCCTATTGTGCATAACAAGGAATTATATTGACAAAGGTGGTTAGGAGGATGAAATATTGAAATTTGGCATAGTTGATTGTGATAAATTTACATTAAAATATTATTAAATGTTTTTGATAATATATTCTTAGTCTTTTTCTTATATAGACAAATGCTTATTTATGCATAGTGCATGAGTGTCTAAGAGACATGATTATCAAAAAATCATCATGACCTTGTATAAGTAGTGATTTAAATATGATTACTATTCATTATGTGCATCAAATGGAGAGGAGACAAGAGGAAGGGGTAGAGGATACCCCTGTGGGAAGATGACTAGGAGTATTGTAGAGGGAGGTGTGTGGCCACCAAGTGTAGGGCTCAATATTGGTTGATAGTAATTTATTTTTGAGGGAGGTATATGTGCCGAAAGGGATTGGGAGATCTGTGAAGGAGGGGAAGGAGATCCCTCCTCATGAAAATTTAAGAACCTATGTTTCTTCTATGTAAGGTAAATTATACTCCTTATGGGTGGTTGTGGCTATCTTGGGATGAAGGTATAGATCATATTTGAGCCTTCTATATATAGCTTTACAATCATCATCATAATACCATATGTTAATAGTTCTGGAGCTCAGAGGGCATGTGAGTCACTGTGAATGAAGGTTATCAAGGAATAAATATTTGATAGCTTCCCAAAGAATGTGTCCCTGATGATGGGTGGTGAGACCACTCGAAATGTAAGACATTAATAAATCTGCACACAACATTTATCTATAATCTTACATAAACTAGATTTAGAGAATTTTTGGGTGGAGTGAAGAAATGAAGAAGTTCTTGATGAAGTCGATTTTCATAGGTGGGGGAAAACAATAGTCAAAATTTAATGTGATGTAAGGTAGGGAGAAGTTTGTGTTGATAGTGCACAACATTATATTCATCATACCTAGAGCTCCTTGACCTCTTGAAAGGTTAATCATTTCTATTTCCATTTCGATGAGAGGGAGACTTCCTCTTTCCTTTGAACTTGTTGTCCCTTTCATTTCCATTCCCCCTGAAGTTGTTATTTTTTTTGTAGTCATCATCTCAGGGATAGTTCCTTTTATTGGGGCATTCTCTTGCATAGTTAACAAACTTGTTGCAATTGTAACATCTTCCATTTGTTCCTTTGGGACCCACTCTTCCATGATTTTGATTTCTTGAGCCAACATTGTTACTCTTATTTGCTTGATAAGTGAAGGTAGTAGGGTCACTTCCATTCCTATTTGAGGGATGGTCTCTCTCCATTATCCTTGTCTCCTCTTTAATGCATCTTGTCAACATTTCATCAAAATCAAGAATTATATTATTATTGAGAACAATGGTATTAAATACATACCATTGTCGTGGAAGTTCTCCAAGAGAAAGGAGAGTGAGCTCTCGGTTAGGAAATGAGAGTGACCTCTCGGTCAGCTATGAACTCTCCAATAGCTAAGAGATCATTCTTGATTTTGGTGAGTGTCATGAAATATGATTGGATGGACTCTCCCTTGTCCATATTTATGTTCTTCAACTTGTTCTTTAAAAAGAGTATTTCATTAGCATTGCTAGTCCTGAACATGCCAATCAACATATTATACATTTCCTTAGATGTGCCTATCTCAGATATATAAGAAACCAAGTGCTTATGAATATAATCTTAGATGAGTACACATTTTTTCAAATGGCCATCATAAAGACTTCTAGTCAGCGCATGAATATCTCTCCAAAATTGAAATGTTTCCATTGCAACTATCTGATAGCATACAATATTGGTTCTACAACCTCAAATTTAATTAAATTGTTGTAGGATAAGGTAGAGCCTTTGTCATAGGAATAAAATCATCCTCATAACTTTTTTCTGTACATGAAAACATAGTGCTGGAATCCTCAATTCAAGGAGATCCTCAATTCCCTATGCACAAACAAGTTCATGAGATATTTTTCACATCCCACATTGATGGATGTGCAACTAAACACAAATTCCATCATAATTCAAAACTAAGATAACTTCTGAGTGCACATTTTTGAAAATGGACACCGTAAAGACTTCAAGCCCATGAATATCTCTCCAAAACCTAAATGCTTCCCTTGCAACTATCTAGGAGCATACAGTATTGGTTCTACTACCTCAAATTTAATTCAAGTGTTGTAGGATAAGGTCAATTCTTTGTCATAGGAAGAAACTCATCCTCTTAACTTTTGTCTCTGCGTGAAAACATCGTGTAGAATCCTCAATTCAAGGAAATACTCAATTCCCTATGCATGAACAGGTTCCAAAGATATTTTTCACACCCACATTGATGGGTTTGCAACTTGACACAAATTTTATCATACTTCAAAACTGAGATAACTTCTGAGTGCACATTTTTGAAAATGACCATCAAAAAGACTTCCAGCCCATGAATATCTCTCCAAAAATGAAATGCTTCCCTTGAAACTATATGGGAGCATAAAATACTAGTTTTAATTCCTCAAATTTAATTCAAGTGTTGTAGGATAAGGTTGAGCCTTTGTCATAGGAAGAAACTCATCTTCATAACTTCTGTCTCTACGTGAAAACATAGTGCCGTAATGAATATCATTAGCCTCACGATCATCTGACAGTCCCTCACTTAAGATGTCATTGTTTAGATTTCCACACTTATTGAAATTAAAAATGGATTTCTTCTCTACTACTCCCTCAGAGATGTTGATATGATTTAACCATAAGAGTTTTCTTCAGTCCTGCTAGAAAATTCAACTACATTGTTTCTATCTGGCCATTCTCCCTTTTTTATAACATTCACTTGTTAACTATTGAGTTCACTATTTAACTTTACAAGAGTAACCTCAAGCTAGAGTGGGGTCTAAATGTAGACTTGGATATAAGGAAGTGACTCATTTTGCAATGATCAAACTGAATTTCTACCAAAAGATGTCCAGGATAGGGCCATTCACCATAATTCTTGACCCTCATTTTTTGCCTGCTTTATTTTTCCATGAAATTATTTATCATAATAGTTGTAGGTTTTATAAATGGGAGAATCACTTAAACACAACACATATGATTTGAGACTATTTTTCTTGAGAAAATCGTCTAGATCTCATTCTATACCAAGGTTTCCGTGGTATCTTCCCTCTCGATCTGTAGTACCCTCTCCAAATGTACCAACAGTATTGTCTCTTTCCAGTTATATGTTTACTTCTCCATCTAAGATAGTAGAAACTTATTCAAATTATGGCCTCAAAGCTTCCTTTGTGAGCTTCTAAAAAAGTGATTTTTTTTTCTTTTCATCAAATGTACCATGCAGTATTGATTCATCTCTCCACTTAACCTTTTCCAACCCTTTCAACCACAGTGTTTTAATAAATATGCTAAACCATGAAGTAAACTTTAAAGCCACACCTAAAGCGTTGCCACAATGTTCTCCCTTCTTATGCCACTAAATTCGGCAAGTTTATATTTTGGAAGTAGTTTTCATTTTATTTTTTTATTTTGACCTTGTGACATCTTACATAATTTATGTAACTCGTGATTTTTCTGGAGTACCCATAATTGTGTATGAAATCTAATTATGGGCACTCATGATAAATCACGAGTTACATAAATTATTGAAATTATTGAGTGCCATTTTTAGCTCCCCGCTCTTATTGAAATTCTAGATGACTTTCTTGTCTACTACTCTCTTAGAGATGCTGAGATCATTTAACCACAATTGTTTGCTTCAGTCCTACTAGAAAATTAAACTATATTGTTTCTATTTGACCATTCTCCCTTTTTTCTAACATTCACTTGTTCAATTTTGAGTTCACTATTTAACTTTACAAGAGTAACCTCAAGTTGGAGTCGTGTCTAAATGTGGACCTGGACATAAGGCAGTGACTCATTTTTCAATGATCAAAATGAATTTCTACCAAAAGATTTCCAGGAGAGGGCCATTCACCATAATTCTTGACCCTAATTTTAGCCTACTTTATTTTTCCATGAACTTATTTATCATAATAGTTCTAGGTGTTATAAATGGTATAACCACTGAAACACATCACATATGATTTGAGACTTTTTTGTGTGAGAAAATCTTCTATATATCATTCTACATCAAGGCTATTGTGGTATCTTTCCTCTGGATCTGTAGTAGCCTCTCCAAAAGTACTAGCAGTGTTGTGTCTTTCCAATTATATGTTTCCTTCTCCATCTAAGATAGTAGCAACTTCTTCAAATTATGGCCTCAAAGCTTCCTTTGTGAGCTTGTAAAAAAAATGGATCTTTTTTTCTTTCATCAAATGTACCATGCAGTGTTGACTCCTTTCTTCACTTACCCTTTTCCAGCCGTTTCAAGCACCATGCTTTAATGAAGTAAACTTTAAAGCTACACCTAAATCATTTCCACAATGTACTCTCTTCTTATGCCACTGACTTCGACTTCTTTATATTTTTGAATAAATTTTCATCTTATTTTTATTTTATTTTGACTTTGTGACATATTACATAATTTATGTAACTCATGATTTTTATGCAATACCCATAATTTTGTATGAAAACTAATTATGGGTACTCCATGAAAATCATGAGTTACGTAAATTATTGAAATTATTGAGTGTCATTTTTAGCTCCCCACTCTTATTGAAATTCAAAATCAATTTCTTGTATACTACTCCCTGAGAGATGCTGAGATGATTTAACCACAATTGTTTTCTTTAGTTCTGCCAGAAAATTCAACTATATGTTTCTATCTGACCATTCTCCCTTTTTTCTAACATTCACTTGTTCATTGTTGATTTCACTATTTAAATTTACAAGAGTAACCTCAAGCTGGAGTGGTGTCTAAATGTGGAGCTGGACATAAGGAAATGACTATTTTTTCAATGAGAAAATTGAATTTCTACCAAAAGATGTCCAGGACAAGGAAATTCACCATTATTCTAGACCTCATTTTTATGCTGCTTTATTTTTCCATGAACTTCTTTATCATAATAGTTGTAGGCGTTATAAATGGGAGAACCACTGAAACACACCACATATGATTTGAGGCTATTTTTCTTGAGAAAAGCGTCTAGATCTCATTCTACATCACGAATGTCATGTTATCTTCCCTCTGGCTCTACAATACCCTATCCAAATGCACCAGCAGTGTTGTCTCTTTCCAATTATATTTTGCCTTCTCCATATAAGATAACAACAACTTCTTCAAATTATGGGCTCAAAGCTTCCTCTTTGAGCTTGTAAAAAATTTGATTTTTTTTTTCATCAAATGTACCATGTCGTGTTGACTCCTCTCTCCACTTACCCTTTTCCAGCCCTTTCAAACACCATGATTTAAGAAATATGTTAAACCATGAAGTGAACTTTAAAGCTACACCTAAATCATTGCCACAATGTTCTCTCTTCTTATGCCACTGAATTTCATTTCGATATATTTTGGAAGCAATTTTCATATTATTTTTTAATTTTGACCTTCTGATATCTTACATAATTTATGTAACTCATGATTTTTTCAGAGTACTCGTAATTGTGTATGATAGTTAATGGCTATTCTATACTAATATATTGTACCTATGTTCATCCCAAATTCAATGTGAGAGGTTTGGCAGTATGATTTCATGTTTATGATATTCCTCCATAAATGTTTTGTCTCTACATTTGCCACCTTCAAAATTAGAGTTCCATGATCAACATCAAGATTGATTTAGAAAGGAAGCTGTAGAGATACTTTATGATACAAATTATACATATGGTTAGATGTTTTCTAATTAATTTATATGCCTATCATACTTATGGCATAGGACTCCCCAGATCCAAACTAATGTGAATTTTGATGCAAATGTATAGGTTGTAGATAAAGTGGAAATTTTGTTTAAAGAGGCTTTTAATTTTTTTGTTAGAGAGGACAAAAAATTGCCACATCTAGATCCTTTTATTCTGGTCTTAAGATTACTGAATCAAGGAGACAAATTGTAGAGCTTGAAGGAGTGTTGCATAAAGAGATAGTTGAATTTGACATGATATTATAGATGTATATAAAGGATGTTTAGTATACTTTAGGTTGTCTAACATGATATTATGATAGAATAATCTTTCTACCTAGTGAATATTTCCATATTTTTTCATAGAAATTGCTTAGTTGGAAATCATTTCTTCATAGAGTAATTCATTCTCTTAATGCAATCTACCAAATTCAAACAGGGTTTGTTGCAAGAGGCCATCATTAGTGATGAGAAAGTTGGAAGAATTGTTGTTGATATTTCAAAGCTAAACAATATAAGATATCTTATTCTTTATGAATCCTATGAATGGGATAATCATATTTTCCATTATTCATAACTATGTCATATATACTCATTGTTTTTTACTTTTTTTCATGCAAATCAACCTTTTAAAGGTAGATTTTTATGCCGTCACAACAGATTTACATGATTCACAAGGTGAGAATTCAATCTTTAGTATAATTGTAGATTTTAGGTTTTTATAGTTATAGGTTATTTATAGGTTGTAATTTTCTTCAAAGTTTCACTTTTAATTGAGTATTCAACTGAACATATTTAGTATCTTATACATAACTATTTGTGATTTATGTTAGCACTCAGGTTTTCCTAGAAGTTGTGTAAGAGGAAAGTATACCCGAGGTAACCACAAACCAACCTTTTAGATGCAGAATCTAGCCAATCTGCATCCAGAGAGGGCTCTCTCTTTATGATTTATCTTTGTTCTTTTAAGGTTTTAGGCTAGTTATCGATTCAAAGTTTGTTTTGGGAAAATGGTGGAATCCGCAAACTAAGGGCAAGGCTGAGAGCTTTCAGTCCATTGGGCTATGGAGTCAAAGGATGGCTTTACTTGACTTCTATTCTACGCACAAGATGGTATTACAGGGCAAGATAGCTAGACAGAGAACAATCCTTAAAATTTAAAGTGGGTGGGATGATCTTGAAGGGATGAAAGACAACTAAGAATCTTTCACCATGTTCAAAGGAAAGAAGTGAATTGACTACAAACAAAGAGCAATAAAGGATTCTTTATTATAGCAATCAACAGTGCTTAAATTAGCGAAGAAGGAGCATTTAAGAATTCATGCTTATAGCTAATTTAGAAGAAAACATTTAGGAACAATCACATTTGAAAACAGAGTACAATTAAGCAAATTCTGTTTCAATCCTTTATGTAAATTATTCTGAAATGGATATGATGGTATTATAAACTAATATAAAATTTCAGACAAAGGGTAGAAACACTTATTGAACTGTAGTCCAACACATGAATCCTACAACAAGTCCAGTGCTTCAAATCGTCATCCAGTAAGCCACAAGTAAATTTATCCAAAAGCTTTTATTCCGAAAATCTCAGTGTTACAGCAAAGAAATAGAATCCACCCTCAACACTCTCTTTGAGGGTTTATTTACAATTCAAACTAAAATATCTTGAAATAAATATCAAAATTGGTTCACAAATCTCTCCAAACTATTTACATAAATAGAACTAAAGTAAAGGACACTCAGACTATTTGGCACTATTTTTGATGGATAAGTGATGACAAAGAAGAGAATTCGAATTTGATCCAACTCTTATTTGATGATGAGGCATCCAAGTCACTAATCGTTTCTTTGCAATCCGCTCCAACAATTCTGCAAACTTGGGGTCCAATGATATCTTCTGTATTTATCAATCCATAATAGATATGTAAAAGTGAAAGAGGTTATTGTGGATAACATGTTGGTGAGATAAAACTCTTTCACTTTCCTAAAATTCCTCTCCAGCTGTGCATAATATTCTTAAATATGTAAAATGTAGTTTTACGGGTAGTTCCAAAATGGCCTCAGAAAAATACATATATCTTGTGACATAAACCAGAATGAAAAAAATGAGATAGGTTTTTGTAGATAGGTCTCTTAGGAACAAAACCTCCTTCAGTTTTGTATGATGTATTTCGGATTGGCTACATTCTTCTCTGCAAAATGATGACTTAACTGGAATTTTCTGCAAAGAGTGCTTTCCAACATTGTTTAATATTTCCAAAACCATAATAGCTGTTAGAAAAGTGAGAGAGGTTTTGGTAGATGGTACTCTTAAGAACATAAAACGCCTTCAGTTTTGCAAAATTCATCTTGTATTGGTCACAATATTTTCTGCAAAATAATGACTAAAACATGTAATTTCTATAAAATGTCTTCTAGAAAAAGTTACCCTTACTTTCTTGCTCTTTTGACTGTTTTACTTTCACTTTAAACAAAATTCTATTTTGGTGAAAGTACTTTCATTTATTTTTACCATTTTACTGCCTCTGTAACTTCATTTTTACTGTTTACCTTTGACTGCTCTGTAACTTTTTTTTGAACTTTCACTCTGACTTTTACCTGATACACTTTATCCACTGATACTCTTTGATTTTGATACGCTTTGACTTGGGGATAAAACTGCTTTCTGATTTGGATCATAATTGGCATGAAAGTAGTGGATAATTTCTGGGAAAATAAGGACCGAGGGGATGAGATATCTCGGGAAATTGGATTCCCACAACCCTATAAGATCTTGCCCCTTTGAGTGTTCGTCTCTGCAGCGACAGAAGCTCAAACGGGGACTTTCATCAAAATGTAGGTCTTTTATTTGGAAATCTTCATCTATCAAAGGTAAATAGTCCAAATCTCGGTGAGGAGCATTCAAAGGAGTGATATTTAGAGCAGTTGGGGCCTCCATTTTGGTTCTTGTGGATTCAAAATGGAGGTTTTAGTTTTTCTTGCAGACCGGGCGGGATGTCCGATAAAAGAGGAAGTTGGAACAATTTGCAGGTTTGGGGGGTACTGCTGTGCTTAAAATCTTCTGTGGAGGAATCTGCCGATGGTTTTTAACTGACTTCTGCTAAAAACAAAAGGGAAACCGAGTTTTTCAAGGTCAAGGAAATATAGATAACACTGCTTTTAGACGAAATTGCTCCTTTGATTGTAATGAGCAATGGCGGAATTGTTCTTCAGCACAGGCGCAGCGGAATTTTGGGGCGAAATGGTCAATTACAGCGGAAATTTTGAAAATTGCAGCGGGAGCAACGTTCTTCTCAGAAAAATGAAAATGACTAAAAAACACGAAAAATGGCTTATTTACAAGTTAAAAGGGTTTTTTGTTTTTTTTCGAGGTGTGACGTCATAGTAGTACGGGATGACGTGTGCAGAGTCGGGCGGTAAGTGGTAAGCGGGAAATCCCCGCACCGCTTTTGGTCGAGGGCGGTATTTGGTCAAAGTGGGGATGCATTCCATAGGATAATCGCCACGGGATGGTTGACTGTCTTAAACCACACCCATCCCCCGCTGGTTAACATGCTGGCAAGGGATGGGCAGCGGGATTAACGCCGCGCCTGATCCGCGTAGGTTGATCCAACGCAAGAAGCGATGGGAAGATGGGCTGCTGTGGGCCCCGCTTTCGCATTTTAAAACACTTTTAAATGTTTCTGTAATCGCCCTGGCTTTTTAACTCATGGGAAATAGTTATTACATATCCATACCATAATTAATCCTATATGCATAATGAACAGTGTTATTGAGTTGGCGCGGGTTTGTTGGATTGTGAATGCCACGTGGATAGACCCACATGGCGCGACTCTTCGCAAAGCTTATTACGCTAAGATAAACACATTGCATGTCTAACGCTTTATATTTTTATTATATGATGAATTAATTAATACAATTATTTCATCATAAGGGCGGGATTAACGTTATAAAGATATATTTCACCAAAGGGTTTCTAAGACGGGGTTCTATTTTCAATGTGCGGGGACATAATACTTTTGTAAAACATTATAATAAAGGGTTTTGGGGATATTTTATAGAAAAGGGAGTTAATATACTTAGGAAAAGGGGTTTCACTAGGGATTTAATATAGTAGAATTAAATGTTAATATGGTAAAGGACAAGGAAAATCAAAACATCTTTGTACATCTAAGAAAGTGATAACTTATGAAGTAAATTGCAACATTTTATCTTCAACACTTAACTTAGAATAACAAATTATTTTGAGGAACTTCTATGGAATTTTGCATCAGTTTCCTAAGTCAAATAGGATTTTACTTAGGAAAAAGTTAAAGATGGAAGATAACAATGATGGATTATTCCCTATGCTTAGGTCTTTTGAAGTTTAGTCGTAGGGTCCTGCCCTCCTAAGTCAAGGAAATGCCTTGAGCCCTTGATCTCAAATTACCTAGTACTTTTTTTTGGGGAAATTAGTAAACCCCTTGAGGGGGAAAACACAGGAGGTACAAGAATTTGTCTTTGCCTTATGTGATTTTCCAGTATTTCGCTTTTAGTACTTGTGATGAAAGTAAATGATTAACCAACATGTAGCAGTTATCTACTCTGCTGGCAACACTTCAAAGACCATCTACCTACCCTATCTACTTAACACTACCATTTTCTCTTCCTTGTTAGGGCATTTAGACTTGCAAACCCTTTTCATAATCTTTTTCCTTTTTACATGATGAATCTATCTATTTCTACCCTTATTACATCCAAGGGCTCGGATTAAACTGTTGAGCACCTTTTATTCACTCTACCTAGCTACTTATCTGCCAAGATTAAACTGTTTGGCTAGATATTTATTCTCTAATCTATAACATGAAATTGAAATATGACTAAGCCAAGTTTAAACAGTTTGACTTATTCATGAATTGTGGCAAAGCTGCACACAATTGCTTTATTTACAAAGATGAAATAGTAGTGGCATTTAGATTTGCACACTTTCCTTGGTCTATTTTTTTATTGGGGTTCATTTTTTCTCTTTTTTGACCATTTTATTCTTTTTACCCTTTGATCTTTCTTTTAGGGTATACCCTCTTTACATTTTTTAAATTTTTTGATTTTTTGGTTTTCAAGAATATGGAACACCTTTGCTCAAGTAAGAAGGTTTGAACATATTCCATAATTCAATCAAGACAATCATGAAAGATGAAACCTATTGATATAGGAGGCTAACAATACCCTTAACAAATTATTTTGAGGAACTTCTTATGGAATTTTGCATCAGTTTCCTAAGTAAAATAGGATTTTACTTAGGAAAAGTTAAAGATGGAAGATAACAATGATGAATTATTTCAAGTGCTTAGGTCTTTTTGATCATTAGGCCGAGGGTCCGGTCCCTCCAGAAGTCAAGGAAATGCCTTGAGCCCCTTTGATCTCAAATTACCTTAGTACTTTTGGGGAAATTATTAAAACTCTTGAGGGGAAAAAATGATGAGGGAGGTTAATGAATTTGACTTTGCTTGCTGTGATTTTCCAGTGTATTTCCTGCTTTAGTACTTGTGATGAAAGTAAATGATTAACCAACATGTAGCAGCACCATTCATCAGATAACACTTTGTAGCACCATCTACCTACCCTATCTACTTAGTACTACCATTTGGTCTACTTTATTAGGGTGCATTTAGACTTGCAAACCCTTTTCAATCTTTTTCTTTTTACATGATGAATCTATCTATTTCTACCCTTATTACATCCAAGGGCTCAGATTAAACTGTTGAGCACCTTTTATTCACTCTACCTAGCTACTTATCTGCCAAGATTAAACCGTTTGGCTAGATATTTATTCTCTAATCTATAACATGAAATTGAAATATGACTAAGCCAAGTTTAAACAGTTTGACTTATTCATAAATTGTGGCAAAAGTTTGACAAGCCGCACACAATTGATTTATTACAAAAATGAAATAGCAGTGGCATTTGGATTTGCACACTTTCCTTGGTCTATTTTTACTTGGGGTTCATTTCTTTCACTTTTTTGACCATTTTATTCTTTTTACCCTTTGATCTTTCTTTTAGGGTATACCCTCTTTACATTTTTTAACTTTTTGATTTTTTGGTTTTTTCCAAGAATATGGAACACCTTTGCTCAAGAAAGAAGGTTTGAACATATTCCATAATTCAATCAAGACAATCATGAAAGATGAAACCTATTGGTATAGGAGACTAACACTGGCTCCACTTGTGGATGGCTTTTCCTTGTGGAAAGTCAAGAACAGCAGGTCAGATGCCTCAACATGTCTTCAAACTGAACTATGTAATCTCCTTCTTCTGGTAGCTTTATTGTACATATTATAGTGCAACTTCTGAAGCTTAGGGCCTTCAATTCGGGCTTCAACTTCAGCAATTCACCATCCATTCAAAACTTAAAACTTTGTTTCCCAGTTGGAAATCTTCTGCCTTGTTCCAATCCCAAACATGCATTTGCTGTGGTTGAAAATCTTGAATTGAATATAGTCCTTTTTCTGCAACCTGAAATCTGATCTAAAACAGCACACAAAAAATTTCAAACCAACTTAATGAAAAACTAGCTGAAAATTGAAACACTAAAAAAAATGCTCAAAATTCTGAGCTTATTGGCACTCATTTACCTATTCTAATCTACTAAAATCTTATTGAATCAGGTAATACAAAAATGCCAATGAAGCCAATCAAGTAGATGTAAAAATAAATGGATAACTTGATTGCTTGTGATCAAAATTGGAAGTATGTTATGATCATGTGCCTTTATAATAAATGATATGATGTGTAAAGACCACTTTTGATGTATTTGATCCTTATAGAGAAAACATGTTTGCAAATTTGGGCTCAAAAGATTCTCCATATAATCTGATATAGGATCAATAAAAGCATGATGTGTGTTATTTACTTCTAGGCCTTCAATGACTAATTGTTCAATTGAATTATGAATATTAGACCATGAACTTATTTCTTCAGTCTTGTGTTTGAAAGAATAATCATCTTCAATATGTAAGTCAAAAGATAGTACAATTTCCTCTTGCTTTGGAGAAGGAAGATTTTCAAAGAATTCTTTAGGATTTTGGAAATTGTATGACTGAATTTGAGAATGCAAAAGTTTGATTTCATTTTCATAATTTTCAGAAATTATATCAAGAAGCCATTTTTTAACTTGAGGAGAACATTTTCTTGTTTTCAAGAGAAGAAAGAAAGCTCTTAGAAAATCCTCATCAAACTGAATTTTTGATAACTCATCTCTGAATTCATTTAAAATTTCATCAAATGAAAGATTTTCCACAAACCCTGTCATCTAGTATCATTATTAATGCTTTGGACTATGGATTATTTGGTTGTGGAATTTCTCTGAAACTTGAAGCTCTGGATCTCTGATCTACAGTGTCTTGATTGGAAAATGATATCAAAAGAGTCAGAAGAATGATGCTCAAATGTGCATGGAGATTTTATATTTACAATTTTCAAAGAGATAAATTAAAAACTACTCTAAGTTCTTCTCTAAAATAAAATATACATTGGAAAACTCTATCAATTTAGAAAGAACATAATGTCTTGGATAACAATCCAAGTTGAAAGCCTGATCTTTCCATATTGTTCTTCCAGGTTCATTCCTCCAGTGGAGTCTTAGTAGTGAAATTGATTTTGGAGTCGCTAGGTGGATGATTTTAACCTTTGTGTGTCTGATCCCTGTCCACCATCATAGATCAGATCTAAACCTGTAAAACAATTCTGAAGAAAATTTAGTTCTTCAGGAAACCAAATTTTGAATATTTTATGATTATTTTATTTTTTGTGAATTTTCAAAACAACTTCTATGATTTCTTTAAGAAATTTAAGATTTTTAATTAAAATTTTCTCAAAGATTTATTAAACTAGAGAGTCTGATTAAACATTTGAAACTAAGGTTCAATGTATAAGCTAAATCAGAGATAGACTGAAGCAGCTTTTATTTACTTTTGCATTTGTAGAGCAAAAGCAATTTCAAAGGCTTCCTGGCTGATCTTCAGACTCTGTCTATAGCTTATAATTGAAAAATAATAACAAATAAAAATGATTCAGATCCCCAGTATGGTCGCCACTATGTTATCACTCAGGTTTTCCTAGAAGTTGTGTAAGAGGAAAGTATACCCGAGGTAACCAAAAACCAACCTTTTAGATGCAGAATCTAGCCAATCTGCATCCAGAGAGGGCTCTCTCTTTATGATTTATCTTTGTTCTTTTAAGGTTTTAGGCTAGTTATAGATTCAAAGTTTGTTTTGGGAAAATGGTGGAATCCGCAAACTAAGGGCAAGGCTGAGAGCTTTCAGTCCATTGGGCTATGGAGTCAAAGGATGGCTTTACTTGACTTCTATTCTACGCACAAGATGGTATTACAGGGCAAGATAGCTAGACAGAGAACAATCCTTAAAATTTAAAGTGGGTGGGATGATCTTGAAGGGATGAAAGGCAACTAAGAATCTTTCACCATGTTCAAAGGAAAGAAGTGAATTGACTACAAACAAAGAGCAATAAATGATTCTTTATTATAGCAATCAACAATGCTTAAATTAGCGAAGCAGGAGCATTTAAGAATTCATGCTTATAGCTAATTTAGAAGAAAACATTTAGGAACAATCACATTTGAAAACAGAGTACAATTAAGCAAATTCCGTTTCAATCCTTTATGTAAATTATTCAGAAATGGATATGATGGTATTATAAACTAATATAAAATTTCAGACAAAGGGTAGAACACTTATTGAACTGTAGTCCAACACATGAATCCTGCAACAAGTCCAGTGCTTCAAATCGTCATCCAGTAAGCCACAAGTAAATTTCTCCAAAAGCTTTTATTCTGAAAATCTCAGTGTTACAGCAGAGTAATAGAATCCACCCCAAATGCTTCAAAGAGTGGAGTATTTATACCAATTCTAAACTAAAATATCTTGAAACAAATATCAAAATTGGTTCACAAATCTCTCCAACTATTTACATAAATAGAACTAAAGTAAAGGACACTCAAACTATTTGGCACTATTTTTGATGGATAAGTGATGACAAAGAGGAGAATTCGAATTTGATCCAACTCTTATTTGATGATGAGGCATCCAAGTCACTAACTGCTTCCTTTCTTTGTGCAATCTGCTCCAACAATTCTGCAAACTTGGGGTCCAATTATATCTTCGTATTTCTCAATCCGTAATAGATATGTAAAACGTGAAAGAGGTTATTGTGGATAAATATGTTGGTGAGATAAACCTCTTTCACTTTCCTAAAATTCCTCTCCAGCTGTGCATAATATTCTCTGTAAAAAATATGTGTAAAACAGAGTTTTACAGAGTCTGAAAAATAGCCTCTAAAGATGCGCATGTATCTCTCATTATAAAACCACTGTGAAAAAACTGAGATAGGTTTTTGTAGATGGGTCTCTTAGGAACAAAAACCTCCTTCAGGTTTGTGAAATGTATTTCTAATTGTCCACAATATTCTCTGCAAAATGATGACTTGATTGTAATGTTTTGCAAAAAGTGCTTTTCAACATTGTTTAATATTTCCAAAACCATAATAGCTGTTAGGAACGTGAGAGAGGTTTTTGTAGATGGTACTCTTAAGAACATAAACCTCCTTCAGTTTTGCAAAATTCATCTTGTATTGGTCACAATATGTTCTGCAAAATAATGACTAAAACATGTAATTTCTGCAAAAATGTCCCTTCTTGTTATGTTTTTTCATCTTTTTACTTTCTTGCTCTTTTGACTGTTTTACTTTCACTTTAGACAAACTTCAATTTTGGTGAAAGTAATTTCATTTATTTTTACCATTTTACTGCCTCTGTAACTTCATTTTTACTGTTTACCTTTGACTGCTATGTAACTTCATTTTTACTGTTTACCTTTGACTGCTCTGTAACTTTGTTTTGACTTTTCACTCTGACTTTTACCTGATACACTTTATCCACTGATACTCTTTGATTTTGATAAGCTTTGACTTGGGGATAAAACTGCTTTCTGATTTGGATCATAATTGGCATGATAGCAGTGGATAATTTCTGGGAAAATAAGGACTGAGGGGATGAGATACCTTGGGAGATTGGATTCCCACAACCCTATAAGATCTTGCCCATTTGAGTATTCGTCTCTGCAGCGAAAATAGCTCAATAGGGGACTTTCATCAAAATACAGGTCTTTTATTTGGAAATCTTCATCTATCAGAGGTAAATAGTCCAATTCACGATGAGGAGCATTCAATGGAGTGATATTAAGAGCTGCCGGGGCCTCCATTTTGGTTCTTGTGGATTCAAAATGGAGGTTTTTGGTTTTCTTCACGGGCCGGGTGGTATTCTTGAAATGAAGGAAATTGGAACAATTTGCAGGTTCGGGGAGCAATTTCACAGGTTTAAAATCTCCAGGGAGGACTCAGTGATGATTTTTAACCACTTTTTCAGCGAAAAAAACAAAGGAAACTGAGTTTTACTTGCAGTCGGGGCGTAAAGGATAAATACCTGTTTTTAGACGGAAACTGGTTCTTTGACAGGTAATGAGCAATGGTCGGGACGTTCTTCAAATACCTGCCACAAAGCAGACCTTTTGCTAAATGGTTAACATAAACAGAATTTCAAAAAAAACTCAGCCGTGGAGCAACGTTCTTCTCTCGAATAATGAAAATAGCCAGCCAAAAAAATGGCTTTTTTACAAGTTAAAAGGTTTTTTGTTTTTTTCGAGGTGTGACGTCAGGGTAGTACGGGATGACGTGTGCATCGTCAGGCGGTAAGTGGTAAGCGGGAAGTGCCCGCACCGCTTTTGGTCGAGGGCGGTATTAATCGCGGGGGGAGCGATTCCATAGGATAGTCGCCACGTGGATGGTTGACTATTCAGAAACCACCCATCCCCCGCTGGTTAACATGCTGACAAGGGATGGGCAGCGGGATCAACGCTGGCCGTTGATCTGCGGGAGGCTGATCCAACGGCTAGCGTGATGGGAAGATGAGCGGAGGTTTCGTGTGGGCCCCGTCGTACATTTAAACACTTTTACATGTTTTTTAATTGCTCCGGGGCTTTTTAATAAGCGGAGACAGTTATTAATTAGTCCAGGCGACTTAATTAATCCTGTATGCGAAAGAAAGGGGTTGTGGCGGGGGTTTGCTTAGGTGGAATGCCACGTGGACGGACCACGGTGGCACAAGGCTTTTCGCAAAGTTTATTGATATGTTTTGGTATTAAACATACTTATAGTATGTCTAAAGTTTTTGTATATATTTTTATTATATGATGAATGAATTAATACAATTAATTCATCATAGGGGCGGGATTTATGTATAATGCTATAGTTTTAACCAAAGGGCTTATAAAGTGGGGTGTTTATTTTCAATGTGCGGGAATATATACTTTGGTAAACATTATAATAAATGGGTTTTGGGGATATTTATAGAAAAGGGAGTTATATACTTAGGAAAAGGGATTTCACTAGGGATTTAATATAGTAGAATTAAATGTTAATATGGTAAAGGACAAGGAAAATCAAAACATCTTTGTACATATAAGAAAGTGATAACTTATGAAGTAAATTGCAACATTTTATCTTCAACACTTAACTTAGAATAACAAATTATTTTGAGGAACTTCTTATGGAATTTTGCATCAGTTTCCTAAGTAAAATAGGATTTTACGTAGGAAAAGTTAAAGATGGAAGATAACAATGATGAATTATTTCAAGTGCTTAGGTCTTTTTGATCATTAGGCCGAGGGTCCGGTCCCTCCAGAAGTCAAGGAAATGCCTTGAGCCCCTTTGATCTCAAATTACCTTAGTACTTTTGGGGAAATTAGTAAAACTCTTGAGGGGAAAAAATGATGCGGGAGGTTAATGAATTTGACTTTGCTTGATGTGATTTTTCAGTGTATTTCCTGCTTTAGTACTTGTGATGAAAGTAAATGATCAAAAACATGCAGCAGCACCATTCATCAATACTCTTACTGTGATAAGTTTCAATTTTTTTTATTTGTTGGTTGTTGTCATGTTTTGAGTGTGGACTTGTGAAATTCTAAAACGCATGTCGCTTTATGTGAAGGGGATATATATATATATATATATATATTTCCCTGTGGTTCCTTGGAGATCCATGTTACATTTGCACAAAAATTTAGATATCATCGAGATATCCAAAATTTCTAATTTTAATTTGAATATTTATGTGATAAAGGAAACACAAATGTATCAATTATAAAAATTCACCCAACAACAACAACATTGAGTTTTTTCTTTCATTTAACCTGTAACATATTACATCTTTCTTCATCAATGCTCTTCTTCCATATGCTATCCACTTATGATATTTTCCTTGCAATATTCGATGCATTTGCGAGCTATAGGTCATTTATAAGCTATAAATGTCTTCAGAGTTTCAATTATAATATATTATTCAACTCAACATATTGAGTCTCTTATACGTAACTATTTTTTCCTCCACCGACTTTTCATAACTTCCATAACAATTAGGTAGGGACCTGGAGCTTCATTGATGTTTTTCTTGTTTAGTAAAAGATTGTCGAGACTTTAATTTATTGAAAGTTGAAGAATTTACAATCTATAAAGTTTCAAGATATAATTTTTAAAATTCTAATTCTTTAAAGGGTGCTATCTCAATGGAAGAGCACCTGCTTTACATGTAGGAGGTTGGTGGTTTGATTCCATCATGCCCTGACATTCATATGGAATGAATGAAATTATTTTTTAGTGATGGAGGCTCTTTTGACCATCACTAACGAGCTTATGGTGATATTTTTAGACCCTGACCAACATATAAAATGGTGACGATCAATGAATGCCACCATATATACGCATCAATAGTGATGACCATGAAAGGTTCGTCACAATAAATCGTTGTTGTTGACATGAAATGGTGAGGGTCATTGTTTTTCATTATACTCATTATTCATGACGGAATTTGAAGTCACCAATGATGTTATAATGATAGTTTTTTACCCTCACCAAATATGAAATGGTGATGGTCAACGAACGTCACCATATATATATGCACCAATAGTGACGCCCAAGAAAGGTCCATCACAATAAATCATTATTATTCATATGAAATGGTGACGATCACTATCCATCATTATAATCAATATTCATGATGGACCTTGAATGTCACCACAACACATACTTACAGTGACGCCACCTTTGGTGACGTTCATTTTTTTACAGATCGAGGTTATTGTCCATCACCATTGCTCATATGAAATGGTCACGGTCAGTATCCGTCATTATAAATAATTATTGGTGACGAACCTTGAATGTCACCACAACACTTATACTTTCGGTGACACCAACTTTAGTGGCATTTAGTTTTTGGTGACAAAGGCTCTTTTGACCATCACAAATGAGCTTATGGTGACATTTTTCACCCCTCACTAATGTCCTTTTTTCTTGCAATGTTACCATTAACTCTTACCACTCATTCTTGCAATTTTGGTATTGTAAATCACATCCTTTCATTCTTACCACATCACAAAATGTAGGCTGCAACCTTTATCGTAGTGCAAATCATAGTTTGCACATCTTAGTTCATTTTGTTAAGTCCTTACAGCTATCCAGTTAAACTTGCAAAGTTGTGATTGGGATATCGCACATCCCAACCTTTACCTCCATCACATTCTTCCACATCGCATCTTTCGATCTTTCTGCTCCAAATCCCTTTCTTGTGCTATACTAAGGTTTATAAGGTTTTAAATCCCCTCTTTCCGCTTCTAAGCCTTTTCCAATTATATCCGCTCCAAAGGCATTTCTCGCACTATAATAAATTTTTCTAAGGTTTTAAACCCTCTCTCCCTGCTTCTAGGCCTTTTGTGATTATCTCTGCTTCAAATCCATTTCTCACGTTATAATCAATTTTTCTAAGGGCTTAACCCCCGCTTTCTATTTCTAAGCCCCATTTCATGTGCTAAGCCCTCAATTCACTATTTTAGCCCTTTTCCTTCCCCCAAGCTGCAAATTAACTCTTTTTAGTTAGAATTAAGTCATGGATAGTTTAGTTGCATGGACAAGAGCATGGTAAATATATCATAGGATAAGTAGAATGAATTTAGCCATTTGGCCAAGTTAAGTGTGGTTTAGAATTAGTTTCCTTTCTCCCATTTATTTTCAGCAAGTTATCTTAGTTCCTTTTATGTCATTTCCCTTTTTTCTAATGAAATTAGGTCATTCATGTCATTTATTTTGAGCACTTTAGTTTAATTTCCTTTCTTTCATTTCCTTCCGATAATTTACTTTCCAATTTTTATCATAATTCAAGAAATAGCACCCTTTCATAAAGAAAAGGATCATGACATGAACAGAATGAATATACTATGTATATAGAATTGTCACCTCAAAGTTTGTATGAACCCCGGGTTGATAAAGTAAAGTAGGGTAGCCCCTGGGAGTTGCAGCACTCTTGGTTAAATACCAGGGCTCGCCACTTTCCCTAACCCTTTTTCCCAATAATCTAAGCCCTAAGTGATACAACTACCTAGGCTCCTAACCTGAAACCTGTAAATAATTTTGCCATCCTAAATTCCACCATATCAATATTCCTTATCCCCTTTCCCATTCCATAAATCAGTAGCACCATCTCCCTCAATTTCCATTTCCCATTCCTTTTTCCTAAGACGACTTTCCACCATAATCACACTTCCCTATGGTTTTGGCGTTAAAATATCACAGTAGAAGAAGAGAAGAGATTATACAGTGATGGAGAATAAACAGAGGCTAGAAGGCCACATAAAGGGGGAAGAATACTTAGAATTGAGCCAACAAGTACTCGAGAAATTTTGGCATCTCCTATGGTAGTGACATGTTTCAAACACGTTGGGTGTTTTGAGTTCTGTGAGAAAATTCAGACGGTCGAAAACCATGCCATGCTGACCAGGTTTTTCATATCCAACCTTCATGACAACCAAGTCACTCTAGTTGGTGTCACCTTTACTCTTTCAACTACCATCATTTCAGCTGCCACTAGGATCCCAAATGTTGGGGAGAAATGGTTCGATCTCACTGAATTGGAGGAACACTATTATGAGCCTTTCATGAAACCAAGATATAAGAATTAGACAAAGAGGTTCTTTCCTTTTTCCCACCTCCTAGATAGATATGAACCAATGATGAAGATAATCCTGAAATAATTTTCAACATACCCTACTATTGTTTTCGAAGCATTTATAAGATGGAAATTACTGTCTATAAAAGGGGAGTATGAACATCAAATGATAAGTATTTTCTATCATTCCCTTATCAAAATCATAGTCCTCTATCATCTCAATGAAATAAAAATTGCAAGGAGTACCTTCATAGCCAATGATATATTTAGAGAGCCATCTACTCAGCGAAAAAAATTCCCTTCATCGTTTTAGTCATCAAATTATGTCCCTCCAACTCAGCCCATAGCACATTCATCATCATCATATCGGTCCCCTTCACTCATTTCACCTCCATATCCATTTCATCATGACATTGGATCACCTAGCAAGATTGAGGTTAGTGAGCCTAACAGGGCTAATGTCATTGAGGTTAAGCCATTGCTAAAGACCTATCAGAGAGGTCGTAGGCATGTGTTTTCTCCAGACATAGTGGAAGGGGCCATGCATTCTACATCAACGAAACAGGTGGAAAAAGGAAGAGAAAAGGTGATTGAGGAAAAAATTCAGCCAAAGGTTAGACATCAAGGAAACCTCCATGAGATTAAGCATGACTTTGAGCTTGTTGACCTAGGGGAGGAGGATGATGATAAAAACATAAAAATAGTCATCAAAGTAAAGGATGTCAAGATTAGAGAGATTTAGGCTAATCTTGAAAGGGCCAAGTTTGTCATTGATTTCCTTGAGCAAAAGAACCAGCAATTCAAAAAAAAACATACCATTGATGAGGTGAAATTCATCATTGCTCAAAGGGTGGCATAAAAGGCCAAAGTTATGCTAGATGAGACGCTTGAAAAGTATAGGTAGCTTGATGAACAAGATGAACAAGTACCAAGAGGAAGACCTAGAAATAGAGGGCTGAAAAGAGCTCTAACTCTAGAAAGACAAAAAGAGGCTCAGATTGTTGATCAACTAACCCTAAATGAGAAACTTCCAATGGTGATCAACCAAAATAGGGAGTCATGGCTTGATAGAGCCAATTAGAATTTGGAGAATCTTTTGGCAAAGGCTAACAAACACAGTGACCTGCTTAGGAGGAAGGTCAAACACCATTCCCAAAATGAGAAAATTGCAATGGCCAAGCTAAAAAGAGCCAATGCAGAGATTGAGGCTTTAACCATGAAAGAGGAGAACAGAAATTTGGCAATACTTGTAGAGGCTTCACTCCAAGCCTAGCCACCTCACCAGCACACTCTCCATGAAATTTGAAACATTTTGAATCTTTCTTACAAAATCTATCTTTTTTTGTGTGTTAATGGACAATGTTATATCAACAAATTGGTCATATGCACAACACCCTAGTCGTTATGCACTTTTTTGAGGCATGCAATGGAAAAACATAGATCACCACACCTTGTAAGTTTGCTAATGTTTTTGAGACAAACTGGTCAGTGAAAAGGGAAAAAACACCCTATAAATCATGTTTCTGCCCATATTCTGGCATAGGTGTTTTTCACAGGGAAATCTTGGGAGAATGAAGGGTTGACAGGAAAAATGACCTTCATTTTTAAAATCGAAGTGAGATCAGGAAACCAAACTTGAAGCTGTTTCGAAAAAGATAACTTTGAGCCAATTTGGACACCTACAAGTCAGTCGAAATCAGCCTTAAATAGGGAGGGGGCACTTGAGACAACGATGGTGCACATGATAGAAAAATGGTGCACTTGATCATTTGTTGATTTTTTTAAAATTTCATTGCAATTTTGAATTTGTCTCATAAATTGATGTTTCCACCTATGTAATTGAGGATGCTAAATTTAATTATGTTATGAATAAGTTACCTAGAGGTAGATTCATTAGCTAAAAGTTGTTATTAATTCAAATGAATTAGTTTGAATGTATTTAGGGAGGAGTCACTTACAGTTCCCTATACTGAAGCTTTCAGTTCAGAATTTTGTAGGTCTCTTACTCACATAATGGATTTGACCCCTGAGGATGATTGAATGTTGTTTTGATGTGTATATATTCCATTTCTTCACTCTTAGCAAGGGTTGGAATCAGTTTGGATGTTAATGTATTGATAAAGGACTATTGTACTCAGTTTGGCCAATTAATAAAGAAGAGTTGCAGCTATTTTTTGGGAGACATGTGGTATGACTTTTGTCATTATTTTTCCTTCAGTTTCATATGTTATAATGTATTATTTTCATGTTCATTACATGTCTATTGTATGATCTCTTTCAATTTCATAAGAAAAATACATGCCTGTTAATGCTCTATTTAGGGAAAGTTATCATATTTTTTCCATTTTACTTTGTTTAGGAAGAATATATTTCCCATGCTTTTCCTATCCCCTCATCAGTCTTAAAACTGTCTCTTCACAATAATAGTAAAGTGTTAAGCCTTATTCCTAACTTGTCCCTTTGAATCTCTGGAACCCTATGTCATTTTCCCTGACCTATCTCCTTTGACCATACTTTCATCCAGCAACCCGACAAAAATAAATTATCAAAACCCCTGATCTTAAAGCTAGCCTAAAATAATAATCCATTCAGCCTCCTAAGTTGTGTTTTAGTGGAGAGAGCCCTCTCCGACTTGGTAGGGCTAGTTACCAAGTTAAAAGGTTGGCCCGCGGTTACCTCTGTTGGGATTTATTCCTCAACCTTAGAAATATGGTAGAGTGATAATAAGGTTTATGCATGTTTTCGAAGGTCTGGTTCATTTCGATATATTTTTCTTGGTTAATGTTGTATGTATTTGCCACCAATAGGGGATTTACATTTGTGACTTTCAAGACTGCGAAAGTTATAAAGTGGGCTCTTATGAAAGCAAACAAAACCATGGATGTATGTAATAGCTAGTACTAGATCATCTTGGTCATATTAGTTGAAAGGGCTTTATTAAACTTGAAACCTATGCTTTGTTATTGGCATGTATGGAAGGAATAATAATGTAAAACTTGTAGCTAATATCATCACAACCTACAGTATCTCCAGAAATGCACCTAATTCCGTAAATAAAAACAACTTATGGGAAAAAATAGCTAGCATGAGTTGGTTTCTCAACATATTCATGAGGCCTTACACCATATTCGTATCAACCTTCTCCATATAAAATGCAACCTACCTAGTTCCTTATATAGTAATTTCATTTGCCTCTACATATGGCGTTATAAGTTCCACAACACCGTATATCTCTAACCAATATGTGATGCAGGAGCATTAAGGTAGAGCCAACAATGTGACAAAGTTGGTCACATGTTGTGGCTTGGAAAGAGGGATAGAAATCCTAAGCATTTGAAGACTCTGTTTTTCTTTTTTTTAAGTATTTTTTTTAAGTTTAGTTTGCGCTAACTCATCCAATGTAATTTGCAGAATAAAAGAATGCTTCATGTGGGATTAGTTAAGAATCTAGTTAAATAATTTGAATAAACTGTTTTGGAAACTGAATGAGAGTTTCTCAACCATATGGGGATTTTGGGGAAGGACAAAACCAAACGAAACCCACCATTGTGCGGTTCTACCATCCGTAGAGAGAAAGGAGAGAATAGAGAAGGATAATTAAATGTAGAAACCAATCATCTGAGGGCTTGGCTCTGTGTTTTCCATTTCCAAATTATTGCTAACTTTTTTTTGTTTGATCGGGTTCCCTATTGTAGACTGGTTATTTTAAATCTCTGTTGAAGTCGAATGTTTCCATCTAAATGCACAACAAGAATATAAATCGGATTTGCAGGCATGGAGGGTCCATAAATCTTGCACTTTACATTGTTGAATGAAGTATTGTGTTAACTACAGAGAATATATTAATCATATTTGCAGGAATGGATGGTATTTAAACCTTGAATATTCCTTTTTGAATCGATTATTTTGTTGACCGTAGAGCAGATATCAATCAGATTGATAGGTGCGATGAGAGTTGCTGGATGTAGCATCATACTGTAGCCCGAGCGACATTGCATATCGTAAAGGAGAGCGATTAAAAATATTTTCGCAAGTTAAAGAGTTTTGTCTGCGATGCAAAGTGTTGTAGTGAATTTGTAGCAGAGGCTGTCAGATCTAGCCGAGATCAAACGATGGAGATTGGAAGCGGCGATAGGAAATCACAATTTATAAAAGTTAACGCTAAGGGCCATCGCAAGGGAAGTTAATAAATTCTCGATGCGAAGTGCGGGAAGCAATGTGTTGACGCAACACAACATTGCATCATGCAAAACTTAAGGTTTAACTCTTAATGTTTCAAATTTATGTTTTGGGGAATGCGAAGTGTGACTTTCTATTGATTCATTGGAGTTATGGTGGGAACCTCCCGAATGGATTTCCGTAGGTTTTGCATTAGGTTTTGTTTATACATTGGCTTAGGTTATTTCTTTAGGCCTGCGTATGTTACAAAAACTCCATTGTTGATCGTGCAAGTATGTATGTATTGGTTTGGGAATCTGAAGGTTTGAATAAGCATTATTGATACACAATGTATGTATGTAGCTAACCCCCGAGTTTAATATCTGTTACGAATAAAGAATATTTGTATTAAGTCCCAAGAACTCCATTTTGCAGCATTATTCTAATATATTGCAATGAGTCTACATCAATATGAAAAATATGCAGCATCACTTTAACCTCCATCTATGGATTCAATATACAAAATATGAAATATTCGACTAAAATTGGCTTTTAATCAACCAATTTTTTTTATTCAGATATATGTTCAACAAATCAGTGACATCTAATATGGAATTCTACATGGATTAACCATTTAAATAGACTATGAAAATATATTACTAGAGTCCACTTGATAGAATTTTTCTCACTTTTTTAAATGTCCACTAGGTTGTTGGAACTTTTGCTGAATGTGAAGAAAACCAAAGTTGCATATTGTTTGAGCTCAATCTTCTAAAATTTTGTGAGAGGAAGAATAAATTTGTTTTAGTACATGCCATTAGTGGACTTTTCGAACCAATGTAGACTCAGTGAGCAATTTTTCTTTTATTTGAATGTAACGAAGTGGCATGTTATGACATGAAACAAATAATTGTAAAATTATGTTTATTTTGTTGTAGCCGCGTTGGAAAATATTGGTTTTTTTAATGAATCATTATGATTTATTTCATATTTAAATATACAATATACTTGTTACCTTGAGGTACTTTAAATATATCAGTATATTTGATTTTTTTTATTGTTGTAATAATTTTATAGATTTTTCATGTTTCATATGTGTTTTCATATTAGATGGGAATTAATATTCACAAATAAAATGAATATACAATGAGTGAATTAGTTATTTATAATTATTATTAATTAAAATAAATGAGATGTATATAAACTATTAAATTAATGGTTTATATAATAAATATAAAACTAAAAAAAAAACAAATGAAATTACTCTAAATCTTACTATCAATTATTTAATTATTTATAATTAATTTAAAATCATAGAAATTCTATTTCCAAATAGACACATATATGGTATATGAAAATGAAAATTTATAATTTTAAAGACATTTAAAGAGTTATTTGATTCATTTCTCACTCAACAAGTTATTAATTCCTACCAAAACAAGATTTTAGTAATCAATTTGGTTGATGAGGACCAAAGTGGAGTTACAACGTTTATTTTAATAATAATAAAAATGTTTATTTTTCAATATTATTAAAAAAAATCAAATATTTAATTGGCTTACAATTTGAAGGTATTATTCCAGCCTTTGCACAATACAATGTCATGTTGATAATTTTCTCATATTTTTTTACCATAATTTCTAGATACACTTTCAATATTAAAATCATAATTTATATATATTTGTGCAATGATTTTTCATTGTTAAGCTGAATATTAAGCCTCCTTAATATTTATCATTAGTTACAACCAACCTTAATTTAATCAAGTGTTTGCATAAAAGTAAATAGGAATAACATGTAAGTAAATATATTTACGATGTATTGTGGTCCACTATTATTCATGCATTATTCAACATTTTATAACTAGAAGTACAAATATAAACTTACTAGGGGTTACTACTTACAAAATTATGCAAATTCTTGCTTTTAATAAAAATACAATTTTTCCACTTCATATATCAATTTACAATTTTTGTGAAAACATAGTTTGTAACTTTAATGACCTTTTTATTTAAAAGAAAACCATAAAATAAATATAATATAATTTCTCTTAATCTAAATTCAACTAAAAACACTTGTTGACCTTAATTTTTTTAGTTTTTGCTTTAAATGAAAACCATAAAATAAATATAATATAATGTCTCTTAATGTAACTTCAGATGTTTAATTAATCCCTTCCATTATATTAATTCATTAAAATAACAACAAAGAGGAAAAAAACTAAAAAGATACCTAGATTTAAAACAAAACTTTTGACAATGTATCTAAACCGGAAAATATCCTTCAAATATTTTATATTAATTACACGTTTTAATTACAATAGCAACAATAGATTTCAATAAATATTTTAAAACAAAAAATTTATAAAATTTGATCTCATGCATCATCATTATTTCCTATATTCATTTTTCACTAGATAGATATGATCTATGATGGTATCAATGACTTCAAATTACAAGCGTTCAAACATTATATTCAGGAAGCATTACAGAACAAAAAAACAAAACACAGAAAACCTGGAATGTTATCAATTTCAAGTTTCAACAAAACAGCTGCGGTGGTAGTGCTGTTTCTTACAATCGACATATCGTAAATGTAAAGCATAACTTCAACTTGTATTGAATGAAAAGTAACCATGTCATTTCAAAATAAATTAAATATAAAAAATACAATTAATTCTTTCAACACTAGTGAATCTTCAGAGAATAAAAATTATATAATTCTCAAAGAAATTAATGCGACAATTGCAAGGTTTAAGCTGTAAACCTAGGTATGATATTCGCTTCAGAGAGAGCGACCAACTTCACCCCAAAAAGGCCATCTATTAAGTCGGAGTCTCCTCTATCTCCCGAGTCTTCAAGTAGCAGTGATTTGGCGCCAGTCATAACCAGAAGCCGCCCCATATCAAAGGATTATAAGGATTATAAAATGCATTTTGTACTTGAGATTCCGAAGCTTCTGCACGAGATGGGAGGAAGCAGATCTGAGGGAGGTCCCATCATGCTTCCAGAATTTCGTAACCATGGACTAATAGTACGGGTCTTCCTGCCAAGCTCTATAAAATAAAAAAGGAAGTCTCTTACGCACAGGAGCCTTCCGCCATTTGAGACAGATATCATAATGATCAGACAAATAAGACTTTATAACCTACAATTTCAAGTTTCCAAGAATCTCTAAAACACTTTCATGGAGCAAAAACTGATCAAGTATTTTGGAAATGAAGGCATCTGCAGTCCTATTGTTGGTCCAAGTAGGAGTTTGAGGAAAAGGGAACATATCTATGAGATGATGACCGAAAAATATGTTGGAATTTAATTCCAACTGCAACATAAACAGCTGGAAACAAAATCTGATTGCCACAGATATTTTAGCAAGGCAGATGGCTGAAAGTCAAGCATTTAATTTGCAGAAGTTATTGAGCCTGCAAACAGCCGATTTTATTTACCAAAAGCCAACACGTTAACTCCCACCGTCTATCTGCATTCAATACGCAGATAAAGATCAGAAGATATTTTGTATTTTTTATATTATAAGTCAAAAATGTTTTTTGCTTATAAATATGATGAACAGCAGTTCTTTTTAAGGTTAGAAGAAATAGAAGAGAGTTTGAGAAATTGAAGAAGGCAGAGAAATAGACAGAGTAGAGAAAACAGCAAGAAAACAGAGTCGCTGTGTTTTGGGAGCAGCATGCATTCTACAGGCTGTTTCAGCAACTGCGTCTGTGTTTCAGCAACTGTAATCTGTGTTAAAAAAAACAGAGTTTGTAAAAACAGAGTATGGAGTTTTTGAGTATTCCAGAATTGTAGTTCTGAAGAAGTTTGTAATTTTTATTGTCATTTTTATGGTTAATAGAAACAGAGCTTTTCTCCATATCCTCTTTGTCCAAATTTTTCTCATTTCTTTGTGTTGAGTTGAGGAACTTTGCTTCCTCTGTTTTGTTCGAAATTAAAAGAAATTTCCATCATGGTATCAGAGCTAGTCTAGGCACTCAGTGAGTCAGAAACAGAGTTTGTTTTTCACTGCAGGAGCTGTAAGAAGCTTAGTGAGCAGATTTTCTCCAGCAGAGAAAGTTCTTGCTTGTTTTAAATTATACAGTCAGTATCTTTTCTTGATTTTTACAGTTAAGATGGCAGATGCTGGAACTGGTTTGACAAATTCCTAACTGCCACAGTTTAATGGGAAAAATCACAGTTATTGGTCCATAGCAATGAAAGCATTGTTTGCTTCTCAAGGAATATGCGAGCTGGTTGACACTGGCTATACTGAACCTGCAAATGCAGCAGCATTGGCTGCTTTGACAGTAGCACAAAGAAACCAGTTGAAGAATGACAGGAAGAAGGATGCCAAAGCCCTCTTTTTTCTCTTCCAATCAGTGCATGAAAGTGTTTTTCCACGGATTGCAGCAGCAACAAAATCCAAGGAGGCATGGGATATTCTCAAAACTGCTTATCAAGGCATGGAGAAGGTGAAGACTGCAAAGTTGCAGATGTTGAGGAGAGACTTTGAAACACTCAGCATGAAGGAATCTGATACAATAGATTCTTTCTTCACTCAGGTTATTGGGTTGATAACCCAGATTAGATCTCATGGTGAAATTCTTGAAGAAAGAAGGATTGTTGAGAAGATCTTGAGAAGTTTACCCTCAAGGTTTGAAGCTGTTGTGGTAGCAATAGAAGAAACAAAGGATCTCTCACAGTTCATAGTAGATGAACTGAGTGCTTCTCTTATGTCTCATGAACATAGACTGAGTAGAGGAACAAATTCCTCTTTTGAGCAAGCATTCAAGACTCAGATGTCTTTTGGCCAAGGAAAAGGTCGAGGCAGAGCAAATAACAAAGGTCGTGGAAGAAGCCAAAACAAAGGCAGAAATAATCCTGCAAGCACAAGTGGAAGGAGCTGCAATCAGAACCAAGATGAAGGTTCAAGCAAAAAACAAGCTCATGGACAAAGGTATGACAAATCCCAAGTCCAATGTCATTATTGTAAGAAATATGGGCACTATGCCAATGAATGTAGGAAAAAGCAAAATGACATGAATAGTAGGCAGAATGCTAATTTTGCAAATGAAGAAGATAAGAATCCAAATATTGTGCTGTTAGCATGTAACATTGCACAAGACAAACAAGATGATTTTTGGTTCTTAGACTCAGGGTGTAGTAATCACATGACTGGAAACATAGCAATGTTTGCCAATCTAGATGAAAATGTGAAATCTGAGGTAACAACAGGAACTGATAGTAAGATATCTGTCAAGGGTAAGGGCAGAGTCAGTATCCGAGCAAGAAATGGAGAACAGATGATTGTGCCAAAGGTATACTATGTACCTGGTCTGAAATGTAATCTTTTGAGCATTGGACAGCTCATTGACAAAGGTTACAATGTGTTCTTCAAAGATGATATGTGTACAATCAGAGACATACCTCCAAGTAAGAAGATCATTGCACAGGTGCAGATGACCAGCAATAGAATGTTTCCTCTCAAACTCAGGGCAGATTTGAAGGAAGGAAGAACTATTGCAGCTGTAACTCAAGAAGTCTTTCAGGAACAAGTGAAAGATGAAAATTGGTTGTGGCACTTGAGATTTGGACATCTCAATTTTGGAGGCTTGAATCTGTTGCATAGAAAGGGAATGGTAAAGGGATTGCCATTAATCGAGAAACCGGACAGCCTTTGTGAAGGCTGCATCTTGGGCAAGCAACACAAAGAAAGTTTTCCAGCAGGAAAGAGTATAAGGGCAAAAGCACCATTGGAAATTGTTCACTCTGATGTGTGTGGACCGATGCAAATACCATCATTTGCCGGAAATAAATATGTTTTAACTTTCATTGATGATTACACCAGAAAGACATGGGTGTATATGCTGAAACAGAAGAGTGAAGTGTTTGAGAAATTTCGCCACTTCAAAACTCTTGTTGAAAAGCAGTGTGGGCATTATATCAAAGTGCTCAGAACAGATAGAGGTGGAGAGTACATCTCCAAAGACTTTCTGCGTTTTTGCAGAGAGAATGGCATACAAAAGCAGTTCACCGCGAGGTACACACCTCAACAAAACGGTGTTGCAGAAAGGAAGAATAGGACCATTCTGGGCATGGTCAGGAGTATGCTGAAGGCAAAACACTTGCCGCATGAGTATTGGGCAGAAGCTGTCACTTGCGTAGTTTACATCTTGAATAGATGCCCAACTAAAGCTGTCATGAACAAAATACCAGAAGAAGCATGGAGTGGTCAAAAGAAAACTGTCACTCACATGAGAGTATTCGGCTGTGTAGCATATGCACATGTACTGGATCAACTAAGGAAGAAGCTTGACAGTAAGGGGGAGAAGTGTGTCTTTATTGGCTATTGTGATGAGTCAAAAGCATACAAACTCTATAATCCATTAACCAAGAAATTGATAGTAAGCAGAGATGTTCAGTTCATTGAAGATGAAGCTTGGGATGGAAGCTTAGAGAAGACAGTGAATGTGAAGACAATTGTGTCTCATGAAGAAGAAGAGGAAGGGACAGCAGCAAATAACCCTTCTTTAGTGGCTCCTCCTCCACCACAGCAAGTACAACAAACCACACCACAAGCTGGAATTCGAACAACCTTGAGAAATCAAGGAAGTGCTTCTCCAAGCACACCACAGGGATCAGAAATACCCTCAAGTTCGGATGGAACTCCAAGCACACCAAGAAGACCAAGATTCAGAAATCTGAATGAGATTTATGAACAAGGAGAGGTAAGTAATAATACCGGTCTGAATTCATTATTCGCTTTATATTGTCATGTTGATGATCCAATTCATTTTGAAGATGCTGTAAATGAAGATAAATGGATTGAAGCAATGAATGAAGAAATTGGTGCAATTGAGAAGAGTAAAACATGGGAGTTAGTGGACCTCCCTGAAGGCAAAGATGCCATTGGAGTTAAGTGGGTCTATACGACCAAAAGCAATGCTGAAGGCAAGATTGACAGGCATAAAGCAAGACTTGTTGTGAAAGGCTACAAGCAGCAACAAGGCAAAGACTATGATGAAACCTTCACACCAGTAGCAAGGATGGAAACAGTCAGAACAGTGTTGTCTATTGCAGCACAACACAAATGGAAGATTTATCAGATGGATGTTAAATCTGCATTCCTGAATGGAGTGTTGAAAGAAGAGGTTTATGTTGAACAACCTCCAGGCTATGAAGTTGAAGGCCAAAAGCATAAAGTCTGTAGACTGAAGAAGGCTCTTTATGGGCTCAAGCAAGCTCCAAGAGCATGGTACAGTAGAATAGATGCTTATCTGATTGAGAATGGGTTTGAGAAGTGTGATGGTGAACCCACACTCTACATAAAGGAGAATGACGGTAAGATTCTTATTATTGTTTTATATGTAGATGATTTAATCTTTAGTGGCAATGATGTTTCTCTCATTGCTGATTTTAAAGCAGTCATGAAAAGTGAATTTGAAATGAATGATTTGGGCTTCTTAAGATATTTTCTTGGAATTGAAGTAGACCAAAGTGAAAATGGTGTTTTCATTTCCCAAGGTAAATATGTAGAAGCAGTGTTGAAGAGATTTAACATGCAGAACAGTATGGCAGCTGTGACTCCAACCGTAATGGGGTTGAAATTGACCAAAGAATACAGCAGCAAGGATTTTGATCCAAAGCTGTATAAGAGCATAGTTGGCAGCCTCATGTAGTTGACTGCAACTAGGCCGGATATTATGCACGCTGTGAGTTTAATCTCCAGATTCATGGAAAGACCGAAAGAGACTCATTGGCAGGCAGCCAAGAGGATTCTAAGGTATGTGAATGGAACGAAGGGGTTTGGTATATTTTACTCCTCTTCTGAAAGTTTCATGTTGACAGGTTACACTGACAGTGATTGGGCTGGAAGTGTTGATGATAGGAAAAGCACATCGGGATATGTGTTTCATATGGGATCGGGAGCCATCTCATGGGCTTCCAAGAAGCAACCAGTTGTGGCTTTATCAAAAGCAGAGGCAGAGTATGTGGCAGCAACAGCAGCAGCATGCCAAGCAGTGTGGCTGAGAAGAGTTCTCAGAGATTTGTGTCATGAACAAGAAAAGGGCACAACCATTTACTCTGACAATAGCTCGGCAATAGCATTGTCAAAGAATTCTGTTTTTCATAAAAGGACAAAGCATATAGACACCAAATTTCACTTCATACGTGAATTGGTTAACAATGGTGAGATTGTTTTGCAGCACTGCAGAACAGAGGATCAACTAGCTGACATCTTGACAAAACCATTGGCAAAGAAAAGTTTTGATCATTTCAGAGAATGCCTGGGTATGGTGAAAAACCCAGCAGTTGAAATTAAGGGGGAGTGTTGGAATTTAATTCCAACTGCAACATAAAACAGCTGGACCAAATCTGATTGCCGCAGATATTTTAGCAAGGCGGATGGCTGAAAGTCAAGCAATAAATTTGCAGAAGTTATTGAGCCTGCAGACAGCCGATTTTATTTACCAAAAGCCAGCACGTTAACTCCCACCACTTCATGTGCATTCAATACGCAGATATGCATTAGAAGATATTTGCATTATTTTAATATTATAAGTCAAATATGTTTTTTCTTATAAATATGATGAACAACAGTTCTTTTTAAGTTAGAAGAATGTTAGAAGAGAGTTTGAGAAATTGAAGAAGGCAGAGAAGAAGACAGAGCAGAGAAAACAACAAGAAAATAGAGTCGCTGTGTTTTTGGAGCAGCATGCATTCTACAGGCTGTTTCAGCAACTGTGTCTGTGTTTCAGCAACTGTCTGCCTGTTGCTGAAACATGTGTTTCAGCAACTGTCTGTGTATTGCTGAAACACGAATCTATGCTAAAAAAACAGAGTTTGTAAAAACAGAGTATGGAGTTTTTAGTTATTCCAGAACTGTAGTTCTGAAGAAGTTTGTAATTTTTATTGTCATTTTTATGGTTAATAGAAACAGAGCTTTTCTCCATATCCTCTTTGTCCAAATTTTTCTCATTTCTTTGTGTTGAGTTGAGGAACTTTGCTTCCTCTGTTTTGTTTGAAATTAACAGAAATTTCCATCAAAATATATGGAAAAGATATCCGCCATAGAGTCAGGGAAACTATTGAAACCCCAATGCTAAGCAAAGGACAGGGTGGCATTTAAATCGCCCATGATGAAAAGGTTGTGAATATCAAGGATACTGGTGGAATTAATGCAGTCTTAGAAAGCAGGCCAAGTTCGGCATTGTGCTTATAGGTTAATAAAATGAAAGGTTTCAGAGACCCACTTGATTTTCCGCGAGAGGAGAATACCAACGAAGAAACCATAGGCATGAAATTTAGCGAAAAGAGGGTTCCACAGAGTGATAGGACTGACAAATAACACATTAGAGTCCATCGTGACAATGTGTCAATCAGCGTAGATGGAAAGGAGGTAGGGGACGGCTTTAGCAGCGGGGCACATTATTTCTTGAAAAAATGCAATAAAAGGAGAGGAGACTGAAAATATATTCTTAAGATTCAAAAACATTGTGTGATCCCCAATACCACGAATATTGAGAGAAATAATGTGATTTATGTTTCGTGAGGGGCGGGCATGCACACTCTAAGTGCCCGAGAGTCAAAGGAAGAGATTATGGAGATATCATAGAGGCCATCAGAGCTAGCCACAAGACAAGATTAAAACTTATTCCTGCCACAAAAATGTCGACATCCATTCCTTCCTTTTCTAGACCGTCATAATGAGATCAAAGGCGGTAGAGATGATTATAGGCCACACAGGAAAGTGAGACTACTGAACCATAAGGGAGGCCAAATCCAAAGCAGCGTTCATAACTGGAAAATCGCAATCACTGCCAACAAATTTTCTAGGGGAATTGGGGGGAATTAAGTTCCCAAGAATCGGTTCAGGAGGAAAAGATGCGAGTTCGAGAGGGGGCCATGGAGGGTGACCAGATTGCAGGGGCGGTGGTTGGGTTGCATGGTCCAGTCGAGGAGTCTCGGAGTTCAATAGAATTGGGAAAAGAAAGACAACCAATCACATTACACATGGGCAGGGAGGAAGTAATCTGATTTGGAGAGTCTGGGATGCCACAGTTCCATCAATTATGGCAGAGGATAAAGCCTGAGTGTTTCGATAAGGCGAGGAGAGATATGATTATGATGATAAAAGAAGGGAAGCATGTAAAGGTGAGGCATGGGAAATACCTCGATGACACGGCTGAGAGAAAGTGGTGTTGAGTTCTTCCCTAGTAGAGGTGTTAAGTGTCGCCTGACTTTGAACTCGTTGGTTGATCGGACTCCTTCCACGAGGAACTTTTGCACCAAATGGCCTGTCTGGTGACATAAAAGACACTTGAAGGGAAGCCTCCAATAAACAATCTCATTCCTAATTAGAACATTTCTCTTTAGCAATGTCTTAGACAGTCCCATTCCAAATAAATGTTGTCGATCAACTTACCAGAAAAATTGACTTCCACCAAGATCCATGCAATGCGTTTATCATTTTCCCTCATACTGTTGAAATATTAAAGTCACCTGCTAAGCCTTTGAGCAGGGAGAAAAGAGTACAGAGGCAGCGCAGCAGAGATAGAGTGCACACCACTCTGTATTCAAGAAGAATAGAGATTTGTAAGGAGAATTTGATTTTTGATTGGTTGCGGCCACAACAGGAGAGGAGAAGTTAATTTGGTGATGGGCAGAGCCAGTTTTACAGAGGAACGAAGATTTTTGCCATAGTTTTGAACTACGGCGGAGCAGAATTCATTAAAACAGTCATTTCGGGCGTTTAAAGCCCTCAACAACCAAAATGAAGAAAAATTGTTCAAAACAGGCGGAAGTCCTTTTAATTTCTCAAATGGCGAAACAAGTGTTCCCCACCACTTATATGCCAATCAGAATCGCAAATCTTAATAAGCAGTGTCTTGTTCATGTGAAGATTTGCGATGCGATCCAATCGCAATCACAAATCGCAACATACAAATAATACAAGGACCGAGTGTCTTGTTGATATGGTAGAGTTCCGCAGTGGAACAATTGTATATAATACAACCAAAACTTATATATAAATCGCCCCCACCACAACAGAGGCCCGTGGGTAGACAAGACCACGTGGCGATGTTTATTGCAATCACAAGTGTTCCAATTGCAAAGTTCAAATGGAGCGCTTTTGTTATGTGCTCCGATCGAAGGCCGGACCCAATGGATTATTATATTGGAGTTCTATGCGCAATCGCATCCGGTCTGTAATCGCAATCGAAACTTTTCTATTGTATGCCCCGATCGCACTAACTAAAGGGCGGACCTGATGGACTTATCATGGCGCAATTTGTTAATTGAATCACATCCGTTATGTAATCGCAATCGAAACTTTCATATGGTCTGATTGTTGTGTTGAAGTTCCAGACCCGACGCCATTTATACGGCGGATTTAAATATTGGTCCATTGCATCCGGTTGTCAGTCACAATCGGAGTTTTCAGTTTGTTGGTTGTATTGTGGGTCCTGTATAATATTTGTTTTAAAACAGATTTTAGTTTAAGTCTTTTATATGGTTTCATGTAATGTTTTAATATGCGCGGCATATAAAACAAAAATGCCAGTGAGCCTGTATTGTATTATCATTATTTTTGTTTGTTTCGCACAGCAGCGCAGAAGAAAACCAACACAGCAGTGTTGGTTACAGTAACAGAGAGTTGTTTTTTGGTGAACTGTGTCTGTAGCAGACACTCTTTATGTTATCCCTCTTTATTAAGGAAGATTTGTAACAGTTTTTTTTTGTAAATGGAATAGAAAGTTTGTTTTACAGTCTGAAACTCTGTTTACTATCAAAAGAATTTACATTTCTCTGTGTTGTAAGAGGGGAGTTTATTCTCTCCATTTTATTGTTCTGTAATTTCAATATTCCAACATGGTAACAGAGCTAGTTTAGGCTCTTTGAAGGTTTCAAAGAAGCTGAAGAACAAGAAGACTTGTTGCAGTGTTTTCTCCAGTAGCATGAAAGCTCAACAGAGGTGAAGGATCAGGTATTTCTCAAAGATAACAGTGTTGTTGTTTGTTTTTTAAAAGAGCTTGTTCTTTTAGAAAGGAAAGACAGTTTGTTTAAGTTCAGAAGTTCAGTTTAAAAGTAATGGCTGGACCAAGTACAGGAATGAGTATTGGGAATACTCAGCTTCCACAGTTTAATGGAAAGAATTATGATTATTGGGCTATTACCATGAGAGCCCTGTTTGTCTCACAAGACTTATGGGAATTTGTAGAAGATGGTTTTGTTGAACCAGCTGATGAGTAGGCTTTTAATGCCTTAACTCAAGCAGAGAACGATTTACTGAAGAGCAATAGGAAGAAGGACTCTAAAGCCCTCTACTATTTGTATCAAGCAGTAAATGAGAGTGTATTTCCAAGGATAGCAACATCTAAGAGATCCAAGGATGCATGGGAAACTCTGAAAGTAGCCTATCAAGGTATGGAGAAAGTTAAGACAGTAAAAATTCAATTGCCGAGAAGAGATTTTGAAATGCTTTGCATGAAAGAGTCAGATAATGTAGACACATTCTTTACACATGTGATTGGAATTGTAAATCAGATAAGATCCCATGGAGAAACTCTTGAATAAAGGAGGATTGTGGAGAAACTTTTGAGGAGCTTACCCTCAAAGTTTGATGTTATTGTTACCACCATAGAAGAGACCAAACATCTCTCAAAGTTCATGGTAGATGAACTTCATGCCTCACTGATAACTCATGAACAGAGATTGAGCAGAGATGAACACTCATCTCTCGAGCACGCCTTCAAGACCTAGATGCCTTCAGGAAGAGGAAGAGGTCAAGGAAAAGGAAGAGGAAGAGGCAGAAGCCAAAACAGAGGTGGAAGGAACAACCCTTCATGTTCACATGGAAGGTGCAACAGTCAAAATTAGAGCCACGACCAATGCAACAGCCAGCAAGGTGGACATCAACACCAACATGCTCATGGACAAAGGTATAACAAATCCAATGTCCAATGTCATTATTGAAAAAAATATGGGCACTATGTCAATGAATGTAGAAAGAAGAAAAATGACATGAAAAATAGGCAGAATGCTAATGTAGCAAAAGAAGAGAAGAACCCAAGTAATGTGTTGTTAGCTTGTAATGTAGCACAAGATAGAGAAGATGATGTTTGGTTATTAGATTCGGGATGTAGTAATCACATGACTAAAAATAGACCAATGTTTTCCAATCTAGATGAAGACATTAAATCATAAGTGACCACAGGGACTGATACTAAGATTTCTGTCAAAGGAAAAGGCAGAATTAGTACTCGAGCAAGAAATGGTGAGCAGAAATTTGTTCCTGATGTGTATTATGTTCCAGGTCTGAAATGTAACCTTTTGAGTGTTGGGCAGCTCATAAACAAACGTTATAATGTAATTTTCAAAGACGATGTGTGCACAATAAAAGATATACCTCCAAGCAAGAAAATGATTGTTGAAATTCAAATGACCAGCAATAGAATGTTTCCTCTCAAGCTCAACACTGACTTGAAGGGAAAAGCAAATAGTATAGCAGCTGTAACACAAGAAGCCTTTCAGAAAGAAGAGAAAGATGAAATTGGTTATGGAACCTGAGATTTGGACATCTCAATTTTGGAGGATTGAATTTGCTGCACAGAAAAGGAATGGTGAGAGGTTTACCATTGATTGAGAAGCCTGACAGCCTATGTGAGGGCTGCATCTTGGGAAAGCAACACAGAGAAAATTTTCCATCAGGGAAAATCATAAGGGCGAAAGCACCCTTAGAGATCATTCACTCAAATTTATGTGGGCCGATGCAAACAACATCAGTCTCAGGCAGCAATTACAAGTTACCCTTCATAGATGATTTCACAAGAAAAGTGTGGGTTTATTTCCTAAATTATAAGAGTGAAGTCTTTCAGAAATTTTGTCATTTTAAAGCTCTTGTAGAGAAATAGAGTGGGAAGTATATTAAAGTTCTCAGAACTGATAGAGGAGGAAAATATATATCAAAGGAATTTATGCATTTCTGCAGAGAGAATGGCATACACAAGCAGTTTACCACAAGGTACACACCGCAACAAAATGGAGTTGCTGAAAGGAAGAATCGAACCACAATGGAAATGGTGAGAAGTATGCTAAAGGAAAAACATTTTCCGAATGAATATTGGGCATAAGCAGCAAACTGTGTTGTGTATATTTTAAATAGATGCCCCACAAAAGCTGTGATGAACAAAGTTCCAGAAGAAGCGTGGAGTGGCAGAAAACAAGGAGTCACCCACATGAGAGTTTTTGGATGTGTTGCATATGCACACATTCCTGATAAGTTAAGGAAGAAATTGGATAGTAAAGGGGAGAAGTGTATTTTCCTTGGATATTGTGAGGATTCCAAAGGATACAGATTGTATAACCCATCCACAAATAAGTTTGTGACAAGAAGAGATGTGAAATTTATTGAAGAGGAAGCATGGGATGGAAGCATTGAGAAAATAGTCAATGTTAAAATTTGTTTATCTCATGATGAAGATGAGGGAGATGTGGTTTAAATTGGCAACCCATCCATATCACAACCTCCACCAACACAAGGACAGCAAGAGACACCGCAAGCAGCAGCGAGAACACCCTGGAGAAGATGTGGGAGTGCATCACCGAGCACACCACATGGAGCAGATTCAAGTGCCTCTTCAAGCACAAATAAACCAAGTGAAAGAGGAACAATATTCAGAAGCATTAGAGAAATATATGAGCAAGAAGCAGCAAATGAAGGTATGAATTCCCTATTTTCCTTGTATTGTCAAGTTGATGATCCTATTCATTTTGAAGATTCTATTAAAGATAGAAAATGGATAGAAGCTATGGATGATGAAATAAATGCCATAGAGAAGAACAAAACATGGGAGTTGTTTGATCTCCCAAAAGGTAAAGAAGTTATTGGAGTTAAATGGGTCTATAAGACCAAAAGCAATGTTGAAGGAAAAATAGAAAGATACAAGGCCAGACTTGTTGTCAAGGGATACAAGCAGAAGCATGGAATAGATTATGAAGAAACTTTTGCACCATTTTCAATAATGGAGACAGTAAGAGTAGTGTTGTCAATAACAGCACAAAAAAAATGGAAAGTATACTAGATGGATGTAAAATATGCATTTTTAAATGGAGTTTTAATGGAAGAGGTATATATGGAACATCCTCTAGGATATGAGAAGAAAGGCAAAGAGCACAAAGTCTGCAAATTGAAGAAAGCTCTTTATGGGCTGAAGCAAGCTCCAAGAGCATGGTACAGTAGCATAGACTCCTATCTACTAGAAAATGGATTTGAGAAATGTGAGGGAGAACCCACCCTCTACATCAAAGAAAAGGATGGTAAGATGCTCATTGTGGTTTTATATGTTGATGATTTAATATTTACAGGTAATAATGATTACCTTATTGATAATTTTAAAACAGTCATGAAAGATGCATTTGAAATGACTGACATGGGTTTGTTGAGATAATTCTTAGGAATAGAAGTAGAAAAAAATGAAAAAGGGATTTTTATTTCTCAAGCAAAGTATGTGAATCAAGTTCTAGAAAGATTTAATATGCATGAGTGCAAAGCTACAATTAATCTCACAGTAATGGGATTGAAGTTGAGTAAATATGACAGTAGTAAGGATTTTGATCCAAGTTTGTATAAAAGCATAGTTGGCAGTTGCATGTGTTTGATTGCAACTAGGCCAGATATTATGCATTCTGTTAGTCTAATTTCTAGATTTATGGAGAAGCCAAAAGAAGCACATTGGAAAGCAGCAAAGAGAATTTTGAGGTATGTGAAAGGAACTAAAAGATTTGGTATTTTATATACTACTTCAGAAAATTCAGAACTAGTTGGATATACTGACAGTGATTGGGCTGGAAGCGTAGATGATTGGAAGAACACTTCTGGTTATGTTTTTCATATGGGTTCAGGAGCCATTTCATGGGCTTCTAAGAAACAGCCTATTGTAGCATTATCTACAGCAGAGGCAGAATATGTGGCAACTACAGCAGCATCGTGTCAAGCAATTTGGATGAGAAGAATGTTGAGAAGTTTATGTCAAGAACAGGTAAAGGGGACAGTGATTTATTGTGACAATAGCTCAGCTATTGCATTGTCAAATAATTCGGTATTTCATAAGAGAAAAAAACACATAGATACAAAATTTCATTATATCAGAGAATTGGTAAACAATGGTGAAATTGTTTTACATCATTATAAAATAGAGGAGAAATATGCAGATATTTTAACAAAGCCATTGGGGAAGAAGACATTTGAATTCTTAAGAAAATGTTTGGGTATGATGGATAACCCAGCAGCTGACTTTAAAGGGGAGTGTTGAAATATTAAAGTCACCTGCTAAGCCTTTGAGCAGGGAGAAAAGACTATAGAGGCAGCGCAGCAGAGATAGAGTGCATAGCACTCTGTATTCAAGAAGAATGGAAATTTGTAAGGAGAATTTAATCTTTGATGGGCCGCAGCCACAACAGCAGAGGAGAAGTTAATTTTGTGATGGGCAGAGCCAGTTTTATAAAGGAACGAAGATTTTCCCGTAGTTCTGAACTACGGAGGAGCAGAATTCATTAAAACAATCATTTCGGGTGTTTAAAGCCCTCAACAACCAAAATGAAGAAAATTTGTTCAAAACAGGCAGAAGTCCTTTTAATTTCTAAAATGGCGAGGCAAGTGGTTCCCACCACTTATATGCCAATCGGAATCGCAAGTCTTAATAAGCAGTGTCTTGTTGATGTGAATATTTGCGATGCGATCCAATCGCAATCGCAAATCACAACATACGAATAATACAAGGACCGAGTGTCTTGTTGATGTGGTAGAGAGCTGCAGTGGAACAGTTATATATAATACAACCAAAACTTATATATATAAATCGCCCCCACCACAGCAGAGGCCCGTGGGTCGACAAGACCACATGGCGATGTTTTATTGCAATCGCAAGTGTTCCAATCGAAAAGTTCAATCAGAGCGCTTTTTTTATGTGCTCCGATCGAAGGTCGGACCCGATGGATTATTATATTGGAGTTTTATGCGCCATCGCATCCGGTCTATAATCGCAATCAGAACTTTTCTATTGTATGCCCCGATCGCACCAACTCAAGGGCGGACACGATGGACTTATCATGGCGCAATTTGTTAATTGAATCGCATCCGTTATGTGATCGCAATCGGAATATTCATATGGTCTGATTGTTGTATTGAAGTTCTGGACCCGACGCCATTTATATGGCGGATTTAAATATTGGTCCATCGCATCCGGTTGTCAATCGAAATCGGAGTTTTTGGTTTGTTATTTGTATTGTGGGTCCCGTATAATATTTGTTTTAAAATAGAGTTTAGTCTAAGTGTTTTATATGGTTTCATGTAATGTTTTAATATGCGCGACATCTAAAACAAAAAGGCCAGTGAGCCTATATTGTATTATCATTATTTTTTTTTGTTTCGCACAACAACGTGGAAGAAAATTACACAGTAGTGTTGGTTAAAGTAAGAGAGAGTTGGTTTTTGGTGAACTGTGTCTGTAGCAGTTACTCTTTATGTTATCCCTCTGTATTGAAGAAGATTGGTAACCATTTTTTTTTGTAAAAGGAATAGAAAGTTTGTTTTACAGTCTGAAACTCTATTCACTGTCAAAAGAATTTACATTTATCTTTGTTGTAAGAGGGGAGTTTATTCTCTCCATTTTATTGTTCTAGAATTTCAATATTCCAACACATACACCAAGGATCAATGTATTTGAGATTCCCAATAGATTTTCCTATCACAGTCAGAGCAATCTTCTTACAATATCTCAAATGGAGGGTAGGAAGTTTTACCCAAAGAAGGTTCGGTGGAGTTTCCATGATCAGATTAAAATCAATGTACAATTCATGCATCTCTAGGAAAATTTTGCCTCGGAGTGAGGTGTTGCGCAAAATCTTAGTGGCATTATATGAGTGAAGGAAGTGGATACAGAACCAAGAATTCATTAACCCGCCCCTCTATATCCAAGAAATAATTTTATGCCTCCCTCTATATATCTAGCATCGACTGAACCATGCATCTCTCCTGAGCTTCTATCTACTAAATTTCATTTCTCTCTTTCCTGTTATTGGCACAGTGATAAAAAAAACTTGGTATTATGGTCCCCTTGTCACAACCAATTGATCCTACTTGTTAACTTCCAAGTGATCTCTTGGATTCTTAGTATTTCATTCTTATGATTCTCAATGGCATTTAGCTGATTTTGGATTTGTGGATTATGGCTGTGAAACTCCATTGATTTGTATATTTCATCAGATTCCCTTAAAATTAGCTAAAATTCTTTGATCATTTGTTCCTTCTTTATTTTTCCCCATGTTCACTTATTTTACTTTAGATTTTGGAGCTTCTGCATGAGGTGGGAGGAATCAAAATATTTGCGAGAGGTCTCATCATGATTCTAGAATTGCATAACCATGGAATGATATTTCGGATCTTCCAACCAAGCTCTATTAAATTAAAAAGGAAGTCTCTTACATAGAGGCTCCTTTCACCATTTGAGACATATATCATAATGATCAAACAAATAATACTTTATAACCTATAATTTCAAGTTTCCAAGAATCTCTAAAACACATTCATGGACCAAAACCTGATCAAGTCTTTTGGCAATGAAGACATCTCTAGTCCTATGTTTGGTTCAAGTAAGAGTTTGAGGAAAAGGAAAAATATCTACGAGATGATGATCAAAAAATATATGTAAAAGCTCTCCGCCGTAGAGTCAGGGCAACTGTTGAAACCCCAGTGTTCAACAAAGGACATGGTGGCTTTAAAAACAATGATGATCAGAAGAGTGTGAATATCAAGGTTGTCAGTGGAATTAATGTGGTCTGATAAACCAAGCCAAGTTCGGCATGGTGCATATAGGTTAATAAAATGAAAGGTTTCAGAAACCCCCTTGATTTCCCCCCAAAAGAGACACAAACAAAAAACAATAGGTATGAAATTTAGCGAAAAAAGGGTTCCAAATAGTGATAATACCACCAAATAACCCATTAGAGTCGATCCTAACAATGTGCTAATCAAGGAACATGGAAAGGAGGTAGGGGATGGTTTTAGCATCTGGGCACACTATTTCTTGAAAAAACACAATAAAAGGAGAGGAGACTGAGAAAATATTATTAATATTAAAAAAAATTGTGTGATCCCCAAGGCCATGAATATTGAGAGAAATATTGTGATTTATGTCTCGTGAGGGGTGGTCATGCACACTCTAAGTTTTCGAGAGTCAAAGGAAGAGATTATGGGGATATCACAAAGGCCATCAGAGTTATCCAAAGGACGAGATTGCAGATTCTTCTTGCCACATAAATGTGACTTCCATTCCTTCCTTTTTTTTGGACTGTCATAATCAAAGAAAATGCGATAGAGATGATTGTAGGCTACATAGGAAAGTCACACTCATGAACCATAAGGGATGCCATATTCAAAGCTGGGCTCATAAGGAGAAAATCACAATCACTTTCAATGAATTTTCTAGGGGAATCAAAGGGCATTGACTTGCCAATAATAGGTTCGGGAGGCAAAGATGTGAAATTGAGAGGGGGCATGGTGGGTGACTAGACTGCAAGGGTGGACAGTCCGTTGCATGGGCTAGTCAAAGATTCGGGGAGTTCAATCAAATCTAGAAAAGGAGGATTACCAATCGCATTACACATGGGCAGGGAGGAAGTAATCTAATTTGGAGCATCCCGCAGGGTGGAAATAGTTCCATCAATTAAGGCAGAGGATAAAGCTTGAGTATTTTGATGATGAGAGGAGAGATCTTATGATGATGATAAATGGAGGACAGAATTTAAAGGTGAGGCATGGTATGTACCTCTATGACATGACATAGATAGAGTAGTGTTTAGTTCTTCCCTAGTATAGGTGTTAAGTGTAACCTAAATTTGAACCCGTTGGTTGATCAGACTCCTTCCACGGGGTCACCACCACATCAGATGACTCGTCTTGTGACATAGAAGACACCAGAAGGGAAGCCCCCAATAAACAATCCCATTATTAATAAGAACATTTCCCATTTCAAATCAATGTTACCACACAAACCACCAGAAAAATTGACTTCCACCAAAATCCATGCAATGTGTTTATCATTTTCCCCCATACACCTAGGATCAATGTATTTGAGCTTCCTGATAGATTTGATGTTAGAATATTAATTCCAACTGGCCACATAAACATCACGACAATAAATTTAATTTGATGGGATTGAAAGACGGTAAACACCAAGGAGGGTTTAAGACTGGTAAGAATTTGGGAAATGACAGCAAAGGCGGTGGAAATCTATAGTTTTGATCCGTACGAAACCTCCTTCATTCAATTATTTGCACCCATGTTCTTATCCGCACTCAACTACCGCATTGAACACCCACCAACTCCATTTAAATCCAAAGGAAACAAAATTCCGGGGGGCGCAGTGAGCTTCAGCAGCAAAGGGGAAGACAACCCCTGAAATGAATGACATCACCCATTTTTGGGACCCACCAAAGCAATTCCAGGAGGTGAATGGAAGTCACGTGAATGGTCTCCAAGCATCCCCCAGAAAGAATAAAGGGAATAAGGTTTTTAACCTTCACACATAAAGTTTTTGATTTAATTTGTATTCACCGCACATGTTTTATTTTTAACTTTGAGTTAATTATTTTTTTTACCGCAGAACATTTAGAGTTTTAACTTTTGTTATATATATTATAAATATGAGATATTTATAATATATAATATTTTGATGTCTTATATGCCGTGTACATGAAGAGTTTCTTTGTATTATGTAATTTATGGCCCGAAGGCAGAAACAGAGACAGAGAGCATGTTTTTTGCTGTGAGTGAAACAATGAAAGATTGAGCTGCGTGTGTGGCAGCTAGTAGAAGTTATTTTGTGAATCTAGAACACTGTAGTTTTGAGCATATCATTTGTAGCAGTCCAGTTTTATTAATGAAATTTATATTTTGCAAATCTCTGTCCGCATTTGTTTTTATTTAAATTTCTGTGTTGAGTTGAGGAATTTTATTTTCTCTTTTTGTTAAGGAATTATTCAGAAATTCCAACATGGTATCAGAGCTAGTCTATGCACTCAGTGAAAGAAGCAGAGATTTATCTTCACAGCAAAAGCTGTAAGAATTTTATTGAAGTGGATTTATCCAGAAAAGAAAGCTTCTGTTTGTTTTTAAAAAAACACAATCAAGTAAATTGTTTGGTTTGCACAGTCAAGAATGGCAGCAGCAGGCACGAGTCCAAAAAATCCCCAACTTCCACAGTTTAGTGGGAAGAACCACGAATATTGGGCAATCACTATGAGAGCCTTATTTGTCTCACCGGACATATGGGAGCTAGCTGAGAATGACTTGCTACCCAGAACCAGCAGATGTAGCAGTGTTGGCTGCTTTGATAGTAGCAGAGAGAGATTTGTTAAAATACAATAGGAAGAAGGACTCCAAAGCCCTCTTCTATACTTTTCAATCTATAAATGAGAGTATTTTCCCAAGGATTTCAGCGGCAACAAAGTATAAAGAGGGATGTGATATTCTCAAGACAGCCTATCAAGGCATGGAGAAGGTGAAGACAAAAAAGTTTCAAATGATGAGGAGATATTTCGAAACTCTATGTATGAAAGAGTCATAAAATATAGACTCATTTTTCACCCTCTTTATTGGGTTGGTTACCTAGATAAGGTCTCATCGAGAGACACTTAAAGAAAGAAGGATTGTGGAGAAAATCTTGAGAAGTATACCCTCAAGATTTGATGCCATAGTAGTGGCAATGGAAGAGACAAATGATCTCTCACAATTTACAGTGGATGAGCTGAGTGCATCCCTAATGTCTCATGAACACAGACTAAACAGAGGAATAGATTCCTCATTGGAACAAGCTTTTAAGACTCAAATGTGTTTTGGCCGAAGCAGAGGACAAGGCGCAACAAACGATAGAGGAAGAAATAGCCCTGCAAGTTCGAGTGGAAGGAGCAACAAGGAAAACTAGAATGAAGGCTCAATCCAATAGCAAGCTCATGGACAAAGGTATGATAAATCCCAATTCCAATGTCATTATTGCAAGAAATATGGGAGCTATGCCAATGAATGTAGGAAAAAACAAAATGACATGAAGAATATGAAGAATGTTAATTTTGCAAAAGAAAATAAGAACCAGAGTAATGTGTTGTTAACATGTAATGTAGCACAAGATAAACAAGATGATGTATGGTTCTTAGACTCAGGTTGTAGCAACCACATGACTCGAAACATAGCAATGTTTTCCAATCTGGATGAAAATGTTAAATCCGAAGTAACAACAGGAACTGACAGTAATATCTCTGTCAAGAGAAAACGCCGAGTCGGTATCCTGTCAAGAAATGGAGAACAAAATTTTGTGTGAGATGTATATTATGTACCTGGCTTGAAATGTAACCTGCTAAGCATTGGACAAATCATAGACAAGGGCTACAATGTTTTCTTTAAAGATGATGTGTGCACAATCATGGACATACCTCCAAGCAAGAAAGTCATTGGAGAGGTGTAGATGACAAGAAATAGGATGTTTCCTCTCAAGCTCAGAGCAGACATGAAGGAAAGAAGAAATGTAGCAGCTGTAACACAAGAGGTCTTTCAAGAGGAAGTGAAAGATGAAAACTAGTTATGGCACTTCATATTTGGACATCTCAATTTTTGAGGCATGTCCTCGTTGCACAGAAAGGGAATGGTAAAATGATTACCATTGATTGAGAAACCAGAGAGCCTATGCGAAGGCAACATCTTGGGCAAAGAACAGAGAGAAAGCTTTCCATCAGGAAAGAGCATAAGGGCAAAAGCACCCTTAGAGATAGTCCATTCAGATTTGTGTGGACCAATGCAAAGAACATCACTAGCTAACAGCAAATATGTTTTTACATTCATAGATGATTACACTAGAAAGACATGGGTGTACTTCTTGAAATAGAAGAGTGAAGTGTTTGATAAATTATGTCATTTTAAGATTCTTGTTGAGAAGCAGAGTGAGCACTACATCATAGTGGTAAGGAATGACAGAGGTAGAGAATACATCTCCAAGGAGTTCTAACATTTATGTAGGGAGAATGGCATACACAAACAGTTTTCCACAAGGTACACACCTTAGTAAAACGCTGTTGCAGAAAGGAAGAATAGGACCATCATGGACATGGTCAAAAGTATGTTGAAGGAAAAACATTTTCCAAATGAATATTCGGCTGAAGCTTTAAATTGTGCAGCATAAATCTTGAATAGATGCCCAACCAAAGCTGTCATGAGTAGAGTTTCGGAAGAAGCATGGAGCAGTATAATCAATTTGTCACCCACATGAAAGTTTTGGGATGTGTGGCCTATGCACATCCCGGATCAATTGAGAAAGAAGATTGATAGTAAGGAGGAGAAATGTATCTTCTTTGGATAGAGTGATGAGCCCAAAGCATACAAACTCTATAAACCATCCACCAAGAAAGCTATAATAAGTAGAGATGTGCAGTTCATTGAAGAAGAAGCTTGGGATGGAAGCTTAGAATAAATCCTGAATGTGAAGACATGTGTCTCACGAAGAAGAAGAGGAAGGGCCAACAACAAATAATTTTTCATTGGTGGCTCCTCCTCCACCACCGCAAGCACAACAAACCACACCGTAAGCTAGAAATAAAACAACCTTGAGAAATCGAGGAAGTGCTTCTTCAAGCATACCACAGGGAACTGAAACTCCATCAAGTTCAACTAGAACTCCAAGTACACCAAGAAGACCGAGATTCAGAAATCTAAGTGAGATTTATGAAAAAAAAATAGGTAAATGATAATTCCGGTCTGAACTCTTTATTTGCTTTGTATTTTCATATTGATGACTCAAGTCATTTTGAAGATGTCGTAAAAGAAGAAAAATGGATGGAAGCAATGAACGGAGAAATTGGTGCAATAGAAAAGAGTAATATATGGGAGTTAGTGGACCTCCCTAAAGGTAAAGAAGTCATTGGAGTAAAATGGGTCTATAAGGCCAAGAGAAATGTTGAAGGCAAGGTTGAAAGGCACAAAGCAAGACTTCTTGTCAAAGGCTACAAGTAGCAACAAGGTAGAGATTATGAAGAAACCTTTGCACTAGTTGCAAGGATGGAAACAGTGAGAACAGTGTTGTCCATAACAACACAACATAAATGGAAGGTTTATCAAATGGATGTGAAATCTGCATTCCTAAATGGAGTGTTGAAAGAGGGGGTATATGTTGAACAACCTAGAGGCTATGAGATTGAAGGCCAAGAGCACAAAGTATGCAAGAAAACCCAACAGTTGAAATTAAGGTGGAGTGTTGGAATATTAACTCCAATTGCCCACACAAATAGGAGGACGGAAAATTTAGTTTGATGGGATTGAAAGATGGCAAACACCAGGGAGAATTTAAGACTAATAAGAATTTGGGAAATGACAGCAAAGGTGGTGGAAATCTCCAATTTTGATCCACATGAAACCTCTTGCATTCAAGTCTTTGCACCCATGTTCTTATCCGCACTCAACCACTGCATTGAACACTCACCAAATCCATTTAACACAAAGGCAACAACATTCCAGGGGCACGACAGGCTTGAGCAACAAAGGGGAAGACAACCCCTAAAATGAATGACAACACCCATTTTTGGGAGCTACCGGACCAGGAGGTGAATAGAACTCACGTGAATGGTCTCCAAGCAGCCCCTGAAAAGCATAAAGGGAATAAGGTTTTTAACCTTAGCACATAAAGTTTTCAATTTAATTTGCATTTTCCGCACATGTTTTATTTGTAACTTTGAGTTAATTGTTTTTTTTACTACAGTACATTTAGAATTTTAAGTTTACTTATATATATTATAAATATGAGATATTTATAATATATAATATTGTAATGTCTTATATGGCATGTACATTACGAGTTACTGTGTATTGTTTACATTAAGAGTTACTGTGTATTATGTAACTTCTGTCCCGAAGGCAGAAACAGAGACAAAGCATTTTTTTTTTGCTGTGAGTGAAGATTGAGCTGCGTGTCAGCAGAAGTTATTTTGTGAATCCATAACGCTACAGTTCTGAAGATATCATTTCTAACAGTCCAGTTTTATTAATGCAAAATTATATTCTGCAAATCTCTGTCCACACATGTTTTTATTTAAATCTCTGTGTTGAGTTGATGAATTTTATTTCCTCTATCGGTTAAGGAATTGTTCAAAAATTCCAACAGTTTCATATCACAATCAGAGCAAATGTCCTTAACTCGAAAATATCATTAAAATCTTTTAAAATAATTACACATTTTAATTATAATAACCATACTAGATTTTAATAAATATTAAAATACAAAAACTTAATAAAACTTGATCTCATGCATCATCATAACTTCCTATATTCATTTTTCACTAGATAGATATGATCTGTGATGGTATCAACGAATTCAAATTACAAGGGTTCAAGCATTATATTCATGAAGCATTAAACAACAAAGAATAAAACACAGAAAACCTGCAATGTTATCAGTTTCAAGTTTCAATAAAATAGCAGCGGTAGGGGTGCCCTTTCTTACAATTGACATATCGTAAAAGTAAAGCAGAACTTCAACTTCTATAAAATGAAACATAACCATGTCATTTCAAAATCAATTAAATATTAAAAATCCAATTAATTCTTTCAACACCACTGAATCTTCAATCTTGAGAGAATAAAAATTATTTAATTCTCAAAGAAATTAATGTCAATCATGTTCCCAGACCATCTGAGGTCACCCAACAATCCTGGAATGCCCAATAAAATTATCTACTTATTTGATATCGGCAGGCTGGACAGGCATTCCCATACCAAAGCCATTGAGCAATGCATCCGCAATGGTAGATGTGGCCGCACTCCAGTTGAGATACCTCTTCGCCCAATTCAAAATCAATTTGGCAAATTGAGCAGGACGAACTGATATTATTGTAATTATTTATGTGGGGCTCCGAAATCCTTATGGTGCGTATTAACTCCATTTGGATATGCTCCTCCCAACTTTCTACACTAGGAAGGGGTATTTGGTCTTCTTTCATCATATTCTTCCATCATCCTACGTTCTCTTTCTGTAATGACAAAAGGAAGCGTTAAGTAGGAGGGGGTATTTGGTCTTCTTCCATCATCCTACGTTCTCTTCCTGTAATGACAAAAGAAAGCGTGAAGTCAACCATAGGAGGAAGAGGATCTCCTCTAAATGTTCCAAAGCCAAGCGTTAAAATTGACTCCATTTGGCTATTGTCTATATTTTCCACATTGTGCTGCAATAACTCCATCTAGTTAACATTCACAACTTCCTCTCGAACCGTGTGATCCTGTGGATCAACTGGCAATAGTCCTGCTACTGCAATATCTTCTCTGTGAGTAGGAACCTCTTCACTATTATTGACTTTCGAGGAGGGGGCATCTGGTCTTCTTCCATCATCATCGCTCCTGCTCCTCGCTCTTTCTCTTTGATCTTCCATACCGGATAAACTATATAGATCCGATTTGGTTCGCGGTGGCAATAAATTTATTATGTAATTAGATTTAACAAGTAAAGCTTGTGTTATGCAGAATTGGAAAACAGAAATGCAAGAGGCCGTTAGATGAGATACTAATATATAAATAAACAGATATGACATTTATACCATTGCACTCTATTATTGCAATATTATTAAGCACCGATATAACGGCCAAAGTGGTAAATCTATATTTATAATAATAAGGGCCGACACTGTAGCCGTTTTTTTAGTTCTTTTTAGATCGAACGCTTCTGTTAGTGATGGAGAAAAAAAATTATGAATAAATAAATTATATATCTGAATTATACACATAAATTACTTTAATAACAAATTAGAAATTATGTGTAAATGTAATGTAAGAAAGTTTATAGAGAATGGTAATGTTGGCTTAATTGTAATCAATATACTTGTAATAGTTATCTCTCTTAACTAGAAATAATATTTACTAACAGTCAAAAAAATGTATGGTAAATAAATAAAAATATAAATAAGTATTAGAGATATGGTAAATAAATAAAAAGTGTTCTTATATTTACTCCATAAAACTTTTTATATTTATTAAAACTCAAGAAAGAGGTTTTATTTAGGGGAAACATATGGGGCATATACCATGGAACAAATTATTATTAATACCATGGGACAAATGCCGTATTTATAAAAGAGTTATGGTAAATAAATAGATATAAAAGAGGTATACAGAGGGATGGTAAATAAATAAAATATATCAAATATGATTTCAAATCAATATCTAATTATATACTTGGCGAAATACCATAGTAAATAAAAAGATATGGTAAATAAATAAAAATATACCTAAAAGATAGATATGGTATATAAATATAATATCTTTTTATATTTACTCCATAATCCTCTTTATTTTTAAAAACACTCAAAAAATAGGTTTTATTTAGGTAAAGCCAATGACCCAAATACCATGGGTCAAATTATTATTAATACCATGTAAAAAATATATATATTATTAACATTAATATTAATAATAAAATATTATTAATATTATTAAATCTAATATTCATTTTAATATATTATAATTTAGATTTAATAATATTAATATTATTAAGTTTGTTAAATAATAATATATATTAATAAATCATGACATATATTATCTCTAGATATATATGGGAGGGAAGAACAAAGATATAAGGTGGATGGAGATAAACTAAAGGAGAGGGGAAAAGAGGAATAAAGAGAGGGAGAGGGGAGCGAGAGAGGGAGAGAAGCGTACGAGAGGGAGAGAAAGACACAAAGTTCGAGGGGGAGAGAGAGAGAAGTGTTGGAAATACTAAGAGGGGGTTACTTAGTGTTCCTTAGCAATTAATGCTTTTAAATCTTTTCAGAGAATATGTTAATATTCAATTATTCTTAATGTTTATCTAGTAACAATAGGAAAGAATAGAACACCATATGCACATGAATTTTAGGTGGAAAACCCCCTCCAGGAAAAAAAAAATATCGAAAGTTTTTCTAATAAATTCTTTAATCTTCAGCCCAAATGAAGTAAAAGTTACAAGTTCCTAGAATTCTAGAAAAGCATTCTTCTCCAGCTCCCACTCGAAAGACACCCTAATGCCCTGGTTTCTTCAATACTCAACTGAATGAATGCTCATACATCCTAGATGGACCTACCAGCCTGAAGTGTTCACAGGCTCCAACTTGTAGGTGATTTCATGCACCAACCTAGTACCTCCCTGCCACCCTATAATGATCATAAATAAAACAAGAGTGTGGAATCTCGTAATAGGGACAATGATCCACGATCAAATATGACTCACAATGATTTTATTTACTAGACCAATCACCCAATCACAATATGACTTGCAACCCAACCATAACGTTATCCAACAATGAATCCTATACCTCCCAACAATGCCTCTTCAACTGTAGGCAAATTGACACTTTCACAATAATGACTCTTTTACAATTTTACAATGATGATTTTTACAACAATGACTTTTGACACGACTGGATACTTGACTTAACACTGCTTCTTGGATCTCTAGCAGCTACTGAGGTTATGTTGTCCTTGCTTCAAGTAATGTTATTTTGGCACTGCATGTCCATCTAGTATGTTTCCCAAATTTTATATTGTGTCCCCCTTCCTACACATGCATTAATGAACAAGACCCATACCAATATACAAAAAAAATACTTACACTCTCCTACAAAACATATGTGAGAGAAAAACTCAAAATTCAAACGAAAATACGTTCAACATTTATGAACAAAACTCAAACAAGCATACATACAAAATAATTACATTTTCCTATAAAATCACATTTCAAAGATGATATTCAAATTCAAATAAAAACACTACTCATACATACCTTTTTGTAGCAGACTTGCCCTTCACTATTGATATGTGGTCCTTATTGCAGTGATCATTGAATGCATACTTTTTCTTTCCTTTTAGAAGCTCGATATTGAATATGTTGTATCTATGTAATTTTGGATCTCCAAGGTCTGAAATTTCATCTTGTGGTATCCCTTTGTGTCCTCTTCCCAACCCCATAGGTGTGATCGATATTGGATGCTTCAAAAAATATGTATTCCCAATCTCCCATGATGACCTCATTGGGAACTTGTCCGAAGTGCCATATGTCACTGTTTCAATATTCGATCCAGAAAACGATACCCAACAAACAATGGTACCTCCTATTTATGTCACTTTTTCCAAACTTCAAATCCAATTCTCATAGAAAAATTTATGACGATCTTCTCAAGATCACCTCTTTAAAATGGAATTCGGGAGGCTGCAAAAACCATAACTTCCTCAAATCATATTTCCAAAAATATAGCGAATGAAGATATGATAGTTTTTCATGATGTTCATCAATATTTCGGCTCAAATATGTTTTAATTTTAGCTTGTGAACTTTGTGTAAAAATATTTAGAGTGAAAATTTCAAGGTGACGTGTTTCAAGCGGTGAAATCCTTTGATGAGGAGGATATGAGGGTCAGAATTTATAGAAATTATTAGGTTTAAAGGGTCTTCAAAAAGTGAACGTTGGAGGGCTTTAAGGAGCTTAAAATATTATTAATTATTGACTATTCAATGCCCAAAGCCAATGATGACTTCCATGCAACAACCCCATGTTGGCATTATGATGCATGTGTTGTCCTTGATGGAAACCCACTTGAAAAATACCAAGAATATGGATAAGCTCAGAGGTGGCTAAGTGATGGAACAAAATGGAAAAATGACGAGACATAGGTTTTATAGTTAGAGTCAGAAGATGGATAAAGGACATATTTGAGGAACTATACGTGAGTTGGTAAAGGGAAAGTCACGTATACACATAGATACAAAGAAGCAAAGTTAAATATGAGCTAGCGAACTAATTTTATAATACCAAGGGTTTTTACCATGGTAAAATCCCACAATACTGAGCTCAGTAATGGTTATTTGATCCCATCCAAGAATACCTTTGACACTTGTGTGGTTTTTTCTCATGGTATTGACTAAGAATCAAACTATATAAGGATGTAAAGATTGTAGTGCTAAGCATGAAAGAGTATGGGAATCAAATGCATATTTCAATTTGAAGTATATCTGCATGGAATGGGCTATAGTTTATTAATAGATCCCAAATAATGATCCACTCATGAATACAATGATGGATCAAGATATCTAGACCCGAAATAACTGCTTCACATGACATATTTGTGAGATGTTTAGATCTATGGTCTGGCGTATGTTCGTTGTAGTGAAGGGTATGATCTGAGTAAGTTTGCAGTTCTAAAGTGTTGCGCAGTCCAGAATTATTTACAGATCTATAAACGGATTCGAAACAAGGAAATTATGTATACACAAGGGTTCGTCTATGTAGAGGCGTGTATATATTTAGTAAAAATACTGAGATCTATACACAAGTTGGTTTTGGAAGAAGTTCTTATAGTTGTGCATATGTCTTATGGAAGGCATGTATGCAAGTCGAGGTTTTCCTGAATAATGTTGAAGAAAATCTATGATTAGTTTTGTTGTGTTTCTCCTATCTGTCAATGTTGTCTTCATATAGATATGAGTTGTTTCAGTATTGATTATAATGCTAGTTTATTTTTATTTAAGATCAGTTATTCGTTAATTGATTTTTGATTGAGTGAATAGTTCAGTACCGTTATATGCACATTTTGATGTGTTGTATTTAGCTTAAATGAGTGTAGTGCGTCCACTCTAAAAATATGAAGATAAGAAGCCTGCAAGTTGTGTTGAATTGAAGATGGTGGATCCAGTGTGAAAACTCATGAAACATGGTCCATGGTGGTGCTGAGGCTTGGAGCCTTTAGTGACGAAGTTGAAGCTTCCTACTAGTAGAATTTGGTGATCAGATATGGGGGTTTGAGCTCCCTTCTAGTAGTGGTTCATAAACGAGAGCAGGGGGTCAAAGCTCCCTTCCAGTTGTGGATAATAAACGAGATCAAGGTGTTGGAGCACCCTTCTAGTAGAAACTGAAGAACGAGTGAAGGTTGAATCCTTCTATAAGTGGGTGTTTACACGTTGCTATGAGCGCTAGTCCAAGATTGTAAGTAGTCTTTTATATAAGAAATATTGAAGAGAGAGACGAAAACAATAGTGGTTTTCTCCCTCATTCAGTTTCCACCTTAAATCATAGTTTTCATGTGTGTTTCTTATGTGTGATAATTTATTATGTTCTTACTACACATGTATACTGCTTACTCATTTTTTTATAAATGAATGATGCACTGGCCTAACAGAAGTTACTAGAGATTTATCAAAATAATAAGTTAATTGGGCATACACAAGTTTCCTTAATGAAAGTCGTGTACATATGCTATTTGGATTGAGTAAAATTGTGTATAGAAATCAGTAAAGAAAAGAAAATTTATTGTGGGTTTTAAATATTGGTTTACCCACACCCCCCCTCTTATTATTTTTCCCAACAATTGTAATTAGATCAGGTCCTTGTAAAGAAGCTTGATCGGTTGAAGGAGATCCCTCGCAATGGGAAGTCGTGAAGGAGTATTATATATCATGACACCAATTTTCAATGGAAGTAATCTATTATTCTGGAAGATACGAGCAAGAGCTTATCTACTTTAAGTCTTGGAGCGGATGTCTGGGGCATCATGGAAGGAGGTTATCAATATCCAACAGCCATTCCTATAGATGCAACATAAAAGTAGAAATATGAAACCAATTCAAATGATGTTGATGCCTTATTGGGAAGCTTGTCAAAATTAGAATTTCTCAAAGTCATGCAGCTAAATTTAACAAAGGAAATATGGGACCAGATGATTCATATCTATGAAGGTGATGCGAAGGTAAAAAGTGCCAAACTTCAAACTCTTACAATTCAATATGAAAATCTCAGAATGCATGATGATGAAAGAATTACAAGTTTGTTTCTAAGAATAGATGATATAATGAATTCTATGAGAAATATGGGTGAAGATATAAGATATTCAAATTTAGTAGAGAAAATCTTGAGATATCTAACTCCAAAATTCGATTCAAAAGTGTAATCCATTGAAGAAAATAAGGATATGCAGACTCTTAATGTTGTTAAACTTCACGGGATTTTGACTGCTTTTGAAATGATAAAAGGAGGTCCCTAAAATGTCAAAGAATTTGCATTGAAGGCCTATGAAAAAAGTAAAATCAAAGGAAATTATCAAGGAATCAAGTTATATATGAGAAGAAGAAGAGGAAAATTTTGTGAGGCAATTTCAACCAGGTACTGGAAGGTTTAGAGGTAAGCTTCCCTTGAAGTGTTTTTCTTATGGTAGAGTTGGTCATTTTGTTGCTACGTTTCCTTATAAAGAAAATCATGACAAAGGGAAAAATATTGAAAATAGGAGAATTTTGTATACAAATGAAGATAGTGATGGTTTTTCAAATGGAGAAGAGGGAGATTGTGATCAAGATCTGCAAGTGCTCATGAAATTTACTATTGATGATGATAATGAACTAAAAAAGGATTGTTTCATGGATGTTTTTTTTATTCTAACTCATCCGAGCATAAGCCCACTGATTGCAGGTTAACTATGTTGAGCAGAACCGGGAGTTTGGATAAGTTCCAACATGCAATAAGAAATATCAAGAAAATATGGAAAAAGAAGAAACTATGGTAAGAAACATAGGGAATTTTGACTCTACTCTAGTCATATGTTTTTAAAGTTGGCTTCTCATAATGACTGAAGGAGTGATGTAAGATACATTATCGAAATCAGTAGTGTATCATCATAGGGGGAGAAATATATGGTGATTCCCATGGTTGGTTTGGTAATTCTCATTGTTTATATTTCTGACAGTGCATGCGCTGTGACAACATAAGAAAGGTACAAACTTTACAACCTCAGGGGGAGATGTAGCTATGAAATTTTTCAGTATTTCACATTTTGTACATGGGTTGCATGAACTAAAGCCATGTATATACACAAATTCATTTGAATATAGTCACGTATATTTTTCTCTGATAGAAAAACAATGAGACAGACTCAAGAATAGACTCTGATATGTTGCTGATAGTTACGATTTATTTTTCTTGGTATGATGTTGATGGTTATAGTCTATCAATATTGTATTAAGTTATGGTTATTTGATTTATGAAGATGCTTTGACAAGTGATTTTTTGTGGTTAGACTTGACAGTGAGAAGGTAGCGTAGGTTCAGGGGGATCATTAGCCTTGCTGAGTATAATGCATTATTGGCGTGATGTTTATAATGGTTGTTGAATTATGTTCGATGATCTCTCTCTATTGAGGTCCTTTGGTCTTGTTTATAAGAGTCAAATTTGTAATTTCATGTAAAGTTCATGTGGAGACTTATGATGTAAATATTGTCATATTAATTCATGTATGGACTTTTTCAAATGTGTAAAGCCACTTTTCATGTATGGACTTTTTCAAAATGCATATTTGACTTAAATATTTAATCCCACTTTGTTGGGTGATTGATGTAAGTATGAGTCCTTGGAGACAAGTCATACTTTGACGACTTATAGAACAATGTACTTAATTGAAAATCTGTCTAAATATTCAACATGTGTTCAAAGAGAGCATGGTAAGTATAGTGAAAATCAGATCTACAAAGATCTTATGTCTACAAGGAAAGAGAAACCTTCTTTCAACATTGGTCCTCCCTCTTCCCTTTATTTCAAAGGGGGAGAGTAGCTTGGTGTTTGAATAATGCTTATTTTAATGTGTCTATCAGCTATCTACAATTTGTGGTGATCACACACCAACATGGTTTCCATCAAGTCCAAAGGGGGATATTGTTGGCATTATGATGCATGTGTTTTCCTTGATGGAAGCCCACTTGTAAAATTCCAAGTATATGGTTAAGCTCAGAGGTGACAAAGTGATGGAATAAAATGACAGAACGATTGGACAAAGGTTTTGTAGTTAGAATCAGAGGATGGATAAAGTATATATTTCAGGAACTATACGTGAGTTGGTAAAGACAAAGTCATGATTTTTTTGGAGAACCCATAATGGTTTATGACAGTTAATGGATATTCTATGCTAATATATTGGACCTATGTTATTCCGAAATTCAATGTGAGAGGTTTGGCAGTATGACTTCATGCTGATGATATTCCTCCATAAATGTTTTGTCTCTGCATTTTCCACCTTTAAAATTAGAGTTCCACAATCCACATCAACAAGATTTGTTCAGAAAGGAAGCTGCAAACATACTTTATGATACGGATTATACATATAGGTAGATGTTTGATAATTAATTTATATGGCCCTATCATACCTATGGCATATGACCACCCAGATCCAAACTAATGTGCATTTTGATGCAAATGTATAGGTTGCAGATAAAGTGGAAAGGTTGTTTAGAGAAGTTTTTAAATTCCTCTGTTAGACAGGATAAAAAAGCGCCACATATGGATCCTTTTATTAAGGTATTAATATTACTAAGTCAAGGAGACAAAATACAGAGCTTGAAGGAATGTTGCATAAAGAGATAGCTGAATTTGAGGTGATATTATAGATGTATATAAAGAATGTTTAGTATACTTTAGGTTGTCTAACATGATATTATGATAGAATAATCTTTCTACTTAATGAATATTTTCATGTTTGTTCATAGAAATTTCTTAGTTGGAAATAGTTTCTTCATATATTTCTTCATTCTTTTAATGAAATCAATCAAATTCAAACATGGTTTGTTGCAAGAGGCCATCATTAGTGACAGGCAAGTTGGAAGACTTATTGCTGATATTTCAAAGCTAAACAGTATAAGATGTCTTATTCTCTATGAATCCTATGAAGGGGATCACCATATTTGTCTTATTCATAACCTTTTAAAGGTAGATTTTCATGCTGTCACAACATATTTACATGATTCACAAGGTGAAAAATAAATCTTGAATATAATTGTAGGTTTTAGGTTTTATAATTATAGGTTATTTATAGGTTGTAATTGTCTTCAAAGTTTCAATTTTAATTGAGTATTCAACTAAACATATTAAGTATCTTATACATAACTATTTGTGATTTAGTATAAACTCTTTTGCTTCATTAAAATTAAGTCCATTTTGTACTGACAGATAATTGAGCACATTTTTTTTTCCAATGTTTTGTAGTCTTAAAGTGAACTAATTACTATGTTATTGTTTGGTGTCCATTGCTGAAAAGAGATACTCTTACTGTGATAAGTTTCAATTTTTTTTATTTGTTGGTTGTTGTCATGTTTGGAGTGTGGACTTGTGAAATTCCAAATCGCATGTCGCTTTATGTGAAGGGGATATATATATATATATATATATATATATGTATATTATTTTTATTTTTCCCTGTCGTTCCTTGGAGATCCATGTTACATTTTCACAAAAATTTAGATATCATCGAGATATCTAAAATTTCTAATTTTAATTTGAATATTTATGTGATAAAGGAAATACAAATGTATCAATTATAAAAATTCACCCAACAACAACAACATTCAGTTTTTTCTTTCATTTAACCTGTAACATATTGCATCTTTCTTCATCAATGCTCTTCTTCCATATGCTATCCACTTATGACATTTTCTTTGCAATATTTTATGCATTTGCGAGTTATAGGTCATTTATAAGCTATAAATGTCTTCATAGTTTCAATTCTAATAGATTATTTAGCTAAACATATTGAGTCTCTTATACGTAACTATTTTTTCGTCCACCGACTTTTCATAACTTCCATAACAATTAGGTAGGGACCTACAACTTCATTGATGTTTTGCTTGTTTAGTAAAAGATTGTTGAGACTTTAATTTATTGACAGTTGAAGAATTTACAATCTATAAAGTTTCAAGATATAATTTTTAAAAGTCTAATTCTTTAAAGGGTGCTAGCTCAATGGAAGAGCACCTACTTTACATGTAGGAGGTTGGTGGTTTGATTCCATCATGCCCTGACATTCATATGGAATGAATGCAATTATTTTTTGGTGATGGAGGCTCTTTTGACCATCACTAATGAGCTTATGGTGATATTTTTAGACCCTCACCAAAATATAAAATGGTGACGGTCAACGAATTCCACCATATATATGCATCAATAGTGACGAGCATGAAAGGTTCGTCACAATAAATCGTTGTTTTTTCTCATTATACTCATTATTCATGAAGGACTTTGAAGTCACCAATGAGATTATCATGACAATTTTTTACCCTCACCAAATATGAAATGGTGATGGTCAACGAACATCACCATATATATATGCACAAATAGTGACGCCCAAGAAAGGTCCATCACAATAAGTCGTTATTATTCATATGAAATGGTGATGATCAATATCCATCATTATAATCAATATTCATGATGGACCTTGAATGTCACCACAACACATACTTACAGTGACGCCACCTTTGGTGACGTTCATTTTTTTAGTGACCGAGGTTATTGTCCATCACCGTTTCTCGTAAAAAATGGTGACGGTCAGTATCCGTCATTATAAATAATTATTGGTGATGAACCTTGAATGTCACCACAACACTTATACTTTCGGCGACACCAAATTTAGTGACGTTTAGTTTTTGGTGACAAAGGCTCTTTTGACTGTCAACAATGAGCTTATGGTGACATTTTTCACCCCTCACCAATGCCCTTTTTTATTGTAATGTTACCATTAACTCTTACCACTCATTCTTGCGATTTTGGTATCGTAAATCACATCCTTTCATTCTTACCACATCACAAAATGTAGGCTACAACCTTTATCGCAGTGCAAATCATAGGTTGCACATGTTAGTTCATTCTGTTAAGTCTTTACAACTATCTAGTTAAACTTGCAAAGTTGCGATTGGGATATCACACATCCCAACTTTTACCTCCATCACATTCTGCCACATCGCATCTTTCGATCTTTATGCTCCAAATCCCTTTCTTGTGCTATGCTAAGGTTTATAAGGTTTTAAATCCCCTCTTTCCGCTTCTAAGCCTTTTCCAATTATATGCGCTCCAAAGGCATTTTTCGCATTATAATAAATTTTTCTAAGGTTTTAAACCCTCTCTCCCTGCTTCTAGGCCTTTTTTTATTATCTCTGCTTCAAATCCATTTCTCACATTATAATCAATTTTTCTAATGGTTTAACCCTCGCTTTCCATTTCTAAGCCCTGTTTCATGTGCCAAGCCCTCAATTAACTATTTTAGCCCTTTTCCTTCCCCCAAGCTAAAAATTAACTCTTTTTAGTTAGAATTAAGTCATGGATAGTTTAGTTGCATGGATAAGAGCATGATAGATATATCATAGGATAATTAGAATGAATTTAGCCATTTGGCCAAGTTAAGTGTGGTTTAGAATTAGTTTCCTTTCTCCCATTTATTTTCATCCAGTTAGCTTAGTTTCTTTTCTATCATTTCCATTTTTTCTAATGAAATTAGTTCATTCATGTCATTTATTTTCAACACTTTAGTTTAATTTCCTTTCTTTGATTTCCTTCCGGTAATTTAATTTCTAATTTTTATCATAATTCAAGAAATAGCACCCTTTCATAAAGAAAAAGATGATGACAGGAACAGAATGAATCTACTATGTATATAGAATTGTCACCTCAAATTTTGTACGAACCCCAGGTTGATAAAGTAAAGTAGGATAGCCCCTGGTAGTTGCAGCACTCTTGGTGCAATACCAGGGCTCACCACTTTCCCTAACCCTTTTTCCCAATACCCTAAGCCCTAAGTGATACAACTACCTAGGCTCCTAACCCAAAACCTGTAAATAATTTTCCCATCCTAAATTCCACCATATCACTATTCCTTATCCCCTTTCCCATTCCATAAATCAGTAGCACCATCTCCCTCAATTTCCATTTCCCATTCCTTTTTCCTAAGACGACTTTCCGCCATAATCACACTTCCCTATTGTTTTTGCGTTAAAATATCATGGTAGAAGAAGAGAAGAGATTATACAGTGATGGAGAAGAAACAGAGGCTAGAAGGCCACATAAAGGGGGAAGAAAACTTATAATTGAGCCAACAAGTACTCGAGAAATTTTGGCATCTCCTATGGTAGTGACATGTTTCAAACATGTTGGGTGTTTTGAGTCTTGTGAGAAAATTCAGAGGGTCGAAAACCATGCTATGCTGACCAGGTTTTTCATATCCAACCTTCATGACAACCAAGTGACTCTAGTTGGTGTCACCTTTACTGTTTCAACTACCATCATTTTAGCTGCCACTAGGATCCCAAATGTTGGGGAGAAATGGTTCGATCTCACAAAATTGGAGGAACACTACTATGAGCCTTTCATGAAACCAAGATATAATAATTAGACAAAGAGGTCCTTTCCTTTTTCCCACCTCCTAGATAGATATGAACCAATGATGAAGATAATCCTAAAATACTTTTCATGCGAAGGTAGATTTTCAAGAATGTACACCTATCACATCCGACTCTTAATCCATTTCAATAGGTCAAATATGCTCAACATACCCTAATATTGTTTTCGAAGCATTTATAAGATGCAAATTATTGTCCATAAAATGGGAGTATGAACATCAAATGATTAGTATTTTCTATCATTCCCTTATCAAAATCATAGTCCTCTATCATCTCAATGAAATAAAAATTGCAAGGAGTACCTTCATAGCCACCGATATATTTAGAGAGCCATCTACTCAACGAAAGAAATTCCCTTCATCATTTTAGCCATCCAATTTTTTCCCTCCAATTCAGCCCATAGCACATTCATCATCATCATCTCGGTCCCCTTCACTCATTTCACCTCCATATCCATTTCATCATGACATTGGATCACCTAGCAAGATTGAGGTTAGTGAGCCTAACAGGGCTAATGTCATTGAGATTAAGCCATTGCTAAAGACCTATCAGAGAGATCATAGGCATGTGTTTTCTCGAGACATAGTGGAAGGGGCCATGCATTCTACATCAACGAAACAGGTGAAAAAAGGAAGAGAAAAGGTGATTGAGGAAAAAATTCAGCCAGAGGTTAGACATCAAGAAAATATCCATGAGATTGAGCATGAATTTCAGCTTGTTGACCTAGGGGAGGATGATGATGATGAAAACATAAAAATAGTCATCCAAGTAAAGGATGTCAAGATTAGAGAGCTTTAGCCTAATCTTGAAAGGGCCAAGTTTGTCATTGATTTCCTTGAGCAAAAGAACCAACAATTGAAAGAAAAGCATACCACTGATGAGGTGAAATTCATCATTGCTCAAACGGTGGCATAAAAGGCCAAATTTATGCTAGATGATACACTTGAAAAGTATAGGTAGCTTGATGAACAAGATGAACAAGCACCAAGAGGAAGACCTAGAACTAGAGGGCTGAAAAGAGCTCTAACTCTAGAAAGAAAAAAAGAGGCTCAGATTGTTGATCAACTAACCCTAAATGAGAAACTTCCAATGGTGATCAACGAAAATAGGGAGTCATGGCTTGATAGAGCCAATTAGAATTTGGAGAATATTTTGGAAAAGGCCAACAAAAACAGTGACCTGCTTAGGAGGAAGGTCGAACACCATTCCCAAAACGAGAAAATTGCAATGGCCAAGCTAAAAAGAGTCAATGCAGAGATTGAGGCTTTAACCATGAAAGAGGAGAAAATAAATTTGGAAATACTTGCAGAGGCTTCACTCCAAGCCTAGCCACCTCACCAGCACACTCTCCATGGGATTTGAAACATTTTGAATCTTTCTTCCAAAATCTATCTTTTTCTGTGTCTTCATGGACAATGTTATATCAAAAAATTGGTCACATGCACAACACCCTAGGCGTTATGCACTTTTTTGGGGCATCAAATGGCAAAACATAGATCACCACACCTTGTATGTTTGCTAATGTTTTTTAGACAAACTGGTCAGTGAAAAGGGAAAAAACACCCTAGAAATCATGTTTCTGCCCATATTTTGGCCTAGTTGTTGTGCAAAGAGAAATCTTGGGAGAATGAAGGGTTGACAGGAAAAATGACCTTCAATTTTAAAACCGAGGTGAGATCAGGAAACCAGACATGAAGTTGTTTCGAAAAATCTATCTTTGAGCCAATTTGGACACCTAAAAGTCAGTCGAAATTAGCCTTAAATAGGGAGGGGGCACTTGAGACGACGATGGTGCACATGATAGAAAAATGGTGCACTTGATCATTTGTTGATTTTTTTTAAATTTCATTGCAATTTTGAATTTGTCTCATAAATTGATGTTTTCACATATGTAATTGAGGATGGTAAATTTAATTGTGTTATGGATAAGTTACCTATAGGTAGATTCATTAGCTAAAATTTGTTATTAATTCAAATGAATTAGTTTGAATGTATTTAGGGAGGAGTCACTTACAGTTCCCTATACTCAAGCTTTCAGTTCAGAATTTTGTAGGTCTCTTACTCACATCATGGATTCGACCCCTGAGGATGATTGAATGTTGTTTTGATGTGTATATATTCCCTTTCTTCACTCTTAGCAAAGGTTGGAATCATTTTGGATGTTAATGTATTGATCAAGGACTATTGTACTCAGTTTGGCCAATTAATAAAGAAGAGTTGCAGCTATTTTTTGGGAGACATGTGGTATTATTTTTTGTCATTATTTTTCCTTCAGTTTAATATGTTAAAATGTATTATTTTCATGTTCATTACATTTCTATTGTATGATCTCTTTCAATTTCATAAGAAAAATACATGCCTGTTAATGCTCTATTTAGGGAAAGTTATCATAATTTTTCCATTTTACTTTGTTTAGGAAGAATATATTTCCCATGCTTTTCCTATCCCCTCATCAGTCTTAAAATTATCTATTCACAATGATATTAAAGTGTTAAGCCTTATTCCTACCTTGTCCCTTTGAATCTCTGGAACCCTGTGTCATTTTCCGTGACTTTGACCATACTTTCATCCAGCAACCAGACAAAAATAAATTATCAAAACCCTTGATCTTACAGCTAGCCTAAAATAATAACCCATTCAGCCTCCTAAGTTGTGTTTTGGTGGAGAGAGCCCTCTCCGACTTGGTAGGGCTAGTTACCAAGTTAAAAGGTTGGCCTGTGGTTACCTCTGTTGGGATTTATTCCTCAACCTTAGAAATTTGGTAGAGTGATAACAATGTTTATGCATGTTTTCCAAGGTCTGGTTCATTTAGATATATTTTTCTTGGTTAATGTTGTATGTATTTTCCACCAATAGGGAATTTACATTTGTGACTTTCAAGACTGCGAAAGTTATAAAGTGGGCTCTTAAGAAACAAAAAAAAACCATGGATGTATGTAATAGCTAGTACTAGATCATCTTGGTAATATTAATTGAAAGGAATTTATTAAAATTGAAACCTATGTTTTGTTCTTGGCATGTATGGAAGGAATAATAATGTAAAACTTGTAGCTAATATCATCATAACCTACAGTTTCTATACAAATGCACCTAATTCCGTAAATAAAAAAAAATTATGGGAAAAAATAGCTAGCATGAGTTGGTTTCTCAACATATTCATGAGGCCTTACACCATATTCATATCAACCTTCTCCATATAAAATGCAAGCTACCTAGCTCCATATATAGTAATTTCATTTGCCTCTACATATGGCGTTATAAGTTCCACAACACCATATATCTCTAACCAATATGTGATGCAGGAGGATTAAGGTAGAGCCAACAATGTGACAAAGTTGGTCACATGTTGTGGCTTGGAAAGAGTGATAGAAATCCTAAGCATTTGAAGACTCTGTTTTTCTTTTTTTTTAAGTATTTTTTTTAAGTTTAGTTTGGGCTAACTCATCCAATGTAATTTGCAGAATAAAAGAATGCTTAATTTAGGATTAGTTAACAATCTAGTTAAATAATTTGAATAAACTGTTTCAGAAACTGAATGAGAGTTTCTCAACCATATGGGGATTTTGGGGAAGGATAATACCAAACCAAATACACCATTGTGGGGTTCTTCCATCCGTAGAGAGAAAGGAGAGAATAGAGAAGGATAATTAAATGTAGAAACCAACCATCTGAGTGCTTGGCTCTGTGTTTTCCATTTCCAAATTATTGCTAACTTTTTTTTGTTTGATCAGGTTCCCTATTGTAGACTGGTTATTTTAAATCTCTGTTGAAGTCAAATGTTTCCATATAAATGCACAACAAGAATAGAAATCGGATTTGCAGGCATGGAGGGTCCATAAATATTGCACTTTACATTGTTGAATGAAGTATTGTGTTAACTACAGAGAATATATTAATCATATTTGCAGGAATGGATGGTATTTAAACCGTGCATATTCCTTTTTCAATCGATTATTGTGTTAACTATACAACAGATATCAATCAGATTGACAGGTGCAATGAGAGTTGTTGGATGTAGCATCATACTGCAGCCCGAGCGACATTGCATATCATAAAGGAGAGTGATTAAAAATATTTTCGCAAGTTAAAGAGTTTTGTCTGCGATGCAAAGTATTGTAGTGAATTTTTAGAATTTGTAGTGAAAGTGTTGTAGTGAATTTTGGCCGATTGAGATAGTGTGATCTCAGTCAGTTGTAGGTCCCACCGCCATGTCAATCGCACTTCGCATCCTTTTGATCTTACCCTTAACGCTTACTTCTCTTCCTTACGATTGTAGTATTGAAAATTGCATCCTGCCATTCTTACCACATTTCAAATCGCATGTCGCACATATTAGTTCATTTTGTTCAGTCCTTACAACTATCTAGTTAAGCATGTGAAGTTGCAATTGCGACATCGCACATTGCAACTTTTACCTCCATCGCATTTCGCCATGTCACATCTTTTGATTATTTTGGCTCAAAAGCCCTTTCTTGCACTATACTAATGTTTTATAAGGTTTTAAATCCCCTATTTTTGCTTCTAAGCCTTTTAGAATTACCTCCACTCCAAATCCATTTCTTACGTTATAATAAAGTTTTCTAAGGTTTTAAACCCTCTCTCCGTACTTTTAAGCCTTTTTCGATTATCTCTGCTCCAAAGCCAATTCTCATGTTATAATCAATTTTTATAAGGGTTTAACCCCCACTTTCCATTTCTAAGCCTTGTTTCATGCGCTAAGCACTCAATTTTCTCTTTTAGCCACTTTCCTTCCCCCAAGCTACAAATAAACTCCTTTTAGTTAGAATTAAGTCATGGATAGTTTAGTTGAATGGATAAGATCATGGTAGATATATCATGGGATAAGTAGAATGGATTTAACCATTTTCCCAAGTTAAGTGTGGTTTAGAATTAGTTTCCTTTCTTCCATTTATTTTCAGCAGGTTAGCTTAGTTTCTTTTCAGTCATTTCCCTTTTGTTAATTAAATTATTTCATTCTTGTCATTTCTTTTCATCACTTTAGTTTAATTTCCTTTCTGTCATTTCATTCAAGTAATTTTCTTTCCAGTTATTCTCGTAATTTAAGAAATAGCACCCTTTTGTAAAGAAGAAGAGGATGACATGAACATAATGCATATGCTGTGTATATAGCACTATCAAATCAAAAATTTTATAAACCTGGGGTTGATAAAGTAAATTAGGGCAGCACCTACGAGTTGTAGCATTGTTGGTGCAATACCAAGGCTCACCCCTTTTTGGTGTCATTGTCGGGGAGGTGTCTAGTAGATATTTTGATTTTTTTTTAGCATTATTTTATGATTTCCTTTCTTTTCTTGTCACTTCAAAAATATTGAAAAGGTACAAAAAAAGATATGATTTTCATAACTCGTAGGACTAAGAATACTCAAAGGAAACCCTTACCTAAAACCTCCACACCACCTCCTAACCACCCTTCACTCTTCTTCAATGGCAGTGAGGTTGAACCCCCTCTAGGAGAGCCTTCTGAATATTTTGAGGATTTTATTAGGGAATAAGAAGAATACCTTGTTTCAATTGAGGGACCTACTTCACCACTAGCACATTTGCCCCAAATTTCGACGGAAAAAATGTCTCTCTTGCGACACATAGGCTGCCCAAGAGTGACGTTTTTCCGTTCACCAAAACGTGGTTTCTCCTCACGTCGGACATCTGACACTTTACTTAAATGTTGGTATTGCAATGGTATTTTCGAAATTTTTATGGAGTCGTTGCACTTCCAAAATTTAAAATTGTTCGTCACTCTTCCGAATGTTCACTATTCATCGCAATTCCGACATTTCTAAAGGTCGCTATTACAACACCAATGAACACTATTACTAATGTTTTTATCATCGCTCTTCTAAAAAAAAAAATTTATTTTTTAAAATAATAATTTCATAATACCGATGGAAGAAAAGCTTTTATCGTCGCTCTTCCGACGAACAAAAAAAGATTTTATGAAAAAAATAACATCGTAATACCGACGGAAGAAATTTTTTATCATTTCTCTTCCAACGAAAAAATATATTTAAAAAAAAAAACTAGCCATCATAATACTGACAGCAAAAAAAAATATTTAAAAAAAAAAAATCGGATATACCTTTAGGATGAAATATGTAGTAGAATTATCACTTTTACTGATGGCATCTATCATAGATATTTTAGTTTACATGTATTGATTGGCATTCATCAATACATGAGCAAAGTATCCAGCAATAGGTGATAGCTGGTGGGGTTGATATGTTTAGCTAGCCCTTCTGATCTCCGCAATCTTCAATATTCACTATATTTCTATTTTTTCCCTTTTACAGTTATTCTTTTCAACTTTTTCCCCATTATTTGGAAGCATCACATTAAAGAATTTTCTTAATCCAAAATCTCTGTAACAACGAATTAAAGTTAAGATGTGAGAAGGGCACAATTTGAAAGAAGGACATAGGTATATAATATCCTTGAATGATTATTCTTTTCAGTTTTTTTTCTCGTTATTCTGAAGTGTCACATTAAATCATTTTCTTAATCCAACATCTCTGTAATAGAGAATTAAATTTAATATCTAAGAAGGGTCCAATTTGAAAGAAGGATATAGGCATATCAATGTACTTGAATTGTGTGTGACACACTCTATTCAAGGGTTTGGTAAGCAATGAAGTCCTTGGAAATTATGAACTGTTTGAAAACCCATAAAAACTTAATGCAAATCAAGCTTAACCCAAGAAGTTTTTTTAGTTGGAATGTTTTGTCATCATCTGCTTAGCCATATTAGATGAGTACCTAGGATTTATCATTTTTATTGAGGAAATCTGTAGTAGAATTTTGGATTTTATAGATGGGATCTATCATAGAGATTTCAGTTTAGATCCATTGATTTGAGTTCAGCACTTCCTGAACAAAATATCGAGCATCATTTGTGACAGCTGGTGGGGCTGATTTTCAATTACAAGAATCCAACAGGCAATCTTTGCTATATTCGAGGCTTCTATTTTTCCATAGATATTTTTAAAATTAAGATACATAGAACCTTAACAAAGTAATGAGAAAAGTACACATCATGTCATTTTGTTTCATCCCTGCAATGATATCGGTTTTGTTATTGATTAGCTTAGTAAGAAAATGCATCAAACAGGTGGCAAGTGTAACCATCAATTGGGTCTAGCACAAGTAGTTTTGGGATCGAGTTTTATCCTATCCATCTAGGGTCTATTTCTATTTCTATTTCTGTAAGTGACAAATTGAGCTTATAAAGAGTATTATTGTAATGTCTTTGACATGACGTTCTGCTCTAAAATTTCTGGGGTTTACCCTAGGTACCATCTTCAAAATGATGTGAAATGCCCAGAGGATTTCCCTCAAATATGTTAACCAAAGAACAAAAAAAAAAGTGTAACTATTCATGACTAATATTTCAAAACAACCAAAGGATGCTTATAGATTATGTATTGATAGGAGGAAAGTAGTTACTGGGACATGAAAAAGTGCCCAAGGTTCAAAACCTCAGAAGAATGACACCAATTATGGATATAGTTGTGTAATAATTTACAGACCCTACAAGTTTAGAAAAAAAAATTAATTAGATTATACATGAAGCCAAATCAACCAAACCATCGCCACATCATGGAGATCAAGAAAATAAAACAAAATTTATAACACTACTAAATTCATAATAACTCCTAAATATAGTGTGAATCATAGAATTTGAAAACATAAATTATGAAATATCTTCCTACCTACTAAGATTTATCTCCATGAATAGTTGTTGTAGGAAACCCATTTGACGATAGTCAATATTCCAATGCATCAGCTCCCCTCTTTGTCTCCACAAAGACTAAGGTCAAAGATTGTTGTAGTGCTTATATACAGTACTTAAGCTATAATTACACTAGAATGTAACAATTATTATGTGTAGGGAATTTAAATTTAAAGTAAGTATTTCTTTAGACTAAACTGATTCCACAGAAAAAATAATAAAAATAAATAAATAGATAAATAAATAAAAATAAATAAATAAATAAAAATAAAAATAAAAAAAAATAAATTCAAACTTCAATAATTTTAAAATCCAAGCTCTGACATTTAGCAAGGCATATGTAATCATATAAGTGAAGCTCTTTATTACTGTAATTGCTACAATTTTCACCACACTCACCTCTCCATGAGTACCTTCATATTTTTTAGCATGAATAAGATCCATTAAATGGCTACGTTTATCAGCATCAGAAACAAACTATACTCTTTGTACAATCAGATCTGTGCTAGAACCAACCCTTCCAACTGCCAAAAATATGTAATTTGAAAGAAAATCCACATCCAACCTCTGCAGGAAAATAGATTGTGATGTTCAGAAATTCCTATATGAATCCAGTAATATTTTTTATCACATATGAGTATAAATAAAATAGATGATTCAACCATATCATGGATGAAAGGGGATCTGACAAAGTGAAAAAAGGTTGAGTTGGAATACCAGGTCATACTCTATAATATCTCCATATCTATCACAGCAATGGTGGATTACCATATGTTGATATAGTATATACTATATATGCATGAAAAATCAAAACACCAGTTTAATTTATTTCATCAAACCACTGGATAATTATTCAAACATTACCTCTATCTCCTTCGGAAAAGTAGCACTGAAGAGCATGGTTTGCCTTTTGCCTGGTGGAGGAATATATTTTTCTTAGATAATTTTACGAATTTGGGGTTCAAAATCCATGTCAAGCATGTGATCAGCCTCGTCTAAGGCCAAGTATTGTATCATATATAATGACAACCTGCCCCTTTCAAGGAGTTCCCAAGTTGATAATGATGTGCAAGTGACAAGGAAACTCCTAAAGTGACAAAATAAAATGAAATTCAAGTGAAAAATAAAAGTTGTGGCTAAGAAATGGTACATGGTAGAAGGAGAGAGGCAATATTCAACACTAAAAGTAAAGAATAAAGGAGCGATTGAGAGCACATCAAAGGATGATCATAGACCTATAAAGCTTAATGTTGCAAAGTGCCAAAAATAAGCTATTATGCAGGATGTAGAGGTATGAAACAAACTACCAGTCCATCATCTACATATTCTAATAAAAGACACAAACGTAAGTCATCATATGCCTTCCATGAATTAAAAAATTTGAAAGCCTTCTGCCATTGATGGAAAAATTATAGGTTATTCAGCCAAAACTAAGCTCCTCATTTAGAAAGGTAGTTCAGTCTGCACAACTTCTCTAATGATATAAAAGAATTTGATAGATAGTTCATCAATATAGAGGGAGAATCATAAGCTATTATAGATTTTTAATGCATGACTCCCAAAATCAGTTAATGTTAATGCATTCCATATCTTAAAGTAGGGATTGATGTCTGTAAAAAAATATGAGCATATATTTATGTTGCTTGTGAAATACATGGACTATATCAAAGATGAAAAGTTTAAATTCAGACACTTTAAGAGTGTTTTGCATGCATCTATTATAGATTAGCTGTGTGTATTAGTTTGTTAGGGCTTTGAGGCAAGGACCATAGTTTCTTAGTCCATAGTTCTGTAGGATTGAAAGTAAAAATTTTAATTATTAAGTGCCCCATCCTGTTGATGGAGTTATAGAGGAGGTCAGGTACACCACGAAGTGGAATCAGAGCCTGCAGGTTTAATTCATTGGACCTCTGGGATACTTATAAATTGTTTGACAAAAAATGTGGAATGAGCATCTAGCACACAATGCTTACTAATTGGTTGTTAAAACACGTGAATTGAGTTGGTGTCTGAACCAGCTAGTTGTGGAGAATCATAAATAATGGTGTTTTATTGAAACCCTTTTCTACTACATATGTTTCCATGCTCCCTAATTATAAAACTATCTATTTGGAATAACTTACAAGGAGATACTATTGAATAGTGTAATTGTAAATAGATAGAACAAATGTGCTTATTTGTGTTATGAACTTAAGACTCCGTGAACAAAGTACAGAAAGAGGATGATATATTATGTCACCATTTTCATTCATGGATAGAAGATTTGATTGACTCCATTTTGCGGTAAATTAGGATATCTCATTAACATGTATGCCTAGTGCCAAAACCTAGTTGATACACACGGCCTACTTGAGAAAATGTGTTAATGGAGAAATCTTACGTAGTGGGTTTTGAATGCACATAGAACAGATCATAGTGCATGTGAGTTTTCTTGATATGTTTCTTCTGCTCTTGAAGAGAGCTCAGTAGCGACATCAATCCTGTCTTATCCTGTACACAAAATGGCTTCATAACCTGTTAGTTGGTTTTTATCAAAACTTCTCCTTGTGAGTTTTGGATATGTATACCTTGAGAAAATAATTGCACTAATAAAACAATGCAAATGAATTGACACTCTATAATTTTGATTTTGGCATATAAAAACATTCTCTCTAAGAAAAAATGTAGTGAACATAAACCATTGTAATAAATCTCGTCTCTCCACAAGGTAATGAGATAGATGGCTTGCCGATGAAGGGATTTATGCATATGCTTGGCTATGTGCCAAATCCTCAACCTAGCAGGCGGAAAAAATGGCACTGCGAGTAATCCCTTCTGTTTTATTACTAGATTCAGTAACACAAGGAAAGCCTGACAATCTCTTCTTCAGCTCCATATTAAATGCATCCATAAACTAATCAACTCTTTATGATGGCATGAGAGCTAGACTCGAGTTGGGTATTTCAGGGACTAAACTCTATAAATGATATTCGACTATATCCATGTAGATGTCAGGGACAGGGTTATTATAGTTCATTGTCAAATTTTATGCTTATAGATTGGAGCACGTCCAAGGCTAGAACGAAATTAAACTGCATCTCTAATATCATATATTATTATGATATCATGAATTCCTTCAAGTGTCAGGCACCACTATTTCAAGTATGGTGACATATTCTTAAGGGGAACTAATGCCTTACTTCAAGTCTGATGTCTTCTTTGTAGGTCATTCAACCTATGGAGACACCTTTAATATATATGGGATCTAGATGTACAACAATGTTGAAGATCACAAACCAATACCTAAATGTACAACATTGTCACAACTACAATTTATGCCACAATGGTGAAATATACAACATAATCCATGCTTGCCTATGGCTTCAATATGTCCTAAATTTTAGGCAATGATTGCCATTTCGTAACCCTATTTTGTAGAGTGTTGTATTGAATAAGTTATAGGTATCATAGTTATTGAATAATTTATGTCCTGAAATGAAGAAAAAGGTTGTTAGTCAAGCAAAAACCTGCCTGCATATCATAGTTACTTCTTTGAATATAGTGAAATCAGGAAAATTAGGTTACTTAATTTAAATTAGGGAGATCATGGAACAAAGTCTCTCAAATGAGGGAGAACAAGGAACTTATAAGTTACCCAATTGACCATAGGGAGATCAAGGTTATTTAAAAATGTACTTGTCCAACAAAAGAGGAATAAAATATGAAGCGGATATAATGAAGCATTAACAAAAGATCCAGAAATTAGAAAGAAGAAACAACAGTTCTTACATGAAAATAGGACTTGGATATCAGGTACCAGATCCAGAGATAACAACAAGAAACAATAAACTAAGTGGATGAAGGATGAAACCAAAATTGAGTGGGAATAAGTTGTAACTTATCCCAAAATGTTGGGTGTCGACCTATTTCAAATTTGACTAAAATAGATTTAATTAGGAAAAATATAGCAGAAAAATAGGAAGAACACAAAACCAGGCCTAGGCTACATGAGGTTATATTGACCCAGTACAGGGAAAACTCAGTTTTAATTTAGAAGGCAACATAGAATATTTTCATGTGAGAAACAATTACCTAGATCCACAATGCTAAGACAGGACAAACGGTAATAGTTGCCACATATTTTTCCCAGATTGCTCTTAAATATCATGGTTAAAAGTCTTGTTCTTGGGTATGCTACTTGAAAATTTTGCATTTCGCTTAATCCATATTGAACTCATGGTAAATTGGTCTAATAAAAATCACTATTTAAACTAATCATTTAAATTGATCATTGCTTATGAATATGGAATGTGAATGCTCTGGAAATAGTTTTACTGGCATAATTATGTTTGTTACATGATCCACTTGGTGAATGAAAGATATATATTTTTTCAATGTGAGAGCATAACTCATGATTTATGTATTAGAATTACCCTATTATTATATCTGTTTTCTCCCCATTGTACCTTGTATGTTAGTTGAATTTCATGGTGGATAAGAACATTATTGACATCTATTTATCGAAATTAATAATCTATAAGAAGTTTAGCAGGATCACCTTTCATTACAAGCAATTTGTCAACGATCCGAGATATTTAAATGTTCAATAAACTAAGTTTTTCCAAACTCCCCAAGTGTCACTTCCCACTACCTCTCCACATGAACATCTATGAGTATAGACTGTGATTACCCACATATTTGAGCCACTAAAGGATAAATACCAAAGTCTATTGTCTGAGATCATCTATGTAGTTATGTTTGGAAGTAAGTCACTACATATTTTTAGTACAATCCCTCCATGTATCTGAGCCTAGGAATATTATAGATACACTAAACTAAGTTGTAGTGATCCTTCACATGCATCCAAGTTGTTAGATGAGATAGTCCTGAAAAAAATCTTTATTGGTATTAGGTGTAAGGAATTGCTTTGAGGTTTGTACAATTATGCCAGTAGAAGAATGTTGTTGGCATATTCATGTGCCAAGTATCCCCTTCACTCTACCTCTTCTACATCATTTTTGCACCTCCTTTGTTATAACAGAATCTAAATTGTTGCTATTGCTAGTGCACCTCTATTGTTGAACATGAACACTGTCAGAGAAATAAGCTAAGAAAACTCTAACACTGCCACTTTACATGTGTTCTCCACCAAGGAAATATACTATTACAAAACCTTGAACCCCCGATCTGCTAAACGAAGCATCATCATATTGACCATCTATGAACCTAAAGAAATATAACCTTAGGCCATTACTCCCTTCTATAATCTGAAATCTCTTTAGAATATTCAAAGTGTGCATTCCTTGTTCAAGGAATACTTCATCAACAACCCACCATTCCCTAACATTGTTGCACCTGCTCTTTTCTATCAGAATCTAAATTGTTCCTATTGCTACTGTGATTCTGTTGTTGAACATGAACACTGTTAGATAAATAAGGTATGAAACCTCTAACGCTCCCTCTTTAAAATTGTTCTTCAGCTTGTTGCAGGATAAAATTGTTCAAGATTTCCGATAACTACATTTGCAATAATAGATGACACAATGAACTTGGGAGAATTTGAAAGGAAGGGTCCAATACTGTGTATGCACATCTGTTGACTAGGGAACTAGAATGTAGAACTGATGTTAATAAATAAGGGTCATCATAAGAGATCTAAATCCATAGAAGCTTAGGTATGTAAATGTAGATAAGGAAAATGCTTTCCCCTAGATCAAAACTCCTAGATCCTTTACATCATAATGGTGTAGAGCCCCTTTCATATTGATATATTCCAAATGCTAGATCACAATTTCACCTATAATATTATATAATCACCTTAATGAGCCTATAGAGATGTATTCAACTAAAAATATAGAGGGTTTAATTGGTTTTGTTTGATGTTACTGTTTTTTCTCTTAGTTCTTGAGTCGTTAAGTGTAATTTGCATTATCATTAGAACTACTTCTGTTTCTTCTATGAGATTGTTGGTGAAGTGAACAGTTCACCTCAAAAGAACATCATGAATTATATAAAGTAATCAATATTAAATAATAATTATTTATTCCTAGAATATATACTTGATTTTCAACTTTTGAAAGCTCTTTCACTGGTACAACTTCATTGATGACAAAATTAGGTTTTTCCACATCAATTGTGTAGGTTTCATTGCCCTTATACTTGTTTTTGGATATTTGCTATGCCTTCTCTCTTTCTTTATCTTCTTTTTTTCTATTATTATAGATTTATTATGATTTCTGAAATGAAAATTTGTATCAACATAAGTCGACAATTTTTTTATTAATATCTTCAATCTCTCTTTTGTGAGCATTTTTTATGTTGTTAATTTTTTGTTGTAGTTCATTTATTTTTTGTTGGAATTGCAAATTTATGTACCTTGTTTGTATGATCATCTCCAAAATAAATATGGCCAAAGAAAAAAAAATTAGGTGAAGAAGGACTTGTACAATATCTGGGACATTCATTCCCCTCCCATTTGTGGCAATTCCCCTAGACTCAAAGTAAGATTGGCTCCCTCCCTCCATGAAAGAAGATAACAGTCATGACTCAACCTAAGAAGATGGATCACACGTAATCACAATAAATAGTAAAGAAAACAAGAAGCAACAAAGAATAGAGCCATGGCTAAGATATTGACAATAAGCCAGGATTTTGATATAGATGGAAGTACATGAACCCTCCAAATGATCAAGGTTTCATATTTGAACTGAAAATCATTGGGAAACCCATAAATAATAAATAGTTTATGAGTACTAATAAAGAAGGAAAAGCTTGTTATAGTTCTCATTCAGTAAACTAAATTAAATCTATCGAGTTCTAAAAAAATAAATATGAAACCTCCATTTGGAAGAGGGCGGTGTTTGTGAAATAGGAAGCTCCTGCAATATATCTTACTGAGGGGTTTGGATGAGACCAGTAGTGGAACCGAGAAATTTTGGTCCACTTTGGGTTAAATCAATGAAGAATAGTAACTTGAATTAAATGGTTAGATTTAAATGTAAATATTAGAACATAAATTAAAAGGGAAGATTGTAAACTGCTAAAAGTAGTTTTTGTTGCCACTGAAACAAAAATAGTATAGTCCTAATCATGAACAAGATAATAATGTTATTTTAAACACATAAAGAGTAAATCCTTAGTTTTCAAGACACATATAAACAAGCTTCAATGAATTTATACAGGGTTTAGTTGTATGCCAGTTAGGAAACCGACGAGTGCCTGTCCCTACATAAAATGGAGTAAATAAAAGAAGTACTATAGGGGAAACAAAAGTATTTTTACTTACGCAACAAACACATCTTAAAGTCTACACACATTATCCAGCCAGGGTTGACTTGTGTTAGGTAAATTGACTCAGGATTAGAGTCAAGTTTTACTAAGTTAACAGTGATGGTTCTGGGGCATATGGTATTATGCACCCATTGTTTTCAGCTCATGGTATTGCATGTAATGGAGCCTATTAAAGGCTTGGAGGAACTCATTGTAATGTAGGCCTAGATGTGAGAGATGAAGGATCATTTGGCTGGATTGGCCAGGGTTCTGGCCAAGGCTAATGAAATTTCATTAGGATGGGTTTTCCCTAGAGGTTGGGGTTTTTTCCTGGTTAAACATTTGTTTTCGTGTTTATGTGTTTTTTTGCTATTTATGTTGAATTATTCCTCTCCATAATTAGTTAATATTCTTTGGTAAATGTTTCTTCATTTGGTATCAGAGTTGTTTCGGCTTCAAGGGGAAACCTTTGCTGCTAAGGGGTTTTTTTCTCAGGCCTGTGGTTGACCTTTCTCAGTGGGAGATCTGCGGGATCAATTCTTGTGGTGAAAGAAGATATCGAGCAGTGGAAAGATAGAGATTGAGAAATTTAATGGTTATAGTTTTGAGTTGTGGAAGCTCAAGATGGAGGATCTGTTGGTTGATAAAGACCAGTGGATCGTGGTAAATCTAGGTACTAGACCAACGGAAATGTGAAATGAAGAAAATTTTACTAGAGAATATTAAATAATTACAGAGAGGAATAAGTAAACATAACCAGCAACAAAACACATAAACATGAACACAAATGTTTATCTTAGAAAAAACCCCAAGCTCTAGGGAAAACCCATCCTAATGAAATTTCATTAGCCTTGGCCAAAGTCGTAGTCAATCCAACCAAGTGAGCCTTCACCAATAACATCCAGTCCTACATTACAATGAAGTCCTCCGAGCCTTTTATAAGCTCCCTTACATGCAATACCATGAGCTGAAAACCATGGGTGCACAATACCTTGTGCCCCAAAACCATCATTATTTAACTCTGTCAAACTTGACTCTAATCCTAAGTTAATTTACCTAACATTCCCCCCTTAAACTTGACCTGGGGATTATTAACTAAATGCAGCCAAAAAATTCTAAGTGAGACAACCCCACTCATTGCGGCTCTTTCCCCCTACTAGGGTCCAGGGCAGCGCCTCGGGAAATATTTTTTGGACCGTATTTTCTAGTGGGTAGACCTGCCCATGGTTTTGTGCATGGGTTTGCACATGGTTTTGGGGCATGATGGTTTTCGGCCCCTCGTATTTTGTAGATCCGGTCAAGGGAACTACTATTATGTTCTAATCCAAGGTTAATGGAGCAACTTGCATAAGAGGAAATGCAGCCTATGGAATTATATTACGGGTTTAGAGAGGTTTTGGTTTATAAATCCATAGAGTAAGAAAATATGGGGACTGGTTACATGCAAATTATTTGACAGAATGAGTCAATCAAATAACTATCATAGCGTGGTGGTAAATGGTTGAGGATAGACTTTGGAAGTTTCATGTACAACTATGATGTCCTCTTTGGAGAGGACATCATGAATGTAGGGAATCATGATACAAAGGATAGAAACAATGAAACAAAACAAAAAAAAGAAAAAAGAAAAAAGAAAAATATTAATGGAGTTAATTTTTACATGTAAATGGCCATACTACTGTAAGACCTCGTATGGCATGTGTACCATTGGGTAATCACTAGAAAATTCTGGGTTAGACTTAGGTGATAGGGGGGATGGAAAGTTAACAACTAACCTAGGTAAAAATTTTGAAGGGGGAAAGGGTTGCAGTGAGCGGAGTTGTCTCACTTAGCAGGTTTAGCTAGATTTAGTCAATGATCCCCAAGTCAAGTTTAAGGGGGGAATGTTAGGTAAATGGACTCCAGATTAGAGTCAAGTTTGAATGAATTAAAAAGTGATGGTTTTGGGTCACATGGTATTGTGCACCCATGGTTTTCAGCTCATGGTACTACATGTAATGGAGCCTATAAAAGGCTCGAAGGACTTCATTGTAATGTAGGCCTAGATGTGAGCGGTGAAGGCTCACTTGGCTGGATTGGCCAAGGCTAATGAAATTTTACTAGGACGGGTTTTCCCTAGAGCTTGATGTTCATGTTTACATGTTTTGTTGCTAGTTATGTTTAATTATTCCTATCCGTAATTAATTAATATTGTTCGGTAAATGTTTCTTCAACTTGGCGCATTAGTGTTGGCACTATGGTTAATATAGGTGAGGACTCATTGTTAGGCAGTGGAAGAAGCTACAAATGGCCTCAATTCATCATTGATCACTTCACACATGCCAGTCTTTTCCATCTATCTCAGGTTTCAGACCTTTTGAAGACTAATTGGCATGCCCAAGGCTAGTTAACTGCACAGGAACTTGATCTAAGCATAGAAGGACATCCTATTTGGGCCTGATACATTAGGGCACTTTAGGCATCTCACATTCTCTTAACGAAACTAGAGGACAAGCTCCTTTGGGCTCTCTCACCAAAAGGAAAGTATTGCCTGAAGACTAGATATATTAGACTTTGTGCCCCCAAAGAACTGCCTATTAATCTATGGTAGTGGCACCCTATCAAGAAGTTTCAGGCACCTCACAAAACTAGACTACTTGTGTGGTGCATTCTTCACAACTGCATCCCTCCCATTGAAAATCTTAGAAGACGGGCTATGCAGGGCTCGTCCAGATGCTATTTCTCCTTTGTTCAAGAAGAGAATGCTTTGTATCTCTCCCTAATTGTCCATTCGCCAGGGATATTTGGAGATTGGTTACACAAGCGATTGGATGTACGCTTATTTGGCATGAAGACTCCATTGTAGAGGCCTAGGAAATATGGTGGAAAGCCACCTCTTGTGACAAAATTCGAAACCTCCCCTTATTGATTGATTGGGGCATATGGACAGGTAGAAAGAGACACACCTTTGAAGGAAACAAGGTTATCTAGGATCACATCTAATCTAGCATAATCTCCACATACAACCTCATTCCGAATGAGGAGAAAGCTTCCCGCAATAAGAATATCACCCCTGAAATCATTGATCATTCTTATTCATTGGCATATTTTGACGGGGTATCAAATAAAAATGGGTGTGGTAGTGGTGTGATATTACACATTTCAGCCACTCATTATTTCCATCTCAAAATGGGGCTGGGCTTGGGCACAAACAATTTTGTCGAGCTCCCTAGCCTTCCACCACTTTTACTCTTTGCACATGAACATGGATGTAATAGATTGTAGATTTTTGGAGATTCAAAAATCATTATTAATTGGTTCAATTCTCATTCACAGTGCCATACACACACTCTTATTACATTATTGAGGGAGGTTCATCTACTAAAATCATATTTTGATACTATTACTCTCACTCACATTTACAGGAAGAGGAACCAAGTGGTAGACGAGCTTTCCAAAGAAGTCGCGGAGTTAGATTGGGGCAGTCAGCACATTTCTGAGCATGATGGTGAAAAGGTTTACAGATATTATCACAAACCTTTCATAGATGACATACAGGATATGAGAGCAGTCACTCCTTGACTCCATTTTTTATAAACATTATTATTTTTTGTATATATTTGCTGATGTTTAATCAGCTCTACTTATATCGACTGATATACTGGTTTTATCTTTACATAATCGCTCTTACAAGATTAGAGATTAGAAAAACTATGCTATATATTTGTATTGATACTTGTAGCCTACGTGCTTCCTTGATTTGGATACAAAACCATTCACTATGATGCTATTATATGTACAATGTAACATGTAATTTTTATTTACTGAATGAAAAATTACGACTTTTTTCCTGGGAAAAAAAAATATAAAAAACAAAAAATAGTAGTAAAGATAAATCCAACTCTTCTTAAGCAATGATAGGATTGGAACTTGATATATATAGTATTAAGGGAACTTACACCTTTTCTTCCAATATAAGCAGCTACCTGTCCACTGACTATTGCACCCACCATGGCTCCCACGTTTGATAAGGATCCAAATAAAGAGAACTGACATAGAATTCAACATGTGTTAGGTCACAATGGGCATTTTTGTAGTCTCGTTGGGAAAGATTAATCACTTTAACCCAGTAGGAAACAATTGAAATTTTTTATGGTACCATTCAGAACTTATGGACTGTTTGTGTTAGAAAATAGTAAATGGACCAAAATAGATATCAAATAGGTCCATGAATTTCTTAAGAGATGTATGTTTTTTCTGTGTATTTATCCTAAAATTTTGACTAAAATACATACCCTTAAAAATTTTCTAACAGTGAAAACATATACCTAAGACAAGGTTAAACCAAGACCATCAGTGATCACATTTTGATTAGGCAAGGAATATCCAACCTGTTACAACATTACCTTGTCAGAATCACAAGAAATTTAATCAACCCTTCCCTGTTTTGAAGACTAAAAGGTATTCAATGTAAAGGTTGAGAAGAAAACTAAGAAATAAGAAAAAGAACTTACACAAAATCAAAACTCTATAGGACCCAAGGCAACAATATATGTACAAAGTATTTCAAACAGAGAACTCCCTTGGAAGGTGTGAACATCTGCACTTTTAGCCTCTTTACCACTAGGATGACTAGATTTTGATCTACAACACCGGCCACTTATTTTTTCTAAAAGAGGCTTCTTCACATCTCTACTGACAACCATGTTTCTTGTCTCCAAATCATCTTTGTATTCCATCTAATTCTCAACGGTAAAAGTCCTAGAGACCAAATTTCTTGCAAATTTAATGCCAATTTACTAAAATCCTCCTGCACAGACTAGCCCATGAAAACCTTTAATAGTAGCACATGATGATGATAGACATCAATGCTAGTAAAGATATCTCATAGCTGGGAAAGCAGACAATGATAATTCAACAATACTGTGATGTACAAGAGTATGGTTTTGAACAATATCATAGCAAGCAAGAAACAATTAATAATTCAGACTAGTTCATCGATACATGGAAAAAATGCATTTACAATTTTGTCTAGTAGATGCAAACAGATATTTTTTGGAATAACATGAGAGGAGACTATAATAGAAAGAACACCAACAATGATATCAATGAAACCTATATGGATCATATTGCAGAACTCAATATGCTATCCCCCAATAAATTATTTTTCTTTTGAGAGAACAAAATTTATTCATATGCATGTTGTACAATGTCTAGTTGCTGCAAACAATATTTTTCTTGAACAATTTGAGAGAAGCCTAGAAGAACAAAGATAACAACAACAGTATAATTCTAGAAATGCAGCATATTGTAGAACTCATTCGGTTAGCGCCGAATAAGAATATTCCCATATGGCCACCCTACATAACAATGCAGATCCAATTGCAAATTCACAAACAATGGTACATATGAAACATTCCAATGGAACTGAACCCCCAAACTTACAATTTGAAACATGAAAATAAAATCAAACACCCAACACAATACGACGATTAGGCAACCAACATTCTCATGGAAGGGAGGAATAATCAATATCCAGTGGGTTCAAAGTCAGTTCAAAATAAGATCTTTATGCACGGGCTGAGGAACCATATCCATATGCACTAGCAATGACTTATTCCAATGCTAGTTCCATCCATATGCATAAATAATGGCTTGTGTCAACATTGAATTTAGCTACAACCAAAATCAGCTTAGTTTTGAAGATCCATTAGATTCCACTTGAAAGAATTCAAAAAAGCTTTAAAATAAGATGCAGATCATAGCTTACAAAGGGCACATTCAAAGACAATATAAATCATCATATTTTTATGACCATGATATAGTAACAAAATGGAAACAAAATGTTGGTTTACTAATTTCCATTGTCAGTTACATGTTGTGTGCAGGCTACACAAGAATAGAGGCCTTGCATCCAAGATAAGAACAAACAAGAGTCGAGATCCTTGTGCAAGGTAGATGAAAATGACCTTGTAGCCTTTATGATACCCTCATATCATATTTGATACCCTCTCTGATACGTCAAAATTTCATATCTGGAACCTAGTTAACCCAATATATGTTAAAATTTCATATGTTGCATTCATTTAAGGCAGGTTGGAATATTTTGGAATGCTGATAATTTTTAAACAATATCTCCTAGTCAGATCAAAACTCTGGCTTTTACTAGTCATGTGGAAAATCCAAAAATAAATTAAAGAAATGTTAAGGTTTCCAGACCTTCCATAAAAAAAACACCCACAAATTTAATCCAGATATTCAAAAATTCTATAAACACCTACAAATTCAATCTTAGAAAATAAAAAATGAGAAAAATTAAATTAACGAATGAAGGATGATAGATGACTTGGGCTTTGCAATGAATGACATCGATGGTGGCATCCTTGATACCCTCAAGACATTTGATGACCTTCTCGATGGAGGTAGTGCATGCAGAGCACTACATGCCAAGCACCTTGAAGAGGGATTTTCAGATCTCTAGCAGTGGTGATGACTCTAAAGGGGATTTGATAGGGTACCTCGACATCAAGGGATAATGGGGAGGAGGAATGAGAACCATGAGGTATTCCTATTCCCCTCCATTCTCCCTGTCTTTCAGCTTCCCTTGGCATGACAAAGATAAAAACCTACTACTCTTTCTTGCTCACTCTGCAACAAGATATTATATTCAGGCCTTCAATTATAAGGAAAACCAAGATCAATTTTAACTAAAAGATAAAAATCATCATCGATATGGACAGCGTAAACAATTTCACACCATGGAGGGCCTTTGAATTACCTATTTTAGCATGACTTCAATGGCACGCTACTAAACAAATCCGCCCAAATCTAACATCGAACTTCTGACGGTTTATTTCATCTCCCCAAACGTCATAATTCTGACAGTTTATTTCATCTCATTGATTTGGGGCCAGGGTATCTTCGCAAACCGTCACAATGCTAACTACTTTCTCCAATAACGTCGCACTACCAACACGTGTCTCTGCATGTCAATAGCGACACTTGTTTCCAAATTTCGCAATACCAATGCTTGTTTTCAAAACATCGCAGTTTTGATGTTGTGTCGCGAAATGTTGGTATGCCGAAGATGTTCCTAAATTTCACAATACTGATGATGTTCTTGCATGTCGATATAGCGATGCTTGTTGGTGGTATTTATAAAATTGAGAAAAATTGGGAAAATTTCTGACAATACATCAAAAGTGTCGGAACTAAAGTGTTGGAATTTTAACCAAATTTACTACTACACCTACCTTAACCATGGCCGGGACCCAGAGAGCCTTTCCCATAAGAGAGGTAGATGGGGACACGAATATGAAAAATATTATCCCCTCAACTCTTCCATGCTTCCATGGACTCACCTCTTATAACGACCCTAACATATTCATGTTTGAATTTGATGTTGTCTATAGGACTTATGACTACACCTCTGATGACTAGAAGTTGAAGCTATTCCCATCCACCCTTAAGGATGCAGCCTTGCACTGGTTCATGGGTCTGCCTGGGAGTAACATCACTACTTGGGTACAGATAGAAGAGACCTTTAGCAACAAGTACAGAGACTATTGTAGGTCCAAGGAAACTAAGAATGAGATATTTCGGATGACTCTAGGGCCTGATGAATCCCTAGAGGATTATGAAGAGAAGTTTCAATTGAACTATAAGAGATCCGACTGTACTCTTGATCCTGACTCACTCAAATTTGTACTTCTTCGAGGGATCAGTGAAGAGATGATAAAAACCTTGAATATGTTATCAGGAGAAGATATCTACCAAAAACCCTACGAGACAACCAAAACTATCTTCCAGAACCATTATAGGGCATTTTGGAAAAAGGGAAGAGCTAGCCAAAGTACATCCAAAACCCCTTCCTCTTCCACCTTCATAAAGCATGAGATTGGAAACCTGTAGAGGACTTCAAGAGTGACATGTTGCACAGCTTTTCTTTGCAAATTGACACAATGTAGGTCAAAAGGAAGAAAGAGTAAGCAAATATCCCTAGCCATATTTTGTCCTAGATGTACCAGGAAACACCCAAGAAATGAATTTCCAATAAATATCATAGAGGTTTTCTTAGTCTGTGAAGAGAATCATGCCACAACCAAGTGTCCCTCCTTACCTGGACTTAAAGTTGTATATCAAGGTGAGGAAAAAATTCCATAGAAACTCTATTTCATCAACTAGAGAAGGCCTCAGGGCCCTGGGCCATATCAACAAGGTATGCAAGGTGCACCTCATTCTTACTATTACAACAATCAGAGTGCACCGATGCAACTTTGGTACACCCCCACTCCTTCATCCCAGTCTACACCTCCTACTTGGCCTTCCAACCCTTCATATCATCCTTAGCCAGTAAACCAACCATTTCAACAGTATGTTCCACAACAACCTCAGTGGAACAATCCATGCCAAGGGTGGAGGCCTCAACAAAATCAATTTCCTACTCTAATCCCTCCACTCCAACCTCAACCTTGGCTTACCCATGCCTCCACCTAGGCTACCTATACCTGCACAGCCCAATCCAAACCACAACAATAGATAGGAACAACAGGCTCCTAGTGGAGAAACATCCCATCCAACTAATGTTGTGGAGATACAGGAGGTTAATCTCAGGTAGGGAAGACTAGTCCTAGACAACCATCCCCCATCTCCACCTGTAGAGGTTGAGGAGGAAAAGGAAGAGAATAACACTCAAATCTGACAATCACCTTTTCTCGGGCGCTTGATCCACCCCAGTCACCACACCACAGAGGAGACTGCACTCTTGGGAGAATTGGAAAATTTTTGTGTAAATATAACACTTCTCTAAGACATTAAGGATGTCCCTATATCAAATAGGCTCATCAAAGAAAATGTCTTCAAGAAACCTGGAAGGAGGAACAGAGATACCCCCACCATCAATGTGGTAGGACAATTGTCTAACCTAATGTTGGGGAAGGTGACATTTCAAAAATACTTGGACCCTGATAGTCCACTTGTTGATGTACATATAGATGGTGTCATAGTCCCCAATACTATGATTGATTTAGAGGCTTACATCAATATCATGACAAAGGAAACTATGTTGAAACTTAATCTCCAAGGGACTTTGAGGAAAACCACCATAGTTTTTCAACTTGCATATTGATCGACAGTAAATCCAGAAGGAATTTTTGAGGATGTTACGGTTACCATTGAATATTAGGAGTATCCTATATATGTTTTTGTCCTATAGCCAAAAACCAATTTTAATTGTTATCCTCTCATGTTAGGGATACCTTGGTTATCCACTGCAGACTCTTATATTATTTGTCGAGCTGAAAACATGACTATAAAAAATGGGCCTCTGCCTAAATATCTAGTGTTATATCCTCCGACCCAGCCTTCTATTGATCATGATCTCCCTATATGGTTGGAGGATGAAGAAGGTGATTTATATAACACTACACCTATCTGTACCATAGATTCCATCCTTAGAAAGGGCTAGCTTGATGAAGATGAACTCCTCGAGCATGGCATTCAAAACTAGCCCTTGACTAACACTCCTCTTGAAACCTTATTCAAAGACTCCAAAATCCAACCTTTTATGGAAGTGAAATCAGGTTAGACAACCTCTGAAACCTCCAAGGTTTTCGAGTTTGGCCCATCCAGAGCTCTGAAAATGAATCCAAACCTCTCAAATGAGGAAGAGAAGCACCTATGCCAGCTTTTGAAAGAAAATCTGGAAGAATTTTCTTGGGATTACAAGGACAAGAAAGGGGTGCATCCTTCAGTATGTGGACATCACATTTACATCAAACAAGGATGCAAGCGTCCGAGATAGCCCCAAAGAAGAATGAACCCGACTCTAAAGGACATATTCAAAGAAGAGCTACATAAATTATTGGATGTAGGGTTCATATATACTATATCCGATAGTGAGTTGGTATCTCCTTTGGTCATAGTCCCAAAGAAGAATGGGAAGTGGTGAATTTGTGTTGATTATCGAGAACTTAAAAAAGTCACCAAGAAACACCATATCCCTTTGCCCTTTATAGACCAACTCTTGGATGGCTTTACATGGAAGAAGTTATTTTCCTTCTTAGATGGGTTCAATGGGTAAAATTAGATTCAAATCAGCCCTTAAGACCACGATAAGACTACTTTCACCCTCCCTTGGGGTACCTTTTCTTATACATTCCTACCTTTTGGGTTATGCAATGCCGCAACCACCTTCCAGAGAGTTGTATTGAGCATCTTTTCTGAGTTATTACATGACTCTGTCAAAATTTACATGGATGATTTCACACCATATGGGGATGACTTCCAAGAATCTCTCTCCAATTTGGGTAAAGAAATAAGAAAGTGGATTGAGATGAATGTCTCCTTGAGCCAAGAAAAGTGTGAATTCTTGAAGAATCCAGGGGTTGTGTTAGCACACTCCATATCCCAAGCAGGAATACAGGTAGACCCAAACAAAATCACTATCATCAAAAGGATACCTTCTCATCAAAAGAAGAAATATGTCATAAGTTTCTTCGGCTTATATGGTTACTATAGAATGTCCATCAAAGGTTTCATCAAGATGGCTTCGCCATTATTTAGGTTATTGGCCATAGATTCTAATTTTATTTGGTCTGGTTCTTTTCAAGAGGATTTTTAGCTCATTAAGAAGTAGTTGACTACTGCTCCCATCCTCCGATGTCAGAATTGGACTCTTCCTTTGCACATCCACACCAATGCATCTGAAAAAGCTGTAGGGGTAGCATTAAGAAAATTAGAGGAAAAATCCCTTATGCCATTTATTTCATCAGCAAGAATTTGTCCAAAGTCCTACTGAATTATAGTGTTATTGAGAAGGAGATGTTGGCCATTTTACATGCATTGAATAAATTCAGGCATTTTTTCACTGGATATCAGACCTTTATTCACACTGACCATGCAGCCATCAAGTAATTAATGAACAAACTGGATGTTAATGCTAGAACCTTTAGATGGTTGTTACTTTTGCAGCAATTTGATTTGACTATTCTTGATAAACGTAGAAAGGAAAATGGTGTTGTAGATTTTGTGTCCAAGTTAGTTCTTCTTGTAGGTGAACAAGGAATGGTGGATGACCATCTGCTAGATGAGAACCTCTTTTCCATATTAGCACTCTCACTATGGTTTGATGATATATCCAACTACTTGGTTGGTGGATGACTCCCTCCTAATATTTCATTTAGGGAGAGGATCAGAAGCATCAGAAAAAGTGCCCCTTTCACATGGATTGGGGGGAATATTTTTGGGATATACCCTGATCAAATACTAAGAAGATGTGTGAGGGAGGAAGAATTTTTTGATATCCTCTCTGAATTTCATGAAAACCCATGTGGAGGCCACTTTTCCACAAAGAGAAATGCTTACAAATTTTTGTAGGAAGGTTACTATTGGGCTACCCTTCACCAAGATTCTAGAAGATACACTAGTAGGTGTAACCAGTGCCAAAGGATGGGGAAACCCACACAAAGGGATGAAATTCCTTTACACAGTCATGTGGCTCTTGAGCCATTTGACAAGTGGGGAATGGACTTTATTGGACCTATTTATCCACCATCCGAACAAAAGAAGCATATCATAGTTTCCACTGATTACCTGACAAAGTGGGCTGAAGCAAAAGAAGTGAAGATAGAAACCAAAGAGAAAGTAGTATAATTTAAGAGGGAGAATGTGTTTTACAAATTTGGATATCGCAGAGAAATATTTAATGATCAAAGATCACAGTTCACCTCTCACCTCATTCAGAATATTTTTAGGAATCACAAGATTAAGCATAGAACTTCTACTACCTATCACCCATAGGCGAATGGCCAAGTAGAAGTAACTAACAAAGCTTTAGAGAGCATCCTCACCAAGGTTGTCAGTGGCAGTAGAAAATATTAGGTAGATATATTGGTAGAATCTACTTGGGCCTTCAAAACCACTTGGAATAAAACAATAGGATTCACTCCTTATGAACTAGCCTGTGGTAAGAAAGCTCTACTTTTAGTTGAGCTTGAATTCAATACTTTAAGAATGGAAGCTGAATTAAATCTAGATCTAAAAAATTTTCACACCCTGGAACTCCTAAGAACACTTTAAGACTTCTTTACATGCCTTTATATCTCCTATAATGCCTTACCAACCCTTATCATACCTTGTCAATCCCTCCTTGGCATGAAAACTAGCACTCATTAACACTAGTCCCTAGCACATGTTCCTCATATTCATTACATTCCATGAATTTTGACCTAGTTCTCCCTTAATTTTTTGTCCTATTACTCCTTAAAACTCCTCAACGTGCATTATCTGTCTCTAGCACACCTTAGAACTCTTCAACATGTCCTTCCACTTCATAGCATACATAACACCCTGTGACACACATTGGCACTTGGCACGTCTTGGCGCTTGTGAAGTCTTAGCATGTATGGAATACGTTGACATGCCTTGGTATAATTTGGCATGGTTTAATATTCAATTGATTTGAGATCAGCTATTGGAAAATATATGACAAGCAACAAAGGAAGAATTGGCACTTAGAATGCACTAAGACTTTTCACTTGGCACTTATTGGTGCCTAGTGTTGGTGTGCCTAGCATGCCCTTCTTGGAAAAGGTAAATTGATGACTTATTAAACCTCTTATGTGTTCATTTCTTTGTAGTTTAAATTTTTTCTCCCTTTTGTTTCCTTGACAGTCTCTAGCACGCATTAACACACCCTTGCACATCTTGGTATGCCTTATCACTTGGCACATCTTAGCATGTTTGACATGCATTCACACTATCTGACACATCTTAGCATTCCCTAGCATGTCTTGGCACTCATGTCCTCATAGCTACTAGCCCTTACATTTTTTCACGACTTGGGAACCCAATCCATTCCTTGGCTACTGAATTTCATGTGACAATATTGGATTTCTTCAACTGCAACAACTTGACTAATTGCACCTACTACAAGTAGATTCTTCCTTGTTCACCTAAGAACTACCTATAACTCATCTTATGCCACTCATGTCCAAGCTCAACTTGTCCCACTTGAATAGTTACCAAGACAAGGATCACATGATCTAGCCATGGCCATAAAACAACTAAGAAACATAGCTTACATAGGAAATATTTCACATGTATGTTCAGTTCATATAAACAGTAGAAAATTAATTGAGAGTTTACAAGAACCATAAGATGCATAAGGCATATAAGATATAATTTGACACAATTCGAGTGCCCAAAAAATTATACACAACAATGTACAATATGCAATTATCTATAATAGTTTAAAACATGAGCATGTAGCCAAAGTGTGCCACATATCATATAAAAAAAATAGCTAAAGGCAAGACAATGTTGTGCCTAGCACAAAGTGATATCCCTTTATCTAAAACTGCTATGTCGAGCCCCATATAACAACCGTAGGCTTGCCTCCTATAAATCCTATTATGAGCTTATCCTAACATGCTTCAACCTTAAAAAACTTGAATTCGATGACACTCCCTGCCACAAATTATTTTTCGTTCTTTTCCATGCATTTTGACCTAGTTATCCCTTGATATGCCCTGACACTCCCTAACAATGTTCAACATGCATTGACATTTTCTGACTTCTGTTATCATGCCTTTTGATTCCTAATGTGCATGCCCTAACCCTCCCCAACTATCATGCCCTCACAACTACCCTTACTTAATTTGCAACTTGGGAACCCAACTAAGCCCTCGCTTGACTACAAGAGCTTGACCAAGTTATGGCTACTACAACTAGACTATGTTGTTGAATTATGTAACTTGGGAGGTACTCCACAAGCCTAGTGAGATTTGTTTGTGTTATTTTGTTCACAAAAGGCTTTGTGGGAAATTAATCCAAGCAGAGGGATTTTGGAACCAAGATGGGGTTTAAAATCTAAAACAAAAATTAAAAAGGAAAATTAATATTTCCTAAGGTATAAGTGGATAAAACCTATAAGTTATAGAGGATTCCTAAGAAGTCTAGGAAAAACTATTTAAGGAGGTTTTAGAATGATGGAAAGAACAAAAAGTGAGAAGGAGCTCATTTGATCAAGGCGGAAAAGAGAGATGTAGTCAAAAAGTAGGTTGAGTAAGAGGTCTGAGTAAGGGTTGCTAAAGGGAGGTAATGATCATCATCAACAAGAAAGATCATCATGTGAGGGTTCACAATAATGTTGCATACCTTAATGGTTGGTTTTAGCTAGGAAGTAGGATGTCATATTGTTGGTTCTCTTATGGCAGATCGAGCTTAAGAGGGGTTGCCCATGAGAATCTGGGCATGTGATTTCAATGGTGTCTTTGTGTGAAGGCCACATCAAATTATGAAATGTTAAAATTTGCAACAAGAAAAATTGAAATTGGAAACCTCAAAGGACAAAAACAGATGCACCCACACTGGTGAGGAATTTTGATGCACCAGGAGTGAGGAATGTGGGGCGTCTAATTTATTTTTCCCTTAAATAAATTGGACAGTAAATTGTAATTTCATCTCATAATAACTTCTATTAGTTAACTAACTAATGATGACTGAGTTAGCTCAAAAAATTCGAGTTGAGGGTCTAAGATGAGGCCTGTAGAGGTATTAATCTAATATTTTTGGAGTCCATTTGTAGTTGATGCATTAGTGGGGTGCGGGTGTGAATTATTTAACTCAATTAAATGAGTTAAAATTAGTTTAAATAGTTCTAACTAAGTGATGAGCTAGTGAGAGTTCGACGAGTGAATTAAATTATATTTTATTCACAATGAGTGATCAATCAGATAACTGATAAGTCACTATTAATAACGTCATGCATTTCAGTTCCGAGAAATACCTAGCTGTGATAGAGGTTAAAGGGAGCATAACTATCAGTTGTGTTTATACAAAATTTCTCATGTGCAATTACAAAGTCATTGGGATGAAATGATAGATTTTGCATTCAAGGAAGACTAATTTTCCTAATTAATAGGGAGATAATTCCCTAGGAATTTCATGAGTAAGGCAGGCTGAAGGAAGGCTGAGAACGAGCTAAGTACTAAATCGAGTTTTTCTAGATCAGCGAGAGACAATTGGCAAAGTGCTGGAGAATCTCATGAGAGGTTAAGCATTGTATTGTTTCATGATTCCTTGACTTAATACACAACAGAGATAGAGTGGTTTTGGGTATTTTCTTTCCCTAGATGCATCTTGTGTTGTGCGATTGATAATTTATTTCTTTTAGTTATATGTGATTGTGAAATCGTGTTTTGTTTCCAAAAATTGTAGGAAGGATTCAATATCTTGTTTTAGTACATTACAAGATCAAATTGAATCTCGTTGGTTAGATTTTCTACATGGTATCAGAGCAGGAAAATTTTGGGCAGTGAGTTTGCAGAGAATATCTAAAGATTTTGGTGTAAAATTTTTAAAAAAGAATAGCATATTTGGATTCATTGCGTAAAAATACCCAAATGGAAAATCAATTTGAAGCTCGGATGAGGGACATATCGTTGATTTAACATCGAATCTTTTCTATTATTCCTTAGCACTGCCAAGCATGCCTTTTAGCACACTTGGAACTCATTGATACTCCTTGTCACACACTCTTATTCATTTTTTTCCATGCATTATGACATAGTGCTCCCTTGTGTTTCTCTAGGACTCTCTAACACTCCTTGGCACACATTGCCACATATTGGCATGCTTTCCTAGCACTCTATCATGCCTTGGAATTTCCTACCATATCTTGTCACTCCCTCCTTAGCACACCTAGAACTTGCTAACACTCCCTATCACACACTCTTATTCATTCATTTACATGCAATTGAAATCAATGCTCCCTTCTATTTCCCTGGCACTCCCTATCATGCGTTGGCGCCAGACCCTAGCACCTAGCACAGATTGGAATGCCTAACATTCCTTGGAAATTTATAGCATGTGTTATAAATTCATGGGATTCCCTTCCCACCTTGGCACTCCCTAGTTGTCATGCCCTCATATATAACCTTACTATTTTTGCGACTTGGGAACCCAACCAAGTATTTGAAAAAATAGTGTTGTGTCTAGCCCAATGTCTCCCTTTTTATGAAATTGCTTTGTCCATTCCTTATCACAATAATATGATTGCCTCCTGCAAGTGATATTATGAAATTCTCCTAACACACTTCATCCATGGGACACCTGGAATTCATTGAGACTCCTTGGTAGACACTCTTATTCATTCGTTTCCATGCACTTTGAACTACTTCTCCCTTGTGATGCCCTAACACTCCCCAACACTCCTCTTCATCCATTAACACTAACTGAGATGTGTTAGCATGCCTTTTAATTCATTGGTATACCCTGACACTTGTTAACTATCATGTCCTCATAACTACCCTTATTTTTTTTAGACTTGGGAACCCAACCAAGTCCTGCCTCGACTACAACAACTTGACCAAGTTTCATTTACTACAACTAGACTATGCCTTGTTCACATAAGAATGGCTTACAAATTATCTTAGGCTACTCATGGCCAATAATAACTCATCTCACTTAACAAGTTACCAAGTCAAGGCTCACATCCAATCATGGCCATAAAACAACTAAGAAATATAGTTTAGATTTTGACATGCCATAACACCTACAACGTCTAACAATACCTTGGCAGTATGTGGCATGAATTAGCATCCCTTGCATTCCTTAACATTATTTGGAACTCTCTAACACACCATACCATTTCCTGACATGCCCTGGAAATCTAGCATGCCTTGGCATTTCCTAGCATATAACCTTATCATTTCCTCCTTAGCACAATTGGAACTCGCTAACACTCCCTATCACACACTCTATATCCATTCATTTCCATGCATTTTTAACTAGTTCTCCCTTATGTTTCTGTGTCATTCTATGACACATATTGGCACACCCTAGAACTTGGAACATCTTTGCATGTCACCCTGGCACTCTATCATTCCTTGGAACTACCTGACATACATTGTCACTACCACCTTAGCACACCTAGAATATGCTAACAATCCAGATAAAACAGTCTTATTCATTCATTTCCATGCATTTTAAACTATTGGTCTCTTGTTTTTCCCTGGAATTCCATAAGACTCCCTGACACGCATTGGCACACCCTAGCATCTTGCACTTCTTGGCATGTTTCCATAACCTCTAGCATACCTTTTCACTCCCTCCTTAGCACACCTGACACTTCATATCATAATCTCTTAAATCTTTCATTTGCATGCATTATTTTCACCTAGCGATCCCTTGTGTGTCCCTAGGACTCCCTAACATTTCCTATCATATGTTGGCACACCTTGGCACCTGGCACATCTTGGCCACCTGCCACTCTGGCACACTAGCATCACTTAGTACTTCTTATCATACCAGGTCACTCCCTCCTTAGCACATATAGACCTCACTGACACTCCTTTTCACACACTCCTATTCATTCATTTCCATAATTTTTTACGTAACAATCCCTTTTGTTTCACTGGCACTCGCTAACACTCAACACACATTGGCACTTGGCACATTTTGGCATGATTCCTTAGCACTCTAGCATGCCTTGGAACTATCTAGCATATATTGTCACTCCCTCCTTAACAAACTTGGAACTCCATAGCATGCCCTATAACTCCCTCGCAAATATTGGCTCCTGGCACTTGGTGGCACTTGAAAATTATTGGCATGTGTTTGGATGTCGTGGAATCCCTTGGCATGGTTTAAGATAAAGTTTATTTGAGATCAATTATTCAAAATTAAGAGAGAAGTAATATAGGATGATTTGACACTTAAGACACACTAAAACTTGGCCCTTGGCATGTATTGATACTAGTGCTCGTATGCCTAGCATGCCCCTCTTGAAAAGGTAAGGTCTTGAATTATTTACCCTTATATGTGTTCTTTGATTTGCATTTTAACTTGGTGTTCCATTTTGTCTCCTAACACTACTTGAGACATTCAAATATCCTAACACATGGCACATCTAATCATACCTTAACACCTAGCAAGTCTTGGTATGCCTAGAATGCGTTGACATGCCTTGGCACTATCAAGCACATGTTAGAACAACCTCACACTTCTTGACATGCCATAACATTCCCTAGCATAACTTGTCACTCCCCCCTTTGCACGACTCACACTCACTCACACTCCCCAAAAAACCCTCTTATTCATTCATTTCCATTCATTTTCACTTGATGGTTTATGTTTGATGGGGTGCATGTCTAGAAAGAGTTCCTTAAAGAGAATAAAAAAATGATTACACCATTACTAACATAAGTAATTGTGAGATTCTGCTTGAATGAAATTAGGAAATTACACAAGAGATTTTAAGAATGACCTTTTAGGGTTTTTTTATGATGCGTGAATGGTAAGAAGTGAGCGGTAAATATGGTGTGTGAATGCTTAGAATAACTTATCACTCCCTCCTTGGCATGACAACTAGGTGCACTCATTACCACTCCCTGACACACCCTCATATTCATTAACTTCCATGCATTTTGACCTAGCACTCCCTTGTGTTTTCCTAGTACTCCCTAACACTCCTCAACATGCATTGGCACTCTCTACTTAGCACTTTTTTACATTCCCAACCACTTCATAGAATTCATAACACTCCCTGACACACATTGGCACTTGGCACATGTTAGTTCTTGGAAAGTCTCAGCATGCCTGACATGCTTTGAGATGACTTGGTATGCTTTAATATTAAGTTTATTTGAGATAAATTATTGGAAAATAGATGAGAAGCAATAGAGGATGATTTGGCATTTAGAATGCACTAGCACTTGGCACTTGGCTTAGATTCACACCTACTGTTGGTGTGCCTAGCATTCCCCTCATGGAAAAGGTAAATTGATGACTTATTAGACCTCTTATGTGTTCATCTCCTTGAAGTATAACTTGTTTCTCCCTTTTTTTCCTTGATCCTCCCTAACACGCATTGTCACACCCTTGCACATCTTGGCATGCCTTAGCACTTGGAACATCTTATCATGTTTGACATTGCTTCGCACTATCTATCACATGTTATCATTCCCAAGCACACCTTTGCAGTCATGCCCTCACAACTAGCCTTACTTGGGAACGTTGCATTTACTGGAACACCTTGGCACTCCCTATTTGTCATACCCTCATAGATAGCCTTACTTTTTTTGAAACTTGGGAACCCAACCAAGTCATTAGCAAAAAAATGTTGTGCCCAACCCGAAGTCTCCCTTTATTTGAAATTACCTTCTCCACTTCTTATCACAACAATACGCTTCCCTCTTGCAAGTCCTATTGCGAAATTCTCCTAAAACACTTCATCCTTGGGACACCTGGAATTCACTGACACTCATTGGCACACACTCCTATTCCTTCATTTCCAATAATTTTGACCTAATTCTCCATTTTGTTCCCCTGGAACTCCATAACACTCCTCAGAATGCATTGACATTGTCTGCCATGTGTTAGCACACCTTTTCATTCCTTGGAATACCTTAGCACTCCTTATCTATCATGCCCTCACAACCACCCTTACCTTTCTTTAGACTTGGGTACCCAACCAAGTCCTTCCATAACTATAATAGCTTGACCAAGTTACAGTTACTACAACTAGACTATTCCTTTTTCACCTTAGAACTTCCTATAACTCATCTTAAGCTACTCATTTCCAATCTCAACTCATCCCACTTAACAAGTTACCAAGTTAAGGCTCACATCCAACCGCGGCCATAAAACAACTAAGACACATATTTTACATCTTAACATGTAATAACATCCAGAACTTTTAACACTCCCTTAAAACTATGTGGCATGTCTTAGCATCCCCCGAATTTATTAACATGTTCTCCACCCCTTAGCACACCCTAACACTCCCTGATATTCCCTAACACTCTAGCATGCCTCGACACTACCTAACATATAACATTGTCACTCCCTCCTTAGAAGACTTGGAACTTGCTGACACTCCCTATCACACGGTCTTGTTCAGTCATTTCCATGCATTTTTAACTAGTTCTCTGTTGTGTTTCTGTGGAGCTCCCTAACACTGCCTGGCACACATTGGCACACCCTGACACCTAACACATTTTTGCATGTTTCCCTAACACTATAACATTCCTTGGAACTACCTATCATACCTTGTCACTCCCTCATTAGCACACCTAGAACTGATTGACACTCCCTGTCACACACTCTTATTCATTTCCATTCATTTGAAACTAGTGCTACCTTAACATTCCTTGGTGCTCCATAACACTCCTTAACATGCATTGGCACAGCTTAGAACCTAGCACAACTTGGGATGTTTCCCTGACCTCTTTCATACCTTGTCAATCCTTCCCTAGCACACCTGGAACTCACTCACACTTCCTATCACAAGCTATTATTTTTTTATTTTCATGCATTAATTTTACATAGTGCTCCCTTGTGTTTCCCTGGCACTCCCTAACACTTCCTAGTACATGTTCGCACACCTTGGCACCTGATACATCTTGGTTGCATGTCGCCCTGGAACTATAGAATGACTTAGCATTGTGTAACACACCTTGTCACTCTCTCCATATCACACTTGGAAATCACCGACACTTCCTCTCACACACTCTTATTCATTCATTTCCATGCATTTTGACCTAGTTCTCCCTTGTGTTTCCCTAACATTCCATAATGCTCGTTAGCATGCATTAGCACACCTTGGCACTTGAAAAATCTTGGTATGCTTCACTAAGACTCTAGCATGCCTTGGAACTACATAACATACCTTTTCACTCCCTCCTTAACACACCTGTAACTTGTCGACACTTCATTTCCATGCATTTGAAACTAGTCCTCCCTTATGTTTTCCTAGCACTTGGACCTAACACTCCCTAGCATGCGCTCACACCACACCTTAGCACTTGGCACATCTTGGCATGCCTTAAGAGTTGGATTGTATTGGCATGCCTAACATGCCTTGGAATTATCTAGCATGTGTTAGTACTTCCTAACATTCTCTAGCAGTACACCTTAGCACTCCCTAGTTTTCATGCCCTCATAGATAGCCTTACTTTTTTTGTGACTTGGGAACACAACCAAGTCATTGGAAAAACAATGTTGTGCCCAACCCAAATTCTTCCATTGTATAAAAATTCTTTGACCAACACCTTATTGTAACCATAGGCTTTCCTCCTATAACTCCTATTATGACCTTCCCCTAACACACTTTTTCCTTGAGACACTTGGAATTTGTTGACATTCCTTGGAATACACACTTATTTGTTCATTTCCATGCATTTTGACCTTTCTCCCTTGTGATACACTGGAACTCCCTAACACTCTTCAGCATGCATTGAAAATTTCTAACATGTGTTGGCATGCCTTTCCATTCCTTGGCACACCCTAGAACTCCTTAGCTATCATGCCCTCAAAAATACCCTTAATTTTTTTGGGACTTGGGAACCCAACCAAGTCTTGTCTCGACTAGAAAAACTTGACCAAGGTACGGTTACTACAACTAGACTATGTTTTTTTCACCTAATAATTGACTATTACTCATATTAGGCTACTCATGCACAATTTCAACTTAACCCACTTAACAAATTAGGGGTTACTAGGTCAAGGCTCATGTCCAACTGCGACCATAAAACAACTGAGCAACATAGTTTACATCTTGACATGCCATAACACTTGGCATTTCTAATAATCCCTTGGCACTATGTGGCATGTGTTAGCACCCCCTAAATTCCTTGGCAAACTTTTGCATTCCCTAGCACACCCTACCACTCCCTGACATTCTGTGGCACTCTAGCATGCCTTGGCACTGCCTAGCATATAACCTTGTCACTCCCTCCTTAAAACACCTAAAACTCACTGACACTCCTTATCACTCACTCTTATTCGACCTTCATTTCCATGCATTTTGAGCTATTTCCCCTTTTTGTTTCAATGGAACTCCTTGGCACACATTGAAACACCCTAGCACCTGACACATCTTGGCATGTTGCCCTGGTAGTCTAGCATTCATTACCACTACCTAGTATACCTTGTCACTCCCTCCTTAACACACCTAAAACTCACTAACACTCCTTGTCACACACTCTTATTGGTTCATTTCCATTCATTTGAAACTAGTTATCCCTTACGTTTCTGTGGCACTCCCTAGCATGCATTAGCACACCCTAGCACCTAGCACATCTTGGAATATTTCCCTGACCTCTAGCATGTCATAGCACTGCCTAGAATATCTTGTCACTCCCTCCTCAGAACACCTAGAACTTACTGACGCTTCTTGTCACAAAATATTATTCATTGATTTCCATGGATTATTTGGACTTAGTGCTCCCTTCTATTTCCCTAGCATTCTGTAACACTTCTTAGCAAGTGTTGGCACACCCTCGCACCTGGAACGTCTTGGTCACATGCTTCCCTAGCACTTTAGAATGCCTTAGCAATACCTAACATACCATGTCACTCCCTCTTTAACACACCTAGAACTTGTTGACACTCCCTGTCACACAATCTCATTCATTCATTTCCATGCATTGTGACCTAGTTCTCCCTTGCATTTCCCTAGCACTCACTAAAACTCTTTAAGACACACTGGCACACCTTGGCACTTGGTACATCTTGGAATGCTTCCTTATCACCCTATCATGCCTTGAAAATGCCTATCATACCTTATCACTCCCTCCTTAGCACACTTGGAACTCGCTAACACTCCCTATCACACACTCTTATTCATCATTTCCATGAAATTGAAACCAATGCTCCCTTGTGTTTCTTGCACTCCATAACACTCCCTAGAATGCATTGGCACTACACCCTAGCACCTATCACATATTTTCATGCCTTAGCACTTGGAATGTATTGACATGCCTAACATGCCTCATAACTATATAACATGTGTTAGCACTTCTTGGCATTCCCTGGCAGACATTGGCACTTCCTACTTGTGATGCCCTCATAGATAGCCTTACCTTTTCTGCGACTTTGGAAACCAACCAATTCATTGAATAAATAATTTTGTGCCTAACCCAAAGTCTCACTTTATCAGAAACTACTTCTTCCAACCCCTTATCACAATCATAGGTTTTCCTCCTACAAGTCTTATTATAAAATTATCCTAACACACTTCATCTTTGGGACACTTGGAATTCATTGACACTCCATGACACACACTCTTATTCGTTCATTTCCAAGAATTTTGACCTATTTCTCCCTTGTAATTCCCTGACACTCCCCAAAACTCCTCGACATGCATTCACACTGTCTAGCATGTGTTAGCACACCTTTTCATTCCTTAGCACACCTTGGCACTCATTAGCTATCATGCCCTAAAAACTACCCTTACTTTTTTTCCAACATGGGAACCCAACCAAATCTTGCCTCGACTAGAACAACTTGACCAAGCTATAGTTACCACAACTAGACTATGCCTTGTTCACCTAAGAGCTTCCTATAACTCATCTTAGGCTACTCATGCTGAATTTCAACTCATACAACTTAACAAGTGACGAAGACTTTTCTTAGGCCGAAAATGATCATTGAAGAATTTTCCCCAACTCTAGTGAGTCGGAAATTTATTATTATGTTTTTATTTAACCCACTAAATTCTTCTATGTATTTATATAAAAGATGTTTGAAATATGATTTAAATGTGCCCTTTCAATTTTGTGGACTTTGTAAAAGCATTAGGTAGATATTGAGATTAGTGAATTTTAGTGCAAGATGTAGCCATGAAGGCATTCACTTCCAAGGTGTGGTTTTGAAATAATTTTTTTCCTTCAACAGGTTTCCCTCAATTATTAGGTAAATATTGACCTTAGAAAATTTTAGTGTAGGGCATATTTTTGAAATAATTCATGTCCTTTAACAAGCTATCCTCTATTAGAATTCAATTTTTCTTTATCATATTGTGTCTGATAGATTTTTTGGATAAATATGTTCCACTCTTTGATATTACCTTATTAATGAAGAAATTCGCAACTTGTCAGGTCATTTGACAAAGTATTGCATGTGATCCAAAATTAGTGTTCCAAGTTGTGTGTCAAATACAAATAAACTATTCATAAATGCGCTTTTATCTATAGATTGACATCTCTTCTCAACTCATCCTGGTTTCAAAACTATCTGATCACTCAAACATATGATCATTTTGTTCCTTCCAACTACAACATCTAGAGTGAATCTGGGTCATTTATCCTATTTCAAATTTGTGGCCATGTTATTGGTTTGGCATTGATACATAGGGTGAAATTTGACATGGTCCTAGATAAAACATTTCTTCAAACAATTGGTTGGTCTCTATATCTCCTAGCAAGGTACACAATATGCAGATCCATAATTGTATTCAAGTTGCAAGGAAATATTGGAAATGGATTTAGATATTCTAGACTCAAATATACTAGGATTCATGTTAGTAACAGGAGTTGAAGAACTGGGTTCCCAAAAGGTCATGAAACTTTGTCAAGTAGGTAGGGACTTGCTTGCAAATAATAAATAGTATGAATTGCAATTAATATGTTAGAATGTTGATTCAATGTCATTTTGTGACCCTAGTTGTAGAGTAAGTTAAATGCTTTTCTTAGGGGTTTTTCTATTTGTTTGGGAATTCAACACTAAAATTTATTTTAGCTTTATAACTTGAATATATGAATCTAATTTTGTATGGGAAGGGTCAATATTTATGTGTATATGATTGGAAATACCATATGGATTATCATGAATACATTGAAGTTGATGATCAAATTATTTGTTTTTGGTAGGTATTATCACTTTTCCTTTTGTTTTGCATTTGTAATGTAAGTGAAAATTGATGGATGTTCTATGTATCTAGAAGGGGAACTTCATTTTACTCTGATGGAAATATTGGGATTCCAAACTTCCATTTTGATTAGATTTTTTTCATTAATATATTGGAATAAATTTTTATTATTTAATTTTTGTATGTCATAAGTTCATTGTATGTTGTAATATTTTATGACATATATCATTCATTTGACTTGTGACTAGTGGCACCTATACAATTTTTCTAATTAGGTGCCGACATTCTCCCTGCTCTCTTGGTTGCAATGGTTGTTTATGTTCCTCCATCCTTGTCTCATTATTTTATTAATGCTAGGTTTTTCCTCCTTGGGATAAACTTCTTTTACGTGTAGGTTTTGACATGCTATTGTTTCATTTATGGTTATTAGCTCACTAGTTTTATAGTTCACTTCAATGGTTATTTATTTCTCATATACTTGGGGCCCCTTGCCGAAACACCCCACCTTTTTATATATATTTCTCATGATGGCCCACCGTTTTATATAGACTTCTCATGATGGGTAGAATCTCTAGTCTGTTTGACCTATTTTTTCTTTAGGAGATATCAATATAAATTGCAATTTCAAAATTTTCATGGTTTGGTAGCTCACATTGGCCATCTGTGTAACATGGAACAATCTTGGTGTTTTGGGCATGTTCCAAATGGTTCAATACCATAATATTCCCTCCCCACTTTAATCCATTATATATTAATAACCTTAATTTAAATTAAAAACAACAATTTTAAAGTTCCACGTTTACACATAAAATAAAGAGAAAATAATAAAACCAAAAAAAATTTAACTTTTATGGCTTACACCATGAAAAAAATCATACCCAACCCAAAATAAAGACAAAGAAATTGAAACTAGAATAGTTGGGATAAAAAGCTAACCAATTTTAGGCGGAAACATAACAAAGATTTAAATGTGCCAGAGCTGTTTATAAAAACCCTCTTTTGCAATTTTTTTATCCCTAATAATGCACTTCATGAGTGCCCGCAATGAGCAGAGAGGTCAGGAAGAGTGCAATGAAAAGCCCCGGGATGCTTTGGCGTTGAAGCTCATTCATGTCTAGCAGGCACGGGTTCAATGGAAAGGAAACAATGATTGTGCTCTCAGGAAGCAGATCACACGAATTGGCACTACCCACACAAACCACCATCAAGGTCCACCTGCTAGTTTGAGTTCAATTCCATCAACAAGGTACTCTTCCCATTTATTTCTCTGCAACTATATGTTATGGTTATGATTAGAATATTGTTTGAAGAAATAGAATAGCAATAGATATTAATCTTCGCATAAAGTGCATAAAATTTGGAAAGATCACGGTACATCATTGAGGGTCTATGCCAACCCAGCCACCTATACAAAGCCTCTATCTCCCCCTTATTAAAATTCCATTGTATCCATGACAATCACGAAGAGTGCCACGTCCATGGTAGCTCTTCCGGCTTGCACACGGCCAAGAGGTGGAACTCATGTCACAGTAGATCATTGGAGGATTTATCTCGTTGATGTAGCACAACCCTGATATAACAAAAGAATTAATCAATTAATTGATTTATTCACATTAATCATCAATGAAGTATTTGAAAACAAATTGTAGATATAGACATAGATAATGAGGTAGAGATAATTATAGTTGAATAGATAGATGAAATACCTCCAGTCTTCTGGTCGTCGCTAGAACCGGTGGTACCAAATCTAGAATATGCATTAGCAGGTGTGATGAAAGCGTTGTAAGTGTAGAATCATTTGCCCTCGCAGGAGCTGGTAGCTCTTCTCACGAGGCCATCGAAGACACTATGGGAAATTATGATGCCCACATTTCCACCTTCGGTAGTGGGAGATCCTCCAGCTGAGCTTGTGCAGGGGCCGCTCTAGTAGCCATTGCCGAAGTAGTCAGAGGTTGTCCCGCAGTATCCATGCTGCAACACAAGTTGTTGGCACAAACATAGTTCTGAGCATTAACAGTGACGTCCACCAGGACCAACATTAGCACCAGAGCCATTACCAAAGTACCACAACTACTCCCCATAGCTAACAATTTTCTCTATTAAAGAATCCCGCACTCAATCTCAATGTTTGATATCTTTATGGAACTACTCAATCGAATTCTTGTCTCTTTATAGAGAAATCTGAACACAATCTCCTCCTCACCCTATACTTATGAAGTTTGGGTTCAATACTGGCAGCTCATTCTAGAGTTTGATTTTACGAAACAATTGCAATAATAGAGACGTTTAGAGTTTAATTTTATAAAATAATTTGAAGGACTTAATATGCGAGGGGATGCGATTTGGTCGAGAGATTTGAATGCACCAAGTCTGACTTAGATGGCCCTCTTCCATGATGGAGGCTCGGTAACGGTGTATTTGGACCAACGTCCAAGTTGCAACCTATGTATTTGGATGCAATCGATTTCACAGTTGATTTAGTCAGTCCAGTACAAGCAACTCCACTAGTAGCACTTTCACAGTTGACTTAGTCGGTCCAGTACAAGCAACCCCACTAGTAGCATCGAGGTGATGATGTGTGGCCAATGAAAAACATTATTTTGCAATTTCTCATGGAACGCTACAAAACTGATGGGAATGGCGTTGAACCAGTTCCATCCTCTAAGGGAATGATGAAACACGTGATACCAACAACCTCTCCCCATGCCTCTTTCCACCAACATCATGTGTAGAATGCTCCATTTTAGTAAATAAGCTCAGTGCCTATTTGCAGGATTAACTCCTTAGGAAAGCATCCCACGATATTTCAACCATCTATTTTCATGCCACCAGTGGATCCCAGCAGCTAAAACTTCATATGCAGTGTCATCCACGGCAATGAAAATACAATCCAAGTATGTAGGTTTTAGAATTTCAACGAATTTTCATGTATAAGGATTGAAGAGCCTAGGTACTCCAGAATTTCTGACCAAGATGAGTCCTCCCACATATTGTTGGAAATAATCGATTTTCTGCCTTCATGAGTTGGCTTCATGAGACAATGGAGTTGTACATAACCACAATGCCCAACACATTAGGATGCCAAAATGAAGGGAAGGAAAGTAACTACTAGAGGTTATGGTTTAGTTTTATGACACTAGCAGCCAGTCCTCCAAATCATGCACATACCCAGCCAATCGTAGGCTATCGCAAAATGAAAAGGCATCCTACATATTTCTTGTATGGTCTATTTACAGCGTCAAACACTGAGAAAGGGCATGTGTGCAACCTCCAAGGACTGTATGTTGCTTCCTGTGGATAGAAGTCCTTGGAATTTTGTTGAAGGACCATCTAGCCACCTGCGATCTCAATTAATCCAATTCCTTTTGTTGTTAGTAATGCAATTTAGAAACTCAACTAAATATGTGCAGCGTTCAATTGATAGCATGCATAGATCTCAAATTCAAAAAATACTAGGCTTAGATTATTGCATAGTTGTGGGATTTCCTAAAGTATTAATAGGAAAACGAATTTCTGAGTAGAGCCTTAGAAAGGAAAAGTCAAAATAGGAAGATTGAAGAGCCTGGGTACTCTAGAACTTAACTTTGACGAATGAAGGGGGGTAGGAGGCCATCGCATGAGAGAGGAGATCCACAACCATGGTTTTCGTGAAATCTCAGAAAAGAAGGGTTTGATTATAAGGCCGTGATCTATTAATGAATGTGGTTGCAGGGATCTAGTGCCTTTTTTCTATTAAATACAAAAAAGGGAGATGAACTGCTGAGAAAGATGCTATCCCAAATTGGACTTTGAGGGGCTATCAAGTTATTAACTGTTGAAAATATTAAAGTCACCTGCGTGCCCTGAGTAGGTAGAAATAGAGTACAAAGGGGCAACAGAGAGCTTGCATGCACAACACTGTGCATTCAAGAGAAATGGAGAAACCATAAGGAAGAATTAAATGTTTGATGTGCAGTAGCCGAGTTTATAGAGGAGAAGTTAAGTTTGTATCGGCGTAGCTTCTTTTGTAGAAGGAATGAAGACTTTCATGGTTAAGACCACGCAATAGCCGAGTTTCATTTAAAACAGTCTTATCGGGCTTTTAAGCCCTCAACAACCAAATATGAAGAAATTTCATTTAAACAACAATGTATTTTTAAGTTTTTGAGTAAGGCACATGATAGTGGTCCCCACCACTTCATTACCAATTGCAATCACAATTCGCAGCAAGAAGAAAGTTAAGTGTCTTGTTGATATGGAAAAGATGCGATGCGATGCAATGTGGTCCCACCACAATCGCAATCGCAAATCACAGCAACAAAGTTCACAAGTGTCTTGTTGATATGAAGTGTTCCGATGTGATGTGATGCAATCGCAATTGGAAGTTGCAAAGGGACGAAGCAATGTTCCACATCCAAAAAGTGTAATCTCCGATTGAGTTTTGCGATGCGATCGCAATGACAAATTGCAATCGCTCGTTGCATGTTGTGTCCGCCATATGTTTGTGTTCAATGAAAATTTGCGATGCGATTGTCACAATTGCGCAATCGCAATCGCATTTTTATTTGGCCCATCCACAAAGCGGAGAACCAGACTCGAAAGCTTTATAGGCAGCAGTTAACAAAGTTTCAGATCACAGTTTAGGGCCGTACCGAAAATGAGTTTGCGGACCCGATGAGCTTCTATAGGGAGGATTTCATATTTCATCACACGTCCAAGAACTCATGTAAGCAGGGGGCAGTTTTTAACGCGAAATCCTCCAATACATTTTGTTTTAATCCTTTTGAAGTCTGGCCAGAAATTTTGCGTTAAGTTTTGTTATGTTTATTAAAGTTTTGCGTTATAAACGGTTTTTTTTTGTTTATTATTGCACGACGAAAGGTTTTGAAACCTTTGGATGTTGATATATATCCACGCTTTGTAATGTGGGCCCGAAAGGGTGATATATAGTTTTGTTTTATTAAAAGTGTTGCGGCATATAAAAACAAAAGGCCCGAGAGGTAGAAAAGTAATTTTTTTTACACAACAGTGTTTAGTTTTTGAACAGAGACAGTGAGATAGAGTGTTTTGTTTTTGAACAAATACAGTGAGACAGAGTGTTAGTTTTTAGCACTGCGTTTGTAACAGTCTATATGTAATCCCTCTATGAGAGGAAGAATAATTTTTTTTTGTAATAGTGTTTATGTTTATGAAATTGAAGAAAGAATTTTCATGCCATCTTTGTCTGCAAGAAAATTTTTGTTTTAATTCTCTGTGTTAAGAAGGAGAGTATTATTCTCTCTTTATATTGTTCTGGAATTCTCAGAAATTCCAACATTAACATCGCAAAGGCAGAGCTTGAAAATCAATGTCCCGACGTGGTGTCATGTTACCAGAGATTCAATTCAGATGGTAATTCATTCACAAAAATACTACTAGAAATATTAATGTACTGATGATGATGATGGTTAAATGAAAAATAGCAACTAGAAGGGCTGCATTCGCGAGTTCCCACAAGACGGAGGGATGGTGTTATATCGATCATGAAGGAAACATTGACAAACCTTCCTCCTCCTTTTACAAACTTGAAGTGACTGAAGTAGTCTTTTGCGAGAAAAGATTTAAATTTGAAAGATCTGGTTTTTCTCTCTGGTACACACACTGTGGGCACTACCCATTGCATAGTTTTCAGTAACAGAAAATGATAAAAACAAGTAGAACACACCCAAATATTGATTGGTTAGATTCAGCAACAAGGATGTGTTGGCACATATCATATATGCAACTCTTGCGAGATATGTCGTTATGTCGACTGGTTATTCTCTAGAGTTGCCTCATTATGGACTTGAAGTAGGGCTTACAAACTATGATGCAGTATACTGCACTAGTCTCCTGCTGGCATGTCGTGTTTTGAAACAACTCAAGATGGACGAGGAATATGTTAGGAATGAGGAGGCCACTGAAGAGGACTACAGTGTTGAGCCAAATGATTCTAGGAGGCCATTTAGATCTTTGTTGGATGTAGGTCTTCTGAGGACCACCACTGGCAATAGAGTCTTTGGAGTCCTGAAGGGTGCTTTGGATGCAGGATTAGATATTCCTCCCAGTGACAAGCATTTTGCTAGTTATAACAAGAAAATAAAGAGATTCGATGCTAGGGTCTATCGAAAGTATATATTTGGGGTCACGTAGCTTCATATTTTATAGCATATATATAAGAGAAATTATAAATATGACTAGAACAACTAGAACTGGAACTAATAGATTTATGGTTGGATGTAGTGCATCTCAATCACCAAGTCAGACTATTTTTATCAATCACTAAAGATAGAGACCCATATCCTTGTGTTGGTATATAACCCGTTCTTAGCTTTCACGAGTGAAATATTTAGGTTTTACAAAAGGGAAAAGTAAGGGAATTTTGTGTGATACATGGTTTCTAAGAATCTTCACAAAATGATTGAAATTTTTTTTCCCATTTTCCATCTTGGGTTAAATTTCATGATACAGCTAGACACAAAATGTATCATGTGCCTTGGCTATTGGCGGTGGTAAAATGTGTACGTGGTAAAGAAGGGTACAATAAAGTTGTCTTGTGAGTATTGGGTAACTATATATATGCAGATATTGACCAAATCAAAGTAGTAATGGAATTATTGTTTATCTCATTCTCTTTAGACTTTCCGCAACCTCTCTAGACATGTATTACCTCAATGTTTCCATCAAAATGTTCTTCCACATCTTCACTATTTCTTTCTTGCACATTGTAACCTAATGGGTCTTTTTAGTTCGCTTCTAACAAGCATCAGAGTCATGACTTAGAGTTTGGTTCTAACAGGCATTAGAGTGAGGACATGGATTTTTCTTTTTAACTCTATCTTGCCTTGACTGGGTACTCTACACAATCCTTAAGTTGTTGGATTCCACATTCTTCCCTCACAATACTTTGTTTCCTTCACAAAATTTATCTCTTTCACTTAAAACTACTTTGAACTAAAGCTTGCTACACACTTTTCACCTTCTCAAGGTGTCTACCTTTTGTTCAACTCAACTCTCTACCTCAATTTTTTTTTTTACCACAAAAATAAAAGAATCCAATTTTCATAAAAGATTTTATTTTCATATTGTTTTGATTTTATTCTACATTTTGGGGGGTTTTAGCACTTTCCTTTGATTATAAAAGCAATGGAATCCTGATATATGCTTCACTTAAACATTTTCAATGCTTGGTGATTCTTCTAGAAAATCACTCTATTGTTCAACGCTGAAAATGGCTTGACCACTTTACCTTCACAAAATAAGAGTCTTTAGTTTGTTGGGTTATGGTAGCTCAGAAAGTATTCTTCACTAGCTTGGTGCCCTAGCTTGTGAATAATATTGATCAGCCTTGTAAATGCTTACTTAAGTGGAGTAAGTAATAAATAAACTCCTTCCTAAGTTTTAACTTGGGAAAGGTACATTTGATGTGTTGTATTCTTTTGTTGACTTAATGAATCATAGTCTAAAGTTATGAAGATAAATAATTTTATTGGCCAAGGTCTGAGCCATTGATCTCAAGAGATGAGATGAGGGTTTGATTAGGAGGCTCGAGGGAATGTTTCCTAACTAAACATGCTTTGCTTCCTTCACAAACTTTGTCTCCTTTTCCTACAACTGCTTCCAAGTGAAGCTTTCCACACATAGGAATCCACCTTCTCAAGGTGTCCAACTTTTGTCTAGCCCATAAATCCTTTCCATCTTCATTCTAATAAGAGAAAAAGAAGAATGCCCTTGGCAGAAGGGATTGTCTTTTTGCATTGTTTTAAATTTTCTTATTTCTATGTGTTTTTCTGGTGGTAGGGTTGGGGTGAGAGGGAGTTTCTTAACACTTTGCTTTGATTTAAAAAATATTGGAATATGATCTATGCTTCACTTGGAAAAACAACTTCAACACTTGGAGTTTTTTTGGAAAGTCACTCTACTGTTAGAAACTGAAAAAGACCTGACCAATGTACCTTCACAAATTAAGATTGAGTCTTTACATATACATTTTCTTTTCACCATTGAGCCTAAGTGATTTGGCTCCCTTAATATTTATTTGAATGCTATATCATTGGGATATTTTTCTTTTAAATTTGTTATAAAATCATTTTTTTGAATTTGATAAGGTTCAATTAGAATATTTTCTAGATCCTCTAGATATTCTTTTGGAATATTTACTTCCATACCATTTAATTTTCCACTTCAGTGACATTTACATCTCTGCTAGCTGACTTTGCAACAGTTATTTGTTCACATGGCTCTGTTCTTCTTGATACTTTATCATCCTCTCATTGATATTTCTCGTAGTCTCTACTAGGTTGACACGTACTACTCATTTTTGTTTCCATTTGAATTCTCTTCCACACATGCACTATTCATCTCTTGCACATTGTAGCTATGGTCTAGTTTCTATTATTTGGCTTAAAAATTTGCATGTTTTCTTGTAATTGATAGAATGTAGTTTCTAGAAGGTTGGTGCTTGAATGATTAATCATTAATGTACTATGGATCCCATTTCTATCTTTATTGATGTACAAATATGTAGCTTTTCATGTATTATACAACCAATTTGGCATTCTAGATATTTTTTTATGAATATAAATTGCAAAATAATTCATGTATCTCTCTCTCTCTCTCTCTACACACACACAGAGTCCAGGGGTTTTGGGAAAATGATGCTCCTTACAGTCTCACTCTAAAACACTCTCTCACTCCTTCCAACCTTTGATGTGCCCTTTATTATGTGGTTTCAATATTAGGGTTTTGATATTTCATATTAGAAATATTAATTATTTAATGTATTATAATAGTTATAATATTGTATGTGGAATTTTATAACAAGTCTCTCTTTTCTCCGTTGCTTCACCCTCGAAATAATATTAAAGCCTTACTTGAGTAAGAAAGATGTTGTATCCTTGATCCAAAATATTACACTTTGATTAAAAAATTGATTTTCTATTGTGCATAACAAAGAATTATATTGAAAAATGTGGTTAGGAGGATAAACTCTTGAAATTTGTGATAGTTGATTGTGATAAATTTACATTCAAATATTATTACGTGTTTAAGATAATATCTTCTCAGTATTTTTCTTATATAGACAAATGTTTCTTTATGCATAGTGCATGAGTGTCTAAGATACATGATTATCGCAAAATCACCATGACCTTGGATAAGTGGTGATTTAAATATGATTACTATTCATTATGTGCATCAAACGTATAGGAGAAAATAGGAAGGGGTAGGGGATACCTATGTGGGAAGATTGCTAGGAGTATTGTAGAGGAAGGAGGTGTGTGTCCACCAAGTGTGGGGCTTAATGTGTATTGATAGTAATTTATTTTGAGTGAGGTGTATGTGCCAAAAGGGATTGGGAGATATGTGAAGGAGGGGAAGGAGATCTCTCCTCTTAACAATTAAAGAACCTATGTTTCTTTTATGTAAGGTCAATTATACTCCTTATGGGTGGTTTTGGATATCTTGGGATGAAGGTCTAGATCATATTTGAGCCTTCTATATATAGCTTTACAATCATCATCATAATACCATTTGTTAATAGTTTTGGAGCTCGGAGGGCATGTGAGTCACCGTGAATGAAGGTTATGAAGGAATAAATATCTGATATCTTCCCAAAGAATGTGTCCCTGATGATGGGTGGTGAGGCCACTTGAGATGTAAGACATCAGTAAATCCGCACACAACATTTATCTATAATCTTACATAAACTAGATTTTGAGAAGTTGTGGGTGGAGTGAAGAAATGAAGAAGTCGGTAATGATGTCGATTTTCATAGGTGGGGGAAAACAATAGTCAAAATTGAATGTGATGTAAGGTAAGGAGAATTTTTTGTTGATAGTGCACAACAATGTATTCATCATACCTAGAATTCCTTGACCTCTTGAAAGGTTGACAATTTCCATTTCCATTTCAATCAGAGGGAGCCTTCCTCCTTCCTTTGAACTTGTTGTTCCTTCGATTTCTATTCCCCCTGAATTTGTTATTGTTTTCGTAGTCATAATCTCCTGGATAGTCTCTTTTATTGGGGCATTCTCTTTTATTGTAACATCTTCCCTTTCTTCATTAGGGACTCGCTCTTCCATGATTTTTATTTCTCGAACCAACATTGTTCTTCTTCTTTGCATGAGCGGTAAAGGTAGTAGGGTCACTTCCATTCCCATTTGAGGGATGGTGACACTCATTCATCCTTGTCTCCTATTGAGTGCATCGTGTCAACAAGTCATCAAAATCAGGAATTATATTATTATTGAGAATAGTCGTATTAAATGCATACCATGGCCATGGAAGTCCTCCAAGAGCAATGAGAGTGAGCTCTTGGTCAGGAAGTGAGAGTGAGCTCATGGTTAGCTATGACCTATCCCATAGCTAAGAGATCATTCTCGATTTCGGTGTGCGTCATGAAATATGATTAGATGGACTCTCCCTTGTCCATCTTGATGTTCTTCAAATTATTATTCAAAAAGAGAATTTCCTTAGCATTGCTAGTCTTGAACATGCCAACCAACTTATCATACATTTCCTTAGATGTGCCCAGCTCAGATATGTAAACAACTAAGTTCTTATGAATAAAATCCCTAATGAGTGCACTTTATTGCAAATTTCCATCATAAATACTTCTAACCAGCCCATGAATATCTCTCCAAAACTGAAATGCTTCCCTTGCAACTATCTAGGAGCATACAATACTGGTTCTACAACCTCAAATATAATTAAAGTGTTGTAGGATAAGGTATAGCCTTTGTCATAGGAAGAAACTCATCCTCATAACTTTTGTCTCTGCATGAGAACATAGTGTTGCAATCATCAATTTAAGGACATCCTCAATTCCCTGTGCACGAATAGGGTTGAGAGATATTTCTCACACCCTAGATTGATGGTTGTGCAACTCAACACAAATTTCATCATACTTCAAAACTGTGATAACTTATGAGTGCACATTTTTGCAAATGGCCATGATAAATTCTTCGAGCCCATGAATATCTCTCCAAAACTTAAATGCTTCCCTTGCAACTATCTGGGAGCATACAGTATTGGTTCTACTACCTCAAATTTAATTCAAAATTTGTAGGATAAGGTTGAGTCTTTGTCTTAGGAAGAAACCCATCCTCATTAATTTTGTCTCTACGTGAAAACATGGTGTGGAATCCTCAATTCAAGGACATCCTTAATTCCTTGTGCATGAATAGGGTCCATAGACCTTTGTCGCGCCCCACATTGATGGGTGTGCAACCCAATGGAAATTCCATCATACTTCAAAACTGAGATAACTTCTCAGTGCACATTTTTGCAAATGACCATCATAAAGACTTCTAGCCCATGAATATCTCTCCAAAACTGAAATTCTTCCCTTGCAACTATCTCGGATCATACAGTACTAGTTCTGCTTCCTCAAGTTTAATTCAAGTGTTGTAGGATAAGGTCGAGCCTTTGTCATAGGAAGAAACTCATCCTTGTAACTTTTGTCTCTGTGTGAAAACACAGTGATGGAATGAATATGATCAACCTCATGATCATCTACCAGTCCCTCACTAACGATGTTATTTTTTAGATTCCCACTCTTATTTAAATACAAAATGGACTTCGTTTCTACTACTCCCTCAGAGATGTTGATATGATTTAACCACAAGAGTTTGCTTCAGTCGTACCAGAAAATTCAACTACATTGTTTCTATTTGACCATTCTCCATTTTTTCTAACATTCAATGTTCACTACTGAGTTCACTATTTAACTTTGCAAGAGTAACCTCAAGCTGGAGTGGTGTATGAATGTGGACCAGGACATAAGGAAATGACTCATTCTTTAATGATCAAACTGAATTTCTACCAAAAGATGTCTAGGATAGGGCCATTCACCATAATTCTCGACCCTCATTTTTATCCTGCTTTACTTTTCCATGAAATTCTTTATCATAATAGTTGTAGGTGTTGTAAATGGGAGAACCACTAAAACACACCACATATGATTTGAGACTATTTTGCTTGAGAAAATCATCTAGATCTCATTCTACATCAAGGCTGTTGTGGTATATTCCCTCTGGATCTACAATACCCTCTCCAAATGTACCAACAATGTTGTCTCTTTCCAATTATATGTTTCATTCTCCATCTAAGATAGCAAAAACTTCTTCAAAGTATGGCCTCAAAGCTTCCTGTGTGAGCTTGTAAAAAAAAATGATTTTTTTTTTTTCATCAAATGTACCATGCAGTCTTGACTCCTCTCTCCACTTACCCTTTCCCAACCCTTTCAACCACAATGATTTAATAAATATTCTAGACCATGAAGTAAACTTTAAAGCTACACCTAAAGCATTGTGACAATGTTCTCTCTTCTTATGCCACTGAATTCAGCATTTATATTTTGGAAGTAGTTTTCATATTATTTTTTTATTTTGACCTTGTGGCATCATACATAATTTTTGTAACTCATGATTTTTCTGGAGTACCCATAATTGTGTATGAAAACTAATTATGGGTACTCATGATAAATCATGAGTTATTGAGTGCCATTTTTAGCTCCCCACTCTTGATTGAAATTCAAAATGGATTTATTGTCTACCACTCCCTCAAATATGTTGAGATGATTTAACCGCAAGTGTATGCTTTAGTCCTGCTAGAAAACTCAACTATATTGTTTCTATGTGACCATTCTCCCTTTTTTCTAACATTAACTTGTTCACTACTGAGTTCACTATTTAAATTTACAAGAGTAACCTCAAGCTGGAGTGGTGTCTGGATGTGGACTTGGACATAAGGAGGTGATTCATTTTTCAATGATGAAACTGAATTTCTACCAAAAGATGTCCAGGAGAGGGCCGTTCACCATAATTCTTGACCCTCATTTTTAGCCTACTTTATTTTTCCATGAACTTATTTATCATAATAGTTGTAGGTGTTATAAATGGGATAGCAACTGAAACACATCACATATGATTTGAGACTATTTTTCTTGAGAAAATCATCTAGATATTATTTTACGTCAAGGTTATCGTGGTATCTTCCCTATGGATCTGTAAGAGCCCCTCCAAATGTACTAGCAGTATTGTATCTTTCCAATTATATATTTCCTTCTCCAACTAAGATAGAAACAACTTCTTGAAATTATGGCCTCAAAGACTTCTCTATGAGCTTGTAATTTTTCTTTTCTTTTTTCTTTCATCAAATGTACCATGCAGTGTTGTTTCTTCTCTCCACTTACACTTTTTCAACCCTTTCAAGCACCGTCCTTTAAGAAATGTGCTAAAACATGAAGTAAACTTTAAATCTACACCTAAAGCATTGCCACAATGTTATCTCTTCTTATGCCACTGAATTCGGTTGTTTTATATTTTTGAAGCAATTTTCATATTGTTTTTTTTTATTTTGACCTTCTGACATCTTACATGATTTATGTAACTCATGATTTTTATGGAGTACCCGTAATTGTGTATGAAATCTAATTATGGTTACTCCATAAAAATAATGAGTTATGTAAATTATTGAAATTATTGAGTGTAATTTTTAGCTCCCCACTCTTATTGAAATTCAAAATGGATTTCTTTTCTACTACTCCCTGCGAGATGATGAGATGATTTAACCACAAGAATTTGCTTCATTTCTACCAGAAAATTCAACTATATGTTTCTATTTGATCATTATCCATTTTTTTATAACATTCACTTGTTCACTATTAATTTCACTATTTAACCTTACAAGAGTAACCTCAAGCTGGAGTGGTGTCTGAATGTGGACCTAGACACAAGGCAATGACTCATTTTTCAATGATCAAACTTAATTTCTACCAAAAGTTGTCCAAGACAAGGCCATTCACCATAATTCTCGACCCCCATTTTTAGCCTGCTTTAATTTTCCATGAACTTCTTTATCATAATAGTTGTGTGTTATAAATGGGAAAACCACTGAAACACACCACATATGATGTTAGACTCTTTTGCTGGAGAAAATCATCTAGATATCATTCTACATTAGGGATGTCATGTTATCTTCCCTTTGGATCTACAATACCCTCTCCAAATGCACCAAGTGTTGTATCTTTCTAATTATATGTTTCCTTCTCCATCTAAGATAGAACCAAATTCTTAAAATTATGGTGTCAAAGCTTCCTTTGTGAGCTTGTAAAAAATTTGAGTTTTTTTTTCATCAAATGTACCATGCAATGTTGAATTCTCTCTCCACTTATCCTTTTCCAACCCTTTCAATCACCATGATTTAAGAGATATGCTAAAACATGATGTAAAATTTAAAGCTACATCTAAAGCATAACCATAATATTCTCTCTTCTTATGCCACTGAATTTGGCTGCCTTATATTTTGGAAGAAATTTTAATATATATATATATATATATATATATATATATATATATATATATATTGACCTTGTGATATCTTACATAATTTATGTAACTCGTGATTTTTTTGGAGAACCCATAATGGTGTATGCCAGTTAATGGCTATTCTATGCTAATATATTGGACCTATGTTCTTCCCAAATTAAATGTGAGAGGTTTGGCAGTATGATTTCATGTTTATGATATTCCTCCATAAATGTTTTTTCTCTTCATTTTCCACCTTTAAAATTAGAGTTCCACAATCCACATCAATAAGATTTGTTCAGAAAGGAAGCTGCAAACATACTTTATGATACGGATTATACATATGGGTAGATGTTTGATAATTAATTTATATGGCCCTATCATACCTATGGCATATGACCCCCCAGATCCAAACTAATGTGCATTTTGATGCAAATGTATAGGTTGCAGATAAAGTGGAAAGGTTGTTTAGAGAAGTTTTTAAATTCCTCTGTTAGATAGGATAAAAGATCACCACATCTGGATCCTTTTATTATGGTATTAAGATTACTGAGTCAAGGAGACAAATTATAGAGCTTGAAGGAATGTTGCATAAAGAGATAGCTGAATTTGAGATGATATTATAGATGTATATAAAGGATGTTTAGTATACTGTCTAACATGATATTATGATAGAATAATCTTTCTACTTAATGAATATTTTCATGTTTGTTCATAGAAATTTCTTAGTTGGAAATATTTTCTTCATAGATTTCTTCATTCTTTTAATGAAATCAATCAAATTCAAACATAGTTTGTTGCAAGAGGCCATCATTAGTGACAGGCAAGTTGGAAGACTTGTTGCTGATATTTCAAAGCTAAATAGTATAAGATGTCTTATTCTCTATGAATCCTATGAAGGGGATCACCATCTTTGCCATTATTCATAACTATGTCATATATACTCATTATTTTTTACTTTTTTGCATGCAAATCAACCGTTTAAAGGTAGATTTTCATGCTGTCACAACATATTTACATGATTCACAAGGTGAAAAGTAAATCTTTAATATAATTGTAGGTTTTAGGTTTTATAATTATAGGTTATTTATAGGTTGTAATTGTCTTCAAAGTTTCACTTTTAATTGTGTATTCAACTGAACATATTGAGTATCTTATACATAACTATTTGTGATTTAGTATAAATCTTTTTCTTCATTAAAATTAAGTCCATTTTGTACTGAGAGATAATTGAACACATTTTTTTTTCCAATGTTTTGTAGTCTTAAAGTGAACTAATTACTATGTTATTGTTTGGTGTCCACTGCTGAAAAGAGATACTCTTACTGTGATAAGTTTCAATTGTTTTTATTTGTTGGTTGTTGTCATGTTTTGAGTGTGGACTTGTGAAATTCCAGATCGCATGTCGCTTTATGTGAAGGGGATATATATATATATATATGTATGTATGTATGTATGTATGTATGTATGTATGTATATTATTTTTATTTTTCCTTGTGGTTCCTTGGAGATCCATGTTATATTTGCACAAAAATTTAGATATCATCGAGATATCTAAAATTTCTAATTTTAATTTGAATATTTATGTGATAAAGGAAATACAAATGTATCAATTATAAAAATTCACCCAACAACAACAACATTGAGTTTTTTCTTTCATTTAACCTATAACATATTGCATCTTTCTTCATCAATTCTCTTCTTGCATATGCTATCCACTTATGAAATTTTATTTGCAATATTTGATGCATTTGCGAGTTATAGGTCATTTATAAGCTATAAATGTCTTCAGAGTTTCAATTCTAATAGATTATTCAACTCAACATATTGAGTCTCTTATACATAACAATTTTTTCCTCCACCGACTTTTCATAATTTCCATAACAATTAGGTACGGACCTGCAGCTTCATTGATGTTTTGCTTGTTTAGTAAAAGATTGTCGAGACTTTAATTTATTGAAAGTTGAAGAATTTACAATCTATAAAGTTTCAAGATATAATTTTTAAAAGTCTAATTCTTTAAAGGGTGCTATCTCAATGGAAGAGCACATGCTTTACAATTAGGAGGTTGGTGGTTTGATTCCATCATACCCTGACATTCATATGGAATTAATGCAATTATTTTTTGGTGATGGAGGCTCTTTTTACCATCACTAGTGAGCTTATGGTGATATTTTTATACCCTCACCAAAATATAAAATGGTGACGGTCAACGAATGCCACCATATATACGCATCAATAGTGACGACGATGAAAGGTTCGTCACAATAAATCGTTGTTGTTGACACGAAATGGTGAGGGTCATTGTTTTTCATTATACTCATTATTCATGACGGACTTTGAAGTCACCAATGAGCTTATCATGACAATTTTTTACCCTCACCAAATATGAAATGGTGATGGTCAACGAATGTCACCATATATATCTACACCAATAGTGACACCCAAGAAAGTTCCATCACAATAAATCGTTATTATTCATATGAAATGGTGACAATCACTATCCATCATTATAATCAATATTCATGATGGACCTTGAATGTCACCACAACACATACTTACAGTGACACCACCTTTGGTGACGTTCATTTTTTTAGTGACCTAGGTTATTGTCCATCACCATTTCTCATATGAAATGGTGACGATCAGTATCTGTCATTATAAATAATTATTGGTGACGAACCTTCAATGTCACCACAACACTTATACTTTCGGCGACACCAAATTTAGTGACGTTTAGTTTTTGGTGACAAAGGCTCTTTTGACCATCACCAATGAGCTTATGGTGACATTTTTCACCCCTCACCAATGTCATCTTTTCTTGTAATGTTACCATTAACTCTTACCACTCGTTCTTGCGATTTTGGTATCATAAATCACATCCTTTCATTCTTACCACATCACAAAATGCAGGCTACAAAATTTATCGCAGTGCAAATCATAGATTGCACATCTTAGTTCATTCTGTTAAGTCCTTACAGCTATCCAGTTAAACTTGCAAAGTTGCGATTGGGATATCGCACTTCCCAACTTTTACCTCCATCACATTCTGACACATCACATCTTTCGATCTTTCTGTTCCAAATCCCTTTCTTGTGCTACACTAAGGTTTATAAGGTTTTAAATCTCCTCTTTCCTCTTCCAAGCCTTTTCCAATTATGTCCACTCCAATGGCATTTCTCGCACTATAATAAATTTTTCTAAGGTTTTAAACCCTCTCTCCGTGCTTCTAGGCCTTTTATGATTATCTCTGCTTCAAATCCATTTCTCACGTTATAATCAATTTTTCTAAGGGTTTAACACCCGCTTTCCATTTCTAAGCCCTGTTTCATGTGCTAAGCCCTCAATTCACTATTTTAGCCCTTTTCCTTCCCCCAAGCTACAAATTAACTCTTTTTAGTTAGAATTAAGTCATGGATAGTTTAGTTGCATGGATAAGAGCATGGTAGATATATCATAGGATAAGTAGAATGAATTTAGCCATTTGGCCAAGTTAAGTGTGGTTTAGAATTAGTTTCCTTTCTCCCATTTATTTTCAGCAAGTTAGCTTAGTTTCTTTTCTGTGATTTCCCTTTTTTCTAATGAAATTAGTTCATTCATGTCATTTATTTTCAAAACTTTAGTTTAATTTCCTTTCTTTCATTTCCTTCTGGTAATTTACTTTCCAATTTTTATCATAATTCAAGAAATAGCACCCTTTCATAAAGAAAAATATGATGACATGAACATAATGAATCTACTATGTATATATAATTGTCACCTCAAAGTTTGTATGAACCCCGGGTTGATAAAGTAAACTAGGGTAGCCCCTGGGAGTTGCAACACTCTTGGTGCAATACCAGGGCTCGCCACTTTCCCTAACCCTTTTTCCCAATACCCTAAGCCCTAAGTGATACAGCTACCTAGGCTCCTAACCCCAAACCTGTAAATAATTTTCCCATCCTAAATTCCACCATATCACTATTCCTTATCCCCTTTCCCATTCCATAAATCAGTAGCACCATCTCCCTCAATTTCCATTTCACATTCCTTTTTCCTAAGACAAATTTCCACCATAATCACACTTCCCTATGGTTTTGGCATTAAAATATCATGGTAGAAGAAGAGAAGATATTATACAGTGATGGAGAAGTAATAGAGGCTAGAAGGCCACATAAAGGGGGAAGAATACTTAGAATTGAGCCAACAAGTACCCGAGAAATTTTGGCATCTCCTATGGTAGTGACATGTTTCAAACATGTTGGGTGTTTTGAGTTCTGTGAGAAAATTCAAAGGGCCGAAAACCATGCCATGCTGACAAGGTTTTTCATATCCAACCTTCATAAAAACCAAGTGATTCTAGTTGGTGTCACCTTTACTGTTTCAACTACCATCATTTCAGCTGTCACTAGGATCCCAAATGTTGGGGAGAAATGGTTCAATCTCACTGAATTGGAGGAACACTACTATGAGCCTTTTATGAAACCAATATATAAGAATTAGACAAAGAGGTTCTTTCCTTTTTGCCGCCTCCTAGATAGATATGAACCAATGATGAAGATAATCCTGAAATACTTTTCATGCGAAGGTAGATTTTCAAGAATGTACACCTATCACATCCGATTCTTAATGCATTTCAATAGGGTAAATATTCTCAACATACCCTAATATTGTTTTCGAAGCATTTATAAGATGGAAATTATTGTCCATAAAAGGGGAGTATGAACATCAAATGATAAGTATTTTCTATCATTCCCTTATCAAAATCATAGTCCTCTATCATCTCAATGAAATAAAAATTGCAAGGAGTACCTTCATAGCCAATGATATATTTAGAGAGCCATCTACTCAGCGAAAAAAATTCCCTTCATCATTTTAGCCATCCAATTCTGTCACTCCAGCTCAACCCATAGCACATTCATCATCATCAGATCGGTCCCCTTCACTCATTTCACCTCCATATCCATTTCATCATGACATTGTATCACCTAGCAAGATTGAGGTTAGTGAGCCTAACATGGCTAATGTCATTGAGGTTAAGCCATCGCTAAAGACCTATCAGAGAGGTCATAGGCATGTGTTTTCTCCAGACATAGTGGAAGGGACCATGCATTCTACATCAACGAAACAAGTGGAGAAAGGAAGAGAAAAGGTGATTGAGGAAAAAATTCAGCCAGAGGTTAGACATCAAGAAAACCTCCATGAGATTGAGCATGACTTTGAGCTTGTTGACCTAGGGGAGGAGGATGATGATGAAAACATAAAAATAGTCATCAAAGTAAAGGATGTCAAGATTAGAGAGCTTTAGGCTAATCTTGAAAGGGCCAAGTTTGTCATTGATTTCCTTGAGCAAAAGAACCAGCAATTGAGAAAAAAGCATACCACTGATGAGGTGAAATTCATCATTGCTCAAAGGGTGGCATAAAAGGCCAAAGTTATGCTATATGAGACACTTGAAAAGTATAGGTAGCTTGATGAACAATATGAACAAACACCGAGAGCAAGACCTAGAACTAGAGGGCTGAAAAGAGCTCTAGCTCTAAGAAGACAAAAAGAGGCTCAAATTGTTGATCAACTAACCCTAAATGAGAAACTTCCAATGGTGATCAACGAAAATAGTGAGTCATGGCTTGATAGAGCCAATTAGAATTTGGAGAATCTTTTAGCAAAGGCTAACAAACACAGTGACCTACTTAGGAGGAAGGTCGAACACCATTCCCAAAATGAGAAAATTGCAATGGCCAAGCTAAAAAGAACCAATGCAGAGATTGAGGCTTTAACCATGAAAGAGGAGAAAAGAAATTTGGAAATACTTGCGGAGGCTTCACTCCAAGCCTAGCCACCTCACCAACACACTCTCCATGAAATTTGAAACATTTTGAATATTTCTTGCAAAATCTATCTTTTCTTGTGTGTTCATGGACAATTTTATATCAACAAATTGGTCACATGCACAACACCCTAGGCGTTATGCACTTTTTCGAGGCATCCAATGGAAAAACATAGATCCCCACACCTTGTAAGTTTGCTAATGTTTTTGAGACAAACTGGTCAGTGAAAAGGGAAAAAACACCCTAGATATCATGTTTCTGCCCATATTTTGGCCTAGTTGTTGTGGATAGAGAAGTCTTGGGAGAATGAAGGGTTGACAGGAAAAATGACCTTCATTTTTAAAACTGAAGTGAGATCAGGAAACCAGACTTGAAGCTGTTTTGAAAAAGCTATCTTTGAGCCAATTTGGACACCTACAAGTCAGTCGCAATCAGCCTTAAATAGGGAGGGGGCACTTGAGACAATGATGGTGCACATGATAGAAAAATTGTGCACTTGATCATTTGTTGTTTTTTTTTTAATTTCATTGCAATTTTGAATTTGTCTCATAAATTGATGTTTCCACCTATGTAATTGAGGATGGTAAATTTAATTATGTTATGGATAAGTTACCTAGAGGTAGATTCATTAGCTAAAAGTTTTTATTAATTCAAATGAATTAGTTTGAATGTATTTAGGGAGGAGTCACTTACAGTTCCCTATACTCAAGATTTCAGTTCAGAATTTTGTAGGTCTCTTACTCACATCATGGATTCAACCCCTGAGGATGATTGAACGTTGTTTTTATGTGTATATATTCCCTTTCTTCACTCTTAGCAAGGGTTGGAATATATTTGGATGTTAATGTATTGATCAAGGACTATTGTACTCAGTTTGGCCAATTACTAAAGAAGAGTTGCAGCTATTTTTTGGGAGACATGTGGTATGATTTTTGTCATTATTTTTCCTTCAGTTTCATATGTTAGAATGTATTATTTTCATGTTCATTACATGTCTATTGTATGATCTCTTTCAATTTCATAAGAAAAATACATGCCTGTTAATGCTCTATTTAGGGAAAGTTATCGTAATTTTTCCATTTTACTTTGTTTATGCTGAATGTATTTCCCACGCTTTTCCTATCCCCTCATCAGTCTTAAAACTATCTATTCACAATAATATTAAAGTGTTAAGCCTTATTCCTACCTTGTCCCTTTGAATCTCTGGAACCCTATGTCGTTTTCCCTGACCTATCTCCTTTGACCATACTTTCATCCAGAAACTCGACAAAAATAAATTATCAAAACCCCTAATCTTATAGCTAGCCTAAAATAATAATCCATTCAGCCTCCTAAGTTGTGTTTTGGTGGAGAGAGCCCTCTCCGAGTTGCTAGGGCTAGTTACCAAGTTAAAATGTTGGCCCGTGGTTACCTCTGTTGGGATTTATTCCTCAACCTTAGAAATATGGTAGAGTGATAATGAGGTTTATGCATGTTTTCCAAGGTATGGTTCATTTAGATATATTTTTCTTGGTTAATGTTGTATGTATTTGCCACCAATAGGGGATTTACATTTGTGACTTTCATGACTGTGAAAGTTATAAAGTGGGCTCTTAAGAAACCAAACAAAACCATGGATGTATGTAATAGCTAGTACTAGATCATCTTGGTCATATTAGTTGAAAGGAATTTATTAAACTTGAAACCTATGTTTTGTTCTTGGCATGTATGGAAGGAATAATAATGTAAAACTTGTAGCTAATATCATCACAACCTACAATATCTCTAGAAATGCACCTAATTCTGTAAATAAAAACAAATTATTGGAAAAAATAGCTAGCATGAGTTGGTTTCTTAACATATTCATGAGGCCTTACACCATATTCATATCAACCTTCTCCATATAAAATGCAACCTACCTAGCTCCATATATAGTAATTTCATTTGCCTCTACATATGGCGTTATAAGTTCCATAACACCATATATCTCTAACCAATATGTGATGCAGGAGCATTAAGGTAGAGCCAACAATGTGACAAATTTGGTCACATGTTGTGGCTTGGAAAGAGGGATAGAAATCCTAAGCATTTGAAGACTCTGTTTTTTTTTTTTTTTAATATTTTGTTTAAGTTTAGTTTGGGCTAACTCATCCAATGTAATTTGCAGAATAAAAGAATGCTTAATTTAGGATTAGTTAAGAATCTAGTTAAATAATTTGAATAAACTTTTTTGGAAACTGAATGAGAGTTTCTCAACCATATGGGGATTTTGGGGAAGGATAAAACCAAACCAAATCCACCATGGTGGGGTTCTGCCATTCGTAGAGAGAAAGGAGAGAATAGAGAAGGAGAATTAAATGTAGAAACCAACCATCTGAGGGCTTGGCTCTGTGTTTTCCATTTCCAAATTATTGCTAACATTTTTTTGTTTGATCGGGTTTCCTATTGTAGACTGGTTATTTTAAATCTCTGTTGAAGTCGAATGTTTCCATGTAAATGCACAACGAGAATATAAATCGGATTTGCAGGCATGGAGGGTCCATAAATCTTGTACTTTACATTGTTGAATGAAGTATTGTGTTAACTACAGAGAATATATTAATCATATTTGCAGGAATGGATGGTATTTAAACCTTGCATATTCATTTTTGAATCAATTATTGTGTTAACCGTAGAGAAGATATCAATCAGATCGACAGGGGCGATGAGAGTTGTTGGATGTAGCATCATACTGCAGCCCGAGCGACATTTCATATCGTAAAGGAGAGTGATTAAAAATATTTTCGCAAGTTAAAGAGTTTTGTCTGTGATGCAAAGTGTTGTAGTGAATTTGTAGCACAGGCTGTCAGATCTAGCCGAGATCGAACGACGGAGATTGGAAGCGGCGATAGAAAATCACAATTTATAAAAGTTAACGCTAAGGGCCATCGCAAGGGATGTTAATAAATTCTCGATGCGAAGTGCGGGAATCAATGTGTTGATGGAACGCAACATCGCATCCTGCAAAACTTAAGGTTTAACTCTTAATGTTTCAAATTTATGTTTCGGGGAATGCGAAGTGCGACTGCCTATTGATTCGTTGGAGTTATGGCGGGAACCTCTCGAATGGATTCTTGTAGGTTTTGCATTAGGTTTTGTTTATACATTGGCTTAGGTTATTTTTTTAGGCCTGGATATGTTACAAAAACTCCATTGTTGATCGTGCAAGTATGTATGTATTGGTTTGGGAATATGAAGGTTTGAATAAGCATTATTGATACACAATGTATGTATGTAGCTAACCGCCGAGTTTAATATCTGTTACGAATAAAGAAGATTTGTATTAAGTCCCAAGAACTCCATTCTGCAGCATTATTCTGATATATTGCAATGGGTCTACATCAATATGAAAAATATGCAGCATCACTTTAACCTCCATCTATGGATTCAATATGAAAAATATGCAATATTCAACTAAAATTTGCTTTTAATCAACCAATTTTTTTTATTCAGATATATGTTCAACAAATCAGTGACATTTAATATGGAATTCTACATGGATTAACCATTGAACTAGACTATGAAAATATACTACTAGAGTCCACTTGATAGAATTTTTCTCACTATTTTAAATGTCCACTAGGTTGTTGGAACTTTTGCTGAATGTGAAGAAAACCAAAGTTGCATATTGTTTGAGCTCAATCTTCTAAAATGTTGTGAGAGGAAGAATAAATTTGTTTTAGTACATGCCATTGGTGGACTTTTCGAACCAATGTAGACGCAGTGAGCAATTTTTCTTTTATTTGAATGTAACGAAGTGGCATGTTATGGCATGAAGCAAATAATTGTAAAATTATGGTTATTTTGTTGTAGCCGCGTTGGAAAATATTGGTTTTCTTAAATGAATCATTACGATTTATTTCATATTTAAATATACAATATAGTACTTTAAATATATCAGTGTATTTGATTTTTTTTTATTGTTGTAATAATTTTATAGATTTTTCATGTTTCATATGTGTTTTCATATTAGATGGGAATTAATATTCACAAATAAAATGAATATACAATGATTGAATTAGTTATTTACAATGATTATTAATTAAAATAAATGAGATGTATATAAATTATTAAATTAATGGTTTATATAATAAATATGAAACTATTAAAGAAAAACAAATGAATTTACTCTAAATCTTACTACCAACTATTTAATTATTTATAATTAATTTAAAATCCTATTTAATTATTTATAATTAATTTAAAATCATAGAAATTCTATTTCCAAATAGACACATATATGGTATATGAAAATGAAAATTTATAATTTTAAAGACATTTAAAGAGTTATTTGATTCATTTCTCACTCAACATGTTATTAATTCCTACCAAAACAATATTTTAGTAATCAATTTGGTTGATGAGGACCAAAGTGGAGTTATAACGTTTATTTTTATAATAAAAAAAAGTTTATTTTTCAATATTATTAAAAAAAATCAAATATTTAATTGGCTTACAATTTGAAGGTATTATTCCAGCCTTTGCACAATACAATGTCATGTTGATAATTTTCTCATATCTTTTTACCATAACTTCTAAATACACTTTCAATATTAATATCATAATTTAAATATATTTGTGCAATGATTTTTCATTGTTAAGCTGAATATTAAGCCTCCTTAATATTTATCATTGGTTACAACCAACCTTAATTTAATCAAGTGTTTGCATAAAAATAAATAGGAATAACATGTAAGTAAATATATTTACCATGTATTGTGGTTCACTATTATTCATGCATTATTCAACATTTTATAACTAGAAATACAAATATAAACTTACTAGGGGTTACTACTTACAAAATTATGCAAGTTCTTGCTTTTAATAAAAATACAAATTTTCCACTTCATATATCAATTTACAATTTTTGTAACTTTAATGACCTTAATTTTTTTAGATTTTTATTTAAAAGAAAACCATAAAATAAATATAATATAATGTCTCTTAATCTAACTTCAACTAAAATGTCCTAGAATACACTTGTTGACCTTAATTTTTTTAGTTTTTTCTTTAAATGAAAACCATAAAATAAATATAATATAATGTCTCTTACTGTAACTTCAGATGTTTAATTAATCCCTTCCATTATATTAATTCATTAAAATAACAACAAAGAGGAAAAAAACAAAAAAGATACCTAGATTTAAAACAAAACTTTTGACAATGTATCTAAACCGGAAAATATCCTTCAAATATTTTATATTAATTACACGTTCTAATTACAATAGCAACAATAGATTTTAATAAATATTTTAAAACAAAAAATTTATAAAATTTGATCTCATGCATCATCATTATTTCCTATATTCATTTTTCACTAGATAGATATGATCTATGATGGTATCAATGACTTCAAATTACAAGCGTTCAAACATTATATTCAGGAAGCATTACACAACAAAAAAATAAAACACAGAAAACCTGGAATGTTATCAATTTCAAGTTTCAACAAAACAGCAGCGGTGGTAGTGCTCTTTCTTACAATCGACATATCGTAAATGTAAAGCATAACTTCAACTTGTATTGAATGAAACGTAACCATGTCATTTCAAAATAAATTAAATATAAAAAATACAGTTAATTCTTTCAACACTAGTGAATCTTCAGAGAATAAAAATTATATAATTCTCAAAGAAATTAATGCGACAATTGCAAGGTTTAAGCTGTAAATTTAGGTATGATATTCCTTCAGAGAGAGCGACCAACTTCACCCCAAAAAGGCCATCTATTAAGTCAGAGTCTGCTCTATCTCCCGAGTCTTCAAGTAGCAGTGATTTGGCGCCAGTCATAACCAGAAGCCGCCCCATATCAAAGGATTATAAAATGCGTGGTGGACCATTGAGCACGGAAAAAGATTCCAAATTGCAGAATGTCGTCTAAACAAAATGAGTGAGTTACCATTACCTCAGGAGATATTTGTATGCCATCAAAGAGTCCCCGCCCATGCGATTCCTTAATATGAGTACTGAGACCATCCATAATCAAAATGATGGAAGATCCCATCAAAGAGTCCCCGCCCACGACTCACTTGAAAGAAATATGAGGGAAGATCGTTTATGATAATAGCATACTATACAGTTGCAATACAAGCCATTATCCATTGAATAGAAGGCATTAGAAAGCTAATCTTGTGCAACACCATGCGGATATAAGACCAATCAACATTGTCACAGGCTTTGAATAAGTCGACTTTCATGATCATTGCTTTCATTTTTATTTTTTTTTGTGTAGAGAGTGCAAAACTTCATGTGCCGATGCAATGGCATCATGTATAAGACGGTTCGGAAGAAAACCATATTGTTCCCTCGAAAAATGGACTACAAGGAGAGCAGAAATCATGCGAGCGATCTCCTTTGATATCAGTTTGGATATCACGTTGCAGAGTGATATTGACCTAAAATATCTGAAGTTCTTCCGGCTGGAGGATTTAGGAATGAGCACAAGGAAGATAGAATTTGTATCTTTTAGAATCTTTCTATGAAGCCTGGATTCCTCAACCACCTCCAAGACGTCCTCCGCCATGATGTCAAAAAAATGTAGGTATAATTCAACCAGCCATTCATCGGGGACAGGGCTTTTATCGTGAGAAAAGGATTTGAGTACCAACTGAAATTTCCTCTTTAGTGACAATTTTAGTGAGGGCTTCATTTTCAACATCTCCAAACATTTTAGGAGAGTGTTGAAGGGCCCACAGTTGATCTGCGATGTCGAGACTGCCGCACCTCTGGTAGAAATCAAAGAAATAAGTGTATGCCTCCCTTTGTATATCAGGCGTTGATTGAGCCATGGATATGTCCTGAGCTTCTATCCACCAATTTGTGTTTCTATTTTTCCTGTTATTGCCATAGTGATGAAAAAACTTGGTATTGTGGTCCCATTCTCACAACCAATTGGCCCTACTCTTTAACTTCCAAGTGATCTCTTGTATGCTTAGAATTTCATTCCTATGATTCTCTAGGGCATTCAGCCAATTAAGGATATGTGGATCAGGGTTGTGACACTCCATTGATTTGTATATTCAATATTGCATTAGATTCCCTTGAAATTATCTGACGTTATTTGATCATTTGTTCCTTCTTTAGTATTCCCCATGTTCGCATTTTGTACTCGAAATTCCGAAGCTTCTGCATGAGATGGGAGGAAGCAGAAGATCTGAGGGAGGTCCCATCATGCTTCCAAAATTGCATAACCATGGACTAATAGTACGGGTCTTCGTGCCAAGCTCTATAAAATAAAAAAGGAAGTCTCTTACGCACAGGAGCCTTCCGCCATTTGAGACAGATATCATCATGATCAGACACATAAGACTTTATAATCTACAATTTCATGTTGAAATTATTGGAAATTCCAACCATACAGTGGAGAGAATGAAACTCTCCTCTACAACACAGAGATGTTCAAAAGAATAAAAATTTCGATTTGCAAACAGAGATGGCATGAAAATGCTTTCTTCTATATCATTAAACAGAACAAAAAAACTGTTACAAATTTCTTCCTCAACAGTGAGGGATTCACATAATATGACTGGGACTGCTACTAACACAGTGCACCAAACAAATCTTCTCTCTCTATCTCTCTTCAAGAACGCACAGAACCGTGCTCTATTCTTCTTGTTGTGTTTTCTTTCCCTGCGGGCTCTCACAACGGTCACAACAACAATACAATGCAATTACCTTACTCTGCAATGTACGCAGGCCTTTTCTTCCTTTTATATGGCACGGCGGCACAAATTACATATAAAAATATAAACCAATGTATAAACCAAAATACAAATGAAAATCTTTGCAAAAACATAAAACATTTCAATACGGCACGACGTACAAGTGGGACCACATCGCAGTCGGCCACTTTGCGATCTGCGATGGCGCATATCGCAATTATCAACGGTGTGATCAACATATGGAGGAATACTCGTAACATGCGATGGTGCGACGGGCACACATCGCAACTTCAACATTTGCGATGATACAATGCAATGGGCAGAGGGTGATTCTGCAAAATTGCGATATTGCGATGTTTGCGATTTGCAATGATCGCACATTGCACATTGTAGAATTCCACATCTACAAGACATTTAACTTCTGAACTTGCAATCTTTCGATCTTGCGGTTTTGCGCTCAACTGGTAGGAACCACTTGTCCTTCCGCTCATAAAATACTTCCGCCTGTTTCATTCAATTTGGTTGTTGAGGGCTTTTACGCCCGACTTGACTGTTTTAATTAAACTGCTCCTCCGCAGACAAAGTCTTCATTCTGTTGTCATACTTGGCTGCGGCCCATCTAAATTTAATTCTTCTCCTTACGGATCTTCCATTCTTCTTAAATACAGAGTGTTGCTCACTCAATCTTCTCCTGCCGTGTACTTTGTTCTTCCTGTCACTGCCCAAGGCACGGCAGGTGACTTTAATATTTCTAACACTCCCCCTTAAAGTCAGCTGCTGGGTTGTCCATCATACCCAGACATTTTCTCAGAAATTCAAATGTTTTCTCTGCCAATGGCTTTGTCAAAACATCTGCATATTGCTCCTCTGTTTTACAATGTTGTAAAACAATTTCACCATTGTTCACCAATTCTCTGATATAATGAAACTTTGTGTCTATGTGCTTCGTTCTTTTATGAAACACAGAATTCTTTGACAATGCAATAGCTGAGCTATTGTCACAATAAATCACAGTGCCCTTTACCTGTTCTTGGCACAAACTTCTCAACATTCTTCTCATCCAAATTGCTTGACACGCTGCTGCTGTAGCTGCTACATATTATGTCTCTGCTGTAGATAATGCTACAATAGGCTGTTTCTTAGAAGCCCATGGAATGGCTCCTGAACCCATATGAAAAACATAACCGGAACTACTATTTCGATCATCTACACTTCTAGCCCAATCACTATTAGTGTATCCAACTAATTCTGAATTTTCTAAAGTAGTATATAAAATACCAAATCCTTTTGTTCCTTTCACATACCTCAGAATTCTCTTTTCTGCTTACCAATGTGCCTCTTTTGGCTTCTCCATAAATCTGGAGATTAAGCTAACAACATGCATAATATCCGGCCTAGTTGCAGTCAAATACATGAGGCTGCCAACTATGCTTTTATACAAACTTGGATCAACATCCTTGCTGCTGTCATCTTTTCTCAACTTCAATCCCATTACTGTGGGAGTAATTGCAGCTTTGCACTCCTGCATATTAAATCTTTCTAAAACTTGATTCACATACTTTGCTTGAGATATAAAAATACCTTTTTCATTTTGCTCTACTTCTATTCCCAAGAAGTATCTTAACAAACCCATGTCAGTCATTTCAAATTCATCCTTCATGACTATTTTAAAATTTTCAACAAGGTAATCATCATTACCTGTAAAAATTAAATCATCGACATATAAAACAACAATCAACATTTTACCATCCTTTTCTTTGATGTAGAGGGTGGGTTCTCCCTCACACTTTTCAAATCCATTCTCCAATAGATAGGAGTCTATTCTGTTGTACCATGCTCTTGGCACTTGCTTCAGCCCATAAAGAGCTTTCTTCAATTTGCAGACCTTGTGCTCTTGGCCTTTCTTCTCATATCCGAGAGGTTGTTCCACATATACCTCTTCCATTAAAACTCCATTTAAAAATAAAGATTTTAGATCCATCTGATATACTTTCCATTTGTTTTGTGCTGCTATGTACAGCACTGCTCTCACGGTTTCCATTCTTGCAACTGGTGCAAAATTTTCTTCATAATCTATACCATGCTTCTACTTATATCCTTTGACAACAAGTCTGGCCTTGTGTCTTTCTATCTTTCCTTCAGCATTGCTTTTGGTCTTGTAGACCCATTTAACTCCAATGACTTCTTTACCTTCTGGGAGATCAACCAACTCCCATGTTCTATTCTTCTCTATGGCTTTAATTTCATCATCCATAGCTTCTATCCATCTTCTATCTTTAATTGCATCTTCAAAATGAATAGGATCATCAACTTGACAATACAAAGCAAATAAGGAATTCATACCTTCGTTTGCTTCTCCTTGCTCATAAATTTCTCTAAGGCTTCTGAATCTTGTTCCTCTTTCACTTGGTGTAGCTGTGCTTGATGAAGCACTCATTTCTGCTCCATGTGGTGTGCTTGGAGATGCACTCCCGCTTCTTCTCAAGGGTGTTCTTGCTGCTGCCTGAGGTGTCCCTTACTGTCCTTGTGCTGGTGGAGGTTGTGCTACCGGTGGGTTATTAATTTCAACCACATCTTCCTCATCTTCATCATGAGACAAACAAATTTTAACATTGACTGTTTTCTCAATGCTTCCATCCCATGCTTCTTCTTCAATAAATTGCACATCTCTTCTTATTACAAACTTCTTTGTGGATGGGTTATACAATCTGTATCCTTTGGAATCTTCACAATATCCAAGGAAAATGCACTTCTCCCCCTTACTATCCAACTTCTTTCTCAATTTGTCTGGAATATGTACATATGCCACACATCCAAAGACTCTCATGTGGGTGACTCCTTGTTTTCTGCCACTCCACGCTTCTTCTGGAACTTTGTTCATCACTACTTTTGTAGGGCATCTATTCAAAATATACGCAGCACAGTTTGCTGCTTCTGCCCAATACTCATTCGGCAAATGTTTTGCCTTTAGCATACTTATCACCATTTCCATTATGGTTCGATTCTTCCTTTTAACAACTCCATTCTGTTGCGGTGTGTACCTTGTGGTAAACTGCTTGTGTATGCCGTTCTCTCTGCAAAAACGCAAAAATTCCTTTGATATGTATTCTCCTCCTCTGTCAATTCTGAGGACTTTAATGTACAGCCCACTCTGTTTCTCTACTAGAGATTTAAAGTGGAAAAACTTCTGAAAGACTTCACTCTTATATTTTAAGAAATAAACCCACACTTTTCTTGTGAAATCATCTATGAAGGTCAGTATGTAATTGCTGCCTGAAACTGATGCTGTTTGCATCGGCCCACATAAATCTGAGTGGATTATTTCCAAAAGTGCTTTTGCCCTTATGTTTTTCCCTGAAGGAAAACTTTCTCTATGTTGTTTTCCCAAGATGCAGCCTTCACATAGGCTGTCAGGCTTTTCAATCAATGGTAAACCTCTTACCATTCTTTTTCTGTGCAGCAAATTTAATCCTCCGAAATTGAGATGTCCAAATCTCAAGTGCCATAACCAATTTTCATCTTTTGCTTCCTTCTGAAAGGTTTCTTGAGTTACAGCTGCTACATTCTTTCCTTTTTGCTTCAAGTCAATATTGAGCTTGAGCGGAAACATTCTATTGCTGGTCATTTGGATTTCAGCAATAATTTTCTTTCTTGGAGGTATATCTTTTATTGTGCACACATCATCTTTAAAAATTACATTGTAACCTTTGTTTATGAGCTTCCCAACGCTCAAAAGATTACATTTCAGACCTGGAACATAATACACATCAGGGACAAATTTCTGCTCCCCATTTCTTGCTCTAATACTCACTCTACCTTTTCCTTTAACAGAGATCTTAGTATCAGTCCCTGTGGTCACTTCAGATTTTACTTCTTCATCTAGATTGGCAAACACTGCTTTGTTGCCAGTCATGTGATTACTACAACCTGAATATAAGAACCAAACATCATCTTCTTTATTCTGTGCTACATTACAAGCTAATAACACATTACTTGGGTTCTTTTCTTCTTTTGCTACATTAGAATTTTGCCTATTTTTCAGGTCATTTTGCTTCTTTCTACATTCATTGGCATAGTGCCCATATTTCTTGCAATAATGACACTGGATATTGGATTTGTCATACCATTGTCCATGAGCATCTTGGTGTTGATGTCCACCTTGCTGGCTGTTGCATTGGCCATGGCTCTGACCTTGACTGTCACTCCTTCCATGTGAATGTGAAGGGTTGTTCCTTCCACCTCTATTATGGCTTCTGCCTCTTCCTCTTCCTTTACCTTGACCTCTTCCTCTTCCCGAAGGCATCTGGGTCTTGAAGGCGTGCTCAAGAGATGAGTTTTCATCTCTGCTCAATCTCTGTTCATGAGTTATCAACGAGGCATGAAGTTCATCAACTGTGAACTGTGAGAGATATTTGGTCTCTTCTATGGTGGTTACAATAACATCAAACTTTGAGGGTAAGCATCTCAAAAGTTTCTCCACTATCCTTCTTTCTTCAAGAGTTTCTCCATGGGATCTTATCTGATTTACAATCCCAATCACATGTGTAAAAAATGTGTCTACATTGTCTGACTCTTTCATGCAAAGAGTTTCAAAATCTCTTCTCAGCAACTGAAGTTTTGCGGTCTTAACTTTCTCCATACCTTGATAGGAAAATTTCAGAGTTTCCCATGCCTCCTTGGATTTCTTAGCTGTTGCTATCCTTGGAAACACACTCTCATTTACAGCTTGATACAAACAGAAGAGAGCTTTAGCATCCTTCTTCCTATTATTTTTCAACACATCCTTCTCTGTTTGAGTTAAGGCATTAAAAGCCTGCTCATCAGTTGGTTCTGTGAAGCCATCTTCTACTAGTTCCCTCAAGTCTTGTGAGACAAACAGGGCTCTCATGGTAATGGCCTAATAATCATAGTTCTTTCCATTAAACTGTGGAAGTTGAACATTTCCAAGACTCATACCAGTAGTTGGTCCAGCCATTGCTCTTGAACTGAACTCTGACTTTAAATAGACTGTCTTTCCTTCTTTGAAAGAACAAACTTTTCAAAAAAAATAACAACTCTATTATCTTTGAGAAATACCTGACTTTTCGATTTTCGTTGGGCTTTTGACACTGCTAGAGAAAATGCTGCAACAAGTCTTCTTCTTCAGCTTCTTTGAAATATTCAAAGAGCCCGAACTAACTCCGATACCATGTTGAAATTATTGGAAATTCCAAGCATACAGTGGAGCGAATGAAACTCTCCTCTACAACACATAGATGTTCAGAAGAATAAAAATTTCGATTTGCAAACAGAGATGACATGAAAATGATTTCTTGTATATCATTAAACAAAACAAAAAAATTGTTACAAATTTCTTCCTCAACAGTGAGGGATTCACATAATATGACTGGGACTGCTACTGACACAGTGCACCAAACAAATCTTCTCTCTCTGTCTCTCTTCAAGAACGCACAGAACCGTGCTCTGTTCTTCTTGCTGTGTTTTCTTTCCCTGCGGGCTCTCACAGCGGTCACAACAACAATACAATGCAATTACCTTACTCTGCAATGTACGCGGGCCTTTTCTTCCTTTTATATGGCGCGGTGGCACAGATTACATATAAAAATATAAACCAATGTATAAACCAAAATACAAATGAAAATCTTTGCAAAAACATAAAACATTTCAATACGGCACGATGTACGAGTGGGACCACATCGCAGTCGGCCACTTTACGATCTGCGATGGCACATATCGCAATTATCAACGGTGCGATCAACATATGGAGGAATACTCGTAACATGCGATGGTGCAACGAGCACACATCGCAACTTCAACATTTACGATGATACAATGCAATGGGCGGAGGGTGATTCTGCAAAATTGCGATATTGCGATGTTTGCGATTTGCAATGATCGCACATCGCACATCGTAGAATTCCACATCTACAAGACATTTAACTTCTGAACTTGCAATATTGTGATCTTGCACTTTTGCGCTCAAGTGGTAGGAACCACTTGTCCTTCCGCTCATAAAAGACTTCCGCCTGTTTCATTCAATTTGGTTGTTGAGGGCTTTTACGCCCGACTTGACTGTTTTAATTAAACTGCTCCTCCGTAGACAAAGTCTTCATTCTGCTGTCATACTTGGCTACGACCCATCTAAATTTAATTCTTCTCCTTACGTATCTTCCATTCTTCTTAAATACAGAGTGCTGCTCACTCAATCTTCTCCTACCTTGTACTTTGTTCTTCCTGTCACTGCCCAAGGCACGGCAGGTGGCTTTAATATTTCTAACATTTCAATTTTCTTAGAATCTTTAAAACACTTTCATGGAGCAAAAAATGATCAAGTATTTTGGAAATGAAGGCATCTGCAGTCCTATTTTTGGTCCAAGTAGGATTTTGAGGAAAAGGAAACATATCTATGAGATGATGACAAAAAAATATATGGAAAAGATATCCACCATAGAGTCAGGGAAACTATTGAAACCCCAATGCTAAGCAAAGGACAGGGTGGCATTAAAATCGCCCATGATGAAAAGGTTGTGAATATCAAGGATACCAGTGGAATTAATGCTGTCTGAGAAAGTAGGCCAAGTTCAGCATTGTGCTTATAGGTTAATAAAATGAAAGGTTTCAGAGACCCACTTGATTTTCCCCAAGAGGATAATACCAACGAAGAAACCATAGCCATGAAATTTAGCGAAAAAGAGGGTTCCGCAGAGTGATAGGACTGACAAATAACACATTAGAGTCCATCGTGACAATGTGTCAATCAGCGTAGATGGAAAGAAGGTAGGGGACGGCTTTAGCAGCGGGGAACATTATTTCTTGAAAAAATGCAATAAAAGGAGAGGAGACTGAAAATATATTCTTAACATTCAAAAACTTTGTGTGATCCCCAATGCCACGAATATTGAGAGAAATAATGTGATTTATGTTTTGTGAGGGGCGGGCATGCACAGTTTAAATGCCCGAGAGTGAAAGGAAGAGATTATGGGGATATCATAGAGGCTATCAGAGCTAGCCACAAGACGAGATTAAAACTTCTTCCTGCCACAAAAATGTCGACATCCATTCCTTCCTTTTCTAGATGGTCATAATGAGATCAAAGGCGGTAGAGATGATTATAGGCCACACACGAAAGTGACACTACTGAACCATAAGGGAGGCCAAATCCAAAGCAACGTTCATAAGTGGAAAATCGCAATCACTGCCAACAAATTTTCTAGGGGAATTGGGGGGAATTAAGTTCCCAAGAATTAGTTCGGGAGGCAAAGATGCGAGTTCGAGAGGGGGCCATGGAGGGTGACCAGATTGCAGGGACGGTGGTTGGGTTGCGTGGTCCAGTCAAAGAGTCTAGGAGTTCAATAGAATTGGGAAAAGGAAGACAACCAATCACATTACACATGGGCAGGGAGGAAGTAATCCGATTCAGAGAGTCTGGGTTGCCACAGTTCCATCAATTATGGTGGAGGATAAAGCCTGAGTGTTTCGATAAGGCGAGGAGAGATATGATTATGATGATAAAGGAAGGGAAGCATGTAAAGGTGAGGCATGGGAAATACCTCGATGACACGGCTGAGAGAAAGTGGTGTTGAGTTCTTCCCTAGTATAGGTGTTAAGTGTCGCCTGACTTTGAACTCGTTGGTTGATCAGACTCCTTCCACGGTGAACTTCTGCACCAAATGGCCCGTCTGGTGACATAAAATACACTTGAAGGGAAGCGTCCAATAAACAATCCCATTCCTAATTAGAACATTTCTCTTTAGCGGTGTCTTAGAGAGTCCCATTCCAAATAAATGTTGCTTGTCAACTTACCAGAAAAATTGACTTCCACCAAGATCCATGCAATGCATTTATCATTTTCCCTCGTACTATTGAAATATTAAATTCACATGGTAAGCCGTTGAGCAGGGAGAAAAGAGTACAGAGGCAACGCAGCAGAGATAGAGTGCACAACACTCTGTATTCAAGAAGAATGGAGATTTGTAAAGAGAAATTAATTTTTGATGGGCCGCAGCCACAACAGCAGAGGAGAAGTTAATTTGGTGATGGGCAGAGCCAGTTTTACAGAGGAACGAAGATTTTCCCATAGTTCTGAACTACGGAGGAGCAGACTTCATTAAAACAGTCATTTCGGGTGTTTAAAGTCCTCAACAACCAAAATGAAGAAAAATTGTTCAAAACAAGCGGAAGTCCTTTTAATTTCTAAAATGGCGAGACAAGTGGTACCCTCCACTTATATGCCAATCAGAATCGCAAGTCTTAATAAGCAGTTTCATGGCGGAATTTGTTAATTGAATCACATCCGTTATGTAATCGCAATCGGAACTTTCATATGGTCCGATTGTTGTGTTGATGTTCTGGACCCGATGCCATTTATATGGCGGATTTAAATATCATTCCATCGCATCCGGTTGTCAATCGCAATCGGAGTTTTCAGTTTGTTGTTTGTATTGTGGGTCCCGTATAATATTTGTTTTAAAATAGATTTTAGTTTAACTCTTTTATATGGTTTCATGTAATGTTTTAATATGTGCGACATATAAAACAAAAAGGCCAGTGAGCCTGTATTGTATTATCATTATTTTTGTTTGTTTCACACAGCAGTGCAGAAGAAAACCAACACAGCAGTGTTGGTTACAATAACAGAGAGTTGTTTTTTGGTGAACTGTGTCTGTAGCGGTCACTCTTTATGTTATCCCTCTGTATTGAGGAAGATTTTTAACAATTTTTTTTTGTAAAAGGAATAGAAAGTTTGTTTTACAGTCTGAAACTTTGTTCACTGTCAAAAGAATTTACATTTCTCTGTGTTGTAAGAGGGGAGTTTATTCTCTCCATTTTATTGTTCTGGAATTTCAATATTCCAACATGGTATCAGAGCTAGTTTAGGCTCCTTGAAGGTTTCAAAGAAGCTGAAGAAGAAGAAGACTTGTTGCAGTGTTTTCTCCAGTAGCGTGAAAGCTCAACAGAGGTCAAGGATGAGGTATTTCTCAAATATAACAGTGTTGTTGTCTGTTGTTTAAAAGAGCTTGTTCTTTCAGAAAGGAAAGACAATTTGTTTGAGTTCAGAAGTTCAGTTTAAAAGCAATGGCTGGACCAAGTACAGGAATGAGTATTGGGAATACTCAGCTTCCACAGTTTAATGGAAAGAATTATGATTATTGGGCTATTACCATGAGAGCCATGTTTGTCTCACAAGACTTATGGGAATTTGTAGAAGATGATTTTGTTGAACCAGCTGATGAGCAGGCTTTTAATGCCTTAACTCAAGAAGAGAAGGATTTACTAAAGAGAAATAGGAAGAAGGACTCTAAATCCCTCTACTATTTGTACCAAGCAATAAATGAGAGTGTATTTCCAAGGATAGCAGCAACTAAGAGATCCAAGGATGCATGGGAAACTATGAAAGTAGCCTATCAAGGTATGGAGAAAGTTAAGACAACAAAAATTCAACTGCTGAGAAGAGATTTTGAAACTCTTTGCATGAAAAAGTCAGATAATGTAGACACATTATTTACACATGTGATTGGAATTGTAAACCAGATAAGATCCCATGGAGAATCTCTTGAAGAAAGGTGGATTGTGGCGAAAATTTTGAGGAGCTTACCCTCAAAGTTTGATGTTATTGTTACCACCATAGAAGAGACCAAAGATCTCTCAAAGTTCACGTAGATGAACTTCATGACTCACTGATAAATCATGAACAGAGATTGAACAGAGATGAACACTCATCTCTCGAACACGCCTTCAAGACCCAGATGCCTTCAGGAAGAGGAAGAGGTCAAGGAAAAGGAAGAGGAAGAGGCAGAAGCCAAAATAGAGGTGGAAGGAACAACCCTTCACATTCACATGGAAGGAGCAACAGTCAAAATCAGAGCCATGACCAATGCAACAACCAACAAGGTGGACATCAACACCAACATGCTCATCGACAAAGGTATGAAAAATCTAATGTCCAATGTCATTATTGCAAAAAATATCGGCACTATGCCAATGAATGCAGAAAGAAGCAAAATGACATGAAAAATAGGCAGCATGCTAATGTAGCAAAAGAAGAGAAGAACCCAAGTAATGTGTTGTTAGCTTGTAATGTAGCACAAGATAGAGAAGATGATGTTTGGTTCTTAGATTCAGGATGTAGTAATCACATGACTAGAAATAGACCAATGTTTTCCAATCTAGATGAAGAGATTAAATCAGAAGTGACCACAAGGACTGATACTAAGATTTCTGTCAAAGAAAAGGCAGAGTTAGTACTCGAGTAAGAAATGGTGAGCAGAAATTTGTTCCTGATGTGTATTATGTTCCAGGTCTGAAATGTAACCTTTTGAGTGTTCGGCAGCTCATAAACAAATGTTATAATGTAATTTTCAAAGATGATGTGTGCACAATAAAATATATACCTCCAAGAAGGAAAATCATTGCTGAAATTCAAATGACCAGCAATAGAATGTTTCCTCTCAAGCTCAACACTGACTTGAAGGGAAAAGAAAAGAGTATAGCAGCTGTAACACAAGAAGCCTTTCAGAAAGAAGAGAAAGATGAAAATTGGTTATGGCACCTGAGATTTGGACATCTCAATTTCGGAGGATTGAATTTGCTGCACAGAAAAGGAATGGTGAGAGGTTTACCATTGATTGAGAAGCCTGACAGCCTATGTGAAGGATGCATCTTGGGAAAGAAACACAGAGAAAATTTTCCATCAGGGAAAATCATCAGGGCGAAAGCACCCTTAGAGATCATTCACTCAGATTTATGTGGGCCGATGCAAACAACATTAGTCTCAGACAGCGATTATATGCTACCCTTCATAGATGATTTCACAAGAAAAGTGTGGGTTTATTTCCTAAATTATAAGAGTGAAGTCCTTCAGAAAATTTTCCATTTTAAACCTCTTGTAGAGAAACAGAGTGGGCAGTACATTAAAGTTCTCAGAACTGATAGAGGAGGAGAATATATATCAAAGAAATATCTGCATTTCTGCAGAGAGAATGGCATACACAAGCAGTTTACCACAAGGTACACACCGCAACAAAATGGAGTTTCTGAAACGAAGAATCGAACCATAATGGAAATGGTGAGAAGTATGCTAAAGGAAAAACATTTGCCGAATGAATATTGGGTAGAAGCAGCAAACTGTGCTGTGTATATTTTAAATAGATGCCCCACAAAAGCTGTGATGAACAAAGTTCCAGAAGTAGCGTGGAGTGGCAGAAAACAAGGAGTCACACACATGAGAGTTTTTGGATGTGTTTCATATGCACACATTCCTGATAAGTTAAGGAAGAAATTGGATAGTAAGGGGGAGAAGTGTATTTTCCTTGGATACTGTGAGGATTCCAAAGGATATAGATTGTATAACCCATCCACAAAGAAGTTTGTGATAAGAAGAGATGTGCAATTTATTGAAGAGGAAGCATGGGATGGAAGCATTGAGAAAACAATCAATATTAAAATTTGTTTATCTCATGATGAAGATGAGGGAGATGTGGTTGAAATTGGAAACCCATCCATAGCACAAACTCCACCAACACAAGGACAGCAAGGGACACCACAAGCGGCAGCGAGAACACCCTTGAGAAGAAGTGGGAGTGCATCATCGAGCACACCACATGGAGAAGATTCAAGTGCTTCTTCAAGCACAAATACACCAAGTGAAAGAGGAACAAAATTCAGAAGCATTAGAGAAATCTATGAGCAAGAAGCAGCAAATGAAGGTATGAATTCCCTATTTTCTTTGTATTGTCAAGTTGATGATCCTATTCATTTTGAAGATGCTATTAAAGATAGAAAATGGATAGAAGCTATGGATGATGAAATAAATGCCATAGAGAAGAACAAAACATGGGAGTTGGTTGATCTCCCAGAAGGTAAAGAAGTTATTGGAGTTAAATGGGTCTATAAGACCAAAAGCAATGCTGAAGGAAAAATAGAAATACACAAGGCCAGACTTGTTGTCAAGGGATACAAGAAGAAGCATGGAATAGATTATGAAGAAACTTTTGCACCAGTTGCAAGAATGGAGACAGTAAGAGTAGTGTTGTCAATAGCAACACAAAAAAAATGGAAAGTATACCAGATGGATGTAAAAACTGCATTTTTAAATGGAGTTTTAATGGAAGAGGTATATGTGGAACATCCTCTAGGATATGAGAAGAAAGGCCAAGAGCATAAAGTCTGCAAATTGAAGAAAGCTCTTTATGGGCTGAATCAAGCTCCAAGAACATGGTACTATAGGATAGACTCCTATCTACTGGAAAATGGATTTGAGAAATGTGAGGGAGTACCCACCCTCTACATCAAAGAAAAGGATGGTAAGATGCTCATTGTCGTTTTATATGTTGATGATTTAATATTTGCAAGTAATGATGATTACCTTATTGAGAATTTTAAAACAGTCATGAAAGATGATTTTGAAATGACTGACATGGGTTTGTTCAGATACTTTTGATGAATATAAGTAGAACAAAACGAAAAAGGAATTTTTATTTCTCAACCAAAGTATGTGAATCAAGTTCTAGAAAGATTTAATATGCAGGAGTGCAAATCTGCAATTACTCCCACAGTAATGGGATTGAAGTTGAGTAAAGATGACAGCAGTAAGGATTTTGATCCAAGTTTGTATAAAAGCATAGTTGGCAGCCTCATGTATTTGACTGGAACTAGGCCAGATATTATGCATTCTGTTAGTTTAATTTCCAGATTTATGGAGAAGCCAAAAGAAGCACATTGGCAAGCAGCAAAGAGAATTTTAAGGCATGTGAAAGGAACTAAAAGATTTGGTATTTTATATACTACTTCAGAAAATTCAGAACTAGTTGGATACACTGACAGTGATTGGGCTGGAAGCATAGATGATTGGAAGAGCACTTCTGGTTATGTTTCTCATATGGGTTCAAGAGCCATTTCAAGGGCTTCTAAGAAATAGCCTATTGTAGCATTATCTACAACAGAGGCAGAATATGTGGTAGCTACAGCAGCAGCGTGTCAAAAAATTTGGATGAGAAGAATGTTGAGAAGTTTATGTCAAGAACATGTAAAAGGGACAATGATTTATTGTGACAATAGTTCAACTATTGCATTGTCAAAGAATTCAGTATTTCATAAGAGAACAAAACACATAGATACAAAATTTCGTTATATCAGAGAATTGGTAAACAATGGTGAAATTGTTTTACATCATTGTAAAATAGAGGAGAAATATGCAGATATTTTAACAAAGCCATTGGGGCAGAAGACATATGAATTCCTAAGAAAATGCTTAGGTATGATGGATAACCCAACAACTGACTTTAAGGGGGAGTGTTGAAATATTAAAGTCACCTGCTAAGCCTTTGAGCAAGGAGAAAAGAGTACAGAGGCACCGCAGCAAAGATAGAGTGCATAGCACTCTGTATTCAAGAAGAATGGAGATTTCTAAGGAGAATTTAATTTTTGATGGGCTGCAGCCACAACAGCAGAGGAGAAGTTAATTTGGTGTTGGGCAGAGCTAGTTTTATAGAGGAATGAAGATTTTCCTGTAGTTTTGAACTACGGAGGAGCATAATTCATTAAAACAGTCATTTCGGGTGTTTAAAGCCCTTAACAACCAAAATGAAGAAAAATTGTTCAAAACAGGTGGAAGTACTTTTAATTTCTAAAATGGCGGGGCAAGTGGTTCCCACCACTTATATGCCAATCGAAATCGCAAGTCTTAATAAGAAGTGTCTTGTTGATGTGATGATTTGTGATGCGATCCAATCGCAATCGCAAATCGCAACATGTGAATAATACAAGGACCGAGTGTCTTGTTGATGTGGTAGAGTTCCACAGTGGAACAGTTGTATATAATACAACCAAAACTTATATATATATAAATCGCCCCCACCACAGGAGAGGCCCGTGGGTCCACAAGACCACATGGCGATGTTTTATTGCAATCGCAAGTGTTCCAATCGAAAAGTTCAGTCAGAGTGCTTTTTTTATGTGCTCCAATCGAAGGCTGGACCCGATGGATTATTATATTAGAGTTTTATGCGCCATCGCATTCGGTCTGTAATCGCAATCATAACTTTTCTATTGTATGCCCCGATCGCACCAACTAAAGGGTGGACCCGATGGAATTATCATGGAGAAATTTGTTAATTGAATCACATATGTTATGTAATCGCAATCCGAACTTTCATATGGTCTGATTGTTGTATTGAAGTTCCGGACCCGACACCATTTATATCGCGGATTTAAATATTGGTCCATCGCATCCGGTTGTCAATCGCAATCAGATTTTTTGGTTTGTTGTTTGTATTGTGGGTCCCGTATAATATTTGTTTTAAAATAGATTTTAGTTTAAGTCTTTTATATGGTTTCATGTAATGTTTTAATATGCGCGACATATAAAACAAAAAGGCCAGTGAGACTGTATTGTATTATCATTATTTTTGTTTGTTTCGCACAGCAGCGTGGAAGAAAATTACACAGCAGTGTTGGTTAGAGTAACAGAGAGTTATTTTTTGGTGAACTGTGTCTGTAGCAGTCACTCTTTATGTTATCCCTCTGTATTAAGGAAGATTTGTAACATTTTTTTTTTGTAAAAGGAATATAAAGTTTGTTTTACAGTCTGAAACTCTGTTCACTGTCAAAAGAATTACATTTCTCTTTGTTGTAAGAGGGGAGTTTATTCTCTCCATTTAATTATTCTGGAATTTCAATATTCCAACACATACACCAAGGATAAATGTATCTGAGCTTCCCAATAGATTTTCCTATCACAATCAGAGCAATCTTCTTCCAATATTTAAAATGGAGGGTGGGAAGTTTTACCCAAAGAAGGTTCGATGGAGTTTCCATGATCAGATTAAAAAAAAATGTACAATTCATGCATCTCTAGGAAAATTTTGCCTCGGACTGAGGTGTTGCGCAAAATATTAGTTGCATTATATGAGTGAAGGAAGTGGATACAGAACCAAGAATTCATTAACCCGCCCCTCTATATCCAAGAAATAATTTTATGCCTCCCTCTGTATATCTAGCGTCGACTGAACCATGAATCTCTCTTGAGCTTCTATCTACTAAATTTCATTTCTCTCTTTCCTGTTATTGGCACAGTGATAAAAAAACTTGGTATTATGGTCCCCTTGTCACAAACAATTGGTCCTACTTGTTAACTTCCAAGTGATCTCTTGGATTCTTAATATTTCATTCTTACGATTCTCATTGGCATTTAGCTGATTGTGGATTGGTGGATTAGGGCTGTGAAACTCCATTGATTTGTATATTTCATCAGATTCCCTTAAAATTAGCTAAACTTCTTTGATCATTTGTTCCTTCTTTAGTTTTCCCCATATTCACTTGTTTTACTTTAGATTTTGGAGTTTCTGCATGAGCTGGGAGGAATCAAAAGATTTGCGAGAGGTCTCATCATGATTCTAGAATTGCACAACCATTTATTGATATTTCGGGCCTTCCAAATAGGCTCTATTAAATTAAAAAGGAAGTCTCTTACACAAAGGCTCCTTTCAACATTTGAGACATATATCATAATGATCAGACAAATAATACTTTATAACCTACAATTTCAAGTTTCCAAGAATCTCTAAAACACATTCATGGGCCAAAACCCGATCAAGTATTTTGGCAATGAAGAAATCTCCAGTCCTATGGTTGGTCCAAGTAAGAGTTTGAGGAAAAGGAAAAATATCTACGAGATGATGATCAAAAAATATATGTAAAAGCTCTCCACCATAGATTCAGGGGAATTGTTGAAACCCCAGTGTTCAACAAAGGACATGGTGGCTTTAAAAACAACGATGATCAGAAAAGTGTGAATATCAAGGTTGCCAGTGGAACTAATGTGGTCTGATAAAGCAAGACAAGTTTGGCATGGTGCATATAGGTTAATAAAATGAAAGGTTTCAAAAACCCCCTTGATTTCCCCCCAGAGGAGAACACAAACAAAAAACAATAGGCATAAAATTTAGCAAAAAAAGGGTTCCAAATAGTGATAATACCTCCAAATAACCCATTAGAGTCGATTCTAACAATGTGCTAATCAAGGAACATGGAAAGGAAGTAGGGGATGTATTTAGCATCTGGGCACACTATTTCTTGAAAAAACACAATAAAAGGAGAGGATACTGAGAAAAGATTCTTAATATTAAAAAAATTTGTGTGATCCCCAAGGCCGCGAATATTGAGAGAAATAATGTGATTTATGTCTCGTGAGGGGTGGTCATGCACACTCTAAGTTTCCGAGAGTCAAAGGAAGAGATTATGGGGATATCACTAAGGCCATCAGAGTTATGCAAAGGATGAGATTGCAGATTCTTCTTGCCACATAAACGTGACTTCCATTCCTTCCTTTTTTCTGGACTGTCATAATCAAATAAAAGGTGATAGAAATGATTGTAGGCTACATAGGAAAGTCAAACTCATGAACCATAAGGGAGGCCATATTCAAAGCTGGGCTCATAAGGAGAAAATCACAATCACTTTCAATAAATGTTCTAGGGGAATCAGGGGGCATTGAGTTGCCAATAATAGTTTCGGGAGGTAAAGATGTGAAATTGAGAGGGGGCATGGTGGGTGACTAGACTGCAGGGGTGGAGATTCCGTTGCATGGGCTATTCAAAGATTCGGGGAGTTCAATCAAATCGAGAAAATGAGGATGACTAATCACATTACACATGGGTAGGGAGGAAGTAATCTAATTTGGAGCATCCCACAGGGTGGAAACAGTTCCATCAATTAAGGCAGAGGATAAAGCTTGATTGTTTCGATGATGAGAGGAGAGATCTGATGATGATGATAAATGGAGGGCAGAATTTAAAGGTGAGGCATGGTATGTACCTCTATGACATGACATAGATAGAGTAGTGTTTAGTTCTTCCCTAGTATAGGTGTTAAGTGTAATCTAAATTTGAACCCGTTGGTTGATCAGACTCCTTCCACGGGGTCACCACCACATCAAATGACCCATCTTGTGACATAGAAGACACCGGAAGGGAAGCGCCCAATAAACAGTCCCATTATTAATAAGAACATTTCCCATTTCAAATCAATTTTACCACGCAAACCACCACAAAAATTGACTTCCACCAAAATCCATGCAATGTGTTTATCATTTTCCCCCATACACCCAGGATCAATGTATTTGAGCTTCCCGATAGATTTTTTGTTAGAATATTAATTCCAACTGCCCGCATAAACATCAGGATAACAAATTTAATTTGATGGGATTGAAAGACGGTAAACACCAGGGAGAGTTTAAGACTGGTAAGAATTTGGGAAATGACAACAAAGGCGGTGGAAATATACAGTTTTGATTTGTACGAAACCTCATTCATTCAAGTCTCTGTACCCATGTTCTTATCTGCACTCAACTACTACATTGAACACCCACCAACTCCATTTAATGCGAAGGCAACAAAATTTTGGGGGTGCAGCGAGCTTCATCAGCAAAGGGGAAGACAACCCCTGAAATGAATGACATCACCCATTTTTGGGACCCACCAAAGCAATTCCAGGAGGTGAATGGAACTCACGTGAATGGTCTCCAAGAAACCCCCAGAAAGCATAAAGGGAATAAGGTTTTTAAGCTTCACACATAAAGTTTTTGATTTAATTTGTATTCGCCGCACATGTTTTATTTTTAACTTTGAGTTAATTATTTTTTTTACCGCAGTACATTTAGGGTTTTAACTTTTGTTATATATATTATAAATATTGGATATTTATAGTATATAATATTGTGATGTCTTATATGCCGTGTACATTAAGAGTTAATTTGTATTATGTAATTTATGGCCCGAAGGCAGAAACAGAGACATAGAGCTTTTTTTTTTGCTATGAGTGAAACAATGAGAGATTGAGTTGTGTGTGTGGCAGCTAGCAGAAGTTATTTTGTGAATCTAGAACACTGTAGTTTTGAACATATCATTTGTAACAATCCAGTTTTATTAATGAAATTTATATTCTGCAAATCTCTGTCCGCATTTTTTTTTATTTAAATTTCTGTGTTGAGTTGAGGAATTTTATTTCCTCTATTTGTTAAGGAATTATTCAGAAATTCCAACATGGTATCAGAGCTAGTCTAGGCACTCAGTGAAAGAGGCAGAGATTTCTCTTCAATGTAGAATCTTTAAGAAGTTTATTGAAGTGGATTTCTCTAGAAAAGAAAGTTTCTGTTTGTTTTTAAAAAAACACAGTCAAGTAAATTGTTTGGTTTGCACAGTCAAGAATGGCAGCAGCAGGCACGAGTCCGAAAAATCCCCAACTTCCACAGTTTAGTGGGAAGAACCATGAATATTGGGCAATCACTATGAGAGCCTTGTTTTTATCACAGGGCATATGGGAGCTAGTTGAGAAGGATTTGCTACCCAGAACCAGAAGATAGTGGTAAGGAATGACAGAGGTAGAGAATACATCTCCAAGGAGTTCCTACGTTTTTGTAGGGAGAATGGCATACACAAACAGTTTTCCACAAGGTACACACCTCAGTAAAATGGTGTTGCAGAAAGGAAGAATAAGAACATCATGGACATGGTAAAAATTATGTTGAAGGCAAAACATTTTTGAAATCAATATTGTGCTGAAGCTGTAAATTGTGCAGCATAAATCTTGAATAGACGCCCAACCAAAGCTGTCTTGAGTAGAGTTTCGGAAGAAGCATGGACCAGCATAAACAGTTTGTCACCCACATGAAAGTTTTGGGATGTGTGGCCTATGCACGTACTGGATCAATTGAGAAAGAATATTGATAGTAAGGAGGAGAAATGTATCTTCTTTGGATACAGTGATGAGCCCAAATCATACAAACTCTATAATTCATCCACCAAGAAAGCTATAATAAGTAGAGATGTGCAGTTCATTGAAGAAGAAGCTTGGGATGGAAGCTTAGAATAAATCATGAATGTGAAGACATGTGTCTCACGAAGAAGAAGAGGAAGGGCCAGCAACAAATAATCCTTCTTTGGTGGCTCCTCCTCCACCACCGCAAGCACACAAAACTACACCGTAAGCTGGAAATAGAACAACCTTGGGAAATCAAGGAAGTGCTTCTTCAAGCACACCACAGGGAACTGAAACTCCATCGAGTTCAACTGGAACTCCAAGTACACCAAGAAGACCGAGATTCAGAAATCTAAGTGAGATTTATGAACAAGGATAGGTAAATGACAATTTCGGTCTGAACGCTTTATTTGCTTTGTATTTTCATATTGATGACTCAAGTCATTTTGAAGATGTCGTAAAAGAAGAAAAATGGATTGAAGCAATGAACGGAGAAATTGGTGCAATATAGAAGAGTAATACATGGGAGTTAGTGGACCTCCCTAAAGGTAAAGAAGTCATTGGAGTAAAATGGGCCTATAAGGCCAAGAGCAATGTTGAAGGCAAGGTTGAAAGGCACAAAGCAAGACTTGTTGTCAAAGGCTACAAGTAGCAAGAAGGTAGAGATTATGAAGAAATCTTTGCACTAGTTGCAAGGATGGAAACAGTGAGAACAATGTTGTCCATAACAGCACAACATAAATGGAAGGTTTATCAAATGGATGTGAAATATGCATTCCTAAATGGAGTGTTGAAAGAGGGGGTATATGTTGAACAACCTCCAGGCTATGAGATTGAAGGCCAAGAGCACAAAGTATGCAAGAAAACCCAAGAGTTGAAATTAAGGTGGAGTGTTGGAATATTAATTCCAACTGCCCACACAAACAACAGGATGGAAAATTTAATTTGATGGGATTGAAAGATGGCAAACACCAAGGAGAATTTAAGACTGATAAGAATTTGGGAAATGATAGTAAAGGTGGTGGAAATATCCAATTTTGATCCACACGAAACCTCTTGCATTCAAGTCTCTGCACCCATGTTCTTATCCGCACTCAACTACTATATTGAACACTCACCAACTCCATTTAACGCAAAGGCAACAACATTTCGGGGGCACAGCAGGCTTGAGCAACAAAGGGGAAGACAACCCCTAAAATGAATGACATCACCCATTTTTTGGAGCCACCAAAGCAGTTCCAGGAGGTGAATAGAAATCACGTGAATGGTCTCCAAGAAACCCCTGAAAAGCGTAAAGGGAATAAGGTCTTAAACCTTAGCACATAAAGTTGTCTATTTAATTTGTATTTTCCACACATGTTTTATTTTTAACTGAGTTAATTGTTTTTTTTACTACAGTACATTTAGAATTTTAAGTTTAGTTATATATATTATAAATATGAGATATTTATAATATATAATATTGTAATGTCTTATATGGCATGTACATTAGGAGTTACCGTGTTAAGATTTACTGTGTATTATGTAATTCCTAGCCCGAAGGTAGAAACAGAGACATATAATTTTTTTTTGTTGCGAGGGAAGATTGAGCTGCGTGTCAACAGAAGTTATTTTGTGAATCCAGAATGCTACAGTTCTGAAGATATCATTTGTAACAGTCTAGTTTTATTAATGAAAATTATATTCTCCAAATCTTTGTCCACACTTGTTTTTATTTAAATCTCTGTGTTGAGTTGAGGAATTTTATTTCCTCTATCCATTAAGGAATTGTTCAAAACTTCCAACAGTTTCATATCACAATCAGAGCAAATGTCCTTAACTCGCGAATAGTTGAAAATAATTATATTATTTTATATTAATGGAGAAAAGGTTACATAAGTTGTAACGTATCTCCTTAGTTTACGATTAGTTCCTAGAGATTAGGGGTTTGGTTGCAACTTCCTAACTTCTAGTATTGTACTTAATGATGTAATATTTCATTCATGAATGTAGATTGTATGAGAGTTCTCTCTCTATTCTGAGTGTAGTCTCCAGGTGCAGGCCACACCTGAGAGCTACAACTCCTTCTTTCAATTCTGTGTGCATATTTTATCTTGGTATCAGAGCTCAGTTTGGGTGAGCCTGATTTTTTATCGCCTTTGTGGCTGGAGTGCCTTTGTGGCCAGTTTGCCTTTGTGGCAGAATCGCCTTCGTGGCTAAAAGTGCCTTTGTGGCCGCGTGTACACGAGAGCTTTGTGCTCGATTGAGCAGGTGGACAGCAGAACACCTCGCTCGGACTCAGATGATTTTTTAATTTTCTGAGTAGAAGGGGGTTGGCGCATTTTTCACGCTGACAGTAGTGCCAAGAAGCGCAACTGGTGCGTCTGTTCAGCTGTTAATCGCGCCACCGCGCCATTGGCGCGGAGTCGCACGGGAAAATCGCGCCAAGTGTTTTTCGTTAGGGAGGGCACCAACTCATCGGGCGCGGGTTTTTCGTTAGGGAGGGCGCCAACTCACCTTCAAGGGGATCCGTGGGAAGCCTCATCTTCGTTTGACGATTTGCAGAGGAGCAGATCGAACAAGTTGCGGATCTATCTGGGAGAGGCAGATCGGATCAGTTTCGATCAGATTGATTTTTTGGCTGTATTGGAAAACAACGGATTTGCTCATCGGAGCGGGATTGATTTTGTAGATCTGTCAGTGGGTGGATCAGAAGATCTGGCAGAGAAGTGGCAGATCGGGTGACAAGATTTGACAGGTATCGATTTTTTTTTTACTGTTGAGTAGATTCATTTTGTAGATCTGATCAAAATGAGTAATACGATGGAATCTTATATCCACGAGTCTGGAAAACTCGATGGATCTAACTTCACGAACTGGAAGTTTAAGATCCAGACCTTGCTTGAGGGTGCGAATGCTTGGTTCATAGTTACAGGTGATGAGCAGAGGCCGAATTCGAACACAGGGACACAAGAGCAAGAATGGGATAAATGAGAAAACAAGGCAAAATTTTTGCTGAAGATGTCTGTCAAGGACAACATTATCCCCCACATCAGAGATTGTAAAACGTCCGCGGAGATCTGGACGATTATCAAAAAGTTGTATCAGACCCATAACACAAGTCGAATTATGGCACTTAAAAGCAAGTTGTTCTCAATGAAGATGGACGAAAGTGAGACCGCTGTTGCATTTATCGCGCGAATCAGAGATGTGAAAGACGGATTAGGGGACATCGGGGAGAAGGTGGCTGACTCTGATCTTGTCACAATCACAATGAACGGGATGCGAGATGAATTTCAAATGTTCATCACTGGGTTGGAGGCAAGGGAGAAAGTGCCTACATTTGAAGATCTGGTAGGCATCTTGCTTCAAGAAGAGGAGCGGCGACATAATTTGAACCCCCAGAACAATGATCTTGCGCTAATGGAAAAATGACGACCTTTCAGAGGGAAGCATACACAGCAAAGAGGAGGTACATCGCAGAAGAGTCCATATAAAGGTATGCTTGTAAATAATCCTATAAGAAGATGTTATTACTGTGGAAAGAAGGGTCATATACAAAATGGATGTCTTAAGAAGTAGGCAGATGATGCAAGGAGAAAACTGGCAACTGCAAAGAACAGAGGATACTTTGTCGAAGAAGAAGATGTTGAAGAAAATGAAGATTTCAGCCATGAATTTCGACTGTTCACAGTCGACTGTGCCCTTTCAGCATCCAATGAGGACGATATTTGGTGTGTCGATTTCGGAGCATCCTCCCACATGACAGGTAAAAAGGAATTTTTTGAAAGTCTTGAAGAAAGTACATATGGATCGAAAATCTATTTAGGAGATGATAGTGGATACGAGATTAAAGGTTATGGGGTTATTCCAGTTAAGTTACCAAATGGAAAAATCAGTCATCTTAAAAATGTCTTATATGTACCTGGAATTAAGAAAAATCTCATATCTCTATCCATGATAACTGATCAAGATATGCAAGTCGAGTTCTTCAAGACTCATTGTGTGGTAAAATATTGCAGGAGAGAAATTGTTGCAACTGGCGCGCACGTTGGAAGCCTATACAGGTTGGATGTGAAAAGTATACCAAAGCGAGCCATGGTTGCAGGTGGATCGACAACCGAACAACTCTGGCATCAGAGGTTCGGACATTTGAATTTACAGGATCTCATGTTATTGCAGAGGAAAGGTATGGTTGAGGGACTCCCTATCTTTCGTAATACTCAGTTAAATTGTGATGGTTGTGCCTTAGGTAAGATGCATAGAGAACAGTTTCCTGTGCACAATAGGAGGAAGGAAACAGATATTTTAGAACTAGTGCACACTGATATATGCGGACCTATGCAGACAAGGTCGCTAGGTGGAGCATATTATTTTCTGTTATTTACTGATGACTGCACTAGATATTCATGGGTTTATTTTTTAAGTAAGAAAACTCAGACTTTCCAGTGCTTTATAGAATTTAAAACCTTGGTGGAAAAACAGTTTGGTAAGAGTATACAAATTCTTCGATCTGATCAAGGGGGAGAATATAAGCTAGGGGAATTCATGAAATTATGCAAATCTCATGGGATTGTTCAGCAGTTTACAGTGCCACACACACCACAGCAGAATGGAGTTGCAGAGCGCAAGAACATAACCTTAGTGGAGTGGGCAAGGAGCATGTTACAAGGTAAGGGTCTTTCTAATAGTTTTTGGGCAGAGGCTATTAACACTGCTGTATATTTGAAGAACAGAAGTCCTACCAGATATCTTGGCTTCAAAACTCCTTTTGAAGCTCTATATGGATTTAAACCAGCAATAAACCATCTAAGAGTATTTGGGTCAAAAGCATTTGCCCATATACCCAAAGCTGATAGGAAGAAATTAGACCCTAAAGCTGTTAAATGCATCTTTGTTGGTTATGGCACAGAATTTAAAGCTTATAAATTGTTCAATCCTGAGTCTTGTAAGATATTTGCAAGCAGGGATGTAGTATTTCATGAACAGGTACAAGAAGGGAAAGATGACATTGGTGATAATTGGCACATTCCATTGTTGATGGATGAAATCAGCGAGGATGAAAGAGAGCAGGAGCAGAAACAGGAGCAGAAAGAAGATCATGAAGAAGGTGATAATGCAAGCCCAATTAGATCTGAAGAAAACAAATTTGAGGTAAGTCCCCTACTAAGGAGATCAAGTAGGAAGACTCAAATACCACTAAGATTGAAAGAATATGCCTTGATGTCAAATGTTTTGAACATTGTAGAGCCCACCAATTACAAAGAAGCTAGTCAATTTAAGGAGTGGAGGGCTGCAATGAATGAAGAGATAGAATCTATTCTTAGAAATGACACTTGGGATTTAGTTGAACTGCCTAAGAATAAAACACCCATAGGATGAAAATGGCTGTTTAAACCAAAAATGAATGCAGACGGAAGTATTGAAAAATTGAAAGCTAGGCTGGTTGCAAAAGGGTACTCACAGCAGGAAGGTATAGACTTTGATGATACCTTTGCACCTGTAGCAAAGCTAAATACAATCAGAATGCTTATTTCTTTAGCTACTAAATATAATTGGAAGCTACACCAGCTTGATGTCAAATCTGCATTTTTAAATGGTGACTTAAAAGAGGAAATTTATTTAGTACAGCCAGAAGGGTTTGTGAAGCAGGGGCAGGAACATCTTGTTTTCAGATTGAAAAAGACTTTATATGGTTTAAAGCAAGCTCCCAGGTCTTGGTATGAAAAGGTTGATTCTTTATTTTTAGAGTATGGCTTTCATAGAAGTTTAAATGACCCAAATTTGTATACCAAGTATAATAAGCAGGGGCAGATTATTCTGATCTCTTTATATGTAGATGACATGATTATAACAGGAGATGCAGATGATTTAATCAGAGGAATCAAAAGGCTTATGGCACAAGTTTTTGAAATGAAGGGTCTCGGAAGCCTCCATTACTGTCTAGGATTAGAAGTATGGAGAGATATTGGGCAAACTTTTCTTACCCAAGGGAAGTATGCCATAAATCTGTTGGAAAAGTTTGGTATGGATCAGTGTAGGTCAGCAACGACACCTTTGCAGCAGAACTGGAAGTTGTGCAGTGACGATGGCACTAAGGAGGTTGATGCCACGATGTACAGACAACTGGTTGGCAACTTGATATATCTTACAACAACCAGACCTGACTTGGCATACTCTGTTAGTGTGTTAAGCCAATTCATGTCAAAACCGCTTGAGAGTCACTGGGTAGCAGCAAAAAGCGTGTTGAGGTATCTTTGTGGTACTGTTAATTATGGCATTTTATACACTGACACATCTGATGTTATTCTAGCAGGTTTTTCAGATTCAGACTGGGCAGGTAACTTAGATGATCGAAGGTCCATCACAGGTTACGCATTCAGCATAGGATCCGGGGTCATAGCATGGAGCAGCAAGAAGCAGAGTACTGTAGCACTGTCTTCATGTGAAGCTGAGTATTAGGCATTGTGTGCAGCGACGTGTGAAGCGATCTAGTTGAGAAGGCTTCTCAATGATGCAGGACAAGAACAGAAGAATTCCACTTCCATCAAAAGCGACAACCAGAGCACTATTAAATTGGCATACAATCCAGTGTTCCATAAAAATACCAAACATATAGACACTCAGTTCCATTTTGTCAGAGAGAAATTACAGTCAAAAGAGATTATTGTTGAATATAGTAAAACTTGTGACAATGTGGCTGATATTTTTACAAAGCCTCTTGCACGTGTGAAGTTTGAATTGTTTAGAAGGATGCTAGGAGTTCAAGACAATCCTTTCTTAGGATTAGTTCCTAGAGATTAGGAGTTTGGTTGCAACTTCCTAACTTCTAGTATTGTACTTAATGATGTAATCTTTCATTCATGAATGTAGTGTGTATGAGAGTTCTCTCTCTATTCTGAGTGTAGTCTCCAGGTGCAGGCCACACCTGAGAGCTACAACTCCTTCTTTCAATTCTGTGTGCATATTTTATTTCGAATATCATTAAAATATTTTAAAATAATTACACATTTTAATTATAATAACCATAATAGATTTTAATAAATATTAAAATACAAAAACTTAATAAAACTTGATCTCATGCATCATCATAACTTCCTATATTCATTTTTCTCTAGATAGATATGATCTGTGATGGTATCAACGAATTCAAATTACAAGGGTTCAAGCATTATATTCATGAAGCATTAAACAACAAAGAATAAAACACAGAAAACCTGCAATGTTATCAGTTTCAAGTTTCAATAAAATAGCAGCGGTAGGAGTGCACTTTCTTACAATTGACATATCGTAAAAGTAAAGCAGAACTTCAACTTCTATAAAATCAAACATAACCATGTCATTTCAAAATCAATTAAATATAAAAAACCCAATTAATTCTTTCAACACCACTGAATCTTCAATCTTGAGAGATTAAAAATTATTTAATTCTCAAAGAAATTAATGTCAATCATGTTCCCAGACCATCTGAGGTCACCCAACAATCCTGGAATGCCCAATAAAATTATCTACTTATTTGATATCGGCAGGCTGGACAGGCATTCCCATACCAAAGCCATTGAGCAATGCATCCGCGATGGTAGATGTGGCCGCACTCCAGTTGAGATACCTCTTCGCCCAATTCAAAATCAATTTGGCAAATTGAGCAGGACGAACTGATATTATTGTAATTATTTATGTGGGGCTCCGAAATCCTTATGGTGCGTATTAACTCCATTTGGATATGCTCCTCCCAACTTTCTACACTAGGAGGGGGTATTTGGTCTTCTTTCATCATATTCTTCCATCATCCTACGTTCTCTTTCTGTAATCACAAAAGGAAGCGTTAAGTAGGAGGGGGTATTTGGTCTTCTTCCATCATCCTACGTTCTCTTCCTGTAATGACAAAAGGAAGCGTGAAGTCAACCATAGGAGGAAGAGGATCTCCTCTAAATGTTCCAAAGGCAAGCGTTAAAATTGACTCCATTTGGCTATTGTCTATATTTTCCACATTGTGCTGCAATAACTCCATCTAGTTAACATTCACAACTTCCTCTCTAACTGTGTGACCCTGTGGATCAACTGGCAATACGCCTGCTACTGCAATATCTTCTGTGTGAGTAGGAACCGCTTCACTATTATTGACTTGCGAGGAGGGGGCATCTGGTCTTCTTCCATCATCATCGCTCCTGCTCCTCGCTCTCTCTCTTTGATCTTACATACCGGATAAACTATATAGATCCGATTTGGTTCACGATGGCAATAAATTTACTATGTAATTAGATTTAACAAGTAAAGCTTGTGTTATGCAGAATTGGAAAACAGAAATGCAAGAGGCCGTTAGATGAGATACTAATATATAAATAAACAGATATGACATTTATACCATTGCACTCTATTATTGCAATATTATTAAGCACCGACATAACGGCCAAAGTGGTAAATCTATATTTATAATAATAAGTGCCGACACTGTAGCCGTTTTTCTACTTCTTTTTAGACCGAACGTTTGTGTTAGCGATGGAAAAAAAAATTATGAATAAATAAATTATATATCTGAATTATACACATAAATTACTTTAATAATAAATTTGTAAATTTTTTTAATAGATTAGACACGTAAATTACTTTAATAATAAATTTGTAATTTTTTTTAATAGATTAGAAATTATTTATGTGTAAATGTAATGTAAGAAAGTTTATAGAGAATTGTAATGTTGGCTTAATTGTAATCAATATACTTGTAATAGTTATCTCTCTTAACTGGAAATAATATTTACTAATAGTCAAAGAAATGTATGGTAAATAAATAAAAATATAAATAAGTATTAGAGATATGGTAAATAAATAAAACGTGTTCTTATATTTACTCCATAAAACTTTTTATATTTATTAAAACTCAAGAAAGAGGTTTTATTTAGGTGAAACATATGGGGCATATACCATGGAACAAATTATTATTAATACCATGGGACAAATGCCGTATTTATAAAAGAGCTATGGTAAATAAATATATATATAAAAGAGGTATACAAAGGTATGATAAATAAGTAAAATATATCAAATATGATTTCAAATCAATATCTAATTATATACTTGGCCAAATACCATGGTAAATAAAAAGATATGGTAAATAAATAAATAAATACCTAAAAGATAGATATGGCATATAAATATAACATCTTTTATATTTACTCCATAATCCTCTTTATGTTTAAAAACACTCGAAAGATAGGTTTTATTTAGGTAAAGCCAATGTCCCAAACACCATGGGTCAAATTATTATTAATACCATGTAAAAAATATATATATTATTAACATTAACATTAATATTAAAATATTATTAATATTATTAAATCTAATATTCATTTTAATATATTATAATTTAGATCTAATAATATTAATATTATTAAGTTTGTTAAATAATAATATATATTAATAAATCATGACATATATTATCTCTAGATATATATGAGAGGGAAGAACAAAGATATAAGGTGGATGGAGATAAACTAAAGGAGAGGGGAAAAGAGGAATAAAGAGAGGGAGAGGGGAGCGAGAGACGGAGAGAAGCGTACGAGAGGGAGAGAAAGACACAAAGTTCGAGGGGGAGAGAGATAAGTGTTGGAAATACTAAGAGGGGGGTTACTTAGTGTTCCTTAGAAATTAATGCTTTTAAATCTTTTCAGAGAATATGTTAATCTTCAATTATTCTTAATGTTTATCTACTAACAACAGGAAAGAATAGAACACCATATGCACATGAATTTTAGGTGGAAAACCCCCTCTGGGACAAAAAAAATATCGAACATTTTTCTAATAAATTCTTTAATCTTCAGCCCAAATGAAGTGAAAATTACAAGTTCCTAGAATTCTAGAAAAGCATTCTTCTCCAGCTCCCACTCGAAAGACACCCTAATGCCCTGGTTTCTTCAATACTCAACTGAATGGATGCTCATACATCCTAGATGGACCTACCACCCTGAAGTGTTCACAGGCTCCAACTTGTAGGTGATTTCATGCACCAACCTAGTACCTCCCTGCCACCCTATAATGATCATAAATAAGACAAGAGTGTGGAATCTCGTACCAGAGACAATGATCCACAATCAAATATGACTCACAATGATTTTATTTACTAGACTAATCACCCAATCACACCATGACTTGCAACCCAACCATAACGTTATCGAAAAATGAATCCTATACCTCCCAACAATGCCTCTTCAACTGTAGGCAAATTGACACTTTCACAATAATGAATCTTTTACAGTTTTACAACGATGATTTTTACAACACTGAATTTTGACACGACTAGATACTTGACTTAACACTGCTTCTTGGATATCTAGCAGCTACTGAGGTTATGTTGTCCTTGCTTCAAGTAATGTTATTTTGGCACTGCATGTCCATCTAGTATGTTTCCTAAATTTTATATTGTGTCCCCCTTCCTACACATGCATTAATGAACAAGACCCATACCAATATACAAACAAGATACTTACACTCTCCTACAAAACATATGTGAGAGAAAAACTCAAAATTCAGACAAAAATACGTTCAACATTTATGAACAAAACTCAAACAAGAATACATACAAAATAATTACATTTTCCTGTAAAAACAGATGTCAAAGATGATATTCAAATTCAAATCAAAACACTAATCATACATACCTTTTTGTCGCAGACTTACCATTCACTATTGATATGTGGTCCTTATTGCAGTGATCATTGAATGCATACTTTTTCTTTCCTTTTAGAAGCTCGTTATTGAATATGTTGTATCTATGTAATTTTGGATCTCCAAGGTGTGAAATTTCATCTTGTGGTATCCCTATGTGTCCTCTTCCCAACCCCATAGGTGGAATTGATATTGGATGCTTCAACAAATAGTTATTCCCAATCTCCCATGATGACCTCATTATAGTCTAGTTTAGTAGAGGGAACTTGTACGAAGTGCCATATGTCACTATTTCAATATTCAATCCTGAAAACGATACCCAACAAACAATGGTACGTCCTATTTATGTCACTTTTACCAAAATTTGAATCCAATGCTCATAGAAAAATTTATGACGATCTTCTCAAGATCACCTCTTTAAAATGGAATTCGGGAGCCTGCAAAAACCATAACTTCCTCAAATCATATTTCCAAAAATATAGTGAATGAAGATATGATAGTTTTTCATAATGTTCATCAATATTTCGGCTCAAATAGGTTTTAATTTCAGCTTGTGAACTTTGTGTAAAAATATTTAGAGTGAAAATTCCAAGGTGACGTGTTTCAAGTGTTGAAATCCTTTGATGAGGAGGATATGAGGGTCATAATTTATAGAAATTCTTAGGTTTAAAGGGTCTTCAAAAAGTGAATGTTGGAGGGCTTTAAGGAGCTTAAAAATATTATTAATTATTGACTATTCAATGCCCAAAGCCAATGTAACTTCCATGAAACAACCCCATGTTGGCATTATGATGCATGTGTTGTCCTTGATGGCAACCCACTTGAAAAATACCAAGAATATGGATAAGCTCAGAGGTGGAAAAGTGATGGAACAAAATGGAAAAATGAGGGGACATAGATTTTACAGTCAGAGTCAGAAGATGGATAAAGGACATATTTGAAGAACTATACCTGAGTTGGTAAAGGCAAAGTCACGTATACACATAGATACAAAGAAGCAAAGTCAAATATGAGATAGCGAACTAATTTTATAATACCAAGGGTTTTTACCATGGTATTATCCCATAATACTGAGCTCAGTAATGGTTATTTGATCCCATCCAAGAATACCTTTGACACTTTTGTGGTTATTTCTCATTGTATTGACTAAGAATCAAACTATATAAGGATGTAAAGATCATAGTGCTAAGCATGAAAGAGTATGGGAATCAAATGCATATTTCAATTTGAAGTATATTTGCATGGAATGGGCTATAGTTTATGGATAGATCCCAAATAATGATCCACCCATGAATACAATGATGGATGAAGATATCTAGACCCGAAATAACTGTATTCACATGATGTATTTGTGAGATGTTTAGATCTATGGTTTGGCGTATGTTCGTTGTAGTGAAGGGTATGATCTGAGTAAGTTTGCAGTTCTAAAGTGTTGCGCAGTCCAGAATTATTTACAGATCTATAAATGGATTCAAAACGAGCAAATTATGTATATACGAGGGTTCGTCTATGCAAAGGCGTGTATATATTCAGTAAAAATACTAAGATCTATACACAAGTTGGTTTTGGAAGAAGTGCGTATAGTTGTGGATATGTCTTATGGAAGGCATGTATGCAAGTCGAGTTTTTGTTGAATAATGTTGAAGAAAATATATGATCAGTTTTGTTGTGTTTCTCCTATCTATCAATGTTGTCTTCATATAGATATGAGTTGTTTGAGTATTGATTATAATGCTACTTGATTTTTATTTAAGATCAGTTATTCGTTAATTGATTTATTATTGAGTGAATAGTTCAGTACCGTTACATGTACATTTTGACGTGTGGTATTTAGCTTAAATGAGTGTAGTGCGTCCACACTAAAAATATGAAGATAAGAGGCCTGCAAGTTGTCTTGAATTGAAGATGGCGGATCCAGTGTGAAAACTCATGAAACATGGTCCGTGGTGGTGCTGAGGCTTGAAGCCTTTAGTGACGAAGTTGAAGCTTCCTACTAGTAGAAGTTGGTGATCAGATATGGGGGTTTCAGCTCCCTTCTAGTAGTGGTTTGTAAACGAGAGCAGGGGGTCAAAGCTCCCTTCTAGTTGTGGATAATAAATGAGATCAAGGTGTTGGAGCTCCCTTCTAGTAGAAACTAAAGAACGAGTGAAGGTGGAATCCTTCTGCAAGTGGGTGCTTACATGTTGGTATGAGCGCTAGTCCAAGATTGTAAGTAGTATTTTATATAAGAAATATTGAAGAGAGAGACGAAAACAATAGTGGTTTTCTCCCTCATTCAGTTTCCACCTTAAATCATAGTTTTCATGTGTTTTTCTTATGTGTGATAATTTATTATGTTCTTTGTACACATGTATATTGCTTACTAAATTTTTTATGAATGAATGATGCACTGGCTTAACAGAAGTTACTAGAGATTTATCAAAATAATAAGTTAATTAGGCATACACAAGTTTCGTTAATGAAAGTCCTGTACATATGCTATTTGGATTGAGTAAAATTGTGTATAGAAATCAGTAAAGAAAATAAAATTTATTGTGGGTTTTAAATATTGGTTTACCCACACCCCCCCTCTTATTATTTTTCCCAACAATTTTAATTAGAGCAGGTCCTTCTAAAGGAGCTTGATCGGTTGAAGGAGATCCCTCACAATGGGAAGTCGTGAAGGAGTATTATATATCATGACACCACTGTTCCATGGAAGTAATCTATTATTCTGAAAGATATGAGCAAGAGATTATCTACTTGAAGTCTTGGAGCGGATGTCTGGGGCATCATGGAAGGAGGTTATCAATATCCAACAGCCATTCCTATATATGCAACATAAAAGTAGAAATATGAAACCAATGCAAATGATGTTGATGCCTTATTGGGAAGCTTGTCAAAATTATAATTTCTCAAAGTCATGAAGCTAAATTTAACAAAGGAAATATGGGACCAGATGATTCATATCTATGAAGGTGATGTGAAGGTAAAAAGTGCCAAACTTCAAACTCTTACAATTCAATATGAAAATCTCAGAATGCATGATGATGAAAGAATTACAAGTTTGTTTCTAAGAACAGATGATATTATGAATGCTCTGAGAAATATGGGTGAATATATAAGATATTCAAATTTAGTATAGAGAATCTTGAGATATGTAACTCCAAAATTCGATTCAAAAGTGTAATCCATTGAAGAAAATAAGGATATGCAGACTCTTACTATTGTTAAACATCATATAATTTTGACTGCTTTTGAAATGATAAAAGGAGGTCCCTAAAATGTCAGAGAATTTGCATTGAAGGCCTGTGAAAAAGTAAAATCAAAGGAATTTCTCAAGGAATCCAGTTATATATGAGAAGAAAAAGAGGAAAATTTTGTGAGGAAATTTCAACGAAGTACTGGAAGGTTTAGAGGTAAGCTTCCCTTGAAGTGTTTTTCTTATGGTAGAGTTGGTCATTTTGTTGCTACGTTTCCTTATAAAGAAAATCATGACAAAGGGAAAAATATTGAAAATAGGAGAAGTTTGTATACAAATGAAGATAGTGATGGTTTTTCAAATAGAGAAGAGGGAGATTGTGATCAAGATCTGCAAGTGCTCATGAAAATTTACTATTGATGATGATAATGAACAAAAAAAGGATTGTTTCATGGATGTTTTTTTTATTCTGACTCATCCGAGCATAAGCCCATTGATTACAGGTTAACTATATTGAGAAGAATCTGGATTTTGGATAAGTTCCAACATGCAATAAGAAATATCAAGAAAATATGGAAAATGAAGAAACTATGGTAAGAAACATAGGGAATTTTGACTCTACTGCAGTCATATGTTTTTAAAGTTGGCTTCTCATAATGACTGAAGGAGTGATGTAAGATACATTATCGAAATCATTAGTGTATCATCATAGGGGGAGAAATATATGGTGATTCCCATGGTTGGTTTGGTAATTCTCATTGTTTATATTTCTGACAGTGCATACGATGTGACAACATAATAAAGGTATAGACTTTACAACCTCAGGGGGAGATGTAGCTGTGAAATTTTTCAGTATTTCACATTTCTACATGGGTTGCATGAACTAAAGCTGTGTATATACACAAATTCATTTGAATATAGTCACGTATGTTTTTCTCTGATAGAAAAACAATGAGACACACTCAACAATAGACTCTGATATGTTGCTTGTAGTTACGATTTATTTTTCTTGATATGATGTTGATGGTTATAGTCTATTGATATCGTATTATTTTATGATTATTTGATTTATGAAGATGCTTTGATAAGTGATTTTTTGTGGTCAGACTTGACAGTGAGAAGGTAGCGTAGGTTCAGGGGGATCATTAGCCTTGCTAAGTATAATGCATTATTGGCATTATGTTTATAATGGTTGTTGAATTATGTTCGATGATCTCTCTCTATTGAGGTCCTTTGGTCTTGTTTATAATAGTCAAATTTGTAATTTCATGTAAAGTTCATGTGGAGACCTATGATGTAAATATTTTCATATTAATTCATGTATGGACTTTTTCAAATGTGTAGAGCCACTTGGTTGGGTGATTGATGTAAGTATGAGTCCTTCGAGACAAGTCATATATTGACGACTTATAGAGTCATGTACTTAATTGAAAATATATCTAAAGATTCAACATGTGTTCAAGGAGAGCATGGTAAGTATAGTGAAAATCAGATCTACAACGAAAGATAAACCTTCTTTCAACATTGGTCCTCCCTTTTCCCTTTATTTCAAAGGGGGAGAGTAGCTTGGTGTTTGAATAATGCTTATTTTAATGTGTCTATCAGCTATCTACAATTTGCGGTGATGAGACACCAACATAGTTTCCATCAAGTCCAAAGGGGGATATTGTTGGCATTATGATGCATGTGTTTTCCTTGATGGAAGCCCACTTGTAAAAGTCCAAGTATATGGTTAAGCTCAGAGGTGACAAAGTGATGGAATAAAATGACAGAACGATGGGACAAATGTTTTGCAATTAGAATCAGAGGATGGATAAAGTACATATTTCAGGAACTATATGTGAGTTGGTAAGGAAAAAGTCATGTATACATGTGGGGTATGAAGAAGCAAAGCCACATAAGAGCTTGCACACTAATTTTATAATACTAGGGGTCTTTACCATGGTATTAGCCCACAATATTGACCGTGTTAGTGATTATTTGATCCCATCCAAGTATACCATTGAAACCTGTGTGGTTTTTTCTCATGGAATTGGCTAAGGATAAAACTGTATGAGGTGAAGATCGTAATGCTAAACATGCACGAGTATGGGAATTGAATGAATACTTCAATATGAAATATATATGCATGGGATGGGATATATTTTATTAATGTATCTGAAGTAATCATGCACCCATGAATAACATGAAGGATGAGGATCTCTAGACTGGAAATAACTACGTAATTACATGATTTTTTTGTGATATTTTTAGATCTGTGGTCTGCGCATGATTTTTGCAGCGAAGGGTATGATCTGAGTAAGTTTGTAGTTCTGAAGTGTTGCGCAGTCATGAATTATTTACATATATATACGCGGTTTCAACACAAGGAAAGCAGATATACACATGGGTTTGGCTCTACAGAGGCATATATATATTCGATTAAATACGAAGATATATATGCAAGTTGGTTTCAGAAGAAGCACGTACATTCAAAAATATGTCTTATGGAAGGTAGGTATGCAAGCTAGGTTTTTAATGAAGGATGCTGAAGGAAATGTCTGATCAATTTTGTTCTATTTATGTTGTCTGTCAATTATGTCTTCATATAGATACCAATCTCTTGAGTACTAATTATGTTGCTAGTTGGTTTTGATTAAAGATCATTGATTGTTTGGTCGATTGATGATTTAGTGAATGATTCCATACAATTATATGTTTCATTTTGATGTATGGTATTGGGATAAAATTAGTGTAGCAGGTCTAGTTCTAAAATATGATGAAAAGAGGACTACAAGTTGTGTTGAAATGAAGAAGGTGGATCTAGTGTGAAAATTTATGAAACGTGGTTTGTGGTGGTGTTGAGGGTTGGAGCCTTCATTGACGAATTCAAATCTTCCTACTAGTAGGAGCTAGTGATAAAATCAGGGGGTTATGGCTTCCTTCCCATAGTGGCTAGGAAATAAGAGCAGGGGGTCGAAGCTCCCTTCCAGTAGTGGTTGGTAAAGGAGATCAGGGGGTTGGAGCACCCTTCCTGTAGCAGCTGGAGAACGAGTGAAAGTTGTAGCTTTCTACAGTGATCTAGGTGGATATTGATGGCCACCCACCTATTGCACTCGAGGCCCACCATTTTTTCTTTTAGTTTTTCGATTTCCTTAATTGTAGCATAGTTTACAATTTTTAGCAGTTTTTCAGGTCCTAAACTACCAGAGCCATTTTGAGGCCCTAAACAATGTTTTTTTTAAACATGGGAGGAACGTGGAAGTTCCTTCTATAATCCTCACATTAAATTTTGTAGTCCTGGAATAGATATTTCTAATGAGGTATTGCGTGGGTCAAATGGAGATCGTATGCCAAAGTTGTGTCCCTGGGAAGTTGATGTGCTAATTCACCCAAACAGGGCCCACAATTTTGGCGCTTCATCTCCTAGGTTTAGGTTTTTTGATGTTTAGGGTTCTCCACTATTTCCCAATAATAAATAAGCCCTCGAGACACACTGTAACACAGTTTAGAGGCCTGTAGTCACCACGTCTCTTCTCATAGATAAGCTACTAGAACCCTAGTTGTTTTATTTCCATTATATCTCTAAACAAATTTTAGTTCATTGATATTAATGAAATGAAGTGTTACTTTTTATGCATATTTGTATTTATAGCTATATGTTTATTATGTTGCATTCCTGCATAAATTCATATAAGTGGTGTCAGAGCGCTCTGCTTTTTCTTGATTCTTCTATGCATGTCCCCAACAAGGTTGAGGTATAAGGATTTAGGGCTTGATTTGGTTGAACCTTTTTAAGGTCAGCCTCATAAAAACCAATGGACGAGTTTGCTCTATCTCCTGAGTCTTCAAGTAACAGTGATTTGGTGCCATTCATAAGCAGAAGTAGCCCCATAGCAAAGGATTATAAAATCCATAGTGGACCATTGAGCACGGGATAAGATTACAAATTGCAAAATGTCGTCTAAACAAAATGAGTGAGTTACCATTACCGCAGGAGATATTTGTATGCCATCAAAGAGTCCCCGCCCATGGGATTCCTTAATATGAGTACTGAGACCATCAATAATCAAAATGACGGAAGATACCATCAAAGAGTCCTGCCCACGACTCATTTGAAGGAAATATGGGGGAAGATTGTTTATGATAATAGCATACTATACAGTTGCAATGCAAGCCATTATCCATTGAATAGAAGGCATTATAAAGCTAATCTTGTACAACACCATGCGGATATAAAACCAATCAACATTTTCATAGGCTTTGAATAAGTCAACTTTCATGATCATTGCTTTCATTTTTTTTTGTGTAGAGAGTGCAAAACTTCATGTGCCGACGCAATGGCATCATGTATAATATGGTTCAGAAGAAAACCATATTTTTCCCTCGAAAAATGAACTACAAGGATAACAGAAATCCTACGAGCGATCTCCTTTGATATCAGTTTGGATATCATGTTGCAGAGTGATATTGGCATAAAATATTTTAAGTTCTTCCGGCTGGAGGATGTAGGAATGAGCACAAGGAAGATAGAATTTGTATCTTTCAGAATTTTTCTATGAAGCTTGGATTCCTCAACCACCTCCAAGACGTCCTCCACCATGATGTCAAAAAAATGTGGGTATAATTCAACCAACCATTCATCAGGGATAGGGCTTTTATCATGATAAAATGATTTGAGTACCAACTGAAATTTCCTCTTTAGTGACAAGTTTAGTGAGGGCTTCATTTTCAACATCTCCAAACATTTTAGGATAGTGTTGAAGGGCCCACAGTTGATCTGCGATGTCGAGAATACCACACCTCTGGTAGAAATCAAAGAAATAAGTGTATGCATCCCTTTGTATATCAGGCGTTCATTGACCATGGATATGTCCTGAGCTTATATCTAAAAATTTGTGTTTTTATTTTTCCTGTTATTTCCAGTGATGAAAAAACTTGGTATTGTGGTCCGTTTCTCACAACCAGTTTTCCCTACTCTTTAACTTCCAAGTTATCTCTTGTATGCTTAGCATTTCATTCCTATGATTCTGTAGGGAATTTAGCCAATTGAGGATCTGTGGATCAGGGTTGCGACACTTAATTGCTTTGTATATTGCATTAGATTCCCTTGAAATTATTTGACGTTATTTGATCATTTGTTCCTTCTTTAGTATTACCCATGTTAGCATTTTGTACTTGATATTCAAAAGCTTCGGCACGAGATGGGAGGAAGTAGAAGATCTGAGGGAGGTCCCATCATGCTTCTAGAATTGCATAAACATGGACTAATAGTATGGGTCTTCCTGCCAAGCTCTATAAAATAAAAAAGGAAGTCTCTTACGCACAAGAGACTTCTGCCATTTGAGATAGATATCATAATGATCAGACAAATAAGACTTGATAACCTACAATTTCAAGTTTCCAAGAATCTCTGAAACACTTTCATGGAGTAAAAGCTGATCAAGTATTTTGGAAATGAAGGCATCTGCAGTCCTGTTATTGGTCCAAGTAGGAGTTTTAGGAAAAGGAAACATATCTACGAGATGATGATCAAAAAATATATGGAAACTCTATCCGCCATAGAGTTAGGGAAACTATTGAAACCCCAATGTTAAGCAAAGGACGGGGTGGCATTAAAATCACCCATGATGAAAAGGTTGTGAATATCAAGGATACCAATGGAATTAATGCAGTCTGAGAATGCAGGCCAAGTTCGGCATTGTGCTTATAGGTTAATAAAATGAAAGGTTTCAGAGACCCATTTGATATTTCACGAGAGGAGAATACCAATGAGGAAACCATAGGCATGAAATTTAGTGAAAAGAGGGTTCCACCGAGTGATAGGACTGGAAAATAACACATTAGAGTCCATCCTGACAATGTGTCAATCAGCATAGATGGAAAGGAGGTAAGGGATGGCTTTAGCAGTGGGGCACATTATTTCTTGAAAAAATGAAATAAAAGGAGAGGAGATTGAAAATATATTGTTAAGATTCAAAAAATTTGTGTGACCCCAAATACCACAAATATTGAGATAAATAATCTTATTTATGTTTCATGAGGGGCGGGCATGCACACTCCAAGTGCCCGAGAGTAAAAGGAGGAGATTATGGGGATATCATAGAGGCCATCAGAGCTAGCCACGGGACGAGATTAAACCTTCTTCCTGCCACAAAAATTTCGACCTCCATTCCTTCCCTTTCTAGACCGTCATAATGAGATCAAAGGCAGTAAAGATGATTATAGGCCACACAGGAAAGTGACACTAGTGAAAAATAAGGGAGGCCAAATCCAAAGCAGCATTCATAAGTGGAAAATCACAATCACTGCCAACAAATTTTCTAGGGGAATTGGGGGTAATTAAGTTCCCAAGAATCTGTTCAGGAGGAAAAGATACGAGTTTGAGAGGGGGGAATGGAGGGTGACCAAATTGCAGGGGCGGTGGTTCGGTTGCATGGTCCAGTCGAAGAGTCTGGGAGTTCAATAGAATTGGGAAAATGAAGAAAACCAATCACATTACACATGGGCAGGGAGGAAGTAATCTGATTTGGAGTGTCTACAGGGTTGCCACAGTTCTATCAATTATGGCAGAGGATAAAGCCTGAGTGTTTCGATAAGGAGAGGAGAGATATGATTATGATGATAAAGGAAGGGAAGAATGTAAAGGTGAGGCATGGGAAATACCTTGATGACACAGATGAGAGAAAGTGGTGTTGAGTTCTTCCCTAGTAGAGGTGTTAAGTGTCGTATGACTTTGAACTCGTTGGTTGATCGGATTCCATTCACGGGGGAACCTCTGCATCAAATGGCCGGTCTGGTGACATAAAATACACCTGAAGGGAAGCCTCCAATAAACAATCCCATTCCTAATTAGAACATTTCTCTTTAGCGGTGTCTTAGACAATCCCATTCCAAATCAATGTTGCCACTCAACTCACCAGAAAAATTGACTTCCACAAAGATCCATGCAATGCATTTATCATTTTCCCCCATACACCAAGGATCAATGTATCTGAGCTTCCCAATAGATTTTCCTATCACAATCAGAGCAATCGGCTTCGAATATTCCAAATGGAGGGTAGGAATTTTTACCCAAAGAAGGTTGTTTGGTGGAGCTTCCATGATCAGATTAAAATCAATGTACAATTTGTGCATCTGTAGGAAAATTTTGCCTCAGACTGAGGTCTTATGCAAAATCTTAGTGGCACCATATGAGTGAAGGAAGTGGATGCAGAACCAAGAATTCATTAACCCGCCCCTCTATATCCAAGAAATATTTTTATGCCTCCCTTTGTATATCTAGCGTTGATTGAACCATGCATCTCTCCTGAGCTTCTATCTACCAAATTTCATTTCTCTCTTTCCTGTTATTGGCATAGTGATAAAAAAAACATGGTATTATGGTCCCCTTCTCACAACCAATTTGTCCTACTCTTTAACTTCCAAGTGATCTCTTGGATTCTTAGTATTTCATTCTTACAATTCTCTAGGGCATTTAGCTAATTGTGGATTTGCGGATTAGGCTGTGAAACTCCATTGATTTGTATATTTCATCAGATTCCCTTAAATTTAGCTGAACTTATTTCATAATTTGTTCCTTCTTTAGCTTTCCCCATGTTCACTTATTGTACCCTAGATTCTAGAGCTTCTGCATGAGCTCGGAGGAATCAAAAGAGTTTCAAGAGGTCTCATCATGCTTCTAGAATTGCATAACCATGGACTGATATTTTGGGTCTTCCAACCAGGCTCTCTTAAATTAAAAAGGAAGTCTCTTACGCAGAGGCTCCTTTCACCATTTGAGACATATATCATAATGATCAGACAAATAATACTTTGTAACCTACAATTTCAAGTTTCCAAGAAACTCTAAAACACATTCATGGACCAAAAACCGATCAAGTATTTTGGCAATGAAGACATCTCCAGTCCTATGGTTGGTCCAAGTAAGAGTTTGAGGAAAAGGAAAATATCTACGAGATGATGATAAAAAAATATATGTAAAAGCTCTCCGCCATAGAGTCAGGGCAACTGTTGAAACGCTAGTGTTCAACAAAGGACATGGTGGCTTTAAAAACAACGATGATCAGAACAGTATGAATATCAAGGTTTCCAGTGCAATTAATGCGGTCCGAGAAAGCAAGAAAAGTTCGGCATGGTGCATATAGGTTAATAAAATGAAAGGTTTCAGAAACCCCCCTTGATTTCCCCCGAGAGGAGAATACAAACGAAAAACAATAGGCATGAAATTTAGCGAAAAAAGGGTTCCAAATAGTGATAATACCACCAAAAAACCCATTAGAGTCGATCCTAACAATGTGTTAATCAAGGAAGATGGAAAGGAAGTAGGGGATGGATTTAGCATCCGGGCACACTGTTTCTTGAAAAAATGCAATAAAAGAAGAGGATATTGAGAAAAGATTCTTAATATTAAAAAACTTTGTGTGATCTCCAAGGCCAGGAATATTGAGAGAAATAATGTGAATTATGTCTCATGAGGGGTGGTGTAAGACCCCTAGTTTTATGTTTCTTTCAACGTTATACATTTGAACTTTAATCCAAAGGGGAGTGGACCCCAATGGAAAAGTATGTGTGGATGTAATTAAGTAATTGATTATGAAAATTAAATAAAATATATTTGTGCAGATTGACCAAATGAGAATTATGAGATCACTTGCCAAATCCATGAGGATGGAAAGAGGCAAATACTTTCCCCAAAAATCTTTCAAAAATCCTTGAAAGAATTTATTTCCAAATTATATTTTGAGGAAAATCTAGTTTTTCCCCAATGAGGTGGAGAGTAGTTGGGAAGAGGTAAAAAAGCTGAGAAAAGCATAAATTAGCTTTAAAAATCCCTAAATAAGGGAAGCCTAGGCAAACAGGAAGAAAAGCATCCTGATATTTTGGACGCAAAATTAGAAGCAGGCTTTGTGGAGAAAAAAGCTTAAATAAGCTATTCCTTAACATATTAGAGGTTGGTTTGTTCTAGGAGATGATCTCAGCTCAGGGGTGAGTTCTGGGAAATAGAAGAACTCTACGGTTGGGAGGTTGGTCAATTGCAACAATGATATTTCTCTAAGTTTGTGAAAGGTTTTAGTACCTATTTCTCTACAAAATGGTTATACATAATTGTTTGATTAAAAAAATTGGATTTTTTAGTTCCTACATTTAATAGAATTGTACAGAACGAATTAACCATCTTAACTCTATAGAGTTGTAGAAATAGAAATCTGTGGGGGAGAATCCAGTAGAGTCTCTAAACCAATGTTGGTTTAAATCTAAGGATACATGTTACTCCACAGATAATTTAGTGATTTAAATTTAATTTGCTTCTGGTTAAATATAATGATTATGATATGTATACATAGGAGAAAGAAGCATGAGATTTCATGCACAGATATCTCAAATAGAACTAGACAAACTGAAATCTGAGTTGAGTAGGAGATGATAGAAAATACATGATGTACTATGGTAAATACACTGTCTATACACAAACATAAGCAAAAGAGAAATTTATTTCCTTCACATACCAATCTATTTCTATAAAATAATGAAGTAAATATCAGTATAGTGGAGGGAATAGCCATGAGAGTAGACTACCTAGTGATTAAAATAGTCAAAGTTCTATTAATAATATGCATGTACACATAGTTAAATTAATATAGGGCTGCAAAATAAGATTCAACCTGATTAGATAAACTTTTATATGAAGTTGAGACTACTAATTTAAAAGAAGGATGAGTAATAATGGCCTTTATATCAATTGGTTTGATTAGTAGTTAATTAAATTTCATATAAATAATTGTTAGAAATTATTGAAGAATGAGAAAAAAAAAAGGGGGGGGGAACATCTACTTGTAGTAGTAATAACATAAAGTGATGTAGAAATATAAGATGATAACTGTAAGCAAAACCCTCCTAATTCCCAGAAGCAGTCCAGAAAATAGTTGGATATATATCTTAAACCATGTTACAATTATAGAACAATTACTTGTGGGAATAAATACAAGAGATAAAAATTCAAACTGTGTCACATTAACCATGGAGAATCTGAAATAAAAACAGAGAATTCACTCAGACTTCTACATTTATTTCTATTATTAATACAAAATTCCTTTGTTAACAAATAGTACCCTCTGTCCCAAAATTTCGTTGTGGGAGAATCATAAATTTAAAATCAATACATATAACTGGGAATCATCAAATTTGTACAACTGTATAGATATAGCAGTAACCACGGTTTAGAGATGGGCGAACAAGGAAATAAATAGAAGAAATAACCTTAGCGTCTGAGTAAAATAATTAAACTACTCGTAGCCAAATTTAAATGACAAAGTGAAACCACAAAATTTATAGGTATGAGGGAAGTTCGACATGATAATGTTCATTAGAGTTCTTCCTGAAGATATTAAATAGACATTTGAGTAGTTAAATATTAGTGTTCATATACAGTGATCCAAAAAAAATTTCGGTACTAAAAAAGAAATTTATGCAAAAGTGTCGAGAACCCGTATTGGGGTTGAATCTCCAGAAGGAGAGGTCATTATAGAAACCAATCTGGTGGGACATTAACCCTGCATATTTCAAAATGAAATCTCAGAGGTCAGAGGATAAACCTACCCTGACAACCAAAGAGAGATTTCACGAAACAGGGTGACAGGGAGTACCTGTGTTCACATAAATTAAATAGAATTAAAATGGAAACAAATAACGAAAAAACTCTATATGAGTTCAATAAACCCCAACGAAAACTCAATCGAGAGAGAAACGGATTAAATCGAGAGAAAAGCGAGAGGATTGGATACCTGGTTGAGGTCGGAAGCTTTGACACCGAATACATTTCTGCAAGGAATAACAGAGTCCAAATAAAAAAAAACTCGCATAGTAAATGAAGGAACTCAAGTATAAACCTGTGAGCAAGAAATTAGAATGACCTTGTAAATATTCCCAATGATATCAAAGTTAACAACTTACCCTTCCAACTATCAAATGAGGAAGCAGCAATCACGGATTTTTGTGTGGGAGAAAATCGAACCAAGTGATAGCATTCTTCAGTAGGCCTATAAGGCATCGACCTCATAGATGAAATCTATGTTCTCGGCCATTAGGAAAAAAAAATTATATTAGTCGTGGGCGTAATCCATGTAACTAGCTTTCCCCAATACGAAACAACGATACAATGCAAACTAGAGATTTATGCCTCGATAGGCTGCAAGTCGAATGACAATACTTGAAAGGTGAAAATGATGATCTTCAGAGACAAAAAATAAATAAATCTGATATTCAGTTAAACTGAATGAAACCAAACAAATAGGAATAGCGCTGATATAAAGTACAAACCAGGCGAGATCTCTCACTAAGAGGTGGATTACCTGAAAGCTTGAATCGGTGCGACAATGTCGACATTCCTATGCTGAGGCCTGGATCCCAATTTCTCTTTCTCGACATGAGGACACCATGCGGCCAAACAAAATGAAACACATAAGTTTTTCATCAAGAGGAATGACTGATTATAAACATGACAGGAAACCCTAAGTCTCGAATGAGATTCACAGTCAGTTTAGGGTTTCAGAGATCGAGGGTGAGAAATCTGAAAGCCAAAGAAGTAGATCGAAGGCGATCCAAAATTTAATTACCAGGTACAAAATTTATAGACCTCGAGGAGAGATCAACCCTCAAATTAATAACTTTGGAAAAAAAATGAATCAACATGTACACCGAGTACTAGGAATAAATGAAGATATAATATATGCATGTTGCATCCAAGGTACGAGTAGCCAGTTCATAACGCTAATTTGACTGGGGAAGATTAAATAGTTAATCAATACTATTTATTGTAACCATGTAACGTAAGGAACAAGGTCACTCAACACATCAACCATACCAGAGGACGTACGAGCCACCCAAAGAGAAATCGTATCAATGATAGCGTATCATGCTTTTCATTAATTCATGAGCGGGGAACACAAATAATATAGTATTTTAACTATTCAATGGTTGGAATTAAGATTGAGTGACAGATTGGTAGAGGTAATTTGACATACAAAAGTAACCAAATCAATTTCTCTACACGTATAGGAAATCGAAACTCAAGTGGAAATTCGATATCCCTTCATTTTGATAGGTTCGAATTTATATACTACTCTTTGACGCTATGTTAACTAAAACCATATTGTAAATATTTGGGGCTGAGACAAATATGAAATGGATCGATTAGTACACAGTTAATTTAAAGGATAACGCATGGAGTTAAAAACCATGGGAAGTACTAACAAAAAGGGATTCATGTTAGAATTTAAGATATATATATATATATATATATATATATATATATATATATATATATATATATGAAAAATATATATAGAGAATAATTTATATGTATATCCTTGCATATATATAGAGAGTTAAATGGTTAATTGAAATTCATGTATAGGGTAAGACATATGGTAATTGGAGAAGACACAATGCTAGTAAGAAAACAGAAGAGTCACCAAAGTGAGACAACTAAGAGAATTCTGTGTAAGTAAAATGTCTATATTGATAGGTTAACAAGAAAAAAATTTGGGGTTTAGGGAGAGATGTTACAAATGGTATCAGAGCTCATGTTACATAAAACTGGGCTATTTTTGTTGTGCCCACTATTGTTGTGCGCTCACTGTATAAATTAATTATTTTTGAAAAAAAAAACAAAAAATTTCTAATATGTGTTGTTTAGTGTATAGTGGTGCTGAAACACAAAAGTCAAATGGCTGGAAGTGATGAAATTTATGTTGGTTTGCGTGATGAAGATAATACAACATATCCCAATGCTCCGGTGATGGCTATGTTGCATAGTTTGCAACAAGAAATGGCTGAGCTAAGAAGCCAGAATGACAGATTGTCATGAGCCAGTGAGGAGTAGGAAAATTTCATGAGAGAATTAACTTCGCAGAACAGCCAAGAAGGTGAAGGTTCCAGAAAGAGGAAGAAGGTTAAGTTCTCTAATGATTCTGAGGATGATGATACTACTAGGCATATATATAAGCAGAAAAAGGAATTAGAGGGGGAATTCTGAAATTTCAAACCTCCCTCCTATGATGGGGAGAAGGAGGAAGATGTGGAAGCCTGGTTGTTGAAAATGATTAAGTATTTCTAGGTCTATGAATATGAAAGCAATCTGAAGGCCAGATTAGCTTTCTACCAGCTACAATGTAAGGCTACCTTGTGGTGGGAGGAGACAAAAATGATCCATGCCATTGATGAAAAAACAGTGATTTGGGAAGATTTCCAAGTCAAGTTTAAAAACCGCTATTTGAACGAACATTAATATGATGATAAAGCAAAGGAATTCCATGAAATTAGACTCGGATAGCTCACTATTGATGATTTTGTCACCAAGTTTACAAATTTGTTGAGATATGTCCCTTACATTCGGGAAGAGAAGGCAAAGGTGCAAAGGTTTTTGAGCTATTTGCCTGCTGTGTACAAAGAGAAGATCGAGTTTGATAACCCAAAAAATATGGACGAAGTAGTGAGGAAAGCTAGATTATGCTACCAGTAGTTTAAAGGAAAGGGTGAGCATGGAAAAGGCTGGATAAACAGAGGAGAAATCAAAGGAAATAAACAAAAACTAGCTTACTTAATGAATTTTGGTAGGGATCATCAGCGAAAAAGGTTTAATAAACCAAAAGAAAGCCAAACTGCTCAGTCCCAAGTTGGGTCCAAACATCTAGATGGAGAAAACCAGAAGGAAGGCACAGTTAAAATGAGGGAGCCTTTGAAATGCTAGGGTTGTGGAGAACCTCATCTCTTTAGGGATTGTCCCCACCGAAACATTCAGATGATTATGAGGGATCAAGAAGCTACCACAGTCAATGATATAGCAAGAAATATACCCACTATCACCGCAGCCTTGGAGAATCGAAAGGCAGAACACCAAACTACAATGGTTGAAATGGAAGGTAAGATCGCTGACCAATCTGTTACTGTTTTAATTGATCCAGGTTCTTCTTTGAGTTACATTAGTCCACAAGTGGTAGAAAAATGCAATCTCAAAACTAAAAAATTTCAGCAGTCTTGGTTGGTCCAGTTAGCCACTGGTACCAAAAGGAAAGTAACTCATAAGTTACCCCAAACAACAATTAAATTAAATGATTTTCAAACAGAAGCGAATTTAAACATTCTACCCTTAGGCTCGTATGGCTTGCTGATAGGAATGGACTGGCTAGAAAAGAGAAAGGCTATGATGAACTGTTGGGATAAGACTATGCATTGCATAGATGAAGAAGGGAAACCTTTTATTCTCAAGGGAAAACCAAAACATATCTCTGTAAGACAAATATCAACACTACAACTAAAAAGAACAGCTAGGAAAGGATATCAAGTATACGCAGTACATGTTGAGGAATTAGACCATCAACCTGAAGCAAACTTGATGGATACGTTGCCAGTAGTGAGAGAGTTTAAGGAATTTTTTCCAGATGAAATTCCTCATCTTCCCCCCAAAAGAGAAATTTACTTTTCCATCGATTTGGTGCTAGGAGCAACACCTGTTTCCCGAGCCCCTTATCGAATGAGTCCCCCTGAACTCATGGAACTGAAAATGCAATTGCAAGAATTGCTGGATAAGGGTTATATCAGACCGAGTGTGTCTCCTTGGGGAGCTCCGGTGCTGTTTGTGAAAAAGAAGGATGGAACCTTTAGAATGTGCATTGATTACCGTCAGCTGAATAAGTTGACAATTAAAAACTGATACCTGTTGCCTCGAATTGATGATATTTTTTATCAGGTAAGAGGAGCTTCAGTATTTTCTAAGATTTATCTAAGAACTGGTTATCACCTGCTCCAAATTAAGGAGGAAGACATTAGTAAAACAACTTTTCGAACCAGGTATGGTCACTACGAATTTGTAGTCCTACCTTTCAGTTTGACAAATGCCCCTGCCACCTTTATGTGCTTAATGAACAGTATTTTAAACAAGTACTTGGATAAATTCGTACTAGTGTTCATAGACGATATTCTAGTTTATTCAAAAAGTGAGGAGGAGCACAAAGAGCACTTGAGGATAGTGTTGGAAACTTTGAAAGAAAACCAGTTATATGCCAAGTTCAGCAAATGTGAATTCTATAAGGACAAGACAAAATACTTGGGTCATATTATTTCTGAACAAGGGTTGGCCGTTGACCCTGAAAAGATAAAGGCTATTAAGGAATGGCCAGTGCCAACTGATGTTTCAGTAGTGAGATCATTCATGGGGATTGCAGGTTATTATCACAGATTTGTGGAAATATTTTCTGAAATAGCATATCCCATAACTTCACTACAAAGAAAAGGTGTCAAATTTGAGTGGACTGAAAAATGCCAAAACAGTTTTGAACAATTAAAATTAAAACTCACTACAGGCCCTATACTGAAGATTGCAGATCCTGATAAAGAATTTGTTGTGTGTACAAATGGATGTAGGGGGGGGATGGGAGGAGTCTTGTTGCAAGAAAATTCGGTTATTGCATATAAGTCTAGGAAACTTAAGACACATGAACAGAACTATAATTCATATAATTTGGAGTTGGCTGCTATAATTCATGCCTTGAAGATGTGGCGACACTATCTTCTTGGAAAATAATTTACATTGATGACTGATCATATTAGTCTTAAATATTTATTTTCCCAAACTTATTTGAATGCTCAACAAGCCAGATGGTTTTTCTTTTTGAGTGAATTTGATATGGATATAAAAAATATCAGAGGGAAGGAAAACAAAATTGCCAATGCACTGAGCCGAAATGCTTGCCAAAACATAAAAAACATTGGTAGCAGTGCTAATTTTAATTTAGAGGATCTAGTGAAAAAGGGAGAAGACTAGGATCCAAATTATGAGAATCTACAGGTGAAAATACTAAAGAAACAGATGGTTGAATACACTGAAAACCAAAAAGGGCTGATCTGCTACAAAAATAGATTGTATATCCCCAATGTGGAAACTCTAAAAAAATAAATCCTAGAGGAATATCACAAACAACCATATGCAGGGCATCCTGGATATAAGAAAATGCTAACAGCTTTGAAAAAGAAGTTGTTTTGGCCAGGAATGAAAAGAGATGTAGCAGAATATTTAGCTAGGTGTATGGAGTGTCAACTGGTTAAAGTTGAACATCAACATCTTGCTGGTCTTCTAAATCCTTTGCCGATTGCAGAATGGAAATGGGACATCGTTTCTATAGATTTCATAACAGGGCTACCCAAAACCAAATACCAACATGATTCAGTGATGGTGGTAGTAGACACTTTGACAAAAGTTGCACACTTCATACCTATGAAATCTACTTTTGGGACAGCCCAAGTAGCGGACGTGTTCCTGAAGGAAGTAGTAAGGCTCCATGGGGTCTCAAAGATGATTGTTTCGGATAGAGATGCTAAGTTCATAGCAGCCTTTTGGAAAGGTCTATTTTGGGGCATGGGTACTAAGTTGAATTTTAGCACTTCCTATCACCACCAGAGCGATTGTCAGACATAAAGAATGAATCAGAGTTTGGAGGATATGTTGAGAATGTATGTGATGGATAGGCCATCAAAATGCGAAGACTACTTGCATTTAGCTGAATTTGCATATAATAGCAGCTATCAATCCTCCATTAAAATGAGTCTGTTTGAGGCACTATATCGAAGGAAATGTCGTACTCCTTTGAGCTGGAGCCAACCTGAAGATAAGCTCATGTTGGGATCAGATGCTTTACAAGAAATGGAAAGAATTGTTAAAAAAATACAAAGAAACATCAAAACAACACAAGACTGACAGAAAAACTATGCTAATAACAAGAGGGTACATCGAGAATTCAAAGTGGGGGAGCATGTGTATTTGTCTATTAAACCCAAAAATGGCACACTTTATGCTGGAAGTTGTTCAAAATTGGCTCCTAGATATTGTGGGCCTTTTGAGCTGTTGGAAAGGGTGGGACTAGTGGCTTATAAGCTGGTCTTACCGCCCCATGTTAAAGTTCATGATGTGTCTCATGTTACATTATTAGAAAGATATATACATGATGCTTCTCACATTGTTGATTGGAATGTGATACAGGTGGAACCAAAAGGGGAGTTCCTTCCAGAACCGCTTCAAATATTGGAGTGGGAAGAAATTGAATTGAGGAATTGAACAGTAGCAAGAGTAAAGGTGAAGTGGAAGCACTTTATGTTGGAAATGTTGTCATTGATGGCAAAGGAGATGGCAAAGGAAGAACACCTGAGGCAGCAACAAGGCAAAGGAGATGGAAAAGGAAGAACACCTGAGGTAGCAACAAGGCAAAGGAGATGGAAAAGGAAGAACACTTGAGGTAGCAAAAGGAGAATTAAGGAGTAGCATCAGTCAAGGAGCAGATGAAACAAAGAGAGCATAAGACAAGTAGCTGAGGAATGAGACAGAGTGATGAGGAACAATTATTCTAGTGGGAAGACTGTGAAGCACTGTTAGGGAGAATACATCAATTCATTCTGCAGAATTAAATCAAGATGAGGAATAGAACTCTGGTAACGTAGCAGAGTTCGAAGTTGAGGAAAAGAACTGTTGAATTGAAGGCATAGAAGATCGGAGCCTCATAGGATGTGCTACAAGTATAACAGGTGGAGTGGATTCTATATACGCAATAGAGAAAGGAGCACAAAGAAACTAAGACAACAGATATAGCAGAAAGGAAGAGACAAAGAAGTAACAAATGCAGCAAAGGAGGCAGTGTTGAAGCAGAAACAGGTAGAGGCACAGCGAAGAACAGAGGCAGGGCAGCAAAAAGAAGCAGAGGCAGAGGCAGAGTGACAGGAGCAGCAGAGGCAGAGGTAGAGCCGTTATAAAATTCCGAGAATCGCCCAAGCCGACAGATACATTCATATGCATAATTCCAGAAATCGGACACTCCAACCGGCATTATACATATAATATAACACAAACTTATTCCGGGAATCGCTTCACTCCAGTGGCAAAAATATATATAACCATATATGTGCAGTGCATCACATAAACAAAGGTCCAAGGCATTTATATTATGGAGCGCATAAAACAAAGTTTGATAAGGTGGGACCCCTCTCCAATTGCAATCGGTGATCGCAAGGGCAGTGGAACATGCAACCAACTGAGAGTTGCGATTGCGATTGAAGCCCGGACCCGATGGGTGTATAAACGGGGGATAATACATATTTGAGTTATGGTCAAATCGCATCGGCATTGGTCAATCACATCGGAGAACATATGAGTTGCGATTGCGATTGGAAGTCCAGACCCGATGGAGGTATGAATTGTAATTCAAACTTGTTTGAAGTCCTTTCCCAATCGCATCGGCAAAATACAATGAACAGTGCCCAATCGCAACACATATTAAAAGACTTGCGATTGCGATTGAAGTGGCGGACCCGATGGCATTATACAATGGATTTAATAGGTTCAATCGCATTCGAGATCTTAATCGCAATCGGAACTTTCCGATTGATCGCACGACTTGTGTAATATGTTGCAATTGAAGTGGCGGACCCGATCCTGTTATATGCGGGAGTTAATATGTGCAAATCGCATCCGTGTTCTGATCGCAATCAGAACTTTTATACTGTGTGCCCCGATTGCATTTCTTCAAAGTTCGGACCCGATTGCGATATGAGCCATGCTTTATGTGGTCATCGCGTCCATTTGATCAATCGCAATCGCAAGTTTTGTTTGACACCACCGATCCGCCGACGGAGATGTGGGGCCGGACCCCTTCATATATTAGAGGCTGTGATTTGATTTATTGGATTGTAATATAAGACCAAAGGCTTAAGGTGGAGGGCGATTGTTTGTATAAAATAATTGCTGTGAGATATATAAAACATGGTTGCGGTTGTATTAAAACATGCCGCATGGTCTGTAGACCCACGGGCCTCAGCTTAACGGGAGGGCGACTATAAATGTAATACAATTGTAATATATGTATGTTCCGACCTGCGGAACTCACCACATCAACAAGACACTTGCTGCGTGTAAAGGATTGAATTACAGTCAGCAGATTCATTTATATATAAAGCGCTGGTATGAAAATAAAATAAAAATGCAGTTCATAAATTCAGGAGTTACGCAGCAGCCATAAACAGAAAGGCATACAGAGAAGAGAAAGGGACAAAGAGACAGTTAGAGAAAAGACAAATGCGCAGCAAGGCAAGAGACAAAATGAGTGAGCTGGAGTTCACATTGTAATTTGAATGTAAATGTTTTAATTGTTTTTATTGTTTGTGATGCATTGGCAAGTCTCTGGAAGAGAGCAAATATCCCACTGTAATATTAAAATAAGCACCTACAGTTACATTTTTCTGAGTAAGCTAAAAAGAGATGAGAAGGCAGAAGGCAAAGAGACATGACTGTCCATTTCGAATTCCCAGTAGAATACAAATAGTCATGAAGCTATCTTGTATAAAAGGGGGTAATATCCAAGAAGAGAGATTGATGAAAACAGAATGAGAAGAGGAGAGAGTGTGCAGCAGAATTGAAGATAGTTGAAGAAAATAAGAAAGCTGCAAGAGGTCAGAGAGTGTGAATATAGAGAATGCTGAGTATGAAGAATTGAGGATAAAAGAAGAGAAGAAGGAAGGGCTGAGAAGATATGATGCAGGTCTGATATAAGAGTTGATGAAAAACAAAAGAGAAAGTACAGAACAGAGCTGATATCCAAGGTAAATCAGCAAGTGTTTTTCTTTTGAAAGAATAAGGAAGTTGGAGCTTCCCTATCAAGTTGTAGCTTGATAGATGTCAGTTGTAGCTGACTGAGGTAGGAGCCTCCTGTAGGTTGGTGCCTGTAGAAAATAGATGGAAGTTGGTGCTTCCACATCAAGTTGTAGCTTGATAAAATGTCAGTTGTAGCTGACTGAGGTTGGAGCCTCCTGTAGGTTGGTGCCTGCAGAAAATTTATGGGAGTTGGAGCTTCCTTGCAAGTTGTAGCTTGCAGAATTGAGGATAGTGCCTTCTGTAGGTTGGTGCCTGCAGAAAACAGTGGTGAGAGGGAGTTGGAGCTTGCCTTTGCATCACAACAATAATAAGATGTGGTTTTCTCCGTTTATGGGTTTCCACTTATATCTGGTGTCTTTGTGCATGATGTTTATGTGTTGATGTGATTTATCTCATCTGCTTAATACTTGCTGCTGTCATGTTCAATCTGCTATTACATTAACAAATCTATTTGATAGCAATACTTGTTGCTCACATATTAAGTCGACCATGAAATGAAGGTGTAAATAAGATTTAAAAGAAAATTTAGAAAAGTCCATGTATGTGTCAAACTGATTCACCCCCCCCCCCTCTCAGTTTAACTAAGGGTTCAACAATTGGTATCAGAGCCAGTTCCTTTGGTGTAAGCTTAATAGCTTGAAGGAGATCTGGTTGAGTCATGGACTATCAAAATGTACCTGTGCTAAATACAACTAACTTTCCTGAATGGAGAGATAAGGTTAAGACATGATTTATGGCTGATGATCCAGAGGTATGGAAGCTTGTTTGTGATGGTTACTGCACAGACTCACCCATAGTGAAAGAACAACAGAGGAATGCTAAGGAAAAATGTGTGATATATGACAATCTTCATAACAAGGACCTTGAGTCGATAATGGATTTAACCTCTGCAAAAGAAATCTGGGATAGATTGCACTTCATACATGGAGTAGACACTAAGGACTGCACCGACAAGAAGGATAAGAGAATTAAGAAAAAGAGAAATTCATGTCAAAAAGAAGAATCTCAATCAAATGAAGTACCTGCTAGTGTGAATGGTAGTAAGAACCATGAAGAAATTGCAGCTGAAGAAAGGGCCAAACTTGACACTGCTTTGACTGAAATAGAAATATTGAAGAATGAAAACAAAGACCTTAAGATAGTGATGCAAATATGTGATGAGAGAGAATTTGAAGATAAGAAAGAAATTGTTGGCCTAAGGACACACCTTGAAGAAGCAAGGAAGATAGAAGACACTCTGCTGCAACAAATGAGAAAGAAAAGTCAGGAATGTGAAAGATTGGAAGAAGAAGTGATGAGCCTAAGAAAGAACTTAGAAAAAGCCCAAAGAGAACTACTAATGAGTACACCTCTAATGAAAAGCTCTAGACAGTTGGACCAAATTCTCAATGCTCAAAGACCACCTCACATAAAGGCTGGGATAGGATATGAAGGGGAAACCAGCAAGTCCAAGATTGAAGATAAAAGGAATGTCATTTTTGTAAAGCGAGCAAAGGAAGATGAAGCAACTCAGAAGATTCCCACTGAAGAAGAAGCCAGCAAGAACAAGATTTGTAAAGAAACAAACATAACCAAGCAACAACATGAGAAGACAAAGAATGAAGGGATGAAACAATCAGCTACTAAAGGCTCACATGCTCCTAAGGATGAAGTGAATAAATTTGGAAGTTGTCAAAAGAGGTTCTTTCCTCCTATGAAAAATAGCACATGTTTCTCTTGTCATAAACCAGGACATAATGCAGCACAATGTAAGAGAAGGTCTATCAACTCCAACCAGCAAAAGATGCAGCAAAAGAGAAGAACCCCTCAAGCAAGAAAAGGGAAAAGACAATCTTCCACCAGGTATACAAATCATTTCCATGGCTACTGTTATGCATGCAATGAATTTGGACATAAATATGTTGATTGTAAATTATGTTCAAAAATGGGAATGAAATATTATACATCAGCTCAAATGCACCTTGGTCAAATAAGATGCTATGTATGCCTCAAGCGTGGTCACAAAGCTAAAGACTGTAAACTGCCATATATATTAAAGAACTCCAGACAGAGGATGAAATCCAATCCAATCAAACAAAACTATGAATCAGAAAGGAGTGCAGACATTATGATGAACCCCAATAGAGTATGGAAAGAAAAGAGAAAAGGGGAGCCTATCATCTCAATAACATAATAAATCCGCCATAGTCTCAGGGGGAGCTGCTCTAGGAAGCAAAGAAAAAATCCATCCAGTGACAAATATGAAGCAACATCCCAGGGGGAGAGCAGTTCATATATTTACCCCATAAAAGTAGTCTAAGAAGATCTCCTTGGAATGATAACAGCTATGAGATCAGTAAGAGAAATGAAGTTTCTCTAACAGAGATCTATGGAAGAAGAAGACCATCTGAAACTCACAATAGCCAGCAAAATTGTTAGAAGGAGAACAGAGGCAGCAAAGGCATTTGACTAGTTAAATCCTGTGACGAGAATTCTGTATGAATGAGACCCTGTAGCAGAATATTTATAAGAAATGCATAAGAAACCTCTGCATAAGAATAATGAAAACCGTGTTATGTATGGTGGAAATCGACAAAGGTTATGTATGGTGCAAGGGTTGTGAATGGTGAAGCGGAACCATACTCAAATGCGCAATGTGAATGGTGGAGCGAAACCTTCATGAGTGGGTTCAAATCATTATAATATACTGAAAAACGACTATTTAATAAAGAAGATCGAAACCTTGGTGAAACACTGTAGCAAAACCACTTATGGTTTCCGGATTATTTCGCACCACTTTTGGTCTGGAGGCAGTATTATCTAGAGGGCTAGCGATTCCATAAGATTGTTGACACGTGGCATAGGTGGTATTGGAAGCCACCGTTTAACCTACGATTTCGCAAGTTAACCAGGACACTGAGCGGAATTTCTCAGGACCGTTGATTTGAGAAGGGGACATCCGGCGGTGACTATTCGATGAAGATACGCGAAGTTTAATAAAAGTGCGCGGAAGATAGAGGAGGTACGGTGCATAGGTAGGCCTGTCCGAAATTATTATTATAAAGTTTGTTTTTCAAAGCATGGAGTATTAATACAAGGTCGGGCGGCGAACTATAAAGCGAGTGGTATATTCAAATCTTCAAAGGTTTGTTATGAAGTCTGGTTGCGATTATTAAAAAGGCATCAAGAAGCCATGGTAACAGTTGAATTGGTATATAAAGCAGTGTATAAAGAAGCAGTGATTCTGGAACTGTCATAGAAAATAAAATGCAGTGACATTCTTTCAAATCAGGATGACAAAATAAGTAGCAGGTTAATGATGCCAAGATCAGATTTAGTATATTGATGATTGTTGGTGTGAACAGTGGGAAGATCAATAGTGGAAAATATGGGTTCATGTGCAAGCTAAAATGAAATCTCTGCATGGTTTATCAAGGTAATATCGATTGGTACTAGGTACAGGTCACATATCTATCAATAGAATATCAAGAGTTATCATGGAACAGCAATATGATACAGGTCCTCAAGATCAAAGAACTATGGCAAAAGAACCTCAAGCACAAAGGATTTGTAGGGGTTGTTTTGGAAGAGTGTGTAAGCAGTGAAAGTCATTAGTCTCTTATATTGAAAGATATTGCCTATCCTCACAATAAGCTGTAAGCTCTGGTGTGATTCATTTATTTACAATAACAACAAGGACCTTTCAGTCTTTAAGTGTATTATCCCTGTCAGTAGTTTAGCACAGATTACCAATAATAGGCAGTACAGGTGAACCACGGCAATAGAAGATATATTGGCATCATCACAACGGAATAGATTTTGACTACAGATGTCTATTGCAGAAGAAGACATATTCCATCTGCAATCTTCCTCAACAGAAATATATTGGCACACTACATCAGATATAGACCAAAGTATAGTTGAAGCAAGCCTGATCTGTCACTCGGAGCATTCACAATCTTTAAGTCTTGATCCAATGATGCATCTCTTATTATACAAGTCTAATTATAGTTGTCATTACTTTGGAATGATATCGACTTAATGTGTATATACAAGTTAAAATATTCTCAAAAGTGTTCTCTCTACAAATATTGTACACCAGTATAGAGCAGCATGGTACAAATTCAGAAGAAGAATGCCTAAACACATCTCAGAGAGAGAAAATGAAAAGATAGAATCTACACTAAGAAATGTGCAACCCTTTGCCATTGATGTCAAAGGGGGAGGAAAAGCAGGTAATAGAAGAAAGGGTCTTCTAAAAGAAACTAGACAGAGGAAGACTTGGAGGAAGCATTGGATTATTGGTGGATATGTTGCCATCAATGCCAAAGGGGGAGACTGTTGGAAATGTTGTCATTGATGGCAAAGAAGATGGCAAAGGAAGAACACCTGAGGCAGCAACAAGGCAAAGGAGATGGCAAAGGAAGAACACCTGAGGTAGCAACAAGGCAAAGGAGATGGCAAAGGAAGAACACCTGAGGCAGAAAAAGGAGAATTAAGGAGTAGCATCAGTCAAGGAGCAGATGAAACAAAGAGAGCATAAGACAAGTAGCTGAGGAATGAGATAGAGTGATGAGGAACAATTATTCTAGTGGGAAGACTGTGAACAACTGTTGGGGAGAATACATCAATTCATTCTGCAGAATTAAATCAAGATAAGGAACAGAACTCTGGTAACGTAGCGGAGTTCGAAGTTGAGGAAAAGAACTGTTGAATTGAAGGCGTAGAAGATCGGAGTCTCATAGGATGTGCTACAAGTATAACATGTGGAGTGGATTCTATATATGCAATAGAGAAAGGAGCACAAAGAAACTAAGACAACAGATATAGCAGAAAGGAAGAGACAAAGAAGTAACAAAGGCAGCAAAGGAGGCAGTGTTGAACTAGAAACAGGCAGAGGCACATCGAAGAATAGAGGCAGGGCAGCAAAAAGAAGCAGAGGCAGAGGCAGAGCGACAGGAGCAGCAGAGGCAGAGGCAGAGCCGTTATAAAATTCCGAGAATCGCCCAAGCCGGCAGATACATTCATATGCATAATTTCGGGAATCACACACTCCAACCGGCGCTATACATATAATATAACACAAACTTATTTCCGGGAATCGCTTAACTCCAGCGGAAATACAATGCATATAATACAGAACCATATACCGGGAATCGCACACTCCAACCGGCGTTATACATATAATATAACACAAACTTATTCCGGGAATCCATTCACTCCAGTGGCAAAAATATATATAAACATATATGTGCAGTGCATCACATAAACAAATGTCCAAGGCATTTATATTATGGAGCGCATAAAACAAAGTTTGATAAGGTGGGACCCCTACCCAATCGCAATCGGAGATCACAAGGGCAACGAAACATGCAACCAACTGAGAGTTGCGATTGCGATTGAAGCCCGGACCCGATGGGTGTATAAATGGGGGATAATAAATATTTGAGTTACGGTCAAATCCCATCGGCATTGGTCAATCGCATCGGAGAACATATCAGTTGCGATTGCGATTGGAAGTCCGGACCCGATGGAGGTATGAATTGTAATTCAAACTTGTTTGAAGTCCTTTCCCAATCGCATCGGCAAAATACAATGAACAGTGCCCAATCGCAACACATATTAAAAGACTTGCGATTGTGATTGAAGTGGCAGACCTGATGGCATTATACAATGGATTTAATAGGTTTAATCGCATCCGGAATCTTAATCGCAATCGGAACTTTCCGATTGATCGCACGACTTGTGTAATATGTTGCGATTGAAGTGGCGGACCCGATCCTATTATATGCGGGAGTTAATATGTGCAAATCGCATCTATGTTCTGATCGCAATCGGAACTTTTATATTGTGTGCCCCGATTGCGCTATGAGCCATGCTTTATGTGGTCATCGCGTCCATTTGATCAATCGCAATCGCAAGTTTTGTTTGACACCACCGATCCGCTGACGGAGATGTGGGGCTGGACCCCTTCATATATTAGAGGTTGTGATTTGATTTATTGGATTGTAATATAAGACCAAAGGCTTAAGGTGGAGGGCGATTGTTTATATAAAATAATTGCTGTGAGATATATAAAACATGGTTGCGGTTGTATTAAAACATGCCGTGTGGTCTGTAGACCCACGGGCCTCAGCTTAACGGGAGGGTGATTATTAATGTAATACAATTGTAATATATGTATGTTCCGGCCTGCGGAACTCGCCACATCAACAAGACACTTGCTGCGTGTAAAGGGTTGAATTACAGTCAGCAGATTCATTTATATATAAAGCGTTGGTATAAAAATAAAATAAAAATGCAGTTCATAAATTCAGGAGTTACGCAGCAGCCATAAACAGAAAGGCATACAGAGAAGAGAAAGGGACAAAGAGACAGTTAGAGAAAAGACAAATGCGCAACAAGCCAAGAGACAAAATGAGTGAGTTGGAGTTCACATTGTAATTCGAATGTAAATGTTTTAATTGTTTTTATTGTTTGTGATGCATTGGCAAGTCTCCGGAAGAGAGCAAATATCCCACTGTAATATTAAAATAAGCACCTACAGTTACATTTTTCTTAGTAAGCTGAAAAGAGATGAGAAGGCAGAAGGCAAAGAGACATGACTGTCCATTTCGAATTCCCAGTAGAATACAAATAGTCATGAAGCTATCTTGTATAAAAGGGGGTAATATCCAAGAGTATAGATTGATGAAAACAGAATGAGATGAGGAGAGAGTGTGCAGCAGAATTGAAGATAGTTGAAGAAAATAAGAAAGCTGCAAGAGGTCAGAGAGTGTGAATATAGAGAATGTTGAGTATGAAGAATTGAGGAGAAAAGAAGAGAAGAAGGAAGGGATGAGCAGATATGATGCAGGTCTAATATAAGAGTTGATGAACAACAGAAGAGAAAGTACAGAACAGAGCTGATATCCAAGGTAAATCAGCAAGTGTTTTTCTTTTGAAAGAATAAGGAAGTTGGAGCTTCCCTATCAAGTTGTAGCTTGATAGATGTCAATTGTAGCTGACTGAGGTAGGAGCCTCCTGTAGGTTGGTGCCTGCAGAAAATAGATGGGAGTTGGTGCTTCCACATCAAGTTGTAGCTTGATAAAATGTCAGTTGTAGCTGACTGAGGTTGGAGCCTCCTGTAGGTTGGTGCCTGCAGAAAATTGATGGGAGTTTGAGCTTCCTTGCAAGTTGTAGCTTGCAGAATTGAGGATAGAGCCTCCTATAGGTTGGTGCCTGCAGAAAACAGTGGTGAGAGGGAGTTGGAGCTTGCCTTTGCATCAAAACAATAATAAGATGTGGTTTTCTCCCTTTATGGGTTTCCACTTATATCTGGTGTCTCTGTGCATGATGTTTATGTGTTGATGTGATTTATCTCATCTGCTTAATACTTGCTGCTCTCATATTCAATCAGCTATTACATTAACAAATCTATTTTATAGTAATACTTGTTGCTCACATATTAAGTTGACCATGAAATGAAGGTGTAAATAAGATTTAAAAGAAAAGTTTTAAAATTCCATGTATGTGTTAAACTGATTCACCCCCCCCCCCTCTCAGTTTAACTAAGGGTTCAACACTTTACTGCTGAAGAAGCTACCTGGGAAAGAGAAGCTGAGATGATGGAAAAATATCCATCCTTGTTTGGAAAATGAACTCTAGTAACTAGTTATCAACACCGAAGACGGTGTTTGATTTCAGAGGGGGAATATGTAACACCCCTACTTTTATGTTTCTTTCAAAGTTAGACATTTTAACTTTAATCCAAAGGGGAGTGGACCCCAATGGAAAAATATGTGTGGATGTAATTAAGTAATTGATTACGAAAATTAAATAAAATAAATTTGTGCAGATTGACTAAATGAGAATTATGAGATCACTTGCCAAATCCATGAGGATGGAAAGAGGCAAATACTTTCCCCAAAAATCTTTCAAAAATCCTTGAAAGAATTTATTTCCAAATTAGATTTTGATGAAAATCTAGTTTTTCCCCAATGAAGTGGAGAGTAGTTGGGAAGCAGTAAAAAAGATGAGAAAAGCAGAGAGCAGTTTTAAAAATCCCTAAATAAGGGAAGCCTATGCAAACAAGAAGAAAAGCATCCTGATATTCTAGACGCAGAATTAGAAACAGGCTTTGGCAAGCAAAAGCTTAAATAAGCTATTCCTGAATAGATTTGAGGTTGGTCTGTTCTAGGAGATGATCTCAGCTCGGGGGTGAGTTCTGGGAGACAGAAGAACTCTAAGGTTGGGATGTTGGTCAATTGCAACAGTGGTATGTCTCTAAGTTTGTGAATGGTTTTAGTACCTATTTCTCTACAAAATGGTTATACATAATTGTTTGATAAAAAAAATTGGATTTGTTAGTTCCTACATTTAACATAATTGTATAGAAAAAATTAACCCTCTTAATTATGTAGAGTTGTAGAAATAGAAATATGTGGGGAAGAATCAAGCAGAGTCTCTAAACCAATGTTGGTTTAAATCTGAGGATACCTGTTACTCCACAAAGAAATTAGTGATTTAACTTTAATCTGCTTCTGGTTAAATAGAATGACTCTAATATGTATACATAGGAGAAAGCAGCATGAGATTTCATACACAGATATCTCAAATAGAACTAGACAAATTGAAATCTGAGTTGTGTAGGAGATGATAGAAAATACATGATGTACTATGGTAAATACACTGTCTGTACACAAACAGAAGCAAAAGATAAACTTATTTCCTGCACATACCAATCTATTTCTATAAAATAATGAAGTAAATATCAGTATAGTGGAGGGGATAGCCATGAGAGTAGACTGCCTAGTGATTAAAACAATCAAAGTTCTATTAATAATATGCATGTACACATAGTTAAATTAATATAAGGCTACAAACTAAGATTAAGCCTGATTAGATAAAATTTTATATGAAGTTGAGACTATTGATTTAAAAGAAGGATGAGTGAAAATTTCCTTTATATCAGTTAGGTTGATTAGTAGTTAATTAAATTTCATATAAATAATTGTTATAAATTAATGAAGAATGAGAAAAAAAAGGGGGGGAACATCTACTTGCAGTAGTAATAACATAAAGTGAAACAGAAATATAAGATGATAACTGTAAGTAGAACCCTCCTAATTCCCAGAAGTAGACCAGAAAATAGTTGGAATATATCTTAAACCATGTTACAATTATAGAATAATTACTTTTTGGGAATAAATACAAGAGATAAAAATTCAAACTGTGTCACATTAACCGTGGAGAATCTGAAATAACAACAAAGACTTCACTCAAACTTCTATATTTATTTCTATTATTAATAAAAAAATGCCTCTATTAACAAATAGTACCCTCTGTCCGAAAATTTCATTGTGGGAGAGTCATAAATTTAAAATCTATACATCTAACTGGGAATCATCAAAGTTGTACAACTGTATAGATATAGTAGTAACCATGGTTTAGAGATGGGCGAACAAGTAAAGGAATAGAAGAAATAACCTTAGCGCCCGAGTAAAACAAATTATACTACTCGTAATAAAATTTAAATGACAAAGTGAAACCACAAAATTTACAGGTATGAGGGAAGTCCGACATGATAATGTTCATTAGAGTTCTTCGTGGAAGATATTAAATAGACATTTGAGCAGTTAAATATTAATGTTCATATACAGTGATCCAAATATTTTTTCGGTACAAAAAAATAAATTTATGCAAAAGTGCCGAGAACCCATATTGGGGTTGAATCTTCGGAAGGAGAGGTCATTATAGAAACCAAGTCGGTGGGACATTAACCCTGCATATTTCAAAACAAAATCTCAGAGGTCAGAGGATAAACCTACCCTGACAGCCGAAGAGAGATTTCACGAAATGGTGTGATAGGGAGTACCCGTGTTCACAAAAATTAAATAGAATTAAAATGGAAACAAATAACACAAAAACTCTACAGGAGTTCAATGAACCCCAACGCAAACTCAATCAAGATAGAAACAGATTAAATCGAGAGAAAAGTGAGAGGATTGGATACCTGGTTGAGGCTGGAAGCTTTGACACCGAATACATTTCTGCGAGGACTAACACAGTCCAAATAAAAAAAACTCGCATAGTAAATGAGTTAACTCAAGTATAAATCTGTGAGAAAGAAATTAGAAAAACCTTGTAAATATTCCCACCGATATCAGAGTTGACAACTTACCCTTTGGACTATCGAATGAGGAAGCAACAATCACATATTTTTGGGTGGGAGAAAATCAAACCAAGTGATAGCATTCTTCAGCAAGCCTAGAGGGCATCGACCTCATAGATAAAATCTATGATCTCGACCATTAGGGAAAAAAAGAATTATAGTAGTCATGGACGTAATCCATGTAACCAGATTTCCTCAATACGAAACAACGATACAATGCAAACTAGAGATTTACGCCTCGATAGGCTGCAAGTCGAATGACAATACTTGAAAGGCGAAAACAATGATCTTCAGAGACAACAAAAAAAAAACTCTGATATTCAGTTAAACTGAATGAAACCAAACGAATAGGAATAGTGCTGATATAAACTACAAACCAGGCGAGATCGCTCACTAAGAGGTGGATTACCTGAAAGCTTGAATCGGTGCCACAATGTCGACATTCCTATGCTGAGGCCTAGATCCCAATTTCTCTTTCTCGACGTGAGAACACCATGCGGCCAAACAAAATGAAATAGAGAATTTTTTCGTGAAGAGGAACGATTGACTTTAAACATGACAGGAAACTCTAAGTCTCGAATGAGATTCACAGTCAATTTAGGGTTGTAGAGATCGAGGGTGAGAAATCTAAAAGCCCAAGAAGTAGATCGAAGACGATCCAAAATTTAATTACCAGGTACAAAATTTATTGACCTCGAGGAGAGATCAACCCTCGAATTAATAACTTTGGAAAAAAAATGAATCAACATGTACACCGAGTACCAGGAATAAATGAAAATATAATACACACATGCCGCATCCAAGCTACGAGTAGCCAGTTCATAACCCTAATTCGACTGAGGAAGATTAAATACTAAATCAATACTATGTATTGTAACCATGTAATGTAAGGAACAAGGTCACTCAACACATCAACCATACCACAGGACGTACGAGCCACCCAAAGAGAAATCGTATTAATGATGGCGTATCATGCTTTTCATTAATTCATGAGTGGGGAACACAAATAATATAGTATTTTAACTATTCAATGGTTGAAATTAAGATTGAGTGACAGATTGGTAGAGTTAATTTGACATACAAAAGTAACCAAATCAATTGCTCTACACGTATAGAAAATCGAAACTCAAGTGGAAATTCAATATCCCTTCATTTTGATAGGTTTTAATTTATATATTTCTCTTTGACGCTATGTTAACTACAACCATATTGAAAATATGTGGGGCTGAGAAAAATATGAAATGGATCGATTAGTATACAGTTAATTTAAAGGAGAATGCATGGAGTTAAAAACCATGGGAAGTACTAACAAAAAGGGATTCATGTTATAATTTAAGATATATATATATATATATATATGAAAAAAATATATATATAATAATGTATATGCATATCCTTGCATAGATAGAGAGTTAAATGGTTAATTGAAATTCATGTATAGGGTAAGAAATATGGTAATTATAGAAGACACAATGCTAGTAAGAAAACAAAAGAGTCACCAAGGTGAGAAAACTAAGAGAATTATTTGTAAGTAAATTGCCTATATTGATAGGTTAACAAGAAAAAAAATTTGGGGTTCAGGGAGAGATGTTACAGGTGGTCATGCATACTCTAAGTTTCCGAGAGTCAAAGGAAGAGATTATGTGGATATCACGAAGGCCATCATATTTATCCAAAGGACGAGATTGCAGATTATTCTTGCCACATAAATGTGACTTCCATTCCTTCCTTTTTTCTGGACCTTCATAATCAAAGAAAAGGTGATAGAGATGATTTTAGGCTACACAGGAAAGTGACACTCATGAACCATAAGGGAGGCCATATTCAAATCTGGGATCATAAGGAGAAAATCACAATAACTTTCAATAAATTTTCTAGGGGAGTTAGGGGGCATTGAGTTGCCAATAATAGGTTCGGGAGGTGAAGATGTGAAATCGAGAGGGGGCATGGCTAGTGACTAGACTGCAGGGGTGGAGAGTTTGTTGCATCGTCTAGTCAAATATTCGGGGAGTTTAATTAAATCGGGCAAAGGAGGATGATAAAGCACATTACACATGGGCATGGAGGAAGTAATCTAATTCGGAGCATCCCACAGGGTGGAAACAGTTCCATCAATTAAAGTAGAGGATAAAGCTTGAGTGTTTCGATGAGGAGAGGAGAGATCTGATGATGATGATAAATGGAGGGCAGAATGTAAAGGTGAGGCATGGTATGTACCTCTATGACATGACATAGATAGATTAGTGCTCAGTTCTTCCCTAGTATAGGTGTTAAGTGCAACCCAAGTTTGAACTGGTTGGTTGATCAGACTCCTTCCATGGGGTCACCACCGCATCAAATGACCTGTCTGGTGACATAGAAGACACCAGAAGGGAAGCCCCAAATAAACAATCCCATTATTAATAAGAACATTTCCCTTTGGAAGTGTCTCAGATATTCCCATTTCAAATCAATGTTACCACGCAAACCACCAGAAAAATTGACTTCCACCCAGATCCATGCAATGTGTTTATCATTCTCCCCCATACACCCAGGATCAATGTATTTGAGCTTCCTGATAGAGTTTCTGTTGGAATATTAATTCCAACTTCCCACATAAACAACAGGATGAAAAATTTAATTTGATGGGATTGAAAGACGGTAAACACCAGGGAGAATTTAAGACTGGTAAGAATTTGGGAAATGACAGGAAAGGCGATGGAAATCTCTAGTTTTGATTCATTCAAAACCTCCCTCTTTCAAGTCTTTGCACCTCTGTTCTTATTCGCACTCAACTACCGCATTGAACACCCACCAACTCCATTCAATGCAAAGGCAACAACATTCTGGGGGGCGCAGCAGGCTTCAACAGAAAAGGGGAAGACAACCCCCGAAATGAATGACATCACCGATTTTTGGGACCCACCAAAGCAATTTCGGGAGGTGAATGGAACTCACGTGCATGGTCTCCAAGAAGCCCCCAGAAATCATAAAGGGAATAAGGTTTTTAACCTTCGCACATAAAGTTTTTGATTTAATTTGTATTCACCGCACATGTTTTATTTTTAACTTTGAGTTAATTCTTTTTTTATCGCAGTACATTTAGAGTTTTAACTTTGGTTATATGTATTATAAATATGAGATATTGGGCAATCACTATGAGAGCCTTGTTTTCTTCACAGGATATATGGGAGCTACTTGAGAAGGACTGGCTACCCAGAACAAACAGATGCAACAGTATTGGCTGCTTTGACACTAGCAAAGAGAGATTTGTTAAAATACAATAGGAAGAAGCACTCCAAAGCCCTCTTCTATCTTTTTCAATCTGTAAATTAGAGTATTTTCCCAAGGATTTCAGCAACAACAAAGTATAAAGAGGCATGGGATATTCTCATTATAGCCTATCAAGGCATGGAGAAGGTGAAGACAGCAAAGTTGCAAATGCTGAGGAGAGATTTTGAAACTCTCTGTATGAAAGAGTGAAAAAATATAGACTCATTTTTCACCCACGTTATTGGGTTGGTTACCTAGATAAGGTCTCATCGAGAGACAATTGAATAAAGAAGGATTGTGGAGAAAATCTTGAGAAGTCTACCCTCAAAATTTGATGCCATAGTAGTGGCAATAGAAGAAACAAAGGAACTCTCACAATTTATAGTGGATGAGCTGATTGCATCCCTAATGTCTCACGAACACACGCTGAATAGAGGAATATATTCTTCATTGGAACAAACTTTTAAGACTCAAATTTCTTTTGGCCGAAGCAAAGGTCAAGGCACAACAAACAATAGAGGAAGAAACAGCCCTGCAAGTTCTAGTGGAGGGAGCAGCAATCAAAACCAGAATGAAGGCTCAAGCCAACAACAAGCTTATGGACAAAGGTATGATAAATCCCATGTCCAATGCCATTATTGCAAGAAATATGGGCACTATGCCAATGAATGTAGGAAAAAACAAAATGACATGAATAATAGGTAGAATGCTAATTTTGCAAAAGAAAATAAGAACCAGAGAAATGTGCTATTAACATGTAATGTAGCACAAGATAAACAAGATGATGTATGGTTTCTAGACTCAGGTTGTAGAAACCACATGACTGGAAACATAGCAATGTTTGCCAATTTGGATGAAAATGTTAAATCTGAAGTAACAACAGGAACTGATAGTAAGATCTCTATCAAGGGAAAAGGCCGAGTCAGTATCCTGGCAAGAAATGCAGAACAAAAGTTTGTGCCAGATGTATATTATGTACCTGGCTTGAAATGCAACCTGCTAAGCGTTGAACATATCATAGACAAGGGTTACAATTTTTTCTTTAAAGATGATGTGTGCACAATCATGGACATACCTCCAAGTAAGAAAGTCACTGGAGAGGTGCAGATGACAAGTAATAGGATGTTTCCTCTCAAGCTCGGAGAAGACTTGAGGGAAATATGAAATGTAGTAGCTGTAACACAAGAGGTATTTCAAGAGGAAGTGAAAGATGAAAACTGGTTATGGCACTTGATATTTGGACATCTCAATTTTGGAAGCCTGAACTTGTTGCACAGTAAGGGAATGGTAAAAGGATTACCATTGATTGAGAAACTAGATAGCCTATGTGAAGGCTGCATCTTGGGCAAACAACATAGACAAAGCTTTCCATCAGGAAAGTGCATAAGGGAAAAAGCACCCTTTGAGATATTCCATTCAGATTTGTGTGGACCAACGCAAAACCATCACTAGCTGACAACAAATATGTTTTGACATTCATAGATGATTACACCAGAAAGACATGGGTGTATTTCTTGAAACAGAAGAATGAAGTGTTTGAGAAATTATGTCATTTTAAGATTCTTGTTGAGAAGTAGAGTGATCACTACATCATAATGCTAAGGAATGACAGAGGTAGAGAATACATCTCCAAGGAGTTCCTACATTTCTTTAGGGAGAATGGCATACGCAAACAGTTTGCCACAAGGTACACACCTCAGTAAAACGGTGTTGCAGAAAGGAAGAATAGGACCATCATGGATATGGTCAGAAGTATGTTGAAGGAAAAACATTTTCCAAATGAATATTGGGCTGAAGCTGTAAATTTTGCAGCATAAATCTTGAATAGATGCCCAACCAAAGTTGTCATGAGCATAGTTCTGAAAGAAAGGTGGAGTCGCATAAAGCAGTTTGTCACCCACATGAAAGTTTTTGGACGTGTGGCCTATGCACATGTCCCGGATCAATTGAGAAAGAAGCTTGATAGTAAGGGGGGGAAATGTATCTTTGTTGGATATAGTGATGAGCCCAAAGCATACAAACTCTATAATCCATCCACCAAGAAAGCTATAATAAGTAGAGATGTGCAGTTCATTGAAGAAGAAGCTTGGGATGGAAGCTTAGAATAAATCATGAATGTGAAGACATGTGTCTCATGAAGAAGAAGAGGAAGGGCTAGCAGCAAATAATCCTTCTTTGGTGGCTCCTCCTCCACCACCTCAAGCACAACAAACCACAATGTAAGCTGGAAATAGAACAACCTTGAGAATTCAAGGAAGTGCTTCTTCAAGCACACCACAAGGAACTGAAACTCTATTGAGTTCAAGTGGAACTCCAAGTACACCGAGAAGACCGCGATTCAGAAATCTAAGTGAGATTTATGAACAAGGAGATGTAAATGATAATACCGATATGAACTGTTTATTTGCTTTGTATTGTCATATTGATGACCCAATTCATTTTGTAGATGCCGTAAAAGAAGAAAAATGGATTGAAGCAATGAATGGAGAAATTGGTGCAATAGAAAAGAGTAATACATGAGAGTTAGTGGACCTCCCTAAAGGTAAAGAAGTTATTGGAGTAAAATGGATCTATAAGGCCAAGATAAATGTTGAAGGAAAGGTTGAAAGGCACAAAGCAAGACTTGTCAAAAGCTACAAGCAGCAACAAGGTAGAGATTATGAAGAAACCTTTGCACCAGTTGCAAGGATGGAAACAGTGAGAACAATGTTGTCCATAGCAGCACAACATAAATTGAAGGTTTATCAAATGGATGTGAAATCTGCATTCCTGAATCGAGTGTTGAAAGAGGAGGTATATGTTGAACAACCTCCAAACTATGAGATTGAAGGCCAAGAGCATATAGTATGCAAGAAAACCCAACAGTTGAAATTAAGGTGGAGTGTTGGAATATTAATTCGAACTATCCACACAAATAGCAGGACGAAAAATTTAATTTGATGGGATTGAAAGATGGCAAACACTAGGGAGAATTTAAAACTGATAAGAATTTGGGAAATGACAGCAAAGGCAATGGAAATCTCCAATTTTGATCCACACGAAACCTCTTATATTCAAGTCTTTGCACCCATGTTCTTATCCACACTCAACTACCGCATTGAACACTCACCAACTCCATTTAACGCAAAGGAAACAACATTCCGAGAGGTGCAGCAGGCTTAAGCGACAAAGGGGAAAACAACCCTTGAAATGAATGACATCACCCATTTTTGGGACCCACCAAAGCAGTTTCAGGAGATGAATGGAACTCACATGAATGGTCTGCAAGCAGCCTCCAAAAAGCATAAAGTGAATAAGGTTTTCAACCTGAACACATAAAGTTTTTGATTTAATTTGTATTTTCCACACATGTTTTATTTTTAGCTTTGAGTTAATTGCTTTTTTTTTACTGCACTACATTTATAATTTTAATTTTAGTTATATATATTATAAATATGAGATATTTATAATATATAATATTGTAATGTCTTATATGCCATGTACATTAAGAGTTAGTGTGTATTGTTTACATTAAGAGTTACAGTGTATTATGTAATTTCTGGCCCGAAGGCAGAAATAGAGACACAGCGTTTTTTTGCTGTGAGTGAAGATTGAGTTGCGTGTCAGCAGAAGTTATTTTGTGAATCCAGAACGCTGCAGTTCTGAAGATATCATTTGTAACAGTCCAGTTTTATTAATAAAAATTATATTCTGCAAATCTCTGTCCGCATTTGTTTTTATTTAAATCTGTTTTGATTGATATGATCTGTGATAGTATCAACGAATTCAAATTACAAGGTTTCAAGCATTATATTCATGATGCATTAAACAACAAAGAATAAAACACAGAAAACCTGCAATGTTATCAGTTTCAAGTTTCAATAAAATAGCAGCGGTAGGAGTCCCCTTTCTTACAATCGACATATCGTAAAAGTAAAGCAGAACTTCAACCTCTATAAAATGAAACATAACCATGTCATTTCAAAATCAATTAAATATAAAAAATCCAATTAATTCTTTCAATACCACTGAATCTTCAATCTTCAGAAAATGAAAATCATTTAATTCTCAAAGATATTAATGTCAATCATGTTCCCAGACCATCTGAGGTCACCCAACAATCCTGGAATGCCAAATAAAATTATCTACTTATTTGATATCGGCAGGCTGGATAGGCATTCCCATACCAAAGCCATTGAGCAATGCATCCGCGATGGTTGATGTGGCCGCACTCTAGTTGAGATACCTCTTCATCCAATTCAAAATCAATTTGGCAAATTGGGCAGGACGAACTGATATTATTGTAATTATTTATGTGGGGCTCCGAAATCCTTATGGTGCGTATTAACTCCATTTGGATATGCTCCTCCCAATTTTCTACACTATTATTGACCTGTGAGGAGGGCGTATTTGGTCTTCTTCCATCAAATTCTTCCATCATCCTACGTTCTCTTTCTGTAATGACAAAAGGAAGCGTTAAGTAGGAGGGGGTATTTGGTCTTCTTCCATCATCTTCTTCCATCATCCTACGTTCTCTTCCCGTAATGACAAAAGGAAGGGTGAAGTCAACCACAGGAGAAAGAGGATGTCCTCTAAATGTTCCGAAGGCAAGCGTCATCATCCTACGTTCTCTTCCTGTAATGACAAAAGGAAGGGTGAAGTCAACCACAGGAGGAAGAGGATGTCCTCTAAATGTTCCGAAGGCAAGCGTCATCATCCTACGTTCTCTTCCTGTAATGACAAAAGGAAGGGTGAAGTCAACCACAGGAGGAAGAGGATGTCCTCTAAATGTTCCGAAGGCAAGCGTTAAAATCGACTCCATTTGGCTATTGTCTATATTCTCCACATTGTGCTGCAATAACTCCATCTGGTTAACATTCACAGCTTCCTCTCTAACCGTGTGATCCTGTGGATCAACTGGCAATACTCCTGCTACTACAATATCTTCTGTGTGAGTAGGAACCTCTTCATTATTATTGACTTGGGAGGAGGGGACATCTTGTCTTCTTCCATCATCATCGCTCCTGCTCCTCGCTCTCTCTCTTTGATCTTCCATACCGGATAAACTATATAGATCCGATTTGGTTCGCGATGGCAATAAATTTACTATGTAATTAGATTTAACAAGTAAAGCTTGTGTTATGCAAAATTGGAAAACAGAAATGCAAGAGGCCGTAAGATGAGATACTAATATATAAATAAACAGATATGACATTTATACCATTGCACTCTATTAGTGCAATATAATTAAGCACCGACATAACGGCCAAAGTGGTAAATCTATATTTATAATAATAAGGGCCGACATTGTAGCCGTTTTTTTAATTCTTTTTAGACCGAACGTTTGTGTTAGTGATGGAAAAAAAAATTATGAATAAATAAATTATATATCTGAATTATACATATAAATTACTTTAATAATAAATTTGTTAGTTTTTTTAATAGATTAGAAATTATTTATGTGTAAATGTAATGTAAGAAATTTTGTAAAGAATTGTAATGTTGGCTTAATTCTAATCAATATATTTGTAATAGTTATCTCTTTTAACTAGAAATAATATTTACTAACACTAAAAAAAGATGTATGGTAAATAAATAAAAATATAAATAAGTATTAGAGATATGGTAAATAAATAAAATCTATTTTTATATTTACTCCATAAAACTTTTTATATTTACTAAAACTAAAAAAAGAGGTTTTATTTAGGTGAAACATATGGGGCAAATACCATGGAACAAATTATTATTAATACCATGGGAAAAATGTCCTATTTATAAAAGTGTTATGGTAAATAAATAGATATAAGAGAGGTATGGTAAATAAATAAAATATATCAAATATGATTTCAAATCAATATCTAGTTATATACTTGGCCGAATACCATGGTAAATAAAAAGATATGGTAAATAAATAAAAATATACATAAAATATAGATATGGTATATAAATATAGTATCTTTTTATATTTAATCCATAATCTTCTTTATATTTAAAAACACTCAAAAAAAAGGTTTTATTTGGGTAAAGCCAATGAACCATATACCATGGGTCAAATTATTATTAATACCATGTAAAAAAAATATATTATTAACCTTAATATTAATATTAAAATATTATTAATATTATTAAATCTAATATTCATTTTAATATATTATAATTTAGATTTAATAATATTAATATTATTAAGTTTGTTAAATAATAATATATATTAATAAATCATGATATATATTATCTCTAGATATATATGAGAGGTAAGAACAAAGATATAAGGTGGATGGAGATAAACTAAAGGACAGGGGAAAGGAGGAATAAAGAGACGGAGAGGGGAGTCAGAGAGGGAGAGAAAGACACAAAGTTGGAGGGGGAGAGAGAGAAGTGTTGGAAATACTAAGAGGGGGGTGACTACGTGTCCCTTAGCAATTAATGCTTTGAAATCTTTTCAGAGCATATGTTAATAATCAATTATTCTTAATGTTTATCTAGTAACAACAGGAAAGAATAGAACACCATATGCACATGAATTTTATGTGGAAAACCCCCTCTGGGACAAAAGAAATATCGAACGTTTTTCTAATAAATTCTTTAATCTTCAGCCCAAATGAAGTGAAAGTTACAAGTTCCTATAATTCTAGAAATACTTTCTTCTCCGGCTCCCGCTGGAAGGATGCCCTAATGCCCTGGTTTCTTCAATAATCAACTGAATGGATGCTCATACATCCTAGATGGACCTACCACCCTGAAGTGTTCACAAGCTCCAAATTGTAGGTGATTTCATGCACCAACCTAGTACCTATCTGTCACCCTATAATGATCATAAATAGGACAAGAGTGTGTAATCTCGTACCGGGGACAATGATCCACAATCAGATATGACTCACAATTATTTTCTTTACCAGACCAATCACCCAATCACAGTACGACTTGCAACCCAACTATAACATTAGCCAACAATGACTCCTATACCTCCCAACAATGCCTTTTCAACTATAGGCAAATTGACACTTTTACAATAATGAATCTTTTACAATTTTACGATGATGATTTTTACAACACTGACTTTTGACATGACTGGATATTTGACTGAACACTGCTTCTTGGATCTCTAGCAGCTACTGAGGTTATGTTGTCCTTGCTTCAAGTAATGGTATTTTGGCACTGCATGTCCATCTAGTATGTTTCCTAATTTTTCTATTGTGTCCTCCTTCCTACACATGCATTAATGAACAAGACCCATACCAATAGACAAACAAAATACTTACACTCTCCTACAAAACATATGTGAGAGAAAAACTCAAAATTCAAACAAAAATACGTTCAACATTTATGAACAAAACCCAAACAAGCATACATACAAAATAATTACATTTTCCTATAAGAACACATGTCAAAGATGATATTCAAATTCAAATCAAAACACTAATAATACATACCTTTTTGTAGCAGACTTACCCTTGACTATGGATATGCAGTCCTTACTGCAGTGATCATTGAATGCATACTTTTTCTTTCCTTTTAGAAGCTTGATATTGAATATGTTGTATCTATGTAATTTTGGATCTCCAAGGTCTAAAATTTAGTCTTGTGGTAGCCCTTTGTGTCCTCTTCCCAACCCCATAGGTCTGATCGACATTGGATGCTACAACAAATAGTTATTCCCAATCTCCCATGATGACCTCATTATAGTCTAGTTCAGTAGAGGGAACTTGTACGGAGTGCCATATGTCACTGTTTCAATTTTCGATCTTGAAAATGATACCCAAGAAACTATTTTACATCCTATTGATGTCACGTTTTAGAAAATTAGAATCCAATGCTCATAGACAAATTTATGACGATGTTCTCAAGATCACCTCTTTAAAATGGAATTCGGGAGCCCGCAAAAACCATAACTTCCTCAAATCATATCTCCAAAATTATATCGAATGAAGATATGATAGTTTTTCATGAGGTTCATCAAGATTTCGGCTCAAATGGGTTTTAATTTCAGCTTCTGAACTTTGTGTAAAAAGATTTAATTCCAAGATGACGTGTTTCAAGCGGTGAAATCCTTTGATGAGGAGGATATGAGGGTCATAATTTAAAGAAATTATTAGTTTTCGAGGGTCTTCAAAAAGTGAACGTTGGAGGGATTTTAGGAGCTTAAAATATTATTAATTATTGACTATTCAATGCCCGCAACAAATGATGACTTCCATGCAACAACCCCATGTTGGCATTATGATGCATGTGTTGTCCTTGATGGAAACCCACTTGAAAAATACCAAGTATATGGATAATCTCAGGGGTGGAAAAGTGATGGAACAAAATGGAAAAGTGATGGGACATAGGTTTTACAGTCAGAATCAGAATATGGATAAAGTACATATTTGAGGAATTATACGAGTTCGTTAAGGCAAAGTCACGTATACACATAGATACAAAGAAGCAAGGTCAAATATGAGCTACCGCACTAATTTTATAATACCAAGGGTTTTAGCCATGGTATTATACCAAAATATGGAGCTCAGTAACGGTTATTTGATCTCATCCAAGAATACCTTTGACACTTGTGTGGTTTTTTCTCATGGTATTAACTAAGAATCAAACTATATAAGGATGTAAAGATCATAGTGCTAAGCATGCAAGAGTATGGGAATCAAATGCATATTTCAATATGAAGTATATCCATATGGAATGGGCTATAGTTTATTGATAGATCCAAAATAATGATCCACCCATGAATACAATTATGGATCAAGATATGTAGACCCGAAATAATTGTCTTTTCATGATCTATTTGTGAGACTTTTAGATATATGGTCTAGCACTTTATCATTGCAGTGAAGGGTATGATATGAGTAAGTTTGTAGTTCTAAAGTGTTGCGCGGTCCTAAATTATTTACAGATCTATACGCGGATTTGACACAAGGAAATCATGTATACATGAGGGTTCGTCTATGCAGAGAAGTTTATATATTCAGTAAAATTACTAATATCTATACACAAGTTGGTTTTGGAAGAAGTGCGTATAGTCATGGATATGTCTTATGGAAGGCATGTATGAAAGCCGGGTTTTTGTTGAATAATGTTGAAGAAAATCTATGATCAGTCTTGTTGTGTTTCTCCTATCGTTCAATGTTGTCTTCATATAGATATGAGTTTTTTGAATATTGATTATATTGCTAGTTGATTTTGGTTAAAGATTAGTTATTGGTTGGTTGATTTATGATTGAGTGAATAGTTTAGTATCGTTATATGTAAATTTTGATGTGTGGTATTTGGCTTAAATGAGTGTAGTGGGTCCACTCCGAAAATATGAAGATAAGAGGCTTGCAAGTTATGTTTAATTGAAGATGGTGGATCCAGTGTGAAAATTCATTAAACATGGTCCATAGTGGTGCTGAGGCTTGAAGCCTTTAGTGACGAAGTCGAAGCTTCCTACTAGTAGAAGTTGGTGATCAGATATGGGGGTTGTAGCTCCCTTCCAGTAGTGGTTGGTAAATGAGAGCAGGGGGTCAAAGCTCCCTTCCAGTAGTGGATAATAAATGAGATCAAGGTGTTGGAGCTCCCTTCTAGTAGAAACTGGAGAACGAGTGAAGGTTGCAGCCTTCTGCAAGTGGGTGCTTACACGCTGGTATGAGTCTGCCCCAATCCAAGATTGTAAGCAGTTTTTTATATAATAAATATTGAAGAGAGAGACGAAAACAATAGTGGTTTTCTCCCTCATTCAATTTCCACCTCAAATCATAGTGTTCATGTGTGTTGCTTATGTGTGATAATTTATTATGTTCTTACTACACATGTTTACTACTTACTACTTTTTTTATGAATGAATGATACAGTGGTCTAACTGAAGTTACTAGAGATTTATCAAAATAATAAGTTCATTGGGCATACACAAGTTTCCTTAATGAAGTCACGTAAATATGCTAGTTGGATTGAGTAAAATTATGTATAGAAATCAGTAAAGAAAATAAAATTTATTGTGAGTTTTAAATATTGATTCACCCACACTTCCCCCTCTTATTATTTTTCCCAACAATTGTAATTAGAGCAGGTACTTCTAAAGAATCTTGATCGATTGAAGAATATCCCTCGCAATGGGAAGTCATGAAGGATTATTCTATATCATGACACCACTCTTCAATGGAAGTAATCTATCAGTCTAGAAGATACGAGCAAGAGCTTATCTACTTGAAGTCTTGGAGTGGATGTATGGGGAATCATGGAAGGAGGTTATCAATATCCAACAGCCATTCCTATAGATGCAAATGATGTTGATGACTTATTGGGAAGCTTGTCAAAATCAAAATTTCTCCAAGTTATGAAGCTAAATTCAAAAAAGGAAATATGGGACCAGATGATTCATATCTATGAAGGTGATGCGAAGGTAAAAAGTGCCAAAATTCAAACTCTTACAATTCAATATGAAAATCTCAGAATGCATGATGATGAAAGAATTACAATTTTGTTTCTAAGAATAGATGATATTATGAATTCTATGATAAATATGGGTGAAGATATAAGAGATTCAAATTTACTAGAGAAAATATAGAGATATATAACTCCAAAATTTGAGTCAAAAGTGTATTCCATTGAAGAAAAGAAGGATATGCAGACTCTTACTATTGTTCAACTTCACGGGATTATGAATACTTTTGAAATGATAAAAGGAGGTCCCTAAAAAGTCAGATAAGTTGCATTCAAGGCCTGTGAAAAAGTAAAATCAAAGGGATTTCTCAAGGAATCAAGTTATATATGAGAAGAAGAAGAAGAGGAAAATTTTGTGAGGAAACTTCAACCAATTACTCGAAGGTTCAGAGGTAAGCTTCCCTTGAAGTGTTTTTCTTGTGGTAGAGTTGGTCATTTTGTTGCTAAGTTTCCTTATAAAGAATGTCATGAAAAAGGGAAAAATATTGAAAATAGGAGAAGTTTGTACACAAATGAGGATAGTGATAGTTTTTCAAATGGAGAAGAGGGAGATTTTGATCAAGATCTACAAGTGCTCATGACATTTACTATTGATGATGATAATGAACTAAAAAAGGATTGTTTCGTGGATGTTTTTTTTCTTGTAACTCATTCGGACATAAGCCCACTGATTGCAGGTTAAATATGTTGAGAAGAACCAAGAGTTTGGACAAGTTCAAACATGCAATAAGAAATATCAAGAAAATATGGAAAAAGAAGAAACTATGGTAAAAAAACGTAGGGAATTTTGACTCTACTGCAGTCATATGTTTCTAAAGTTGGCTTCTCATAATGACTGCAGGAGTGATGTAAGATACATTGTTGAAATCAGTAGTGTATCATCATAGGGGGAGAAATATATGGTGATTCCCATGGTTGGTTTGGTAATTCTCATTGTTTATATTTTTGATAGTGCATATGATGTGACAACATAAGACAGGTACAAACTTTACAAGCTCGGGGGGAGATGTAGCTGCAAAAATTTTCAATATTTTACTTTTTGTACACGGGTTGCATGAAATAAAGACGTTTATATACACAAATTCATTTGAATACAGTCACGTATGTTTTTCTCTGATAGAAAAACAATGAGATAGACTCAAGAACAGACTCTGACATGTTGCTAACAGTTACGATTTATTTTTCTTCATATGATGATGATGGTTATAGTTTGCTGATATCATATTAAGTTATGATTATTTAATTTATGAAGATGCTTTGATGAATGATATGTTGTGGTCAGACTTGACAGTGAGAAGGTAGCATAGGTTCAGGGCGATCATTAGCCGTGCTGAGTATAATGCATTATTGGCATTATGTTTATAATGGTTATTGAATTATGTTTGATGATATCTCTCTACTGAGGTGCTTTGGTCTTGTTTATAAGAGTCAAATCTGTAATTTTATGTAAAGGTCACGTGGAGACCTATTATGTAAATATTGTCATATTAAGTCATGTATGGACTTTTTCAAATGTGTAAAGCCACTTGGTTGGGTGATTGATGTAAGTATGAGTCATTGGAGACAAGTCATACTTTGATGAGTTATAAAGTCATGTACTTAATTGAAAATCTATCTAAAGATTCAACATGTGTTCAAGGAGAGCATGGTAAGTATAGTGAAAATCAGATCTACGAAGATCTTGTATCAACAAGGAAAGAGAAACCTCCTTTCACCATTGGTCCTCCATTTTCCCTTTATTTCAAAGGGGGAGAGTAGCTTGGTGTTTGAATAATGTTTTTTTTATGTGTCTATCAGCTATATACAGGTTGTGGTGATCACACACCAACATGGTTTCCATCAAGTCGAAAGGGGGATATTGTTGGCATTATGATGCATGTGTTTTCCTTGATGGAAACCGACTTGTAAAAGTCCAAGTATATGGTTAAGCTAAGAGGTGACGAAGTGATGGAATAAAATGACACAACGATGGGACAAAGATTTTGCAGTTAGAATCAGAAGATGGATAAAGTACATATTTTAGGAACTATACGTGAGTTGGTAAAGGCAAAGTCATGTATACACGCGGGGTCCAAAGAAGCAAAGCCACATATGAGCTTGCACACTAATTTTATAATATCAGGGGTCTTTACCATGGTATTAGCACACAATATTGACCGTTTTTATGATTATTTGATCCCATCCAAGAATACCATTGACACATGTGTGGTTTTTTCTCATGGAATTGGCTAAGGATAAAACTATATAAGGAGGTGAAGATCGTAGTGCTAAACATGCACGAGTATGGGAATTGAATGAATACTTCAATCTAAAGAGTATATGCATGGGATGGGATATATTTCATTAATGGATCTGAAATAATCATGCACCCATGAATAACATGATGGATGAGGATCTGCAGACTTGAAAAAACTACGTAATTGCATGATCTATTTGTGATATGTTTAGATCTGTGGTTTGTGCATGATTTTTGCAGTGAAGGGTATGACCTCAGTAAGTTTGCAGTTCTGAAGTGTTGTGCAGTCCTGAGTTATTTACATATATATACGTGGCTTCGACACAAGGAAAGCACATATACACATGGGTTTGCTTCTGCAGAGGCACGTATATATTCAGTAAAAATATTGAGATATATATGCAAGTTGTTTTCAGAATAAGCACGTACATTCACGGATATGTCTTATGGAAGGTACATATGCAAGCCAAGGTTTTGCTGAAGGATGCTAAAGAAAATGTCCGATCAATTTTGTCTTTTTTATGTAGTCTGTCAATTATGTCTTCATATAGATACTAGTTTCTTGAGTACTAATTATGTTGGTAGTTGGTTTTGATTAAATATCATTGATTTTTTAGTCAATTGATGATTCAGTGAATGATTCCATATAATTATATGTTTTAGTTTGATGTATGGTATTGCGCTGAAATGAGTGTAGCAGGTTTAGTTTTAAAATATGATGAAAAGAGGCCTACAAGTTGTGTTGAAATGAAGAAGGTGGATCTAGTGTGAAAATTTATGAAACATGGTTTGTGGTGGTGCTGAGGGTTGGAGCCTTCACTGAGGAATTTGAAGCTTCCTACCAATAGGAGCTATTGATCAGGTCAGGAGGTTGTAGCTCACTTCCAGTAGTGGGTGGGAAACAAGAGCAGGGGGTCGAAGCTCCCTTCAAGTAGTGGTTGGTAAACGAGATCAGGGGGTTGGAGCTCCCTTCCTATAGCAGTTGAAAAAAGAGTGAAAGTTGCAGCTTTCTACAATGATCTAGGTGGATATTGATGGCCACCAACCTATTGCACTCGAGGCCCACCATTGTTTCTTTCAATTTTTCGATAACCTTAATTGTAGCATAGTTTAAAATTTGTAGCAGTTTTTCAGGTCCTAAACTACCGGAGCCATTTTGAGGCCCTAAATGATGTTTTTTTTTTAAACATGGTAGGAACATGGAAGTTCCTTCTATGATCCTCACATTAAAATTTTTATTCCTTGAATATATATTTCTAATGAGGTATTTTGCAGGTCAAACAGGGATCGTATGCCAAAGTTGTGTCCTCGGGAAGTTGATGTACAAATTTACCCAAAGAGGGCCCATAGTTTTGGCGCTTCATCTCCTAGGTTTAGGTTTTTGGATGTTTAGGGTTATCCAATATTTACCAATAATAAATAAGCCCTCAAGCCTCACTGTAACAAAGTTTAGAGGCCTGTAGTCACCACATCTCTTCTCGGAGATAAGCTACGAGAACCCTAGCTATTTTATTTCCATTATTTTTGTAAATAAATTTTAGAGCTCGATTTGGTTGAACCTTTTCAAGGTCAGCCTCATAAAGCCAAATGGCCGCACATGGGTTGAAAATTAATATTAGGGAGGATGATATATTACCAAAATATTGCTCGAGGAGGCCCTAGAAAAAAAAAAGGAACGCGATGATAGATAACTTTGCCAAAAACCTTCAATGACTGCGCACTAACGGCGCATTTACATCCAGCAGCCACTATGGAGGCACAACTCCTTTTAAGGTACAAGTAAAATTTTACACTCCCATATTTTATGGCCAAATAGATGCAGACATTGTAGATAGATGGTTGAATCTATTAGAATGATATTTCTCGGTTCATGACTTTTCCAATCGAGAGAAGATTTTTTGCACTCCTGAAAGTTTCCCCCCATGTCAACGATTGCTGGGAAACCTACTTTGAGAAAAATGATGAGGAGGAACCCTCTCTGTTCTCGGCCATACACACTTGGAATTATTTCCAATATGCCATCAAGGAACAATATTATCCCGTGGGGACCTATGAGTTCAAGTACAAACAATAGACTATGCTGCAGTAGCAAAGGGATAAAGATGTGCATGAGCTCACGAATATGTTCCATTCCCTACACTCAAAGTTGGGTATCAAAGATTCGGAGAAAAATTTGGTGCTGAAGTACCGAAGTTGTCTACACATATAAATTCAGGAGGAAATGGAGTTCCTTTTCATCTCCTCTCTTGGTACGGCATATTAGTATGCTCCCAAGATTAAGAAGAAATTCCAATAAAAGAAACGAGACTTTGGATCTGCAAATCAAAAGCAAGGGAAAGGTGCCCCCAAAATGCACAAAAAAGGAAAAAGCCAAGGCATGGCTTCCCAAGAAAATCTGCCAAAATCGCAACAAAATAAAAATACCACTAAGCCGAAGAAGGACACAAGAAAGTGGTGTGAGTTCCATAAGAGATCCACTCACAACACAAGTGAGTGTCGGGCCAAGCAGTCATTGGTGGCCGAGATGAAGGCTTTTGAACTAGATGCATGCTTTGATTTTGAATAAGAACCTAACAAGGGGAATGAAAAACGGAAACATATTATTAATTCAGAGCTCAATGCAATCATTTCCACCATGAATATCCATAAGGAGGAACCAGAAGATCTAGAGGAGGAGGAGTGTCTCTTCCAATCCCATATGTAGGTAAAGGGATCCTTGCTATAGTTCATTGTCAACACTGGGAGCCAAAATAACCTCATTTTAGTAGAGGTTGTGAAGTGGTTGGGCATCCTTACCACAACACACCCACAACCGTACACCATCGGCTGGCTTCACCAAGGACGGGATCTTTGCTTTAGCCATAAGTTTCGACTTCCCTATAGCATCAAGCACTTCACGGATGAGGTATTATGTGACATTTATCCTCTTGATGTTTGTGATGTATTATTAGTCCAACCATACTTGTGGAAGCGACATATTGTGTAGGAGTCCCGACCTCGCGTTGTTATTGTTACTTTGGGAAATAAGTTTTACAGGATACCAAAGGTACCACTACATGTCGCTATCTCTTTGGTTACTGCAACACAATGCTATAAGCTCATTTCCAAAACCGAGAATATTTTTTTCCTGGTGATCTACCCTCGGGGTAAGAATAATATTATGGCCACAATCTATAGATAGGGCTCCTCCACATGACAACAACAGATTGACAAGGTCGTGGAGTAGTACGGGGAAGTATTCGTGTCACCCATAGGGGTGCCTCTACATTGTTAGGTCAGGCACCCCATTGATTTGACCTAAGGTGTGCCATTACTCAATGGATCAATCTCTCAGCGCTTTTTTATGGAGAAACATGAAATGAAGAGGTAAATTTAGGAGTTGCTGCAGAAAGGTCACATTCGGCTGAATTCATCATCATGTGGAAGCCCAATTGTGTTGGTATAGAAGAAGAATGGGACTTGGAGACTCTGTATTGACTATCGGGTGCTAAACAAGGTGACTGTCAAGAATAGGTACCTGAGCCCACAGATTAATGATCTTTTGGACCAACTTACAGGGGAAAAATATTTCAGCAAGATTGACTCGAAGTCTGGGTATCACTAGGTATGAATCAAACCCTTTGATGTGTGGAATACTGTCCTCAAAGCAGAGGAGGGCCTTTTCAAATTGATGGTCATGACTTTCAAATGCTCCTGCAACCTTCATGAGGCTGATGGATGACATCTTCATACCATTCACCAAGTCATTTATAGTAGTGTACTTGGATGAAATATTTATCTTTATCCAGACTTGGGAAGAGAACCTCCACCACATCCAACATGTCCTCCAAACACTATGGAAAAATTATTTGTGTGCCAATTTGGAGAAGTGCACTTTTGGCATGACCCAAGATCAATATCTTGGATACATTATTGATGAGAAGGGGGTGCGTGTGGATCCAACCAATATCCATGTCATTCGGGATTGGCCAACCCCAACCACTCTAATCGAGCTTTGCAACTCTTTGGATCTTGCCAATTTATACCATAGGTTCCTATTGGATTCTATCATATAACTTGGCCCTTCAGTCAAGTCGCCAATGGAGGAGAGAGAAAAATTATTTTGGTGGGAATCTCAACAGAATTAATTCATAGAATTGAAACATCACCTCTGCTCCACCCCAATGCTCACATTACCATACTTGCAACAACCATTTGAGACTGATATAGATGCCTCTAACTATGCTATTGGGGAAATTATTACTCAATAAGGGCATCTAGTGGCATATCATAGTGAGACACTATTTGACATAGTCCAGAAGTATCCCACTTATGAAAAAGAAATTTATTCCATGGTGAAGGCTTGCCGACAATGGAATCATTACATTTTAGGGAAGGAAACAATCATCCACATAGACCACCGGCCCCTGCAGTTCATACAGACACAAGGGAAGTTGCAGAATGATCGCCATCAGAAGTGGTCCACATATCTGCAACAGTTTCATTTGAACATCAATTACAAGAAGGGTAGCACCAATAATGTTGGAAACTACTCAATCGACAACCAAACTGATCGTGTCGCTAACAATTGTTCTCAACTCTTCATTAGGAGAATTTTGAGGTCTAAAATGGGCCTCCAAAGAAAAATGTACAACAAAAATAAACTTTATAACAACCAATAGGATTCAAGATGATGATGTCAATCATGGGGGATGATTTACCATTTTTTAAATAAAAGGGAAAAAATATTAAAAAATAATAAAATAATAAAACTACTTTTTCAACTCGTATTTTCAACTTATCTCGCAAAATTTTACAAAATTTCATGAAAATACTTTTCGTATGAAAATTTACTCCTCATCAAAGGATTACTTCAATAAGCACATACTTTCGATGGATCATGTTACACTAAAAACGAGAAATACATCAAAAAACGTGATTACAATAACTTCTTTCATGTATTTATAATTTTTTCGTATAGAAGGACCAATCGAAAGTATACAACATGGGTACTCCTTAGATGATGAATTAATTTTTTCACCCAATGTGTACTCCCTCTCAAAGTTTGAGGCAAAAATTTGGGAGATAAGTTGAAAATACGAGTTGAAAAAGTAGTTTTTTCTTTTTTCCCTCTAAAACTTGATGATGTAATGAAATCTTATTTTATTATTTACACTATTATTTTATAATTTCTTTATGAGGCCCATTTTAAACCTCAAAATTCCCCTAATGAGAAGTACATAAGATCCTCCATTGAGCCAGGTAATTTCCAAACCAATCATCAAGAAGCAAGGCCTCTATACTCTGCTAGCAGCCCCTATTTGACCTTGGGAATACTTCTCCATGGATTACATGTTGGGCCTTCCTTCTACTCAGCATGGAAACAAATGTGTTTTCATGGTCATCGAAAAATTATCGAATATGGCCATTATGGAGGCTTGCAAGAAGAATATCACAGCAGAAGCCAGTACTAAACGCTTCTCTGAACGAATGTGGGTGAACTTTGGGATCCCATAGTCTATCATCTGAGATCAGGATAGACAGTTACTTAGCACAGTTTGGTCCAGCCTCTCGTCAATGTTGGACACCAAACTCACCAAGTGCATAACTTTCCATCGTCAAAATGATGGCTAGACAGAGGTCGTCAACATGATTACCATACACATTCTGTGCATGTACAATTAAACTCATCCACGCACATGGGATGAGAGCCTTCCCTATGTATAACATAGAAGTTATGGCTTGTGCCTCCATAGCCGAACCAACCACAACCCCTTTCGTGGGATTGTGTTATGAAACTAGATTTGTAAATACTTTCATTTGATTGGATGACTTTCAATAGTAATGGGTCTTCCTTCTTTCATTAAAACAACACCAATTCCATTTCCCGAGGCATCACATTCCACAATAAAGGTTTTTGTGAAGTCTCGCATAGCTAATACTGGTGCTAGGAAAATTTCCTCTTTAAGATGTTCAAAGGCCTTAGTTGCTTCAAGAGTCCATGAAAATGCATCTTTCTTCAATAATGTTGTTAGAGGTTCTACTATTCTCCCATCATTATTAACAAAATTGCAATAATACTCTGTTAACCCGATAAATCTGCACAACTTCTTTATGGTTGTGGGGACTTTCCATTCCTTAATAGATTTAATTTTGTTAGGGTCTATCTTAACACCCTCGTGAGATACAATATGACCCAGATATTCCACCTCTTGTACTCCAAAGAAACATTTGGATGTTTTTGCATATAATTGTTTCTCCTCCAATAGCTTGAGCACCTCGTCAACATGTTGAGCATGATCCTTCCAAGACCTATTGTAGATTAGTCTGTCATCAAAAAATACTAGAACATATTTTCCAAGGAAGGGTTTGAAAATGGAATTCGTCAACCCTTGAAATGTGAAAGGTGCATTGGTAAGGCCAAAAGGCATAACCAAAAATTAATAATGACTCTCATGAGTTTGAAATGTTGTTTTTAGAATACCTTTAGTCTTCATTCTAATTTGACTATATCCTGAATGAATATCCAACTTGGTAAAATAAATTTCTACATGTAACTCATATAATAATTCATCAATCACACGAATGGGAAATTTATCTTTAATAGTGAGCTTATTGATCTCCCTATACTAATGGAGTAGAGAAAGAACTTTGACTAGGTTGAATTATACTAGCCTCTAACATTTTTGCAGTCATATGTTAAATTTCACTCTGTTGGACATAAGGATATATATAAGGCCCGGTGTTTGGAGGAACACTTTCTGGAATCAAATGAATAGCATGATCATGATCATGAATAGGTGGGAGTCCTTTGGGAGTTTCAAATGTGTTGGAATGATTCTCCAAGACATTTTGGAGATATGGAGAAATATATGATTTTGATGTTGGAACTTCTAGTGACCATAATTGTGCAATTATGCCTCTTTGTCCTTTCTTTAGAAGATTTATCTAGACATTAGAGCTTATTATCTTTCCTAGCTTCCCTGCGATACCCCATAATTCAATTTCCTTTCCTTCTGAAATTTTTTTCAAGAAAAGTTCTTGAAAATTACAAGCTACCGTCCCCAAAGATTGTAACCATTATACTTCTAGTACAACATTAGCACCTCCCATAGGAATGGAAAGGATTGGAATATTCAATACGTATCGCCCCATGGTTAGCATGATATTGTGGCATTTTCCAGAGCAATTTATAGTTCCTCCATTTGCAACCATCACTTGATATTCTGGTGCTGGGTATAGGAAACAATTCAATTCCTTGGCTACCTTACAATGGATTAAATTATGGGTACTACCCGAATCAATCAACATTATTAACCTTTTATTATTGATATGTCCTTCTACCTGGAGAGTTTGAGGAGTGGTAATTCCTACCAATGCATTGCACAATATGGTCGTACTCATTTATTCTTCTTCTAAGGCTGGTTCCTGGTATATATCCTCTTCTTTTGAAGTTTCTTTTTCATTTTCTTCCTCCTCTTCACAATATATTTAAAATAATTTCTTCTCAGCACACTTATGACCTTTAGTGTATTTGCTATCACAACTGTAGAAAAGCCCTTTTTCTCTTTTTTCTTGCAATTGTTGTGGTGTCAACCTTGTAGGTTGTGGAAGTCTAGGAGTAGCAACACTTCCATCATTATAGATGTGAGTGGTAGGTTTCCTTGTCACCATAATTTTACATTCAATTTTTCTTGCCAACCTGAATGGCTTCTCCAATGAATCAGGTTCCCAAACACGAACTTAATGTTGGATGTTATCCTTTAAAGTCCCTATGAAGACATCAATATTTTGTTCCTATGGAATATTACTTACCCTTATATTCAATTTTGGAAGTCCTCAATTTGCTCCACCACTGAACCCTTTTGTTTGAGGTTTATCAACTGGCTAAAGAAGGTGTTGCTCTTTGTATCCTTATAATGTTCTATCATTTCCTCCGTAAAAATTGACCAAGTGACAATTTTTTTGCTGTGATCAAAGCCATCGATACCATACAAATGCATTTTTTTCTAAATGTAAAGTTGCAATGCGTACCTTTTGTGTGTTTTGCACATTATGGAGATCAAAATATTTCTCCATCCGTAGTATCCATGTTACAGGATCCTTTCCATCAAACTTCTTCATATCCATTTTTGGAATATGGTGGTTTTTCAATCCAACATTGAGTTTAGGAAATCATGATTAACATTTATTTTTTTTCTCATCATGAGTTTCCTCTACTATTGATCCAGGTGGATATTGGTGGGCACCTGCCTATTCCACTTGGGCCCCCACCATTGTCTCTTTCAGTTTTTTTCACAACTTACTATTTTTAGTAGTTTTTTGGGTCTTGAACTTCCAGAGCTGTTTTGAAGCCCCAAACGACGCTTTTTGGGGAAACCGAGAGCAACATGGGTCTATAGATCGATGTTTCTCACTCAAACATTTTATTACTCGAATAGATCTTTCTAACGAGGTATGGAGTGCGTCAAACAGAGATCGTATGCCAAAGTTACGTCCTCGGGAAGTTGAAACACCAATTTACCTAAACGAGACCCGGGCCCATATAGTTTTGGCGCTTCATCTCCTAGGGTTAGGCTTTTTGGATGTTTAGGATTCTACATTGTTTCTCAACAATAAATAGCCTCACTTCATTGTAACTCAGTTTTGAGGCCTATAGCCACCACATCTCTTCTCAGATAGCTACCAGGACCTAGCTAGTTTTATTTCCATTATGTCTATGCTGTGCAGAAGCTTCTGATATTAATTAAATGAAGTGTTATTTCGTTGCATCTCTCGTATTTATGGTTATATGTTTATCTCCGTTACATTCCTATGCATAAATCCGGGACAAGGAAATGTATTATTGTGCTTTTTCTCGATCCTTTCTTGCATGTCCCCAACGAGGTTCGGTATACGCAGTTAGGGCTTGATCTCGGTGAACCTTTGCAAGATCAGCCTCGCAAACCTTGACAGACGCCCATGGGGGATGAAAAGAAAGATGAGGGGGCAGGAGATCCTATCAAAATATTGCTCGAGGAGGCCCTCGAAAAACAAAGGAACGTGATGATGGATAGCTTTGCTCAGATCCTTCAATGACTACCCACTGGTGGCGCATCTGCATCTAGCAGCCACTCTAGAGGCGCGACTCATTTTAAGGTACAAGTAAATTTTGACATTCTCATATTCGAGGGTCAAATAGATGCAAATGTCATAGATAGATGGTTGAATCTGTTAGAAGGATATTTCTCGGTTCATGACTTTTCAGACCGGGAGAAGATTATTTTTTGCACTCCTTAAAGCTACCCCCGATGTTAAGGAGTGGTGGGAAACCTACTGTGAGAACAAGGACCAGACAGAACCCTCTCTGTTTTTGGCCGTACCAACTTGGAATTCTTTTCGAGACACCGTCAAGGAATAGTACTATCCCGTGGGGAGCTATGAGGACAAGTACATACAATGGAACACGCTGCGACAACAAAGGGATCAAGATGTGCATGAGCTGACGAATCTGTTCCATACCCTGTGCACAAATTTGGGTATCAAAGATTCAAAGAAACATTTGGTGCTAAAGTATCGGGCAGTTCTGTTTGCAATAAATACATTCATGAGGAATGGAGTTCCTCGATATCTCGCTGGTACGACATACCGGTATGTCGCCAAGATTGAGAAAATTTTCAAACAAGAAGCGAGACTTTGGATCTGCGAATCAAAAGCAAGGGAAAGGTGCTTCCAAACCGTGGAACAAGGACAATCCAAGGCATATACTAAAGACAATCCACAAAGCTACAAGAAAAGAAGTGCACCACAAAGCCAAAGAAGGACATGGGAAAGTGGTGTGAGTTCCATAAGAGCTCCACTCACAACACAAGTGAATGTTGGGCCAAGCAATCGCTGGTGGCCGAGATGCGGGTTTCTGAGTCAGATGCATGCTCCGACTCTGAATCAAAACTTGACAAGGGGAATGACAAAGGGAAACAGATTATTTATGTGGAGCCCAATGCCACTGTTTCCACTACGAAGATCTAGAAGGAGGAACCAGAAGATCCAGAGGAGGAGGAACGTCTCTTCCACTCCCAGATGTGGGTAAAGGGCTCCCCTGTACAGTTCATTGTTGACAATGGGAGCCAAAAGAACCTCATTTCAGTAGATGCCATGAAGCATTTGGGCTTGACGACCACAACTCACCCACATCCATACACCATCAGGTGGCTTCACCAAGGACGAGATCTCCGCGTCAGCCAGCAGTGCCGCCTTCCCTATAGCATCAGGCCCTTCACGGATGAGGTATTATGTGATGTTGCTCCTATTGATGTTTCTAATGTATTATTAGGACAACCATACTTGTGGAAGTGCCATGCTGTGTATGAGTCTCGACCTCGTGCTATCATTGTTACTTTGGGAAATAAGTTGTACAGGATACCAGAGGTACCACCTCTTGTAGCTATCTCTTTGGTTACTGCAAAACAATGCAGTAAGCTCATTTCCCAAACCAGGAAATTCATTTTCCTGATGATCCGCCCCCAGGGCAAGAAGAAGACTGTGGCCATGACCTCAAGACAGGGCTCCTCTGCACGACAACAACAAATGGATAAGGTTGTGGAGGAGTACGGGGACATCTTCACCTCACCCACAGGGGCTCCTCTGCACTGTCAGGTCAAGCACCTGATTGATTTGACCCCAGGTGCGCCACTACCCAATGGACCGATCTATCAACACTCTGTTCTGGAGAATGATGAAATCAAGAGGCAGATTCAGGAGCTCTTGCAGAAAGGTCACATCAGACCAATTTCATCGCCCTGTGGGAGCCCGATCGTGTTGGTACAGATGAAGGATGGGACATGGAGACTCTGTATTGACTATCGGGCACTGAACAAGATCACTGTCTAGAATAGGTACCCAATCCAATGGATTGATGACCTTCTGGACCAACTCAAAGGTGCAAAATATTTCAGCAAGATTGACCTGAAGTCTGGGTATCACCAGGTACCAATTGAACCCTCTGATGTGTGGAAGACTGCCTTCAAAGCCAAGGAAGGCCTTTTTGAATGGCTAGTCATGCCTTTCGGGTTGACAAATGCTCCCGCAACCTTCATGAGGATGATGGATGACATCTTGTGGCCATTCACCAACTCATTTGTAGTGGTGTACTTGGATGACATTCTGATCTTTAGCAATACTTGGGAAGAGCACCTTCATCACATCTGACAGGTCCTCCAAACACTGCGGCAACACAAGTTGTGTGCCAATTTGGAGAAGTGCACGTTTGGCATGACCCAGGTTCAGTATCTGGGATACATTATTGATGAAACGGGGGTGCATGTGGATCCAGCCAAGATCCAAGTCATTCGGGATTCGCCAGCCCCAACCACTATAACAGAGCTTCGCAGCTTTCTAGGTATTGCTAATTTCTACCATAGATTCATGTTGGGATTCTCTCATATCAGTTGGCCCTTGAGTCAAGTCACCAAGGGAGGAGCGAGAGAAAAATTCTTTTGGTTGGAACCTCAACAGACGACGTTCACAGAATTGAAAAATTGCCTCTGTTCTGCCCCAGTGCTCACATTACCCGACTTGCAACAGCCATTTGAGATCGAGATAGATGCTTCTGACTCTGCTATTGGGGTAGTTATTACTCAACAGGGGCATCTAGTGGCATATCATAGTGAGACATTGTCTGAGACAGTTCGCAAGTATCCCACCTATGACAAAAAAATGTATTCCATTGTGCAAGCCTGTCAACAATGGAAGCATTACATTTTGGGGAAGAAAACAATCATCCACACAGACCACCGGCCCCTGCAGTTCATACAGACACAAGGGAAGTTGCAGAATGATCGCCATCAAAAGTGGTCCACATATCTGCAACAGTGACATTTGAACATCAAGTACAAGAAGGGTAGCACCAATAATGTTGCGGACTGCCAAACCGACCATCAAGAAGCAAGGCCTATATACTCCACTACCTACCCCTAGTCGACCTTGGGAATCCATCTCCATGGATTACATGTTGGGCCTACCTTCTACTAAGAATGGAAATGACTTTGTTTTCGTGGTCGTTGACAGATTCTTGAAGATTGCCATTATGGAGGCCTGTAAGAAGAATATCACAACAGATGCCACTGCTAAACTCTTCTTTGAACGAGTGTGGGTGCACTTTGGGATCCCACAGTCTATCATATCAGATCAAGATAGAAGGTTTCTCAGCACATTTTTGTCCAGCCTCTGGTCAATTTTGGACACAAAGCTCACCAAGTCCACAGCTTTCCATCCCCAAATAGATGGCCAGACAGAGGTTGTCAACAGAATGATTGTACACATTCTGCGCATGTACAATTAAAATCATCCACGCACATGGGAAGAGTGCCTCCCCTATGTAAAAAATAGTTATAACAGGGCTCTCCATGGTTCAATTGGCCATAGCCCCTTTCAGGTGGGCTTGGGATTCCAGCCACTATGTCCCATTGACATAGCCATGCCATTTGTAGCTGCTCAGGCCGATTCAGCTCATGTCTAGTCTGAACTTGACAAAGAAAGTAGCTTCATTGAGCGCATTCAACACATCTGCCAACAGGTTCATGATATATTGGATAGAGCCAACGCGAAGTACAAGCAGGGCCATGATCAACACCAGGTGCCACACAATTTCCAGGTGGGTGACAAAGTATGGCTACATTTGGAGAAGGAGCGCCTCACTGGACCCCACCGCAAGCTTCACCCACTCCGATACGTGTCGTACACCATCACCAAGGCTGTAGGGAACAATGCCTTCGAGCTTAGTATTCCTCCATTCCTTGGTCTGCACCCAGCCTTCAATGTGAATCGCCTTCGTCCTTACTTCCCACCTCTACTGGACACCTCAGACATTGCAGAACAACTCACACCAACAAAGTTAAGTCCAGACTTCATGGAACAGGCCACCACAGATTATATCATGGACATCCAAATCAAGAACACTGGCCAACAGAAGATCCAACTGTATCGGGTTGTCAAAGCTAGCCAACCCCTACACCAAGGAAAGTGGTTCACCAGGGACCAAGTTCAGCAGAAATTTCCTCATCTCATGGAGGAGCTTAACGCAATGGGGACTATTGCTTCCTAAGGGGGGAGGAATGATCTAGGTGGATATTGGTGGCCACCTGCCTATTCCACTTGGGCCCCCACCATTGTCTCTTTCAGTTTTTCAGTTTTCGCATAATTTACTATTTTTAGCAGTTTTTCGGGTCCTCAACTTCCGGAGCCGTTTTGAGGCCCTAAACGACGTTTTTTGAGCATCACGCCTGTAGCGAATATCATTCAATTATGAAATGATATTTGTGGTGAAAGTTTTAGTCCTCGGATAGATCTTTCTAATGATGTATCATGTGCATCAAACAGAGATAGTATGCCAAAGTTACGTCCCTGGGAAGTTGAAACACCAACTCACCCAAACGGGGCCCATAGTTTTGGCGCTTCATCTCCTAGGGTTAGGTTTTTGGATGTTTAGGATTATCCATTATTTCTCAATAATAAATAGGCCCTCGAGCCTCATTGTAACTCAGTTCAGAGGCCTGTAGCCGCCATATCTCTTCTCAGATATAGCTACCAGTGCCCTAGCTAGTTTTATTTCCATTCTGTCTGTACGCAAATTTCAGTTCTTGATATTAATGAAATGAAGTGTTATTTCCACTGCATCTCTGTATTTATGGTTAAATGTTTATTCTGTTGTGTTCCTACATAAATCCGGATCAACTATATTTCCACCATTAGGAATGATTTCTTGTATTAACCTTGTCATCAAGCCTTCCATCTATGCTTTTACAAAATTCTTCATGTTTTCCATGTTATCTTTCATTTTTCATCAATCTTGGCTTCCATGTCATCCATCTTATCTTCCATGCCAGCTTCCATGCCATCCATCTTAGCTTCCATGCCATTCTTCAAACCATCCACGACCTTCTTCAAACCATCCATCTTAGCTTCCATGCCTTTCTTGGAAACATCCATTTCATTTTTTTGTTGCTCTTTGCGAGTGACATTTGGTGCACTTACTCTTGTAATTTTGATATGTCATGTTGTGCTTATTCCTTTTCATGATTCATAGTAGAGCCTTCTGAAGGCTTAATGGGTGTTGAGTTACTTTTAGGTGGAATTTTAGAACCCAATACTGATATCTATACTTCAATATGCCCTTGGAATCACTTCAAACTAATTTTTCACACAAGACTTATGAAATTCAAAAAAAAAAAAAACACACATTTTTTTTTATTTTTGAAGAGCTCGATATTGAAGCTAAATTATCTCTATCATTTGAGATCTTCAATATCTGAAATTCGGCCCTGTAGTCGCCCTATGGATATTATTTTGAATGCCACAGTTCTGATCTAATTTGGATTCTTCAAGGAAAATTTATGCCCAATCTCCCACAATGACCTAATTATGGACTGGTTGAGTAGAGAAAATTTGTATGACATGCCATGTGTCACTTTTTCCTTCCTCAGCTCTGAAATTGATAAAAATAAAACTACATTCCATGTACTTGTGGCCAAATTTTATAGAATTCCAATCTGACGCTCACGGAGAGAGTTATGATCATTTTCCCATGGTCATCTCTTTGAGATGAAATTTGGGAGCCTGAAACAACCATAACCTCCACAGATCATATATTTGAAAATATTTCAAACCAATATTTGAAACATTTACAGGAAGTTCCTCAGGATTTCAGCTTCGCTCAATAAAAAATTAGGCTTTTGAAAAAAAAGTTATAGCGCCAATGCCATGATGACCTGTTTTAGGTGAAATTCGAGGGCCTAAAAAAACCCAAACTTCCACAAATCATATCTTTGAAAATATTACGAATGAATTTTTGAGCAGCGAAACCCTAGAAAGCAAAACTTTGATACCAAATATTATAAAACGAGCTCCAAAAGTCGAAGAAAAAAAAGATGAATGCCTTAGAAATAAGTTAGTTCTAGGGGGAAACCTCCTTTACATTACATAAATGAAGAATTCTTCTATGATACAAATGATAAAATTCCATTCTATATATAGGAGTCCATGGGGTCACAATATAATCCTAGTCATCCTAATAATAATAATGTAAGGGAATAATAATAACAATATTGGGGTTATATGGGTACAATAATAACATTAAGGGGGCTACACTGACAACAATAAGGGACTATATTGGTAATATAGGGACCTAACAACTTGGGATTCCAACCATTATGTCCCATTGGCATAGCCATGACATTCACAACTACTCAGTTCGGTTCGACTTATGTCTAGTCTGGAGTTGACAAAGCAAATAGCTTCATTGAGCGCATTCAGTACATCCACCAACAAGTTCGTCACATATTTTACAAAGCCAATGCTAAGTACAAGCAATGAAATGATGAACATTGGGTGCCACATAACTTCCAGGTGGGTGTAAAAGTGTGGCTACATTTGTAGAAGGAATGCCTCGCTTGACCCCAGCGCATGTTTTGCCCGCTCAAATATGGGTCATACACCATCACCAAGGTTGTAGGGGCCAATACCTTTGAGCTCAGTATTCCACCATTCCTTGGTCTACACCAAATGTGCAATGTGCACCGCATTCGGCCCTACTTTCCACCTCTACTGGACACCTTCCACATTGCATAAAAACTCACACCAACAGAGCTAAACACACACTAAATAGAACATGCTACAACAAATTGTATCATGTAAATGAAAATCAAGAACAATCTCTAGTAGAATATCCAACTATATCGGGTTGTCCAAGATGGCCAACTCCTACACCAAGGCAAGTGGTTCAACAAGGACCAAGTTCAGCAGAAGTTTCCTCATCTCATGGAGGAACTCAACACAATGGTGACTATTTCTTCCTAAGGGGGGAGAAATTATCCAAGTGGATATTGGTGGCCACCCACCTATTCCACTTGGGGACCACCATTGTTTCTTTCAGTTTTTCAATTTCCTTAAGTGTAGCATAGTTTACTATTTTTACCATTTTTTCGGGTACTGAACATCCACAGCCATTTTGAGGCCCTAACTGGCATATTTTTTGAAACTTGAGAGTATCGTGAAAGTTCCTTGGATTTTTCTCACATTAAAAGTTTTATTCATCAGATATATCTTTCTAATGAAGTATTGTGTGTGCCAAATGGAGATTGTATGCCAAAGTTGCGTCTCCAGGAAGTTGATGTACCAATTTACCCAAACGGGGCCCATAGTTTTGGAACTTCATCTCCTAGGGTTACATTTTTTGATGTTTATGGTTCTCCATCGTTTCCCAAAAATAAATAGGCCCTTTAGCCTCATTGTAATGCAATTTATAGGCTTGTATCCACCAGACGTCTTCTCAGAGATAAGCTACCAATGCCCTAGCTATTTTATTTCCATTTTGTCTATAAACAAATTTCGGTTCTTTGATATTAATGAAATGAAGTGTTACTTCCATTGCATATTTGTATCTATGGTTATATGTGTATTCTATTGCATTCCTACATAAATTTGGATCATGTAGGTGGGTGCCTGCATGCTAGTTTGAGTCTGCACCAACACAAGATTGTAAGGAATTTTATATATAATAAATATTGAACACAGAGATGGCAGGAGCTGTAGTTTTCTCCCTCATTGGGTTTCCACCTGAAATCTTGGTGTTCATGTATGTTTCTTATGTGTGATAATTTATTTTTTTCTTACTACAGATTTTCATTTCTTACTAAAGGTATGATGAATAAATGGTGCATTGGTCTAAGTAAAGTTAATCAAGATTTATATGAATAATAAGTTCACTAGGAATACACAAGTTTCCTTAAAAAAAATTTCATACATATGCTAGGTGGATTGAGTCAAGTCACATACAGAAATTAGTAAAGAAAACAAAATTTATTGTGAGTTTTAAATATTGATTAACACCCCCCCTCCCCCCTCTTAGTAATTTTCCCAACAGCCCATGGGGTTTTAGCCCCATAAATTGGGTTACTAACTTCAAACAAAAATATCTCTCAAACCGTGAAGAATTATGTGGCATGAAATATCTCAATGTAAACATATCGACAAGTAGAATCCATAAAAAATATCCCTAACTCATAATATTGTAATTTGTGAAGTCAAAATTCCCATGCAAGATCAGGGTAGCCCCTGGTGTCACTTGGGTTGAAATCAATGACAACCACTCATCAAAAATACCCCCCTTTGGCATTGATGGCAACACAATTACTACGCTTATGATCATGACACCTCTTCCTACTTCACTCTCTTCACCTTTCTCATCAATGGAAAAGGGTAATTCCCCCTAAAAACTGTCATCCTGTAAACCTGTACATACCTTAACTCCCCTTTTCTACTTAGTTAGATAAGAGTGTTTAATCAATTTAATGTCTTAAATTTCTTGCATAAATTATCAACCGAGGTTTGTAAATTGATGAAGTGTGGTGTACTGTGTGTGCTTAGTTAATCTTTCTTCTTACTTCTTTGTTTGTACTTTATGCTGTTTTGGGGTTTTTGTTCTTTGATGTCTAAGAATGTTCACTCTAAAACTTATGAAAAGATTAAAATAAATTTATTGAATTTTAAGAAGGAAGAAAATGATGTGTTCTTAAGTTAATCTAATCTACGTAAAAATAAATCAAATATTGTTGGCTAGTTAGAATCTAATTTAGGAAACAGAGCATCTATCTTATCTTATCATTAGTTCTATTTTGTGGATCTAATTCTTAAAACTGAGATTGAAATTGCAATTTTTGTCTTAAGTAAAAGTAGAGAAATAAAAAAACTAATGTACTTCTAGTTACTCCAACATTCAATTATGAAGTGTGACCTTCTTGAGATAATGTGTAAACAACTATCTATACTTCAACTTTTAATGTCCTAGAACAGTAAGAAAAGGATGCAAAGGAAAACATCTAATGTATATTTAGCTACTCCAACATTCAATTATGAAGTGATACCTTCTTGAGATGGTGTTAAGTAACAAATTATACCTAACAATATATAAAAGAAAGTATCCAGAAGGTAACTCAGTAATTGCATTCATTAAACATTCAATCATTCAGTCTTAAAATATGATTAAATCAATCTCCTTGGAATGAACTTTAGGAATATCAGTGATGCAACTAAGTGAGGATCTAGAAGAAAAGTATAAAAGCATGTAAAAATTACTGTAAATAGATAATGTATATTTGATTTTCCCCAACATTGAATGTGAAGTATTACCCTCTTGAGATGTTGTGTAAGAAGTCAATTATACCTTAGTTTCTAAATTCTTAAAAAGAAAGTGAAAATGTGCAGAGTAAACTCAATAACCGTATGAATTATACATTCAATCATTTAGTTCAGAAGCATCATCATGAAATGAATTTTGAGAAAATCCATTTACACAATTAATTGATAATTCTATTCTAAGAAAATGAATGATAGAACAGTAAGAAACTAGATAACTGTATATTCTTATTTTTTCAATCTTAATTCGATTTGAAAACAAAGTTATCTATCTTCACGAAATATTTTAGAAGAAAAAAGCTTACACAATTACATTTTTAATGTTATTCTATTGATTGAAGCTAGAATGAAACATTAATGTAATAAGGAAAAAAAAATTGAAAGTAGAGTAATGGAAATTAAACTAAAAATGTAATATTCCTAATTTGCCATGAGCTAGTTGGAATATTAAATTTTATTTTAATGCCTTGTTTTATGAATAAGAGGAAAATGGAGGTCCATAATTCTCCTTAATAATGAATAAATCAATGCCTATGTGAAAGAGATAGATCTTAGTAGCTTAATTGAGCACCCTTTGGTGTGAAAAGGGACTGGAACAACTTGAGTTTGTCAACCTTGACCAAATTAACAACTTTGTGGTAGAGGAGTGGTCATCAATGAAATAAAATGCAAGTTTAGATGGAGATGCTTTGCATGGAAGTAGTCATATCATTATATGGGGATTATGGTTTTGAAGCTCATATCTTATTTAAGGAAGAGGATGGCAGCAATATTTCATTACGTATGTTGATGTATATTGATATTTTTGAATATATGGTATGTTTAGACATATATCTTTCTCTTGCTGTTTAGCTGAGATTGAGTGTTGTTTAGCATAGAATGTTTCTGATCAGGCATTCCACCTCTTCTATTGAGAAGCTATTGGAGGAGTCTTGTACTACATTTTCCACTATCAGGCTTAAGGCCAAGACTAATCTTTCATTTATAACATAGATCTTGTTGAGGGTTTGGTTGTTTTGCAGGTTGTAGCAGTGGAGACTAGATCTGGGTCCTCTCATTGCTCATTTTCAGTGGAGGAGGCTTCCTTTCCATTCAGAGGATAGTAAGGAAGGCCCTTCAACATATTTTCAGATCTTGGCGTAAGGAAAACTATGTATTTATCCCTACAGCACAGTTTACTTCCCGATCTGCATTATTTATGTAGGAGGAGTTGTAGGGTGCATTGGCACACCATTTGGAGAGATGATTTTCTAGTGAGAGGGATCTGCATTTGATTTAGAGGATATATTTTTGGGGGATATTTTATTGATCATACTAGATCAGCCACACATTCCAGATCTATATTTTGTAGTGGATATTTAGTGCTAAGGTTTAGATTCCTATCTTATACATGGTGTTTTGTTGAAAACCCTTAAGGGGTTATTGAAAGGAGGTTGTACAGTGCTCAGATCTATATTAGATCTATATTTTGAGGCACAGATCAGCCCTATATCCTATTTATATTCATTTTATGTAGTAGTGCATTTAAAACAATGTTGTAACAATATTACAGTCTTTATATATAGTAGCAGCACCTCGTTTTGAGGGATGTTGTCCATTGGAGGCTTGTTATTTCTCATTGTGTATCTTATGGCCCATTATTAATGCATATTTTCCTGTTTTTATAACATATGAAAGGTATCCATATTAGCCTCTTTCTTTTATATGGTGATTTATAGTATTGTTCTAGAATTTTGCACTATATTCCTTCTTTTCCCAGTTGGGAATATTACAATGGTATCATAGCATAATATCGGCACAACATGTGCATATTGAAAAGCCAATATGTCATCCGAAGAAGGAGATCCTCTTACTGGTAGAGAGAAGAGGTATCAAAGAAGAATACATTGGAAGTTTGACTATACAAATGACAAAGAAGATAAGGGTAAAACCCCTTTATCTAGAGTAGAAGATGAAGAGAAGGAGTTGCCTAAGATCCTTCTTAGATCCATGCAAGATATTTCTATAGAAATCAAGGAGATAAGAATGGATAGCTACAAGGAATCCCCTATATTATTTCATCATGGTGAAGGCTCTGGCATGTCTCCTCATTAGAGTGATCAACCAGTGCAGCAACAACAAGGTTCCCAACACTCTACTATTCCTACATTTTTGGTTGTGGGAAATGAAGGGTTTCAAGATTAAGAATCCCTTAAAGAATATTTTATGAAGTATGAGTCTCAAACTTAGAGATTCAACGACCAGTTGAGTTTTCAAGAATTTTATCAAATCAAGGACAATAGAAGACCCAGACATCACAATAGAAGTGCCAGATTCATTCATAATCAGGATCTACACTGAACTATGGGAAGATTTTTCTTACCCAACTTTGATGGGTCATCCAAGTGCAATGCCAAATCATGTGTAGAGAATCTTGACATCTACTTCCACTTGAACAAAGTTACAGAAATGGTGACCATTAAGATAGCAGCACTGCACCTTGAGGCTGAAGCACATGAGTGGTGGTTCCATGGCTTGTCTACATTGGGTCATGCCAATGTGACTGCATATTCAGAGTTCACAAGGAGGCTGGTGGAGAGGTTTGATAGAAGAGATCCTGAAGCACCATTCCATGCCTTGTCTACATTGGTTCATGCCAATGTGACTGCATATTCAGAGTTCACAAGGAGGCTGGTGGAGAGGTTTGATAGAAGAGATCCTGAAGCACCATTCATGGGGATTGCAAAGATAAAAAAATTAGGTAATCTGAAAACTTACATTTCTGAATTCTTAAGACTTTCTGTTATGGTTCCTAATTTATCTACAACAAGAAGGGTCTACACGTTGATTTATGGGTTAGATGAACCTCTTCATGGGTTGGTTAAGTCTACCAGGATTCAAGATGCTATTGGAAGGGATAGAGATCTTCAAGATGCCTTGGCAAAAGAAAAGGCAACTTTTCAGCACAAGCACTCTTTCCCATCAAATGGAAAAGATGAGATGACTCCTCCTTCAAAGGAAAACTGAAATAAAAAACCTCTTGATGATGATGTACAAAGATATTTGAGGAGGAGGAAGATTTGCTTCACATGGCAAGAATCTTGGGCACCCAGACATAAATGTGCTACAGGAAAGGCAAACTACATAGAGGTCTTCTCATATGATGAGGAGGAAGAAAAAAAAGAACAAGAGATGGGTCACAACACTGGAATATCAGGAGATGATCCACGACCACCAAGGTGTGAGGATGGAGCAGTGACTCCAATTAGAGGAACTCTTACATCATTAAGGGTGGTACTTCACTTTCATAACAATTTCATACAAGAAACATAGATGGATTTGTGAAGTGGAGTAAAGGACCTCACAGTCCCATCTATTATGCTTATGAGATTGCTTCATGGGACATTATTATTTAGTGGAAAACCAGCTAGGAGGCCACCTGATGCAGATTTGGTGAGAGATATCTCATAACATGATGCTCCAAGAATAGATCCAAAAGGGATGGGAGCATTAGAAGGCCATGATACAACGCTGAGAGTCTTGCATAGACTCAAGGAGGACGGAGGCATTCTCCCAACACCGTCATTACCCACTCTCATTTCAGATACTGCATTATGGGAGGAGAAGCATGGGAGGAATAATAACCTTCCAACATATACCTTTGGCATGGGATATCTCAAGGAGGAAAACAACCATACGAAATATATTCTTTGTGATATATCATCAGCGCTGACACTATTGGATATTGATCCATAATGGAAATCCCAATTTTTGGTGTATTATTCCAAGGATATTTTCACATGCATGATACTTGATGATCAGCTACATAAATAGGGCTATTCAGTCGAGGAAGAATTCATCTATTATCATGGTAGGATCTTCTTATCTATAGCCTCCACAATCAAGGATAAGTTGCTAAAAAGGGCTTATGAAGAGTTATTTTTCAACCGTACTTATTTAATGAAGGCATACAACAATATCATGGAGAGATACACTTGGGAAGGCTTTGAAGAGGAACTATATCAGCATTTGCAAAGATGCATGAACCATGTGGAGTTGGAAGAGAGACAAGACTTAATGAATGAGTTATTACAACCACCTCTTTCCTCTTTTGGAATGAGAGGGGATTCATCTATGAACCACTCCATTTGTATGAACATAATTCTTGGTAAATAACATGCTCATGTACATAATGTTTCATTTGATTATTATTTGCATTCCTTTACCATGTATATGTATGCCATAGATCCAAGAATGAGAATTATTCTATATAAACTTCATGGCCCAATTTTGTCCATAAAAATTTCTGAACATGGCTACTCCCTTGGAGGACAACGATATATTTTGTATCATTGTGGGTGCATTCCAAAAGCACCAAACATATCTCACAATTTCATCCATGGTGAGATGACTTGGGAAGCAATTAAGTGGTGGGGAAACCAATTACCACATCATTATCTGATGCAGTCAGGAGATGTACTGCACTGGTTCCACATATGGGACTATGACCCACTCCCACTTTTACAAATTTATATTTGTATGTACTTAATTTTGATCCCATACATTGTTGATGTCCTTACACTTTTTATGGGAATTTTTGGAGGGAGGATGGGAGGAATGTATGTGCCCTATGGCAAAGAGATTCTCCATGTTCATTATGCTATATGTTTCAGGGAGAACACTGGGCAAACCATGTTTGTTTCAATTGAACTATTGTCTCCTTATGGGATGGATTATTTGCATCTCATGAGAACTTTGGAGGAGAAATTCACGGAGGGATGGATTGGTAGAAACTTAGCTCATGAGGGAAGCTTAGCACATGTTGATGTCACCAATGATGGAGAGTTACAGCACTCACCTTGTTAGTTTATTGAGGGAAAGCAACATCTGGGAAGGGAGGACTATAATATTCCCAATTAGCCATGAGCTAGTTGGAATATTAAATTTTGTTTTAATGCTTTGTTTTATGAATAAGAGGACAATGGAGGTCCATAATTCTCCTTAATAATGAGCAAATCAATACCAATGTGAAAGACATAGATCTTGGTAGCTTAATTGAGCAACCTTTCATGTCAAAAGGGGCTGGAACACCTTGAATGGGTCATGAAAGGAATAATTAAATAATTAAATAAAAATCTAAAATAATAATTATTTCAAGGAATAATTTATTTTGAGTATATTTTAAGTTAAAAAGATTAATTGTGAGGAAATTAATTAAAAACAAAATGTACTCTTATAAAAAAGTTTTTTAAATTCAAATAACTAAATAGAAGGAAGAAGGTCTGAATATCATGGACACAGAAGACTTGTGAATTATAATATTTAAATAAAAGAGGGGAGAGAAAGTTGAAAAATCTTGAAAAGAAATTTTGTGGAGCTTTGAGAATGTAAAGTTATATATTGAAGCTCATAATAATTTCTCTTTAGTTAATTTTATTTTCGATATTTTCTTTTCCATAAATACATAACCCTAAATCTTTAATCATAGGAGTACAAATGAGGAATGATAGGATCCGGAGTTTAGCAGAGCTAAATTTTAGTCAATTGTCACACGAGTACCAATGCATACACTTAAAAAATAGTTAAAACATATAACGAATTGATCACCGCGTACCCATTTATCCGCGTACCCATTTATCACCGTAGTTCTTATTTAAAATCGATCACATTCCACTTCAAAAACCTTTTGCTACAGATTGAACGTAATTTTGAACACAAATAGTAATGATAAATATAATATTTGAACATGTAATTGAGATGAGAGCTTTAGCAGAAATTAATTTTACCTGAAGTGTCAGCCAAATTGTTTGCTATATTTACATATCCTGAATCAATAGTTACAATAGTGCCAACAAGAACACTTTATATTATTGTTAAAGCAGAAAAGAACTCACAAGATAACTATTAAAACCAGTGAAAATTCATAGGTGAAAATGCAAAAAAAAGAAATATAAGGAAACACAAACCATAATTTGGAGAAGAAGAAAGGAAAATTAAAAGTTGCAATTAGTTGCAACTTGAAAAAATCAAAGCAGTCGTTGCAATTCATCATCAGAAATTTTTTAGAACGAAAGTTTTGGCAATGAAATTAAGGTGACTCTCTTTAAGTAGACATACATCCATCGGATGAATTTAAAAGTATTTTGAACGGTTAGCGCAAACCCTGAGTTCGACCGACTTCAGAAATATTTTGTAAGAAATCATCCAATGCAATTACCACCGTTAGTTTGTGCTTTTTTATCACGTTAAAAATTGTGAGCTGGTGCTTTTTTAACGAGTTTAAAAGAAATTTTATCTTAATTTTGTGCTTTAGGAAATTTATGGTAGTTTTATTTTTTTTAATGAAGTTAAGTTTTTTTTAGTTGTAACATTCTGCATCTTTCTCTTTTACGAGGTTAATTTTTTTATTTTTTTTAATCGCATTTTCATTTGCATATGATTCAAATTTCGCTGAGATTGTCTGTGTTCTAGTTCGCTGTCAAGATAATCCCCGCCATTTAATTATTGCAATTTAACTAGTTCATCGTTGAATTGGATACTTGACTTTTCAACTTTGTTTGTTTTTTTGGGTTGATTTGTAAGTGCTAGACAATTGATATTTAAATAAAAATAAAAAATCCTTATATTTAATATTATTAAATATTAAAATTACAATTTCATTTCATTGCCCAAATTAAACTAATGTGTATATATTATTATTAATATTATTAATCTTTTTTATATTATTATTAATATTATTGTTGTTATTAATTTTTTAAACAATGAAATCGTATAGTCTTTAAATGAATATATTGTTTTTGTATAAACTAGAAATTGTATTATATCTTGCAATGGAAATGTCTTAAGGTAGGATCCTAAGAAATAGTAGCATACAAGACTGAAGTCAAAATTTTATATAATTTTTTTTATTTACCAGTGTTTGTGTGAGAAATTTTTTGTTCATTTCAATATACATGTATTATTTTAAATTTGAATGGATAATATCAATATAGATTTTGTGAAAACTTATAATGATTGAATGATAAAATTTCTGTTAATTGTTTGCAAGAAGAAAATCAAAAGCTTGCCCCATCTTTAAAAGTCAACCTAAATTACATTAATATGTATAATAATACAACAACATGTAAATCATCCATAATATAATTAGATGGATAAAGTCATATTCGATGTAAAAACAGACTTCAACAAAGTATTAAATACAACTTAAGATGATTTGATTTCCCTTGTAAATGGAGATACTCAACATAACCCTAGGTTTGAATCTTTGACAATTAATAATGTTGGTTATCCAAATTAAAACGATTCCAAATAAGCCCATGGAAATATAAATATAATTTAGAAATAAGAATAGTGAGCTTCTAATATCAAACTAGTTTAATGAGGTGGTCAACATGCCTACAGTGACTTTCATTTCGTCCAAATTAGTTTCTCATTGGAATATGTATTTCCCAACATTAATTTCTAATCATAATATGCATAATACAACCTGAAAGGAATTATCTTTGAGTTTTCATATCCTCTAGTTTTTTGTGACTATCTCATACACATGAACTTTCAATGGGTGTGTCAGAAACTTGGATGTCTTTTTTTTTCTCTTAAAAAATGAATGATCCTTTCATTGAAGATGAGGTTTGTGACAAATAGGGTTGGGCATATTTAATTTGGTCATGCTCATCGCTTCAATAAAATTAAATATAATTGTTGTTTCTCATTTTTTCTATGTTAGATTAATTTTGGCTATGTGATAAATTCAAGTAAAGATTTCTTTTACCAATGGGTTTTTTCATGGCGGTATTTCTTGTAATATATTCTATTTCATGGCTTGATTACTTTGATGACCTTATAATTTCTATTTCAGAAGTTTGATGCAACCATAAGTTATGTTTCTCTTCTGACAAATCATTGGAAGGTTGTAGACTTCACACAACCTTAGCTAGAATCAAGCCTAGATGGTGTGGTTCTTTCAAGAGATAAAATTTGATGGATAGGAATTTCTACATCAATTTACATTGGAGATGAGGTGTATCACTATTGCATTTTTCATATGAATTGGTTATGAATTGTGGACCATAGGAGTAACCAAGAGTTTCAACAGAATCCAAAGTAGCAAGCTTGTAATCGTCTCCGATACATGTTGTAAACTTAAACTTGATATCTTGTGTAAGATTGAAGACTTTATATAACTAATATTGCATTGAAAATATTATATAGAAATGAATTTATTTATTAATTGTGGACCATAGGAGTAACCAAGAGTTTCAAAGGAATCGAAAGTAGAAAGCTTGTCACGGTCTCCGATACCTATTGTAAACTTAAACTTTATACCTTGTGTAAGATTGAGCACTTGATATAACTAATATTGCATTGAAAATATTATATAACACTTGTCAAGAAACCATAACTTTTGGCATATATTATGTAATAATTTATGCTACAAGAATAAAAGATGGAAATTCTAGCTTTTCAATATTTTCTCTATGTTAATTGTGTTATCTTTTGTATTCCATGAAGCCCATTATTATTGAATTAATGGAATAATTGTGTCTCCTCAACTGTGAAAATCTAGTTATTCTGATTAACTCACTCGAGAACAAGGACAGTCACCACATGTAAATTTACTTAGGGAGATTCACTTCACTTCAAAGTAGGGGATTCTCATAACTCTCATTATTACATTTACTAGTCATATTTTGTACTAGGACAATGTCACTGTGTGCAATCTTAGCTCCATAGGATGATATATTTTATTATATTTTTTATTTAGGCTTTGTACCATAACTCCGAGTGTTGAAATTTTTGTCATTAACATGGCTCCAGTTACTCAACTGCGACGTTGTGAACAATGTTATTAGATTTTTTATTTATGCTTTGTATTATAAATTTGTCACCATTATTGAAATTTTGGTCATTAGCATGATTTCTAGTCATAATTTCCAGCATTTTCTTCAACATGCTGATTTTTTACTTGGACAATCTCCACATGAGAGATTTCCATGGAATGCTTGAGATTTTCCGATTCCGTGAAATTTTCACAATTTTTCCATGCCATATTTTTCTCTTCTTTGTAAATTATTTCATCTGCATTTTCCTGGAGAAGAGTCTCCTAAAAATTGGCAATCCAACTTCAGTAATGGTGTTCAAGTAATTTCTTCATAAAAGGAGAATATGTTGGTGAAGCATAACATCCGAAGCTTCAACCCTATTCTCTAGTTGGGTGAGCCACTCTTCAAATTCATCACAATTGTTGGCAAAATTGTCATTATATTCAAGGTTTAATAGAATTAAAACTTCCTCTTAGTCAAGAACCTATGAACTTGTTTCCTACCACCAACTCTTGGTGCAAGACCCTCCTTTGTCCTTCTATTGTTCCTTGCCAAACCAAGTGATAGGCCTAAACATGTTTTGTCTATCCAAAGATCCACACATGAAAAGAATCCTGAAAGATCATGTATTGGATTATAGGAACCATCAACAATTATCACATGATTGAGTGTTGGAATATTTTTACCTAATAACCAAGTCGTAGTTGATATTAAAACACACTGGAGATTTTAGTATTTATGTTTATTATTTTTTATATAAATAGAAAATGAAAGATCCAATTTTAAAAGTTTATATTGTTTATAAAAAAAAAACCACAAACATTATTATTTGTAATATTTATATTTATTAATTTTTATATAAATAATCATTATGAGTATATTTTTATTTAAAAATATAAATATTCAATTAAAAAAACATATCAAATATTTAATGGAGCAAGTTTTAGATTCAAAATATTAAATATATTATTAATACTCTTAATTTTAGTTAAAATTATTATGATTTATTTTGTACTTATTTTTAGACAATAGATAAGAATACAAGAATTTAGGAGCACTACATATAACATGTAAAAATATTATAATCTAGAAGATGTATTCTAGTTGGGATTCTAAAGGTCGACAAATGTTTACGAAAAATATAGAGCCCTCTTCAATAATTGATAACCATAGGAGGTTGAAAATAATATATAAAATTTAAATTCTTAGTAAATGAAAAATATTTCTTAGAAAAAGAAGTTTAATGATAAGGGATTTAAAAATAATGGTTTTTAAGTTTTTGTAATTTATAGTCAATAATGATAACTACCACATTAATATAAATTAAAATGTTGGTAGATGCCAATAAACGTCAAAAAACTACATCATGATACATCTCACATAACCAAGATTAAAAAATCATAAAAAATCATTCAGGATTTTTTTTATTTTTAAATAATAATATTAATTATTAATTAAAAAATTAATGTATGAGTTAAACAAATACACATTTAATAAAGCATATAACCATAGAGATTAGCCCCCATTATACCATTTTTACTTTTAACTTGTAAATAGACTCTTGCTAATACCATGTGTCTATGTTAGGTCCCTATATTACTAGTATAGTACCTTATTGTTGTTAGTGTAACCCCCTTATTGTTATTATTGTACCCTTGTAACCCCCATTTTGTTATTATTGTGCCCTTAAATTATTATTGTTAGGTCGGCTAGGATTACATTGTGGCCCACCAGGATTACATTATGGCCACATGGACTCCTATATATAGAAAGGAGGTTTTGTAAATTGTATCATCCAAGAATTGTTCATTTATGTAATGTATTGGAGGTTTCCCCCTCGAAATGGCTTATTTCTAAGGCGTTGATATCTCTTTTCTTCTATTTTTGGAGCTGGTTACACAACATTTGGTATCAGAGCTTTGGATTCTAGGGTTTCGCTGTTCCAAACAGGTCATCGGCATTTTTCTTATAAGTTTTTTTTCACGAAGTTTCAGAAGCTGAAATTTTTAGGTGTGGGCCGAAACCTTTAGAAAGCTTGTCCAAAATTTCAGAGCTTGGTTCAAAATATTTTCTTGGAGATATCATCTGTGGAAGTTAGGTCTTTTTTCAAGCTCCTAAACAGGTCATCGTGGAATTTTCGCTATAAAATATTTTCTACGAAGGTTCAGAATCTGAAATTCATATGGTGTGAAGCTGAAATCCTGAGGAAATTCATCAAAAAATTTCAGAGCTTGGTTCGCAATACTTTTGGAGATATGATCTGTGGAAGGTAGTGCTTTTTCAGGCTCCTGAATTGCATCTCAAAGAGGTGATCGTGGGAAAAGTTCAATAACTCTCTCTCTGGGCATCGGATTGGAGTGCCGTAAAAAGTGGTCACAAGTACACAGACTTTAGTTTATTGGCTATCAATTTCAGAGACAAAGGATGAAACAGTGACACGTGGAAAGTCGTACAAGTTCGCTCTACTGAACTAGTCCATAATTAGGTCATTGTGGGAGATTGGACACAACTTTGTCTTGGAGAATCCAAATCAGGTCATACCTGTGGCATTCAAAAGAAAATTCAGAGGGCTACTACAGTGCTGAATTTTAGATATTGAAGATCTGCAATCACAGAGATAATACAATTTCAATATCGAGCTCCTCAAAGCAAGAAAAAGGTGTGTATTTTTTTCAAATTGCACAAGTCTTGTTCGAATAATAAAGTTAAATTGATCCCAAGGGCATATTGTAGAATAGATATCAGTATTGGATTCTAAAATGGCCCCTAAAAAGAATTCAACACCCATTAAGCCTTCAGAAGGCTCTACTATGACTCATGAAGATGAAGAATGGCAACATGACATATCAAAATTACAAGAGCAAATTTCGCTCTCGTAAAGAACAACAAAAAATGAAATGGAAGTTTTGAAGAAAGGCGTGGAAACTAAGATGGATGGTTTGAAGAAAGGCGTGGAAGCTAAGATGATTGGTTTGGAAGCTAAGATGGATGGCATGGAAGTGGGCATGGAAGCTAAGATTGATGACATGAAAGCTAAGATCGATGAGAAAATGGAAAACATGAAGAATTTTCTAAAAGCAGACATGGAAGGTTTGACAAAGTTTATACAAGAAAGGTTTCCTAATGGTGAAAAGATAGTAGAAGAACCTCATGATGAGAACAAAATAAATGTTAATTGTGATTTTATAAACTCTAATGTTGGCGGGAAGAACCACCATATTCCAAAGATGGATATGAGGAAGTTTGATGGAAAGGATCCTGTAACATGGATACTACAGATGGAGCAATATTTTGATCTCCATAACGTGCAAAACACACAAAAGGTACGGATTGCAACTTTACATTTAGAACAAAATACATTTGTATGGTATCAATGGCTTTGCTCCCGTAAAAAAATTGTCACTTGGTCAATTTTTACGGAGGAAATGATAGCACATTATGAGGATACAAAGAGCAACACCTTCTTTAGCCAATTGATAAATCTCAAACAAAAAGGTTTAGTGGGGAAGCACATTGAGGACTTCCAAAAATTGAATATAAGCGTAAGTAATATTCCAGAGGAACACAGGATTGATCTCTTCTTAGGTACTCTAAAGGAAAACATCCAACATGAAGTTCGTGTTTTGGAACCTGATTCATTGGAGAAGGCATTCAGGTTGGCAAGAAAAGTTGAATGTAAAATTATGGTGACAAGGAAGCCTACCACTCAATTCTATAAAGAAGGAAGTGTTGCTACGCCTAGATTTCCACAACCCACAAGGTTGACACCACAACAATTGGAAGAAAAAAGAGCAAAAGGGCTTTGCTACAGTTGTGATAGCAAATACACTAAAGGTCATAAGTGTGCTGAGAAGAAATTATTTTACATAGATTGTGAAGAAGAAGAAGAAAATGAACAAGAAGAGGATATACACCAGAAACCACCCCTAGAAGAGGAAGAAATGAATCTGACCATATCGTGTAATGCACTGGCAGGAATTACCACTCCTCAAACTCTCAAGATAGAAGGACATATAAAGAAGAAAAGGGTAATAGTGTTGATTGATTGAGGTAGCACCCATAATTTTATTCATTATAAGGTAGCCAAGGAATTAAATTGTTTCCTATACCCAGCACCAGAATGTCAAGTGATGGTTGCAAATGGAGGAACTATAAATTGCTCTGGAAAATGCCATAATATCAAGCCAACCATGGGGGAATATGTATTGACTAGTCCAATGCTTGCCATTCCTATGGGAGGTGCTGATGTTGTACTAGGAGTACAATGGTTACAATCTTTGGGGACGGTAGCTTTTAATTCTCAAGAACTTTTCTTGAAATTTTTTTCAGAAGGAAAGGAAGTTGAATTACGGGGTATTGCGGGGAAGCCAGGAAGGATAATAAGCTCTAATGTCATGAAAAGCTTCTAAAGAAAGAACAGCGAGGCGTAATTGCACAATTATGCTCACTAGAAGTTCCAACATCAAAATCATCTATTTCTGCAGATCTCCAACAAGTCTTGGACAATCATTCCAAGGAGTTTGAAACTCCCAAAGGACTCCCACCTATTCGTGATCATGATCATGCTATTCATTTGATTCCAGGAAGTGTTCCTCCAAACATCAGGCCTTATAGATATCCTTACTTCCAAAAGAGCGAAATTGAACATATGATTGCAGAAATGTTAGAGGCGGGCATAATTCAACCTAGTCAAAGTTCTTTCTCTGCTCCTGTAGTATTGGTACACAAGAAGGATGGATCATGGCGAATGTGTCCGGATTATAGGGAGCTCAATAAGCTCACCAATAAAGACAAATTTCCCATTCCTGTGATTGATGAATTATTGGATGAATTACATGGAGCAATTTATTTTACCAAGTTGGATCTTCGTTCAGGATATCATCAAATTAGAATGAAGACTCAAGATATTCCAAAAACAACATTTCAAACTCATGAGGGTCATTATGAATTTTTGGTCATGCCTTTTGGCCTTACCAATGCACCTTCTACATTTCAAGGGTTGATGAATTCCCTTTTCAAACCCTTCCTTAGAAAATTTGTGCTAGTATTTTTTGATGATATACTAATCTACAGCAGGTCTTGGAAGGATCATGTTGAACATGTTGACAGGGTGCTCAAACTATTGCAGGAGAAACAATTATATGCAAAAACATCCAAATGTTTCTTTCGAGTACAAGAGGTGGAATATCTGGGTCATATTGTATCTCACGAGGGTGTTAAAGTAGACCCTAACAAAATTAAAGCCATTAAGGAATGGAAAGTCCTCACAACCATAAAGCAGTTGCGAGGATTTCTCGGGTTAACAGGGTATTATCGCAAGTTTGTTAAGAATTATGGGAGAATAGCAGCACCTCTAACAACATTATCGAAGAAAGATGCATTTTCATGGACTCTTGAAGCAACTAAGGCCTTTGAACATCTTAAAGAGGCAATGTGCCTAGCACCGGTCTTAGCTACGCCAGACTTCACAAAAACCTTTATTGTGGAATGTGGTGCCTCAGGAAATGGAATTGGTGCAGTTTTAATGCAGGAAGGAAGACCCATTGCTTTTGAAAGTCGTCCAATCAAAGGAAAGTATTTACAGAAACCTATTTATGAGAAGGAAATGTTAGCAACACTGCATGCACTAAAGAAATGGAGAACTTACCTAATGGGAAGACACTTCAAGGTAAAAACTGATCATGATAGTCTTAAACACTTTTTGGAACAAATACTATCTTCAGAAGAGCAGCAAAAATGGGTCACAAAGATGTTGGGTTATGACTTGAAATAATATACAAAAAAGGGAAGCTAAATGTTGTTGCAGATGCACTCTCAAGAAAGAATGAAGAGGTGGAAGCATTGCTTTGTGCCATTTCTATTATCCAACTAGATTGGATAACCGAAGCAAGAGATGAATGGAAGAAGGATGAAGAAGTGTGGACACTCATTCAAAAGTTGCAGCAAGATCCTAGTATATCTGATACATTTAGTTGGAAAAATGATTCCTTATGGTACAAAGATCGCTTATATCTTTGTAAGAATTCCCAACTAAAACAAAAGATTCTTCTGGAATTGCACACTTCTCCTTTAGGAGGACACTCAGGATTTTTAAAACTTACCACAGGGTGAAGAAAGAATTTTTTTGGGATGGCCTTAAATCTGATATTCGAAAGTTTGTGGCGGAATGTTTGGTTTGCCAGCAGAATAAAGTGGAAACAATTAAGACCCCAGGACTTGTACAACCTTTATCCATTCCAAGTCAACGTTGGGAGGAGATTTCAATGGATTTTATCACAGGTTTACCTAAGTCCGAAGGAAAGAGTGTCATCATGGTGGTAGTTGATAGACTTACCAAGTATGTACACTTTTGTGCATTATCTCATCCATTTAAAGCAAGTACAGTTGCTACTACATTTATGGATAGAATTCAAAAGCTACATGGAAGCCCAAGGGTTATTGTGAGCGACAGAGATCCCATTTTTGCTGGAAATTTTTGGACGGAGTTATTTTCTTGTTTGGGTACTCAATTAGCTCATAGCTCATCTTATCATCCTCAATCTGATGGTCAAACTGAGATCATAAATAAATGTTTGGAAGGATATCTTCGTTGTTTTGTATCTGATAAACAAACACAATGGGTCAAGTGGTTACCTCTCGCTGAATGGTGGTATAACACTTCCTTCCATACGGCAGCAAAAATGACCCCATTTATGGCACTTTATGGATATCATCCACCATCGATCACATCATCTTTAAGGGAAAATTCGAAGGTTCAAGCAGTGGAAGATCACGTCGAGCATCAGCAAGAAGTTCTCCATCTCTTAAAGGATAACCTGAATTTGGCACAAAATCGAATGAAACAACAGGCAGATCAACATCACAGCGAGAGAAGTTTTGATATAGGAGATTGGGCATTTTTACGGCTACAACCATATAAACAAATGTCCCTCAAGCAAGCTAAGAAGGATAATAAATTATCGCCAAAGTACTATGGTCCTTACAAGGTGTTGCAAAAGATTGGTACTATGGCATACAAATTGGAGCTTCCTGCTTCTTCGCGAGTACATCCAGCTTTCCATGTTTCATGCTTAAAGAAGGTTATAGGTGAAAATCTTCCAGTTCAAACAATATTTCCAGAACTTGATGAGGAAGGAAAAATCATATTGGAACCTGAAGCGGTCACGGAAACAAGAACTCGACAACTACGGAATCGATCAATTTCAGAGTATCTCATCAAGTGGAAGAACTTACCCACCGAAGATTCTACATGGGAGGATGAGAATTTTATACAGAAGCACCCAGAGCTACTCAAGTGTTGAGGACAACACTTTTTTTGAAGGAGAGGGGCATGTTAGGTCCCTATATCACTAGTATAGCCCCTTATTATTGTTAGTGTAAACCCCTTATTGTTATTGTTGTACCCTTGTAACCCCATTTTGTTATTATTGTGCCCTTAAATTATTATTTTTAGGTCGGCTAGGATTACATTGTGGCCCACTAGGATTACATTATGGCCCCATGGACTCCTATATATAGAAAGGAGGTTTTGTAAATTGTATCATCCAAGAATTGATCATTCATGTAATGTATTGGAGGTTGCCGCCTTGAAGTGGCTTATTTCTAAGGTGTTGATATCTCATTTTTTCTATTTTTGGAGTTGGTTACACAACAGTCTACAGAACAATAATTCACGTTGATATGACACATTCATGGGACAATTTTTTAAAATTAGTCAATTTACTTAAAAGTAGAGATATGCCATAACTACATTCAAGATAAATCTAAATCTTTGATTTGTGGTTTATACTAAGAATATTATAGAAAATTATACAAATATTAAATCCTTACCATCTCTTTGATAATTATTAATTATCAAATCAAATTCTAGAAACATATTCTAAAGTAGAGATCTGTAACTAAAAAAAAAAAAAAAAAAAATTATTTCAAAGATAATGAATTTTATGTATATTTTAAATTAAGATAATTGATTATGAAGAAATTAATTATATATGAAATGCACTCTTCTAAACCCTTCTAATTAAAAAAACAAAATATAATTAAAAAGTTAAAGTTTGAAAACAACATTATCAAGGATAATGAATTTTAAGGATATTTTAATTTAAGATGAGTAATTATGAAGAAATTAATTAGAAATGAAATGCACTTTTATAAAAGAGATTTTTGAGTTAAAATAACCAAGTAAAAGGAAGTAAGAAAAACATCACTTTTAAGGGAATATTTCTGAATTAAAATCCTCAAGTCAAATCAAGGAAGTGAGAGAAAGCTAACAAATCTTGAAAAACAATTTTATTGAGCATCGAAAATATACATTTATATACGAAACCAAATACTAAATTGCCTTGAAAAAAATACATTTATATACTAAAATTCATACTAACTTAGCTTTAGTATTAATAAAATTTATAATAACTTCCTGTCCATAAATTTTTTACTACCTATTTATCTTACAAAGTTATTACTATCTATTTATCTAACAGTTTCATTTGTGAGATTTTCATTTACTTAAATACAAAACTCTAGATTTTAATTTAAATCATGAAAATACTCTATGAAGTTCTATGCAGTTGATTCCATTTCATTACTACATATTTATCTCTTTTCTCTTGTGAGATTTTCATTTCCTTAAATACACAACCCTAGATTTTATGTAAATCATGAAAATACACTCTACAGTTGATCCCATTTAATTGGTAACAATACAAAAAATAAAAACTAGTATATTAGGTGGCTCATTCTTTTAATAAGAAGGAAATACTTTAAAATCAAATAAATATGATAATGTTTCTAGGCTTATTATTTATGGAAAGACACAAAATAACTATTGTAATTGCATGTTTATCTTAATACTTTCTAAGCTTTTCATTTCTCGATATAAACAACCTTGATTTCAATGCAAAACATGGAAATATTGTAAGGCCCATTGGATGCTATTTTGATTATGAGTATATTTTCTATTTTATATCACCTAACAATTGTGTTTTTCATTATCGATGGCTATCAATTTACAGGACCCAAGAATGTTTAAAATATTACCTACCCATTTATGAGTGTTTGTATCTAACATAAATCACCATTCACTGCAACAACCCTTTTCTATGGCTGCATGTGCTGAAATTCAACCAAACCAAAATTTACATTTTTTTTTCTAACTTGGACTACGTATATTATATTATATAGTGCAAAATATTACATATCTCTTCCTCGAGACTTGGCAAGCCAATTCTAGAGGGAAGTATCAATATTTTAAGCCACAAAACAGACTGCCCCAGCTGGGGAAAATAGTTCACTAGTAGCAGAAAATAGACATTGCCCAAAATGGTATACCAACATACACAATAGAGAAATTTAAACTTAAGTTTAAGAGAAAAGTCTTCCAATACATTTTTAGACTAGAGAACGCTACAAAAACTCTAGAAAGAGAGAAGTGCACCCTGCAATTGAAACAAGTGTGGACCATCATTCTTCTTGCTGGAGTTAGGTTATTCCTCCTTGATCCTGCAAGCATAGAATGAGTCTTTGTCCTCCTTTCTTAGCCTGTGGCTAGTGACCTAAGGATGTGGCGACCCTGGAGTGTCTAGCTAATTGGAGGTGGTCGTGAGCTGAATGTTGTCCTCATTCTTATCTCCTTCATCACTGTTAAAGCTTCTACCATCGTCGGAACGCGAATTGCTGTTGGTGGAGTAGCTGCTACTGTAGGTGCTTTGCACATGGAGAGCCTTCATCTTGCGAGGGATAAAGTCCGTCTCAGGCAGGATGGTTGACATGCACAGTCGCTTTTTGGGTCGAATGCTTGAGGAGGCCGGAGAGGAGACAGGTAGCTGCAAGGATAATTGGGCTAAAATATTAACAGGTTCGAGTCTTCTAGGCTCCTCCTAGCCCACTGAAAGATTCAGTTCCCTGCCCATGGTGTGCAATAGAGGTGGTCTAGAAGGGAGGCTGCAGCCTCCATCTCTTCTACACCACATATGGTGATGCGTTGGCATGACACGCGAGGGAACAAAAGTGCAGGATAGGGAGGGAGTGCTTTGAAGCATAGGAGATGAGATGCAACCACCTAATAATGTCCTAGGAAGGCTGAGATAGGGCTGAGCAGGGCCAATAACCAGGGGTCGAAAGGAGGAAGAGGAGGCATGCACAGATAACATAAGGGAGAATGAGTGCGGGTAGCAAGCTTAATAGCCATGTTGACGGAATCGAGAGCTCTTTATGCTCTACAGCAGAAGGACCTCATAATGAAGGTGGCGAAGTGTGAATTTAAGATAGGCTTGCTCGGCCATTTAACGTTGAGCGGGTCACCATGTACGGGTGCGTGGGCTGGATAGTTATCCTACCACATGGTGCCCAAGTGGCCCCTCCAATCACAAAAAAGCACGTGCATCCGGATAACCAAATTTTACGTATTATTGTTTCATTAACAAAAAAATTAATTTAACCTCACCTTCAACAGAAAATGAAAAGAGCATGAATAATAACTATACACCTTTAACATAACATGAAAGAAAGAGGATCAACATATTTAGAAGAGTTGACATTAAAATCATAGCAAGGTGCATCTCTTGTTCCATTTTTATTGCTCCATTGCTACAACTTTAATCAATTATCACAACAATACCAGCTTCCAAATAGTTAAAATAAGAGAAAAAAGAACCACATATAGCGAATGATAGTTTCAAGTACCACATCACAGTCTTTTGTATTTAACTCAACTATAACTATACTCTTTTAACATAGCACGGAAGAAAGGTGATCCAGATATTTAGCAGAGCTGAATTTTACCTGACGGCAGCAACGGGTCTTTTGCTCCATTACTATATCTTTAATCATTATCACAATAGTACCATATTCGAAATAGTTAAAATAGGGAAAAAAACACCACATATAGCCAGTGAGCTAGTTTCAAGTACCACATCACAGTAGTTTGTATTTAAAATCAATCATATTTAAGATGAGTAAATTTATCCAATCGTTAGCATTGAACTTTTTTCTTTATCAACATTTATGAGAAAATTAAATAACTATTTATATAAATTACTAATATATTTTTATATTTTCTTAAGTATCGAATAATTACTTATATGGTAATATATTTGTGTATCTTTATTCATTCTCCCTTTCTACGATTGATTATGATTATAGGGGCTCTCTATATAAAGATAGAAAATAATTAAAAAATTAAGAATCTAATTTTAGAAATATTCGAATGCTAATTAAAAAATCACACTAAAATTACCCAGTGTAGTTCTATTGTTATTTTTCCCAAGAATTAGTTAAACAATTATGGATCACAGATGTTTACAATTTGAAATTATTATTATTATTAATTATAAAAAGAATTAATGTATGAGTTAAACATATACACATTTAAAAACAACATGTAACAATATTCTTAATCATAGAGATTAACCTCCATTTTATCATTTAGATTTTTTACTTGTAAAAAGGCTCTTACTAATACGACATGCCCATAAAACCATAATTCATGTTCATATGACAATTTTTTTTAAACTATCAATTTATTTAAAAGCACAAAGATGACATAACCACTTTTGAGGTAAATCTAAACTTTTGATAAGTGACTCTACTACTAAAAATATTGTAGAAAATTCCACGAAGATTAGATCCCTACCATCATTCTAATCATTAGTGATAATTAAATAAAAATCTAAAATAATAATTATTTCAAGGAATAATGGATTTTAAGTAACTGTGAGGAAATTAATTAAAAACAAAATGTGTTCTTATAATTTTTTTTTTTTAATTCAAATAATTAAATAGAAGCAAGAAGGTCTGAAAATCATGGACACGGAAGACTTAAGAATTATAATCTTTAAATAAAAGAGGTGAGAGAAAATTGTCAAATCTTGAAAAGCAATTTTGTGGAGCTTTGAGAGTGTAAAGTTATATATTGAAGCTCATAATAATTTCTCTTTAGGTAATTTAGTTTTTTATATTTTCTTTTCCATAAATACATAACCCAAAAATCTTTAATCACAGGCGTACAAACGAGGAATGAGATCGGAAGTTTAGTAGAGCTAGATTTTTAATCAATTGTCACACGAGTACCAATGCATACACTTCGAAAATAGTTAAAACATGTAGTGAATTGATCACCGCGTACACATTTATGGCCGTAGTTTGTATTTAAAGTCGATCACGTTTCACTTCAAAAATCCTTTGCTACAGATGATCAACATCGACAATTATTATTATAATTAATTGAATGTAATTTTGAACATAAATAGTGTTGGAACACCTAATCCTACATGGGTAGGTGTGGAATGCGAAAAGTCACAATGGAGTCCAAGTGACCTTGGAATATGAAACCAAGAGTCACACCATTGTACTATAAATGTACATCTTTGTATAATGGAAAATGAAGAGAGCCTCATGCTTATCCTTCATTGTGTTGAGTCTCTTGTGTGTGTGTGCTCATCCTCCTCATACACCATGTCTGTGCTTCAACATGGTGTTTAACATGGTATCAGAGCAGGCGATTGCTGGCCCTACTCCAATTTGAGTGAGCCATTTATGTTTATGGCCTATGCATATCTGCAAAATTCTTGACATTTTTGCAACATTTAGAGAGTTTTTGCAGCAGACATTTTGCTGGATTCAAAAAGGTGTTTTGAAGCAGAGCATCATTTGTTTTGAAAAAGAGTAGCATTTTTTTTTAAGAAGAGCAGCATTGGTTTTGAGAAGGAGCAGCATTCAAAATCCTTGGCAGCATTCAGAAATTGGTTTGGAGACACAGCCTTGTGCATCTGAAGGTTTTCTCACTGCTTATTTTTCCATTGAAAAATCTTTGCGTTTTAACTTTTGCACCATTTTGGAGCTGCTAGAAAAGTGTTTAAAATGAGTTTTTGGAAAATTATGGGTTTTCATTGAAACATTTCTGAGCTTTTGGACTTCGTTTTTCTGCTGCTGGAAAATATTCTCTACTGCTGGGCTATTAGAAAAATTTTTGGGTTATATTGGCAATCTGCTGTTGCATTTGAGTACTTGAAATTCTACTGTTGCCCTCATTTCTACATTTTGTCCAATTCTGCTGTATATCTGGAAAAATTCTACAAATTTCTGAACTCAGTCTACTCCTCTCTACTGTTTAAAAAAATAAAAAATAAAAAAATAAACAACTCTACAATCCGCCCTCTGCACTACGCTCTGCCAACACCTCTCTAGGCCTTTCGGCCCCCTTAATACCCTCTCCCCTTACCTCGCTACAATGCACTACCCATATTACCCTACTCATATCTCTCAACCCTATTCCTTACGCACCCCCCTTTCACCATACCGGCCATACAACTCCACCAGCACGCATCCCCACATCACATACGCATCCTACCCAACCTCACATCCTTTCGGCCTTAACCTACCTCTGCGTATATTCAACCTACTCCCTCAATCATTCGCTCGACTCCCCCTCATGGTGTTGAATTCCACAATGCACAGCCCTTACTCTTCCTGCCGTCTGCTTCCACACGCATACGACCCCTCTCCTCCTCATACACTCATCCTCACACTCGACCTCCCGCACTCCGCTCTGCTTCCTACTGCTACCGCCCTCCCCACTCCTCCCTACTTGCAGCCTGCTCACACTACTCAACACTCCGCCTTTCACACCTTTCGCCCTTCCTCTATATGCTTCCACTACCCATTCCCGCCCCCTATGCTTTCTCCCACATTTTAAATTTCAAGCCATTCGACCATTTCAATTATTCGATTTAATTTCTATAAATAAATAATCCCCTCCATTAATACGCCTCACCATACGCACATCCCAACTCGTGCCTCCATTCCCTTTTTTAATAAACTCCCTCCCATTTTTTAAAATCTCCTCTCCCTCCAAAATTTTTAATTAATTTTTAAATATAAAAATAAATAAATAAATAAATTTTCTTAAATTTTCCCACATTTTTTAATTCACACCCATTTCAATTAATTAATTAATTTATAATTAATTTATAATTAAAAAAAAAACAGTAGAGAGAGAGGGAGAGAGAGAGAGGAAGAGAAAATTGAACAGCAGAAAAAGAGAAAATGACATGTGAAGCAAATGGACGGTAAACATAGAAGAGAAAAGAGAAGAATTGCATTCTGTGGCATTGGTAGAAGAGTGATTTTCTACAAGAGATTTACATGTGAATATTGGTCCTCATTTTGAAAAACAACTCTTTGAAGGAAAATTCAGCTGCTTTAAAGGCTTCTTGCATAGTGTTTACATTGACATTGTATTGAGATTAGATATTGCTTCTTCATAGTTGCAATCAATACTTGAGTTTTTGAAAAATTCTTGATTGCCCTCCATCATTTGAGGAGCACACTTTGTACTTTGAGATTTCCATAGTTGGAAATTCTTTTCAGTCATTTGTATTTATTGTTGAATCACATTGTAAACAGGTGCATTTTCGGTTGAAGCCAACATCCTTTCATTTTTTGAGCCTAAGTTGTTTAAAATGGCTAAAATCAATGAGGTATTAGTGTTGTTGATTAACCTCATTCATTCAAATGTTGATGATGTGATAAAAATGAGCAAGGATGCTCTTTGTAACATTCAAGTTTGTTTGCAAAATGCACAAGAAAAGATTGAATTTTTGTAGTTGGAATCTCAGCTCCAACAAGAAGAACTTCAGAAAAAGAGTCACCATTCTGAACTTGTCCCTATTTAGAAGATTGAGAAGGACTCTCATCAGAAGAAAGAAGATAAAGTTCCAGTTGATTCCCACTTAGTTCCTTGTACTAGAGCAGATGTACATGCAGATGGATCAGTTTAGCCTGCACTTCTCAAGCCCATCATCAGACCTTGGGAAGAGCTTGTCCACAACAAGGACCGAACTGGTCTTGGATATGACAAGGATGTGTCCTTTAATAATCTAGACTACACAAAGCCCATCATATTTCAGAGTGTCGAATTCATGTATGACAGTTCTCCTGCAGTTGTTCTAAATTTTGTTCCATAACAACAACATATTAAGAAATGCCAACACTGTGATCGAGTTGGTCATATGAAAGATCACTGTTTTGATCTTCATCCATGCAAGCACTGTGGTCAGCACACTCATTATTCAGACAGATGCTTCAGACACAAGCCTCCTGCAAGAACCAAGATTCATCTTGGATGGATCGCTTCTTGGCAATGGGCATCAGTAGCCAAGAAGATGTTTAAAACACATGTCAGAACTTGTTCACAGATATTGAGCAAACTTGCAGTTGAGTTTTTTCCATCATCTCACCTTGTCCCTAACAGGGGGGAAAATGGTGATCATGTACAAGCTTCGACGACAGATCGAGCGAGCCTGAGCCACAATCTCTCATTCCATGTTTAGAGATGTAGCCAGCAATTCAAGCGAGCCTGAGCCACAATTCGTCATTCCGGATTCAGAGATGTAGCCAGAGACACAGATGCCCATGAGCATGCCTTCAGTTGGTTGACAACCTTAAACCATCATTTTTGGTTGGTGGATAACCTAAAACCATCATAGGTAGTAAACCTCCCTTCTTTTAGGTCGAAGGTCTCCCTTTCATATATGAGGAACACTTCCTCTAGCAGAAGCCTTCAACTTAGTAGCCTTCAGCTTCTTGTCAGCTTTGGTTGAGTTTCAGGTAATCCTAAAACCATCACAGGTAGTAGACCTCCCTTCTTTTAGGTTGAAGGTCTCCCTTTTTTATGAGGGAAAATTCCTCTAGCAGAAGTTTTCAGCTTCTTGCCAGTTTTGGAAGAGTTCCGGGAACTGCAACAAGTTTTGCGTTCCAGTGTTGGTGGTCATCCTTAAACCACCTCTTTTTTCCAAAATTTTAGAGAGTTGATTTAGCCCAAGTGCTGCCATGTATACTTTGCAGATTTGTATTACAACTCTTTTCTTGGACTCACACATACCCCTTCGGATTAAGGGGGGATGTTGGAACACCTAATCCTACATGGGTAGGTGTGGAATGCGAAAAGTCACAATGGAGTCCAAGTGACCTTGGAATATGAAACCACGAGTCACACCATTGTACTATAAATGTACATCTTTGTATAATGGAAAATAAAGAAAGCCTCACGCTTATCCTTCATTGTGTTGAGTCTCTTGTGTGTGTGTGCTCATCTTGCTCATACACCATGTCTGTGCTTCAACATGGTGTTTAACAAATAGTAATGATAAATATAATATTTGAACATGTTATAGAGAGAAAGGCTTTAGCAGAAATTAATTTTACCTAAAGTCTTAGCCAAATTGTTTGCTATATTGCCATATCCTGAATCAATAGTAACAATAGCGCCAACAAAAACACTTTATATTTTTGTGAAAGCAGAAAATAACTCACAAATATTGAACATAAGCCCCATCCCATCCAAGATAACTATTAAAACAAGTGAAAATTCATAGGTGAAAATGCAAAAGCAGAAATATAAGGAAACCAACACCATAATCTGCAGAATAAGAAAGCAAAATTAAAAGTTGCAATTAGTTTCAACTTGAAAAAATTAAAGTAGTCGTTGCAATTCATCATCAGAAAGTTTTGGCACCACTCTTACCCTAATCCATCTACATGTTGGCAATGCAATTAAGTGGCTCTCCTTAAATAGAAATACATCCATTGGATGAATTTAAAAATACTTTGAACGGTTAGTGCTCGAACTACTTCGGAAATATTTTGTAAGAATTCATTCAATGCAATTACCACCGTTAGTTTGTATTTTTTTATCACGTTAAAAGGTGTGAGCTAGTGCTTTTTTAATGAGGTTAAAAGAAAGGTGTGAGCTAGTGCTTTTTTAATGAGGTTAAAAGAAAATTTATCCTAATTTTGTGTTTTTTTTTATGAGGTTAAAAGAAAATTTATCTTAATTTTGTTTTTTAGAGGTTAAAGAAAATTTATCCTAATTTTGTTTTTTTGAGATTAAAAGAAAATTTATTGTCAGATTCTCGGTCAAAAAAAATTCTATCGTAATTTTCTGTTTTTTAACGAGGTTAATTTTTTTTTAAGTCGTAACATTCTGCATCTTTCTTTTTTACGAGGTTCATTTTTTCTTTTAATCGCATTTTCATTTGCATCTGATTCGAATTTCACTGAGATTCTCTGTATTTTAGATCGCTGCCAAGATAATCCCCGCCATTTAATGATTCCAATTTAACTAGTTCATCGTTGAATTGGATACTTTCCTTTTCAACCTTCTTTGTATTTTTGAGTTGATTTGTAAGTGCTAGATAACTGATATTTAAATAAAAATAAAAAATCATTATATTTAATATTATTAAATATTCAAGTTATTATTTTATCTCATCGCTTAAATTAAACTAATGTCTATATATTATTATTAATATTACTAATATTTTTATATATTATTAATAATATTATTGTTATTATTAAATATTTAAACAATGAAATTGTATAGTTGTTAAATGAATATATTTTTTTTGTATATAAAGTAGAATTAGTAGCATACAAGGCAGAACTCAAAATTTTATACAATTTATTCTATTTATGAGTGTTTGTGTGTGAAATGTTTTGTTCATTTCAATATACATGGATTATTTTAAATTTCAATGGATAATCTCAATATAGATTTTGTGAAAAGTTATAATGATAGAATAATGAAATTTCTATTAATTGTTTGCAAGAATTAAATCAAAAGCTTGCTCCATCTTTACAAGTCAACCTAAATTACATTAAGATGTATATTAATAACAACAACATCTAAATCATCCTTAATATAATTAGATGGATAAAGTGATATTTGATCTAAAAACAGAGTTCAACAAAGTACTAAATACAACTTAAGATGATTTGATTTCCCTGGTAAATGGAGATACTCAACATAAATCTAGGTTTGAATCTTTGACAGTTAATAATGTTGGTTGTCTAAATTAAAATGAATTCAAATAAGCCCATGGAAATATAAATATAATTTAGAAATGAGAATAGTGAGCTTCTAATATCAAACTATTTTAATGAGGTGGTCAACATGCTTACCGTGACATTCATTTCATCCAACTTAGTTTCTCATTAGAATATGTATTTTCCAACATTAATTTCTAAGCATAAGATTTGTAATACAATGTGAAAGGAATTATCTTTGAATTTTCATATCCTCTAGCTTTCTGTGATTATCTCAAACACATGAACCCTCAGAAACTTGGATGTCTTTTTTTTTTTTTTTTTTTCTCTCAGAAAATTAATGATGCTTTCATTGAAGATGAGGTTTGTGACAACTAGGGTTGGGCATATTTAATTCGGTCATGCTTATCACTTCAATAAAATTAAATATAATTGTTGTTTCTCATTTTTTCCGTGTTAGATTAATTTTGCGTATGTGATAAGTTCACGTCAAGATTTCTTTTACCAATAGGTTTTTTCATGACAGTATTTCTTGTAATATAGTCTATTTCATGTCTTTATTACTTTGATGACCTTATAACTACACTTACATTGCCTCAAATAATTTATGATGTATTGAAATAAGCATATACATGTGATATTAGTGCATTTATTCAAATTTGAAGTCTTGCAGAACTTTGATGCAACCATAAGAGATGTTTCTCTTTTGAAAAATTGCAGGAAGATTTTAGACTTCACACAACCTTACATAGAATCAAGACTAGATGGTGTGGTTCTTTTAAGATTTAAAATCCAATGGATGGGAATTTCTACATCAATTTACATTGGAGATGAGGTGTATCACTGCTGCATTTTTCTTATGAATTGATTTATGAATTGTAGACCATAGGAGTAACCCAGATTTTCAAAGGAATACAAAGTAGCAAGCTTGTAATGGTCTTCGATACCTGCTGTAAACTTAAACTTGATATCTTGTGTAAGAATGAGCACTTTACATATACATATTGTAAAGCCCATTAGATGCTATTTCGATTATGAGTGTATTTTCTATTTTATATCATCTAACAATTGTGCTTTTCATTTTTTATGGCTATCAATTTCTAAGACCCAGGAATGTTTAAAATATTACGTACCCATTTATGAGCATTTGTATCTAACATAAATCACCATCCGCTGTAACAACCCTTTTCTATGGCAGCATGTGATGAAATTCAACGAAACCAAAAATTACGTTTTTTTTTCTAAGTCATTTTACATATATTATATTATATAGAGAAAAATATTACATATCTCTTCCTCCAGACTTGGCAAGCTAATTCCAGAGGGAAGTATCAAAATTTTAAACCAGAAAATGGACTGCCCCATTTGGGGAAACTAGTTCACTAGTAGCACAAAATAGACGTTGGGGAACTTAAGTTTGAGAGCGAAGTCTTCCAAAGCATGTTTAGACTACAGAACGCTACAAAAAAACTAGAAAGAGAGAAGTGCACCCTACAATTGAAACTAGTGTGGACCATAATTATTCTTGTTGGAGTTGTGTTATTCCTCCTCGATCTTGCAAGAATAGAATGAGTCTTCATCCTCTTTTATTAGTGTGTGGCATCTTCTACCATCGTCGGAACTCGAATTGCTGCTGGTGGAGTGGCTACTACTGGAGGCGCTCTACACAGGGAGAACCTTCATCTTGTGAGGGATAAAGTTCATCTTAGGTAGGATGGTCGACTTGCGTTGTCTCTCTTTGGGCCAAATTCTTAAGGAGGCCGGAGGGGAGACTGGTAGCTGCAAGGATAATTGGGTTGAAAGATTAATAGGGTCGAGTCTTCTCGGCTCCTCCCAGCCCACCAAAAGACTTAGTTCCCTACCCATGGCGTGTGATAGAGGTTGTCTGGAAGGGAGGCTGCGGCCTCCATCTCTTCTACACCACATACAGTGACGCCTTGGCATGACATGCAAAGGAACATAAGTGTAGGATAGGGAGGGAGTGCTCGGCATCACAGGAGAGGAGATGCCACCACCTGCGAATGTCTTGGGAAGGCTGAGACAAAGATGAGCAGGGCCAAGAACCAGGGGTCAAAAGGAGGAACCAGAGGCATGCAAAGATAACAGAAGGGAGATCTGAATGGAGGCCGAATGAGTGCGGGTAGCAGGATCCATGGTGATAGAATCGAGAGCTCTTAATGCTCTATAGCAGGAGGACCTAGTAATGAAGGTGGCAAAGTGTAAATTTAAGACAGAATTGCTCGGGCATTTAACGTTGAGCGAGTGACCATGTGTGGGCATGTGGGCTGAACAGTTGTCCCGCCACATGGCGCCTACGTGGCCCCTCCTATCACGGCAAAGCACTCGCATCTAGGTAACCAAAATTTACGTATTATTGTTTCATTAACAAAACAATTAATTTATCCTCACCTTCAACAAAAAATTAACAGAGCATGAATAATAACTCTACACCTTTAACATAACATGAAAGAAAGAGAATTGACATATTTAGAATAGCTAACTTTAAAATCATAGTAGGGCGCAATTTCTTGTTCCATTGCTATTGCTCCATTGCTACAACTTTAATCAATTATCACAACAGTACCAGCTTCCAAATAGTTAAAATAAGAAAAAAAGAACCACATATAGCCACTAAATTAGTTTCATGTACCACATCACATCCAATATATTTAAATCAACTATAACTATACTCCTTTAAAATAGCATGGAATAAAGGTGATCCAGATATTTAGCAGAGCTAAATTTTACCTGATGGCAACAAGGGGTCTTTCGCTCCATTACTAGATCTTTAATCATTATCACAACAATACCATATTCAAAATAGTTAAAATAGGGGAAAAAACACCACATATAGGTAGTGAATTAGTTTCAAGTACCACATCACAGTAGTTTATAATTAAAATCAATGATATTTAAGATGAGTAAGTTTATCCAATCATTAGGATTGAACTAGTTTCTTTATCAACATTTATGAGAAAATTAAATAATTATTTATATAAGTTACTAATATATTTTTATATTTTTTTAAGCATCGAATAATTACTTATATGGTAATATATTTGTGTATCTTTATTCATTTTCCCTCTCTACGATTGATTAGTATTATAGAGGCTGCCTATATAAATATAGAAAACAATTAAAAAATTAAGAATCTAATTTTAAAAAGATTCAAATGCTTATTAAAAAATCACACGAAAATTACACGTGTAGTTCTATTGTTATTTTTCCGGAAGAATTAGTTAAAAAATTATGGATCGCAGATGTTTACAATCTGAAATTATTATTATTAGTATTAATTATAAAAAGAATTAATGTATGAGTTAAACATATACACATTTAAAAACAACATGTAACAATATTCTTAATCATAGAGATTAACCTCCATTTTATCATTTAGATTTTTTACTTTTAAATAGGATTTTATTATAATTAATTGAATGTAATTTTGAACATAAATAATAATGATAAATATAATATTTGAACATGTAATAGAGATGAAGGCTTTAGCAGAAATTAATTTTACATGAAGTCCCAGCCAAATTGTTTTCTATATTTCCATATCCTGAATCAATAGTTATAATAGTGCCAAAAAGAACACTTTATATTATTGTGAAAGCTGAAAAGAACTCACAAATATCGAATAGAAGCCCCATCCCATCCAAGATAACTATTAAGACTAGTGAAAATTCATAGGTGAAAATGCAAAAACAGAACTATAAGGAAACAAAAACCATAATCTGCAAAAGGAAAAAGGAAATTAAAAGTTTCAATTAGTTGCAGAAGGAAAGTTTTGGCACCACCGTTACCCTAATCCATCTACATGTTGGCAATGAAATTAAGGTGGTTCTGTTTAAATAGACATACATCCATCGGATGAATTTAAAAATATTTTGAACGGTTAGCGCAAACCCTCAGTTGGACCGACATCGGAAATATTTTGTAAGAATTATCCAATGCAACTACCACCATTAGTTTTTTCTTTTTTTATTACGTTAAAAGTTGTGAGTTGATGCTTTTTTAATGAGGTTAAAAGAAAATTTATCAGGTCTATTGGCCGTCTAAGTGCTTTGAACGCTTGCCAAAATTGAAATTGTCTCTTTATCCTATACTGCGCATTAACTCGCTGTCCTACTACTTCACCATGTTCAAGCAGATAACATAAAATAAGTTCAAGCATATAACATAACATAAGTTGCCATACTTCCAAAAAAAGAAGATCCTATAAAAACTAGCCATCAGAAGAGGAAATTGGGGCTGGATCCTTGGCATGCGATCCAGGCATGTCCACCTGTTGCATCTGTTGAAGCAAATTCTCCATACATTCCATCCTATCGTCCATTCTCTGAATGCGATCAGTTACCTGATATTGGGCAATTTTGATATGCTGCAGGTGGCTTTCAATATTCTCCAGCAAATCTTTAAGGAAATGTTCTGTCTTTGGCTGCACTTTAAACTCTGGAGGATGTGCACTTTGGATTGCTTTAGCTAGAAGGAATTTCACTAACCAGTATGTATGAATGGTTTGGTTGAATAAACTGAGGCGACCTCGGGTGTTACCAGGGTCATGAATGAAATCTAGAATGTCAGCTTCAGCTTCGTTGTCTTCAGGGTCTGTCTGCAGATCTCTTTCCCAGCCACGAATTTCCATTCGGGTTGGAGAGGAATTGCCCAGAATGTAGTTTACTACAAGATTTTCCAAGTGCTCCTAGTTTGTTTTCCTTCCTCGTTTCTTTGGCACATGTTCCTGCTGTACCTGCTTCCCCTTGGCTATTTCAGAACACATACCACGTTTCCCCATGGTGCTTTGGTCCCTATTCAGGAGAACATACAGAAAAATAGTAACCAGAGTAATAACTAGAGTACAGTTGGCCCCTCTGTTTTCATTAAATCCAGTTTTAAAGTGCAACTGAGAGAAATTCCTAGAGAAATTCCGCCATAAAGACTTGCGCACAGAGCATGAACATAAGAGAAATATAAAAACACAGACAATGGAGCCCATAACCTTTAGGATGATGGTTAGCCAGAGAGCAGGCGTAGGGGTTGCATGAAAACTGGATGGAGCGCAACTGAAGATAATTCTGGAAAGGTGGGAGTATGCGGAGGGCGTGGACTTAAAACCCACTAAAACCAAATAAAACCCAGGACTTAGCAGACCATTTTTAAATTGAAGAACTATCAAATTGAGAAGGCGCAACAAACACCAAGTAATGGTGTTTGCATGTCTGCTAAAAAGAAAGAAATGAACAGGAGGGTCCCGAAGACAGCGGTAAAATGAACCCAAAATAGCTTGAAGCCACTTCGCCCATAAAATGTAGAGGCTGAAACCCAAACAAAGGCCCCGAAAATAGAGAAGGGGCAGACCTATAAAAAGAAAACGGCGCTTCTGAAACAAAGCTTCTAGTAAACTCTGTCTGGAAATGGGTATATCATTACTGATACAGAGACAAGAGAATGAAGAAGGGTCCCGAAAACAAGGACGCACTGGTTTTTTTAGAGGAATAAGAACCCAAAACACCCAAACAGGAATCCAAACAATCCGACAGTAATCCAGCCATATTTTACTATGAATTATGTGATCCATGGAAATGAGGATGGAGGTTGATACATACCAAACAGTAGTTGCGAAATTGAGAGGGTGATCGCGCCTCCTATTCACCTCCCAAGCTCTTGCATGCAGCAAGCTTTGCATGAGCGTTTTGGACTAAGGAGGGCGAAAACATACCTTAAACATACCTTCCATCCCGGCTGCTGACAGTCTATCATGACAGGATCTCTGCATCATTAAACCCGCACAAGTGATCACCTTAACGATTGATAGGGCTTGGCAGTGGATCATCATGGTTATTAACTCTCGGAAGGGTGGCGTGTCGTCAACCTGCCACGGCCTGTCCTGTTCGCCAGCTGTTCGCCCCGATCGGGGGAAATTTTATCTTAATTTTGTTTTCTAGGAGGTTAAAAGAAAATTTATTGTCAGTTTCTCGATTAAAAGAAAATTTATCGTAATTTTCTGTTTTTTAATGACGTTATTTATTGATTTTTAATCGTAACATTCTGCATCTTTAATTTATACAAGGTTAAATTTTTTTTTATCACATTACCATTTGCATCTGATTCGAATTTCGCTGAGATTCTCTGCGTTCTAGTTCGCTACAAAGATAATCCCCGCCATTTAATTATTCCAATATAACTAGTTCATCGTTGAATTGGATACTTGACTTTTCAATTTTGTTTTGTCTATTTGGGTTGATTTGTAAGGGCTAGATAATTGATATTTAAATAAAAATAAAAAATTGTTATATTTAATATTATTAAATATTAAAATTATTATTTCATCTCATCGCCCAAATTAAACTAATCTCTGTATATTATTAATATGGCTAATCCTTTTATATATTATTATTAATATTATTGTCATTATCAAATGTTTAAACAATGAAATTGTATAGTTGTTAAATGAATATATTGTTTGTATATAACCTAGAAATTGTATCATATATTGCAATGGGAATGCTTTAAGGTAGGATCCTAAGAAATAGTAGCATACAAGACTCAACTCAAAATTTTATACAATTTTTTTTATTTATGAGTGTTTGGGTGAGAAATTTTTTGTTAATTTTAATATACATGGATTATTTTAAATTTGAATAGATAATCTCAATATAGATTTTGTGAAAACTTATAATGATTGAATAATGAAATTTATATTAATTGTTTGCAAGAATAAAATCAAAAGCTTGCCCCATCATTACAAGTCAACCTAAATTACATTAATATGTATAATAATAAAAACAACATCTAAATCATCCATAATATAATTAGATGGATAAAGTGATATTTTATGTAAAAACAGACTTCAACAAAGTATTAAATACAACTTAAGATGATTTGATTTCCCTGGTAAATAAAGATACTGAACATAACCATAGGTTTGAATCTTTGAGAGTTAATAATGTTGGTTTTCCAAATTAAAATGATTTCAAATAAGCCCATGGAAATATAAATATAGTTTAGAAATGAGAATAGTGAGCTTCTAATATCAAACTAGTTTAATGAGGTGGTCAACCTGCTTACCACGACTTTCATTTCATCAAAAGTAGTTTCTCATTGGAATATTTATTTTCCAACATTAATTTCTAAGCACAAGATCCGTAATACAACGTGAAAGGAATTATTTTGAGTTTTCATATCCTCTAGTTTTCTGTGACTATCTCAAACACATGAACCTTCAATGGGTGTCTCAGAAACCCTGATGTATTTTTTTCTCTCTTAGAAAATGAATGATGCTTTCATTGAAGATGCTGTTTGTGACAACTAGGGTTGGGAATATTTCATTCGGTCATGCTTATTGCCTCAATAAAATTAAATATAATTGTTGTTTCTCATTTTTCCATGTTACATTAATTTTGGCTGTGTGATAAATTCACGTCAAGTTTTCTTTTACGAATGGGTTTTCTCATGGCAGTATTTCTTGTGATATAGTCTATTTCATGCGTTGATTACTTTTATGACCTTATAACTACACTTACATTAGCTCAAATAATTTATGATGTATTGAAATAAGAATATACATAGCATATTAGTGCATTTATTAAAATTTGAAGTCTTGTAGAAGTTTTGTGTGACCATAAGAGATGTTTCTCTTTTGGAAAATCGTTGGAAGATTGTAGAGTTCACACAACCATAGCTAGAATCAAGCCTAGATGGTGTGGTTCTTTTAAGAGATAAAATCAAATGGATAGGTATTTCTACATCAATTGACATTGGAGATGAGGTGTATCACTGCTGCATTTTTCTTATGAATTGATTTATGAATTGTGGACCATAGGAGTAACCAAGAGTTTCAGCGGAATCCAAAGTAGCAAGCTTCTAATGGTCTTTGATACCTGCTGTAAACTTAAAATTGATATCTTGTGTAAGATTGAGCACTTTATATAACTAATATTGCATTGAAAATATTATATAGAAATGAATTTATTTATGAATTGTGGACCATAGGAGCAACCAAGAGTTTCAAAGGAATCGAAAGTAGCAAACTTGTAATGGTCTTTGATACCTGCTGTAAACTTAAAATTTATATCCTGTGTAAGATTGAGAACTTGATATAACTAATATTGCATTAAAAATATTATATAGCACTTGTCAGGAAACCATAACTTTTGGCATATAATATGTAATAATTTATTCTACAACAATAAAAGATGGAAATTCTAGGTTTACAATATTTTATCTATGTTAATTGTGTTGTCTTTTGTATTCCATGAAGCTCATTATTATTGAATTAATTCAATAAGTGTTTCTCCTCAACAATGAAAATCTAGTTATTGTGATTCACTCACTTAAGAACAAGGATAGTCACCACATGTAAATTCATGTAAATTTACTTGGGAGATTGACTTCACTTGAAATTAAGGGATTTTCATAACTCTCGTTATTACATTTACTAGTCATATTTTTTACTAGGACAATGTCACTGTAATATCCCGTTTCGGGGATATCTCTAAAACATGGCAAACTCCAACCAGAGATTCACTGGGAGGGCATTTACCGGATATGTCGCCTTTGAAAGAGGACGAGATTCGGAGGCTACCTGGCCCTTTCTAGACTCTGTCTATGAGTGAAAGATAAACACACCAAGTGGTATAGAACTAGAGCGCTCAAAACAATAATAGAAATAGAAATAGAATACAACCATTACGGCAACAACGGCAACTACGACAACTCGACCAGAAAACATAGAAAGAAAATGCTAAGCAATTTTATTAATCTGAGAAATGTAATGAAGTACAAGAGGAGATATTGCTCAAGGAAAGTGAGAAAACACTCTTAGAAAAGACAGGAAATGGCTGCTCTATGAACTGTGTTCCGGCTGCTGGAAAAATTTCGTGTAGCTGCTACTGTTGGAATCACTTGAAGATTAGGCGCTGATCCCCTTCCTAGAGCAAGCTGAAAATCGGAAAACCTCCTCTCCTCAACAACCCCGAAAATATGATCCACAAACCATTCCAAGAATAGCCAACCCCAGAAATCACCAGAAACTGCCTCCCCAGTGAATTACACTGGCCTCCAAGGCACTGCATAGTGGATAAATAGTAACAACTGAAATACTGCCATAAACTCCGGCAAAAACCTCCGATGGGAAATGGTTGACCCTCTGCTCACAATCCTGGCAAAATCACCTACAGAAACCCCAATCCGAAGCTCCTCCACAATGGACTGCGTCCTCTCTCTGAGTGACTGCGTAGCCTCTATAAGCTCCAGCTCCGCAACAAATGCAAACAGTGAAACGACTAACAAAATACTGAAAAACAAACCTTGCCCAAGCAGGCACTCGAAGTACTGCAGGGCTAAGGGTGAGGTCTCCGACCAGAGACACTCAATGCACTAAATACTGCTGCATACAGGCTAAACAGCCAGCATACTCAAGAAGACAAAAGTCTCACTCCAAAATCAACAACTCAAGAATGATCCAAATGAAGAGGCTCCTCCTTCTTTTATAACATTGGTTTCCCTCCAAAACCCATCGTAATCTCTCTCCTCTACATCCTCATCCTTATCTATGTAGAAGCTTCTAGATTGCACATAGGTCCCCCTCCTCTATAGAAAATTTAATTTGATGGGATTGAAAGATGGCAAACAACAGGGAGAATTTAAGACTGATAAGAATTTGGGAAATGACAGCAAAGGCGATGGAAATCTCCAGTTTTGATCCACACGAAACCTCTTGTATTCAAGTCTTTGCACCCATGTTCTTATCCACACTCAACTACCAAATTGAACACTCACCAACTCCATTTGACGAAAAGGCAACAACATTCCGAGGGGCGCAGCAGGCTTGAGCGACAAAGGGGAAAACAACCCCTGAAATGAATGACATCACCCATTTTTGGGACCCACCGAAGCAGTTCCAGGAGGTGAATGGAACTCACATGAATGGTCTGCAAGAAGCCCTCGAAAAGCATAAAGGGAATAAGGTTTTCAACCTTAGCATATAAAGTTTTTGATTTAATTCGTATTTGCCGCACATGTTTTATTTTTAACTTTGAGTTAATTGTTTTTTTTACTGCAATACATTTAGAATTTTAAGTTTTTTTATATATATTATAAATATGAGATATTTATAATATATAATATTGTAATGTCTTATATGCCATGTACATTAAGAGTTAGCGTGTATTGTTTACATTAAGAGTTATAGTGTATTTTGTAATTTCTGGCCCGAAGGCAGAAATAGAAACAGAGCATTTATTTGCTGTGAGTGAAGATTGAGTTGATTTTGTGAATCCAGAATGCTGCAGTTCTGAAGATATCATTTGTAACAGTCCAGTTTTATTAATAAAAAATATATTCTGCAAATCTCTGTCCGCATTTGTTTTTATTTAAATCTCTGTGTTGATTGATATGATCTGTGATGGTATCAACGAATTCAAATTACAAGGTTTCAAGCATTATATTCATGATGCATTAAACAACAAAGAATAAAACACAGAAAACCTGCAATGTTATCAGTTTCAAGTTTCAATGAAATAGCAGCGGTAGGAGTGCCATTTCTTACAATTGACATATCGTAAAAGTAAAGCAGAACTTCAACTTCTATAAAATGAAACATAACCATGTCATTTCAAAATCAATTAAATATAAAAAATCCAATTAATTCTTTCAACACCATTCAATCTTCAATCTTCAGAGAATAAAAATCATTTAATTCTCAAAGATATTAATGTCAATCATGTTGCCAGACCATCTGAGGTCACCCAACAATCCTGGAATGCCAAATAAAGTTATCTACTTATTTGATATCGGCAGGCTGGACAGGCATTCCCATACCAAAGCCATTGAACAATGCATCCGCGATGGTAGATGTGGCCGCACTCCAGTTGAGATACCTCTTCATCCAATTCAAAATCAATTTGGCAAATTGGGCAGGACGAACTGATATTATTGTAATTATTTATGTGGGGCTCCGAAATCCTTATGGTGCGTATTAACTCCATTTGGATATGCTCCTCCCAATTTTTTACACTATTATTGACCTGTGAGGAGGGCGTATTTGGTCTTCTTCCATAAAATTCTTCCATCATCCTACGTTCTCTTTCTGTAACGACAAAAGAAGCGTTAAGTAGGAGGGGGTATCTGGTCTTCTTCCATCATCTTCTTCCATCATCCTACGTTCTCTTCCTGTAATGACAAAAGGAAGGGTGAAGTCAACCACAGGAGGAAGAGGATGTCCTCTAAATGTTCCGAAGGCAAGCGTCATCATCCTACGTTCTCTTCCTGTAATGACAAAAGGAAGGGTGAAGTCAACCACAGGAGGAAGAGGCTGTCCTCTAAATGTTCCGAAGGCAAGCGTTAAAATTGACTCCATTTGGCTATTGTCTATATTCTCCACATTGTGCTGCCATAACTCCATCTGGTTAACATTCACAACTTCCTCTCTAACCGTGTGATCCTGTGGATCAACTGGCAATACTCCTGCTACTACAATATCTTCTGTGTGAGTAGGAACCTCTTCACTATTATTGACTTGGGAGGAGGGGACATCTTGTCTTCTTCCATCATCATCGCTCCTGCTCCTCGCTCTTTCTCTTTGATCTTCCATACCGGATAAACTATATAGATCCGATTTGGTTCGCGATGGCAATAAATTTACTATGTAATTAGATTTAACAAGTAAAGCTTGTGTTATGCAAAATTGGAAAACAGAAATGCAAGAGGCCGTAAGATGAGATACTAATATATAAATAAACAGATATGACATTTATACCATTGCACCCTATTAGTGCAATATAATTAAGCACCGACATAACGGCCAAAGTGGTAAATCTATATTTATAATAATAAGGGCCGACATTGTAGCCGTTTTTTTAATTCTTTTTAGACCGAACGTTTGTGTTAGTGATGGAAAAAAAAATTATGAATAAATAAATTATATATCTGAATTATATATATATAAATTACTTTAAAAATAAATTTGTTAGTTTTTTAATAGATTAGAAATTATTTATGTGGAAATGTAATGTAAGAAAGTTTGTAAAGAATTGTAATGTTGACTTAATTGTAATCAATATATTTGTAATAGTTATCTCTTTTAACTAGAAATAATATTTACTAACACTCAAAAAAGATGTATGGTAAATAAATAAAAATATAAATAAGTATTAGAGATATGGTAAATAAATAAAACCTATTTTTATATTTACTCCATAAAACTTTTTATATTTACTAAAACTAAAAAAAGAGGTTTTATTTAGGTGAAACATATGGGGCAAATACCATGGAACAAATTATTATTAATACCATGGGACAAATGTCATATTTATAAAAGTGTTATGGTAAATAAATAGATATAAGAAAGGTATGGTAAATAAATAAAATATATCAAATATGATTTCAAATCAATATCTAATTATATACTTGGCCGAATACCATAGTAAATAATCTTCTTTATATTTAATCTTCTTTATATTTAATCTTCTTTATCCATAATCTTCTTTATATTTAAAAACACTCAAAAAATAGGTTTTATTTGGCTAAAGCCAATGACCCAAATACCATGGGTCAAATTATTATTAATACAGTGTAAAAAAAAAATGTATTATTAACCTTAATATTAATATTAAAATATTATTCATATTATTAAATCTAATATTCATTTTAATATATTATAATTTAGATTTAATAATATTAATGTTATTAAGTTTGTTAAATAATAATATATATTAATAAATCATGATATATATTATCTCTAGATATATATGAGAGGGAAGAACAAAGATATAAGGTGGATGGAGATAAACTAAAGGAGAGGGGAAAAGAGGAATAAAGAGACGGAGAGGGGAGTCAGAGAGGGAGAGAAAGACACAAAGTTGGAGGGGGAGAGAGAGAAGTGTTGGAAATACTAAGAGGGGGGTGACTACGTGTTCCTTAGCAATTAATGCTTTGAAATCTTTTCAGAGCATATGTTAATCATCAATTATTCTTAATGTTTATCTAGTAACAACAGGAAAGAATAGAACACCATATGCACATGAATTTTAGGTGGAAAACCCCCTCTGGGACAAAAAAAATATCAAATGTTTTTCTAATAAATTCTTTAATCTTCAGCCCAAATGAAGTGAAAGTTACAAGCTCCTATAATTCTAGAAAAACTTTCTTCTCTGGCTCCCACTGGAAGGACGCCCTAATGCCTTGGTTTCTTCAATAATCAACTGAATGGATGCTCATACATCCTAGATGGACCTACCACCCTGAAGTCTTCACAGGCTCCAAATTGTAGGTGATTTCATGCACCAACCTAGTACCTCTCTGTCACCCTATAATGATCATAAATAAGACAAGAGTGTGTAATCTCCTACCGGGGACAATGATCCACAATCAAATATGACTCACAATTATTTTCTTTACCAGACCAATCACCCAATCACAATACGACTTGCAACCCAACTATAACGTTATCCAACAATGACTCCTATACCTCCCAACAATGCCTTCTCAACTATAGGCAAATTGAGACTTTTACAATAATGAATCTTTTACAATTTTACAATGATGATTTTTACAACACTGACTTTTGACATGACTGGATATTTGACTTAACACTGCTTCTTGGATCTCTAGCAGCTACTGAGGTTATGTTGTCCTTGCTTCAAGTAATGGTATTTTGGCACTGCATGTCCATCTAGTATGTTTCCTAATTTTTCTATTGTGTCCTCCTTCCTACACATGCATTAATGAACAATACCCATACCAATATACAAACAAAATACTTACACTCTCCTACAAAACATATGTGAGAGAAAAACTCAAAATTCAAACAAAAATACGTTCAAAATTTATGAACAAAACCCAAACAAGCATACATACAAAATAATTACATTTTCCTATAAAAACACATGTCAAAGATGATATTCAAATTCAAATAAAAACACTAATCATACATACCTTTTTGTAGCAGACTTACCCTTGACTATGGATATGCGGTCCTTACTGCAGTGATCATTGAATGCATACTTTTTCTTTCCTTTTAGAAGCTCGATATTGAATATGTTGTATCTATGTAATTTTGGATCTCCAAGGTCTGAAATTTAGTCTTGTGGTAGCCCTTTGTGTCCTCTTCCCAACCCCATAGGTCTGATCGATATTGGATGCTTCAACAAATAGTTATTCCCAATCTCCCATGATGACCTCATTATAGTCTAGTTCAGTAGAGGGAGCTTGTACGGAGTGCCATATGTCACTGTTTCAATTTTCTATCTTGAAAACGATACCCAACAAACTATTGTACGTCCTATTTATGTCACTTTTTACAAAATTAGAATCCAATGCTCATAGACAAATTTATGACGATCTTCTCAAGATAACCTCTTTAAAATGGAATTCGGGAGCGCGCAAAAACCATAACTTCCTCAAATCATATCTCCAAAAATATATCGAACGAAGATATGATAGTTTTTCATGAGGTTCATCAAGATTTCGGCTCAAATGGGTTTTAATTTCAGCTTCTGAAATTTTTTTAAAAGGATTTAATTCCAAGATGACGTGTTTCAAGTGGTGAAATCCTTTGATGAGGAGGATATGAGGGTCAGAATTTATAGAAATTATTAGTTTTCGAGGGTCTTCAAAAAGTGAATATGGAGGGATTTTAGGAGCTTAAAATATTATTAAATATTGACTATTCAATGCCCGAAACAAATGATGACTTCCGTGCAACAACCCCATGTTGGCATTATGATGCATGTGTTGTCCTTGATGGAAACCCACTTGAAAAATACCAAGTATATGAATAATCTCAGGGGTGGCAAAGTGATGGAACAAAATGGAAAAATGACAGGACATAGGTTTTAGAGTCAGAATCAGAACATGGATAAAGTACATATTTGAGGAACTATACGAGTTGGTAAAGGCAAAGTCACGTATACACATAGATAAAAAGAAGCAAGGTCAAATATGAGCTAGCACACTAATTTTATAATACCAAGGGTTTTAGCCATGGTATTATCCCACAATATTGATCTCAGTAACGGTTATTTGATCTCATCCACGAATACCTTTGACACTTGTGTGGTTTTTTCTCATGGTATTGACTAAGAATCAAACTATATAAGGATGTAAAGATCATAGTGCTAAGCATGCAAGAGTATGGGAATCAAATGCATATTTCAATATGAAGTATATCTATATGGAATGGGCTATAGTTTACTGATAGATCCAAAATAATGATCCACCCATGAATACAATGATGGATCAAGATATGTAGACCCGAAATAACTGTCTTTGCATGATCTATTTGTGAGATTTTTAGATCTATGGTCTAGCGCATGTTCGTTGCAGTGAAGGGTATGATCTGAGTAAGTTTGCAGTTCTAAAGTGTTGCGCGGTCCTGAATTATTTACAGATCTATACGTAGATTTGACACGAGGAAATCATGTATACACGAGGGTTCGTCTATGCAAAGGAGTGTATATATTCAGTGAAATTACTGATATCTATACACAAGTTGGTTTTGGAAGAAGTGTGTATAGTCATGGATATGTCTTATGGAAGGCGTGTATGCAAGCCAGGTTTTTGTTGAATAATGTTGAAGAAAATCTATGATCAGTTTTGTTATGTTTCTCCTATCGTTCAATGTTGTCTTCATATAGATATGAGTTTTTTGAATATTGATTATACTGCTAGTTGATTTTGGTTAAAGATTAGTTATTGGTTGGTTGATTTATGATTGAGTGAATAGTTTAGTATCGTTATATGTAAAGTTTGATGTGTGGTATTTGGCTTAAATGAGTGTAGTGGGTCCACTCCGAAAATATGAAGATAAGAGGCTTGCAAGTTATGTTTAATTGAAGATGGTGGATCCAGTGTGAAAATTCATTAAACATGGTCCATAGTGGTGCTGAGGCTTGAAGCCTTTAGTGATGAAGTCGAAGCTTCCTACTAGTAAAAGTTGGTGATCAGATATGGGGGTTGTAGCTCTCTTCCAGTAGTGGTTGGTAAATGAAAGCAGGGGGTCAAAGCTCCCTTCCAGCAGTGGATAATAAATTAGATCAAGGTGTTGGAGCTCCCTTCTAGTAGAAACTAGAGAACGAGTGAAGGTTGCAGCCTTCTGCAAGTGGTTGCTTACACGCTGGTATGATTCTGCCCCAATCCAAGATTGTAAGCAGTTTTTCATATAATAAATATTGAAGAGAGAGACGAAAACAATAGTGGTTTTCTACCTCATTCAATTTCCACCTCAAATCATAGTGTTCATGTGTGTTGCTTATGTGTGATAATTTATTATGTTCTTACTACACATGTTTACTACTTACTACATTTTTTATGAATGAATGATACAGTGGTCTAACTGAAGTTACTAGAGATTTATCAAAATAATAAGTTCATTGGGCATACACAATTTTCCTTAATGAAAGTCACGTAAATATGCTAGTTGGATTGAGTAAAATTATGTATAGAAATTAGTAAAGAAAATAAAATTTATTGTGAGTTTTAAATATTGATTCACCCACACTTCCCCCTCTTATTATTTTTCCCAACAATTGTAATTAGAGCAGGTCCTTCTAAAGAATCTTGATCAATTGAAGAATATCCCTGGCAATGGGAAGTCATGAAGGATTATTCTATATCATGATGCCACTCTTCAATGGAAGTAATCTATCATTTTGGAAGATACGAGCAAGAGCTTATCTACTTGAAGGCTTGGAGCAGATGTATGGGGAATCATAGAAGGAGTTTATCAATATCCAACAGCCATTCCTATAGATGAAATTGATGTTGATGACTTATTGGGAAGCTTGTCAAAATCAGAATTTCTCAAAGTCATGAAGCTAAATTCAAAAAAGGAAATATGGGACCAGATGATTCATATCTATGAAGGTGATGCGAAGGTAAAAAGTGCCAAACTTCAAACTCTTACAATTCAATATGAAAATCTTAGAATGCATGATGATGAAAGAATTACAAGTTTGTTTCTAAGAATAGATGATATTATGAATGCTATGATAAATATGGGTGAAGATATAAGAGATTAAAACTTACTAGAGAAAATCTAGAGATATCTAATTCCAAAATTCGAGTCAAAAGTGTATTCCATTGAATAAAAGAAGGATATGCAGACTCTTACTATTTTTCAACTTCACGGGATTCTGACTACTTTTGAAATGATAAAAGGAGGTCCCTAAAAAGTCAGATAAGTTGCATTCAAGACCTGTGAAAAGTAAAATCAAAGGAATTTCTCAAGGAATCAAGTTATATATGAGAAGAAGAAGAGGCAAATTTTGTGAGGAAACTTCAACCAAGTACTAGAAGGTTCAGAGGTAAGCTTCCCTTGAAGTGTTTTTCTTGTGGTAGAGTTGGTCATTTTGTTGCTAAGTTTCCTTATAAACAATGTCATGACAAAGGGGAAAATATTGAAAATAGGAGAAGTTTGTATACAAATGAAGATAGTGATGGTTTATCAAATGGAGAAGAGGGAGATTTTGATCAAGATCTGGAAGTGCTCATGAAATTTACTATTGATGATGATAATGAACTAAAAAAGGATTGTTTCGTGGATGTTTTTTTTCTTGTAACTCATCCGAGCATAAGCCCACTAATTGCAGGTTAACTATGTTGAGAAGAACCAAGAGTTTGGACGAGTTCAAACATGCAATAATAAATATCAAGAAAATATGGAAAAAGAAGAAACTACGGTAAAAAAATGTAGGGAATTTTCACTCTACTGCAGTCATATGTTTCTAAAGTTGGCTTCTCATTATGACTTTAGGAGTGATGTAAGATACATTATTGAAATCAGTAGTGTATCATCATAGGGGGAGAAATATATGGTGATTCATATGGTTGGTTTGGTAATTCTCATTGTTTATATTTTTGATAGTGCATATGATGTGACAACATAAGACAGGTACAGACTTTACAAGCTCGGGGGGAGATGTAGCTGCGAAATTTTTCAATATTTTACTTTTTGTACATCGGTTGCACGAAATAAAGACATTTATATACACAAATTAATTTGAATACAGTCACGTATGTTTTTCTCTGATAGAAAAACAATGAGATAGACTCAAGAACAGACTCTGACATGTTGCTAACAGTTACGATTTATTTTTCTTCGTATGATGTTGATGGTTATAGTCTGCTGATATCATATTAAGTTGTGATTATTTAATTTATGAAGATGCTTTGATGAACGATATGTTGTGGTCAGACTTGATAGTGAGAAGTCAGTGCAGGTTCAGGGCGATCATTAGCCTTGCTGAGTATAATGCATTATTGGCATTATGTTTATAATGGTTATTGAATTATGTTTGATGATCTCTCTCTACTGAGGTCCTTTGGTCTTGTTTATAAGAGTCAAATCTGTAATTTGATGTAAAGGTCACGTGGAGACCTATGATGTAAATATTTTCATATTAAGTCATGTATGGACTTTTTTCAAATGTGTAAAGCCACTTGGTTGGGTGATTGAGTCAAATATGCATATTTGACTTAAATATTTAATCCCACTTGGTTGGGTTATTGATGTAAGTATGAGTCGTTGGAGACAAGTCATAGTTTGATGAGTTATAGACTCATGTACTTAATTGAAAATCTATCTAAAGATTCAACATGTGTTCAAGGAGAGCATGGTAAGTATAGTTAAAATCAGATCTACGAAGATCTTGTATCAACAAGGAAAGAGAAACCTCCTTTCACATTGGTCCTCCCTTTTCCCTTTATTTCAAAGGGGGAGAGTAGCTTGGTGTTTGAATAATGTTTATTTTGATGTGTCTATCATCTATCTACAGGTTGTGGTGATCACACACCAACATGGTTTCCGTCAAGTCCAAAGGGGGATATTGTTGGCATTATGATGCATGTGTTTTCCTTGATGGAAACTGACTTGTAAAAGTCCAAGTATATGGTTAAGCTAAGAGGTGACAAAGTGATGGAATAAAATGACACAACGATGGGACAAAGGTTTTGCAGTTAGAATCAGAAGATGGATAAAGTACATATTTCAGGAACTATACGTGAGTTGGTAAAGGCAAAGTCATGTATACACACTGGGTACAAAGAAGCAAAGCCACATATGAGCTTGCACACTAATTTTATAATATCAGGGGTCTTTACCATGGTATTAGCACACAATATTGACTTTTTTTATGATTATTTGATCCCATCCAAGAATACCATTGACACATGTGTGGTTTTTGCTCATGGAATTGGCTAAGGATAAAACTATATAAGGAGGTGAAGATCGTAGTGCTAAACATGCACGAGTATGGGAATTGAATGAATACTTCAATCTAAAGAGTATATTAATGGGATGGGATATATTTTATTAATGGATCTGAAATAATCATGCACCCATGAATAACATGATGGATGAGGATCTGTAGACTTGAAATAACTACGTAATTGCATGATCTATTTGTGATATGTTTAGATCTATGGTTTGTGCATGCTTTTTGCGGTGAAGGGTATCACCTGAGTAAGTTTGCAGTTCTGAAGTGTTGCGCAGTCCTGAATTATTTACATATATATATACGTGGGTTTGACACAAGGAAAGAACATATACACATGGGTTTGGTTATGCAGAGGCACGTATATATTCAGTAAAAATATTGTGATATATATGCAATTTGTTTTCAAAAAAAGCACGGACATTCACGGATATGTCTTATGGAAGGTACATATGCAAGCCAAGGTTTTGCTGAAGGATGCTAAAGGAAATGTCCGAGCAATTTAGTTTTTTTTATGTAGTCTGTTAATTATGTCTTCATATAGATACTAGTTTCTTGAGTACTAATTATGTTGGTAGATGGTTTTGATTAAATATCATTGATTGTTTGGTCGATTGATGATTCAGTGAATGATTCCATATAATTAAATGTTTTAGTTTGATGTATGGTATTGCGCCGAAATGAGTGTAGCGGGTCTAGTTTTAAACTATGATGAAAATAGGCCTACAAGTTGTGTTGAAATGAAGAAGGTGGATCTAGTGTCAAAATTTATGAAACATGGTTTGTGGTGGTGCTGAGGGTTGGAGCCTTCACTGAGGAATTTGAAGCTTCCTACCAGTAGGAGCTGTTGATCAGGTCAGGGGGTTCTAGCTCACTTCCAGTAGTGGGTGGGAAACAAGAGCAGGGGGTTGAAGCTCCCTTCCAGTAGTGGTTGGTAAATGAGATGAGGGGGTTGGAGCTCCCTTCCTATAGCAGCTGGAAAAAGAGTGAAAGTTCCAGCTTTCTGCAATGATCTAGGTGGATATTGATGGCCATCGACCTATTGCACTCGAGGCCCACCATTGTTTCTTTCAATTTTTCGATAACCTTAATTGTAGCATAGCTTAAAATTTGTAGCAGTTTTTCAAGTCCTAAACTACCGGAGCCATTTTGAGGCCCTAAATGATGTTTTTTTTTAAAACATGGTAGGAACATGGAAGTTCCTTCTATGATCCTCACATTAAAATTTTTATTCCTTGAATATATATTTCTAATGAGGTATTGTGCAGGTCCAACAGGGATCGTATGCCAAAGTTGTGTCCTCGGGAAGTTGATGTACAAATTTACCCAAACAGGGCCCATAGTTTTGGCGCTTCATCTCCTAGGTTTAGCTTTTTGGATGTTTAGGGTGATCCACTATTACCCAATAATAAATAAGCCCTCAAGCCTCACTGTAACATAGTTTAGAGGCCTGTAGTCACCACATCTCTTCTCAGAGATAAGCTACGAGAACCCTAGCTATTTTATTTCCATTATGTCTGTAAAAAAAATTTAGGGCTCGATTTGGTTGAACCTTTTCAAGGTCAGCCTCACAAAACCCAATGGCCGCACATGGGGATGAAAATTAATATTAGGGAACATGATATATTACCAAAATATTGCTCGAGGAGGCCCTCAAAAAAAAAAGGAATGCGATGATAGATAACTTTTCCAACATCCTTCAACGACTGCCCACTGACGGCGCATTTACATCCAGCAGCCACTCTGGAGGCACAACTCCTTTTAAGTTACAAGTAAAATTTTACACTCCCATAGTTTATGGCCAAATAGATGCAGACGTTGTTGATAGATGGTTGAATCTATTAGAATGATATTTCTTGGTTCATGACTTTTCGAATCGAGAGAAGATTTTTTTTCACTCCTGAAAGTTGCCCCCCATGTCAAGGATTGCTGGGAAACCTACTATGAGAAAAAGGATGAGGAGGAACCCTCTCTGTTCTCGACCATACACACTTGGAATTATTTCCAAGATGCCATCAAGGAACAATATTATCCCGTCGGGACCTACGAGTTCAAGTACAAAAAATGGACTATGCTGCAGTAGAAAAGGGATCAAGATGTGCATGAGCTCACGAATATGTTCCATTCCCTACACTCAAAGTTGGGTATCAAAGATTCGGAGAAACATTTGGTGCTGAAGTACCGAAGTTGTCGACAAATATAAATTCAGGAGAAAATGGAGTTCCTTGACATCTCTTCTCTTGGTACAACATATTAGTATGCTCCCAAGATTAAGAAGAAATTCCAATAGAAGAAACGAGACTTTGGATCTGCAAATCAAAAGCAAGGGAAAGGTGCCCCCAAAATTCACAAAAAAGGAAAAAGCCAAGGCATGGCTTCCCAAGACAATCTACCAAAGTTGCAACAAAATAAAAATACCACTAAGCTGAAGAAGGACACGAGAAAGTGGTGTGAGTTCCATAAGAGATCCACTCACAACACAAGTGAGTGTCAGGCCAAGCAGTCATTGGTGGCCGAGGTGAAGGCTTTTGAACTAGATACATGCTTTGACTTTGAATAAGAACCTAACAAGGGGAATGACAAACGGAAGCATATTATTAATTCAGAGCTCAATGCAATCATTTCCACCATGAATATCCATAATGAGGAAGCAGAAGATCTAGAGGAGGAGGAGCGTCTCTTCCACTCCCATATGTAGGTAAAGGGATCCTTGCTATAGTTAATTGTCAACAGTGGGAGCCAAAATAACCTCATTTTAGTAGGTTGTGAAGTGGTTGGGCATCCTTACCACAACCCACCCACAACCGTACACCATCGGGTGGCTTCACCAAGGACGGGATCTTTGCTTTAGCCATAAGTTTCGCCTTCCCTATAGCATCAAGCACTTCACGGATGAGGTATTATGTGACATTTCTCCTCTTGATGTTTGTGATGTATTATTAGTCCAACCATACTTGTGGAAGCAACATATTGTGTATGAGTCCCGACCTCGCGTTGTTATTGTTACTTTGGGAAATAAGTTGTACAGGATACCAAAGGTACCACTACATGTCGCTATCTCTTTGGTTACTGCAACACATTGCCATAAGCTCATTTCCAAAATCGAGAATATTTTTTTCCTGGTGATCTACCCTCGGGGGAAGAAGAATATTATAGCCATGATCTATAGATATGGCTCCTCCACTTGACAATAACAGATTGACAAGGTCGTGGAGTAGTACGGGGAAATATTCACGTCACCCATAGGGGTGCCTCTACATTGTTAGGTCAGGCACCCCATTGATTTGACCTAAGGTGTGCCATTACTCAATGGATCAATCTCTCAGTGACTTTTTCTGGAGAAACATGAAATGAAGAGGCAAATTTAGGAGTTGCTGCAGAAAGGTCACATTCGGCTGAGTTCATCATCATGTGGAAGCCCAATTGTGTTGGTACAGAAGAAGAATGGGACTTGGAGACTCTGTATTGACTATCGGGTGCTAAACAAGGTGATTGTCTGGAATAGGTACCTGAGTCAACAGATTAATGATCTTTTGGACCAACTTACAGGGGAAAAATATTTCAGCAAGATTGACTCGAAGTCTGGGTATCACCAGGTATGAATCAAACCCTTTGATGTGTGGAATACTGTCCTCAAAGCAGAGGAGGGCCTTTTAAAATTTATGGTCATGGATTTCAAATGCTCCTGCAACCTTCATGAGGCTGATGGATGACATCTTGCTACCATTCACCAAATCATTTATAGTAGTGTACTTGGATGAAATATTTATCTTTAGCCACACTTGGGAAGAGAACCTCCACCACATCCAACATGTCCTCCAAACACTACGAAAAAATTATTTGTGCGCCAATTTGGAGAAGTGCACTTTTGGCATGACCCAAGATCAATATCTTGGATATATTATTGATGAGAAGGGGGTGCGTGTGGATCCAACCAATATCTATGTCATTCAGGATTGGCTAACCCCAAACACTCTAATCCAGCTTTGCAACTCTCTAGATATTGCTAATTTATACCGCAGGTTCCTGTTGGATTCTATCATATAACTTGGCCCTTCAGTCAAGTCGCCAATGGAGGAGAGAGAAAAATTATTTTGGTGGGAATCTCAACAGAATTAATTCATAGAATTGAAACATCACCTCTTCTCTACCTCAATGCTTACATACCAGACTTGCAACAACCATTTGAGATCGATATAGATGCCTCTGACTATGCTATTGGGGAAATTATTACTAAAAAAGGGCATCTAGTGGCATATCATAGTGAGACACTATTTGACATAGTCCGCAAGTATCCCACTTATGACAAAGAAATTTATTCCATGGTTAAGGCTTGCCGACAATGGAATCATTACATTTTAGGGAAGGAAACTGTCATCCACATAAATCACTGACCCCTACAATTCATACAAACACAAGGGAGGTTGCAAAAATATCACCATTAAAAGTGATCCACATATATGTAACATCAATTACAAGAAGGGTAGCACCAATAATGTTACAAACTACCTAAACCGACCACTGATCGTGTCGCTAACAATTGTTCCCAACTCTTCATTAGGGGTATTTTGAGGTCTAAAATGGGCCTCCAAAGAAAAATGTACAAAAAAAATTACCTTTATCAGAACCAACGGGATTTAGTATGACGATGTCAACCATGGGGGATGATTCACCATTTTTTGAGTAAAAGGGAAAGAATATTAAAAATAATAAAATAATAAAACTACTTTTTCAACTCGTATTTTCAACTTATCTCCCAAAGGTTTTACAAAAATTTCAAGTGAAAATACTCGTTGGATGAAAAATTTAATTCCCCATCGAAGTAGTACCAATGTTGCATACTTTCGATGGATCATGTTACACTAAAAACGAGAAATACATCAAATAACGTGATTACAATAACTTATTTCATGTATTTATAATTTTTTCATATAGAAGGACCCATCGAAACTATATAACATGGGTACTCCTTAGATTATGAATTAATTTTTTCATCCAATGTGTACTCCCTCTCAAAATTTGAGGCAAAAATTTGGGAGATAAGTTGAAAATACGAGTTGAAAAAGTAGTTTTTTCTTTTTTCTCTCTAAAATTTGATGATGTAATCAAATCTTATTTTATTATTTACACTATTATTTTATAATTTCCTTATGAGGCCCATTTTAAACCTCAAAATTCCCCTAATGAGAAGTACATAACATCCTCCATTGCTTGTGCAATTTCCAAACCAATCATCAAGAAGCAAGGCCTCTATACTCTGCTAGCAGCCCCTATTTGACCTTGGGAATACTTCTCCATGGATTACATGTTGGGCCTTCCTTCTACTTAGCATGGAAACAAATGTGTTTTCATGGTCATCGAAAAATTATCGAAGATGGCCATTATGGAGGCTTGCAAGAAGAATATCACAGCAGAAGCCACTACTAAACGCTTCTCTGAACGAATGTGGGTGAACTTTGGGATCCCACAGTCTATCATCTGAGATCGGGATAGACAGTTACTTAGCACATTTTTTTCCAGCCTCTCGTCAATTTTGGACACCAAACTCACCAAGTGCATAACTTTCCATCCCCAAAATGATGGCTAGATAGAGGTCGTCAACATGATTACCATACACATTCTGTGCATGTACAATTAAACTCATCCACGCACATGGGCTGAGAGCCTTCCCTATGTATAACATAGTTATGGCTAAGCTCTCCATATTTGAACCAACCACAACCCCTTTCAGGTGGGATTGTGTTATGAAAATAGCTTTGTAAATACTTTCATTTGATTGGACGACTTTCAAAAGTAATTGGTCTTCCTTCTTGCATTAAAACAACACCAATTCCATTTCCTGAGGCATCACATTCTACAATAGAGGTTTTTGTGTAGTCTGGCATAGCTATGACTAGTGCTAGGAAAATTTCCTCTTTAAGATGTTCAAAGGCCTCAGTTGCTTCAGGAGTCCATGAAAATGCATCTTTCTTCAATAATTTTATTAGATGTGCTGCTATTCTCCCATAATTCTTAACAAAATTGCGATAATACCATGTTAACCTGAGAAATCCTTGCAACTGCTTTATGGTTATGAGGCCTTCCAATTCCTTAATAGATTTAATTTTGTTAGGGACTAACTTAACAGACTCATGAGATACATTATGACCCAGATATTCCACGTCTTGTAATCCAAAGAAAAATTTAGATGTTTTTGCATATAATTATTTCTCCTCCACTAGTTTGAGCACCTCGTCAACATGTTGAGCATGATCCTTCCAAGACATATTGTAGATTAGTCTGTCATCAAAAAATACTAGAACATATTTTATAAGGAAGGGTTTGAAAATGGAATTCATCAACCCTTGAAATGTGAAAGGTGCATTGGTAAGGCCAAAAGGCATAACAAAAAATTAATAATGACTCTCATGAGTTTGAAATGTTGTTTTTAGAATACCTTTAGTCTTCATTCTAATTTGAATATATCGTGAACGAATATCCAACTTGGTAAAATAAATTTCTACATGTAACTCATCTAATAATTCATCAATCACACGAATGGGAAATTTATCTTTAATAGTGAGTTTATTGATCTCCCTATACTAATGGAGTAGAGAAAGAACTTTGACTAGGTTGAATTATACCAGCCTCTAACATTTTTGCAATCATATGTTAAATTTCACTCTTTTGTACATAAGGATATATATAAGGCCCGGTGTTTGGAGGAACACTTCCTGGAATCAAATGAATATCATGATCATGATCATGAATAGGTGGGAGTCCTTTGGGAGTTTCAAATGTGTTTGAATGATTCTCCAAGACATTTTGGAGATATGGAGAAATAGATGATTTTGATGTTGGAACTTCTAGTGACCATAATTGTGCAATTATGCCTCTTTGTCCTTTCTTTAGAAGATTTATCTAGACATTAGAGCTTATTATATTTCCTGGCTTCCCTGCAATACCCTGTAATTCGATTTCCTTTCCTTCCAAAAAAAATTCAAGAAAAGTTCTTGAAAATTAAAATCTACCGTTCCCAAATACTGTAACCATTGTACTCCTAGTACAACATCAACACCTCACATTGGAATGGAAAGGATTGGAATATTCAATACATATTCCCCCATGGTTAGCTTGATATTATGGCATTTTCTATAGAAATTTATAGTTCCTCCATTTCCAACCATCACTTGATATTAGAGTGCTGGGTATAGGAAACAATTCAATTCTATGGCTACCTTACAATGGATTAAATTATGGGTACTACCCGAATCAATCAACATTATTACCTTTTTATTCTTGATATGTCCTTCTACCTGGAGAGTTTTAGGAGTCGTAATTCCTACCAATGCATTGCACAATATGGTCGTACTCATTTATTATTCTTCTAAGGCTGGTTCCTGGTGTATATCCTCTTCTTTTGAAGTTTCTTTTTCATTTTCTTCCTCCTCTTCACAATATATGTAAAATAATTTATTCTTAGCACACTTATGACCTTTAGTGTATTTTCTATCACAACTGTAGCAAAGCCCTTTTTCTCTTTTTTCTTCCAATTGTTGTGGTGTTAACCTTGTAGGTTGTGGAAGTCTAGGAGTAGAAACACTTCCATATTTATGTATGAGTGGTAGGCTTCCTTTTCGCCATAATTTTACATCAATTTTTCTTGCAAACCTTGAATGCCTTCTCCAATGAATCATGTTGCCAAATGCAAAATTCATGTTGTAGGTTATCCTTTAAAGTTCCTCTGAAGACATAAATCTTATGTTCCTCTGCAATATAAGTTACTCTTATATTCAATTTTTGGAAGTTCTCAATATGCTCCACCACTGAACCCTTTTGTTTGAGATTTATCAATTGGATAAAGAAGGTGTTTCTCTTTCTATCCTCATAATTTTCTATCATTTCCTCCATAAAAAATTAGCAAGCAACAATTTTTTTACGGGATCAAAGTCATCGATACCATAAAATTGTATTTTGTTCTAAATGTAAAGTTGCAATGTGTGCCTTTTGTTTTTTTTGCACATTATTGAGATCAAAATATTGCTCCATCTGTAGTATCCATGTTATGGGATCCTTGCCATCAAAATTACTTATATCCATGTTTGGAATATGGTGGTCCTTCAATCCAACATTGAGTTTAGGAAATCATGATTAACATTTATTTTTTTCTCATCATGAGTTTCCTCTACTATATTTCCACCATTCAGAATGATTTCTTGTATTAACCTTGTCATCAAGCCTTCCATCTATGCTTTTATAAAATTCTTCATGTTTTCCATGTTATCTTTCATTTTTTCATCAATCTGGGCTTCCATGTCATCCATATTAGCTTCCATGCCAGCTTCGATGCCATCCATCTTAGCTTCCATGCCATTCTTCAAACCATCCATGACCTTCTTTAAACCATCCATCTTAGCTTTCATTACTTTCTTCAAAACATCCATTTCATTTTTTTGTTGCTCTTTGCGAGAGTGACATTTGGTGCACTTACTCTTGTAATTTTGATATGTCATGTTGTGCTTATTCCTTTTCATGATTCATAGTAGAGCCTTATGAAGGCTTAATGGGTGTTAAATTACTTTTAGGTGGAATTTTAGAACCCAATACTAATATCTATGCTTCAATATGCCCTTGGAATCACTTTAAACTGATTTTTCACACAAGACTTATGAAATTCAAAAAAAAAAAATACACACATTTTTCTTATTTTTGAAGAGCTCGATATTGAAACTGAATTATCTCTATCATTTGAGATCTTCAATATCTGAAATTTGGCCCTGTAGTCGCCCTATGAATCTTATTTTGAATGCCACAGGTCTGATCTAATTTGGATTCTTCAAGGAAAAGTTATGCCCAATCTCCCACAATGACCTAATTATGGACTCGTTGAGTAGAGAAAATTTGTATGACATGCCATGTGTCACTTTTTCCTTCCTTGGCTCTGAAATTGATAAAAATAAAACTAAATTCCATGTACTTGTGGCAAAATCTTATAGAATTCCAATCTAACGCTCACGGAGAGAGTTATGACCATTTGCCCATGGTCATCTCTTTGAGATGAAATTTGGGAGCCTGAAACAACCATAACCTCCACAGATAATATATTTGGAAATATTTCAAACCAATATTTGAAACATTTATAGGAAGTTCCTCAGGATTTCAGCTTCAGTCAATAAAAAATTAGTCTTTTGAAAAAAAAATTATAGTGCCAATGCCATGATTACCTGTTTTAGGTGAAATTCGGGGGCCTGAAAAAGCCCAAACTTCCACAAATCATATCTTTGAAAATATTGCGAATGAATTTTTGAGCAGCGAAACCCTAGAAACCAAAACTTTGATACCAAATATTATGAAACCAGCTCCAAAAGTAGAAGAAAACAAAGATCAACGCCTTAGAAATAAGCTAGTTCTAGGGGGAAACCTCCTTTACATTACATAAATGAAGAATTATTTGATGATAAAAATGATAAAATTCCCTTCTATATATAGGAGTCCATGGGGTAACAATATAATCCTAGTCGTCTTAACAATAATAATGTAAGGGAATAATAATAACAATATTGGGGTTATATGGGTACAATAATAAAAATAAGGGGGTTACACTGACAACAATAAGGGACTATACTAGTAATATAGGGACCTAACAACTTGGGATTCCAACCATTATGTCCCATTGGCATAGCCATGACATTTTCAACTACTCAGTTCAGTTCGACTTATGTCTAGTCTGGAGTTGACAAAGAAAATAGCTTCATTGAGCACATTCAGTACATCCACCAACAAGATCGTCACATATTTTACAAAGCCAATGCTAAGTACAAGCAATGAAATGATCAACATTGGGTGCCACATAACTTCCAGGTGGGTGGAAAAGTGTGGCTACATTTTTAGAAGGAATGCCTCGCTTGACCCCAACGCAAGTTTTTCTCGCTCAAATATGGGTCATACACCATCACCAAGGTTGTAGGGGCCAATACATTTGAGCTCAGTATTCCACCATTCCTTGGTCTACACCAAATGTGCAATGTGGATTGCATTCGACCCTACTTCCCACCTCTACTGGACACCTTCCACATTGCATAACAACTCACACCAACAGAGATAAACACACACTAAATAGAACATCCTAAAACAAATCGTATCATGGACACGAAAATCAAGAACAATCTCCAGTAGAATATCCAACTATATCGGGTTGTCCAAGATGGCCAACTCCTACACCAAGGCAAGTGGTTCACCAAGGACCAAGTTCAGCAGAAGTTTCCTCATCTCGTGGAGGAACTCAACACAATGGTGACCATTTCTTGCTAAGGGGGGAGAAATGATCCAACTGGATATTGGTGGCCACCCACCTATTCCACTTGCAGTCCACCATTGTTTCTTTCAGTTTTTCAATTTCCTTAAGTGTAGCATAGTTTACTATTTTTAGCATTTTTTCGGGTACTAAACATCCACAGTCGTTTTGAGGCCCTAACTGGCATATTTTTTGAAACTCGGGAGTATCGTGAAAGTTCCTTGGATGTTTCTCATATTAAAAGTTTTATTCATCAGATATATCTTTCTAATGAGGTATTGTGTGTGCCAAATGGAGATCGTATGCCAAAGTTATGTCTCCAGGAAGTTGATGTACCAATTTACCCAAACGGGGCCCATAGTTTTGGAACTTCATCTCCTAGGGTTATATTTTTGGATGTTTATGGTTCTCCATTGTTTCCCAAAAATAAATAGGCCCTTTAGCCTCATTGTAATGCAATTCATAGGCTTGTATCCACCAGACATCTTCTCAGAGATAAGCTACCAGTGCCCTAGCTATTTCATTTCCATTTTGTCTATAAAAAAATTTCAGTTCTTTGATATTAATGAAATGAAGTGTTATTTCCATTGCATATTTGTATCTATGGTTTACTGTGTATTCTATTGCATTCCTACATAAATTTGGATCATGTAGGTGGGTGCCTGCATGCTAGTTTAAGTCCGCACCAACACAATATTGTAAGGAATTTTATATATAATAAATATTTAACACAGAGACGACATGAGCTGTAGTTTTCTCCCTCATTGGATTTCCACCTGGAATCTTGGTGTTCATGTATGTTTCTTATGTGTGATAATTTATTTTGTTCTTACTACAACTTTTCACTTCTTACTAAAGGTATGATGAATAAATGGTGCATTGGTCTAAGTAAAGTTAATCAAGATTTATATGAATAATAAGTTCATTAGGAATACGCAAGTTTTCTTAAAAAAATTTGCATACATATGCTAGTTGGATTGAGTAAAGTCACATAATGAAATTAGTAAAGAAAAAAAAAGTTATTGTGAGTTTTAAATATTGATTAACACCCCCCCTCCCCCCTCTCAGTATTTTTCCCAACACCCCATGGGGTTTTAGCCCCATAAATTGGGTTACTAACTTCAAACAAAATTATCTCTCAAACTGTGAAGAATTATGTGGCATGAAATATATCAATGTAAACATATCGACAAGTAGAATCCATAAAAAAGATCCTTAACTCATAATATTGTAATTTGTGAAGTCAAAATTCCCATGTTAGATCAGGGTAGCCCCTGGTGTCACTTGGGTTGAAATCAATGACAACCACTCATCAAAAATACCCCCCTTTGGAATTGATGGCAACAAAATTACTACGCTTATGATCATGACACCTCTTCCTACTTCACTCTCTTCACCTTTCTCATCAATGGAAAAGGGTAATTCCCCCTAACAAACTATCATCCTACAAACCTGTACATACCTCCACTCCCCTTTTCTACTCAATTAGATAAGAGTGTTTAATCAATTTAATGTCTTAAATTTCTTGCATAAATTATCAACCGAGGTTTGTAAATTGATGAAGTGTGGTGTACTGTGTGTGCTTAGTTAATCTTTCTTCTTACTTCTTTGTTTGTACTTTATGCTGTTTTGGGGTTTTTGTTCTTTGATGTCTAAGAATGTTCACTCTAAAACTTATGAAAAGATTAAAATAAATTTATTGAATTTTAAGAAGGAAGAAAAGGATGTGTTCCTAAGTTAATATAATCTACGTAAAAATAAATCAAAGACTATTGCCTAGTTAGAATCTAATTTAGGAAACAGAGCATCTATCTTATCTTATCATTAGTTCTATGTCATGGATCTAATTCTTAAAACTGAGATTTAAATTGCAATGTTTGTCTTAAGTAAAAGTAGAGAAAGAAAACAACTAATGTACTTCTAGTTACTCCAAAATTAAATTATGAAGTGTGACCTTCTTGAGATAATGTGTAAACAACTATCTATACTTCAACTTTTAATGTCCTAGAACAGCAAGAAAAGGATGCAAAAGAAAACATCTAATGTATATTTAGCTACTCCAACATTAAATTATGAACTGATACCTTCTTGAGATTGTGTTAAGTAACCAATTATACCTAACAATCTATAAAATAAAGTATCCAGAAGGTAACTCAGTAATTGCATTCACTAAACATTCAATCATTCAGTCTTAAAATATGATTAAATCGATCTCCTTGGAATGAACTTTAGGAATATCAGTGATGCAACTAAGTGAGGATCTAGAAGCAAAGTATAAAAGCATGTAAAAATGACTGTAAATAGATAATGTATATTTGATTTTCCCCAACATTCAATGTGAAGTGTTACCCTCTTGAGATGTTGTGTAAGAAGTCAATTATACCTTAGTTTCTAAATTCTTAAAAAAGCAAGTGAAAATGTGCAGAGTAAACTCAATAACTGTATCAATTATACATTCAATAATTTAGTTTAGAAGCATCATCATGAAATGAATTTTGAGAAAATCCATTTACACAATTAATTGATAATTCTATTCTAAGAAAATGAATGATAGAATAGTAAGAAACTAGATAACTGTATATTCTTATTTTTTCAATCTTAATTCAATTCGAAAACAAAGTTATCTATCTTCACGAAATATTTTAGAAGAAAAAAGCTTACACAATTACATTTTTAATGTTATTCTATTGATTGAAGCTAGAATGAAACATTAATGTAATAAGAAAACAAAAATTTTGAAAGTAGAGTATTGGAAATTAAACTAAAGATGTAATATTCCTAATTTTCCATGAGCTAGTTGGAATATTAAATTTTATTTTAATGCCTTGTTTTATGAATAAGAGGACAATGGAGGTCCATAATTCTCCTTAATAATGAATAAATCAATGCCTATGTGAAAGAGATAGATCTTAGCAGCTTGATTGAGCAGCCTTTGGTGTGAAAAGGGACTGGAACAACTTGACTTTGTCAACCTTGACCAAATTAACAACTTTGTCATGGAGGAGTGGTCATCAATGAAATACAATGAAATTTTAGATGGAGATGCTATGCATGGAAGTAGTCATATCATTATATGGGGCTTATGGTTTGGAAGCTCATATCTTATTTAAGAAAGAGGATGGCAGCCATATTTCATTACGTATGTTGATGTATATTGATATTTTTTAATATATGGTCTGTTTAGACATATATCTTTCTCTTTCTGTTTAGCTGAGATTGAGTGTTGTTTAGCATAGAATTTTTTTGATCGGGCATTCCACCTCTTATATTGAGAATCTCTTGGAGGAGTCTTGTACTACATTTTCCACTATCAGGCTTAAGGCCAAGACTAATATTTCATTTATAGCATAGATCTTGTTGAGGGTTTGGCTGTTTTGCAGGTTGTAGCAGTGGAGACTAGATCTGGGTCCTCTCATTGCTCATTTTCAGTGGAGGAGGCTTCCTTTCCATTCAGAGGATAGTAAGGAAGGCCCTTCAACATATTTTTAGATCTTGGCATAAGGAAAACTATTTATTTAGCCCTACAGCACAATTTACTTCCCGATATGCATTATTTATGTAGGAGGAGTTGTAGGGTGCATTGGCACACCATTTGGAGAGATGATTTTCTAGTGAGAGGGATCTGCATTTCATTTAGAGGATATATTTTTGGGGGATATTTTATTGATCATACTAGATTAGCCACACATTCCAGATCTATATTTTGTAGTGGATCTTTAGTCCTAAGGCCTAGATCCCTATCTTATATATGGTGTTTTGCTGAAAACCCTTAAGGGGTTATTGAAAGGAGGTTGTACAATGCTCAGATCTATATTAGATCTATATTTTGAGGCATAGATCAGCCCTATATCTTATGTATATTCATTTTATGTAGTATTGCATTTAAAACAATGTTGTAACAATATTACAGTCTTTATATATAGTAGCAACACCTCGTTTTGAGGGATGTTGTCCATTGGAGGCTTGTTATTTCTCATTGTGTATCTTATGGCCCGTTATTAATGCATATTTTCCTGTTGTTATAACATATGAAAGGTATCCATATTAGCCTCTTGCTTTTATATGGTGATTTATAGTATTGTTCTATAATTTAGTACTATATTCCTTCTTTTCTCAGTTGGGAATATTACAATGGTATCATAGCATAATATTGGCACAACATGTGCATATTGAAAATCCAATATGTCATCCGAAGAAGGAGATCCTCTTACTAATAGAGAGAAGAGGTATCAAAGAATAATACATTGGAAGTTTGATTTTACAAATGACAAAGATGATAAGGGTAAAACCCCTTTATCTAGAGTAGAAGATGAAGAGAAGGAGTTCCCTAAGATCCTTCTTAGATCCATGAAAGATATTTCTACAGAAATAAAGGAGATAAAAATGGATGGATACAAGGAATCCCCTATATTATTTCATCATGGTGAAGGCTATGGCATGTCTCCTCACTAGAGTGATCAACCAGTGCAGCAACAACAAGGTTCCCAATGCTCTACAATTCCTACATTTTTGGTTGTGGGAAATGAAGGGTTTCAAGATCAAGAATCCCTTGAAGACTATTTTATGAAGTATGAGTCTCAAACTTAGAGATTCAATGACCAGTTGAGTTTTCAAGAATTTTATCTGATAAAGGACAATAGAAGACCCAGACATCACAATAGAAGTGGCAGATTCATTCATAATCAGGATCTACACTGAACTATGGGAAGATTTTTCTTACCCAACTTTGATGGGTCATCCAGGTGCAATGCCAAATCATGTGTAGAGAAGCTTGACATCTACTTCCACTTGAAAAAATTTACAGAAATGGTGGCCATTAAGATAGCAGCGCTGCATCTTGAGGGTGAAGCACATGACAGGTGGTTCCATGGCTTGTCTACATTGGGTCATGCCAATGTGACTGCATATTCAGAGTTCAGAAGGAGGATGGTGGAGAGGTTTGATAGAAGAGATCCTGAAGCACCATTCCATGCCTTGTCTACATTGGTTCATGCCAATGTGACTGCATATTCAAAGTTCACGAGAAGGCTAGTGGAGAGGTTTGATAGAAGAGATCCTGAAGCACCATTCATGGGGATTGCAAAGATAAAACAATTAGGTAATCCAAAAACTTACATTTCTAAATTCTTAAGACTTTCTATTATGGTTCCTAATTTATCTGCAGCAAGAAGGGTCTACACGTTGATTTATGGGTTAGATGAACCTCTTCATGGGTTGGTTAAGTCTACCAGGATTCAAGATACCATTGGAAGGGATAGAGATCTTCAAGATGCCTTGGCAAAAGAAAAGGCAACTTTTCAGAACAAGCCCTCTTTTCCATCAAAGGGAAAAGCTGAGATGACTCCTCCTTCAAAGGACAACCAAAATAAAAAACCTCTTGATGATGATGTCCAAAGATATTTGAGGAGGAGGAAGCTTTGCTTCACATGGCAAGAATCTTGGGCACCCAGACATAAATGTGCTACAGGAAAGGAACACTACATAGAGGTCTTCTCAAATGATGAGGAGGAAGAAAAAAAAGAACAAGAGATGGGTCACAACAATGGAATATCAGGAGATGATCCACGACCACCAAGGTGTGAGGATGGAGCAGTGACTCCAATTAGAGGAACTATTACATCATTAAGGGTGGTACCCAACTATCATAATAATTTCATACAAGAATCATTGATGGATTTGTGAAGTGGAGTAAAGGATCTCACAGTCCCATCTATTATGCTTATGACATTGCTTCATGGGACATTATTATTTAGTGGAAAACCAGCCAGGAGGCCACCTGATGCAGATTTGGTGAGAGATATCTCATAATATGATGCTCCAAGAATAGATCCAAAATGGATGGGAGCATTAGAAGACCATGATACAATGCTGAGAGTCTTGCATAGACTCAAGGAGGAGGGAGGCATTCTCCCAACACCGTCATTACCCACTCTCATTTCGGATACTGCATTGTGGGAGGAGAAGCATGGGAGGAATAATAACCTTCCAACATATACCTTTGGCATGGGATATTTCAAGGAGGAAAAAAACCATACGAAAGATATTTTTGTGATATATCATCAACGCTCACAGTATGGGATATTGATCCATATTGGAAATCCCAATTGTTGGTGTATTATTCCAAGGATATTTTCACATGCATGATACTTGATGATCAGCTACATAAAGAGGGCTATTCATTCGAGGAAGAATTCATCTATTATCATGGTATGATGTTCTTATCTATAGCCTCCACAATCAAGGAGACTTTTCTAAAAAAGGGCTAATTAAGAGTTCTTTTTCAACCGTACTTATTTAATGAAGGCATATAACAATATCATGGAGAGATACACTTGGGAAGGCTTTGAAGAGGAACTATATTAGAATTTGCAAATATGCATGAACCATGTGGAGTTGGAAGGGAGACAAGACTTAATGAATGAGTTATTACAACCACCTCTTTCCTCTTTTGGAATGAGAGGGGATTCATCTATGAACCACTCCATTTGTATGAACATAATTCTAGGTAAATAACATGCTCATGTACATAATGTTTCATTTGATTATTATTTGCATTCCTTTACCATGTATATGTATGCCATAGATCCAAGAATGAGAATTATTCTATATAAACTTCATGGCCAAATTTTGTCCATAAAAATTTCTGAACATGGCTACTCCCTTGGAGGTCAACAAGATATTTTGTATCATTGTGGGTGCATTCCGAAAGCACCAAACATATCTCACAATTTCATCCATGGTGAGATGACTTGGGAAGCAATTAAGTGGTGGGGAAACCAATTACCACATCATTATCTGATGCAGTCAGGAGATGTACTGCACTGGTTCCACATATGGGACTATGACCCATTCCCACTTTTACAAATTTATGTTTGTATGTACTTAATTTTGATCCCATACATTGTTGATGTACTTATACTTTTTATGGGAATTTTTGGAGGGAGGATGGGAGGAATGTATGTGCCCTATGGAAAAGAGATTCTCCATGTTCATTATGCTATATCTTTCCGGGAGAAAACTGGGCAAACCATTTTTGTTTCAGTTGAACTATTGTCTCCTTATGGGATGGATTATTTGCATCCCATGAGAAATTTGGAGGAAAAATTCATGGAGGGATGGATTGGTAGACACTTAGATCATGAGAGAAGCTTAGCACATGTTGATGTCACCAATGATGGAGAGTTACAACACTCACCTTGTTAGTTTATTGAGGAAAAGCAACATCTGGGAAGGAAGGACTATAATATTCTCGATTAGCCATGAGCTACTTGGAATATTAAATTTTGTTTTAATGCTTTGTTTTATGAATAAGAGGACAATGGAGGTCTGTAATTCTCGTTAATAATGAACAAATCAATACCAATGTGAAAGAGATAGATCTTGGTAGCTTAATTGAGCAACCTTTCATGACAAAAGGGGCTGGAACACCTTGAATGGGTCAACCTTTACCAAATCAACAACGTTGTCATGTAGGAGTGGTCATCAATGAAAGGAATAATTAAATAGTTAAATAAAAATCTAAAATAATAATTATTTCAAGGAATAATTTATTTTAGGTATATTTTAAGTTAAAAATATTAATTGTGAGTAAATTAATTAAAAACAAAATGTACTCTTATAAAAAAGTTTTTTGAATTCAAATAAGTAAATAGAAGGAAGAAGGTCTGAATATCATGGACACAGAAGACTTGTGAATTATAATCTTTAAATAAAAGAGGGGAGAGAAAGTTGAAAAATCTTGAAAAGAAATTTTATGGAGCTTTGAGAATGTAAAGTTATATATTGAAGCTCACAATAATTTCTCTTTAGTTAATTTTATTTTTGATATTTTCTTTTCCATAAATACATAACCCTAAATCTTTAATGATAGGAGTACAAATGAGGAATGATAGGATCGGGAGTTTAACAGAGCTAAATTTTAGTCAATTGTCAGACGAGTACCAATGCATACACTTCAAAAATAGCTAAAACATATAATGAATTGATCACCACGTACCCATTTATCGCCGTAGTTCTTATTTAAAATCGATCACATTCCACTTCAAAAACCCTTTGCTACAGATTGAACGTAATTTTGAACACAAATAGTAATGATAAATATAATATTTGAACATGTAATAGAGATGAGAGCTTTAGCAGAAATTAATTTTACCTGAAGTGTCAGCCAAATTGTTTGCTATATTTCCATATCCTGAATCAATAGCTATAATAGTGCCAACAAGAACACTTTATATTATTGTTAAAGCAGAAAAGAACTCACAAGATAACTATTAAAACCAGTGAAAATTCATAGGTGAAAATGCAAAAAAAAGAAATATAAGGAAACACAAACCATAATTTGGAGAAGAAGAAAGGAAAATTAAAAGTTGCAATGTAACACCCCCAAGTTCTATGCTTTTCAAATTAGACATTTGAACATAAATCCAAAGGGGAGTGGACCCCAATGGATAATTATTGTGTGGATGTAGTTAATTATTTATGAAAAATAAATAAAATATTTTGTATGCAGTATGACCAAATGAGATTATTGAGATCACATGCCTAATCCATGAGGTTATGGAAAAGGTAAAGACTTTCCCCAAAATCTTTCAAAAATCCTTGAAAGAAATTATTTCTAATTTAGATTTTTGAGGAAAAATCTAAATTCCCCAATGATGAGGAAAGTAGTTGGGAAGAGGTAAAAAGCTGGAAAAGCTGGAAAAGCAGAAAGAAGCTTTAAAAATCCCTAAATAAGGGAAGCCTAGGCAAACAGGAATAAAAGCATCCTGAAATTCTGGATGCAGAATTGGAAACAGGATTTGGGGAGAGCATAGCTTAAATAAGCTGCTTCAGAACATATTGAGGTTGGTCTGTTCTTGGGGGATCTCAGCTCGGGGGTGAGTTCTGGAGATAGACAAACTCTAAGGTTGGGAGGACTGGTCATAGTATTGGTATGCATGCATAATTTTGGAGATTATTTTATGTCTGTATTAAGTATATCAAGGTTATATGCATTTTTATTTTATAACTTCTTATCTAAATTTTAGTTTGACTGTCTGTCCAGTACCTCATGCAGTTACAAACTAGATCTAATAGTTGAACACTCAGTATGTTAATAGCAGGGACCAATGGTTTACAGGATTTGTAGGGATAAGTACCCTACAGTAATAAATTTCAGAGATGATAGATTATTTGAATGTTTAATAAATAGCAAAATTCAAGTTGTAGCTTGTTGTCTTTTAAAAGAAAACTTAGTTGCTATGTTGTACCAACATAAACCTTTGATAAAAATGTAACCCAGAACAGCAAGTAGGAAATAACTAAAAATGTTATAGAAGTATTTATTTCAGTCTAAGAGCATTACTACAATGACAAGAATTGTAGAACTAAGAATTTAAACTGTTTTATTACATGGAAGTTTAAATATATGAAACCAGAGATTAAATCTTAAGTAAGTATGAGGATATGAAATTAGTGAGGATAAAATATCACTTTGGTTTCATTACTTCCACTTGATTGAAGAAAAATGATCTATATCTTATGTTTCCAAGGAAAAAGTTTAAGATACCCCAGAATTACAAATATGCTCAATGATTATCTCAATAATATAGGTGGAAAGAGTCCTATTGACAATATATTTATGTGTGATAAAAGTACATGTGCAGAATAAGAGCGAAAACATATTGAAAAATACTAGAAAAGAGCATCTATCCACCTTCAATATATACCATTATAAAAGTAGTTGAAGCAATTAAGGTTAAATGAATAGATGTATATGTATATGTATACATCTATACATAGATGCTAAAATTCTATAAGTATAGATGCTGGAAAGTCTATAAAGCTTGCTAACTGGAAAGTTAAAGGAAGGGCATATTAATCTATTAGAGTTAGAAAGAGTTAGACAAAACTCTGAGGAACCGACCTGAGAAATACAAATGAGTATATGTTTATATATATACATAAATATAATTCAACTAGGTTGACTGATAGGAATTGAGGTCAAGCCAAAATTTCTCCAGGGAACTCTGATAATAACATGACTGTCTATAATTACCAAAGAGAAATTAAAGACCCGATACAAGTATGAATTTGTAATTGATTAAATAGAAAAAATTTGAATGGTATCAAGTGCACAAAAGTAGAGTATATCTGAGTTAATTTTATGTGGATAAGAAGCTGAGTATGGGAAACGTGACTATGCAATTAGTTTACAGCTTGAAAAAATAAAGCATTGAATTTGCAATTATCTATCAATTTGATGGAAACGAAAGTTTGTCAATGAAATTAAGGTGGCTCTCTTTAAATAGACATACATCCATCGGATGAATTTAAAAATATTTTGAACGCAAACACTGATTTCGATCGACTTCAGAAATATTTTGTAAGAATTCATCCAATGCAATTACCGCTGTTAGTTTGTGTTTTTTTTATCACGTTAAAAGTTGTGAGGTGGTGCTTTTTTTAATGAGGTTAAAAGAAAATTTATCCTAATTTTGTGGTTTTTTTATGAGGTTAAAAGAAAATTTATCTTAATTTTTTTTTAAGAAGGTTAAAAGAAAATTTCTCCTAATTTTATTTTTTCAAGGAAGTTGAAAGAAAATTTACTATCAGTTTCTAGGTTAAAAGAAAATTTATCGTAATTTTCTGTTTCTAATAAGACTAATTTTTTTTTTTTTTTTAAATCGTAACATTCTACACGTTTTTACTTGGTTTTTTTTTTTTTTTTTTTATCGCATTTTCATTTGCATCTGATTCAAATTTCGCTAAGATTCTCTGCGTTCTAGTTCCCTGCAAAGATAATCCCCGCCATTTAATTATTCCAATTTAACTAGTACATCGTTGAATTGGATACTTGACTTTTCTTATTTTTTTTTTGTTTTTTCGGGTTGATTTGTAAGTGCTAGATAATTGATAGTTAAATAAAAATAAAAGTAGTTATATTTAATATTATTAAATGTTAAAATTATTATTTCATCTCATCTCCCAAATTAAGCTATTGTCTATATATTATTATTAAGATTAGTAACCTATTTATATATTATTATTAATATTATTGTTATTATTAAATTTTTAAACAATGAAATTGTATAGTTGTTAAATGAATACATTGTTTGTGTATAAACTCGAAATTGTATCATATGTTGCAATGGGAATGCCTTAAGGTAGATCGTAAGAAATAGTAGCATACAAGACTCAACTCAAAATGTTATATAATTTTTTTTTTTTTATGAGTGTTTGTGTGAAATTTTTTTTTGTTCATTTCAATATCCATGGATTATTTTAAATTTGAATGGATAATATCAATATAGATTTCGTGAAAACTTATAATGATTGAATAATGAAATTTCTATTAATTGCTTGCAAGAAGAAAATCAAAAGCTTGCCCCATATTTACAAGTCAACCTAAATTACATTAACATGTATAATAATAAAAACAACATGTAAATCATACATAATATAATTAGATGGATGAAGTGATATTTGATGTAAAAATGGACTTCAACAAAGTATTAAATACAACTTAAGATGATTTGATTTCCCTGGTAAATGGAGATACTCAACATAACCCTAGGTTTGAATCTTTGAAAGTTAATAATGTTGGTTATCCAACTTAAAACGATTTCAAATAAGCCTATGGAATTATAAATATAATTTAGAAATGAGAATAGTGAGCTTATAATATCAAACTAGTTTAATGAGGTGGTCAACATGCTGACCGAAACTTTCATTTCATCCAATATAGTTTCTCATTGGAATATGTATTTTCCAACATTAATTTCTAACCATAAGATGCTTAATACAATGTGAAAGGAATTATCCTTGATTTTTCGTGTCCTCTAGTTTTTTGTGACTATCTCAAACACATGAACCTTCAATGGGTGCCTCAGAAACTTGGATTTTTTTTTTTCTCAAAAGAAATGAATGTTGCTTTCATTGAGGATGAGGTTTGTGACAACTAGGGTTGGGCATATATAATTCGGTCATGCTTATGTCTTCAATAAAATTAAATATAATTGTTGTTTCTTATTTTTTGCGTGTTAGATCAATTTTGGCTATGTGATAAATTCACGTCAAGCTTTCTTTTACCAATAGGTTTTTTCATGGCAGTATTTCTTGTAATATAGTCTATTTCATGGCTTGATTACTTTGATGACATTATAACTATGCTTACATTGCCTCAAATAATTTATGATGTATTGAAATAAGTATAAACATACAATATTAGTGCATTTATTCAAAATTGAAGTCTTGCAAAACTTTGATGCAACCATAAGAGATGTTTCTCTTTTGACAAATCGCTAGAATATTGTAGACTTCACACAACCTTAGCTAGAATCAAGCCTAGATGGTGTGGTTCTTTTAGGAGATAAAATCCAATGGATGGGAATTTCTACATCAATTTACAATGGAGATGAGGGGTATAATTGCTGCATTTTTCTTATGAATTGATTTATGAGTTGTGGACAATAGGAGTAAGCAAGAGTTTCAATGGAATCCAAAGTAACAAGCTTGTAATGGTCTTTGATACCTATTGTAAACTTAAACTTGATATATTTTGTAATATTGAGAACTTTATATAACTAATATTTCATTGAAAATATTATATAGAAATGAATTTATTTATTAATTGTGGACAACAGGAGTAACAAGAGTTTCAAAAGAATCTGAAAGTAGAAAGCTTGTAACAATCCTCCGATACCTATTGTAAGCAAACTTTAGCACCCCCTCGTAGTTCTGAGAACTTTATATAACTAATATTTCATTGAAAATATTATACAACACTTGTGAGGAAACCATAACTTTTGGCATATATTATGTAGTAATTTATGCTACAAGAATAAAAGATGGAAATTCTAGGTTTTCAATATTTTCTCTTTGTTAATTGTGTTATATTTTGTATTCCATGAAGCTCAATTTTATTGAATAAATGCAATAATTGTGTCTCCTAAACCGTGAAAATCTAGTTATTCCGATTGACTCACATGAGAACAAGGACAGTCACCACATGTAAATTTACTTGTGAGATTCACTTCACTTCAAAGTAGGGGATTTTCATAACTCTCATTATTACATTTAGTAGTCATATTTTGTACTAGGACAATGTCACTGTGTGCAATCTTAGCTCCATAGGATGATATATGTTATTATATTTTTTATTTAGGATTTGTACTATAACTATGTCACGAGTGTTGAAATTTTGGTCATTAACACGACTCCAGTTACTCTACTGTGATGCTGTGAACAATGTTATTATATTTTTTTTATTTATGCTTTGTACTATAACTTTTTCAGCATTATTGAAAGTTTGGTCATTGGCATGATTTCTCTTACTCAAATTTCACACGGTGGCTTGTCCTAAATTCAAGTCATAATTTCCAGCATTTTTTTTCAACATGTTGATTTGTTACTTGGACAATCTCAACATGAGAGATTTCCATGGAATTCTTGAGATTTTCTGATTCCGTGAAATTTTCACAATTTTTCCTTGCCATATTTTTCTCTTCTTTGGAAAGTATTTCATCTTCATTCTCCTGGAGAAGAGTCTCCTGAAAATTGGCAATCCAACTTGAGTAATTGTGTTCAATAAATCTCTTCATAAAAGGAGAATATGTTGGTGAAGCATAACATTAGAACTAACCAAAGCTTCAACCCTATTCTCTAGTTGGATGGGTCACTCTTTCAATTCATCACAATTATTGGCAACATTGTCTTTATATTCAAGGCTTAATAGAATTAAAACTTCCTCTTAGTCAAGAACCTATGAACTTGTTTCTTACCACCAAATCTTGGTGCAAGACCCTCCTTTGTCCTTTGTCCTTCTGTCCAAAGATCCACACATGAAAAGAATCCAGAAAGATCATGTATTGGATTTCAGGAACCATCAACAATTATCACATGATTGTGTGTTGGAATGTTTTTACCCAATGACCAAGTGGTAGTTCATATTAAAACACATTGGAGCTTTTAGTATCTAGGTTTATTATTTTTTTATATAAATAGAAAATGAAAGATCCAATTTTAAAAGTTTCAATTTTTTATAAAAAAAATCCACAAAAATTATTATTTGTAATATTTATGTTTATTAATTTTTATATAAATAATCATTATGAGTAAATTTTTATTTAAAAATTTATATATTAAATAATAAAAAAATTATCAAATATTCCATGGAGCAAGTTTTAGATTTGAAATATTAAATATATATTATTAATACTCTTAAGTTTAGTTAAAATTATTATGATTTATTTTGTACTTATTTTTATTCAATAGATAAGAATATGAAAATTTAGGAGCAATACATATAATATGCAAAAATATTATAATCTAGAAGATGGATCCTAGTTGGGATTCAAAACGTCCACAAATATTCTCTGACACTGGAAAATATGAAGTCTTCTTCAATAATTGATAACCACATGAGGTTGAAAATAATATATAAAATTGAAATTCTTAGTAAATTAAAAATGTTTCTTAGAAAAAGAAGTTTAATGATAAGGGATTTAAAAAATAATGATTTTTAAGTTTCTCTAATTTATAGTCAATAATAATAACTACCATAGTAATATAAATTAAAATGTTTGTAAATTCCAATAAACATCAAAATATTACATCATGATACATCTCACACTACCAAGATTAAAAAATCATAAAAACTCATTGAGGAAATTATAATTTTTTTTAAATAATAATATTAATTATTAATTAAAAAATTAATGTATGAGTTAAACATATACAAATTTAATAAAGCATATAACCATACAGATTAGCCCCCATTATACCATTTATATTTTTAAATTGTAAATAGACTCTTGCTAATACCATGTGTCTACATAACAATAAATCACATTGATATGACACATTCATGGGACAATTTTTTAAAATTAGTCAATTTACTTAAAAGTAGAGATATGACATAACTACTTTCAAGATAAATATAAATCTTTTATTTGTTATTTATAATAAGAATATTATAAAAAAATATACAAATATTAAATTATCACCATCTATTTGATAATTATTAATTATCAAATCAAATTCCAGAAACATATTCTAAAATAAAGATTTGTAATTAGAAAAGAAATAAATTCAAAGATAATAAATTTTATGTATAGTTTAAATTAAGATAATTAATTATGAATAAATTAATTAGATATGAAATGCACTCTTCTAAACCCTTCTAATTAAAAAAAACAAACTATAATTAAAAAGTTAAAGTTTGAAAACAACATTATTAAGGATAATGAATTTTAAGGATACTTTAATTTAAGATGAGTAATTATGAAGAAATTAATTAGAAATGAAATGCATTTTTATAAAAGAGATTTTTGAATTAAAATAACCAAGTAAAAGGAAGTCGGAAAAACTTCACTTTTAAGGGAATATTTGTGAATTAAAATCCTCAAGTGAAGGAAGTGTGAGAAAGCTAACACATCTTGAAAAACAATTTTATTGAGCATTGAAAATATAAATTTATATAAGAAGCAAAATACTAACTTGCCTTGAAAAAATACATTTATACACTAAACTTCACATTAACTTAGTTTTAGTATTACTAAAATTTATACTAACTTCCTGTGCATAAATTTTTTAATACCTATTTATCTTACAAAGTTATTACTATCTATTTATCTCACAGTTTCATTTATGAGATTTTCATTTACTTATATAAACAACTCTATATTTTAATTTAAATCATGAAAATACTCTATGAAGTTCTATGTAGTTGATTCCATTTCATTACTACAAATTATCTCTTTTATTTTGTAATATTTTAATTTCCTTAAATACACAACACTATATTTTATATAAATCATGAAAATACACTTTGCATTTGATCCCATTTCATTGATAACAATATAAAAAATGAAAACTAGTATATTAGCTGGGTCATTCTTTTAATAACAAGGAAATACCTTAAAATCAAATAAATATGATAATGTTGGCAGTCTTAATATTGATTAAAAGACAAAAAAATAAATATTGTAACTGCCTGTTTATCTTAAGACTTTCTAAGATTTTCATTTCCTGATATAAACAACCTTGATTTCAATGCAAAACATGGAAATATTGTAAAGACCATTGGATGTTATTTTGATTATGAGTATATTTTCTATTTTGTATCATCTAACAATTGTGTTTTTCGTTATTGATGGCTATCAATTTCTAAGACCCACAAATGTTTAAAATATTACATACCCATTTATGACTGTTTGTATCTAACATAAATCACCATCTGCTCCAACAACCCTTTTCTATGGCAGCATGTCATGAAATTCAACCAAACCAAAATTTACGTTTTTTTTCTAAGTTCGACTACATCTATTATATTATACAGAGAAAAATATTACATATCTCTTCCTCTAGACTTGGAAAGCCAATTACAGAGGGAAGTATCAAGGTTTTAAACCAGAAAATGGACTGTCGCAGCTGGGGAAACTAGTTTACCAGTAGCACAAAATAGACGCTGCCCAGAATGGGAAACCAACATATACAATAGTGAAATTTAAACTCAAGTTTGAGAGCGAAGTCTTCCAAATCATGTTTAGACTAGAGAATGCTACAAAAAAACTAGAAAGAGAGAAGTGCACCCTACAATTGAAACTACTGTGGACCATCATTCTTCTTGCTGGATTTGGCTTATTCCTCCTCTATCCTAGAAGCTTAGAATCAGTCTTCATCCTCATTTCTTAGTGTGTGGCTAGTGACCTGAGAGGGTGGTAAACCCGGCATGTTTGGCTAATTGGAGGTGGTCATGTTTGGATTGTTGTCCTCATTCTTGTCTCCTTCATCGCTATTTGAGCTTCTACCATCACGAGAACTTGAATTGCTGCTGGTGGAGTGGCTGCTACTGGAGGCACTTTGCACAGGGAGAGCCTTCATCTTGCGAGGGATAAATTCAACTTGCACGGTCGCTCTTTGGGCCGAATGTTTGAGGAGGCTCGAGGGAAGACAAGTAGCTAAAATGATAATCGGGTTGAAATATTAATAGGTTCGAGTCTTATCATCTCCTCCCAGCCCACTGAAATATTTAGTTTTCTTCCCATGGCGTGCGATAGAGGTGGTCTGGAGGGGAGACTATGGCCACCATCTCTTCTACACTACATAGGGTGATGCCTTGGTAGGACACGTGAAGGAACAGAAGTGCAGGATAGGGAGGGAGTGCTTGGCAGCATATGAGAGGAGATGCCACCACCTGAGAATGTCCTGGGAAGACTGAGAAAGGGCTGTGCAGGGCCAAGAACCAGGGGTCGAAAGGAAGAATGGGAGGCATGCACAGATAACAGAAGGGAGAGCTTAATGGAGGCTGAATGAGCGTGGGTATCAATGTTAATAGCCATGGTGATGGAATGGAGAGCTCTTACTGCTCTGCAACAGGAAGATCTCGTAATGAAGGTAGCAAACTATGAATATAAGACAGGGTTTTTCGGGCATTTAACGTTGAGTGGGAGACCATGTGAGAGCACGTGGGATAGATAGCTATCCCACCACATGGTGCCCAGGTGGCCCCTCTGATCACGACAAAGCACCCGCATCTGGGTAACCAAAATTTACGTATTATTGTTTCATTGACAAAACAATTAATTTAACCTCACCTTCAACAACAAATGGGAAGAGAATGAATAATAACTATACATAATATAAAGAAAGAAGTTAAACATATTTAGAAAGAGTTAACTTTAAACTAGGCACCTGTGTCTACATTTCAGTTATCAGCAGGCTACGACACAATACGATATAACAACAATACCGACTTCCAATTGATGATCATAAGAAAAAAGACATATATAGTGGACAAATTAGTTTCAAGTACCACTCAGGTCTTTGTATTTAACAACTATATTATACTCTTATTTAACACGGAAAGGTGATCCGGATATTTTTAGCGATGGTTACAGCAATGACAAGGGGTCTTTTGCTCCATTACTAGATCTTTAATCATTATCACAACAGTACCATATTCAAAATAGTTAAAATAGGGGAAAAAACCCCACATATAGCCAGTGAATTAGTTTCAAGTACCACATCATAGTAGTTTATAATTAAAATCAATCATATTTAAGATGAGTAAGTTTATCCAATCATTAGCATTGAACTAGTTTCTTTATCAACATTTATGAGAAAATTAAATAATTATTTATATAAATTACTAATATATTTTTATATTTTCTTAAGTATCGAATAATTACTTATATGGTAATATATTTGTGTATTTTTATTCATTCTCCCTTTCTACCATTGATTATGATTATAGAGGCTCTCTATATAAAGATAGAAAATAATTAAAAAATTAAGAATCTAATTTTAAAAATATTCGAATGTTTATTAGAAAATCAAACTAAAATTACTCAGTGTAGTTCTATTGTTATTTTTCTGGAAGAATTAGTTAAACAATTATGGATCACAGATGTTTACAATCTGAAATTAATATTATTATTAATTATAAAAAGAATTAATGTATGAGTTAAACATTCACACATTTAAAAACAACATGTAACAATATTCTTAATCATAGAGATTAGCCTCCATTTTATCATTTATATTTTTTACTTGTAAAGAGGCTCTCACTAATACCACATGCCCATAAAATGATAATTCATGTTGATATGACAATTTTTTTAATTGATCAATTTATTTAAAAGCACAAAGATGACATAACCACTTTTGAGATAAATCTAAATTTTTGATAAGTGACTCTACTACTAAAAATATTGTAGAAAATTCCATGAAGATTAGATCCCTACCATCCTCCTAATCATTAGTGACAATTACATAAAAATCTAAAATAATAATTATTTCAAGGAATAATGTATTTTAAGTATCTTTTAAGTTAAAAAGATTAATTCTGAGGAAATTAATTAAAAACAAAATGCACTCTTATAAAAATTTTTTTTGAATTCAAATAACTAAATAGAAGGAAGAAGGTCTGAAAATCATGGACATGGAAGACTTAAGAATTATAATCTTTAAATAAAAAAGGTGAGAGAAAGTTGACAAATCTTGAAAAGCAATTTTTGTGGAGCTTTGAGAGTGTAAAGTTATATATTGAAGCTCATAATAATTTCTCCTTAGTTAATTTTATTTTTTATATTTTCTTTTCCATAAATACATAACCCTAAATATTTAATCACAGGAGTACAAACGAGGAATGAGATCAGGAGTTTAGTAGAGCTAGATTTTTAATCAATTGTCACCCAAGTACCAGTGCATACACTTCAAAAATAGTTAAAACATGTAGCGAATTGATCACTGGGTACCATTTATCACCATAGTTTGTATTTAAAATCGATCACATTCCACTTCAAAAACCCTTTGCTACAGATGATCAACATCAATTATTATTATAATTAATTGAACGTAATTTTGAACATAAATAGTGTTGGAACACCTAATCCTACATGGGTAGGTGTGGAATATGAAAAGTCACAATGGAGTCCAAGTGACCTTGGAATGTGAAACCAAGAGTCACACCATTGTACTATAAATGTACATCTTTGTGTAATGGAAAATAAGAAAGCCTCACGCTTATCTTTCATTGTGTGTTGTTTCTCTTGTGTGTGCATTCTTCTTCCTCATACACCATGTGTGTGCTTCAACATAGTGTTTAACATGGTATCAGAGCGGGCGATTTCTGGCCCTGCTCCACTTTGAGTGAGCCATTTGTGTTTATGGCCTATGCATATCTGCAAAAATTCTTGACATTTTACTGACATTTTAAGGCACACAGCAGTTGTATTTCTTGAATTGAAAGGTGTTTTGGAAAGCGACATTTGTTTTGAAGAAGATGAGCATTTGTTTTGAAGAAGAGCGACATTGGTTTTGAGAAGGGCATTCAAAATCTTTGGCGACATTCGAGAAATTAGTTTAAGAACTATTCGTACGTACGAGTTTTCTCCTTTATTTTTCCATTGAAAAATCTCTGTGGTTATACCCGCACCATTTTGGAGCTGCTAGAAAAGTGTTTAAAATGAGTTTCTGGAAAATTCTGGGTTTTTCCTAGAAAGATTTATGATTTTTCATTGAAAAATTTCTGAGCTTCTGGATTTCGTTTTTCTGCTGCTAGAAAATATTCTCTACTACTGGCCTATTAGAAAAATTTATGGGTTCTATTGGCAATCTTCTGTTTCATTTCAGTACTTGAAATTCTACTATTGCCCTCATTTCTACATTTCGTCGAATTCTGCTGTATATCTGGAAAAATTCTGCAAATTTTTGAACTCAGTCTACTCCTCTCTGCTGTTTAAAAAAATAAAAAATAAAAAAATAAAATAAAATAAAAAGTAAAAAAATAAAATAAAATAAAAAATAAAAAAATAAACAACTCTGCAATCCGCCCTCTGCACTACGCTCTGCCAACACCTCTCCAGGCCTTTCGGCCCCCTTAATACCCTCTCCCCTTACCTTGCTGCAATGCACTACCCATATTACCCTACTCATATATCTCAACCCTATTCCTTACGCACCCCCCTCTCACCATACCAGCCATACAACTCCACCAGCACGCATCCCAACATCACATACGTATCCTACCCAACCTCACGGCCTTTCGGCCTTAACCTCCCTCTGTGTATATTCAACCTACTCCCTCACTCATTCGCTCGGATCCCCCTCATGGTGTTGAACTCCACAACGCACAACCCTTACTCTTCCTGTCGTCTACTTCCACACGCATATGGCCCCTCTACTCCTCATACACTCATCCTCACACCCGACCTACCGCGCTCCGCTCCGCTTCCTACTGCTACCGCCCTCCCCACCCCTCCCTACTTGCGGCCTGCTCACACTACTCAACACTCCGCCTTTCACGCATTTCGCCCTTCGTCTATACGCTTCCACTACCCATTCCCGCCCCCTATGCTTTCTCCTACATTTTAAATTTCAAGCCATTCGACCATTTAAATTATTCGATTTAATTTCTATAAATAAATAATCCCCTCCATTAATACGCCTCACCATACGCACTTCCCAACTAATGCCTCCATTCCCTTTTTTAATAATCTCCCTCCCATTTTTTAAAATCTCCTCTCCCTCCAAAATTTTTAATTAATTTTTAAATCTAAAAATAAATAAATAAATAAAATTTATTAAATTTTCCCCCTCCCTCTCTTTTTAAAATTCCCATTCATTTTCCTCCTTTTTTAATTCACACCCATTTCAATTAATTTATTTATTTTTAATTATTTTTTAATTAAAAAAAAACGACGGAGAGAGGAAAAGAAAATTTGAACAGCAGAAAAAGAGAAAATGACATGTGAAGCAAATGGACGGTAAACATAGAAGAGAAAAGAGACGAATTGCATTTTGTGGCATTGGTAGAAGAGTGATTTTCTACAAGAGATTTACATGTGAATATTGGTACTCATTTTGAAAAACAACTCTTTGAAGGAAAATTCAACTGCTTTAAAGGATTCTTGCATAGTGTTTACATTGACATTGTATTGAGAGTAGATATTGCTTCTTCATAGTTGCAATCAATACTTGAGTTTTTGAAAAATTCTTGATTGCCCTCCATCATTTGAGGAGCACACTTTGTACTTTGAGATTTCCATAGTTGGAAATTCTTTTCAGTCATTTGTATTTATTGTTGAATCACATTGTAAACAGGTGCATTTTCGGTTGAAGCCAACATCCTTTCATTTTTTGAGCCTAAGTTGTTTAAAATGGCTAAAATCAATGAGGTATTAGTGTTGTTGATTAACCTCATTCATTCAAATGTTGATGATGTGATAATAATGAGCAAGGATGCTCTTTGTAACATTCAAGTTTGTTTGCAAAATGCCGAGAAAAGATTGAGTTTTTGCGATTTGGAATATCGACTCCAACAAGACGAACTTCAACAAAAGGTACGACATTACAAACATTCTATTTAGAAGATTTGAAGGACTCTCGCCAGAAGAAATAAGATAAAGTTCCAGATGATTCACATTCAGTTCCTTGCACTAGAGCAGATGTACATGCAGATGCAGCACCTCAGCCTGCACTTCTCAAGCCCATCATCAGACCTTGGGAAGAGCTTGTCCACAACAAGCACCGAACTGGTCTTGGATATGACAAGGATGTGTCCTTTCATATTCCAGACTACACCAAGCCCATCATATTTCAGAGTGTTGGATTCATGTATGACAGTTTTACTATGAATACATTCAGGATGCATTTCACAACAACAACAGGATTAAATACCAATAGTGTGATCGATTGGTCTGTGTGAAAGATCCTTTATTTTGATATTCATCCATTATTCTGGCTAAAATGGTTGGCACCGGATTCTTAGGACAAATACTTCTAAACACAAGCTATAGACAAGATTCATCTTGGATGGATCGCTTCTTGGCAATGGGCATCAGCAGCCAAGAAGATGTTTACGACACATGTTAGAACTTGTTCATAGATATTGAGCAAACTTGCAGTTGAGTTTTCGCCATCATCTCACCTTGTCCCTGACAGGGGGGAAAATGGTGGTCATGTACAAGCTTCGACAATAGATCAAGCGAGCTTGAGCCACAATCTCTCATTCCATGTTCAGAGTTGTAGCCAGCAGTTCAAGCGAGCCTGAGCCACAATTTGTCATTCCGGATTCAGAGATGTAGCCAGAGACACGGATGCCCATGAGCATGCCTTCGGTTGGTGGACAACCTTAAACCATCATTTTTGGTTGGTGGATAACCTAAAACCACCACAGGTAGTAGACCTCCCTTCTTTTAGGTCGAAGGTCTCCCTTTCATATATGAGGAACACTTCCTCTAGCAGAAGCCTTCAGCTTAGCAGCCTTCAGCTTCTTGCCAGCTTTGGTTGAGTTCTAGGAAATGCTTCAAAGCATTCCAGAGTTGTTGGTAATCCTAAAACCATCACAGGTAGTAGACCTCCCTTCTTTTAGGTTGAAGGTATCCCTTTTTTATGAGGGACAATTCCTCTAGCAGAAGCTTTCAGCTTCTTGCCAGTTTTGGAAGAGTTCCGGGAACTGCAACAAGTTTTGCGTTCCAGTGTTGGTGGTAATCCTTAAACCACCTCTTTTTTCCAACATTTCAGAGAGTTGATTCAGCCCAAGTGCTGCCATGTATACTTTGCAGATTTGTATTACAACTCTTTTCTTGGACTCACACATACCCCTTCGGATTAAGGGGGATGTTGGAACACCTAATCCTACATGGGTAGGTGTGGAATGCGAAAAGTCACAATGGAGTCCAAGTGACCTTGGAATATGAAACCAAGAGTCACACCATTGTACTATAAATGTACATCTTTGTATAATGGAAAATAAAGAAAGCCTCACGCTTATCCCTCATTGTGTTGAGTCTCTTGTGTGTGTGTGCTCATCTTCCTCATACACCATGTCTGTGCTTCAACATGGTGTTTAACAAATAGTAATGATAAATATAATATTTGAACATGTTATAGAGAGGAAGGCATTAGCAGAAATTAATTTTCCCTGAAGTCTTAGCCAAATTGTTTGCTATATTACCATATCCTGAATCAATAGTTACAAAAGTGCCAACAAAAACATTTTATATTTTTGTGAAAGCAGAAAATAACTCACAAATATCGAACATAAGCCCCATCCCATCCAAGATAACGAGTGAAAATTCATAGGTGAAAATGAAAAAACAGAAATATAAGGAAACCAACACCATAATCTGCAGAATAAGAAAGCAAATTTAAAAGTTGCAAAAAAATTAAAGTAGTCGTTGCAATTCATCATCAAAAAGTTTTGGCACCACTCTTACCCTAATCCATATACATGTTGGCAATGAAATTAAGTGGCTCTCCTTAAATATAAATACATCCATTAGATGAATTTAAAAATATTTTGAACGGTTAGCGCTCGACCTACTTCGGAAATATTTTGTAAGAATTCATTCAATGCAATTACCACCGTTAGTTTGTATTTTTTTATCACGTTAAAAGGTGTGAGCTACTGCTTTTTTAATGAGGTTAAAAGAAAATATATCCTAATTTTGTGATTTTTTATGAGGTTAAAAGAAAATTTATCTTAATTTTGTTTTTTAGAGGTTAAAAAAAAATTTATCCTAATATTGATTTTTTGAGGTTAAAAGAAAATTTATTGTCAATTTCTCGGATAAAAGAAAATTTATCGTAATTTTCTGTTTTTTAATGAGGTTAATTTTTTTTTAAGTCGTAACATTCTGCATCTTTTTTTTTATCGCATTTTCATTTGCATCTGATTCGAATTTCACTGAGATTCTCTGTATTTTAGATCGCTGCCAAGATAATCCCCGACATTTAATGATTCCAATTTAACTAGTTCATCGTTGAATTGGATACTTTCCTTTTCAACCTTCTTTGTTTTTTTGAGTTCGTTTGTAACTGCTAGATAACTGATATTTAAATAAGAATAAAAAATCATTATATTTAATATTACTAAATATTCAAATTATTATTTTATCTCATCGCTTAAATTAAACTAATGCCTATATATTATTATTAATATTACTAATATTTTAATACATTATTCATAATATTATTGTTATTATTAAATATTTAAACAATGAAATTGTATAGTTATTAAATGAATATATTTTTTTGTATATAAAGTTGAATTAGTAGCATACAAGGCAGAACTCAAAATTTTATACAATTTATTTTATTTATGAGTGTTTGTATGTGAAATTTTTTGTTTATTTCAATATACATGGATTATTTTAAATTTCAATGGATAATCTCAATATAGATTTTGTGAAAACTTATAATGATAGAATAATGAAATTTCTATTAATTGTTTGCCAGAAGAAAATCAAAAGCTTGCTCCATCTTTACAAGTCAAGCTAAATTACATTAAGATGTATATTAATAACAACAACATCTAAATCATCCTTAATATAATTAGATGGATAAAGTGATATTTGATGTAAAAACAGACTTCAACAAAGTACTAAATACAACTTAAGATGATTTGATTTCCCTGGTAAATGGAGATACTCAACATAAATCTAGGTTTGAATCTTTGACAGTTAATAATGTTGGTTGTCCAAATTAAAATGATTTCAAATAAGCCCATGGAAATATAAATATAATTTAGAAATGAGAATAGTGATCTTCTAATATCAAACTATTTTAATGAGGTGGTCAACATGCTTACCGTGACATTCATTTCATCCAACTTAGTTTCTCATTAGAATATGTATTTTCCAACATTAATTTCTAAGCATAAGATTCGTAATACAATGTGAAAGGAATTATCTTTGAATTTTCATATCCTCTAGCTTTCTGTGATTATCTCAAACACATGAACCTTCAACTGGTGTCTCTGTGATTATCTCAAACACATGAACCTTCAACTGGTGTCTCGGAAACTTGGATGTCTTTTTTTTTTCTCAGAAAATGAATGATGCTTTCATTGAAGATGAGGTTTGTGACAACTAGGGTTGGGCATATTTAATTCGGTCATGCTTATCGCTTCAATAAAATTAAATATAATTGTTGTTTCTCATTTTTTCCATGTTAGATTAATTTTGGGTATGTGATAAGTTCACGTCAATATTTCTTTTACCAATAGTCTTTTTCATGACAGTATTTCTTGTAATATATTCTATTTCATGTCTTGATTACTTTGATGACCTTATAGCTACACTTACATTGCCTCAAATAATTTATGATGTATTGAAATAAGCATATACATGCCATATTAGTGCATTTATTCAAATTTGAAGTCTTGCAGAACTTTGATGCAACCATAAGAGATGTTTCTCTTTTGACAAATTGCTGGAAGATTTTAGACTTCACACAACCTTACCTAGAATCAAGCCTAGATGGTGTGGTTCTTTTAAGAGTTAAAATCCAATGGATGGGAATTTCTACATCAATTTACATTGGAGATGAGGTGTATCACTGCTGCATTTTTCTTATGAATTGATTTATGAATTGTGGACCGTAGGAGTAGCCCAGAGTTTCAACGGAATACAAAGTGGCAAGCTTGTAATGGTCTTCGATACTTGCTGTAAAATTAAACTTGATATCTTGTGTAATATTGAGCACTTTATATATGCATATTGTAAAGCCCATTAGATGCTATTTTGATTATGAGTGTATTTTCTATTTTATATCATCTAACATTTGCGCTTTTTGTTTTTGATGGCTATCAATTTCTAAGACCCGGGAATGTTTAAAATATTACGTACCCATTTATGAGCATTTGTATCTAACATAAATCACCATCCGCTGTAACAACCCTTTTCTATGGCAGCATGTGATGAAATTCAACGAAACCAAAAATTACGTTTTTTTTTCTAAGTTATTGTACATCTATTATATTATATAGAGAAAAATATTACATATCTCTTCGTCCAGACTTGGCAAGCTAATTCCAGAGGGAAGTATCAAAATTTTAAACCAGAAAATGGACTGCCCCATCTGGGGAAACTAGTTCACGAGTAGCACAAAATAGATGTTGGGGAACTTAAGTTTGAGAGTGAAGTCTTCCAAAGCATGTTTAGACTAGAGAACACTACAAAAAAACTAGAAAGAGAGAAGTGCACGCTACAATTGAAACTAGTGTGGACCATAATTATTCTTGTTGGAGTTGTGTTATTCCTCCTCAATCTTGCAAGAATAGAATGAGTCTTCATCCTCCTTTATTAGCGTGTGGCTAGTGACCTGAGGATGTGGTGACCACGGCGTGTCTGGATAATTGGAGGTGGTTGTGAGCTGATTTTTGTCATCATTCTTATCTCCTTCATCGTTGTTTGATCTTCTACCATCTTCGGAACTCGAATTGCTGCTGGTGGAGTGGTTACTACTGGAGGCGCTCTACATAGGGAGAACCTTCATCTTGCGAGGGATAAAGTCCATCTTAGGCAGGATGGTTGACTTGCGTTGTCTCTCTTTGGGCCGAATGCTTAAGGAGGCCGGAGGGGAGACTGGTAGCTGCAAGGATAATTGGGCTGAAAGATTAATAGGGTCGAGTCTTCTCGGCTCCTCCCAGCCCACCAAAAGACTTAGTTCCCTGCCCATGGCATGTGATAGAGGTTGTCTGGAAGGGAGGCCACGGCCTCCATCTCTTCTACACCACATACAGTGACGCCTTGGCATGACATGCAAAGGAACATAAGTGCAGGATAGGGAGGGAGTGCTCGGCAGCACAGGAGAGGAGATGCCACCACCTGAGAATGTCTTGGGAAGGCTGAGACAAGGCTGAGCAGGCCCAAGAACTAGGGGTCAAAAGGAGGAACTGGAGGCATGCAAACATAACAAAAGGGAGATCTGAATGGAGGCCAAATGAGTGTGGGTAGCAGGATCCATGGTGACAGAATCAAGAGCTCTTAATGCTCTACAGCAGGAGGACCTCGTAATGAAGGTGGCGAAGTGTGAATTTAAGACAGACTTGCTCGGGTATTTAACGTTGAGCGAGTGACCATGTGTGGGCATGTGGGCTGGACAGTTGTCCCGCCACATGGCGCCTACGTAGCCCCTCCTATCACGGCAAAGCACTCGCATCTAGGTAGCCAAAATTTACGTATTATTGTTTCATTAACAAAACAATTAATTTAACCTCACCTTCAATAGAAAATGAACAGAGCATGAATAATAACTCTACACCTTTAACATAACATGAAAGAAAGAGGATTGACATATTTAGAATAGCTGACTTTAAACTCATAGCAGGGCACAATTTCTTGTTCCATTGCTATTGCTCCATTGCTACAACTTTAATCAATTATCACAACAATACCAACTTCCATATAGTTAAAATAAGAAAAAAAGAACCACATATAGCCACTAAATTAGTTTCATGTACCACACCACAGTCACTTGTATTTAAATCAACTATAACTATACTCCTTTAAAATAGCATGGAAGAAAGGTGATCCAGATATTTAGCAGAGCTGAATTTTACCTGATGGCAGCAAGGGGTCTTTAGCTCCATTACTAGATCTTTAATCATTATCACAACAATATCATATTCAAAATAGTTAAAATAGGGGAAAAAACACCACATATAGGTAGTGAATTAGTTTCAAGTACCACATCACAGTAGTTTATAATTAAAATCAATCATATTTAAGATGAGTAAGTTTATCTAATCGTTAGCATTGAACTAGTTTCTTTATCAACATTTATGAGAAAATTAAATAATTATTTATATAAATTACTAATATATTTTTATATTTTTTTAAGCATCGAATAATTACTTATATGGTAATATATTTTTGTATCTTTATTCATTCTCCCTCTCTACGATTGATTATGATTATAGAGGCTGCCTATATAGATATAGAAAACAATTAAAAAATTAAGAATCTAATTTTAAAAAGATTCAAATGCTTATTAAAAAATCACATGAAAATTACATGTGTAGTTCTATTGTTATTTTTCCGGAAGAATTAGTTAAACAATTATGGATCGCAGATGTTTACAATCTGAAATTATTATTATTAGTATTAATTATAAAAAGAATTAATGTATGAGTTAAACATATACACATTTAAAAACAACATGTAACAATATTCTTAATCATAGAGATTAGCCTCCATTTTATCATTTAGATTTTTTACTTTTAAATAGGCTTTTATTATAATTAATTGAATGTACTTTTAAACATAAATAATAATGATAAATATAATATTTGAACATGTAATAATAGAGATGAAGGCTTTAGCGGAAATTAATTTTACATGAAGTCCCAGCCAAATTGTTTGTTATATTTCCATATCCTGAATCAATAGTTACAATAGTGCCGACAAGAACACTTTATATTATTGTGAAAGCAGAAAAGAACTCACAAATATCGAACCGAAGCCCCATCCCATCCAAGATAACTATTAAAACTAGTGAAAATTCATAGGTGAAAATGCAAAAACAGAACTATAAGGAAACAAAAACCATAATCTGCAAAAGAAAAAAGGAAATTAAAAGTTTCAATTAGTTGCAGAAGGAAGGTTTTGGCACCAATGTTACGCTAATCCATCTACATGTTGGCAATGAAATTAAGGTGGCTCTGTTTAAATAGACATACATCCATCGGATGAATTTAAAAATATTTTGAACGGTTAGCGCAAACCCTGCGTTGGACCGACACCGGAAATATTTTGTAAGAATTCATCCAATGCAATTACCACCGTTAGTTTTTTCTTTTTTTATTACGTTAAAAGTTGTGAGCTGATGCTTTTTTAATAAGGTTAAAAGAAAATTTATCCTAATTTGGTGCTTTTTTATGAGGTTAAAAGAAAATTTATCTTAATTTTGTTTTCTAGGAGGTTAAAAGAAAATTTATTGTCAGTTTCTGGATTAAAAGAAAATTTATCGTAATTTTCTGTTTTTTAATGAGGTTATTTATTGATTTTTAATCGTAACATACTGCATCTTTATTTTATACAAGGTTAAATTTTTTTTATCGCATTTCCATTTGCATCTGATTCGAATTTCGCTGAGATTCTCTGCGTTCTAGTTCGCTGCAAAGATAATCCCCGCCATTTAATTATTCCAATTTAACTAGTTCATCGTTGAATTGGATACTTGACTTTTCAATTTTGTTTTGTCTTTTTGGGTTGATTTGTAAGGGCTAGATAATTGATATTTAAATAAAAATAAAAAATCGTTATATTTAATATTATTAAATATTGGAATTATTATTTCATCTCATCACCTAAATTAAACTATTCCTATATATTATTATTAATATGGCTAATCTTTTTATATATTATTATTAATATTATTGTTATTATTAAATGTTTAAACAATGAAATTGTATAGTTGTTAAATGAATATATTGTTTGTATATAAACTAGAAATTGTATCATATATTGCAATGGGAATGCTTTAAGGTAGGATCCTAAGAAATAGTAGCATACAAGACTCAACTCAAAATTTTATAAATTTTTTTTTATTTATGAGTGTTTGTGTGAGAAATTTTTTGTTCATTTTAATATACATGGATTATTTTAAATTTGAATAGATAATCTCAATATAGATTTTTTGAAAACTTATAATGATTGAATAATGAAATTTATATTAATTGTTTGCAAGAAGAAAATCAAAAGCTTGCCCCATCATTACAATTCAACCTAAATTACATTAATATGTATAGTAATAAAAACAACATCTAAATCATCCATAATATAATTAGATGGATAAAGTGATATTTTATGAAAAAACAGACTTCAACAAAGTATTAAATACAAAGTATTAAATACAACTTAAGATGATTTGAATTCCCTGGTAAATAAAGATACTCAACATAACCATAGGTTTGAATCTTTGAGAGTTAATAATGTTGGTTTTCCAAATTAAAATGATTTCAAATAAGCCCATGGAAATATAAATATAATTTAGAAATGAGAATAGTGAGCTTCTAATATCAAACTAGTTGAATGAGGTGGTCAACCTGCTTACCGTGACTTTCATTTCATCAAACTTAGTTTCTTATTGGAATATTTATTTTCCAACATTAATTTCTAAGCATAAGATGCGTAATAGAACGTGAAAGGAATTACTTTGAGTTTTCATATCCCCTAGTTTTCTGTGACTATCTCAAACACATGAACCTTCAATGGGTGTCTCAGAACCCTGATGTGTTTTTTTCTCTCTTAGAAAATGAATGATGCTTTCATTGAAGATGTGGTTTGTCACAACTAGGGTTGGGCATATTTAATTCGGTCATGCTTATTGCCTCAATAAAATTAAATATAATTGTTGTTTCTCATTTTTCCATGTTACATTAATTTTGGCTGTGTGATAAATTCACGTCAAGCTTTCTTTTACGAATGGGTTTTTTCATGGAGGTATTTCTTGTGATATAGTCTATTTCATGCCTTGATTACTTTTATGACCTTATAACTACACTTACATTGCCTCAAATAATTTATGATGTATTGAAATAATAATATACATAGCATATTAGTGCATTTATTAAAATTTGAAGTCTTGCAGAAGTTTTGTGCGACCATAAGAGATGTTTCTCTTTTGGCAAATCGTTGGAAGATTGTAGAGTTCACACAACCATAGCTAGAATCAAGCCTAGATGGTGTGGTTCTTTTAAGAGATAAAATCAAATGGATAGGTATTTATACATCAATTTACATTGGAGATGAGGTGTATCACTGCTGCATTTTTCTTATGAATTGATTTATGAATTGTGGACCATAGGAGTAACCAAGAGTTTCAACGGAATCCAAAGTAGCAAGCTTGTAATGGTCTCTGATACCTGTTGTAAACTTAAAATTGATATCTTGTGTAAGATTGAGCACTTTATATAACTAATATTGCATTGAAAATATTATATAGAAATGAATTTATTTATGAATTCTGGACCATAGGAGTAACCAAGAGTTTCAAAGGAATCGAAAGTAGAAAGCTTGTAATGGTCTCTGATACCTGCTGTAAACTTAAACTTTATATCCTTTGTAAGATTGAGCACTTGATATAACTAATATTGCATTAAAAATATTATATAACACTTGTTAGGAAACCATAACTTTTGGCATATATTATGTAATAATTTATTCTACAAGAATAAAAGCTGGAAATTCTAGGTTTATAATATTTTATCTATGTTAATTGTGTTGTCTTTTGTATTCCATGAAGCTCGTTATTATTGAATTAATTCAATAAGTGTTTCTCCTGAACAATGAAAATCTAGTTATTGCGATTAACTCACTTAAGAACAAGGATAGTCACCACATGTAAACTCATGTAAGTTTACTTGGGAGATTGACTTCACTTGAAAGTAGGGGATTTTCATAAATCTCGTTATTACATTTACCAGTCATATTTTTTACTAGGAAAATGTCACTTTAATATCCCATTTCTGGGATATCTCTAAAACATGGCAAACTCCAACCAGAGATTCACTGGGAGGGCATTTACCAGATATGTCGCCTCTGAAAGAGGACGAGATCCGGAGGCTACCTGGCCCTTTCCAGAATTTGTCTAGGACTGAAAGATAAACACACCAAGTGGTATAGAACTAGAGCGCTCAAAAAAATAATAGAAATAGAAAGAAAATACAACCACTATGGCAACAACGACAGCTACGACAACTCGACCAGAAAACATAGAGAGAAAATGCTAAGCCATTTTATTAATTTGAGAAATGTAATGAAGTACAAGAGGAGATATTGCTCAAGGAATGTGAGAAAACACTCTTAGAAAAGACAGGAAATGGATGCTCTATGAACTGTGTCCTGGCTACTGGAAAAATTTCGTGTAGTTGCTACTGCTGGAATCACCTGAAGATTAGGGGCTGATCCCCTTGCTAGAGCAAGCTGAAAATCGGAAAACCTCCTCTCCTCAACAACCCCGACAAGATCCACAAACCATTCCAAGAATGGCCAACCCCATAAATCACCAGAAACTGCCTCCCTAGTGAATTACGCTGACCTCCAAGGCACAGCACAGTGGATAAATAGTAACAGCTGAAATACTGCCATAAACTCCGCCAAAAACCTCCGATGGGAAATGGCTGACCCTCTGCTCACAATCCTGGAAAAATCACCTACAGAAACCCAAATCCGAAGCTCCTCCACAATGGAATGCGTCCTCTCTCTGAGTGATTGCATAGCCTCTATAAGCTCCAGCTCCGCAACAAGCCCAAACAATGAAACGACTCACAAAATACTGAAAAACAAACCTTGCCCAAGTAGGCACTCGAATTACCCCAGAGCTAAGGGTGAAGTCTCCGACCAAAGACACTCAATGCACTAAACACTGCTGCAGACAGGCTAAATAGCCAGCATGCTCAAGAAGACAAAAATCTCACTCCAAAATCAACAACTCAAGAATGATCCAAATGAGGAGGCTCCTCCTTCTTTTATAACATTGGTTTCCCTCCAAAACCCATCGTAATCTCTCTCCTCTACATCCTCATCCTTATCTGCGTAGAAGCTTCTAGATTTCACATAGGCCCCCCTCCTCTATGTGGGGTTTGGCCCCGTTGACCTCCCCTTGAGTCACAATGTTCTGCTACTAGGCAAATGTCTTATTCTAATAAAGTGAGTTAGAGCCTCTTTTCTCACTTTTTATTTATTTCAAACCCATAGATAGAAAAACTATACAAAATTGAATATTCCAATTAGCTGTCACTAATTAGGAATATTACAGTCCCCCACCCCCCGCCCCCTTGTGAAAATGTTGCTTGCCCTCAAGCAACTGAAGTGATGAACTGAAGAATCTCCACTCAAGGCATGGAGTCGAGAATATAAGGAGGAACATCTCCCTCATGTGGAACCTCCATCGACAAGAAATCATCCAAAAAAAAAGAGCCACCTCCCAACAAGGCAACTCCCAAAAATCTCCTTCCACCTCAAGCTCCGGTAATGAAGGTGGGCTGAAAATCTGAACTTGGCAAGCATCATAGCTTACCCCATGTTGTCCTTCTCTCCACTCATGAAAAGTGTAGATTGTATGTTGATCCTGGGCTGTAAAATTATTTCCCTCTAATGGCAAACTGAAGAACAATCCTCCAAAGAAGGCTCCTTCAACAATGAAGAACAAGCTGGCCCAAAACAATCCATCCATGAAGAAAAGGACATGGTCAGCATGGAAAATCATAATGAGAGGTTTGCTGAAGGTTTTACATGATGATACCTGATGCAAACAATTTCTCACAGGGATACATCGCAGTCTCATCCACTGCAACTTTAGAAAATTACATGGCAAGCAATGTCCATGATTCATCACATCTACTAAAGGATAGTAAATGGCTGAATGTAACAACAATAATACATGATCAAGCACTTTCCCATGGCTATATAATGGATTAATATCAAAGTTATGGCCCACGTCAAAAGAGAACAAACATTTTGCTGTGGTGGCCATATCTCCTCTCATGCTCCCATTAGAACATGTATTGCAGAAATTGTGAGAATTTTTCCCACTCACAGACACATCTAGCTCATGTGTCTCCCTCATAATCAAGCCTCCCATACAAATCTGATCTATATCAGCAAATGAATACATGATCATCAACAAAATAAAAAAAATGTTGAAGATTACGAGTGATGCAAGAAGGTACCAACAGCTTTCCCCGTAGTGACAGTGCAGTTTTACAAGTTGCTGCTTGATAAGTGTACATAGAAAAATGTTTCTTTTTACATGGTTAATCATGCATGTATTTATATGATACATGCTATAGTGCAGCAAATGAACATACATGTAGTGATAAAACATTTTCCCAAGGCCACAAAAGAGATGGCTACCTCCATCATGTAGATTGGCCCAATACAATTCATGGACCAATTTGACAAGCTTGCCCTCTTGTGAAGCAATGCACTACATAAGAATGGTAAGAGTTTGAAAATCAAGGAAAATATAAACAATATTATCACCATATGCTGGAATTAAGATGGTACTTGGGTCCATACATGAGTCCTTCATAGTGAATAAGAATGAACGATGTGCTGCAAAAAGATAATCCTCCTTATGCTTGAAAACCCAAGTCAAGAAGAATATGCCATAGATGTCTCTATCATCATTACCTCCTCTTTGTTTATCAAGTGAAACAAATATGAAGTGATCCTGAAACCTATGGGTTATGGATCCAGCATATCTTTGCTAGGCACACTTCATCTATAAGTCTTTACTCCAAGGTGGCAACGCTGTGAGCTTATGCAAATAAGCTCCTATCAATACACAACTATGTTCTTTGACATGCTCCTTGTCGAAGATTCTTCCAATAATGCTACAAAAAATGTGGAATGCTTCCCAAGATGGAAGTGCTTCCCAATCATCATCAAAGACCAAGGAGATAGTGTCATCCCCTCCTCCTGTAACATCATACAATGTGTGAGAGAAAATTTTCCCTTACTCTCCCAAGAAAAGAAAAAAAGTGTTTTGCTGCCTCCTCATACTTCCATCATACATCTCATGTGATGAAGACACATCAACATCATGCATCCATTCTCTATTCTCCTCAATGATGCAAGTATCCTCCCATCTTTTCTCCATCTTTCTACTCCTAGGAAGAGTGTTTGCTAAGTGATGGCCAAACTCTTTCGAGAGTAACCAGCGCAGCCAAGCCTCCTGTTTCCCAGTATCATAGATCTGTAGGTAGCTTCCCATATCCTTTCTCATCAACCACACCCACTCAATCACCTGTGGATTCCTCCTTCTTCTCCTCATTCTAGTACTCCTCCCATGAGGGCTACCATCCTCCCAAATCAAATTCCTGTCTTTGCACTTCATGGGGTTTTGACCCTTAGCTTCTCCAAGGATCAATGAGACCCTATCAAGAATCAAATAGGTGGTAGGAAAAAACCTCCCATCATGATGTGTATGGCTCAAGGGATGTCCAACACAAGCATGAGATATGTTATCCATCCTAAGATGTCCTCCATCTTCTATCTGCTCTTGTGAGAAGGGAAGAAAAGCATTACATTCCATGGTGTCTCGAAGTGCATCTCCAATGAGATCTCTCTTTGAGACCTCCCTTTCATCCATAGTATTCCAAAACCAATGAGGTCTTGGATCTGAAAGTAGAAGTTCCTCTTTGAGCTGAGAAGAGCTCATTGATAAAGTGTCATCTTGAAGGGAGGAAAGGTTTCTTACTCCAAGATGTCTACCATCAATATTCAAGGCTTCAAACCCCAACCTCCAATGTGATGTACAATCCAACAATGGCTCATAAGAATGATGGTTTGATTCCTTCTTGAGTTTTTCCATGTTGCACAATGTAGTGCAACCAAGTTGCTCTATAGTAGTAATGAGATTTGACTCTTGGTCATGCAAAAGTAAATCTCCAAATTGATCAAAAGAATTTGCTGCAACAACAGAATGTGAAAATATTTTCATACCTTGATGTGCATTTGGAACTTCTTGTAGGGCTAAAAGAGTCCCTTTCTCAAAAGTGTTGGCTGCCCCAACTGTTGATGCATGTGGCTGCTACTCCATGAGTGGGACAGTGTTATCACAAGCCTCCTCAAGAGGTGATGTGATCTCTTCTTTATTTTCTCTTTCTCCCTCAAAGGTTTGGATCAACCCTAGAGTGAACTCTGCAAAAGCCTCCACCCTTGCATGGCTCAAGTGGCTGCAACACCAATCATAGGCTTCACCCTCCAAATGCAGCACTAAGATTTCAACAGCTTCTTTCCTTGCTACAGGATGTAGTAGGAAAAATGCCTCCAAATTCCTCACCCAAGTTCTTGCATTAGATGACCTATCAAAGGTAGACAACAAAAATATATTTCCTTTGATTTATTTTTTGCTGCATGGTCTCTTCTCTTCCTTCAGCTGGATGAAATGAGGAAAATCTAGAGTCTCCTTGAAGGCTCTAGGTTTAGATCTATACTCAACGAGGTAATCACTGAGAATCTAGTGATCCAAATATCTTCCATGCTCAATATCTTCTTCTTGATGAGAATAGGAAGCGCATGGTACTTCCTCTTATTTTTCTTCAATCTTCTTGACCTCCTCAAAGGTGGATGCATTTCCTCTGGATCTGAAAATAGATGAGAATAAACTCATATTTTTAAATGCTCTGATCCTCTTGGGCTTAGACTCATAGGGGTCAGTGGATCCCTCATATGTGGGAAAAGGTGTCCTCCCATTGGTACGCTACAACTCTGAGCTCTGCGTTCTAGATCCCCCATTTTTCCATTCACTTTCATCCTGCCTGAGCTGACAGTAATATTTGAAAGGAAAAGCTGCTCTGAAGTCTTCCCCCATGGACTGCCATTTACGGAAATAATCTCCAAAGGGCATATGATCATGCTGCCTCCCTTCCTCACTCGGTGCTCGAGGTAAGAATGTAGGCATTGTGATAATGTCCCCACAGTTTCTCTTCCAGTGTCGTAGATAACTAGCTCCACAGGGTGAGCCAGAACTATGCTCTGATACCACTGTAATATCCCGTTTCGGGGATATCTCTAAATCACGGCAAACTCCAACCAGAGATTGACTAGGAGGGCATTTACTGGATATGACGCCTCTAAAAGAGGACAAGATCCAGAGGCTACTTGGCCCTTTCCAGACTCTGCCTAGGAGTGAAAGATAAAAACACCAAGTGGTATAGAACTAGAGCACTCAAAACAATAATAGAAATAGAAAGAGAATACAACAAATACGGAAACTCAACCAGAAAACATAGAGAGAAAATTGTAAGCCATTTTATAAATCTGAGAAATTTAATGAAGTACAAGAGGTGATCTTGCACAAGGAAAGTGAGAAAACACTCTCAGAAAAGACAGGAAATGGCTGCTCTATGAACTGCGTCCTAGGTAATGGAAAAATGTCGTGTAGCTGCTACTACTGGAATCGACTGAAGATTAGGGGCTGATCACCTTGCTGGATGAAGCTGAAAATTGGCAAACCTCCTCTCCTCGACAACCCCGACAAGATCCACAAACCATTCCAGGAATGGCCAACCCCAGAAATCACCAGAAACTGCCTCCCCAGTGAATTACGCTGGCCTCCAAGGCAATGCGTAGTGGCTAAATAGTAACAACTAAAATACTACCACAAAATCCCCCAAAAACCTCTGATGGGCAAAGGCTGACCCTCTGCTCACAATCCCGGCGAAATCACCTATAGAAACCCCAATCCAAAGCTCCTCCACAACAGACTGCGTCCTCTCTCCCAATGACTACGCAACCTCTATAAGCTCCAGCTTCGCAACAAACCCAAAAAATGAAATGAATCACAAAATACTGAAAAACAAACCTTGCCCTAGCAAGAACTCGAATTCCCCCAGGGCTAAGGGTGAGGTCTCCGACCGGAGACACTCAATGCAGTAAACAGTGTTGTAGACACGCTAAAAAACTAGCATGCTCAAGAAGACAAAAGTCTCACTCCAAAATCAACAACTCAAGAATGATCCAAATGAGGAGGCTCCTCCTTCTTTTATAACATTGGTTTCCCTCCAAAACCCGTCATAATCTCTCTCCTCCACATCCTCATCCTTATCTGCGTAGAAGCTTCTAGAGTGCACATAGGCCCCCCTCCTCTACGTGGTGTTCGGCCCCCTTGACCTCCCCTTGAGTCACAATGTTGTGCTACTAGGCGGATGTCTTATTCTACTAAAGTGAGTTAGACCCTCTTTTCTCACCTTTTATTTATTTACAACCCATAGACGGAAAAACTATACAAAATCGAATATTCCAATTAGCTATTACTAGTTTGGAATATTACAGTCACTGTGTGCAATCTTAGCTCCATAAGAAAATATATGTTATTATATTTTTTATTTAGGTTTTGTACTATAACTCTATCATGAGTGTGGAAATTTTGGTCATTAACACGGCCCAAGTTACTCAACTGTGATGCTGTGAACAATGTTATTAGATTTTTTATTTATGATTTGTACTATAAATTTGTCACCATTATTTAAATTTTGGTCATTAGCATGATTTATCTCACTCAAATTTCACACTGTGGCTTGTCATAAATTCAAGTCATATTTTCCAACAATTTGTTCAACATGTTGATTTGTTACTTGGACCATCTCAACATGAGAGATTTCCATGGAATGCTTGATATTTTCCGATTTTGTGAAGCTTTCACAATTTTTCCATGCCATATTTTTCTCTTCTTTGGAAAGTATTTCATCTTAATTCTCCTGGAGAAGAGTCTCCTGAAAATTGGCAATCCAACTTGAGTAAAGGTGTCCAAGTAATCTCTTCATAAAAGAAGAATATATTGGTGAATAATAACATTAGAATTAACTAGAGCTTCAACCCTATTCTCTAGTTGGGTGAGTCACTCTTTCAATTCATCACAATTATTGGCAACATTTTCATTATCTTCAAGGTTTAATAGAATTAAAACTATAATTCCTCTTAGTCAGGAACCTATGAACTTGTTTCTTACCACATCCTCTTGGTGCAAGACCCCGCTTTGCTACATGTTGCTAATAGATTTTTTCCTCCATTGTTCCTTGCCAAACCAAGTGATAGGCCTAAACATGTTTTGTCTATCCAAAGATCCACACATGAAAATAATCCTGAAAGATCATGTGTTGGATTAGAGGAACCATCAAGAATTATCACATGATTGAGTGTTGGAATATTTTTACCCAATGACCAAGTGCTAGTTGATATTAAAACACACTCGAGATTTTAGTATTTATGTTTATTATTTTTTATATAAATAGAAAATGAAGGATCCAATTTTAAAAGTTTCTAGTGTTTATAAAAAAAATCCACAAACATTATTATTTGTAATCTTTGTGTTTATTAATTTCTATATAAATAATCATTGAGTAGATTTTTATTTAAAAATATATATATTCAATAACAAAAAACTTATCAAATATTTAATGGAGCGAGTTTTAGATTTGAAATATTAAATATATATTATTAATACTCTTAAGTTTAGTTAAAATTATTATGATTTATTTTGTACTTATTTTTATACAATAGATAAGAATACACAAAATTAGGAGCAATACATATAATATGTAAAAATATTATAATCTAGAAGATGGATCTTAGTTGGGATTTTAAATGTTCACAAACGTTCTCTAACACTGGAAAATCCAAAATCCTCTTCAATAATTGATAACCACAGGAGGTTGAAAATAATATATAAAATTGAAATTCTCAGTAAATGAAAAATGTTTCTTAGAAAAAGAAGTTTAATGATAAGTGACTTAAAAAATAATGGTTTTTATATTTCTCTAATTTATAGTGAATAATAATAACTACCACAATAATATAAATTAAAATGTTGGTAAATGCCAATAAACATCAAAAAATTACATCATGATACATCTCACATTACCAAGATTAAAAAATCATGAAAAATCATTGAGGAAATTATAATTTTTTTTAAATAATAATAATAATTATTAATTAAAAAATTAATGTATGATTAAACATATGCACATTTAATAAAGCATATAACCATAGATATTATCTCCCATTATACCATTTATATTTTTAACTTGGAAATAGACTCTTGCTAATACCGTGTGTCTACGGAACAATAATTCACATTGATATGACACGTTCATGGGGAAATTTTTTAAAATTAGTCAATTTACTTAAAAGTAGACATATGACATAACTAATTTCAAGATAAATCTAATGTAACATACCTCAAATTTTTTTTATTTTTTATTTTTTCATTTCGTCACTTTGCAACGATATAACTTTGATATTCTATATATATATATATATATATATATATATATATATATATTTTTCTAATATTCTGGCTATTAACTCAGCTTTTCAACACAGGCGTTTTACTTATAGAGGATTTATCTCATAGTTCAAAAAGGAAAAATTTAATATTATTATGCATATTAAGTATAATAATTTTCCAATTATTATTCTGTAAGAGATTTACCACACTCTATAATGGATCCTATCACACACTACCTATCCCCAATTCAATCCTTATTTACTCTCCTTATCTTACATTAATAAATATAGAAATCATTTCTTTTTGACTTCATAATTTATATCTAAACATAGATATATTATTCGATGGTTCCATTAGACCTAAGCATATATATGTATTGCCATTAATTCTATTCATACATAATTCATATAATAGTACCATTGTACTACATAAATCAACATTTGATTAAGATATATTATCCACCACATGAATTAACCTTCGATTAAGGTATTGAGTAAATCGTAATTCACTTTTAATAATGTTAAAGAACTTGCTTATACCATCGAATTGCTTCACTATAAAATTTTTTTGGAATGAATGTTGATTTGAATTTTAGTGCATGTAATTGTCATTGTTTATTGAGCTGCATGTCAAGTCATGCGTTGGCAATCTGGTCAGTTTATACTCCAGAATTAACTACAACATTTAAGTATACTTACCGTCGAATTTATTAACATGCTTCTCACACGTAAGGTTTTGTTTCATGTTGTTTTATTGAATTCCGACATTTTGATAACTCAGATCTTACAGTTGCAGTCATATCTTTTTACTAACTTGAACTGTATGGAACTACTCCCAACAGTCCTTCGTATTAAATTACATCGATTCTTCCATTTTGAATCATACCATTCAAGCAGGTCGAGAAATGTGTAGGCTTCGATCTTATTAGGGTTTTGGAATTCATTTGATATTTAATGTTAATTATCAGTGGTTGATATTTCATTTGCCTATATTTTTACATCGTAACCTGTTTTCTTCTGGCTGAGTTCTCCTCGTCTCATAACTGAACTGCGATGAGGATTTTTCTTTGTTGTTTCATAGACCGATCCTTTCGGATATAAAGCTCTTATATTCGGTAAGATTTTGATTATTAGTTTAGTTATGAATCTTTACACATCGTTCAACTTATACTTTACATTAAATTCGTTCATCTCTGAGATACCTCTAAAATATAGCTCTGTTAATGAAATACGATTTTGTTTTTGATTTTTTTCTTTCGGTTGCATTTGTAACCCCCCTATGTATTTCATACGGCCTTAATGGAAAAATGCAAAGCTTCTTTTGACCACAATGATGGCTATTATTGTTCAGAGAACCCCCAGGTTAGCTTTCCTTAATTCGTTTTGGTACTATGTATTATTTTCATATTTGATGGGAGTTTTAAAACCCCAAATCATATTTTATTTTCTTCGATGGATCTGCCCATTTATTTGTGTATAGGGTTTTTCATTTCTATCTCTCAATTCTAAAATTAAATCGATTCATACTCTGTATTGAAGTCGAGCTTCAAAAATATATAGCTTTGGGTTTGTCACAGGTAATTAGTAATGTCAATTTGGGTTTATTAAATTGAAATCATTTTCGTTTTATTTTATGCATACTAATTCAATGCTTATCTGTTATGTGACGCAGGTAACATTTTCATTTATCATCTATCCTTCATTGTCAAAATGATACTCTATCTTTTTGGACTATTTTTCTTCTTAGTACTTGACTCGTTTCCCTCTACACAGGTCAGTTTACCAGCTCTTCATCGATTATTTCTATTCTATTAGAGCGAAGCTATGAATATACCATTGTTATTGTATTTTAATACGTTTATTGTCTTCTTAGCCTCTTGGCTATTCTGCGGAAATTTTAGATAAATTCCTTTTTGAAGTTCCCAGTACCATACAATACCTCTAGACTGTAAATTTTTATTATTAATATAGCCCGTGTATGGATTTAAGATTCTCAATATCAGTACTATTTTACCTAGTATAAAATTAAATTGTATATAATTTCCCAGAGTGCCCTCTTATGATATTATTATCATATGGTTTACATTGATATACATTTACATATAATTTCTCTTCCTATAGAGTTCTGTATAAATGAATGTACCGATTCTCAGGTTGTTTTATTTTTCATTTCAATTTATAATGCTTACAATTTCGGTGAATGAAAATTGCTATCAGTTTATTTTTATATATTGCACTAGCCAGTGGTATATTAATTCTACTTCTGCTATTTATTTTTTCTTCTGCAATATAATTAAGTATTTACTTCGTTTTACAATAGTTGTAATGATATTTGACACTTTCATTTTCTATCATTTAAATTGAATTAGCTAGCTCCAGGTATAGATTTTCTTATAGCTAACTTAATTGAGTTTTAGCAGAATTTTTATTTTATACTACAAAAGTATATTCAAATTATTATCTTATAAGAACCTCTAGGATTATTTAAATATTTCTAGATTTAAACCAAACTATGGTTTAGAGATTCTGGCTGATAGTATTTCCTAGAATTTATTCCTGCTACTATAAAGAAATTTAGAAGATTAATTTCTTCTATCTAACTATATTAAATGCAGGAATTTATTATGTACCACTTCTCGGTTTAATTTCTCAAATCCAATATAACATATTATCAACTCATAACAAAATTTATAACAAAATATCATAGATGAGTGCATAACACATTTTTTCTATGACCAATCCTCCTAATCGTAGAATTCTTCTATCTCCAAAATTTACCACCAAGCTGAGATCCTCCCCAAGAACAGACCAACCTAAATTTTTTTTGGAGTAGCTTATTTAAACTATGCTCTCCCCAAAGCCTGTTTCCAATTCTGCATCTAGAATTTCAAGATGCTTTTATTCCTGTTTTCCTAGGCTTCCCTTATTTAAGGACTTTAAAGCTTCTTTATGCTTTTCCAACTTTTTACCTCTTCCCAACTACTTTCCTCATCATTGGGGGATTTATATTTTTCCTCAAAAATCTAAATTAGAAATAAATCCTTTCAAGACCTTTTGAAAGGTTTTGCAGAAAGTCTTAACCTTTTTCCATAACCTCATGGATCAGCCTTGGGATCTCCAAATGTCATCTAGTCATAGTGCACACATAATTATTCCTTTTTATTTTTCATTAATAAATATTTAAATAAATCCACACAATAATTGTCCATTGGGGTCCACACCCCTTTGTATTTATGTTCAAGTGTTTTACTTGAAAATCATAGAAACTAGGGGTGTTACATCTAAATCTTTGATTTGCGATTTATACTAAGAATGTTATAGAAAATTCTACAAAGATTAAATCCTTACCATTTATTTCATAATTATTAATAATCAAATTAAATTCCAGAAACATATTCTAAAATAACGATTTGTAATTAAAAAAACATGATTTCAAAGATAATGAATTTTATGTATATTTTAAATTAAGATAATTAATTGTGAATAAATTAATTAGATATGAAATGCACTCTTCTAAAACCTTCTAATTAAAATAAAGAAAACAGAATTAAAAAGTTAAACTTTGAAAACAACATCACCAAGGATAATGAATTTTAAGGTTATTCTAATTTAAGATGACTAATTATGTAGGAATTAATTAGAAATGAGATGCACTTTTATAAAAGTGATTTTTGAATTAAAATAATCAAGTAAAAGGAAGTATGAAAAACATCACTTTTAAGGGAATATTTGTGAATTAAAATCCTAAAGTCAAGTCAAGGAAGTGAGAGAAAGCTAACAAATCTTGAAAAACAGTTTTATTGAGCATTGAAAATATACATTTATATACGAAGCCAAATACTAACCTGCCTTGAAAAATTACATTTATATACTAAACTTCATACTAACTTCGCTTTAGTATTACTAAAATTTATACCATCCATAAATTTTTTACTACCTATTTATCTTACAAAATTATTACTATCTATTTGTCTCACAGTTCCATTTGTGAGATTTTCATTTACTTATATACACAACTCTAGATTTTAACATAAATCATGAAAATACTCTATGAAGTTCTATACAGTTGATTCCATTTCATTACTACAACCCTAGATTTTATGTAAATCATTAAAATACACTCTACAGTTGATCCCATTTAATTGATAACAATATAAAAAATAAAAACTAGTATATTAGTTGGCTCATTATTTTAATAACAAGGAAATACTTTAAAATCAAAAAAATATGATAATGTTGGCAGGCTTATTATTTATTAAAAGACACAAAATAGATATTGTAACTGCATGTTTATCTTAATACTTTCCAAGCTTACTTCCTATTTATCGTAATACTTTCTAATATTTTCATTGCTCGATATAAACAACCTTGATTTCAATGCAAAACATGGAAATATTGTAAAGCCCATTGGATGCTATTTTGATTACGAGTATATTTTCTATTTTATATCATCTAACAATTATGTTTTCCATTATTGATGGCTATCAATTTCTAAGACCTAGGAATGTTTAAAATATTACATACCCATTTATGAGCATTTTTATCTAACATAAATCACCATCCACTACAACATCCCTTTTCTATGGCAGCATGCGATGAAATTCAACCAAACCAAAATTTACATTTTTTTTTTCTAAGTTAAACTACATCTATTATATTATACAAAGAAAAATATTACATATCTCTTCTTCTAGACTTGGCAAGCCAATTCCAAAGGGAAGTATCAAGATTTTAAACTAGAAAATGGACTGCCCCAGCTGGGGAAACTAGTTCAGCAATTGCACAAAATAGACGTTTCCCAGAATGGGAAAAAAACATACACAGTAGAGAAATTTAAACTTAATTTTGAAAGCGAAGTCTTCCAAAGCATGTTTAGACTAGAGAACGCTACAAAAAATCTAGAAAGAGAGAAGTGCACCCTACAATTGAAACTAGTGTGGACCAGCATTCTTCTTGTTGGAGTTGGGCTGTTCCTCCTCGATCCTGCAAGCATAGAATGAGTCCTCATCCTCCTTTCTTAGTGTGTGGCTAGTGACCTAAGGATGTGGCGACCCTGGCTTGTCTAGGTAATTGGAGGTGGTCATGAGCTGATTGCTTTCCTCATTCTTATCTCCTTCGTCACTGTTTGAGCTTCTACTATCGCTGGAACCTGAATTGCTGCTGGTGGAGTGGCTGCTACTGGAGGTGCTCTAAACAGGAAGAGCCTTCATCTTAGTAGGGATAAATTCTGGCTCAGGCAGAATGGACAACTTGTGCGATCGCTCTTTGGGCCGAATGCTTGGGGAGGCCAGAGGGGAGACAAGTAGCTGCAAGGATAATTGGGCTAAAATATTAACAGAGTCAAGTCTTCAAAGCTCCTCTCAGCCCACCGAAATATTTAGTTCCCTACCCATGGCATGCAATAGAGGTGGTCTGGAGGGGAGGCCATGGCCTCCATCTCTTCTACACCACATACGGTGACGGCTTGGCATGACACGTGATGGAACATAAGTGCAGGACAAGGAGGGAGCACTTGGAAGAACAAGAGAGGAGAAGCCACCACCTCAGAATGTCCTGGGAAGGCTGAGACAAGGCTGAGCAGGGCCAAAAACTAGGGGTCGAATGGAGGAACGGGAAGCATGCAAAGATAATAGAAGGGAGAGATGAATGGAGGCCGAATGAGTGCGGGTAGAAGGCTTAATAGCCATGGTGACAAAATCAAGAGCTCTTAATGCTCTGCAATATGAGGACCTTGTAATGAAGGTGGAAAAGTGAGAATTTAAGATAGGCTTGCTCGGGAATTTAACATTGAGCAGGTGACCATGTGAGGGCACGTGGGCTGGACAGTTTTTCGGCCACATGGCGCCCAGGTGGCCCCTCTGATCACGACAAAGCACCTGCATCCGGGTAACCAAAATTTATGTATTATTGTTTCATTAACAAAACAATAAATTTAACCTCACCTTCAACAGAAAATGAACAGAGCATGAATAATAACTATACACCTTTAACATACCATGAAATAAAGAGGATCGAAAAATTTAGAAGAGCTGAGTTTAAAATCATAGCAAGGCACAATCTCTTGTTCCATTGCTATTGCTCTGTTGCTAAACTTTAATCAATTATCACAACAGTACCAAGTTAAAATAAGAAAAAAAAGAACCACATATAGCGACTGAATTAGTTTCAAGTACCACATCACAGTCGTTTGTATTTTAATCAAATATAGCTATACTCCTTTAACATAGCATGGAAGAAAGGTTATCTAGATATTTAGCAGAGCTAAATTTTACCTGACCACAACGAGGGGTATTTTGGTCCATTACTAGATCTTTAGTCATTATCACAACAATACCATATTCGAAATAGTTAAAATAGAGGAAAAAACACCACATATAGGCAGTGAATTAGTTTCAAACACCACATAAGATGAGTAAGTTTATCCAATCATTAGCATTGAACTAGTTTCTTTATCAAAATTTATGAGAAAATTAAATAATTATTTATATAAATTACTAATATATTTTTATATTTTCTTAAACATAGAAAAATTAGTTATATGGTAATATATTTGTGTATATTTATTCATTCTCCTTTTCTACGATTGATCATGATTATAGAGGCTCTCTATATAAATATAGAAAATAATTTAAAAAATTAAGAATCTAATTTTAAAAAGATTAGAATGCTTATTAAAAAATAATTTTGCTGGAAGAATTAGTTAAATAATTATGGATCACAGATGTTTACAATCTGAAATTATTATTATTATTAATTATAAAAAGAATTAATGTATTCAATTTAAACATATACACATTTAAAAACAACATGTAACAATATTCTTAATCATAGAGATTAGCCTTTATTTTATCATTTAGATTTTTTACTTGTAAATAGACTCTTACAAATATTGAAAACCCTTTGCTACAGATGATCAACATTGACAATTATTATTATAATTAATTAAACATAATTTTGAACATAAATAGTAATGATAAATATAATATTTGAACATGTAATCGATAGGAGGACTTTAGCAGAAATTAATTTTACCTAAGTGTCAGCCGAATTGTTTGCTATATTGCCATTTCCCGAAACAATAACTACAATAGTGCCAACAAGAACTCTTTATATTATTTTTAAAGAAGAAAAGAACTCACAAATATTGAATAGAAGCCCCATCCCATCCACGATAACTATTAAAACTAGTGAAAATTCATAAGTGAAAATGAAAAAAAAGAAATATAAGGAAACAAAAACCATAATCTGCAGAAGAAGAAAGGAAAATTAAAAGTTGCAATTAGTTGCAACTTGAAAAAATCAAAGTAGTCGTTGCAATTCATCATCAGAAATTTGATAGAACGAAATTTTTGGCACCAGTGTTACCCTAATCCATCTACATGTTGGCAATGAAATTAAGGTGGCTCTGTTTAAATAGACATACATCCATCGGATGAATTTAAAAATATTTTGAACATTTAGCGTGAACCCTGAGTTTGACCGACTTCAGAAATAGTTTGAAAGAATTCATCCAATGCAATTACCACCATTAGTTTGTGCTTTTTTTTATCACGTTAAAAGTTGTGAGCTGGTGCTTTTTTAACGAGGTTAAAATAAAATTTATCCCAATTTTTTTCTTTTTTATGAGGTTAAAAGAAAATTTATCCTGTTTTGTTTTTTTAAGGAGATTAAAAGAAAATTTATGGTCAGATTCCGGGTTAAAAGAAAATTTATCGTAATTTTTTGTTTTTTTAATGACATTCTGCATGTTTCTTTTTTATGAGGCTAACTTATAACTTTGCTTACATTGTCTCGAATAATATATAATGTATTGAAATAAGTATATACATACCATATGAGTGTATTAATTCAAATTTGAAGTCTTGGAGAACATTGATGCAACCATAAGAGATGTTTCTCTTTTGAAAAATCGCTGGAAGATTATAGACTTCACACAACCTTAGCTAGAATCCAGCCTAGATGGTGTGGTTATTTTAAGAGATAAAATCAAATGGATGGGATTTTCTACATCAATTTACATTGGATATGAGTTGTATCACTGCTTCATTTTTCTTATGAATTTATTTATGAATTGTCGACCATAAGAGTAACCAAGAGTTTCAACGAAATCCAAAGTAGCAAGTTTGTAATGGTCTCTGAAACCTGTTGTAAACTTTAACTTTATATCTTGTGTAAGATTGAGCACTTGATATAACTAATATTGCATTGAAAATATTATATAACACTTGTCAGGAAAACATAAATTTTGGCATATATTATGTAATAATTTATGCTACAAGAATAAAAGTTGGAAATTCTAGGTTTTGAATGTTTTCTCTTTGTTAATTGCGCTTTCTTTTGTATTCCATGAATCTCATTATTATTGAATTAATGCAATAAGTGTATCTCCTGAACCATGAAAATCTGGTTATTTTGATTAACTCACTTGAGAACAAGGAAAGTCACCACATGTAAATTTACTTGGGAGATTCACTTTATTTCAAAGTAAGGGATTTTCATAACTCTCGTTATTACATTTACCAGTCATATTTAGTACTAGGACAATGTCACTATGTGCAATCTCAGCTCCATAGGATGATATATGTTATTATATTTGTTATTTAGGCTATGTACTATAAATCTGTCATGAGTTGATCTGAAATTGTGAGAACAAATAATTTCTTATACAGAGATTGACAGTAGGGGGCTTTTACTACTTATTTCACCTTTACTAGAAAGGATGAAACCAGAAGCTTCTGGTCCACAAACTGGCTCTGCCTAAAGAAATAAAATGTAAACATTGAAATAGATCCGATCAATGAAATTATTTGTTTATGTGCAAAGTATTCATTAATCCAAATTTTATGTGTGAATAAGCAATTTTAAGTATTCTACAAATGAAGTAATGTGGTTTGAATTTGAACTAATGAGTTTTTTTCACTGTATAACTCTGCTTCGGAAAAGTGTACTTATGAAAAGTTACTGTTTAATGTAGCAGAATCTGAAATATAACAGAAAAAATGCACAACATAATAGTAAGAATTTGTTTAAGCAGTTCACCCCTCTCTTCGGCTACCTCTGCTCGGTCCAAAATCCTCTAATTAGGCTTTTCCTTTTTTCATTAATGCTCAAAAATATGAATTACACTATATAGAAAGCCTCAAAAGGAAAAATAAGCTACAAATTCAGATACAGAAGGCTGAAATCAGTATAAAATTACTATTCATTCACCTCCATTGGATGAGTATAGTCCCAAAACAATTGATCTTTCATTAGGCCCTATTGGCTCCACAACCAAAATCGCTGGTAAAATCACTGATAGAGCACCCTAATGGCTCTGTAAACACTCCCAATAGCTTCAGAATGCTTCAATACCCCAAAATAAAAATAAAAATTCTTCCCAAAAGGACTTTCCTAGCCAAAGTTATGGCTAACTGAAGTTTGCCTAGATTCACCCCAGCTAAGTCTGGCTAACTACCAGATAGTGCCGACAAATATGGAGTGGTTGCTAAATTTCAGGGCTCTGCCGAAACTTCCGCCAATCGTGGGTAGTTACATTTAATGTGAAGCTGCGCGTGGCCACATGTCGGCATGAAATGTGGACGGTTAACACAACCGTCTGAGTTTGTTGTGCGCCCAAACCAACATTCAAATTAAACTGCATTGCAATGGTTTAACAAACAAAAATTGTGGCCCGTTGGTTAGGCCGTTGGGTTGTCTTTTTCCCGACTTGTGTTCAAATCGTGCCGCATTCAAATTTCTAAACCATATGTTACAAGCCCTTACGGTTAATTATGCCACGTATATGCCATGTATTATAACCTTTGACCATTAACTTTGTTATGTGGGTTGTAACCATTAATAAAACATTACCCACGTGACTTTTAATATATCCTCAAAACTTTAGACTTGTGGGTTTAACACTTTTTTCATATTTAAAATTTTGTTTAATATATATGGGTTTAATATTTAGTTTTTAATAAGGTTTAATTAATTTTTTTTTAACAATTAATTAAAATATATAATTAATAATATAATATATGACTTAATAAAAAACCATATAAAATATTAAAACTATATAATTTAATTAACTTATTAAACCTTAATAAAAAAATAAAATTATCCCATCACAATATATTAAAAAAATTTCTTTCAAAATTGAAAGTTATTGGGTGATTTCAAAATGCAATATCTCCTCCAGACGGTAACGGATTTGAGTGTCGTTCACGGCTATAGGATCGTTTTTCCAAGCTCTTTCTAGTCGATCTGGTTTGGACCAATTCTGAGAAAATTCATTTTTGAGCATTTTTCTATAAGAGACTTGATCCCCTTATCACACCTCCCAAATGGGAAGCTTTTGGACCCCAAAAGCTCTCTGACTAGTGAAACTGATGATGTGGAGATTGATTCTCCACTCTTCCGCCCTTGAATAACTGAAATCTACCCGATTTCATCAAATGAAGCTTTTGAGAAAATGATAATCTGTCTCTAGAGTCAACTGATCGACCATTGCTAAGATTGATGAAGTCATGATGCAAATTATTAAAATTTGTAGAACAACAATTGTAATCTGTAGAAAAAAAAAAATTTCTACACTGATCAAACTTCCAGAAAGACTTAAAATAACTTTCACCTTGCGAACTGTTCCCATGGAAAATTCTACCATTCTGAAACCAAATTTTTCCCATTTTGAATTGTGTGTCCTTCTTGCTTGCACTACTTTTCTCTGACACTTCATTCACTGCATTGGATGACCCAAAAGGTAATTTATGCAACATAACATCATCTTCTTTCAAAGACAAACTGTTATTAAACTGAGACAAATCATTAGAAACATCATAAAAAGTTGAATGCTCAAAATCTGGTCGTTTCAACATTAACAAAGTTAGAATTTGACTTGCATTAACTAGTCTTTTCAATTGACTTGCATGGAGTAAAAAAGATTCCAGCTTCTTCTTATGAGCTCTCAAAATTCACTCTTTACCATCTTTGAATGAGTGATACTTGTTTTCATGGCGATGAAAGATGGTTTTCTTGTCAAATAAGTAAGGACTTCCCGAAACAATACCTGAGATATCAAGCGGCACCACATCAAGTTCAACTGTGTCAATAAAGTGTGCAGTTATTGCAAAGTGCAATATGCACTTCCTTGAAACTTGCAAATTGGCATCCTTGCATATCCATCCAAGTGGATAAGGCTTCGGATGTGGAATGGTATTAATTTTAAGCTGTTTGACCAAGTCTTCAGATATAAGATTCGCTTGTGACCCACTACCAAACAGTGTGTCAATTTTGGTATGTTTTGAAATTACCCTCACATGGAAAACCTCTATCCTCCTCTTTTCATCATGAGTATCTTTGTGACAATTCAAAGAGCTACATCTGGTCCAAACTTGCCACTTCTTTCCCTTAATGTTCTTTAAAACCATGGCTATGCTTTTTGTCTCATCTCTGAGAGTCGACCCTATTCTTGCTCCTTCTTCTTTAATTTTTCTCCTTTTCTTTGGTCTTGTTTTTGTTCTTGTATTTTTTTGCGGTTTGGTTAGGGATGAAGCTTCCAACAATGATCTTCATCATGACTTGTCTTTGAACGATTCTTGCAAAGAACTTTTTCTTTTCCTTTCTTGGATACTTTTCTCTCTTCTTTCCTTTGTTTTGAGAGTACTGTCACTCATCAAAAGTATTCTTCATAGCTTCCAAATAGCCAATGCAGACGGACTTCATCTAAGTTGGTAGGATTGAACATTAGAATAGTATGTTGTACGTAATTGTGCAAACCTCCTATGTATTTCAACAAGGTGTCTTGACTTTGTAAGTCTACTTCAAGTAGAAGTGCTCTCCTTCTAAACTCTTGGGTATAATCTTGCACATTTTGACACTTAAGTTGCGTAAAATTTTGCCAATTCATGATTTCTTTTTGAATATGAGCAAGAGGATAAAACTATTTCTTAATAGCAGTAATAAACTCATTCCAAGTTAGAGTTATTTTACCATGCTTTTTAATTTCCTCCTTGGTCTTGGCTTCCCACCAAACCAAAGCTTCTCCATCCATTCTCAAAGAGGCTAATTGGATTTTTGTGTCATCATCATGAAAATTCTGAATTCTTAGATAGACTTCCAGCTGTCTAATCCAGTTATCCAATTTTTCTGCATTCACATCACCATTAAACATCGGCAACTCAAACTTCACATCAAGCTTTAACAAAGGATTTTTAAGAGATGTTTTTGTTTTGTGTGACTAATTAATAGAAGTACAAGAGGATGATGTGGAGGAAGAGGATGACGATGGAGATGAAGGATCACCATTTCCTCCATTCCCTTTCTTAGACTTATCTTTGTCTTTCTTCCTTCTTGAAGAATCTCCTCCTTCTTTTTGGTTTCTAGACCCTTCTCTAGCAATCCTATCATTTCTTTCCTGGAATAGGATCCTAACCATCTCAATCATGTCCAAGAAAGCTTTTCTAAAGAATCTTTCTTCTTCCTTGGGATCCATTTCCTCATGTACTTCTCCTTCTCTGGAAGACATGTTTGTGGCCGATTCTAATGCCAATGAGGATGAAATAGAAGGTGGATATAATGGCACTCTAGCCCTCCTTGGTTGAGGATTAACTTGTTCTCTAACCAATTGACCTTCCCCTGTTTTCAATTTCAGCCTAGTAAGCATCAAATTTTGCAGAATAACATAATCTTCTTGTACAAATTTCACAAACTCTTAAGCAAAACCTATAGCTCTGATACCAACCTGATATGAAATTGTGAGAAAAAAGAATTTCTTATACATAGATTAATAGTAGGGGGTTTTTATTGGTTATTTCACCTTTACTAGAAAGGATGAAACCAGAAGCTTCTGGCCCACAAACTGGCTCTGCCTAAAGAAATAAAATGTAAACAATGAAATAGATCTGATCAATGAAAGTATTTTTTTATGTGCAAAGTATTCATTAATCCAAATTTTATGTGTGAATAAGCAAGTTTAATTATTCTGCAAATGAAGTAATGTGGTTTGAAGTTGAACTAATGAGTCTTGTTCACTGTATAAGTCTTCTTGGGAAAATTGTACTTATGAAAAGTTATTGTTTAATGTAGTAGTATTTGAAATATAACAGCAAAAATGCACAACATAAAAGTAAGCATTTGTTTAAGCAGTTCACCCCTCTCTTGGGCTACCTCTGCTGGGTCCAAAAGCCTCTAATTAGGCTTTTCCCTTTTTCATTAATGCTCAAAAATATGAATTACCCTATATAGAAAGCCTTACAAGGAAAAATAAGCTGCAAATTCAGATACAGAAGGCCGAAATCAGTATAAAACGACTATTCATTCACCTCCATTGGATGAGTATAGTCCCAAAACAGCTAATCTTTCATTAGGCCCTATTGACTCCACAACCAAAATCTCTGGTAAAATCATTGATCGGGCACCCTGATGGCTCTGAAAACACTCCCAACATCTCCAGAATGCTTCAACACCCCAAATTCAAAAAAAAAAATCGTCCCAAAAGGACTTTCCTAGCCAAAGTTATGGCTAACTGAAGTTTTCCTAGATTCACTCCAACTAAGTCTGGCTAACTGCCAGACAGCGCTGACAAATATCGAGCGGTTGCTAAATTTGAGGGCTCCGCCGAAACTTCTGCCAATCATGGGTAGTTACATTTAATGTGAAGCTGCGCGTGGCCACATGTCGACATGAAATGTGGACGGTTAACACAACTGTTCGAGTTTGTTGTGCGCCCAAACCAACATTCAAATTAAACTGCGTTGCAATGGTTTAACAAATAACAACTATGGCCCGTTGGTTAGGCCATTGGATTGTCTTCTGCCCGACCTGTGTTCAAATCCTGCCGCGTTCAAATTTCTAAACCATATGTTACAAGCCCTTACGGTTAATTATGCCACGTATTATAACCTTTGACCATTAACTTTGTTACGTGGGTTGTAACCATTAATAAAACATTACCCACATGACTTTTAATATATCCCCAAAACTTTAGATTTGTGGGTTTAACACTTTTTTCATATTTAAAATTTTGTTTAATATATATGGGTTTAATATTTACTTTTTAATAAGGTTTAATTAATTTTTTTTTAATAATTAATTAAAATATATAATTAATAATACAATACATGATTTAATAAAAAACGATGTAAAATATTAAAACTATATAATTTAATTAATTTATTAAACCTTAATAAAAAAACAAAATGATCTCTTCCATACGGTAACGGATTTGAGTGTCGTTCATGGCTACAGGATCATTTTTCTGAGCTCTTTCAAGTCGATCTAGTTCGGACCAATTCTCAGAAAATTCATTTTTGAGCATTTTTCTACAAGAGACTTGATCTCCTGATCATGAGTGTTGAAATTTTGGTCATTAACATGACTCCTTTTACTGAACTGTGATGCTGTGAACAATGTTATTAGATTCTTTATTTATGCTTTGTACTATAAATTTGTCACCATTATTGAAATTTTGGTCATTATCATGATTTCTCCTACTCAAATTTCACATTGTGGCTTGTTCTAAATTCAAGTCATAATTTCCAGCATTTTTTTCAACATACTGATTTGTTACTTGGACCATCTCGAAATGAGAGATTTCCATGGAATGCTTGAGATTTTCCGATACAGTGAAATTTTCACAATTTTCCCATGGCATAGTTTTCTCTTCTTTGGAAAGTATTTCATCTTCATTCTCCTGAAGAACATTCTCCTGAAAATTGGCAATCCAACTTGAGTAATGGTGTTCAAGTAATCTCTTCATAAAGGGAGAATATGTTGGTGAAGCATAACATTAGAACTAACCAGAGCTTCAACCGTATTCTCTAGTTGGGTGAGTCACTCTTCCAATTCATCACAATTATTGGTAACATTTTCATTATCTTCAAGATTTAATAGAATTAAAACTTCCTCTTAGTGAGGAACCTATGAAGTTGTTTCTTGCCACCAAATCTTGGTGCAAGACCCTCCTTCGCTACATGTTTCTTATAGATTTTTTCCTCTATTTTTCCTCGCGAAACCAAGTGATAGGCGTAGAGATGCTTTGCCTATCGAAAGATCCACACATGAAAAGAATCTTGAAAGATCATGTGTTGGATTACAGGAACCATCATCAATTATCACATGAACAATTAACACATGATTGAGTGTTGGAATATTTTTTACCCAATGACCAAGTGCTAGTTGATATTAAAACACATTGGCGCTTTTAGTATTTATGTTTATTAATTTTTATATAAATAATCATTATGAGTAGATTTTTATTTAAAAATATATATATATTCAATAATAAAAAGTTTATTAAATATTTAATGGGGCAATTTTTATATTTGAAATATTAAATATATATTATTAATACTCTTAAGTTTAGTTAAAATTATTAAGATTTATTTTGTAATATTTTTTATACAATAGATAAGAATACAAAAATTTAGGAGCAATACATATAATATGTAAAAATATTATAATCTAGAAGATGGATCCTAGTTGGGATTCTAAATGTCCACAAATGTTCTTCGGCACTGGAAAATCCAAAATCCTCTTCAATAATTGATAACATAGGAGTTTGAAAATAATATATAAAATTGAAGTTCTTGGTAAATGAAAAATGTTTCTTAGAAAAATAAGTTTAATGATGAGGGATTTAAAAAATAATGGTTTTTAGGTTTCTCTAATTTATAGTCAATAATAATAACTACCATAGTAATATAAATAAAATGTTGGTAAATGCCAATAAACATAAAATTTTTACATCATCATACATCTCACATTACCAAGATTAAAAATCATAAAAACTCATTGAGAAAATTATAATTTTTTTCAATAATAATAATAATTATTAATTAAAAAATTAATATCTGAGTTAAACATATACACATTTAATAAAGCATATAACCATATAGATGAGCCTCTATTATACCATTTAGATTTTTAAGTTGTAAAGAGACTCTTGCTAATACCATGTGTCTACAAAGCAATAATTCACGTTGATATGACACATTCATGGGACAATTTTTTAAAATTAGTCAATATAATTAAAAGTAGAGATACCACATAACTACTTTCAAGATAAATATAAACCTTTGATTTGTTATTTATACTAAGAATATTATATAAAATTCTACAAATATTAAATCCTTACCATATATTTGATAATTATTAATAATCAAATTAAATTCCAGAAACATATTGTAAAATAAAGATTTGTAATTAAAAAAGAAAACCATTTCAAAGAAAATATTTTTTTTCTATATTTTAAATTAAGATAATTAATTATGAACAAATTAATTAAATATGAAATGCACTCTTCTAAAACCTTCTAATTAAATAAAACAAACTATAATTAAAAAGTTAATGTTTGATAACAACATTACCAAGGATAATGAATTTTAAGGATATTTTAATTTAAGATGACTAATTATGAAGAAATTAATTAGAAATGAAATGCATTTTTATAAAAGAGATTTTTGAGTTAAAATAGCCAAGTAAAAGGAAGTCGTAAAAACATCGCTTTCAAGGGAATATTTTGAATTAAAATCCTCAACTCAAGGAAAAGAGAGAAAGCTAACAAATCTTGAAAAATAATTTTATTGAGCATTGAAAATATAAATTTATATATGAAGCCACATACTAAATTGCCTTGAAAAAATACATTTATATAGTAAAATTCATACTAAGTTCCCTTTAGTATTACTAAAATTTATACTAACTTCCTATCCATAAATTTTTTACGGCCTATTTATCTTACAAAGTTATGCAATTGATCGCATTTCATTACTACATATTTATCTCCTTTCTTTTGTGATATTTTCATTTCCTTAAATAGACAACCCTAGATTTTATATAAATCATGAAAATACACTCTACAGCTGATCCCATTTCTTTGATAACAATATAAAAAAATAAAAACTAGTATATTAGCTAGCTCATTCTTTTAATCACAAGGAAATAATTTAAAATGAAATAAATATGATAATTATGGTAGGCTTATTACTTATTAAAAGACACAAAATAAATATTGTAACTACCTATTTGCCTTAAGACTTTCTAAGCTTTTCATTTCCTGATATAAACAACGTTGATTTCAATGCAAAACATGGAAATATTGTAAAGCCCATTAGATGATATTTCGATTATGAGTATATTTTCTATTTTATATCATCTAAAAATTGTGTTTTCATTATTGGTGGCTATCAATATCTAAGAGCGAAGAATGTTTAAAATATTACATACCCATTTATGAGGATTTGTATCTAACATAAATCACCATCCGCTGCAACAACCCTTTTCTATGGTAGCATGTGATGAAATTCAACCAAACCAAAATTTATGTTTCTTTTTCTAAGTTAGACTACATCTATTATATTATACGGAGAAAAATATTACATATCTCTTCCTCCAAACTTGGAAATTAAGTTCCAGAGGGAAGTATCAAGAGTTTGAAACCAGAAAACGGATTGCCCCAACTGGCGAAACCAGTCCACAAGTAGCACAAAATAGATGTTGTCGATAATGGGAAACCCACATACACAGTAGCAAAATTTAAATGAACTTTGAGAGAGAAGTCTTCCAAATCATGTTTATACTAGAGAATGCTAAAAAAAAACTAGAAAGAGAGAAGTGCACACTACAATTAAAACTAGTGTGGACCATCATTCTTCTTGCTAGGGTTGGTTATTCCTCCTCGATCCTACAAGCATAGAATGAGTATTCAGCATCCTTTCCTAGTGCGTGGCTAGTGAATTGAGGATGTGGTCGCCCTGGTGTGTCTCGCTAATTGGAGGTGGCCTTGAGCTTATTTTTTTCCTCATTCTTATCTCCTGCATCGATGCTTGAGCTTCTACCATTGTCGAAACCCAAATTTCTGCTAGTGGAGTGGTTGCTACTGGAGGCACTCTCCATAGGGAGAGCCTTAATCTTGCAAGGGATAAAGGCCAGCTCAGGTAGGATGGTCGACGTGCACGGTCACACTTTGGGCCGAATGCTTGAAGAAGTCGAAGGGGAGACAGGTAGCTGCAAGGATAATTAGGTTGAAATATTAACAGGGTAGAGTCTGCTCGGCTCCTCCCAGCCCACTGAAACATTTAGTTCCCTGCCCATGGCATGCGATAGAGGTGGTCTGGAGGGTAGTTCGCAGCTTCTAGCTCTTCTACACTACCTTAGCATGACACGCGAAGGAACAAAAGTGCAGGACAAGGAGGGAGCGCTCGGCAGCATAGGATAGGAGACGCCACCACCTGAGAATTTCATGGGAAGGCTGAGACAGGGCTGAGCAGGGCCAAGAACCAAGGGTTAAAAGGAGGAATGGGAGGCATGCATAGATAATAAAAGGAAGATTTGAATGGAGGTTGAATGAGTGCAGGTAGCAGGCATCATAGCCATGGTGATGGAATCGAGAGCTCTTAATGCTCTATAGGAGGAGGACCTTGTAATGAAGGTGGCGAAGTGTGAATTTAAGACAAGCTTGCTTGGGCATTTAATGTTGAGCGGGCGACCATGTGCGGGTGCGTGGGCTGGACATTTCTCCCGCCACATGGTGCCCAGTTGGCCCCTCCGATCACGGCAAAGCACCTGCATCTGAGTAACCAAAATTTACGTATTATTGTTTCATTAACAAAACAAATAATGTAACCTCGCCTTCAACAAAAAAATTGATGCTTTCATTGAATATGAGGTTTGTGACAACTAGGGTTGGGCATATTTAATTCGGTCATGCTTATCACTTCAATAAAATTAAATATAACTATTGTTTCTCTTTTTTTTTCCCCTGTTAGATTAATTTTGACTATGTGATAAATTCACGTCAAGATTTCTTTCTTTTACCAATTTATCTTAACACTTTTTAAGCTTTTCATTTCTTGATATAAACAACCTTGATTTCAGTGCAAAACATGGAAATATTGTAAATACCATTGAATGCTATTTTGGTTATGAGTATATTTTCTATTTTATATCATCTAACAATTGTGTTTTTCTTTATTACTGGCTATCAATTTCTAAGACCCAGGAATTTTTAAAATATTAAATACCAATTTATGAGCGTTTATATCTAACATAAATGACCATCCACTGCCACAACCCTTTTCTATGGCAGCATGTGATGAAATTTGAAAAAACCAAAATTTATGCTTTTTTCTAAGTTAGAATACGTATATTATATTATACAGAGCAAAATATTACATATCTCTTCCTCTAGACTTCGCAAGCCAATTCCAGAGAGAAGTACCAAGAGTTTTAAACTAGAAAATAGACTTCACCACCTGGGGAAAGCATTCTAGCAATAGCACCAAATAGATGCTTCCCAGAATGGGAAACCATCATACAGAGTAGCAAAATTTAAACTGAAGTTTGAGAGTGAAGTTTTCCAAAGCATGTTTAGACTAGAGAACACTACAAAAAAATTAGAAAGAGAGAAGTGCACCCTGTAATTGAAACTAGTGTGGACCATCATTCTTCTTGCTGGAGTTCGGTTATTCCTCTTCTATCCTACAAGCATAGAATGAGTCTTCATCCTCCTTTCTTAGCACGTGGCTAGTGACCTGAGGATGTGATGTCCTCGGTGTGTCTGGCTAATTGGAGGTGTCTGTAAGCTGATTTTTTTCCACATTCTTATCTCCCATGTCATTGTTTGAGCTTATACACTCATCAAAAACTAAAGTTTTGGTGGTGGGGTGGTTGCTACTGGAGGTGCTCTGCACAGGGAGAGCCTTCATCTTGCGAGGGATAAAGGCTGGCTCATGTAGGATGGTCAACTTGTGTAGTCACTCTTTGGGATGAATGCTTCAGGAGGCTGGAAGGGAGGCAAGTAGCTGTAAGGATAATTGGGCTGAAATATTAACAGGTTCGAGTCTTCTCGGCTCCTCATAGCCCACCAAAAGATTCGGTTCCCTGCCTATGGCGTGCAATAGAGGTGGTCTAGAGGGGAGGTTGTGGCCTCCAGCTCTTCTACATTGCATACGGTGATGCTTTGACATGACACGCTAAGGAACATAAGTGTAGGATAGGGAGGGAGTGCTCGGCAGCATAGGAGAGGACATGCCACCAGCTGAGAATGTTGTGGAAAGGTTGAGACAAGGCCGAGAAGGGAAAAGAACCAGGGGTCGAAAGGAGGAATGGGAGGCATGGAAATATAAGAGAAGGGAGAGTTCAATGGAGGCCGAATGAGCACGGGTAACATGCTTAGTAGCCATGGTGGTGGAATCGAGATCTCTTAATTATCTACAGTAGGAGGACCTCCTAATGAAGGTGGTGAAGTGTGAATTTAAGATAGGCTTGATCGGGAATTTAATGTTGAGTGGGCGACCATGTGCAAGCGTGTGGGCTAGACAGTTGTCCGGCCACATGGTGCCCAGGTGGCCCCTCCAATCATGACAAAGCACCCACATCCGGGTAACCCAAATTTACGTATTATTTTTTCATTAAAAAAATAATTAATTTAACCTCACCTTCAAAAGAAAATGAACAGAGCATGAATAATAACTATACGCCTTTAACATAACATGAAAGAACGAGGATCGACATATTTATAAGAGCTCGAATTTAAACTCATAGCGAGGTGCAATCTCTTGTTCCATTGCTATTGCTTCATTGCTACAACTTTAATTAATTATCACAACAGTACCAGCTTCCAAATAGTTAAAATAAGAAAAAAAAGAACCACATATAGCCACTAAATTAGTTTCAAGTACCACATCACAGTTGTTTGTATTTAAATCAACTATAACAATACTCCTTTAACATAGCACAGAAGAAAGGTGATCCAGATATTTAGCAGAGCTGAATTTTACCTCACGACAGTGAGGGGTCTTTTTCTCCATTACTAGATCTTTAATCATTATCACAACAGTACCATATTCGAAATAGTTAGAATAGGGGAAACAAACACCACAAATAGCTAGTGAATTAGTTTCAAGTACCACATTATAGTAGTTTATATTTAAAATCAATCAGATTTAAAATGAGTAAGTTTATCCAATCATTAGCATTGAACTACTTTCTTTATCAACATTTATGAGAATGTTAAATAATTATTTATATAAATTACTAATATATTTTTTATTTTCTTAAACATGGAATAATTATTTATATGGTAATATATTTCTGTATATTTATTCATTCTCCCTTTCTACGATTGATTATGATTACAGAGGCTCTTTATATAAAGATAGAAAGGAATTAAAAATTAAGAATCTAATTTTAAAAAGATTCGAATGCTTATTAAAAATCACACTAAAATTAATGATTTTTTTAGCATTTATGTCTATTACTTTTTATATAAATAATCATTAATAAGTAATGTAATTTATCATTTTAAACATATATTTAATAATAAGAAACACAACTAATATTTATTGGGTAAGCTTTAAATTTGAAATGATTAAAAGATATCATAATTACCTTTAAGTTCAATTATTTGTATATTATATATACAATATTGTGATATATTTGATAATTTTTTATATAGTATTTAAGAATATTATAATGTTGGAATAAAATATATAATATGTAAAAATACTATAATACAAGAGAAAAATATAATGACATAAATAATTGTTTGCAAATTGGAAATTTTAGTAAATGAAAAATGCTTTTAAAAAAATAGTTTAATGATAACAGATTCAAAAGATAATGGTTTTAAAAATTTTCAAATTTCTAATTTCTAATCAATAATAATTAACATATTTATATAAATTAAATGGTTGGTAAATTTTAATCTACGTCAAAACACTTACGCGATACATCTCACATTCCCAAAATTAAAAAAATAAACAAAAATTAGATAATAAAATTATAATTTTATTTTTAAGAACAATTTTTATTTAACTAATTTTTATTTAACTAGTTCATCTCCTAATGATATTGTTATTTTTCTGGAAGAATTAGTTAAACAATTATGGATCACATACGTTTACAATCTAAAATTATTATTATTATTAATTATAAAAAGAATTAATGTATGAGTTAAACATATACACATTTAAAAACAGCATGTAACAATATTCTTAATCATAGAGATTAGCCTCCATTTTATCATTTAGAATTTTTACTAGTAAACAGGCTCTTACTAATACCACATGCCCATAAAACTATAATTCATGTCCATATGACAATTTTTTTTAATTGATCAATTTATTTAAAAGCAAAAAGATGACATAACCAGTTTTGAGATAAATCTAAAATTTGATAAGTGACTCTACTACTAAAAATATTGTAGAAAATTCCATGAAGATGAGATTTGTACCATCCTTCTAATCATTAGTGATAATTAAATAAAAATCTAAAATAACAATTATTTCAAGGAATAATGTATTTTAAGTATCTTTTAAGTTAAAAAGATTAATTGTGAGGAAATTAATTAAAGACAAAATGTACTCTTATAAAAAAGTTTTTTGAATTCAAATAACTAAATAGAAGGAAGAAGGTGTGAAAATAATGGACATGGAAGACTTGTGAATTATAATCTTTAAATAGAGAAAATGAGAGAAAGTTGACAAATCTTGAAAGGCAATTTTGTGGAAACTTAAGAACGTAAATTTATATATTGAAGCTCATAATAATTTCTCATTAGTTGATATTTTCTTTTCCATAAATACATAACTTTAAATTTTAATCAAGTCATGAAAATACTCTATAAATGAAAAGTAAATCCGATTTCATTACTCATGAATGCAATAACAAAATATTTTTTTTAATAATTATACCACACTTGCCAAACGTCGTACTATCATGAACTTACCAATGCCTCCTGATCTCACAGCTTCATTTCTCCCATACACAATCTTAGATTTTAATCTAAATTAACGAAATACTTTAAAATGCCCTTTCGAATGAAGGGAAAAGAAATCTTGCTCGCTCATTGTTTTATTAAAAGATGCGAAATAAATATTGCTTTATTAAAAAACGCGAAAATGTTGAAGTTCTGGCTAGGCTGATTTCTAAGTTTTTCATTTCCTGCTTAAATTTCCATGGAAGGCATGGAAATACTGTAACGTTCCTGCTTAAATTTCCATGGAAGCGATGGAAATACTGTAACGCGGCATGCGCTATTATTTCACATATAGGATTACGAAAATTCCGAATATATTTTCTATTTTAGATCATTTCAGTATTATTTTTCTTTTATAGCTCGCTATCAATTTGTGAAACTCCCTAATGTTTAAAATGTAAAATACCCATTTATTAGAGTTCGTATCTAAAATAAATCATCATCATCAACAACCCTCAACATCCGTGATCAGAGTCAATCAAACTAGAATTCGATTGTTCCTGTTTCGTTAAAATATTAATTTAACGTAAACTACAAATGAACAGATAATTTAACCTAAACTTGAAAGAGAGTATGAAAAAGGAATGATAACTATAATCTTTTAACCTAACATGAAAGAAAGAGTAACGAAATCTTTAGAAGAGCTCATTTTTACGGGCGAAATCTTTTGATCCATTACTAAATCTTTAATCAGAGGAGTACAAAAGAGGAATGATAGGATCGGGAGTTTAGCAGAGATAGATTTTTAATCAATTGTCACACGAAAACCAGCGCATACACTTCAAAAATAATTAAAACATGTAGCCTTTTTGTACAAATGATCAACATCGAAAATTATTAAGGTGGCTCTGTTTAAATAGACATACATCCAACGGATGAATTTAAAAATATTTTGAAGGGTTAGCGCAAACCCTGAGTTCGACCGACTTCGAAAACATTTTGTACGAATTCATCCAATGTAATTACCACCGTTAGTTTGTGTTTTTTTTAACACGTTAAAAGTTGTGAGCTGGTGCTTGTTTTAATGAGGTTAAAAGAAAATTTATCTTCATTTTGTGATTTTTTTATGAGGTTTAAAGAAAATTTATCCTAATTTTGTGTTTTTTTAAGGAAGTTAAAAGAAAATTTTTCTGTTTTCTCATAAGGTTTTTTTTTTTTTTTTTACTCATGACATTCTGCATCTTTCTTTTTTACGAGGTTAAATTTTTTTTATCGCATTTTCATTTGCATGTGATTCGAATTTCGCTGAGATTTTCTGTGTTCTAGTTCGCTGCCAAGATAATCCCCGCCATTTAATTATTCCAATTTAACTAGTTCATCGTTGAATTGGATACTTGACTTTTCAACTTTGTTTGTTTTTTGGGTTGATTTGTAAGTGCTAGATAATTGATATTTAAATAAAAATAAAAAATCTTTATATTTAATATTATTAAATATTAAAATTATTATTTCATCTCATCGCCCAAATTAAACTAATCTCTATATATTATTATTAATATTACTAATATTTTTTATATATTATTATTAATATTATTTTCATTATTAAATTTTTAAACAATGAAATTGTATAGTTGTTTTTTTTTTAACTGGAACGGGTAGATTTTATTGATAGAAAATAGGTCGGGCAAAGCCTAAACAACCATTAAAATTTCCAGATTTGACATAAGCACATTTACCCCTTAGGGAATGATTGCCTTGGTCAGTTTCTCTGCATTTATGCTGATCATTCCATCTTGTAGAGTGCATCCAATATTTGCCAATCTGTCTGCTTCCTTGTTTAATCCTCTAAGGATGTGGAAGATTTGAACTGAGGGGAAATCTTTCAGAATTCTGTTCACTCTTGATAGCTGTTTGTTCAGCGCCGGGTCCTTGAGCTTTTTATTTCTTACCATTGATTTTATCAGCAATTCTGAATCGCCAAAACTTAGGATTTCTTTTGGATTTTCTTTTCTGGCCATTTGGCAGGCTTTCAGGAGACTGAGGATTTCAGCTTGATTGTTGGTTTTCATTCCAAGGCCCCAACTGAATTCATCTTTTTTCCCATTCTGAAAGAAAATCACCCCTCCTGCTCCTGACCTCCCTGGGTTGCCTTTTGAGGCTCCATTGAAGAAAATGGTGCACATGTTCTGAGAATTCCACCACTGATGGAATTTGTCCTCAGATTCTCAGATCTGCCATCTTTCCTTATGAGTGGGCCAAGAGTTTGCTGGGGGTCTGGCCTTTCCTATATAATCTTCCAACCATGCCCTTTCTTCGATTCGAAGAGAGTTGTCATCTTTTATTGAAGAGTGGTTCAGAGTTTCAAGGAGGAGGTTCTTTGCCTGTTTCGCCACTTTTGCTGCAGGCAGTTCTGTGTTATTGAAAATTTTTTTGTTCCGGGCTAACCAAATTTTCCAGCAGACATACTTTGCGGCAGCAATCCACACCTGGTGCCAAATAGATTTGCTGGTAGTGCTATGGGGATAGCTGGCTTTCCAAGAGGAGAACATGGAGTCAATCGTGTTTTCATAAGGAGGACGCATAGTCATCCCGATGAGGAAGATTGTCCAGACCTCCTTTGCAAACTCGCAAGCTATGAACAGATGATTTGCAGTTTCTAGAGCTCTTTTGCAGAGGGAGCATCTATGTGGTCCTGCTATATTCCTTTTGCACAAATTTTCTCCAGTCAGAATCTTGTTGTGAAACAAGGTCCAGAAGAAGAAATTGATTTTGGTGATGCTGAAGCAATCCCAGATCTGCTTCCACACTGATTCCGGGTATGCAGAATCCTTTTCGCTTTGCATTTGATAGTACCCTTGGCTTGTTGAGTACACTCCGGTCTTACCCCAGCCCCAAGCGTCATCGTCATCTGTATGCACCGGAGTAAAATCAGAGATTGGGGCTTTAAGAGCGTCCATCTGAGCGATGAGATGCTCAGGAGGTCTGGGGAAATTCCAATGTTGTTAGATTCCTTTACTGTCCCACCCTGAAATATCCCCGATTTTCCTGATACCTTTTGTGAGTAACCAATCTCTTATCTCGGAAATCTCATTGTTTTCTGCTAGAGGGTGATGTCCCATGATACAGTCTCTCCACAGCATAGTTTTTTTTCCATTCCCGGGTATCCTATACAAGTGGGTTCTGAAAAATTCGATACCTCTATTGCACAGTTTCTAGGCCTGAGTACCTTTTGGAAATTTCTCCAGCTTCAAGGTTTTAATTGATTGTTTTTTGAGATATTTCCATTTGAAGATCTGACTGACTGGGTGGTTAGGCTCAACGCAGAGCTGCCATAATAACTTGCAGGACAGTGCCAAGTTTGCATGCACAGGGTCACGTATTTGAAGTCCTCCTTCCACCAACGGTCGTTTCACAGTATCCCAGCTTATTAGATGAAATCTGTTGGTGTTTCCTCGCCCACTGTTCCACAAAAAATTGTACATGAACGTGGAGATTTGATCTGAGATTAATTTTGGAGCCATCATGAGCGAAGCTTGAAATGTGGGCAAGGCTGAGAGAACTGATTTGATGAGCATTAATTTGCCTCCTGTGGTTAGCGAGAAGCCTCCCCATGCTGCTATCTTCTTTTTGAACTTTGAGATTACTTCCTCCCACAAATGATTTTTGTTGGAGCCCAACGTTATAGGGAGATCCAAGTATTTTATTTTTTCCCAATCTGCATACCCAGTGAATCCCAGATCATTTGCAATTTTCTCGATTGTGTGCTGCTTTGTGTTCCAGCCATACACAACGCTTTTCCTCTCACTGACCAGGGCTCCCGAGATGCTGTAGAATTCTTGGAGAATAGTTCTAAATGTATTTGCTATTCTTGGAGATGCCCCTCCAAGAGAAAGAGAGTCATCAGTGAAGAGTGCGTGGTTCACTGGCTCTATACCTTTCACAATTTTAATCCCTGGTATACTGCCAATTTGTTTTTCCAAGGTCAGCTTTCTACTTAAGGAGTCTGCCACCAGAATGTAAAGAAAAGGTGAGAGGGGCCAGCCCTGCCTCAAACCCCTGGTGGCAAGAAAGAAAATAGCAAGTCTACCATTTATCATTGGCGCAATCCATATCTTCTCCAGACATGCTTTGATTAGGTTGATGAAGTCCTGGCTGAAGCCGAAGGATAATAGAACCCTGTACAAGAAAGAGCGATTCACTCTGTCAAAAGCATTACACATATCCAATTTAATGAGCATACTTTGTTCTTTGCAAGTGTGGCTGGAGTGAAGAGCTTCCTGGAATTGAATGACATTGTCCAGTATGTGTCTTCCTTTCACAAATCCCCCTTGGGCTGGAGAAATTGGCTTTTGCAAGAGAGTTTTAATTCTGTTCGCCAACAATTTGGCCACAATCTTATAGGATGAGTTGCACAATGAGATAGGCTTGTATCTATCAAATGATCCTGGATTTGCTTCCTTTGGAATTAAGGCAAGGAAGGTGGAGTTTATATCGCCTCCAACCTTTGCCTTCCTCATAACACCTTGTACCATTCTAAGAAGATCATATTTTATTAGCTCCCAGCATAATCTATAAAAGTGGATTGAAAATCCATCAGGTCCAGGAGCTTTATCTGGCTCCATGGACCAAACAATATTTGATATCTCTTCTTCCGTGACTGGGCTCAGGAGTGTTTCATTGTCGTCTGTACTGACAAGATGTGGAATGTTTGTGAGGAATTCTGTTATATCTTCCTCATTTCCATATTTTCCAGCGCTGAGGAGGTTTTGGAAATTCTTCACAGCGGCTTCCTTAATTTGTTCAAATCCTCTACATACGTGACCATTGGATGTAGTGATTTCTACGATGTGATTTCGCGATAGACGAGCCCTATATTGTCTATGAAAGTATGTAGTGTTTTTGTCCCTAGCTTTGAGCCACAAGCTGCGGGACTTTAAACGCTAGTATTCTTCCTCTTTTCTAAAGGAACTGTAAGTTTTCTTTTGAGTGGATTTTTCTCTTTCTAAATCCGTGGGTGAGACATCTTTCTCTTCCAACTCAAATTGAAATTCTTCCAACTGGTTGACTGCTTCTTTCCTTTGGCTGGTAGGGGAATTAATGGCTTTCTTTATCCATTCTTTGAGGGCCTTCTTGGTGCTTTTCATTTTTTGTTCCCACACGAAGCTTGGGGAGCCTGAGACATCAATTCTCCATGCTGTTTGAACTGTTTCAAGAAATCCTTCCCTTTCTGCCTAGAGAGGGCTGAAGCGAAAAGGTATAGGACCATTTTTTTCTTATTCCTTTAAGCACATAAGGATTGGTTTGTGATCTGAGGTTAGTTTTGGGAGGATCTTGGAGAAAACAATTCTATTGTCCAGCATGATAGAGCTTCTTGTAAGGAACCTGTCCAGCCTTGCAGAAATATGATGATCCCCTGTTCTATTATTAGTCCAAGTGTATTCTCCTTTCACAGGCTTGAAATCTACTAAATCCCACTGATGGATGATATTTTCCACTATGGAGAGGAGGGGGTCTCTCGAAGGGCTCTCACCTCTCTTTTCTTTGGGATCTAAGATTATGTTCAGATCTCCTCCTATGACTATATTCGTAGGACTGAGTAGCTCTAAGTAATCTGAGAGTGTCTTCCAGCACTCTTTCTTTTCATCATATTGCACAGGAACATACATATTAAACAGGGCTAATTTAATGTTACTTTCTATATGGCACAGTTCTGTATGTATCCAATGTTGGGTCTCAAAGAATCTATCTAAAGAGAAGGAATTCACCGAGCCTCTAGCACTGACTACCTTCCCTGAATCAAATTTCCATCTTGTATTGCTAGTGTTTAGGAGGGTCTCCCCTTCTATTTTTGTCTCTTGGAGCATGAGTATGTCTATGGGTTCCAATTTCATTAAATCTTTGATAGCCTATGCTTTAGTGGGATTCCCCAGACCCCTGCAGTTCCAAGAGACCAACTTTATCATTTACAACTTGTTGGAGTGGGTCCACATCCCTTAGGAGCCCTTGGTCTGGTATTCCTCCCTAGATTCATTTCAATAGTGGCTTTACTTCCTACGCTTTTTTGTCTTTTTTATTCTTCTTGTCTGGTTTCTTTGTTTGATCTCCTTCTGACTCGCTTTGTTGGCCTTTCGAGGGTCTCATCATCCGAAGATCCCTCATTTTCTACATTCTTCTTCTTTTTTCTGATTATATCAGCATATGAAGGGGAGGAAGTATTGCATGAGTTCGGATTTGGGGTGTTACCTGGATCTTGAGAATCAATGTTGTTATGCTAGGGAAGGACTTCCCTTTCTGCCTCTGGGGAATCTGAGAGTGGAGTGAGTGATTTGAAGGGGTTTTTGTCCTCCACTATGCTGATTGTTTCCTTACTTCCAGCATCTTGTAAGCTGTCACTTTCTTGCCTTGATTTGTTCCCTGAAGCTTTGCCTTTGTTTTTGTTGTTCTTCCTGTTTTTTGTTGTTTTCTTTGCTTGTGTCCATTGCTCTCCTTTTTCTTTCTCTATCGTTTCCTCATTTCTTTTCTTGCAATATCTTGCAAAGTGTCTGTATTCATGACATTGTCTGCATTTAAATGGGAGTTTCTCATAATCAAGCTCTTGGATGTGAGTCCAATCCACCACCGAGATTTTGATGGCTTCATGTAAACCGATTTCAAGGTCGACCTCAACGTAGATTCGGGCACAAGAATATTGGTCCTTCCTCGGCGCCTAATCTATATACCTACCAAAAGCATTTCATATGGATTGTAGTGAGCTCTGGCTCCAGCAGAGAAGGGGCAGGTGAGGAAGGCGCACCCATACGGGCACAGCCGTGGGGACATCTTGAGATGGATCGAAGTCCGGGGACAATTTATTCAAATAGAGTCCTTGGGGGCCCATGAAATATGGCCCATTTCTGAATATCAGGCTTCTATCTTCCGCGCTGTCGAACACAAACACAAATAATCCTTTGCCAACGAAATAACTTTTTATTCCTTCTTTAACCAAAGGTTTCCAGTTTCACTTTACCCATTCTTCGACAGCTTTCGGGGAGGGCCACAACCCTGTGAATTGGCCAAGAAGGCCTCTTTCAGCGAGATTCAACGTTTTTCTGCATGTGTCTTCCACCGGTAGAGACACCGCGGGAATGTTTACCAGTTTTTTGACGAACCTAAGCTGAGGACTAGAAGACTGGCATTTCCCTGCTGCTGCGACAAGAGTTCTGAACGCTTCTAGTTCAGGAGGCGGGGGGGGGGGAGAAACATCAGGGCCGCCTCCAAGGTCCATAGTGAATAAGGCCTCTCACAAGAGGGGGGGGGCTGACCTAACACTGCTATGCCACTAGCAGGGCCCCCATGCAAGGACGCAATGCCAAAAAAAATTAAAATTAAAATTAAAAAAAAATTGAAATTGTATAGTTGTTAAATGAATATATTGTTTGTATATAAACTAGAAATTGCATCATATGTTGCAATGGGAATTCCTTACGGTAGGATCCTAAGAAATAGTAGCATACAAGACTGAACTCAAGATTTTATACATTTTTTTTATTTATAAGTGTTTGTGTGAGAAATTTTTTGTTCATTTCAATATACATGGATTGTTTTAAATTTGAATGCATAATCTCAATATAGATTTTGTGAAAACTTATAATGATTGAATAATGAAATTTCTATTAATTGTTTGCAAAAATAAAATCAAAAGCTTGCCCCATCTTTACAAGTCAACCTAAATTACATTAATATGTATAATAATAACAACAACATCTAAATCATCCATAATATAATTATATGGATAAAGTGATATTGGATGTAAAAACAGACTTCAACAAAGTATTAAATAGAACTTAAGATGATTTGATTTCCTTAGTAAATGGAGATACTCAAGATAACCCTAGGTTTGAATCTTTGACATTTAATAATGTTGGTTGTCCAAATTAAAATGATTTCAAATAAGCCCATGGAAATATAAATATAATTTAGAAATGAGAATAGTGAACTTCTAATATCAAACTGGTTTAATGAGGTGGTCAACTTGCTTACAGTGACTTTCATTTCATCCAACTTAATTTCTCATTAGAATATGTATTTTCCAACATTAATTTCTAAGCATAGGATGCGTAATACAACGTGAAAGGAATTATCTTAAAGTTTTCATATCCTCTATTTTTATGTGACTATCTCAAACACATGAAACTTCAATGGGTGTCTCGGAAACTTGGATGTCTTTTTTTTTTCTCTTTTAAAATGAATGATGCTTTCGTTGAGGATGAGGTTTGTGACAACTAGGGTTGGGCATATTTAATTCGGTCATGCTTATAGCTTCAATAATATTAAAAATAATTTTTGTTTCTCATTTTTCCATGTTAGGCTAATTTTGGCTATGTGATAAATTCACGTCAAGCTTTCTTTTACCAATGGGTTTTTTCATGCTAGTATTTCTTGTAATATAGTCTATTTCATGGCTTGATTACTTTGATGACCTTATAACTACCATTACATTGCCTCAAATAATTTATGATGTATTGAAATAATCATATACATACCATATTATTGCATTTATTGAAATTTCAAGTCTTGCAGAACTTTGATGCAACCATAAGAGATGTTTCTGTTTTGACAAATCATTGGAAGATTGTAGACTTCACACAAACTTAGCTAGAATCAAGCATAGATGGTGTGGTTATTTTAAGAGATAAAATCAAATGGATGGGAATTTATACATCAATTTACATTGGAGATGAGGTGTATCACTGCATTTTTCTTATGAGTCGATTTATGAATTGTGGACCATAGGAGTAACCAAGAGTTTCAATGGAATCCAAAGTAGCAAGCTTGTAATGGTCTCCGATACCTGCTGTAAACTTAAAATTGATATCTTGTGTAAGATTGAGCACTTTATATCACTAATATTGCATTCAAAATATTATATAGAAATGAATTTATTCATGAATTGTGGACCATAGGAGTAACCAAGAGTTTCAAAGGAATTGAAAGTAGCAAGCTTGTAATGGTCTCTCATACCTGTTGTATACTTAAACTTTATATCTTGTGTAAGATTGAGCACTTGATATAACTAATATTCCATTGAAAATATTATAAAACACTTTTCAAGAAACCATAACTTTTGGCATATATTATGTAGTAATTTATGTTGCAAGAATAAAAGCTAGAAATTCTAGGTTTTCAATATTTTCTCTTTGTTAATTTTGTTATATTTTGTATTCCATGAAGCTCATTATTATTGAATTAATGCAATAATTGTGTCTCCCGAACCATGAAAACCTAGTTTTTTAGATTAACTCACTTGAGAACAAGGATAGTCACCAGATGTAAATTTACTTGGGAGATTCACTTCACCTCAAAGTAGGGGATTTTCATAACTCTAGTTATTACATTTACCAATCATATTTTGTACTAGGACAATTTCACTGTGTGCAATATTAGCTCCATAGGATGATATATGTTATTAAATTTTTTATTTAGGCTTTGTACTATAATTCTATCACGAGTGTTGAAATTTTGGTCATTAACACAACTCCAGTTACTCAATAGTGACGTTATGAACAATGTTATTAGATCTTTTTTATGCTTTGTACTATAAATTTATCACCATTATTGAAATTTTGGTCATTAGCATGATTTCTCTTACTCAAATTTCACACTATGGCTTGTCCAAATTTCAAGTCATAATGTCAAGCAATTTGTTCAACATGTTGATTTGTTACTTGGAAAACCTCAACATGAGAGATTTCCATGGAATGCTTGAGATTTTCCGATTCCGTGAAATTTTCATAATTTTTCCATGCCATATTTTTCTCTTCTTTGGAAAGTATTTCATCTCCATTCTCCTGGAGAACAGTCTCCTGAAAATTGGCAATCCAAATTCAGTAATGGTGTTCAAGTAATCTCTTCATAAAAGGAGAATATTTTGGTGAAGCATAACATTAGAACTAACCAGAGCTTCAACCTTATTCTCTAGTTGGGTGAGTCACTCTTTCAATTCATCACAATTATTGGAAACATTGTCATTATCATGAAGGTTTAATAGAATTATTGGAACCTATGAACTTGTTTCTTACCACCAACTCTTGGTGCAAGACCCTCCTTTGCTACATGTTTGTTATAGATTTTTTCCTCCATTGTTCCTTGCCAAACCAAGTGATAGGCCTAAAAATGTTTTATTTGTCCAAAGATCGACACATGAAAAGAATCCCCAAAGATCTTGTGTTGGATTACAAGAACCATCAAAAAATATCACATGATTGAGTGTTGGAATATTTTTACCCAATGACCAAGTGCTAGTTGATATTAAAACACACTGGAGATTTTAGTATTTATGTTTATTATTTTTTATATAAATAGAAAATGAAGGATGCAATTTTAAAAGTTTCTAGTGTTTATAAAAAAAAATCAACAAACATTATTATTTGTAATATTTATGTTTATTAATTTTTATATAAATAATTATTATGGGTAGATTTTTATCTAAAAATATATATACTCAATAGTAAAATACTTCTCAAATATTTAATGGAGAAAGTTTTAGATTTGAAATATTAAATATATATTATTAATACTTTTAAATTTAGTTAAATTTATCATGATTTATTTTGTACTTATTTTTATACAATAGATAAGAATACAAAAATTTAGGAGGAATACATATAATATGTAAAAATATTATAATCTTGAAGATGGATCCTAGTTGGGATTCTAAACATCCACAAATGTTCTCTGACACTGGAAAATCCAAAATCCTCTTCAATAATTGATAACCACAGGAGGTTGAAAATAATATATAAAATTGAAATTCTTAGTAAATGAAAATTGTTTCTTAGAAAAAGAAGTTTAATGATAAGGGATTTAAAAAATAATGGTTTTTATGTTTCTCTAATTTATAATCAATAATAATAACTACCACAGTAATAGAAATTAAAATTTGGTAAATGCCAATAAACATCAAAAAATTACATCATGATACATCTCACATTACCAAGATTAAAAAATCATAAAACCTCATTGAAGAAATTATTATTATTTTTAAATAATAATAATAATTATTAATTTAAAAATTAATGTATGAGTTAAAAATATACACATTTAATAAAGCATATAACCATAGAGATTAGCCCCCATTATAACATTTATATTTTTCACTTGTAAATAGACTCTTGCTAATACCATGTGTCTACAAAACAATAATTCAGGTTGATATGACACATTCATGGGACAATTTTTTTAAATTAGTCAATTTACTTAAAATTAGAGATATGAAATAACTACTTTAAAGATAAATCAAATTCTTTGATTTGTGACTGATACTAAAAATATTATAGAAAATTCTACAAATATTAAATCCTTACTATCTATTTGATAATTATTAATAATCAAATTAAATTCCAGAAACATATTCTAAAATAAAGATTTGTAATTAAAAAAAAAAAAAAAATCATTTCAAAGATAATGAATTTTATGTATATTTTAAATTACGATAATTAATTATGAAGAAATTAATTAGAGATGAAATGCACTCTTATAAACCCTTCTATTTAAAAAAAAAACAAACTATAATTAAAAATTTAAAGTTTGAAAACAACATTACCAAGGATAATGAATTTTAAGGATATTTTAATTTAAGATGAGTAATTATGAAGAAATTAATTAGAAGTGAAATGCAATTTTATAAAAGAGATTTTTGAATTAAAATAACCAAGTAAAAGGAAGTTGGAAAAACATCACTTTTAAGGGAATATTTGTGAATTAAAATCCTCAAGTTATGTCAAGGAAGTGAGAGAAAGCTAACAAATCTTGAAAAACAATTTTATTGAGCATTGAAAATATACATTTATATATGAAGCCAAATACTAACTTACCTTGAAAAACTACATTTATATACTAAACTTCATACTAACTTCGCTTTAGTATTACTAAAATTTATACTAAGTTCCTGTCCATAAATTTTTTACTACCTATTTATCATACAAAGTTATTACTATCTGTTCATTTGTGAGATTTTCATTTACTTAAATAAAAAACTCTAAATTTTAATTTAAATCATGAAAATACTTTATGAAGTTCTATGCAGTTGCTCCCGTTTCATTACTACATATTTATCTCTTTTCTTTTGTAAGAATGTAAATCATGAAAATAAACTCTACAGTTAATCCCATTTCATTGATAACAATACAAAAAAGAAAAACTAATATATTGGCTGGCTCATTCTTTTAATAACAAGGAAATACTTTAAAATCAAATAAATATGAGAATGTTGGCAGTCTTATTATTTATTAAAAGACACAAAATAAATATTGTAACTGCATGTATATCCTAAAACTTTCTAAAATTTTCATTTCCTGATATAAACAACCTTGATTTCAATGCAAAAAATGGAAATATTGTAAAGCCCATTGGATGCTATTTCAATTATGAGTATATTTTCTATTTTATATCATATAACCATATTGTTTTTCATTATTGATGGCTATCAATTTCTAATACCCAGGAATGTTTAAAATATTACATACACCCTTTATAAGGGTTTGTATCTAACATAAATCACCATCCTCTGCAACAACCCTTTTCTATCACAACATGTGATGAAATTCAACCAAACCAAAATTTATGTTTTTTTTAAAGTTAAAATACATCTATTATATTATACAAATAAAAATATTACATATCTCTTCCTCCAGACTTGGCAGACCAATTCCAGAGGAAAGTATCAAAATTTTAAACCAGAAAATGGACTGCCCCAGGTGGGGAAACTAGTTCACTAATAGCACAAAATAGATGTTTCCTAGAATGGGAAACCAACATACGCAGTAGTAAAATTTAAACTTAAGTTTTAGAGAGAAGTCTTCCAAAGTATGTTTAGACTAGAGAACGCTACAAAAAACTAGAAAGAGAGAAGTGCACCCTACAATTGAAACTAGTGTGGACCATCATCCTTCTTGTTGGAGTTGGGTTATTCCTCCTCGATCCTGTAAGCACAAAATGATTCTTCATCCTCCTTTCTTAGCGTTTGGCTAGTGACCTGAGGATGTGGCCACCCTGGCGTGTCTAGATAATTGGAGGTGGTCATGAGTTGATTGTTGTCCTCATTCTTATCTCCTTCATCATTGTTTGAGCTTCTACCATCTTTGGAACCAGAATTACTGCTGGTGGAGTGGCTACTACTGGAGGTGCTCTGCACGAGGAGAGCCTTCATCTTGCGATGGATAAATTCTGGCTCCGGTAGGATGGTCGACTTGCATGGTCGCTCTTTGGGCTGAACGTTTGAGGAGGCCGGAGGGGAGACAGGTAGCTACAAGGATAATTGGGTTGAAATATTAACAGGGTCGAGTATTCTAAGCTCCTCCCAGCCCACCGAAGGATTCAATTCCCTTCCCATGATGTGTGATAGAAGTGGTCAGGAGGGGAGGTCATAGTCTCCATCTCTTCTACACTGCATACAATGACGCCTTGTCATGACACATGAAGGAAAAAAAGTGTAGGACAGGGAGGGAGCACTCGACAGCATAGGAGAGGGGATGCCACCACCTAATAATGTCTTGGGAAGGATAAGACATGGTTGAGAAGGGCCATGAACTAGGGGTCGAAAGGAGGAATGGGAGGCATGAACAGATAGCAGAAGGGAGATCTGAATGGAGGCTGAATGAGTGTGGTTAGCAGGCTTAATAGCCATGGTGACAAAATCGAGATCTATTAATGTTCTGCAGCAAGAGGACCTCGTAATGAAGGTGGTGAAGTGTGAATTTAAGACAGACTTGCTTAGGCATTTAAAGTTGAGCGGGTGACCATGTGCGGGTGCGTGGGCTGGACAATTCTCCGGCCACATGGCACCCAGGTGGCCAATCTGATCACAGGAAAGCACCCACATACGGGTAACCAAATTTTATGTATTATTGTTTCATTAACAAAACAATTAATTTAACCTCACCTTCAATAGAAAATGAACAGAGCACGAATAATAACTATATGCCTTTAACATAACATGAAATAAAGAGGATCAACATATTTAGAAGAGCTGACTTTAAACTCATAGCAAGGTGCAATCTCTTGTTCCATTGCTATTAATCCATTGCTACAACTTTAATCAATTATCACAACAGTACCAGCTTCCAAATAGTTAAAATAAGAAAAAAAAGAACCACATATAGCCACTGAATTAGTTTCAAGTACCACATCACAATGTTTTGTATTTAAATCAACTATAACTATACTCCTTTAACATAGCACGGAAAGGTGATTGAGATATTTAGCAGAGCAGAATTTTACCTCACGGCAGTGAGGGGTCTTTTGCTCCATTACTATATCTTTAATCATTATCACAACCACCCTAGTTTATATTTAAAATGAGTAAGTTTATCCAATCATTAGCATTGAACTAGTTTCTTTATCAACATTAATGTGAAAATTAAATAATTATTTATATAAATTACTAATATATTTTTAAATTTTCTTAAACATCGAATAATTACTTATATGGTACTATATTTTTGTATCTTTATTCATTCTCCCTTTCTACGATTGATTATGATTGTAGAGGTTCTCTATATAAATATAGAAAAAAATTAAAAAATTAAGAATCTAATTTTAAAAAAACTCGAATACTTATTAAAAAATCACACTAAAATTACCCAGTGTAGTTCTATTGTTATTTTTCTGGAAGAATTAGTTAAACAATTATGGATCACAGATGTTTACAATCTGAAATTATTATTATTATTAATTATAAAAATAATTAATGTATGAGTTAAACATATACACATTTAAAAACAACATGTGACAATATTCTTAATCATAGAGATTAGCTTCCATTTTATCATTTAGATTTTTTACTTGTAAATAGGCTCTTACTAATACCGCATGCCCATAAAACCATAATTCATGTTCATATGACAATTTTTTTTAATTGATCGATTTATTTAAAAGCACAAAAATGACATAACCACTTTTGAGATAAATCTAAACTTTTGATAAGTGAGTCTACTACTAAAAATATTGCAGAAAATTCCATGAAGATTAGATCCCTACCATCCTTCTGATCATTATTGATAATAAAATAAAAATATAAAATAATAATTATTTCAAGGAATAATGTATTTTAAGTATCTTTTAAGTTAAAAATATTAATTGTGAGGATATTAATTAAAAATGAAATGTACTTTTATAAAAAAGTTTTTTTAATTCAAATAACTAAATAGAGGGAAGAAGGTCTGAAAATCATGGACAAGGAAGACTTGTGAATTATAATATTTAAATAAAAGAGGTGAAAGATAGTTGACAAATCTTGAAAATCAATTTTTTGGAGCTTTGTGAATTGTAATCTTTAAATAAAAGAGGTGAAAGAAAGTTGACAAATCTTGAAAAGCAATTTTGTGGAGCTTTGAGAGTGTAATGTTATATATTGAAGCTCATAATAATTTCTCTTTAGTTAATTTTATTTTTGATATTTTCTTTTCCATTAATACATAACCCTAAATCTTTAATCACAGGAGTACAAACTAGGAATGATAAGATCGGGAGTTTAGTAGAGCTAGATTTTTAATCAATTGTCACATAAGTACCAGTGCATACGCTTCAAAAATAGTTAAAACATGTAGCGAATTGATCACCGCGTACCCATTTATAACTGTAGTTTGTATTTAAAATGGATCACATTACACTTTAAAACCTTTTTGCTACATATGATCAACATCAACAATTATTATTATAATTAATTGAACGTAATTTTGAACATAAATAGTAATGATAAATATAATGTTTTAATATGTAATAGAGAGAAAACCTTTAGCGAAAATTAATTTTACCTGAAGTCTCAGCCGAATTGTTTGCTGTGTTGCCATATCCTGAATCAATAGTTACAATAGTGCCAACAAGAACACTTTATATTATTGTGAAAGCAGAAAAGAAATCACAGATATTGAACATAAGCTCATCCCATCCATGATAACTATTAAAACCAGTCAAAATTCAAAGGCGAAAATGCAAAAACAGAAATATAAGGAAACAAAAACCATAATCTGCAAAAGAAGAAAAGAAAATTAAAATTTGCAATGAGTTGCAACTTGAAAAAATCAAAGCAGTTGTTGCAATTCATCATCAGAAATTTGGTAGAACGAAAGTTTTGGCACCACTGTTACCCTAATCCATCTACATGTTGGCAATGAAATTAGGTGGCTCTGTTTAAATAGACATACGAGGTTAAATTTTTTTTTTTTATCGCATTTCCATTTGCATCTGATTCGAATTTCGCTGAGATTCTCTGCGTTCTAGTTCGCTGCCAAGATAATCCTCGCCATTTAATTATTCCAATTTAACTAGTTCATCGTTGAATTGGATACTTCACTTTTCAACTTTGTTTGTCTTTTGGCTTGATTTGTAAGTGCTAGATAATTATATTTAATTAAAAATAAAAATCGTTATTTTGAATATTATTAAATATTAAAATTTTTATTTCATCTCATCTCATCGCTCAAATTAAATTAATTTCTATACATTATTATTAATATTACTCATCTTTTTACTAATATTTTTATATATTACAACATCTAAATCATCCATAATATAATTAGATGGATAAAGTGATATTTGATGTAAAAATAGACTTCAACAAAGTATTAAATACAACTTAAGATGATTTGATTTCCTTGGTAAATAGATATACTCAACATAACCATAGGTTTGAATCTTTGACAATTAATAATGTTGGTTGTTCAAATTAAAAATATTTCAAATAATCCCATGGAAATATAAATATAATTTAGAAATGAGAATAGTGAGCTTCTCATATAAAACTAGTTTAATGAGGTGATCAACATGCTTACCGTGAATTTCATTTCATCCAACTTAGTTTCTCATTGGAATATGTATTTTCCAACATTAATTTCTAAGCATAAGATGCGTAATACAACGTCAAAGGAATTATCTTTGAGTTTTCATATCCTCTAGTTTTCTGTGACTATCTCAAACACATGAACCTTCAATGGGTGTCTCATAAACTTGAATGTCTTTTTTTTTTTCTCTCAGAAAATGAATGATGCTTTCATTGAAGATGAGATTTGTGACAACTAGGATTGGGCATATTTAATTCGGTCATGGTTATCGCTTCAATAAAATTAAATAAATTTTTTTTTTCTCATTTTTTCCATGTTAGATTAATTTTGGCTATGTGATAAATTCACGTCAAGCTTTCTTTTACCAATGGGTTTTTTCATGGCAGTATTTCTTGTAATATAGTCTATTTCATGCCTTGATTACTTTCATGACCCTATAGCTATGCTTACATTTCCTCAAAGAAATAAGGATATGCGTACCATATTAATGCATTTATTCAAATTTGAAGTCTTGCAGAACTTTGGTGCAACCATAAGAGATCTTTCTCTTTTGGCAAATCACTGGAAGATTGTAGACTTCACACAACCTTACCTAGAATCAAGCCTAGATGGTGTGGTTCTTTTAAGAGATAAAATCCAATGGATGGGAATTTTTACATCAATTTACGTTGGAGATGAGATGTATCATTGCTGCATTTTTCTTATTAATTGATTTATGAATTGTGGAGCATAGGAGTAACCAAGAGTTTCAAGGAAATCCAAAGTAGCAAGCTTGTAATGGTCTCTGATACCTATTGTAAACTTGAACTTTATATCTTGTGTAAGATTGAGCACTTTATATAACTAATATTGCATTGAAAATATTATATAGAAATTAATTTATTTATGAATTGTTCACCATAGGAGTAACCAAGTGTTTCAAAGGAATAAAGTAGCAAGCTTGTAATGGTCTCTGATACCTGTTGTAAACTTAAAATTTATATTTTGTGTAAGATTGAGCACTTGATATAACTAATATTGCATTGAAAATATCATATAACACTTGCCAAGAAACCATAATTTTTGGCATATATTATGTAATAATTTATGCTACAAGAATAAAAGCTGGAAATTCTAGGTTTACAATATTTTCTTTGTGTTAATTGTGTTGTATTTTGTATTCCATGAAGCTCATTAATATTGAATTAATGCAATAAGTGTGTCTCCAAAATGTGAAAATCTAGTTATTGCGATTAACTCACTTGAGAACAGGAATAGTCACCACATGCAAATTTACTTGGGAGATTCACTTCACTTCAAACTAGGGGATTTTCATAACTCTGGTTATTACATTTACCAGTCATATTTTGTACTAGGACAATGTAATTTTGTGCAATATTAGCCCCATAGGATGATATATGTTATTATATTTTTTATTTAGGCTTTGTACTATAACTCTGTCATGAGTGTTGAAATTTTGGTCGTTAACATGGCTCTAGTTACTCAACTGTGACGCTGTGAACAATGTTATTAGATTTTTTATTTATGATTTGTACTATAACTTTGACACCATTATTGAAATTTTGGTCATTAGCATGATTTCTCTTACTCAAATTTCACATTGTGGCTTGTCCTAAATTCAAGTCGTAATTTCCAGCATTTTGTTCAACATGTTGATTTGTTACTTGGACCATCTCAACACGAGAGATTTCCATTGATTGCTTGAGATTTTCCAATTCTGAACAATTTCTCCATTCCGTATTTTTCTCTTCTTTGGAAAGTATTTCATCTTAGTTCTCCTGGAGAAGAATCTCCTTAAAATTGGCAATCCAACCTGAGTAAAGGTGTGCAAGTAATCTCTTCATAAAAGGAGAATATATTGGTGAAGCATAGCATTAGAACTAACTAGAGCTTCAACCCTATTCTCTAGTTGGGTGAGTCACTCTTTCAATTCATCAAAATTATTGGCAACATTGTCATTATCTTCAAGGTTAATAGAATTAAAACTATAATTCCTCTTAGTCAGGAATCTATGAACTTGTTTCTTACCACCAACTCTTGGTGCAAGACCCTCCTTTGCTACATGTTGCTTATAGATTTTTTCCTCCATTGCTCCTTGCCAAACAAATTGATAGGCCTAAACATGCTTTGTCTGTCCAAAGATCCACACACGAAAAAAATCCTGAAAGATCATGTGTTGGATTACAGGAACCATCAACAATTATCATGTGTTGGATTACATGAAAAATCCTTACCATCTATTTGATAATTACTAATAATCAAATTAAATTCCAGAAACATATTCTAAAATAAATATTTGTAATTAAAAAAAAAAAATCATTTCAAACATAATGAATTTTATGTATATTTTAAATTAAGATAATTAATTATGAAGAAATTAATTAGATATAAAATGCACTGTTCTAAACCCTTCTAATTTAAGATGAGTAATTATGAAGAAATTAATTAGAAATGAAATTCACTTTTATAAAAGAGATTTCTGAATTAAAATAACTAAGTAAAAGGAAGTCGGAAAAACATCACTTTTAAGGGAATATTTGTGAATTAAAATCCTCAAGTCAAGTCAAGGAAGTGAGAGAAAGCTAACAAATCTTGAAAAACAATTTTATTGAGCATTGAAAATATACATTTATATATGAAGCCAAATACTAACCTGCCTTGAAAAAATACATTTATATACTAAACTTCATACTAACTTCACTTTAGTATTACTAAAATTTTTACTAACTTCCTGTCAATAGATTTTTTACTACCTATTTAACTTACAAAATTCTTACTATCTATTTGTCTCACAATTTCATTTGTGAGCTTTTCATTTACTATATACACAACTCTAGATTTTGATTTAAATCATGAAAATACTCTATGAAGTTATGCAAATCATTAAAATACACTCTGTAGTTGATCCCATTTCATTGATAACAATATAAAAAATAAAAAATAGTATATTAGTTGGCTCATTCTTTCAATAACAAGGAAAAACTTTAAAATCAAATAAATATGATAATGTTGGGAGGCTTATTATTTATTAAAAGACACAAAATAAATATTGTAACTGCCTATTTATCTTAATACTTTCTAAGCTTACTGCCTGTTTATCTTAAGACTTTCTAAGCTTTTCATTTCCCCATATAAACAACCTTGATTTCAATGCAAAACATGGAAATATTGTAAAGCCCATTGGATGCTATTTCAATTATGAGTATATTTTCTATTTTATATCATCTAACAATTGTGTTTTTCATTATAGGTGGCTATCAATTTCTAAGACCCAGGAATGTTTAAAATATTACATATCCATTTATGAGTGTTTGTATCTAACATAAATCACCATCCGCTCCAACAACCCTTTTCTATGGCAGCATGTGATGAAATTCAACCAAACCAAAATTTACATTTTTTTTCTAAGTTAGACTACATATATTATATTATACAGAGAAAAATATTACATATTTCTTCCTCCAGACTTTGCAAGCCAATTCCAGAGGGAAGTATCAAGATTTTAAACTAGAAAATGGATTACCTTAGTTGGGGAAACTAGCTCACCAGTAGCATAAAATAGACACTGCCCAGAATGGGAAACCAACATACACAGTAGAAAAATTTAAACTTAAGTTTGAGAGCAAAGTCTTCCAAAGAATGTTTATACTAGAGAACACTACAAAAACTCTAGAAAGAGAGAAGTGCACTCTGCAATTGGAACTAGTGTGGACCATAATTCTTCTTGTTGGAGTTGGGTTATTCCTCCTCGATCCTGCAAGCATAGAATGAGTGTTCATCCTCCTCTTTTATCATGTGGCTAGTGACCTGAGGATGTGGTGACCCCAACGTGTCTGGCTAATTGGAGGTGGTCATGAGCTGAATTTTTTCCTCATTCTTATCTCCTTCATCGCTGTTAAGCGTCTACCATCGTCAGAAACCGAATTGCTACTGGTGGCGTGGCTACTACTGGAGGCACTCTGCACAGGGAGAGCCTTCATTTTGTGAGGGATAAATTTCGTCTCAGGCAGGATGGTTGACTTGTGTGGTCGCTTTTAGGGCCGAATGCTTGAGGAGGCCAAATGGGAGACAGGTAGCTGCGAGGATAATTTGGCTAAAATATTAATAGGGTCGAATCTTCTCGGCTCCTCCCAGCCCACCGAAAGATTCAGTTCCCTGCCCATGGCATGTGGTAGAGGTAGTCTGGAGGGGAGGTTGTGGCCACCATCTATTCTACGCCGCATACGGTGATGCGTTGGCATGACACGCGAAGGAACAGAAGTGCAAGACGGGGAGGTAGCGCTCGGCAGCACATGAGACGAGATGCAACCACCTGAGAATGTCCTGGGAAGGCTGAGACGGGGCGGAGCAGGGCCAATAACCAGGGGTCGAAAGGAGGAATGGGAGGCATCCACATATAACATAAAGGAGAATGAGCGTGGGTAGCAAGCTTAATAGCCATGGTGACGGAATCAAAAGCTCTTTATGCTCTATAGCAGGAGGACCTCGTAATGAAGGTGGCGAAGTGTGAATTTAAGACAGGCTTGCTCGAGCATTTAACGTTGAGCGAGTGACCATGTGCGAGCGTGTGGGCTGGACAGTTATCCTGCCACATGGTACCCAGGTGGCCCCTCCGATCACGGCAAAGCACCCGCATCTCGATAACCAAAATTTACGTATTATTGTTTCATTAACAAAACAATTAATTTAACCTCACCTTCAATAGAAAATGAACAGAGCATGAATAATAACTATACACCTTTAACATAACATGAAAGAAAGAGGATCGACATATTTATAAGAGTTGAATTTAAACTAATAGCAAGGTGCATCGCTTGTTCCATTGCTATTGCTCCATTTCTACAACTTTAGTCAATTATCACAACAGTACCAGCTTCCAAATAGTTAAAATAAGAAAAAAAAAGAACCACATATAGCCACTGAATTAGTTTCAAGTACCACATCACATTCTTTTGTATTTATTTCAACTATAACTATACTCCTTTAACATAGCACGAAAGAAAGGTGATCCAGATATTTAGCAGAGCTGAATTTACCTGACAATAGCGAGGGGTCTTTTCCTCCATTACTAGATCTTTAATCATTATCACAATAGTACCATATTCAAAATAGTTAAAATAGGGGAAAAAAACACCACATATAGCTAGTGAATTAGTTTAAAGTACCACATCACAGTAGCTTATAATTAAAATCAATCATATTTAAGATGAGTAAGTTTATCCAATCATTAGCATTGAACTAGTTTCTTTATCAACATTTATGAGAAAATTAAATAATTATTTATATAAATTACTAATATATTTTTATATTTTCTTAGGTATAAAATAATTACTTATATGGTAATATATTTGTGTACCTTTATTCATTCTCCCTTTCTACGATTGATTATGATTATAGAGGCTCTCTATAGAGAGATAGAAAATAATTAAAAAATTAAGAATCTAATTTTAAAAAGATTCGAATGCTTATTAAAAAATCACACTAAAATTACCGAGTGTAGTTCTATTGTTATTTTTCCGGAAGAATTAGTTAAACAATTATGGATCAAAGATGTTTACAATCTGAAATTATTATTATTATTAATTGTAAAAGGAATTAATGTATGAGTTAAACATATACACATTTAAAAACAACATGAAACAATATTCTTAATCCTAGAGATTAGCCTCCATTTTATCATTTAGATTTTTTACTTGTAAAGAGGCTCTCACTAATACCACATGCCCATAAAACCATAATTCATGTTCATATGACAATTTTTTTTTAAAAGATCAATTTATTTAAAAGCACAAAGATGACATAACCACTTTTGAGATAAATCTAAACTTTTGATAAGTGACTCTACTACTAAAAATATTATAAAAAATTCCACGAAAATTAGATCCCTACAATCCTCCTAATCATTAGTGATAATTAAATAAAAATCTAAAATAATAATTATTTCAAGGAATAATGTATTTTAAGTATCTTTTAAATAAAAAAGATTAATTGTGAGAAAATTAATTAAAAACAAAATGTACTCTTATAAAAAACTTTTTTGAATTCAAATAACTAAATAGAAGGAATGTCTGAAAATCATGGACACAGAAGACTTAAGAATTATAATCTTTAAATAAAAAATGTGAGATAAAATTAACAAATCTTGAAAAGCAATTTTGTGGAGCTTTAGAGTGTAAAGTTATATATTGAAGCTCATAATAACCTCTCTTTATTTAATTTTATTTTTTATATTTTCTTTTCCATAAATACATAAGCCTAAACCTTTAATCACAGGAGTACAAACCGGGAATGAGATCGGGATCGGGAGTTTAGTAGAGCTAGATTATTAATCAATTGTCACACGAGTACCAGTGCATACATTTCAAAAATAGTTAAAACATGTAGCGAATTGATCACCACATACCTATTTATCACCATAGTTTGTATTTAAAATCGATCACATTCCACTTCAAAAACCTTTTGCTACAGATGATCAACATCAACAATCATTATTATAATTAATTAAATGTAATTTTGAACATAAATAGTAATGATAACTATAATATGTTCAACAATCATTATTATAATTAATTGAATGTAATTTTAAACATAAATAGTAATGATAAATATAATATTTGAACATGTTATAGAGAGGAAGGCTTTAGCGGAAATTAATTTCACCTAAAGTCTCAGCCAAATTGTTTACTATATTGCCATATCCTGAATGAATTAATAGCTACAATAGTGCCAACAAGAATACTTTATATTTTTGTGAAAGCGGAAAAGAACTCACATATATCGAACATAAGCCCCATCCCATCCAAGATAACTATTAAAACCAGTGAAAATTCATGGGTGAAAATGCCAAAACAGAAATATAAGGAAACAAAAACCATAATCTGCAGAAGAAGAAAGGAAAATTAAAAGTTGCAATTCGTTGCAACTTGAAAAAATCAAAGCAGTCGTTGCAATTCATCATCAGAAATTTGGTAGAACCAAAGTTTTGGCACCACACGTTACCCTAATCCATCTACATGTTGGCAATGAAATTAAGGTGCCTCTATTTAAATAGACATACATCCGAGGACTTTAAATTGAGGACTTTATGCAAAACTGGACTGGACAGAAATCCGTATCATCCGAGGTGTATCATCAGAAATTCGACATAAGACAACTTGATAGAGTTTCTGGATTTTCGGAAGAAGTTTCGAAGGGTACGCCAAAGATCTTCAAATATTTGGAGGCAATCTTTTCCACCTTGCAACCTGGAATCCATCACCTCCGTAGATACGATAATCGCATTTCTTTGGAGCTGCGCAGCTTTTCTGTTCACACAGAAGCAGGCTACGGTAATGCTGGTGCTGCAGGGGTTTCACAAATAAATCTGGCACATGAGCCCGAAACGTTCATTCCCCAGGCTGCAGGTTCGCTTTCTGCTCTTACCTTTCGTGGTCTCGTCTGAGCTGCACGCGGATTGATCCATTAACGGATCGACTTAATCTTTGACGATTTTGGGGTATTGCATAAGGGAGTCGCATAGTCGCAAACTAGGAACACTGAATTAGTTAGCCGATCTGCGACTTAGAGACCCAGGCAGACGTCAAATCAAACATCTAATGAGTCGCAAGGTTGCGTAAAGGAGTCGCATAGTAGCAAATCTACGAATACAACATTAATTAGCCACTCTGCGACTTAGCGACCCACGCAGAGGTCGCATCTCCCGTCTTCTTGGCTGATACTTCCCAATACAACTGAGGGATTAGATGGAATGTGCGAATTCCTTGGCTTTAGGATGATACAGTCAGATGGTTAATGCAGCCACAGTCGATTAATGACATTGAACTTTATCTTGATGCAGTAGCGGCCAAACTGTGCTCTGACCATAACCTCATATGACACATCGCTGAAATGTAAGAAGCCGCTCCACACAAGCGTGTAGGTTGTAACAACAAGAGATTATGGTTTACAGAGGACTTGGAGAACGTGGAACATAAGAACTCTTCTGAGGACAAGGGATGGTGTCAATTTTTTATTATTTGCAGTCCGTCTGAGAGTATGAAGATACGTGTTTGCTAAAGGTGGTTTCGTTCGCGAGAGATTCGTCCTGCCTGTGACATTTCCATCTCCAGGAGTCTGCAGTTCATGCAGATGGATAAAGATTTGATGGGAAGGTGACAAGATATATTAACGACAATGCAAGCAATAATGTGTGGAATCACTGACGAGAGATATTTTGAAAATAGCTTGCTATTGGGTTAGCAATCCAAGGTGCTTTTCTCTTCGTATTTCTTTGGAGCTGCGCAACTTTCCGGTTCACACAGAAACAAGCTACAGTAATGCTGGTGCTACAGGGGTTTCACATATAAATCTGGCACATGAGCCTGAAACGTTCATTCCCCAGGCTGCAGGTCCGCTTTCTGCTCTTACCTTTCGTGGTGTCGTCTGAGCTAAACGCGGATTGATTCATTAACAGATCGACTTAAACTTTGACCATTTCGAGGTATTGCATAAGGGAGTCGCATAGTCGCAAACAACGAACACTGAATTAGTTAACCGCTCTGCGACTTAGCGACTTAGGCAGACCAAATCAACATCTACTGAGTCGCAAGCTTGCGTAAAAGAGTCGCATAGTCGCAAATCTACGAATACGGCATTAATTAGCCACTCTGCGACTTAGCGACCCACGCAGAGGTCGCATCTCTTGTCTTCTTGGCCGATACTCCCCAATGCGACTGAGCGATTAGAAGGAATGTGCGACTTCCTTGGCTTTAGGATTAATGCAACCACAATCAGTTAATGGAGACAATCTACTACCTTGTCAGTATTGAACTAGTTTTAGATCAAGCAGTGGTAGGCTAATTTCTGAATTGTAGGCTAAATGAACCACCTGCACATAGCCACAAAATAAGACATCTATTCCACGAACTTCACAATTCCATGAAGCTGCAGTTCGCAATAGACAATTCCACGAAGCTGTGAGTCTTTGAATGTCTCCCAATTTTGTTGGATTATGAGGAGGAACAAAGAGAGGTCATTATTAATATGGGATTGCATATTTTATATTTGATTAAGTTCTTGTATCGGGCCCCCATATTTCATCAACGGAATTCATTTTCTTGATGGGCAAGAACTCTGGTAATCTTTTTTTGAATTCTTTCTTGAATTCCTTCTCGTTAGGATCAAGAAACAAAGATCTATTGAATTGAAATCAGGAACAAAAAAACTATGTAGAATTTGATTAAGAAACACCATTTATTGAATTGAAGTCTGGAACAAGAGCCCATTTATTGAATTGAAGTCTGGAACAAGAAAACTCTGCATGATTCAAGAAACAAAGATAAATTGAATCGAAATCAGGAACAAGAAAACTCTGCAGGATTTGATTTAGAATTCAGTGAACAGAGAATGAGACCATGAGTGCTAAAATCAAAAGAGATGATAAGATAGAGGATCAGGGAAGTAATAGTCAAGGTATATATACAAATCAAGAACATCCTCACACAGGTGCACAACAAGGATTACACTAGAGAAAGAACCCTTATAAAGACAGATGTTATAAACCTGCCACCTCTGTAAAACAAATATTTTTAGAACACAATGTTCTTTGGAATAAAGTGTCAGGACTACAGAAACGAGCTTTGATTGGCAGGTGGCTATTTCCAAAGGATCTTTCTGTAGATATGACGGAATGGGTTAAATCAAACTGGACACCAATATTGAGATACACTCCCAAAGTAAGCAGAATGATGAGGAACTGGTTTAGTGTGCATTTCCTGCATGAAGAGGATTGCAAAAAGATCATGAATCAAACTTGGGTTAAAGGAAGAAGCTTCATTCAATTGCTCCCATGGTATTTGGGATTTAACCCTGTTATAAATGCTCCAAAGAGAAATTGTATTTGGCTAAAACTACCAGGCTTGTCGCTCGAATTCTGGACTTTAAAGACCTTACAAGCTATTGGAAACTTGATTGGGATAACAAAGTATCTGGACCCCCAATGTATTGTGCAGCGAACAAGAAAATAACTTGGATATTAGTTGAAGTCACTCTGCAAGGAGTATTGCCATATGATGTGGATCTCATTTGGGGACAACAAACTCATCGCCAAAGAATAGACTACTAGGGCATCCCATTTAGATGCCTAATTTTCCATCACACGGGTCATCTACAAAAAACATGTCCAATGCGTTACTGGAGAAGGGATCGTTGCAGAGAAGGCAGACAGCTAACAAGATGGAAAAAACAACAAAAGGGAAATGGCTCTGATTATGGTAAGACAACTCCCCTTTCCAACAACTCTGTTAAATCAACATCATCTGATTTTCATTGTACTTTTAAGAAGATTAATAAGACCAGGAATAAATCTGATAACCTGGACATTTCTCTCTCTCAAAATCATCTCCATCTCATAATTCCATCCCACCACACTATGAAATTCCACTTGATGAACCACAGGGAGTTATAATATCACATCTTCACACCTCGCCATGGCATCTGCTCACATTCGAAGTGTTAGAGGTGTCTCCTTCTATGCCACCACTTGAGCAAGCCTCTCCAACTTCTCCAATTGAACCGATTCCATCACTTTGTCCAGAATCACCTAAAAATATTATACCGATTCCTCCACTTTGTTCACAATCACCTAAAAATATTGTTGACAGCGACTTAGAGGCAATTCTACACAACCCTTTGCTAGATTTAGCAGCACTAAAAATATATAGAAAACCATCTACTTCTTTTGGTCTACATATTTCTCCAGAATCGGATAAAAATATTACTATTCGAAAAACCTCAAAAAATGGATCCAGACATTTTAGGGGTCGAATGAAAACAAAGTCATTGTTTCAGGGTGAATTGAATGACCTACATGATGTGCCAATTGTGTCATCAGCTGATCTTCGGGGCCTTAGAGCGGGCAGCCCCAGTACATCTCGAATATGATGACTATCTTATCCTTAAATATCAGAGGGACAGGCGAATCCTCAAAAAAACTCTGCCTGAATAAAATGTTCTCTGATTTTCTGCCTTCGATGATTCTTCTCTAGGAGACTTTATGTAGTAGGACCGTTGCAATAGATGTAATTCTTAAGATCAAACCAAACTGCAACGTTGTCAGGGTGGACACGGAATACAGGTCAAGGGGATTAATAGAAGCATGGGATCCTTCCATTTTTAGCCTTAGAGCTTACAATTTTTTTGGAGGTATTCTACTCTATGGAAATATCAGAGGGTTGGGGGAAAAAATTCATATCTTTAATCTATATGCTCCATGTAAAAATCAAGCCTCCTTCTGGGATCGAATGGATCAATCCGGTATATTGAATATCAAATATATAATGATTATTGGGGACTATAATGCTTCTCTCTCGATGGATGAGTCTTGGGGTGACAAGGCACGGAGGGATCCTTTGGCTGATAATATTGGAAAAATATTCTTGGATTTGAGCTTCATCGACATCAAGCCATCTTCTCTTGTCCCTACATGGACGAATAGACGCAGTGGCCACAATTTCATCGGCAAAGGTCTTACCGAATTATGATGAAGGTCCTCTAAATACAATGCTGGGAAATGTCAGAACATCGGTTTTCCCTTCATTCTCATCTGATCATATGGCTATCTCATTAACGTGGAAACGGGGGGAGAGGACGAGTGGAATCCCCTTTAAATTCAATGGAATTCGGTTACAAGATCCGCATTCAATAAACTGGTGATCGAATTTTGGAATCAGGAGGATAATGTCTCCGGTCTCGATGGATGGAGAAAATTCGCAGGTAAGCTGCACAGACTAAAATCTATTGTAAAGACTTGGTAGAAGGATAAGAAATTCAGTCTTGATAAAGAGCTCAGGGACAATGAAAATAAAACTCAACAAATATTTAAACAAATGAAAGATTCGGCACCTGATTCTTTAACATTTTTCACTCTCAAAATGCTAGAGACAAGAAAGGTTGAAATACTAAGGATACAAGAAACAACATGGAAATTAAAAAGCAGAGTGAAATGGCTGAAAGAGGGTGACCTTAATACTAAGTTTTTTCACAATTGTGCCAACAGACACAGGAACAAAAACTCTATCTAGAATATTAAGGCGGTTGATGGCTTGATGAAGTATACAAGTTCTGAAATACAAATCGAGGCATTCAAATATTTTTCTGACTTTTATAAAGCTAATAATGAGATTGACTCGCTAAATCAAACATGGCTTTTACATCACTTACCAATTATGTTTGACCAAGAAGCAAATGAAATCTTGGAAGCAAAGATAACCAAGAAAGAGATTGAATCAGCTCTAAAGGGAATTTCCTAGGACAAAAGTCCTAGCCCGGATGGCTGGCCGACCAAATTTTACTCACACTTCTCTGATTTAATGGTGGATGAGATCCTCACGGTGGCCGAACAGATTAGAGTAATGGGTATTTTTCCTGCTGATATGAATTCAAATTTTCTAACTATCATTGCAAAATTTTCTTCCCCTAAATAGTTCTCAGACTATAGGCCTATTGCACTTTGTAATGTAATATACAAGTTAAATTCTAAAATAATCACAAACAGAATCCGATCAACCTTATCTTGTAGGATCTCAAAAGAGCAATTTGGATTTCTAGGTGGAAGTTCCATAAATGACGTAATTGTGATTGCTCAAGAGACTCTTCATTTGATTCACACAAACAAATCTGAGGCCTGTTTCTCAATGAGGTCTCTCAGGTGGGTTATGGCCTGTATCACCTCTGTGCAATATGCAGTCCTCATAAATGGTATTCCAACTACATTCTTTGGAGCTAAAAGGGTTTTGAGGCAAGGATGTTAATTATTCCCCCTCATTTTTATTCTAATCATGGACTGCTTCAGCAATGTTATGAAGATGGCAGAGGAATGAAGCTACTTTAAAGGTCTACCTTTCTCCCCTTCGATAACTATCATGCACTCACTATTTGATGATGATTTATTACTATTCAATATGCTCAACAGAGATCAGTGGTTTTACTTACACTAGATCCTCATCCGATTTCAGCATGCCTCTGGGCTCTGCATCAACAATGACAAATCCCTTCTTATATACAACGAGGGTGACATGGAGGAAATAAAATTCATAGCAGCTTTTATGGGAAAAAACAGATGACATATTTGTAAGGGACTCACCTACCTAGGATTTACACTAAAGGCATGCTCTTATACTACTGCTGACTGGATCTGGCTTATCAAAAAGTTCAGCAACAAGATAAACAAGTGGTAAAATAGATCACTTTCGATGGGAGGTAGATACATATTGATAATGGTTGTTCTATCACAATATGTTGTCTGCTGAACGCACCTTTACTTCCTCCCGGCATACACAGTAAACAAAATCAATTCTATGATTGAAAACTTCCTATGGGGTTCATCTCCTGATCACACCAACATACATCTTTGCAAATTGAGCGAAATATCGGTTCCGAAAAGAAATGGATGTTGGGGATTACTAAACATTAGGTCTTTCGCCAATGATTTATTGATAAAATCCCTTTGGCGCACTCTTAATTGTGATGGATAATGGTCGAGCATCATCAAACTTAAATACATGCAGAGTGACCCATTAAAGCTTCTTTATTCGGGTGGATCTATCAAGGCACGTTGGGCATCTGCAATTTGGATCAGTTTTTGCAAGACCATGCCCTTGCTGAGTCAAAGACTTGCGTGGAAATTTGGGAATGGCCGTAATATTTTCATTGGTATTGAGAGGATATTTTCATCCTCTAAATAATATCAGATAGATGAACACTTATTACATAGATTGCAACAGATAGGCATATTTACTTTACCGGACGTTATCCTTTGCTAGTCCCTTGATGCTCCCATTTGGAAATCCGCTGATAGGCTGGGCATATATGGAATTGATTTACTGGCATGGAACGAGTATAAAAAATTTCTACAAGGACTGGGACTATCATATAATAGAAATGGTGACCAACTGACTTGGAATGGAAGAAGATCTGGATCAGGCTTAATTGTGAAGGACATTTATGAAAATCTCATTAAGCCAAATCCTTCTGCTGCACCGTCTCACTTCTACTTTAGCTAGCACCTAAATATTCCAAACAAGATTGTATTATTTAACTAGCTATTATGGAAAAATAAAATATTGACTTGGGATGTTTTATGTAGGTGGGGATTTATGGGCCCTGGAAGATGCCCCTTCTGTCGATTGCAGGAAGAAACCTCATCACATCTCTTTTTTACCTGCCCTTTCAGCCTTTTGATTGGGATGCATTTCTCAGGTGTTATTCACAATTCATCTTGGCAACCTTCCGATTGTATACAATCTATTACATCATGGGCTGGAGTCGCATATCCATTAAACACTACACCTTTCTATGTTATATGGGAAATCTAGATTGCCAGAAATCGATGTATTTTTGAAGATTCCCCTTCTCACTCTGCCTTGATGATTAAGGATATCTCGACTTGGATCAATATCAATTCATGTATCGTCTCTGATGTAAAAGATCTTTCTGGACGAATTATACCTCATCAGATCATTCTCCCAACATTATTTTTTTGATGGTGCACCCATCAATGGAATATGCGGTTGCAGGGCTTGGATTCGTCTTCACAACAATGACCACTATCAAATCTATTAGAACGGGGGCTCTGGCTCAAACAAAAAGGCTGAAATTATGGCACTCTGGGGAGGTCTGTATATTGCATATAATCTAAAACTCTTAGACATATATATATACAAAGACTCGAAGATTACTATAAATGGGATCAATGATCGTTGTAATCTGCAAATCCATCGCTGCTTTGGTTGGATTCAGAGAATTAGAAACATTCTGCAAACATTTCAGTCATATAGTATTGAACACATCTATAGAGATTTGAATACTAGAGTTGAGAAGTTATCGAAGAAAGGACTGGACAGTACTTCTGGAGAGTTTCATATTCATCTCTACAGGGGTTCCCTTTGCCTCGACACTCAGATACTCCCTATTCCTTAACAGTCAACAGATGATGGGGACCTTCTTCTGAAAGCGAGCCTGTTTTTTAATTTGTTTCTTCGATGTTGGGTGAAAGCGAGCCTTCTTCTGCAAGCGAGGCTCTTGGTGGCTTCTTGGAATTGAATCTATTCTTGGCATTGCTTCATTAGATAGGATTCATTCTGAATCTCGTTTTTTCTTCATTTAGGCATCTCAGAGATCAGTCTCAAAGATCACAGAGTATCTAAGTTTCAGATGTTTTTTGTATTGTGAGGCATTGAATTCCAGTAAAATCGGAGGCCATTATGAGATTTTTTATTCATGGGCTGTTATGGTAAATGCTTAGAGAATGTTTAGAGGATTGGGTTTCCAATTGCTGGATTCTTCGAGACTAAATTTGGGTCTAATGTCTTATGATGTAATCACTTGTTTTTTATTGAATATAAACTATAATACTACAGCATTTTTTTCTTACTGAAAAAAAAATAAACATACATCCATACATGAATTAAAAAATATTTTGAACGGTTAGCACAAACCTTGAGTTCGACCAACTTCGGAAATATTTTGTACGAATTCATTCAATGCAATTACCACCGTTAGTTTCTGCTTTTTGTATCATGTTAAAAGTTGTGAGTTGGTGCTTTTTTAATGAGGTTAAAGGAAAATTTATCCTCATTTTGTTCTTTTCTATGAGGTTAAAAGAAAATTTATCATAATTTTGTGTTTTTTAAGGAGGTTAAAAGAAAATTTATTGTGAGTTCCTGTGTTAAAAGAAAATTTATTGTAATTTTCTGTTTTTTTAATGAAGTTAATTTTTTATTTTATTTTTAAATTTTTTTTATCGTAACATTCTACATCTTTCTTTTTTACGAGGTTAATTTTTTTTTTATCGCATTTTCATTTGCATCTGATTCGAATTTCGCTGAGATTCTCTGCGTTCTAGTTCGCTGCCAAGATAATCCCCGCCATTTAATTATTCCAATTTAACTAGTTTATTGTTGAATTGGATACTTGACTTTTCAAATTTGTTTGCTTTTTTGGGTTGATTTGTAAGTGCTAGATAATTTATATTTAAATAAAAATAAAAAATCGTTATATTTAATATTATTAAATATAAAAATTTTTATTTCAACTCATCACCTAAAGTAAACTAATCTCTCTATATTATTATTAATATTACTAATCCTTTTATATATTATTCTTAATATTATTGTCATTATTAAATATTTCAACAATGAAATTGTATAGTTGTTAAATGAATATTCCATGAAGATTAGATTCTTACCATCCTTTTAATTATTAATGATAATTAAATAAAAATCTAAAATAATAATTATTTCAAGGAATAATGTATTTTAATTATCTTTTAAGTGAAAAAGATTAATTGTAAGGAAAATAATTTTTTTTTAAAAGTACTCTTATAAAAAAGCTTTTTGAATTGAAATAACTAAATAGAAGGAAGAAGACCTGAAAATTATGGACTTGTGAATTATAATCTTTAAATGAAAGTGGTGAGAGAGAGTTGAAAAATCCACAAAAGAAATTTTGTGGAACATTGAGAGTGTAAAGTTATATATTGAAGCTCATAATAATTTTTCTTAGTTAATTTTATTTGCGATATTTTCTTTTCCATAAATACATAACTCTAAATTTTAATCTAAATCATGAAAATACTCTATAAATGAAAAGTAAATCCGATTTCATTAGTCATAAATGCAATAACAAACAAACTAGCATACTAGCTGACTCATTTTTTTTTTTTAATAATTACACACACTTGCCAAACCTCGTACTATCATGAACTTACCACTGCCTCATGATCTCACAGCTTCACTTCTCCCATACACAATCTTAGATTTCAATCTATATTGAAGAAATACTTTAAAATGCTGTTTCGAATGAAAGGAAAAGAAATCTGGCTCGCTCATTGTTTTATGAAAGGATGCGCAATAAATATTTCTTTATTAAAGAACACCAAAATGTTGAAGTTCTGGCTAGGTTCATTTCTAATTTTTTCATTTCCTGCTTAAATTTCCATGGAAGGCATGGATATACTGTACTGTGGCATTGGTTTTTATTTCACTTATAGGATTACGAAAATTTGGAGTATATTTTCTGTTTTAGATCATCTCACTATTATTTTTCTTTTATAGCTCGCTATAAATTTGTAAAACTCAAGAATGTTTAAAATGTAAAATACTCATTTATTAGAGTTTGTATCTAACATAAATCATCATCCTCAACAACAACCCTCAACATCCGTGATCTGATTCAATCAAACCAAAATTCGCTTGTTACTGTTTCATTAAAATAACAATTAATTTAACGTAAACTTTTACTAAAAAATGAACAGCTAATTTAACCTAAACTTCAAGAGAGTATGAAAAAGAAATGATAACTATAATCTAGATTATAACATAACATGAAAGAAAGAGTAACGAAATCTTTGGCAAGCGAGGTTGTTTCCCTCACGTACTCCCTTCCCTGGATGTATCCTTCGGAGGGGTATATGAGCCGGTTTATCCATAGGTTTACTCTGGTTCCTAGAATTAAGTAGTGGCATTTTTATGGTGTCAAACTTTTTGATATAATTTGTGGACACATCATAATCTTTTTGCCTTCATCGGTTTCTTTCTGCCGGTATATATGTGGCATCATATATTGTAAATGAGTGCATTATCTATGCTCTATAATTTGCGCTATTCGTACAGTGCTGCTATACACTGTGTCATCATGTAATATGTACTGTTTGCATATCTTAATATATAAAACAACGTTTTTTTCTTTCTGAAAAAAAAAAAAAAACGACATCTTTAGCGGAGCTGATTTTTACGGGCGAAATCTTTTGATCCATTACTAAATCTTTAATCGCAGGAGTACAAAAGAGTAATCGCAAGAGTACAAAAGAGGAATGATAAGATCAGGAGTTTAGCAGAGCTAGATTTTTAATCAATGGTCACATGAGTACCAGCGCATACACTTCAAAAATAGTTAAAAAATGTAGCGAATTCATCACCGCGTACCCATTTATCACCCATTTATCACCGTCGTTTATATTTAAAATCGATCACATTTCACTTCAAAAACCTTTTGGGTGTTGGAATATTTCTACCCAGTGACCAAGTGTTAGTTGATGTTAAAACACACTTGAGCTTTTAGTATTTATGTTTATTATTATTTGTAATATTTCTATTTATTAATTTTTATATAAATAATTATTAGGAGTATATATATATATATATATATATATATATATATATATATATATATATATATATATATATATATTCAATAATAAAAAAATTATCATATATTTAATGGAGCAAGTTTTAGATTTAAAATATTAAATATATATTATTAACACTCTTAATTTTAGTTAAAATTATTATGATTTATTTTGTACTTATTTTTATACAATAGATAAGAGTACAAAAATTTAGGAGCAATACATATAATATGTAAACATATTATAATCTAGAAGATAGATCCTATTTGGGATTCTAAATGTCCACAAATGTTCTCTAACACTAGAAAATCTAAAATCCTCTTCAATAATTGATGACCATAGGAGGTTGAAAATAGTATATAAAATTGAAATTCTTATTAAGTGAAAAGTGTTTCTTACAAAAAGAAGTTTAATGATAAGGGATTTAAAAAATAATGGTTTTTAATTTTCTCTAATTTATAGTCAATAATAATAACTACCATAGTAATATTAATTAAAATGTTGGTAAATATCAATAAACATGAAAAACTTATATCATGATACATCTCACAATACCAAGATTAAAAAATCATAAAAACTCATTGAGAAAATTATTATTTTTTTTTAAATAATAGTAATAATTATGAATTAAAAAATTAATGTGTGAGTTAAACATATACACATTAAATAAAGCATATAACCATAGAGATTATCCCCCATTATACCATTTATATTTTTAACTTGTAAATAGACTCTTGCTAATACCATGTGTCTACAAAACAACAATTCATGTTCACATGACACATTCATGGGACGATTTTTTAAATTTAGTCAATTTACTTAAAAATAGAGATATGACATAGCTACTTTCAAGATAAATCTAAATCTTTGATTTGTGATTTATACTAAGAATATTATAGAAAATTCTACAAAGATGAAATCCTTACCATCTATTTGATAATTATTAATAATCAAATTAAATTCCAATAAAGATTTGTAATTAAATAGAAAAAAAATCACTTCAAAGATAACGAATTTTATGTATATTTTAAATTGAGATAATTAATTAAGAAGAAATTAATTAGAGATGAAATGCAGTCTTCTAAACCCTTCTTAAAAAAAAAAAAAAACAAACTATAATTAAAAACTTAAAGTTTGATAACAACATTACCAAAGATAGTGAATTTTAAAAATATTTGAACTTAAGATGAGTAATTATGCAGAAATTAATTAGAAATGAAATGCACTTTTATAAAAGAGATTTTTTGAATTAAAATAACTAAGTAAAAGGAAGTCGGAAAAACATCACTTTTAAGGGAATATTTGTGAACTAAAATCGTCAAGTCAAGTCAAGGAAGTGAGAGAAAGCTAACAAATATTGAAAAAAAAATTATTCAGCATTGAAAATATACATTTATATAGGAAGCCACATACTAACTTGCCTTGAAAAAATACATTTATATACTAAACTTCATTCTAACTTCGGTTTAGTACTAATAAAATTTATAGTAACTTCTTGTCCATAAATTTTTTACTTCATATTTATCTTACAAAGGTATTACTATCTATTTATCTCACAGTTTCATTTGTGATCTTTTCATTTACTTAAATAAACAACTCTAGATTTTAATTTAAATCATGAAAATACTCTATGAAATTCTATGCAGTTCATCCCATTTCATTACTACATATTTATCTCCTTTCTTTTGTGAGATTTTCATTTCCTTAAATACACAACCCTAGATTTTATGTAAATCATGAAAATACACCGTGCAGTTGATACCATTTCATTAATAGCAATATAAAAAATAAAAACTAGTACACTAGTATACTGTCTCTCATTCATGAATTTTTATTTTTATTTTTTTTATTAAAATCACTAAAATTTTCATTTCCTACTAAACAAGTTAGTTACACTCTCCTTAGATTAAGGATAAGAGAAGGGTTATGGACTTATAACCTTCTTAGTTTCCTCTTCTAATGGCAAGAAATTACTCTGGTACCTTAATGTATATCGCCCACAACATAGCAACCTTAATTGCCTCAAGTAACCATTGTGGAATCTTTTTATGGACAGATATACATATATATATATATATATATATGCAATTTCATACATATATATACATACGCTAAGAGTATTTATGGTTAATAACCTTACTTTAACTCAACTTCTTTCCACCCATTTTCCTAGACCGTAAAACCTACATTTACACATAACCTAAGTGAAATCATTCCATGCGAGATTTTAATTTTCGAATTTCTCATAATTGCACAAAATCCTTATTAACATTTATATTAACGTTATTATTATTTCTATCTCTTCTCTAACTTAAGGTCAATGTCATAATATGGTTTCTGATGTATTAACTTAGGCCCTAAATTAATTTGTGATGTTTAATTAACCCACATTTAGGGTTTGTTTTGCAACCGTATACCAAGAAGATCAACGTATGAACCTTAATGGTAAGTTATATCGTTTTAGTACAAGGGATTAAATGAGAGGTCTCAAAGTTTATGATAGGGTTAGTAGCCATTAATTAAGCCATCTCTTAAAATGTTAATCCTCGAGCCCAGTCCAATCCTCGCAAATCTGAATGTACTCTGTAATGCTTATTACATTTATGAGACTGGGATTTCTTCATTTGATTAGTCCTGTATGCGATTGAAACGTCTCAGAATTTTCCCTCATGACTCATCGATCCACATGAGAAGCGTCCATATGGTGACACTTGTATGGTTGCGATGAGTTAGGGTTTTTCCATCCGTTTGGTTTTTGAAGGTGAATTTTCCAGGTGAGTTTCATTATTTTCATTCTCTGTGAGTTTTGATTTAATCTTCCCCTTCAATAATTTATGCACAGTAGCTATCGAGCATCTCCCTACTTCACAGTTCAGTTTCTCCCTCATTTATAACTGTTAAGCTTTATTACATTTATTTCAATGTAACTCATACTGGTTTTGGAATCTGACTACTACGCTGTTTGGCTTATGCATCTCCCTAATTTGTAATTTCATTACACAATCGTTAAACCTCTTGCTAATTTGATTTTTCTTCCTTGATTTAAAATGCAAAGTGTCTTTTTTTTTTTCCAGTTCTAACGATAAGAAAGTGTCGTTTTTACTTGTGGTATTCCATTTCACTAGAAGAAATTTCGTAGTCTCTCATTCTGCCTGTATGGCAGATTCAACTTCAGGTGATTTATGGTTGAAAACGCAGTCACTGATTGCTATGGATATCGGTAACTCAAGGTAAATTTTTAGGGCGTTCTTGGCAACCCTCCGGTTTCTCGTCGATGGAATTTGGAATAATCCAATTTATATTGTTTTGGATTCGATTTTCTATTGCCCAAAATGATATTGTAGAAATTTTATTTTATATTCGTTTTTCCTTTCATTTTCATTATGTCGGGGTTGAAGGATAACGTACGCTTGCAACTAAGCCCAGTATGGAAATTCGAACATCTTCGACTTCTATTCCAGATTAACAATCCTCATTTTCTACAGGTAATTTTGCTACTTTTCTCCTATATTATATTTTTTTTGTTTTCCTATATTCAAACATGAATTAGGAACTGAACTAATCCTTCCTGTTGTGAATGTGTAGGTAATAAAGCTCTCCCTTTTTGTTCAATCCAAATTTTGCATTATGCCTTTGGAATTCTTCAATTTTTTGCACCTAATCTACTGCTATTACACAGATTGGTCTTCCACGTCTTGTGCGAAGTGCAGTGCTTCCCTCGTCCTTAATCGGATTCCCATGTTTTTTTTTTTTAGATATTCCTCTATATTAAGATTCATGTAATTATCTTGGCCTCTTTGTACAAGGTGGATTTAACTTAAAAATCGAGACTCGCTTAACCGTCAGGTTATTATCCTGTCATGTATATGTGGACTATGGTTTTTTATTCTGTTCCAATATTTGTATGGTTTCATTGGTTCAGTTAATACTTCTCTATATCTCCCTTCCCTGTTTAAAATCATATATACACTAGTTTCCACAACATTTGTATTTTATTTCAATAATAAGCATATCTCACTTATGTTAAATTATGTTATATAGAAATCTAGTAACGTACATAATTTCATGACGATTCACACTATACATATTGTATGGGACTTCCAGTGTTAGAGCAGTATTGTATTCATCTATAAGTACCTAAATTTTGTTTATTTAAAATTCTTCCTGTGAAAGTGTACTGTTTAGATTTTTATGAAAGGGGTTCCATTGTACAAATTTAATATACTTGCAGAATGAAACTGTATATATATATATATACTCGAAACTTCTTTCCTTTTATAATGATTGGTTTAAATTCTGTAATATGGAAATTTTCTACACTTATATAATTTATGATATTACTCAGTACTGCTAGATAATTGTTATGTCAGTTTTGTACACAATTTTATCCATTCTATTTGCATCACAATAAAGGAAACATAATTTAGACATCAAGTATTGGCTCCTAATTAAAATGGAAAATTATCGGTTTGTACTACTTGCATATTCGGTTCAGCATAAATGGTTAAATTCTTCATGTAAATTGTAGTACTATTCTCACTTTTCCTCTCGATTTTACATCACAGATCTTTTCTGTGGTACTAAAATGGCTTATATCAACTTAACTTTCTTAACACTGTATTTTCAATGAAATAATTATGACAGTAGGACAATGATCAAAATATATATCAGTGTTAACTTCTAGGTAGTAAATTTTTGGTTTGCATATGAGTTTAGATTTCTCATGAATGTGTATATATACAATCTAAGAAAAGTAATAATACAATTTTCTTTTACTACATAGAATCAATAACTTCTCTGTGAGATACTGATATCTAGATTTAAACATATTACAGGTTTAGACATTTTGGCAGATGGGTCTCATCAGATTACTCCCATACAACTATACATATTTGAAGCATTTCTGTCTTATCAAAATATGTTAAATGTATGGGTATTGAATAACTCATAATATCAAAATTTAACTCACTAGTTAAAGAAAAACTTTATTTACACATAAGAGATTTCATATAACTCTGAAATAGATTAGCTCTGTGTGCATACCAATTTCTTAGACTATTCCTCCCAACTGTAGAGTTCTATCTCCTTAACTCACGCTCGAGATGAGACCTTTTCTTCCAGTAGTAGACAACCCCTTGTCTATCTTGGAGCTGCTTACTTAAGGTTTTCTTTCCCCAAGCCTATTTCCAATTTATGTGTCCAAAAATTTTAGGATGCTTTCTTCTTGTTTTGCCTAGGCTTTCCCTCATTGAGGTACTTTAAAGTTGTCTTTTTACTTTTACAACTTTTTCTTCCTCTTGCCAATTACTTTCCCCTTCATTGAAGAAATTATATGTTTTATCTCCAAATATAATTTTTGGTAATATTCCTTCCAAGGATTTTTGGAAGGGATGGGAAAGTCTCATTACCTTATCCACATCCTCATGGATTTAGGTTTCAGGTCTCCATTCTCAATCTAGTCACAACACACATAAATTTTCCATGTATTTTTATTAATTAAAATCTAAAACAATTCCACATAATAGTTCTCCATTGGGGTCCACTTCCCCTTTGAACTTATTCAATTTCCAATTAAAAAGCATAGAAACTGGGGGTAATACATATTCCCCCTCTGAAAACAAACATCGTTCTTGATCTTGACAAAATAAACCTAACGAGTTCACTATGTAAATAGTGATGGGTATTTTTCCATCATCTCAGCTTCTCATTCATAAGTAGCCTTTTTGGCTATAAAGTGCATCCATTACACTTTTACTTAGGCTATCGTCCAATTTCGAAGTTCAATTTCTTCTCGCTCCAAAATTTGAAGCGGCTCTGGCTGGAATTCCCTTTCTGGTTCCACCTGAGTCACATTCCAATCAATAACGTGAGTAGAATCATGTAGATATGTTTTCAATAAAGAAACATGAAACACGTCATGAACCTTAATATGAATGGGTAAAGACAATTTATAGGCCACTGGTCACACTCTTTCCAGTGCTTCAAACGGTCCACAATATCTTGGAGCTAATTTTTCACAACTGGCAGTGTGAAAAGTGCTCTTCTTAGGCTTAATCCACAGATATACATGGTCACCCACACTGAATTCTCGGTGAACTTTCTTTTTGTCTGCATAAATTTTCTGTCTGTCCTGAGCTGTCTTGATATTTTTCTAAATCTGTTTTACCACCTTCTCCATTTCCTACAAAGCTTTTGGGACAACTACTAGTTAATCTCTAGGTTGGCTCCAACTTAAGGGAGTGTGGAAATTTCTGCCATAAAGTGCTTCAACCGGACTCATCTTTATGGATTTTTTGTAGTTGTTGTTAGAGGCCAATTCTTCTAAGTGTAAGTAGTCTTCCCATTTGGTTGGCCTATCCATCAGATACATTCTTAATATATCCTACAAAATTTGGTTTTTCCTTTCGCTTTGACCATCAGTTTAGGGGTGGTAGGAAATACTAAAATTTAGTTTAGTACCCATGCCTCCAAATAATCTCCTCCAAAAAGCTGTAGTGAACTTTGCATTTCTATCTGAAATTATCATTTTAGGAACCCCTTGTAGCCTTACAATCTCTTCCATAAATAAATTTTCTACTTGGGTTGTTCCAAAGGTGAATTGAACAAGTATAAAATGAGTAGCTTTAGTCAAGGTATCCACTACCACCATGACTGAATCATGCTGATATTTGGTTCTTGGTAAACCAGTTATAAATTCTGTAGAAAAAGTTTCCCATTTCCATTCTAAAATCGGTAAAGGATTTGGAAATATTGTTTTCTTTACCTTTGATGTGTATTATTTCCATGTCAAATTCAGCCAGGAAAGACAACCACCTAGCTTGTCTAGCACTCAGGTCTGGTTGACTGAAGAAATACTTTAGACTAATTTGATCTGTCATCAGCACAAATTTCTTTCCTAGAAGATAGTGTATCCACATCTTGAGAGCGTGTATTACAGTAGCTAACTTAAGATCATAAACACTGAGAGCGTGTATTACAGTAGCTAACTCAAGATCCTAAAAACTGTAATTCTATTCATTTTTCTTAATTTTTCTAGATTCATAAGCTATAACAGAATTATCTTGTAATAGTAATCCCCCTAATCCTTCTCCATAAGCATCTATGCATACTAAAAAATCTTTATTTGGATCTAAAATTTTAAGAATAGGTGTTGTAGTAGGTTTTATTTTTAATTGGTAAAAACTATTCTGGCATTTTTCAGTCCATTCAAACTTTACGCCTTTGCTTTGAAACGAAGTTATGGGATAGGCTAACGCTGAAAATATTTCTACAAACCTTCTGTAGTATCCCGTAATTCACATAAAGGATATTACTGATGATACATCAGTAGGTATAGGCCATTCTCTAATTGCTTTTATCTTTTCGGGATGTACATCTAACCCTTGTTCTAATATTATATGCCCCAAGTATTGAATTTTATCCTTAAAAAACTCACATTTACTTAACTTAGCATATAACTGATTTTCTTTGAGAGTCTGCAACATGATTATGAGGTGTTCTTGATGCTCCACTTCATTTTTTGAATAGATTAAAATGTTGTCAATAAATAATAGTACAAACTTGTCTAAGTATTTATTCAAAACACTATTAATTAAACACATAAAAGTGGTGGATGCATAGTCAACCCAAACAGTAGAACTACAAATTCGTAGTGTGCATTCTAGGTTCTAAATATTGTCTTGTTGATATCTTCATCTTTAATTCTTAACTGATGGTAACCAGTCCTTAAATCAATCTTGGAAAATACAATTTCCCCTTTAACTTGATCAAAGAGGTCATCCATCCTAGGCAAGGGATATCTATTTTCTATTATCAGTTTATTCAACTGATCGTAATAAATACACATACAGAATGTACCATCTTTCTTCTTCACAAATAGCACCAGTGCTCCCCAGGGGATACGCTTGCTCTGATGTAACATCTATTCAGCAGTTCTTGTAGCTGCATTTTTAACTCCATTAATTTAGGGGTGCTCATTCTATTTGGGACTCTAGAATTGGAGTTGCTCCAGGTACTAAATAAATTGAAAAATCGATTTCTCTCTAGCATATTTTCTTTTGTTTGTTGTCTTAACTCTTCTACATCTACAGAATACACCTGATACCCTTTTCTAGCAATTCTCTTTAACTGAATGTAATATTCCCAATTAGCAGCAGCTAATTGGAAATATTAAAATTTGATCAGTTTTTCCTTATATAATTAAATTATAAATAAAAAGTGAGTGGAGAGGGTCTAACTCACTTAGATGGAATAAAACACCTTCCTAGTAGCACAACATTGTGACTTAAGGGGGAGCCAAGGCGGCTAAACACCACAAAGAGAAGGGGGCCTACGTACACTCTAGAAGCTTCTGCAAGCTTCGGCGCAGATAGGAATGATTGTTTGGAGGAGAGAGAGGCTACGTTGGGTTTTGGAAGGAAACCAACATTATAAAAGATGGAGGAGCCTCCTCATTTGATTCATTCTTGAGTTGATGATTTTTGAGTGAGACGTTTGTCTTCTTGAGAATGCTAGCTGTTTAGCTTGTCTGTAGCACTGTTTAGTGCATTGAGCGTCTTCGGTCGGACACCTCGCCCTTAGCCCCGGGGCACTTCGAGTGCCTACCTGGGAAAGGTTGGTTTTTCAGTATTTTGTGAGTCGTTTTATTGTTTGGGTTTGTTGCAGAGCTGGAGCTCAGAGAGACTGTGAAGTGACTGGGAGAGAGGACACAGTCCATTGTGAAGGAGCTTCAGATTGGGGTTTCTGCAGGTGATTTTGCTGGGATTTTGAGCATGGGGGTCAGCCTTTGCCCCTAGGAGACTTTTGGCGGAGTTTGTGGCAGTATTTCAGCTATTTTCATCTAGCCACTACGCAGAGCCTTGGAGGCAAGCGTAATTCACTAGGGAGGTAGTTTCTGGTGATTTCCGGGGTTGGCCATTCTTAGCATGGTTCTTTGATTTTTTCTGGGTTGTTGAGGAGAGGAGGTTTACCAATTTTTAGCTTATTTCGGAAAGGGGATCAGCCCCTAATCTTCAGTTCATTCCAGCAATAGTAGCTACATGGTAGTTTTCCAGCAGTTGGGACACAATTCATAAAGCAGCCATTTCCTATATTTTCTTAGAATGTTCATTCACTTGCTTTGAGCAAGATCACCTATTGTACTTCATTTCATTTCTTAGATTAATAAAATGGCTCAGCATTTCCTCAATATGTTTTCTGGATGACTTTCCGTAGTTGTTGTATTCTCTTTCTATTGTATGTCTATTATTGTTTTTTAGCATTCTAGTTCTATGCCACTTGGTGCGTTTATCTTTCACTCTTCAACAAAGTCTGAAAAGGGCCAGGTAGCCTCCGGTTCTCATCCTCTTTTAGAGGCGAAATATCTGGTAAATGCCCTCCCAGTCTATCTCTGGTTGGAGTTTTGATATGTTTTAGAGATATCCCCAAAACGAGATATTATAGTGGTATCAGAGCTTCAACTTTGGATCAACCTGCGGGTTTCCAGTTTTCAGTTGTAGCTATTTTGGTTATAAGGGCCTACACAGTCATTGGAGGAGGCTCATTTTTGGGAGCTTCATTGGTGATATTTTAGAGATGGGGTGTTGGGAAATTGATAGGAGAGCCATATGAGGAGGTTTTCTAGGATTTTAGAGAGCAATGACTGGTAGTAGCAGCAACAATGATAGAAAACGAAATTGGAAGAGGACCAAACTACAAAGGGTTAAATTTTGAAGGTTGGAATTAGAAGAAACCATTTCTGGGTTTTTCTGGGTTTTGGGAAATGATCACCTTCCCAAATTCCTAGAATTTTATAAGTAGTTTTCAGTTGGTAAATCAGAGGTCGAAGTCAGGTAGCAGTGTAGTCTTCGAGCAGCAGTGCAGTTTCTAGAGGAGCTGATGGCAAGTGATGATGATGCGAAGAGATTTAGGGAGATTCTCCTCAAATCAGTACAGTATCTATTGAGGCATATTAAGGTGATGGGGCAGAGATTCACCGCTGTAGAGGCTAGACAGTGTGAAGCCCTAAGGGGTTTCTAGATTGGCGAGGGATCAGGCACGTCCCACCATTTTCCAGAGCATGATGCCACTCAGCATATGGCATCACATACACCCACATGTTCCACTATGCCCACTTTTCTTGGTGCAGACCCAGGGGCATGAGCACAACGGGAGCCAGAGCCTAGCCACATGGGTGATTATTTCGCTAAGTATCACGCATATGGGCAAGAGTTCAGGGATGCCCTTCCATTCAGAGATTTTTTTTAGCTGTGGTGGGATAGCAGACCATGCACCTTTCACAGTGGGAATAGGCACTCACACGACGGGGGCTTACAGCTCATAGTGGGTAGACTCCATCTACCAACATTTGACGGGTCATCCAAGCATTCAGAAAAAGCTTGGGTGGAGAATCTGGATACCTCTTTCTAGCTTGACCGAGTATCGGAGAGGGAAACCATCAAAATGGTCACCTTACACTTAGAGGATGAGGGCACAAAAGATTTCAGGGAGTTCGAGGATACACCTAGTGTGACATACGACTCACCCTAATTGGAGACCTCCTTGACCGTGTCGGTTGATATTGTAGTGGAGAAGGTAGAGCCTACCCTAGTAAAGCCATCGCTTGAGGTGATGATTGGATTCATGTCTAAGTCTTCGGGTGGTAGCTGCACACGACAGATGGGTGAAGTGCCAGGAGATGTATCCACATTCAATGACGCACTAGGAGATACAGAGGTATTGGATGATGGTCGCAGACAGTGGTGTCATCGGCTTCGGGCAGACCTTCTAGTTTTGAAAGGGAAGACCACGTCAGTAAGGGAGGCCATTTTGTTGCAGGACAGGGAGCTGGAGGGCATGAGAGTGGCTTGTGACGAGTCGACGACCAAGCTGGCCCACATTGGGGAATGACTAGATTCCCTGATGGTACAACCAGAGGTCACGTTGGAGCGTCAGATCATTCCCCTTTAGGCATGCATGTACGGGACTAGCAACATTGTTGGGACACCTCTTCCCATTGGAGAGAGAGAGACAGAGTCACCTAGTCAGATCTCATGCGTTGACTTGGTTAGCAGGATGAGACGATCAGGGTTGCATAGGGTGCAGCATCCACATGTTAAGGTTGGATGGTGAGAAATTTTCAGTTGGTACTCGGTAGAGTGGGTTATGGAGATAGTGGTGGACCTAAGTGTATTTCAGTAGGAGGTCCCAAGTGCTGGGCATATAGGAACCCCAAATTGGCATTGGGATCTAGGTGGCATCACCTATCATTTCCTAGGAAAGATGGTTGACTATGTCTTGGAGGGTACAGTTGGCCTAGTAGTAGAGCATGCGCATTCGCTAGGGGAGTTTCGGTCAGCTCCAGCGGCCAACTAGTTTATGGGAAAAATCCCTAGGTTTTCTTGGTATGACACTTATACACGGGATCATGGGGTGGTCAACATACCTTGGCAGGCCACCAAATGGCACCTTATATGAGGCCAAGTATTCTTCACCTTTGTGTGGGGCACAAAGGAAGTAGTAGAGCCGAGCAGTGGTGGTAACACTACTGACACATAGGGAGATTCACTTCTCGGACCCCTCGAGGAGGGCTTGGAGTGACGATCCATTCGTCGACGAGTATAGTGATGCGATGGTGGAGACGATGATACCGATTGGGGGTATTCCGACATGTAGAGACATAGCTCTAGGTCATCACATCCAAGGATGCGTGGGAGCCTCTACCACTGAGTAGTGGACTACCGGTGGACATGGAGTTGCATGGTGGTGTACCGTAGTGTGTGGGACTGCACTGTGGAGTAGGGGTGTCCTACATCACATTGGGAGCACGCGGGGAGTGACCGATGCCTGGACACAGTCAGGGCATGACACTGTACAGGGTGGTACAACAATAGCTTGGGGTATCCAGTAGTATATAGGGGTATGCCTCAGTGTGCAATGGCATGTCGAGGAGTACATGGATGATCAGTGGTATGCAAGAGCGTGTGGTGCTGCACAACACGGTCTTAGAGAATTTACTCCAGGGAGACTCATGGACAGGGACATTGAGCTTACCTTTGGGGGTAGTTCACCCAAGATCAATGGGGATACAGATGAGCAATGTTTGGTGATATTTTTGGGGACTCATGCACCTAACCCTCGTCTACATCACTCACAGGCACATCCGATTTTGTTGTTGTCTTATGGCAGTTTGGGCATGAGCAGCGGGGTACGCGAGGCTCACCTAAGATATTTGGATGACACTCAGCACACTAAGTGAGAGACCTCTCAGCAGTGGTTTTGGGTCGGTGCGCTAGTTGGCCACCATTGGCCAGGGGATGAGATGATCCCCTGTAGGGGTGGTCCATCAGTCATCACTGAGCCTTCGATTTGGGAGCAGGTCATGAGGGAGACATGCGTCACTTTTCCATCAGGGCATGTCGAGATCATGCATGAGTAGAGGATACTGGGTACAGTAGAGGTAGCATTCTAGTATGTGTGTGAGCTCTAGAAATTGTATTGACACTTTATCGAGAGGGTGGATGGAATATTCGATGCAGATGAGGTGGCGGAGGTAGAACAGGAGGGAATTCCTTCTATATGCCAGGGTGAGGACACTTTTTCATATGTGTCCATAGGATTAGTTGAGGACACTTCTGGGGAGTGAGAGAAGTCATGCAAAGATGGTGACAGTAGACCAGAGTTGCATTCCAGTGTCCATGGTGAGCAGTCATGGGACTCTGCGGGAGATACTCTGGGTGAAGAGTCACTTGTGATGATTCAGCTAGAGCAGCATGTGATGGAGCCTGAGTCAACAGAGGAGGACACTATTCACATCAGGTATGATATTCCTATGGGGTAGAGCCAGATGGGCGCCCACATTGATTCGATGAGGGATATGCGGCTAACATTGGGGTCAACCATTGAGGTAGGGTAGTCAGATGCACCGATATCGAGTACGGTGACAACAATTGTAGATCCATATCCTCTGGAGGTGTTAGAGGTTAATGGGATTGTCCTTCAGGGGGACAGTAGACAGCAAGAGCATGACATTCCTAATCAGGAGTGGGAGGACCTATTTGATATGGTGGTGCATCCATCTGTGGGTCGACACAGGGATGAGGCACAAATAAATGTACACATAGTTAGCAGAACTATAGTGTTTTTAGTGTGTAGCACTCTTGAAGAGTACATTGATGGAGTTTGCAGCATATCTTGCCCACTTTGGCCCATTATAGAGAGAGGGGCTTCCTTATACAGGAAGCTTTCATTGGAAGATAGGGAATAGCAATGGGAGTTGATTACGGGCTGGCAGCAACACTTCAGGCGTGTTCCATATGCAGTTTTTGTTGCTACATCAGATTCTTCTTCCAGGATGGAGTGGCAGGAGATCATGAGTTGGTACCCTCTTGATGCTACGGTATTCTTCATAGGGAGCACAATGGATCAGGGGCCCTTACAAATAGTACATATTCCACCTGGCAGGGGGGCACAGGTCGTCGTTTCTTTAGCACTCCATCCCAATTTCAACAGAGCGGGATTAGCGTGGGAGTGAGTTAGGACTTGGATTGGAGAGAGGTGATGAGTTGGTACATAGTTGATGGGGTAGCTTACACAGTCAAAGATATAGCAGAGCAGGGATCATGGTCTTCGCCTCTTAGAGCATTAGTCATAGCCAGGGGCATTGCACAGTCCGAGCCATGGGACTTGGGCGATTATTGGCCATGGTGGCGATGGGATCCGAGGGGATTGTTGGTTGGTTGGTACCGTGAGAGATTAGTATGGGATCCTGGCTTTGAGAGATTCCTTCATATCAGGATGATGCAAAGGACAGGGAAGATTCAGTGGCGCATCTAGGACCCAGGCACATTTTTCAGTGTTGGTGGGGAGCATCGGATAGAGAGGAGGCTTGTTTAGGAATTTCTTGAGGACAAGCAATTTTTGGCGGGGAGGACTGTGATATTCCCAATTAGCAGCAGCTAATTGGAAATATTAATTTTCATCAATTTTTCCTTATGTAATTAAATTATAAATAAAAAGTGAGTGGAGAGGGTCTAACTCACTTATATGGAATAAAACACCTTCCTAGTAGCACAACATTGTGACTTAAGGGGGAGCCAAGAGGGCCAAACACCATGTAGAGAAGGGGGCCTACGTACACTCTAGAAGCTTCTGAAATCTTCTGTGCAGATAAGGATGAGTATGTGGAGGAGAGAGAGGCTACGTTGGGTTTTGGAGGGAAACCAACATTATAAAAGATGGAGGAGCCTCCTCATTTGATTCATTTTTGAGTTGATGATTTTTGAGTGAGACGCTTGTCTTCTTGAGCACGCTGGATGTTTATCCTGTCTGTAGCACTGTTCAGTGGATTGAGTGTCTCTAGTCGGATATCTCGCCCTTAGCCTTGGGGGAATTCGAGTGCCTGCTCGGGCAAGGTTGGTTTTTCAGTATTTTGTGAGTCGTTTTATTGTTTGGGTTTGTTGCGGAGTTGGAGCTCAGAGAGACTGCGCAATCACTGGGAGAGAGGATGCAGTCCATTGTGGAAAAGCTTCGGATTGGGGTTTCTGTAGGTGATTTCATGGGATTTATAGCAGGGGGGTCAGCCTTTGCCCCTAGGAGACTTTTGGTGGAGTTTTTGGCAGTATTTTAGTTATTTTCATCTAGCCACTACGCAGAGCCTTGGAGGCCAGTTGAATTCACTAGGGAGGCATTTTCTGGTGATTTCTGGGGTTGGCCATTCTTGGCATTGTTCTTGGATTTTTTCTGGGTTGTTGAGGAGAGGAGGTTTGCCAATTTTTAGCTTATTCCGGCAAGGGGATCAGCCCCTAATATTTAGTCCATTCCAGCAGTAGTAGCTACACGACAATTTTCCAGCAGCTGGGATGCAGTTCATAGAGCAGCAATTTCCTGTATTTTTTTAGAATGTTCCTTCACTTGCTTTGAGCAACATTGCTTATTGTACTTCATTTCATTTCTCAGATTAATAAAATGGCTCAGTATTTCCTCACTATGTTTTCTAGATGAGTTGTCGTAGTTGCCATAGTTGTCGTATTCTCTTTCTATTGTATGTCTATTATTGTTTTTGAGCATTCTAGTTCTATACCACTTGGTGCATTTATATTTCACTCTTAGATAGAGTCTGGAAATGGCCAGGTAGCCTCCGGTTCTCATCCTCTTTTAAGAGAGAAATATCCAGTAAATGCCCTCCCAGTCTATCTCTGATTAGAGCTTTGCCGTGTTTTAGAGATATCCTCGAAACGAGATATTACACTGAAGGGCTGAGACTTTCCTCATAGAAATGGGTTTAGGCTTCCCTTTCATTATTACAGGTTTTCCCTCCTTATCAATGCAATGTAAGGTCTTGTCTAAGAAATTCATCATAGCTTTTTGTTTTTCTAACCAATCCATCCCTATCAAGACATCATAAGATCCTAATGGCATAATGTTTAAATTGAATTATGTTTGGTATCCATTCAAATTAATGGTTGGTTTAGGTAACTTGTGAGTTACTTTTTGTTTTGTACCAGTGGCTAACTGTACTAGCCAATAATGTTGAAACTTCTCTGACTTTAATTTGCATTTTTATACCATTTGAGGACTGATATAATTCAAATATTTACCTGCATCTATTAAAACTATAACAGACTGGTCAACAATCATACCCCCCATCTCAACCATGGTGGACTGGTGTTCTACTTGACGATCTTCTAAGGTAACATTGATTTTGGGGATGTTCCTGGCTACATCATTTACTGTCGTGGCCTCACGCAATACTTTCAATGTTTGCATATTTATGTGTGGATAGTCCCTCAATAAATGAGGTTCCTAGATACCCCAACACTTCAAAGGCTCCCTCATTTTAACAGTCCCTTCCTTCTTATTATTCCCATTCATTGGTTTTGACCCAGTTTGAGATTGAGCAGTTTGATTTTCAGTCATTTTACTAAATTTCTTTCTCTGGTGGTTCCTCCCAAATTTTTTCAGATAGATAGATTCTTGTTTCTTTTCGTAAAATCACTTTTATTTGACCAATTCTTTCCTTGTTTTGTCTTACCCTTGAATTGCTGGTAACACAATATGGATTTTCTCACCACCTCATCCATCATTTTTGGATTATTGAACTCTATCTTTTCTTTATAAATAGTGGGCAGACATCTTAGGAACCTCTGCACCTTTTCCTTCTCCTCTCTAATATAAGGCACATAGCATAACAGATTTGTGAACTTGATAACAAACTCATCAATAGTGATTTGTCCCAGTTTGAGTTCATGAAACTCTTTTGGCTTATCATCATAGTAGCGTTCATTTAAGTATTGATTTTTAAACTTGACTTGAAAATCTTCCCAAGAAACCATTTTCTCATCAATAGCATGAACCATCTTGGTTTGCTCCCACCACAAAGTAGCCTTACCTTAGAACTGATAAATATCTAGCCTAACTCTTAAGTTACTTTCATATTCCTAAATCTGAAATTACTTTATCATATGCAAAAGCCATTCTTCAACATCTTTCTCTTTTTCTCCATCATAGGAGGGAGGTTTAATTTTCCGGAATTCACCTTGCAATTCCTTCCTTTGCCTAGATAGCTGTCTAGTGGCATCATCTTGTTCAGAATCTTCAGAGAAATTGACCCTCCCCTTTCTCTTCCTTCCAGAACCTTCACCGTCTTGGCTGTTTCGTGATGTCAATTCCCTTATGAGTTTGTCTTGCTCCTCACTGGCTAAAGATAGTCTGTCATTTTGGATTTTAAGCTGTGCCATTTCATGTTGCATTCTATGCAACATAGCCATCAATCGAGCATTTTGATCTCGCGTGTTTTCTCCACCACCTTGATATACTTTCAGCTCATCCCCTTCAGTCATGATTCATGGCTGTACACTTCAATAATGTTCAATGTTCAGAAAATTAACATTAGCCAAAATTTTAAACTTCATAAAATTTTACAGCAGCATATATTTTTGTGTGAGCACATAGTTTGCCCATTGTTTTAGCTAATGCTCTGATACCATTTGTAATGTCTCTCATTCACAATTTTTTTATTTATTAGAATCACTAAAATGTTCATTTACTACTAAACAAGTTAGTTACACTCTCCTTTGATTAATAATAACAGAAGGGTTATGGACTTATAACCTTCTTAGTTTCCTCTTCTAATGGCTAGAAATTACTATACTCTTGTACCTTAATTTATAGCCCCCACAACTTAACAACCTTAATACTTTCTCACATAAATTCTCACCACTCCTTAATTGCCTCGAGTAACCATTGTGGATTCTTTTTATGGACATATATATGCAATTTCATACATATATATAAATACAATAGGAGTATTTATAGTTAATAACCTTATTTAAAATCAAATTATTTCCACCCATTTTCCTAGACCCTAAAACCGACATTTACAGATAACCTAAGTGAAATCTTTCCATCCGAGATTTTAATTTACGAATTTCTCATAATTGCACAAAATCCTTCTTAACATTTATGTTAACATTACTATAATTGCTATCTCTTCTCTAACTTAAGGTTAATGTAGTAATATGGTTTTTGATTTATTAACTTAGACTCTAAATTAATTTGTGACATTTAATTAACCCACATTTAGGGCTAGTTTTGCAACCGTGTACTGAGAAGATCAATGTATGACCCTTGATGGTAAGTTATATCATTTTGTTACAAGGGATTTAATCTGAGGTCTGAAAGTTTATGACAGGGTTAGTAGACATTAATGAAGCCAGCTCTTAAAATGTTAATCCTCGAGCCCAATGCAGTCCTCACAAATCTGAATGTACTTTTTAATGTTTATTACATTTATGAGACTGGGATTTCTTCATTTAATTCATCCTGTATGCGATCGAAATGTCTCAGGCTTTTCCCTCATGACTCATTGATCCACATGAGAAGTGTCCATATCGTGACACTTGTATGGTTGCGATGAGTTAGGGTTTTTCCATCTGTTTGGTTTTTAAAGGTGAATTTTCTAGATGAGTTTCATTCTTTTCATTCTCTGTGAGTTTGGATTTTGTCTTATCCTTCAAGGATTTTCGCACAGTGGCTATGGAGCATCTCCCTACTTCACAGTTCAGTTTCTCCCTCATTTATAACTAGTAAGATATATTACATTTATTTCACTGTAACTTATACTGGTTTTGGATTCTGACTACTACGTTGTTTGGCTTATGCGTCTCCCTAATTTGTAATTTCATTACACAATCGTTAAACCCCTGGTTAATTTTATTATTCTTCCTTGATTTAAAATGCGCAATGTATTCTTTTTTTCCAGTTCTGACGATACAAAAATGTCGTTTTGCCTTGTGGTATTCCATTTCATTAGAAGAAATTTTGCAGTCTCTCATTCTGCCTCTATGGCAGATTTGAATTTAGGTGGTTTATGGTTGAAAATGCAGTCACTGATTGCTATAGATATCAGTAACTCAAGGTAAAGTTTTACAGCGTTCTTGGCAACCCTCCGGTTTCGCTTTGATGGAATTTGGAATAATCCCATTATATTGTTATGGGTTCGATTTTCTATTGCCCAAAATGATATTCCAAAATTTTTATTTTATATTCATTTTTCTTTTCATTTTAATTATGCTAGAGTTCAAGGATAACATAGGCCTGCAACTAAGCCTAGTATGGAAATTTGAACAACTTTGACTTCTATTCAGGATTACCCATGCTCGTTTTCTACAGGTAATTTCACTACTTTTCTCCTGTATTATAATGGTTTTTTTTTCTATATTAAAACATGAATTAGGAACTCAACTAATCCTTCCTAGTTGTTAATGTGCAGTTAATAAATCTCTCCCGTTTTTCTCACTCCAAATTCGACATTCTGCCTTTGGAATTCTTCAAATTTTCGCACCTAATCTATTACTATTACACAGGTTGGTCTTGCATGTCTTGTATGAAGTGTAGTGCTTCCCTCGTCCTTAATCGGATTCCTAATTTTTTTATATATTCCTCTATATTAGGATTCCTGTATTTATCTTGGCCTCTTTGTCCGTGGTGGAGTTGACTTAAAAACTAGGACTCGTTTAAACGTCAAGTTACCATTCTGTCATGTATAAGTGGACTATGGTTTTTTTATTCTATTCCAATATTGGTATGGTTTCATTGGTTTAGTTACTACTTCTCTATATCTCGCTTCACTATTTTAAATCATATGTACACTAGTTTCCAAAGCATTTGTATTTTATTTCAACAATAAGCATATCTCACTTATGTCAAATTATGTTATATAGACATCTAGTAATGTTCATAATTTCCTGACTAATATGCCAATTTGTGATTCACACAATACATATTGTATGGGACTTCCAATGTTAGAGCAGTATTGTATTCATCTATCAGTACCTAAATTTTGTTTATTTAAAATTTTTACTATCTAAGTGTACTGATCAGATTTGGGTTCCATTATACAGATTTAATATTCTTGTAGAATGAAAATGTATATATATATATATATATATTCAACATTTCTTTATTTTTATAATGATTGGTTTAAATTCTATAATATGGAAATTTTCTACGTTCTTGTATAATTTATGATATTACTTAGTACTGCTAGATAAATGTTATGTTAGTTCAATACACAATTTTATTTATTCTATTTCCATCACATTAAAGGAAACATAGTTTAGACATCAAGTATTGGCTCCTAATTAAAATGGTAAATTATCAGTTTGTGCTACTTGCATATTCAGTTCATCATACATCGTTATATTCTTCATGCAAATTGCAGTACTATTCTCACTTTTCCTCTCTATTTTACATTAGATATATTTTATGCGGTACTAAAATGGCTTATATCAACTTAACTTTCTTAACACTGTATTTTCTATGAAATAATTATGACAGTGGGACAATAATCAAAATATATATCAGTGTTAACTTCCAAATAGTAAATTTATGTTTTGCATATGAGTTTATATTTCTCATGAATGTGTATATATACAATCTAAGAAATGTAATAATAGAATTTTCTTTGACTACATACAATTAATAATTTCTCTGTGAGATATTGATCGCTAGATTTAAACCTATTACAGGTTTAGACATTCTGAAAGATGGGTCTCATCAAACTTCTCCCAGACAACTATACAGATTTAAAGCATTTCCACTTTATCAAAATCTGTTAAATGTATGGGCATTAAATAAATTAACATATCAAAATTTGACTCACTAGTTAAAGCAAAACTTTATTTACACATTAGCGATTTCATATAACTCTGAAATAGATTAGCTCTGTGTGCATACCAATTTCTTAGACTAGTCCTCCCAACCGTAGAGTTCTATCTCCTTAACTCACCCCCAAGTTGAAACCTTTGCTTGCAGTAGTAAACAACCCCTAGTCTATCCTGGAGCATCTTATTTAAGCTATGCTTTGCCCAAGCCTTTTTCCAATTTTTGCATCCAGAAATTTCAGGATGTTTTCTTCCCTTTTTTCCTAGGCTTTCCGTCATTGAGGTACTTTAAAGCTATCATTTAATTTTTTCAGCTTTTTTTTCCCCTTCCCAATTACTTTCCTCTTCATTGGGGAAATTAGATGTTTTATCTCCAAATCTATTTTTTGGTAATAATCCTTCCAAGGATTTCTGAAAGGCATGGGAAAGTCTCGTCACCTTATCGACATCCTCATTGATTTAGGTTTCAGGTCTCCATTCTCAATCTATTCACAGCACACATAACTTTTCCATGTATTTTTATTAATTAAAATTTAAAATAATTCCACACAATAGTTCTCCATTGGGGTCCTCTTCCCCTTTGAACTTATTCAATTGTCAATTAAAAAGCATAGAAACTGGGGGTATTACAATTAGCTGACTCATTCTTTTAGTAACAAGGAAATACTTTAAAATCAAATAAATATGATAATTTTGGAAGGCTTATTATTTATTAAAAGACACAAAATAAATATTGTAACTGCCTATTTATCTTAACACTTTCTAAGCTTTTCATTTCCCGATATAAACAACCTTTATTTCAATGCAAAACATGGAGATATTGTAAAGCCCATTGGATGTTATTTCGATTATGAGTATATTTTCTATTTTATATCATCTAACAATTGTGTTTTTCATTATTGCTGGCTATCAATTTCTAAGCCCGTGAATGTTTAAAATATTACATACCAATTTGTGAGCATTTGTATCTAACATAAATCACCATCCACTCCAACAACCCTTTTCTATGTTAGCATGTGATTAAATTCAACCAAACCAGGTTTTAGATTTTTTTTTTCTAAGTTAGACTACATATATTATATTATATAGAGCAAAATATGACATATCTCTTCCTCCGGACTTGGCAAGCCAATTCCAAAGGGAAGTATCAAGAGTTTGAAACCACAAAATGGACTGGCCGAGCTCGGGAAACCAGTCCACCAGTAGTAAAAAATAGACGCTACCCAAAATGGGAAACCACCATACACAATATGAAATATAAACTGAAGTTTGAGAGCGAATTGTTACAAAGCATGTTTAGACTAGAGAATGCTACAAAAAAACTAGAAAGAGAGAAGTTCACCCTACAATTGAAACTAGTGTGGACCATCATTATTCCTGCTGGAGTTGGGTTATTCCTCCTCGATCCTGCAAGCATAGAATGAGTCTTCATCCTCCTTTCTCAGCGCGTGGAAAGTGACCTGAGGATGTGGCCACCCCGGTGTGTCTGGCTAATTGGAGGTTGCCGTGAGTTGATTGTTGTCCTCATTCTTATCTGTTGCATTGTTGTTTGAGCTTCTACCATCATTGGAACTCGAATTGCTACTGGTGGAGTGGCTACTACTAGAGGTGCTCTGCACAGGGAGAGCCTTCATCTTGTGAGGGATAAAGGATGGCTCAAGCTGGATGGTCAACTTGCGTGGTCGCTCTTTGGGCCAAATGCTTAAGGAAGCCTGAGGGGAGACAGGTAGCTGCAAGGATAATTGAGCTAAAATATTAACACGGTCAAGTCTACTCGGCTCCTCCCAGCCCGCCGAAAGATTCAGTTCCCTGCCCATGGCGTGTGATAGAGGTGGTATGGAGGGCAATCCGTGGCCTCTAGCTCTTCTATACTGCATACGGTGATGCCTTGGCATGACACGCGACATAACAGAAGTGTAGGACAGGGAGGGAGCACTCGAAAACAGAAGAGAGGAGATGCCACCACCTAAGAATGTTGTCGAAAGGATAAGACAGGGCTGAGCAAGGCCAAGAACCAGGGGTCGAAAGGAGGAATGGGAGGCATGCATAGATAACAGAAGGGAGAGGTAAATGGAGGACGAATGAGTGCAGGTAGCAAGCTTAATATCCATGGTGATAGAATCGAAATCTCTTAATGCTCTGCAGCAGGAGGACCTCGTAATGAAAGTGGCAAAGTGTGAATTTAAGATAGGCTTGCTCAGGCATTTAACGTTGAGCAGGCAACCATGTGTGGAAGCATGGGATGGACAGTTGTCACACGACATGGCTCCCAAGTGGCCCCTCCGATCACGGCAAAGCACCCAAATCCGGGTAACCAAAATTTATGTATTATTGTTTCATTAACAAAACAATTAGTTTAACTTCACCTTCAACACAAAATGAATAGAGCATGAATAATAAATATACGCCTTTAACATAACATGAAAGAAAGAGGATCGACATATTTAGAAGTGTTGTCTTTAAATGCATAGCAAGACGCAATCTCTTTTTCCATTTCTATTGCTCCATTGCTACAACTTTAATCAATTATCGCAACGATACTAGCTTCCAAATAGTCAAAATAAGAAAAACAAGAACCACATATAGCAACTGAATTAGTTTCAAGTACCACATCATAGTCAATTCTATTTAAATCAAATATAAATATACTTCTTTAACATAGCAAAGAAGAAAGGTGATCCAGATATTTAGTAGAGCTGAATTTTACCTGACGGCAGCTGAATTTTACCTGACGGCAACACATACCCTGAGTTCAACCAACTTCGAAAATATTTTGTACAAATTCATCCAATGCAATTACCACCGTTAGTTTGTGTTTTTTTAACACACTAAAAGTTGTGAGTTGGTGCTTTTTAACGAGGTTAAAAGAAAATTTCTCTTCATTTTGTGCTTTTTATGAGGTTTAAAGAAAATTTATCCTAATTTTGTGTTTTTTTAAAAGAAGTTAAAAGAAAATTTATCGTAATTTTCTGTTTTCTAACAAGGTTAATTTTTTTTTTTCACTCATGACATTCTGCATCTTTCTTTGCATGTTTCTTTTTAATGAGGTTAAATATTTTTTTTATCGCATTTTCATTTGCATCTGATTCAAATTTCGCTGAGATTCTCTATGTTCTAGTTCGCTGCCAAGATAATCCCCGCCATTTAATTATTCCAATTTAACTAGTTCATCGTTGAATTGGATACTTGACTTTTCAACTTTGTTTGTTTTTTTGGGTTGATTTGTAAGTGCTAGATAATTGATATTTCAATAAAAATAAAAAATCGTTATATTTAATATTATTAAATGTTAAAATTATTATTTCATCTCATCGTCCAAATTAAACTAATCTCATTATATTATTATTAACATTATTAATTTTTTTTATATATTATTATTAATATTATTCTCATTATTAAATATTTAAACATTGAAATTGTATAGTTGTTAAATGAATATATTGTTTATATATAAATTAGAAATTGCATCATATGTTGCAATGGGAATGTCTTAAGGTAGAATCCTAAGAAATAGTAGCATACAAGATTGAACTCAAAATTTTATACATTTTTTATTTATTTATGAGTGTTTGGGTGAGATTTTTTTTTTCATTTCAATATACATGGATTATTTTAAATTTAAATGGATAATCTCAATATAGATTTTGTGAAAAGTTATAATGATTGAATAATGAAATTTCTATTAATTGTTTGCAAGAAGAAATCAAAAGCTTGCCCCATCTTTACAAGTCAACCTAAATTACATTAATATGTATAATAATAACAACAACATATAAATCATCCATAATATAATTAGATGGATAAAGTGATATTTGATGTAAAAACAAACTTCAACAAAGTATTAAATACAACTTAAGATGATTGGATTTCCCTAGTAATGGAGATACTCAACATAACCCTAGGTTTGAATCTTTGATAGTTAATAATGTTGGTTTTCCAAATTAAAATGATTTCAAATAAGCCCATGGAAATATAAATATAATTCAGAAATGAGAATGGTGAGCTTCTGATATCAAACTAGTTTAATGAGGAGGTCAACATGCTTACCATGACTTTCATTTCATCCAACTTAATTTCTCATTGGAATATGTATTTTCCAACATTAATTTCTAAGCATAAGATGTGTAATACAACGTGAAAGGAATTATATTTAAGTTTTCATATCCTCTAGTTTTTTGTGACTATCTCAAACACATGAACCTTCAATGGGTGTCTCAGAAACTTGGATGCCTTTTTTTTTTATCTTTTAAAATGAATGATGCTTTCATTGAAGACGAGGTTTGTGACAACTAGGGTTGGGAATATTTAATTCAATCATGCTTTTCACTTCAATAAAATTAAATATAATTTTTGTTTCTCATTTTTTCCGTGTTAGACTAATTTTTGCTATGTGATAAATTCAGGTCAAGCTTTATTTTACCAATGGGTTTTTTCATGGTGCTATTTCTTGTAATATAGTCTATTTCATGGCTTGATTACTTTGATGACCTTATAACTACCCTTACATTGCCTCAAATAATTTATGATATATTGAAATAATCATATACGTACCATATTATTTCATTTATTCAAATTTGAAGTCTTGCAGAACTTCGATGCAATCATAAGAGATGTTTCTCTTTTGACAAATCGCTAGAAGATTGTAGACTTCACATAACCTTAGCTAGAATCAAGCCTAGATGGTGTGGTTCTTCTAAGAGAGAAATCAAATGGATGATAATTTCTACATCAATTTACATTGGAGATCAGGTGTATCACTGTTGCATTTTTATTATGAATTGATTTATGAATTGTGGACCATAGGAGTAACCAAGAGTTTCAACGGAATCCAAAGTAGCAAGCTTGTAATGGTCTCTGGTACCTACTGTAAACTTAAACTTGATATCTTGTGTAAGATTGAGCACTTTATATAACTAATATTGCATTGAAAATATTATATAGAAATGAATTTATTCATGAATTGTGGACCATAGGAGTAACCAAGAGTTTCAAAGGAATCAAAAGTAGCAAGCTTGTAATAGTCTCTCATACCTGTTGTATACTTAAACTTTATATATTGTGTAAGATTTAGCACTTGATATAAATAATATTGCATTGAAAATATTATATAACACTTGTCAAAAAACCATAACTTTTGGCATATATTATGTAGTAATTTATGCTACAAGAATAAAAGCTGGAAATTCTAGGTTTTCAATATTTTCTCTGTGCTAATTGTGTTATCTTTTGTATTTCATGAAGCTCATTATTATTGAATTACTGCAATAAGTGTGTCTCCTGAACCATGAAAATATAGATATTCCTATTAACTCACTTGAGAGCAAGGATAGTCACCACATGTAAATTTATTTGGGAGAGTCACTTCACTTCAAAGTAAGGGATTTTCATAACTCTAGTTATTAAATTTACCAATCATATTTTGTACTATGAAAATGTCACTGTGTGCAATCTTAGCTTCATAGGATGATATATGTTATTATATTTTTGATTTAGGCTTTGCACTATAACTCTGTCACGTGTGTTGAAATTTTGGTCATTAACATGGCTCCGGTTACTCAATAGTACTATAACTTTGTACTATAATTTTGGTCATTAGCATGCCTTTGTACTATAACTTTTTCACCATTATTGAAATTTTGGTCATTAGCATGATTTCTCTTACTGAAATTTCACACCGTGGCTTGTCCTAAATTCAAGTCATAATTTAGAGCATTTTGTTCAACATGCTGATTTGTTACTTGGACCATCTCAACAAGAGAGATTTTCATGGAATGCTTGATATTTTCCAATTTTGTAAATTTTCACAATTTTTCCGCGCCATATTTTTCTGTTCTTTGGAAAGCATTTCATCTTCATTCTCCTGGAGAAGAGTCTCCTGAAAATTGGTAATCCAACTTGAGTAATGGTGTTCTAGTAATCTCTTCATAAAAGGAGAATATGTTGGTGAATCATAACATTAGAACTAACCAGAGCTTCAACCCTATTCTCTAGTTGGGTTAGTCGCTCTTTCAATTCATCACAATTATTGGAAACATTGTCATTATCTTCAAGGTTTAATAGAATTAAAACTTCCTCTTAGTCAGGAACCTATGAACTTGTTTCTTACCACCAACTCTTGGTGCAAGACCCTCCTTTGCTACATGTTGCTTCTAGATTTTTTCCTCCATTGTTCCTTTCCATACCAAGTGCTAGGCCGAAAATTGTTTTGTGTGTCCAAAGATCGACACATGAAAAAAATACCGAAAGATCATGTGTTGGATTATAGGAACCATCAACAATTATCACATGATTGAGTGTTGGAAATTTTTTACCCAATGACCAAGTGCTAGTTGATATTAAAACACACTAAAGATTTTAGTATTTATGTTTATTATTTTTTATATAAATAGAAAATGAAGGATCCAATTTTAAAAGTTTCTAGTGTTTATAAAAAAAATCCACGAACATTATTATTTGTAATATTTATGTTTATTAATTTTTATATAAATAATTATTATGAGTATATTTTTATTTAAGAATATATATATTCAATAGTAAAAAACTTAGTAGAAATTCTTTCGGTAATAATCACATACACAGGAACATGGTCGAGGTCCTGATGATGAACCACACTGGTTGGTTCAAAATGCGTCGACCACGTTCCTATGCATGTGATTATTACGGAAATAATTTCTACTAATTTATATGATGGATCACAGAAGTTTAGATTCCAAAAAGTAAAAAACTTATCAAATATTTAATGGAGCAAGTTTTAGATTTGAAATATTAAATATACTCTTAGGTATACTTAAAATTATTATGATTTATTTTGTACTTACTTATACAATAGATAAGAATACAAAAATTCGGGAGCAATACATATAATATGTAAAAATATTATAATTTAGAAGATGGATCCTAGTTGGGATTCTAAATGTCCACAAATGTTCTCTGACATTGGAAAATCCAAAATTCTCTTCAATAATCGATAATATATAAAATTGAAATTCTTAGTAAATGAAAAATGTTTCTTAGAAAAAGAAGTTTAATGATAAGGGATTTAAAAAATAATTGTTTTTATGTTTCTCTAATTTATAATCAATAATAATAAATACCACAGTAATATAAATTAAAATGTTGGTAAATGCCAATAAACATCAAAAAATTACATCATGATACATCTCACACTACCAAGATTAATAAATCATAAAAACTCATTGAGGAAATTATATATTTTTTTAAATAATAATAATAATTATTAATTAAAAAATTAATGTATGAGTTAAACATATACACATTTAATAAAGCATATAACCGTAAATACTATCCCCCATTATACCATTTATATTTTTAACTTGTAAATAGACTCCTGCTAATACCATGTGTCTACAAAACAATAATTCACGTTGATATGACACATTCATGGGACAATTTTTTAAAATTAGTCAATTTACTTAAAAGTAGAGATATAACATAACTACTTTAAAGATAAATCTAAATCTTTGATTTGTGATTTATACTAAGAATATTATAGAAAATTCTACAAAGATTAAATCCTTACCATCTATTCGATAATTATTAATAATCAAATTAAATTCCCAAAAAATATTCTAAAATAAAGATATATAATTAAAAAAATAATCATTTCAAAGATGATGAATTTTATGTATATTTTAAATTAAGATAATTAATTATGAAGAAAATAATTAGAGATGAAATGCCCTCTTCTTAACCCTTCTAATTTAAAAAAAAACAAACTATAATTAAAAAGTTAAAGTTTGAAAACAACATTACAAAGGATAATGAATTTTAAGGATATTTTTAATTTAAGATGAGTAATTATGAAGAAATTAATTAGAAGTGAAATGCACTTTTATAAAAGATATTTTTGAATTAAAATAACCAAGTAAAAGGAAGTTGAAAAAGCATTACTTTTAAGGGAATATTTGTGAATTGAAATCCTCAAGTCAAGTGAAGGACGTGAGAGAAAGCTAACAAATATTGAAAAACAATTTTATTGAGCATTGAAAATATACATTTATATACGAAGCCAAATACTAACTTGACTTGAAAAAATACATTTATATACTAAACTTCATACTAACTTCTCTTTATTAATGCTAAAATTTATACTAACTTCCTGTTCATAAATTTTTTACTACCTATTTATCTTACAAAGTTATTACTATCTATTTATCTTACAGTTTCATTTGTGAGCTTTTCATTTACTTAAATAACATAACATGAAAGAAAGAGGATCAACATATTTAGAAGAGATAACTTTAAACTCATAGCAAGGCATAATCTCTTGTTCCATTGCTATTGCTCCATTTCTACAACTTTAATCAATTATCACAACAGTACCAGCTTCCAAATAGTTAAAATAAGAAAAAAAAGAACCACATATAGCCAGCGAATTAGTTTCAAGTACCACATCATAGTAATTTGTATTTAAATCAACTATGACAATACTCCTTTAACATAGCACAGAAGAAAGTTGATCCAGATATTTAGCATAGCTGAATTTTACTGACGACAACAAGGGGTCTTTTTGTCCATTACTAGATCTTTAATCATTATCACAACAATACCATATTTGAAATAGTTAAAATAGGGGGAAAAAACACCACATATAGCCAGTGCATTAGTTTCAAGTACCACACCACGGTAGTTTATATTTAAAATCAATCATATTTAAGATGAGTAATTTTATCCAATCATTAGCATTGAACTAGTTTCTTTATCAACATTTATGAGAAAATTAAATAATTATTTATATAAATTACTAATATATTTTTATATTTTCTTAAACATCCAATAATTACTTATATGGTAATATATTTGTGTATCTTTATTCATTCTCCCTTTCTACGATTAATTATGATTATAGAGGCTCTCTATATAAAGATAGAAAACAATTAAAAAATTAAGAATCTAATTTTAAAAAGATTCGAATGCTTATTGAAAGATCACACTAAAACTACCCAGTGTAGTTCTATTGTTACTTTTCTAGAAGAATTAGTTAAACAATTATGGATCACAGATGTTTACAATCTGAAGTTATTATTATTATTAATTATAAAAAGAACTAATGTATGAGTTAAAAATATACACATTTAAAAAAAACATGTAACAATATTCTTAATGACGAAGGGGCATTAGATTCAAAAAATACTTTTTATTTTATTAAACATAGAGGTTTTTATGTTTGTGAGAAAATACTGAATTTATGTAAATATTAATGCACTTTTTGAGTGATTTTAATTAATTATTGTGAGGATTTGTAAATGTTCCAAAATGATTGAAGAACATGAGGGAAATTAGATTTTAGAATTGATTATAAAGCTTAAGATAGATTTGGTTTCAAGATTTTAGGGATAAAATCTAGATTGTAGAGGTTTGAAGATTTTGAGGATTTGGTTGAGATATTTGAGGACTTTGTTGAGTTGTGAATCTAAATTGGTTCAATTAAATTTTTATAAATTAATAAACTTAGAAGGTAAAAGGAGAGAGGTAGCAGAGGAATTATTAAGGTTAGACAACAGAGGTTGTAAGCCTACGAGCTTTTGTAAAAGGGCCAATGACTGAAAATCAGGCCAAGTCGGGAACGGAGATTTCTCTAAGTATTTTCATTTGTTAATATGAAAAGTGTGTTTTCAGAACTATATGGGTTGATTTATTGAGCAAGTGTATATTTAAAATTCTGTAATTGGGAATTGAAAAGAGGTTATGTATATGCTCTTCATATAAGTGTGCTTGAATAGTATTCAATTTGAAATTGAATTAAAAGAACAATTGAATGAAATTTAAGTAAGATGGTGCAACGCTGGCCTAAATCGAAGGCGTAGATTGTTATGCAATCGAATGAGGAGTTCGATTAGGCAAGAAGAAAAAATCGTGATTTGAAGGCGTAATTTTTAATTGAGAATGAATCGATTCTAAGAAAGGAAGAACTCTGTATAAGAAATTGAGTGTAAATTGAATTTCTGTAATCACTAGTTGAAAGAGGGCTCAATTCTTTTTAAATTGTCGAGTTATATATATTATGGAAATATATGTGTGAAGGGTTCTGTTCCAAATTGTAATGTACCTATATTACCACAACAACAAATTTATTTTTTTTCCAGTTTACACCCTAGTATGTATTGGTTAAACTTATGCATTGCATCCAGTTAGGATTCTCATATTAAGGTTAAATCATCTTTCCCCAACTCTACACTTGGGTGTGGCCATATATATATATATTATATATTTATATATCCTTAAATTATGCCCCTTGAACATAATTTCCCACATAGGTTAAATGCCACTTCCATAGAATTTACATATATGTATGTCACAATATATATTTTTGATTTATATGCCTCGAGGGCACTCCTCCCATACCATGCTCTCATCAAAGGCTTCCATAGGCCTCAATAATGGTAGTGACTAAACTTTGGCATACGCATAACATAATATGATGCCAAGTTCAACACTATGGTTTTATATATATAATATATGGATATGATGACGAGTCGAATGAATGCAACCGTCCTTAATAGGGATCAATTACTATTGAACCATAATTTCTATTTTAGAACGTTATTTCATATTACCATAACCTTACGAAATTTTACATATGTTTAGTTACGAACTGCAGCATAGAGATTTCGAGGCATGTTGAGCCTTCTGCATCACGTTGATTTGGTCTGATCTTTGATATTTAAGTCTGGTGTACATGTATTGGTTAAAGGCGGTGTACACAACGCTTACATGACTTGTTCATTTGAAATGAACTCACTTCATTCAACAGCTGAGAGCTATGTTTTATTAGCGAGTTTATTGGTACTCTACCTACCTCTGAAATTAATGGTACCCACTCCGCCGAGTTGTTTATCCCCATGCCAGTTGTGGTGATGAAGACAGGTGTATGGTGCAACGCGGTTTAGGGTCTCTAGATCTGGATTCCGGTTGATATTTAATTCGCCATGGCTTAACTGTGTTCTTTTCCCTCGCACCAAAGTGTATCGCGGTCATTCCACAGCTTGGCACACCGATGCAGAACTCACGTTTTCTTGCAGCGAGGGTGCTTCCCTTCGGTTCTCCCTACGCCATGACTCGGCCTGTTGAGGTCTTGGTTTCCAGTCGACTGAAGCTCTAACTTGCGAGCACATTGGACCTTCACGCAGGTAACATGTGATTTGGGGTTTTTGTTTTCTTTTTGGTTGATATCCATTAACCAGAGTCATATTTACATTTCTAACTCGTTCCAATATTTTTCTGCAACGTTTGTTGGGTGGCTGTGAATTCCACCGTTTCGACCAATGTGAGGTAATGGGCACAACGGATCAAGTCGTGGTTGGCCATGGGTTCTGGGCGTTACGAAGGGTTTCTTCTTCTAATATTTCGGCTTCCGAGAGGTAACAGTTTCTCGTCCCATCGTTTCTGGTCACGCATTTGTTTGTTTTGTTGCATACCACGGCTGTAGCCTTACCGTTTATGGGATTCGCCATAGCGAAACCTGACTACCCTACATCAGTACTCATTGGTTGGAATTTCCATACGTATTGACTCTTACTGCCTTCGCGTTCTTAGGGGTTTCTAACGCCTTTCCTTGGTTATGTGCAGGAGTCAGATTCCCTTTCGCTGAGGTGAAGTTTTCGCCCCCTAAGTAGAAACTAGTTTCTGCAACGCGGGTTTCTCGCATTTTTGTCTCACGTACTAATTGAACCTCTCCTCATACCTACAGGTCCGTACTCTTAGTATTCTACTATTGCGATGGCTTCCAGAAGAATGCCTGATGGCAAACAACGATTCCTGAAATTTTTATGAGGGAACGATGCCATCGTTGATTGCTATGGATTTTTTTAATTTTGTAAATTTGCAGACATATAATGGATAAACTTTGATGCCAACTTGTATTGAGGACTATGTTTATTTCCGTCTGCGTTTTCAGTGCTATTGAGTTTTATTCGACGTTTATGCCGAGACTCTTTCACCATCTGAAGCTGGTTTTTACCCTTGGACAGGAAATATAGACGTCAGATTTATAATACATGTCGATTATATATTCTTGTCACTGCGTTTTTTTTGAATTGAATGTTTGGCACTCGATATTTATTTTGGTTTTGATACAGAAGAGTGGTGATAGGATATGTGAAAAACCTTAATGTACTGATCGTTTTTCATTTCAGACTTGGTTTATTCCTATAATGTTGTCTTCTGTTGATCTAATATACGAGTTTATCGCATTTCCAGAAGGTCTGCAAAGTAGATGTATTCACTATCTACAATAGGCTTGTGTTTGTGATTTCCGTATTATTACCATGATTTATTTACATGCGTTCAGAATAATGTATTGCCATTAATGGGTAGCGAGTTATGACTCTCGCATATGATATTCCATAATGTTTTATGGTTGCGAAATAAATACTAGACATATTAATCTCTTAATCTCAGATATAATCAGAATTTAAGATGACAGTCCCATACCTCCTGGAATATATATGCTCTTTGTCTTACAGTACATGGATGAACTATTTTTTTTTTTTGGAACTGAATAAGTTTTCCACTGATTTTTCTTACAGCTTTAATAATAAGATTTAGAGTAGTTATATGATTGCTATACTCTTTCATATCTATACCCAATGTTTATTTGTACCACCATGATCTATTTTAAATATATCCATGATGAATTTTCTGACTTTATCGCCATGGGAGAATCTGTACAGGGTACTTCAACAGCATTAATTTGTACAGTTAGTAACATTGGTTTGTTTTTATAATTGTTTTTCTGAGAATCTAGAGTATTCCATTCTAATAATTACTTAAGTTTTTATAATTATGTTTCTTGAATCCCCCTGGGATATTTCTTTGTATAGTATCTACAGATTTAAACCCAGGTTGGGTTTAGACATTCTGGTGGATGCTATCCCAGGCAATTATTCTTACTACAATACAGAAGGTAGATGATTTGCTTCTGCCATTTACTTCTGTTAAAATTAAGAACCCTACAGCTCCAATAATTCCCCCCTTCTCTGTCATATGGGTTGAAAACCCAGTCCTACCGTTCTCCTCTTATTTATTGAAGCAGATTAAAGTTACAAATAAAATTCATCTTACCATAATTTCCACTTCTCATAATAAGGACTGATAGGCCAGAATTGGTTATAATTGAATTTCTTATCTACCATTAACTAGCATACAACCTTTTTACTTCTAATATAAAGTAGTTAAATATATGTAGCCAATTCATACTGTAGAAAGTAAAATCCATAAGTGGGTTAAATACATACCACTCATGCAGTAGACCAACCTCCCAACCGTAGAGTTCTATTTCTCTCCCAGAACTCACCCCCGAGCTGAGACCACCTCCACCACAGATCAACAACCTCTTGATCTGTTTAGGAGCAACTTATTTAAGCTAATAGTTCCCCAAAGCCTATTTCTAATTCTGCGTCCAGAATAACATGATGCTTTTCTTCCTGTTTGCCTAGGCTTCCCATTTTTGGATTCTTTAAAGCTGCTTTATGCTTTCCCTAAGCTTTTTCTAGCTTGTTACCTCTTCCCAACTACTTTCCTCATCATTGGGGAAATTTAGATTTTTCCTCAAAATCTAAATTAGTATTTATTCCTTCCAAGGATTTTTGAAGGATTGTGGGGAATAGTTGCCTTATCCATCCTCATGGATTTAGCAAGTGATCTCAATTCTCATTTTTGGTCAACATGCATACCAGTACTTTATTCATTTCCTCAAATTGAAAATTAAATTACATTCACAATTCATTCATCCTTTGGGGTCCACTCCCCTTAGGATTAAAGTTCAAATGTCTAACTTTGAAATTTCAACACATAAATTGGGGGTGTTACATATTCCCCCTCTAAAAATAAACACCGTCCCCAGTGTTGTTATTTAACTACTAGAGTTCCTTGCTTAAACAAAAATGGATATCTCTCCATCATTTTAGATTCTCTTTCCCAAGTAGCTTCTTCAGCAGTAAAGTGCTTCCACTGCACTTTTACTCTGGCTACTGTTCTGTTTCGCAATTCAATTTCTTCCTGCTCCAATATTTGAAGCGGTTCTGGCAGAAATTCCCCTTCTGGTTCCACCTGTACAACATTCCAATCAACTATGTGAGAAGCATCATGCACATATCTTTTTAATAATGAAACATGAAACACATCATGAACTCTAACATGGGGTGGTAAGGCAAGTTTGTAAGCCATTGGTCCCACCCTTTCTAAAACGTCAAAAGGACCACAGTATCTAGGAGTCAATTTGGCACAACTTCCAGCATAAAGTGTGCTCTTTTTGGGTTTAATACGTAAATACACATGATCTCCCACTTTGAATTCGTGATGCACTCTCTTCTTATCAGCATAGCTTTTCTGTCGATCTTGTGCTATCTTAATGTTTCTTTGTATCTGTTTTACAATTTTCTCCATCTCTTGTAACACATCCGGTCCCAACATTAGTTCATCCTTCGGTTGACTCCAGCTCAAAGGATTATGACACTTCCTTCCATACAGTGCCTCAAACGGACTCATTTTGATTGAGGATTGGTAGCTGTTGTTATAAGCAAATTCAGCTAAGTGCAAATACTCTTCCCACTTTGATGGTCTGTCCATCACATACATTCTCAACATATCCTCCAAAATTTGATTAGTCCTTTCTATTTTCCCATCGGTCTGAGGGTGATAGGCAGTACTAAAATTCAACTTAGTACCCATCCCTCTAAACAATCCTTTCCAAAATGTTGTTGTAAACTTAACATCTTGGTCTGATACAATTACTTTTGGAACCCCATGAAGCCTTACTACTTCCTTCAGAAACACATTCGCTACTTGAGCTGTCCCAAAAGTGGATTTTACTGGTATAAAGTGGGCAACTTTCATGAGAGTGTCTACTACTACCATCACAGAATCATGTTGATATTTGGTTTTGGGTAACCCTGTTATAAAGTCCATGGAAACTGTGTCCTATTTCCATTCTTCTATTGGCAAAGGGTTTCACAGACCTGCTGGGTGTTGATGTTCAACTTTGACCAGTTGACATTCCATGCACTTACTTAAATATTCTGCCACATCTTTCTTCATTCCTGGCCAGAACAATTTCTTTTTCAGGGCTGTTAACAGCTTTTGATATCCTGGACGTCCTGCATATGGCTGTTTGTGATATTCATCCAAAATTTCTCTTTTTAAGGACTCTACATTTGGAATATACAACCTGTTTTTATAATATAGCAGCCCTTTTTGGTTTTGAGTGAAATCAGTTTTCTCCTTTTTCTGCAGTTTCACCAAGAGTGTTTCATAGTTTGGATCTTGATTTGCTGTTTTTCTCACCAATTCTTCTACTTCGATCTGCGCACTACTTCCAAGGCTGTTTCTAGTCTGGCAAGCATTCCTGTTTAATGCATCAGCAACTTTATTCTCTTTTCCCTTGATATGTTTGATGTCCATGTCAAATTCACTTAAAAAGGACAGCCATCTAGCTTTCCTTGCATTCAGATCAGTTTGGGAAAAGAAGTACTTGAGACTAATGTGGTCGGTCATTAAGATAAACTTTTTCCCAAGGAGATAGTGTCGCCACATCTTCAAGCATGGATAACAGCTGCTAATTCCAGATCATAGGCACTATAATTCTATTCATGTATTTTTAGTTTCGAGATTCATATGCAATAACTGAGTTTTCCTGCAACAGGACTCCTCCCAACCCCTCTCTGCAAGCATCAGTACACACCACAAATTCCTTATCAGGATCTGCAATCTTCAGTATAGGGGCTGATGTAAGTTTTTGTTTTAATTGCTCGAAACTGACTTGACATTTTTCAGTCCATACGAACTTAACACCCTTTCTCTGCAATGACGTGATGGGATGTGCTATAGCAGAAAATCTCTCCACAAATCTACGATAATAGCCTTCCATCCCCATGAATGACCTTACGGCTGAAACATCAGTTGGGACTGGCCATTATTTAATGGCTTTTATCTTTTCAGGATCAACTGCGAGGCCTTTTTCAGAAATAATATGACCCAGATATTGAATTTTATCTTTATAGAATTCACATTTGTTGAACTTGGCATATAACTGGTTTTATTTTAAAGTCTGCAACACTATTCTCAAGTGTTCTTGATGTTCATCTTCATTTTTGGAGTAGACTAAGATATCATCTATGAACACAAGAACAAATTTATCCAGATACTTATTTAACACACTGTTCATCAGACACATAAATGTGGCGGGGGCATTTGTCAATCCAAAAGGTAAGACTACAAATTCGTAGTGTCCATACCGGGTTCGAAAAGATTTTTTGCTGATGTCTTCTTCCTTGATTCTGAGCTGGTGATATCTAGTTCTTAAGTCAATCTTCGAAAATACTGAGGTCCCTCTCACCTGGTCAAAAAGATCATCAATTCTAGGGAGCGGATATCTATTTTTAATGGTCAACTTGTTTAGTTGACGATAATCAATGCACATCCTGAAAGTTCCATCCTTCTTTTTCACGAATATGTCACGTCTCCCAGACCCAGCTTTCTACACATATAACATAACTCAGATATTCTCCGCTTTATGCGCCAGATAACCTTGAGAGTTTTATAATGAATCATTTACAAATTCAGTATATTATCCGGCATTTAATTTCTTTTCAGTACTTATAGGCAGCCATGGAATATAAGAATTTCCATGAAGATTTTTTGGCCTTGACCACCCCTCTTCTAAGTTCATCTAGTAGACTTATATAGCTATATATATATTTTACTTTGTATTTCTCAGGTTTTTCTTTTCAGAGTTTTGTCCAATTCTAGATGATTTGCTAGGCCCTTCCTAACTTTCCAGTTTACAGGCCTTATAAAATTTTTAATATTTTAAAGTTTCAGCATCGAGGTATAGATGTGTCCATCCTCGCATACATCTATCTATCCTTAGTTAACCTCCATAGCTCCAACTACTTTCCCAGCAGTTTTAATGGACGGTACACAGATGCTCTGTTCCTTGTATTTTTACATCTGCTTACAATCTTACTTCACACACAAACTTTTATCACACACTAGATTGTTCAATAGGATTTCCCCCTTATTTTACTGTTACAAACATTCAACATGTGTGACACTCTGGTACAGATTCAACTGTTCCATGTGAAAACTAGGAAACAGATCCTCTTGTTTCAATCAAATGGTGGTAGAGGATACTGAACTGGATAGTTTAGAATTCCTAGGGTTAGATCTTCGTCCTTAATTAGGGTTCAACTTCTACTTTCATATGATTACACTTACATTTAATAGAATAATTTAAATTCTAACTGTTAAAATTCTCTCCATTGGAACGTACATACTGAACCCCATACGACTATCACAGGGTTATTGTTTCTTACTTTCTATTATTGGTTACAGGTTTGTTAACATTTTTTGTTTCTACACACAGAAATTAAATACTCCTTTAAAAGATAGCAAGCTATACCTACACATAGTTATTAGATTGGCTGTTCAATTGATCTATCATCTCCAATCTCATTATTACAAGGTACTCATCCCTACACCCAACCATTTGTCTCTACTATCAATAGCTGTAGTTGCAATTACATAAGATACTGAACCATTAATCCATCTAACAGTTGCATAATGCAACATAACATAACAATTCATAATTTCCATAATGAACTATAACATCACAATTTCATAACTTGCATAAAGGAACTATAACATCACAATTTCATAAAACAGGGATATGTTTAACACAGACTTACAGATATCTCCAAATTTATGCATGCACAACTCTACTATGACCAGTCCTCCCAACCTTAGAATCCTCTTTATCTCCCTGGATTCACCCTCGAGCAGAGATCCTCCCAGAACAGACTAACCTCAATCTGTTCTGGAGCAGCTTATTTAAGCTGTGCTTTCCCCAAAGCCTGTTTCCAATTCTGCGTCCAGAATTTCAGGATGCTTTATTCCTGTTTAGCCTAGGCTTCCCATTTTGGGACTCTTTAAAGCTGCTTTAAGCTTTTCCTCAGCTTTTCCAGTTTTTTCTCACCTCTTCCCAACTACTCCTCTTCATTGGGGAAATTTAGATTTTTTCCTCAAAAATCTAAATTAGAAATAATTTCTTTCAAGGATTTTTGAAAGATTTGGGGAAAATCTTTTTCCTTTTCCATTACCTCATGGATTAGGCATGTGATCTCACTTTCTCATCTGGTCATAGTGCATGCACAATATTTTATTTATTTTTCATAATTAAGTATTTAACCATATCCACATAATAATTATCCATTGGGGTCCACTCCCCTATGGATGTATGTTCAAATGTCTAATTTGAAAAGCATAGAACTTGGGGGTGTTACAGAATAAGACTGGTGCTCCCCAAGGAGACACACTTGGTCTAATGTAACCTTTGTCTAATAATTCTTGCAATTGCATCTTCAGCTCCATCAATTCAGGAGGGCTCATTCTGTAGGGGGCTCGGGAAACAGGTGTTGCTCCCGGCACCAAATCTATGGAAAAATCAATTTCTCTTTTAGGGGGAAGTTGAGGAATCTCATCTGGAAAAACTTACTTAAATTCCCTTACCACCGGCAACTCCTTCAACAGATCTTCTCCAGTTTTCTGTTCTACTTCTTCCACATGCACTGCATAAACTTGGTATCCTTTTCTAGCTGTTCATTTTAATTGTAAGGCTGATATTTGTCTTACTGAAATGGATTTTGGTTTTCCTTTTAGAGTAAAAGGTTTGCCTTATTCATCCACACAATGCAGGGTTTTATCCCAGCAATTCATCAGGGCTTTCTGCTTTTCCAGCCAATCCATTCCTATCAGCAAGTCATAGAATCCTAACGGCAGTATGTTCAGAGTTACTTTTGTTGAAAAACCATTTAATTGAATGGTTGTTTTGGGCAATTTATGGGTTACTTTTCTCTTAGTCCCAGTGGCCAGCTGTACCAACCATGACTGCTGAAATTTTTCAGGTTTGATTTTACATTTTTCTACAACTCCAGGACTAATGTAACTTAAATAAGCACCTGGATCAATCAAAACGGTAACAGGTAGGTCAAAAATCTTACCCTCCATTTCCACCATGGTTGCTTGATGTTCTACTTGCCGATTTTCCAAGGCTGCACTGATTGTTGGTATATTTCTAGCTATGTCATTTACTGTTGTCGCTTCCTGTTCTCTTCTGATCATATGAATGTTTCTATGGGGACAATCCCTCAATAGATGGGTTTCTCCACAGCCCAAACATTTCAAGGTTCCTTCATTCTGACTGTCCCTTCCTTTTTATTTTCCCCCTCTATTTATTTTGAAGCCACCTGGGATTGAGCAGTTTGGGTCTCTTTGGGTTTGTTAAACTTTTTCCGCAGATGATCTCTGCCAAAATTCTTTAAATATGGTGGTTTCTGTCTTTTTCCCTTAAACTCCCCCTTGTTTAACTAGCTTTTTCCTTGTTCAGCCTTTCCTTTAAACTGCTGATAGCATAGTCTCGCTTTTCTAACAGCTTCGTCCATTGTTTTTGGGTTGTCAAATTCAATTTTATCTTTGTATATTGTAGGCAAACAGTTCAGAAACCTTTGTAATTTCGCCTTTTCTTCCCTAATGTAGGGTACATATCTCAACAGGTTTGTGAACTTAGTAACAAACTCATCAATAGTGAGTTGTCCTAGTTTGAGTTCATGGAATTCTTTTGCTTTATCATCATAATATCGCTCATTCAAATAACGATTTTTGAACTTAGCCTGGAAATCCTCCCAAGTAACTGTCTTTTCATCAATGGCATGCACCGTTTTTTTCTCTTCCCACCACAGGGTAGCTTTACCTTGTAGCTGGTAAATAGCTAATCTGGCTTTCAGATTGCTCTCATACTCATAAACTTGGAAATACTTAATCATGTTCAGCAACCAAGCTTCAGCATCTTCCTCCTTCTCCCCATCATAGGAGGGAGGTTTGATCTTTCTGAATTCCCCCTGCAATTCTCTTTTCTGTTTAGATTGATGTCTAATAGCATCATCATCATCAGATTCATCCATCTTCCTCTTTCTGGAACCTTCGCCTTCTTGGCTGTTCGGGGTAGTGAGTTCTCTGATGAGTTTTTCTTGCTCCTTACTCGCTGATGACAGTATGTCATTTTGGCTCTTTAATTCAGCCAATTCTCGTTGCAACCTGTGCAACATAGCCATTACCGGGGCATTGGGATCTGGTGAACCAAACTCATCACGCAGATCCACATAAATTTCTCCACCTTCAGCCATTTTAGCACCACTATTGATCAGTAACATTGAAAAAAACAATCTCTGCAATATTCATTTATAAAAATAACATTCAAAATTCAGTGAGCACAATCATAACACCCCAGTTTTATAACTTGGGCTTCGATACCATTTGTAATGTACCTCTATTACCACAACAACAAATTTTTTTTTTTTCCAGTTTACACCCTAGTATGTATTGGTTAAACTTATGCATTGCATCCGGTTAGGATTCTCATATTAAGGTTAAATCGTCTTTCCCCAACTCTACACTTGGGTGTGGCCATATATATATATATTATATATTTATATATCCTTAAATTATGCCCCTTGAACATAATTTCGCACATATGTTAAATGCCACTTCCATAGAATTTACATATATGTATGTCACAATATATATTTTTGATTTATATGCCTCGAGGGCACTCCTCCCATACCACGCTCTCATCAAAGGCTTCCATAGGCCTCAATAATGGTAGTGACTAAACTTTGGCATACGCATAACATAATACGATGCCAAGTTCAACACTATGGGTTTATATATATAATATATGGATATGATGACGAGTCGAATGAATGCAACCATCCTTAATAGGGATCAATTACTATTGAACCATAATTTCACACAGACGTTATTTCACTTTGTAACCATATAAATTTTTATATGTTTCGTTCTGAACTCTGCTCGATATTTTGAGGCATCATTGAGCTCTGCGTATGTTGATTTAGTCTGATCTTTGATATTTAAGTCTGGTGTATGCACTGGTTAAAGGCGGTGCCACCTCGGATTTACTTCACGTGACTTGTTCGTTTGAACTCCTCCATTCACTGGTTCGAGGCTATGGTTTATTAACTGAGGTCATGGTACTCTACCAACCTCTGAATTTAATGGTGCCCACTCCGCCGAGTTGATCATCCCCATGCCCGTTGTGGTGATGAAGACAGGTGTATGGTGCAAGGCGGCTTAGGGTTTCTAGATCTGGGTTCCGGTTGATATTTAATTCGCCCATGGCTTAACTTTGTTCTTTTCTCTCGCACCGAAGAGTACCGTGGCCATTCCATATCTTGGCACACCGATGCAGAACTTCACGTTTTCTTGCAGCGAGGGTTCTTCCCTTCTGTTCTCCCTACGGCATGACTCGGCCTGTTGAGGTCATGGTCTCCAGTTGACTGAAGCTCTAACTCGTGAGCACCTTGGACCTTCACGCAGGTAACATGTGGTTTGGGGTTTTTGTTTTATTTTTGGTTGATATCCATTAACCAAAGTCATATTTACGTTTCTAACTCGTTCCAATCTTTTTCACCACGCGTTTATTGCAGTGGCTATGAATTTTTTCGTTTCAACCAATGTGGTTTGCAGGTAACCGACTTTGGATCAAATTCGTGGTTTTCACTGGGTTCCTGGGCGTTACGCAGAGGAGTTTCTTCTTCCCAATATTTCAGCTTCCAGGTAACAGTTTCTCGTCCCATCGTTTCTGGTCACGCATTTGTTTGTTTTGTTGCATACCACGGCTATAGCCTTACCGTTTATGGGATTCGCCATAGCGAAACCTGACTACCCTACATCAGTACTCATTGGTTGGAATTTGAATACGTATTGACTCTTACTACCTTCGCGTTCTTAGGGGTTTCTAACGCCTCTCCTTGGTTATGTGCAGGAGTCAGATTCCCTTTCACTGAGGTGAAGTTTTCGCCCCCTAAGTAGAAACTAGTTTCTGCAACGCGGGTTTCTCCAATTTTTGTCTCACGTACTAATTGAACCTCTCCTCATACCTACAAGTCGGTACTCTTAGTATTCTACTATTACGATGGCTTCCATATGAATGCCTGATGGAAAACAACGATTCCTGAAATTTTTATGAGGGAACGATGCCATCGTTGATTGCTATGGATTTTTTTAATTTTGTAAATTTGCAGACATATAATGGATAGACTTTGATGCCAACTTGTATTGAGGACTATGTTTATTGCCGTCTGCATTTTCAGTGCTATTGAGTTTTATTCGACGTTTATGCCGAGACTCTTTCACCATCTGAGGCTGGTTTTTACCCTTGGACAGGAAATATAGATGTCGGATTTATAATACATGTCGATTATATATTCTTGTCACTGCGTTTTTTTTGAATTGAATGTTTGGCACTCGATATTTATTTCGGTTTTGATACAGAAGAGTGGTGATAGGATATGTGAAAAACCTTAATGTACTGATCGTTTTTCATTTCAGACTTGGTTTATTCCTATAATGTTGTCTTCTGTTGATCTAATATACGAGTTTATCACATTTCCAGAAGGTCTGAAAAGTAGATGTATTCACTATCTACGATAGGCTTGTGTTTTATATTTCTGTATTGTTACCATGATTTATTTACATGCGTTCAAAATAATGTATTGCCATTAATGGGTAGCGAGTTATGACTCTCGCATATGATATTCCATAATGTTTTATGGTTGCGAAATAAATACTAGACATATTAATATCTTAATATCAGATATAATCAGAATTTAAGATGACAGTCCCATACCTCCTGGAATATATATGCTCTCTGTCTTACAGTACATGGATGAACTATTTTTTTTTTTTTGGAACTGAATAAGTTTTCCACTGATTTTTCTTATAGCTTTAATAATAAGATTTAGAGTAGTTATATGATTGCTATACTCTTTCATATCTATACCCAATGTTTATTTTTACCACCATGATCTATTTTAAATATATCCATGATGAATTTTCTGACTTTATCGCCATGGGAGAATCTGTACAGGGTACTTCAGCAGCACTAATTTGTACAGTCAGTAACATTGGTTTGTTTCTATAATTGTTTTTCTGAGAATCTGGAGTATTCCATTCTAATAATTACTTAAGTTTTTATAATTATGTTTCTTGAATCCCCCTGGGATATTTCTTTGTACATTATCTACAGATTTAAACCCAGGTTGGGTTTAGACATTCTGGTGGATGCTATCCCAGGAAATTGTTCTTACTACAATACAAAAGGTAGATGATTTGCTTTTGCCATTTACTTCTGTTAAAAGTAAGAACCCTACAGCTCCAATAATTCCTCCCTTCTCTGTCATATGGGTTGAAAACCCAGTCCTACCGTTCCCCTCTTATTTATTGAAGCAGATTAAAGTTACAAATAAAATTCATCTTACCATAATTTCCACTTCTCATAATAAGGACTGATAGGCCAGAATTGGTTATAATTGAATTTCTTATCTACCACTAACTAGAATACAACCTTTTTACTTCTAATATAAAGTAGTTAAATATATGTAGCCAATTCATACTGTAGAAAGTAAAATCCATAAGTGGGTTAAATACATACCACTCATGCAGTAGACCAACCTCCCAACCGTAGAGTTCTATTTCTCTCCCAGAACTCACCCCCGAGCTGAGACCACCTCCACCACAGATCAACAACCTCTTGATCTGTTTAGGAGCATCTTATTTAAGCTAATAGTTCCCCAAAGCCTGTTTCTAATTCTGCGTCCAGAATAGCAGGATGCTTTTCTTCCTGTTTGCCTAGGCTTTCCATTTTGGGATTCTTTAAAGCTGCTTTATGCTTTCCCTCATCTTTTTCCAGCTTGTTACCTCTTCCCAACTACTTTCCTCATCATTGGGGAAATTTAGATTTTTCCTCAAAATCTAAATTAGTATTTATTCCTTCCAAGGATTTTTGAAGGATTGTGGGGAATAGTTGCCTTATCCATCCTCATGGATTTAGCAAGTGATATGAATTCTCATTTTTGGTCAACATGCATACCAGTACTTTATTCATTTCCTCAAATTGAATATTAAATTACATTCACAATTCATTCATCCTTTGGGGTCCACTCCCCTTAGGATTAAAGTTCAAATGTCTAACTTTGAAATTTCAACACATAAATTGGGGGTGTTACACGAATGTATCAGAATTTTCGTTCTAGTCCTGTGAGAATGAAACACGCATGAATTGAATACATATTAAAACTTGTGTGAACAAGTAACTCTCGATTCTGCATTCGAACTGAATGGAATTCTATTCCGATTGATAGAGTTTTATTTTTTATTTAATCTGTGCAATTAAATTAATAATAGATAAGAAGGGATTGATTTGTATAATCGATGCCAGATTTTGTGTTGAACCACAATGCAGTAAATCCGTGGAGAAGTCAACTCTATGTGAAAGGTTCAGGAAAGAATTCGATTCAAGTGTTTCTCAATTGAGATCAAATTACAATTATACCATTAATGAGGAGAATCAAGTGACACACAGGGGTTATTCATTGAATATTTGATGTAGTTCGAAGATACGCAGGATTGATGTGTTGGGGAACTGGTACAAGAATTACATTATGTTGAATCGGTCAATTTATGGCATAGAGGTGACCTTTTATGCACAGAAGCTCCGGATTGAAGAACCAGAAACGAAGAAAAGGAATCAATGTATAGCGTTGAAGGATTGGATGGGAACCTAGTCCTATTTGATCGAATGTGTATAGGGTGAATGTTTAATGAAACCATAAGTCAAGCGATGAACAACATTTAAAGAGCGATGAAACCTTGCAAGGGAACCTTGATGAAGGCACAACAGAACCTTGACCAGCTGAGGCAGATTGCAAGTGAAGTTGTATAGAAATTATGCAAGGTAAGAAACATTGTGGGCCAAGAGTTTTAATACATGTTTAATTTTTGGTCTCGAAGTTGGTATAAATTATTCAGGAGATTTTGAAAGTGTTGAAATGTTATAACTACTCTGGGATAACCACTATATATATATATATATATATTCGTGTTTGGGTTTAAAACCAGAGCAAAAGGGGTTTATATAATGATTCATGACATTCAATATTAAATTAAATGATTAAGCCGTGGTGGACATACGCCTTCAGATTTCCTTTAAGGTGAGGACATAATACATAATTATATATTATGTTGATGTGAGGTGAGGACCAAACACTTAGAGCCCAAATATTTGGCTGGGAATTTAATTACAATTCGAATGTCGAATGTTCATGAAGTGGGGAATGCCAATGGATTTATAACCATTGTTTTATTTTGTAAAAGTAAAGCTTCCACATGAAATTTTGGAATTGGGCTGATTGTTTGGTTTTTAATAACCATGAGTTTAGAAAGTTAGCTTCTGCAGATTTGTAAGTTTTCCTAGCAAGAGAATTTATTTGGCATAAATTGAGGTACATTCTTATATGCATTGAAGAGAGTGTGTGTTTGTGGGTTTGGCAGGGTATGCCCGCCATCACTTAATCATAGAGATTAGCCTCCATTTTATCATTTATATTTTTTACTTGTAAATAGGTTCTTACTAATACCACATGCCCATAAAACCATAATTCATGTTCATATGACAATTTTTTTAATTGATCAATTTATTTAAAAGAACAAAGATGACATAACCTCTTTTGAGATAAATCTAAACTTTTGATAAGTGAATCTAATACTAAAAATATTGTAGAAAATTCCATGAAGATTAGATCCCTACCATCCTTCTAATCATTATTGATAATAAAATAAAAATATAAAATAATAACTATTTCAAGGAATAATGTATTTTAAGTATCTTTTAAGTTAAAAAGATTAATTGTGAGGAAATTAATTAAAAACAAAAGGTAATCTTATAAAAAAAAAATTTGAATTCAAATAACTAAATAGAAGGAAGAAGTTCTGAAAATCATGGACAAGAAAGACTTGTGTATTATAATCTTTAAATAAAAGAGGTGAGAGATAGTTGACAAATCCTGAAAAGAAATTTTGTGGAGATTTGTGAATTATAATATTTAAATAAAAGAGGTGAGAGAAAGTTGACAAATCTTGAAAGGAAATTTTGCGGAGCTTTGAGAGTGTAGAGTTATATATTCAAACTCATAATAATTTCTCTTTAGTTAATTTTACTTTTGATATTTTGTTTCCCATAAATACATAACCCTAAATCTTTAATCACACGAGTAAAAACTAGGAATGATAGGATAGGGAATTTAGTAGAGACAAAATCAAGGTAGCTCTATTTAAATCAATGTTTTGAAAATGGCGATTGGGATTAAATTAGAGAGGGGAAAAAATCTGAAAAAATCCTAAAAATCGGGGAAAAAACGGTAAAAATGGGGAAAAAATCGGCACATACAAAAATGTTCTTTTTTCTCAAATTTTTTAATATGTAAAGCATCCATAGCATAAAATAAATGCATTGACACATAAATATGAAAAAAAACTAATATATAAGATGTGTAATATCATGTCTAGTGCTACATCACACATAAAACTGAATCATGTCCTGAATACTAAGTCTTGAGTCTCAAGAGTCAACTCACCCTCAAAATATCAACAAAAAATATAATAATGTATATCATGAGTCATAATGTATCTCATATCATGGGCCGACTGTACTACTAAAAATATTGTAGAAAATTCCATGAAGATTAGATCCCTACCATGCTTCTAATCATTAATGATAATAAAATAAAAATACAAAATAATAATTATTTCAAAGAATAATGTATTTTAAGTATATTTTAAGTTAAAAAACATTAATTGTGAGGAAATTAATTAAAAACCAAATGTACTCTTATAAAATTTTTTTTTGAATTCAAATAACTAAATAGAAGGAAGAAGGTCTGAAAATCATGGACAAGGAAGACTTGTGAATTATAATCTTTAAATAAAAGAGGTGAGAGATAGTTGACAAATCTTGAAAAGCAATTTTGTGGAGCTTTGTGAATTACAATCTTTAAATAAAAGTGGTGAGAGAAAGTTGACAAATATTGTAAAGAAATTTTGTGGAATTTTGAGAGTGTAAAGTTATATATTGAAGCTCATAATAATTTCTCCTTAGTTAATTTTATTTTTGATATTTTCTTTTCTATAAATACATAACCCTAAATCTTTAATAACAGAAATACAAACTAGGAATGATAGGATTGAGAGTTTATTAGATCTAGATTTTTAATCAATTGTCACATGAGTACCAGTGCATACACTTCAAAAATAGTTTAAACATGTAGCGAATTGATCCCCGCTTAAACATTTATAACCATAGTTTGTATTTAAAATCGATCATATTACTCACAAATATCAAACAGAAGCCCCATCCCATCCAATATAACTATTAAAACCAGTGAAAATTCATAGATGAAAATGAAAAAACAGAAATATAAGGAAAAAAAACAATAATCTGCAGAAGAAGAAAGGAAAATTAAAAGTTGCCATTACTTGCAACTTGAAAAAACCAAAGCAGTCTTTGCAATTCATCATCAGAAATTTGGTAGAACGAAAGTTTTGGCACCACTGTTACCCTAATTCATCTACATGTTGGCAATGAAATTAAGGTAGCTCTGCTTAAATAGACATATATCCATCGGATGAATTTAAAAATATTTTGAACTGTTAGCGCAAACCCTGAGTTCGACCGACGGAAATATTTTGTAAGAATTCATTCAATGCAATTACCACCATTAGTTTGTGCTTTTTTTATCTCGTTAAAAGTTGTGAACTGGTGCTTTTTTAATGAGGTTAAAAGAAAATTTATCTTAATTTTGTGCTTTTTTACGGGGTTAAAAGAATATTTATCTTAATTTTGTTTTTTAAAGGAGGGTAAAAGAAAAGTTATTGTTTCTGGATTAAAAGAAAATTTATCGTAATTTTCTATTTTTTAATGAGGTTATTTTTTTTTATTTTAATCGTAACATTCTGCATCTTTGTTTTTTACGAAGTTAAACTTTTTTTATCACATTTTCATTTGCATCTGATTCGAATTTCCGTGAGATTCTTTGCGCTCTAGTTCGCTGCCAAGATAATCCCCGCCATTTAACTATTCCAATTTAACTAGTTCATCGTTGAATTGGATACTTGGGTTGATTTGTAAGTGCTAGATACTTGTTATTTAAATAGAAATAAAAATTCGTTGTATTTAATATTATTAAATATTAAAATTATTATTTCATCTCATCTTGCAAATTAAACTAATCTCTATATATTATTATTAACATTACTAATCTTTTTATATATTGTTATTATTACATATTTAAACGATGAAATTGTATAGTTGTTAAATTAATATATTGTTTGTATATAAATTAGAAATTGCATCATATGTTGTAATGGGAATGTCTTAACCTAGTATCCTAAGAAATAGTAGCATACAAGATTGAGCTCAAAATTTTATACATTTTTTTTTTATTTCTGAGTGTTTGTGTGAGAAGAAATTTTTTGTTCATTTCAATATACATGGATTATTTTAAATTTTAATGGATAATCTCAATATAGATTTTGTGAAAACTTATAATGGTTGAATAATGATATTTCGATTAATTGTTTGCAAGAAGAAAATCAAAATCTTGCCCCATCTTTACAAGTCAACCTAAATTACATTAATATTTATAATAATAACAAGAACATCTAAATCATCCATACTATAATTAGATGGATAAAGTGATATTTGATGTAAAAAAAAACATCAAAAAAGTATTAAATACAACTTAAGATGATTTGATTTCTCTGGTAAATGGAGATACTCAACATAACCCTAGGTTTGAATCTTTGATTGTTAATAATGTTGGTTGTCCAAATTAAACTGATTTCAAATAAGCCCATGGAAATATAAATATAATTTAGAAATGAGAATATTGAGCTTCTAATATCAAACTAGTTTAATGAGGTGGTCAACATGCTTACAGTGACTTTCATTTCATCCAACTTAGTTTCTCATTGGAATATGTATTTTCAACAATTAATTTCTAAGCATAAGATGCATAATACAACGTGAAAGGAATTATCTTTGAGTTTTCATATCCTCTAGTTTTATGTGACTATCTCAAACACATGAACCTTCAATGGGTGTCTTAGAAAATTAGATGTCTTTTTTTTTTTTTTTCTCAGAAAATGAATGACGCTTTCATTGAAGGTAAGGTTTGTGACAACTAGGGTGGGACATATTTAATTCGGTCATGCTTATCACTTCAATAAAATTAAATATAATTGTTGTTTCTCATTGTATCCCTGTTAGATTAAATTTAGCTATGTGATAAATTCACAAGCTTTCTTTTGCCAATGGGTTTTTTCATGGCTGTATTTCTTGGAATATAGTCTATTTCATGGCTTGATTACTTTGATGACCTTATAACTACACATACATTGCCTCAAATAATTTATGATGTATCGAAATAAGCATATGCATACCATATTAGTGCATTTATTCAAATTTGAAGTCTTTCAAAACTTTGATGCAACCATAAGAGATGTTTCTCTTTTGACAAATCGCTGGAAGATTGTAGACTTCACACAAAGTTAGCTAGAATCAAGTCTAGATGGTGTGGTTCTTTTAAGAGATAAAATCCAATGGATGGGAATTTCTACAACAATTTACATTGGAGATGAGGTGTATCACTACTGCATTTTTCTTATGAATTGATTTATGAATTGTGGACCAGAGGAGTAACCAAGAGTTTTAATGGAATCCAAAGTAGCAAGCTTGTAATGGTCTCTGATACCAACTGTAACATAAAATTGATATCTTGTGTAATATTGAGCACTTTATATAACTAATATTGCATTGAAAATGATATATACAAATGGATTTATTTATGAATTGTGGACCATAGGAGTAACCAAGAGTTTCAAAGGAATCGAAAGTAGCAAGCTTGTAATGGTCTCTGATACCTGTTATAAACTTAAATTTTATATATTTTGTAAGATTGAGCTCTTGATATAACTAATATTGCATTGAAAATATTATATAACACTTGTCAAGAAACCATAACTTTTGGCATATATGTAATTATTTATGCTACAAGAATAAAAGCTGGAAATTCTAGGTTTTCAGTATTTTCTCTATGTTAATTGTGTTATATTTTGTATTCCATGAAGCTCATCATTATTGAATTAATGAAATAAGTGTGTCTCCTAAACCATGAAAATCTAGTTGTTCCTATTAACTCACTTGAGAACAAGGACAGTCACCACATGTAAATTTACTTGGGAGATACACTTCACTTCAAAGAAGGGGATTTCATAACTCTAGTTATTACATTTACCAGTCATATTTTTTATTAGGAAAATGTCACTATTTGTAATCTTAGCTCCATAGGATGATATATGTTATTATATTTTTTATTTAGGCTTTATACTATAACTCTGTAAATTTTGGTCATTAACATAGCTCCAGTTACTCAGCTGTGATGCTGTGAACAATGTTATTAGATTTTTTATTTATTCTTTGTCCTATAAATTTGTCATCATTATTGAAATTTTGGTCATTAGCATGATTTCTCTTACTCAAATTTCACATTGTGGCTTGTCCTAAAGTCAAGTCATAATTTATGGCATTCTTTTCAACATGTTGATTTGTTACTTGGACCATCTCAGCATGAGATATTTCCATCGAATTCTTGAGATTTTCCGATTCTGTGAAATTTTCACAATTTTTCCATGCCATATTTTTCTCTTCTTTGGAAAGTATTTCATCTTCATTATCCTGGATAAGAATCTCCTGAAAATTGACAATCCAACTTGAGTAACGGTGTTCAAGTAATCTCTTCATAAAAGGGGAATATGTTTGTGAAGAATAACATTAGAACTAACCAGAACTTCAACCCTATTTTCTAGTTGGGTGAGTCACTCTTTCAATTTATCACAATTATTGGCAACATTTTCATTATCTTCAAGGTTTAATAGAATCAAAACTTCCTCTTAGTTAGGAAACAAAATAGAATTAATAGAATTATGATTTATTTTGTACTTATTTTTATACAATAGATAAGAATACAAAATTTAGGAGAAACACATATAATAAGTAAAAATATTATAATCTAGAAGATGTATCCTAGTTGGGATTCTAAACGTCCAAAAAGGAAAATCCAAAATCCTCTTCAATAATTGATAACCACAAGAGGTTGAAAATAAAATATAAAATTGAAATTCTTAGTAAATGAAAAATGTTTCTTAGAAAGAAAATTTTAATGATAAGGGATTTAAAAAATAATGGTTTTTAAGTTTCGTTTGTAAATTCCAATAAACATAAAAAAATTACGTCCTGATACATCTTACATTACCAAAATTAAAAAACCATAAAAACTCATCGAGGAAATTATAGTTTTTTTTTAAATAATAATTATAATTATTAATTAAAAAATTAATGTATGAGTTAAACATATACACATTTAATAAAGCATATGGCCATATAGATTAGCCCCCATTATACCATTTATATTTTTAACTTGTAAATAGAGTATTGCTAATACCATGTGTCTATAGAACAATAATTCAAGTTGATATGACACATTCATGGGACAATTTTTTAAAATTAGTCAATTTACTTAAAAGGAGAGATATGACATAACTACTTTGAAGATAAATCTAAATCTTTAATTTGTGATTTATACTAATAATATTATAGAAAATTTTACAAAGATTAAATCCCTACTATCTATTTCATAATTATTAATAATCAAATTAAATTACAAAAAACATATTCTAAAATAAAGATTTGTAATTAAAAAAAAAATCATTTCAAAGATAATGAATTTTATGTATCTTTTAAATCAAGATAATTAATTATGAAGAAATTAATTAGAGATGAAATACACTCTTCTAAACCCTTCTAATTAAAAAAAACAAACTATAATTAAAAAGCTAAAGTTTGAAAACAACATTACCAAGGATAATGAATTTTAAGGATATTTTAATTTAACATGAGTAATTATGACGAAATTAATTAGAAATGAAATGCACTTTTATAAAAGAGATTTTTGAATTAAAATAACCAAGTAAAAGGAATTCGGAAAAACATCACTTTTAAGGGAATATTTGTGAATTAAAATCCTCGAGTCAAGACAAGGAAGTGAGAGAAAGCTAACAAATCTTGAAAAACAATTTTATTGGGCATTGAAAATATAGATTTATATAAGAAGCCAAGTACTAACTTGCCTTCAAAAATACATTTATATACTAAACTTCATACTAACTTCGCTTTAGTATTACTAAAATTTATACTAACTTTCTGTCCATAAATTTTTTACTACCTATTTATCTTACAAAGTTATTACTATCTATTTATCTCACAACTTCATTTGTGAGCTTTTCATTTACTTAAATACACAACTATAGATTTTAATTTAAATCATGAAAATACTCTATGAAGTTCTATGCACTTGATTCCATTACATTACTACATATTTATCTCTTTTCATTTCCTTAAATACACAACCCTAGATTTTATGTAAATCATGAAAATACACTCTGCAGTTGATCCCATTTCATTGATAACAATATAAAAAATAAAAACTAGTATATTAGCTGGCTCATTCTTTTAATAACAAGGAAATAATTTTCTTTTAATAACAAAGAAATACTTTAAAATCAAATAAATATGATAATTTGGCAAGCTTATTATTTATTAAAATACACAAAATAAATATTGTAACTATCTGTTTATCTTAAGACTTTCTAAGCTTTTCATTTCTCGATATAAACAATCTTGATTTCAATGCAAAACATGGAAATATTGTAAAGCCCATTGGATGTTGTTTCAATTATGAGTATATTTTCTATTTTATATCATCTAACAATTTTGTTTGTCATTATTGATGTCTATCAATTTCTAAGACCCAGGAATGTTTAAAATATTACATACCAATTTATGAGCAATTGTATCTAACATAAATCACCATCCGCTACAACAACCCTTTTCTATGGTAGCATGTGATGAAATTAAACCAAACCAAAATTTACGTTTTTTTTTTCGAAGTCAGACTACATCTATTATATTATATAGAGAAAAATATTACATATCTCTTCCTCCTGACTTAGCATCACAATTCCAGAGGGAAGTATCAAGATTTTAAACCAGAAAATGGACTTCCCCAACCGAGGAAACCAGTTCACTAGTAGCACAAAATAGACACTGACCATAATGGGAAACCAACATACACAGTAGTGAAATTTAAGCTTAAGTTTGAGAGTGAAGTCTTCCAAAGCATGTTTAGACTAGAGAACACTACAAAAAAAATAGAAAGAGAGAAGTGCACCCTGCAATTGAAACTAGTGTGGACCATCATTCTTCTTGCTGGATTTCGGTTATTCGCCCTTGATCCTGCAAGCGTAGAATGAGTCTTCATCCTCCTTTCTTAGTGTGTGGCTACTGACCTGAGGATGTGGAGACCCTGGCGTGTCTGGCTAACTAGAGTTGGTCGTGAGCTGATTCTTGTCCTCATTCTTATCTCCTTCGTCATTGTTTGAGCTTCTAAAATCATCGGAACCCAAATTGATGGTGGTGGAGTGACTGCTACTAGAGGTGCTCTGCATAGGGAGAGCCTTCATATTGCGAGGGATAGAATTCAGCTAAGGCAGGATGGTCTACTTTTGCGGTCTCTCTTTGGGCCAAATGCTTGAGGACGCCGGAGAGGAGACAAGTAGCTGCAAGGATAATTGGGCTGAAAGATTAATAGGTTTGAGTCTTCTCGGCTCCTCCTAGCCCATCAAAATATTTAGTTCCCTGCCCATGGCATGCGATAGAGGCTGTCTGGAGGGCAGGACGTGGCCTCTATCTCTTCTACATTGCATATAGTGATGCCTTGACATGACACGCAAAGGAACATAAGTGCAGGATAGGGAGGGAGTGCTCGATAGCACAGGAGAGGAGATGCCACCACTTGAGAATGTCCTGGGAATGTTGAGACAGGGTTGAGTAGGGCCAAGAACCAAGGGTCGAATGAAGGAACCAAAGGCATGCAAAGATAATAGAAGGGAGAGCTGAATGGAGGCCGAATGAGCGTGGGTAGCAAGATTAACAGCCATGGTGACGGAATCGAGAGCTCTTAATGCTCTGCAGCAGCAAGACCTCGTAATGAAGGTGGTGAAGTGTGAATTTAAGACAGGATTGCTTGGGCATTTAACGTTGACTGAGTGACCATGTATGGACACGTGGGCTGGACATTTGTCCTACCACATGGCGCCCACATGGCCCCTCCTAACACGGCAAAGCACCCGCATCCGGGTAACCAAAATTTACGTATTATTGTTTCATTAACAAAACAATTAATTTAACCTCACCTTCAACAAAAAATGAACAGAGCATGAATAATAACTATACACCTTTAACATAACATGAAAGAAAGAGGATTGACATATTTAGAAGAGCTTACTTTAAACTCATAGCAAGGCACAATCTCTTGTTCCATTGCTATTGCTCCATTGCTACCACTTTAATCAATTATCACAATAGTAGTAGTTTCCAAATAGTTAAAATACGAAAAAAAAGAACCACATATAGCCACTACATTAGTTTCAAGTACCACATCACAGTCGTTTGTATTTAAATCAATTATAACTATACTCCTTTAACATAGCATGGAAGAAAGGTGATCAGTGCTAAATTTTACCTGAGGGCAGCGAGGGGTCTTTCTCTCCATTATTAGATCTTTAATCATTATCACAACAGTACCATATTTGAAATAGTTAAAATAGGGGAAAATACACCACATATAGGCAGTGAATTAGTTTCAAGTACCACATCACAATAGTTTATATTTAAAAGCAATCATATTTAAGATGGGTAAGTTTATCCAATCGTTAGCATTGAACTATTTTCTTTATCAACATTTATGAGAAAATTAAATAATTGCTTATATAAATTACTAATATATTTTTATATTTTCTTAAACATCAAATAATTACTTATATGGTAATATATTTGTGTATCTTTATTCACTCTCCCCTTCTACAATTGATTATGATTTTAGAGGCTCCCTATATAAATATAGAAAAGAATTAAAAAATTAAGAATCTAATTTTAAAAAGATTCAAATGCTTATTAAAAAAAACACATTATAATTATTCAATGTAGTTCTATTGTTATTTTTCTTAAATAATTAGTTAAACAATTACGTATCACAGATGTTTACAATCTGAAATTATTATTATTATTAATTATAAAAAGAATTGATGTATGAGTTAAACATATACAAATTTAAAAACAACATGTAACAATATTCTTAATCATAGAGATTAGCCTCCGTTTTATCATTTAGATTTTTTACTTCTAATAAGCTCTTATTATAATTAATTGAACGTAATTTTGAACATAAATAGTAATGATAAATATAATATTTGAACATGTAATAGAGAGAAAGGCTCTAGCGGAAGAAATTAGTTTTACCTGAAGTCGCAGCCGAATTGTTTGCTATATTTCCATATCCTGAATCAATAGTTACAATAGTGCCAACAAGAACACTAAAACTCACAAATATCGAAGATAAGTCCCATCCCATCCAAGATAACTATTAAAACCAGTGAAAATTCATAGGTGAAAATGCAAAAACAGAAATATAAAGAAACAAAAACCATAATCTGCAAAAGAAGAAAAGAAAATTAAAAGTTGCAATTAGTTGCAACTTGAAAAAATCAAAGCAGTCGTTGCAATTCATCATCAGAAATTTGGTAGAACGAAAGTTTTGGCACAACTATTACCCTAATCCATCTACATGTTGGAAATGAAATTAAGGTGGCTCTGTTTAAATAGACATACATTCATCGGTTGAATTTAAAAATATTTTAAACGGATAGCACAAACCCTGAGTTCGACCGACTTCGGAAATATTTTGTAAGAATTCATCCAATGCAATCACCACCGTTAGTTTTTGCATTTTTTATCACGTTAAAAGTTGTGACCTTGTGTTTTTTTTAACGAGGTTAAAAGAAAATTTATCCTAATTTTGTGCTTTTTTATGAGGTTAAAAGAAAATTTATCGATTTTATTTTTTAAAAGAAAATTTATTGTCAGGTTCTGGATTAAAAGAAAATTTATCGTAATTTTCTGTTTTTTTAACGAGGTTATTATTATTTTTTTTAACGAGGTTAATTTTTTTTTTTATCGCATTTCCATTTGCATCTAATTCGAATTTCGCTGAGATTCTCTGCGTTCTAGTTCGCTGCTAAGATAATCCCCGCCATTTAATTATTCCAATTTAACTAGTTCATCGTTGAATTGGATACTTGATTTTTCAACTATGTTTGTCTTTTTCGTTGATTTGTAAGTGTTAGATAATTGATATTTAAATAAGAATAAAAAATCATTATATTTAATATTATTAAATATTAAAATTATTATTTCATCTCATCTCCCAATTAAACTAATCTCTATATATTATTATTAATATTAGTAATTTTTATTATATATTATTATTAATATTATTGTCATTATTAAATATTTAAATAATGAAATTGTATAGTTGTTAAATGAATATATTGTTTGTATATAAACTAGAAATTGCATCATATGTTTCAATGAGAATGCTTTAATGTAGGATTCTCAGAAATAGTAGCATACAAGACTGAACTCAAAATTTTATACAATTTTTTTTATTTACGAGTGTTTGTGTGAGAATTTTTTTTGTTCATTTCAATATACATGGATTATTTTAAATTTGAATAAATAATCTCAATATATTTTTTGTGAAAACTTATAATGATTGAATAATGAAATTTCTATTAATTGTTTGCAAGAAGAAAATCAAAAGCTTGCCCCATCTTTACAAGTCAACCTAAATTACATTAATATGTATAATAATAACAAAAACATCTAAATCATCCATAATATAATTAGATGGATAAAGTGATATTTGATGTAAAAACAGACTTCAACAAAGTATTAAATACAACTTAAGATGATTTGATTTCCCTTGTAAATAGAGATACTCAACATAACCATAGGTTTGAATCTTTAAGAGTTAATAATGTTGGTTGTCCAAATTAAAACGATTTCAAATAAGCCCATGGAAATATAAACATATTTTAGAAATGAGAATAGAGAGCTTCTAATATGAAACTAGTTTAATGAGGTGTTCAACATGCTTACCGTGACTTTCATTTCATCTAACTTAGTTTCGCATTGGAATATGTATTTTCCAACATTAATTTCTAAGCATAATATGGGTAATACAACGTGAGAGGAATTATCTTTGAGTTTTCATATCATCTAGTTTCCTATGACTATCTCAAACACATGAACCTTCAATGGGTGTCTCGGAAACTTGGATCTCTTTTTTTTCTCTCAGAAAATGAATGATGCTTTCATTGAAGATGAGGTTTGTGACAACTAGGGTTGGGCATATTTAATTTGATCATGATTATCGCTTCAATAAAATTAAATATAATTGTTGTTTCTCATTTTTTTAGTGTTATATTAATCTTGGCTGTGTGATAAATTCACATCAAGCTTTCTTTTACCAATGGGTTTTTTCATGGCGGTATTTCTTGTAATATAGTCTATTTCATGCATGATTACTTTGATGAACTTATAACTATGCTTACATTGCCTCAAATAATTTATGATGTATTGAAATAAGCATATAAATACCATATTAGTGCATTTATTCAAATTTGAAGTCTTGCAGAACTTTTGTGCAACTATAATATATGTTTCTCTTTTTTCAAATCGCTGGAAGATTGTAGACTTCACACAACCTTAGCTAGAATCAAGCCTAGATGGTGTGGTTCTTTTACGAGATAAAATCCAATGGATAGGAATTTATACATCAATTTACATTGGAGATGAGGTGTATCACTACTGCATTTTTCTTATGAATTGATTTATAAATTGTGGACCATAGGAGTAACCAAGAGTTTCAACAGAATCCAAAGTAGCAAGCTTGTAATGGTCTCCGATACCTGGTGTAAACTTAAACTTGATATATTTTGTAATATTGATCACTTTATATAACTAATATTGCATTGAAAATGTTATATAGAAATGAATTTATTTATGAATTGTGGACCATAGGAGTAACCAATAATTTCAAAGGAATCGAAAGTAGCAAGCTTGTAATGGTCTCTGATACTTGATACCTGTTGTAAACTTAAACTTTATATCTTGTGTAAGATTGAGCACTTGATATAACTAATATTGCATTGAATATATTATATAACACATATTAGGAAATAATAACTTTTGGCATATATTATGTAATAATTTATGCTACAAGAATAAAAGCTAGAAATTCTAGGTTTACAATATTTTCTCTGTGTTAATTGCCTTGTCTTTTGTATTCCATGAAGCTCATTATTATTGAATTAATGCAATAAGTGTGTCTCCTGAATAGTGAAAATATAGTTATTGCGATTAAATCACTTGAGAACAAGGACAGACACCACATGTAAATTTACTTGGGAGATTCACTTCACTTCAAAGTAGGGGATTTTCATAACTCTCGTTCTTACATTTACAAGTCATATTTTGTACTAGGACAATGTCACTGTGTGCAATCTTAGCTCCATAGGATGATATATGTTATTTTTTTTAAATTTAGGCTTTGTACTATAACTCTGTCATGAGTGTTGAAATTTTGGTCATTAACACGGCTCTAGTTACTCAAATGTGACACTGTGAACAATGTTATTAGATTTTTTATTTATGATTTTTTACTATAACTTTGTCACCATTATTGAAATTTTGGTCTTTAGCATGATTTATCTTACCCAAATTTCACATTGTGGCTTGTCCTAAACTCATAATTTCCAGCATTTTGTTCAACATGCTGATTTGTTACTTGGACCATCTCAGCATGAGATATTTCCAAGGAATGCTTGAGATTTTCCGATTCTGTGAAATTTTCACAATTTTTCCATGCCATATTTTTCTCTTCTTTGGAAAGTAGTTCATCTTCACTATCCTGGAGAAGAATCTCCTGAAAATTGGCAATCCAACTTGAGTAAGGGTGTTCAAGTAATCTCTTCATAAAAAGGGAATATGTTGGTGAAGAATAACATTAGAACTAACTAGAACTTCAACCGTGTTCTCTAGTTGGGTGAGTCACTCTTTCAATTTAACACAATTATTGGCAACATTGTCATTATCTTCAAGGTTTAATAGAATTAAAACTATAATTCCTCTTAGTCAAGAACCTATGAACTTGTTCTTACCACCAACTCTTGGTGCAACACCCTCCTTTGCTACATGTTGCTTATAGACTTTTTCCTCCATTATTCCTTCCCAAACCAAGTGATAGGCCTAAACATGTTTTGTCTGTCCAAAGATCCGCACATGAAAAAAATCCTGAAAGATCATGTGTTGGATTATAGGAACCATAAAAAATTATCACATGAATGAGTCTTGGAATATTTTTACCCAATGACCAATTTCTAGTGGATATTAAAACACACTAGAGATTTTAGTATATATGTTTATTATTTTTTATATAAATAGAAAATGAAGAATCCAATTTTAAAATTTTCTATTGTTTATAAAAAAAAATCCAAAAACATTATTATTTGTAATATTTATGTTTATTAATTTTTATATAAATAATCATTGAGTAGATTTTTATTTAAAAATATATATATTCAATAATAAAATAATTATCAAATATTTAATGGAGCAAGTTTTAGATTTGAGATATTAAATATATATTATTAATACTCTTAATTTTAGTTAAAATTATTATGATTTATTTTGTACTTATTTTTATACAATAGATAAGAATACAAAAAATTAGGAGCAATACATATAATATGTAAAAATATTATAATCTAGAAGATGGATACTAGTTGGGATTCTAAACGTCCGCAAATGTTCTCCAAGAGGTTGAAAATAATATATAAAATTGAAATTCTTAGTAAATGAAAAACGTTTCTTAGAAAAAAAAATTAATGATAAGGGATTTAAAAAATAATGGTTTTTAAATTTCTCTAATTTATAGTCAACAATAATAACTACCACAGTAATATAAATTAAAATGTTGGTAAATGCTAATAAACATCAAAAAATTACATCATGATACATCTCACGTTACCAAGATTAAAAAATCATTATTAATTAAAAAAATTAATGTATGAGTTAAACATATACACATTTAATAAAGCACATAACCATAGATATTAGCCCCCATTATACCATTTATATTTTTCACTTGGAAATAGACTCTTGCTAATACCATGTGTCTACATAACAATAATTCGTGTTGATATGACACGTTCATGGGACAATTTTCTAAAATTAGTCAATTTACTTAAGAGTAGAGATATGACATAACTACTTTGAAGATAAATCTAAATCTTTGATTTTTGATTTATACTAAGAATATTATAGAAAATTCTACAAATATTAAATCCTTACTATCTATTTGATAATTATTAATAATCAAATTAAATTCCAGAAACATATTCTAAAATAAAGATTTGTAATTAAAAAAAAAAACATTTCAAAGATAATGAATTTTATGTATATTTTAAATTAAGATAATTAATTATGAAGAAATTAACTAGATATGAAATGCACTCTTCTAAACCCTTGTAATTAAAATAAACGAAATATAATTAAAAAGTTAAAGTTTGAAAACAACATTACCAAGGATAATGAATTTTAAGGATATTCTAATTTAAGATGAGTAATTATGAAGAAATTAATTAGAAATGAAATGCACTTTTATAAAAGAGATTTTTGAATTAAAATAACCAAGTAAAAGGAAGTCGAGAAAACATCACTTTTAAGGGAATATTTGTGAATTAAAATCCTGAAGTCAAGTCAAGGAAGTGAGAGAAAGCTAACAAATCTTGAAAAACAATTTTATTGAGCATTGATAATATACATTTATATACGAAGCCAAATACTAACCTGCCTTGAAAAAATACATTTATATACTAAACTCCATACTAACTTCGCTTTAGTATTACTAAAATTTATACTAACTTCTCATCCATAAATGTTTTACTACCTATTTATCTTACAAAGTTATTACTATCTATTTGTCTCATAGTTTCATGTGAGTTTTTCATTTACTTATATACGCAACTCTACATTTTAATTTAAATCATGAAAATACTCTATGAAGTTATGTAAATCATTAAAATACACTTGATCCCATTTCATTGATAACAATGTAAAAAATAAAAACTAGTATATTAGCTCATTCTTTTAATAACAAGGAAATACTTTAAAATCAAATAAATATGATAATGTTGGCAGGCTTATTATTTATTAAAAGAAAAAAAAAAAATATTGTAATTCCCTGTTTATCTTAAGACTTTCTAAGCTCGCTGCTTTTTTATCTTAAGACATTCTAAGCTTTTCATTTCCCGATATAAACAACCTTGATTTCAATGCAAAACATGGAAATATTGTAAAGCCCATTGGATGTTATTTCAATCATGAGTATATTTTTATGTTTTATATCATCCAAAAATTGTGTTTTTCATTATTGATGGCTATCAATTTCTAATACCCAAGAATGTTTAAAATATTACATACCCATTTATGAGTGTTTGTATCTAACATAAATCACCATCCGATGCAACATCCCTTTTCTATGGCAACATGTGATGAAATTCAACCAAACCAAAATTTACTTTATTTTTTTCTAAGTTACACTACATCTATTATATTTTACAAATCAAAATATTACATATCTCTTCGTCCACACTTGGAAAGCCAATTCCACAGGGAAGTATCAAGATTTTAAACCAGAAAATTGACTGCCCCAACTGGGGAAACCAGTTCACCAATAGCACAAAATAGACACTACCCAGAATGGGAAACCAACATACACTGTAGAGAAAATTAAACTTGTGTTTGAGCGATAAGTCTTCCAAAGTATGTTTAGACTAGAGAAAGCTACAAAAAAACTAGAAAGAGAGAAGTGCACCCTACAATTGAAACTAGTGTGGACTATCATTATTCTTGTTGGAGTTGGGTTATTCCTCCTCGATCCTGCAAGCATAGAATGAGTCTTCATCCTCCTTTCTTAGTGTGTGGCTAGTGACCTGAGGATGTGGCGACCTTGGCATGTCTAACTAATTCGAGGTGGTCATGAGCTGATTACTGTCCTCATTCTTATCTCCTTCGTCACTGTTTGAGCTTCTACTGTCGTCAGAACCCGAATTGTTGTTGCTGGAGTGGCTGCTACTTGAGGCGCTCCGCACAGGTAGAGCCTTCATCTTGTGAGGGATAAAGTTAGGCTCAGGCAGGATGGTCAACTTACGCAATCTATCCTTGGGCTGAATGCTTGAGTAGGTCGGAGGGGAGACATGTAGCTGAAAGGATAATTCGGCTGAAAGATTAATAGGGTCGAGTATTCTTGTCTCCTCCCAGCACACTCAAAGATTCAGTTCCCTGCTCATGGCATACGATAGAGGTGGTATAGAGGGGAGGTCGCGGCCTCCATCTCTTCTACACTGCATACGCTGATGCCTTGGAATGACACGTGGAGGAATAGATGTGCAGGACAAGGAGGGAGTGCTTCAAAGCATAGGAGAGGAGACGCCACCACCTTAGAATGTCCTGGGAATGCTCGGACAATGCTGAGTAGGCCCAAGAACTAGTGATCTAAAGGAGGAACAGGAGGCATGCACAGATAAGAGAAGGGAGAGCTGAATGGAGGCCGAATGAGCGCAGATAGTGGGCTTAACAGCCATGGTGAAAGAAAAGAGGGCTCTTAATGCTCTGCAATAGGAGGACCTCGTAATTAAGGTGGGAAAGTGTGAATTTAAGACAGGCTTACTCGAGAATTTAACGTTGAGCAGGTGACCATGTGAGGGCATGTGTGCCGGACAGTTGTCCTACCACATGGTGCCCAGGTGGCCCTCCAATCATGGAAAAGCACCTGCATCCAGGTAACCAAAATTTATGTATTATTTTTTCATTAAAAAAAAAATTAATTTAACCTCACCTTCAACAGAAAATGAACAGAGCATAAATAATAACTATAATACCTTTAACATAACATGAAACAAAGAGGATCGACATATTTAGAAGAAGTGACTTTAAAATCATAGCAAGGTGCAATCTCTTGTTCCATTGCTATTGCTCTATTGTTCCTTTAATCGGTTATCTGTGATTACCGGCTTCAAATAGTTAAAATAAGAAAAAAAATAACCACATATAGTGGCTTGAATTAGTTAAAGTACCACATCACGGTCGTTTGTATTTAAATCAACTATAACTATACTCCTTTAACATAGCACGAGAAGAAGGAGATAAGATATTTAGCGGAGTTGAATTTTACTGAATAGCGAGGGCCTTTTTATCCCATTACTAGATCTTTAATCATTATGTAACATTACATATTAGAAATAGTTAAAATAAGAAAAAAAAGAACCACATATAGTGACTGAATTAGTTTCAAGTACCACATCACAGTAGTTTATATTTAAAATCAATCATATTTAAGAAGACTAACTTTATCCAATAATTAGCATTGAAGTAGGTTCTTTATCAACATTTATGAGAAAATTATATAATTATTTATATAAATTACTAATATATTTTTATAATTTCTTAAACATCGAATAATTACCTATATGGTAATATATTTCGGTATCTTTACTCATTCTCCCTTTCTATGATTGATTATGATTACAGAGGCTCTCTATATAAACATAGAAAACAATTAAAAAATTAAGAATCTAATTTTAAAAAGATTAGAATGCTTATTAAAAAATCACACTAACATTACCCAGTGTAGTTCTATAGTTATTTTTCTAGAAGAATTAGGTAAACAATTATGGATCACAGATCTTTACAATCTGAGATTATTATTATTATTAATTATAAAAAGAATTAATGTATTCAAGTTAAACATATACACATTTAAAAACAACATGTAACAATATTTTTAATCATAGAGATTAGCCTCCATTTTATCATTTAGATTTTTTACTTGTAAATAGGCTATTACTAATACCACATGCCCATAAAACCATAATTCATGTTCATATGAATTTTTTTTTTAATTGATCAATTTATTTAAAAGAACAAAGATGACATAACCACTTTTGAGATAAATCTAAACTTTTGATAAGTAACTCTACTACTAAAAATATTGTAGAAAATTCCATGAAGATTAGGTCCCTACCATCCTCCTAGTGATAATTAGATACAAAACTAAAATAATAATTATTTCAAGAAATAACGTATTTTAAGTATCTTTTAAGTTAAAAGGATTAACTGTGAGCAAATGAATTAAAAATAAAATGTACTCTTATAAACAAGTTTTTTTTGAATTCAAATAACTAAATAGAAGGAAGACGTTCTGAAAATCATGGACACATAATTCTGGTGAATTATAATCTTTAAATAAAAGAGGTGACAGAAAGTTGACAAGTCTTGAAAAGCAATTTTGTGGAACTTTGAAAGTGTAAAGTTATATATTCAAGCTCATAATAATTTCTCTTTGGGTAATTTTATTTTTGATTTTTTCTTTTCCATAAATACAAAACCCTAAATGTTTAATCATAGGAGTACAAAATAGGAATGATAGGATCGGGAGTTTAGTAGAGCTAGAATTTTAATCAATTGTCACATGAGTACGCGCACCCATTTATCACCGTAGTTTGTATTGAAAATCAATCACATTTCACTTCAAAAACCCTTTGCTCCAGATGATCAACAACGAAAATTATTACTATAATTAATTGAACGTAATTTTCAACCTAAATAGTAATGATAAATATAATATTTGAACATGTAATAGAGAGGAGGGCTTTAGCGGAAATTAATTTTACCTGAAGTCTCAGTTGAATTGTTTGCTATATTTCCATATCCTGAATAATTAGTTAGAATAGCGCCAACAAGAACATTTTATATTATTGTGAAAGCAGAAAAGAACTCACAAATATCGAACATAAGCCCCATCCCATCCAAGATAACTATTGAAACCAGTTTAAATTCGTAGGTGAAAATTGAAAAACAGAAATATAAGGGAACAAAAACCATAATCTACAAAAGAAGAAAGGAAAATTAAAAGTTTCAATTAGTTGTGACTTGAAAAAATCAAAGCAGTCATTGCAATTCTGTAACAAGCACTCAACCACAAATTTACTCACATAAAAAAAATTTAAAATCACCGTTCCATAATTCTAACCTTAGTTTTCTGACACTATGATCATTTACTGCTGGTCCTAGATGTACCAATAATTCACCCGAATGTAACAACTATCATAATATATCTTAATTTGCACATAATTAAAACACAATCATTTAACTCTTTGTAATAATTCTTATCCGGAAATCATGAGGGTTGGCACTTTATATTATGGTTGAAATGATACCAATGTAGACCTAAGTATTTTCTATCACTCCCATGGTTTAACGTTAACACCATAGTCCTTACACATTTGGTCTCGGTGTTCGACATAACCATGGCGCCTGTGGGGTTTTAAATAGCAGACACGTGGCCCACTACACAGCATTGATTTGGTTTTAGCATCCGACGGTGGTAGTGATCTTGGGATCGATGATGTCATTTGGTAATAACGGATTTTCGCTCATTGTGTTTCCTCCGCCGGAAGGCTCCAGAGCTGCTCTGCTAGGGTTTGCGCAGACCTCGTTGCAAACATGGCGGTCAGTGGCGAATTACCTCCCAACAGTCATGCTCTTCGACGTTTTCCAGGTAACTCCGGGTGGTGTCACCATTTGCTTCTAATGTTTTCTTATTTACCCATTTAAGTTAAGAATTATGCTCATGCTCTACAGGTTTTTTCAAATATCTCCAGTTTCTTCTATCTGTTGCATAACTCGTTTAATTTGTCAAACCCGTCCGGTTTTTCGTTTGCTATTTACCTGTTGATTTGTATATTTGTATCAGTCTTTATTTTTTTCAAAGCGTAATTTGTTTTATGGCCTACAAGAATTCTCTAACCTTGGTTCTATTCCGTTCGAAGATTTCAGGTGAGATTTTCCTTTCGTTTGTCATTTGGTTTATTGTAACCTCCATGGCGGTGCAAACCCTATCATCTTCCTAACAATTTTTTCTTGGTTGCGCTCAGGTAAATACTCCAGCCCCTTCTTCGTCAAGGGTTCTCAGGGTTTGAGCTTGATAGAGCTCTTACACTCACCTCATTCACAGGTACCCAGCCGTTGATATACTTGGGGTTCCATGGCTCTCTGCCAGTACTGGAACATTGGTTTTGTCCTTGCTATGATAGATGGAATTTGCTAGGTTTCAGGACCTGTAACTTAGTTAACGTGTTCTCAGAAATTTGAGTCACTTTTTTTTACAGAGAATGTCAAGTGTGAACATGGCGTGACTGTCTACCGTTTAATCTTTGTTATGCTGGCCTCTGGCCGCGAGAATTTTATACCTGTTTTGGATGAAGTCTTGTTGTTTCACAATGTATATTTTTGATACAGTTCGGTTGGGGTTTTCAGCCCCTGTGCCTTCTTGAATCAATGACTCAGAATTCTAAATTGGGGTTTATTAATATTCCTATGTCCTGTTTTTATTACAGTTATGGTTATATGGTATTTGCTATAGAAATGTTTTGCGTTGATTCGTGTCTATATTCTGCCTATTAGTCGCTAGGTTTCAATAACCATATTCGGCAAACGAGTTCGTTTTGTAAATCTTCCTTCTGGTTACAAAATCTTGGGTGCATGCACTGTGTCATGAAATATGGATAGTCTATTTTACATTATATTCTATGAATGCACAAAATATTACGGCTCGTTTATTGTTAATCGTATTGTCTAAGAAGTTTACATTATATCTCTGGAATTGTATCTGCGTACCAGTTTTCTTCAAACTGTAATGTAAAAGTTCTCGTTATCAATTTTTCTTATGAAGAGTACTGGGTTATCCATTTCCTGTTTTCCTAGTTTTTTTTGCTTTTACTGTTCCTGAAGAAGAACACTTACAGGTGACCGGACCACCAATTATCCGAGTTTATCATAGGAAGGGGACGATTTATCGAGAAGCCTGATTTATTCAGGCATTTGGATTAACAGTCCGCCTGTAACTACGTTTTCCTTTTTTGTTTATATTAGTTGTACTTCTGCAACACTATCTCCAGGGAGTAGTTACTCAAATCTAACTACCAACCCTTCAGGTCGACACTTACAGTCCTTTGTCTGGATTACCTACTGTTGCCTTTTGACTATTCTCCACAGATTAGGTTTTTACCAGAATGCCAAGTTCAAAAAGAAATTTACATCTACAATCACATACTGCTTCTTTAAATAAAGATAAACTTAATTTAAACAGATAATCTTAACTGTAATAAACAGATTGTTCTTTCTAAGGAAATAAGAGAATTATGTTTGCTTTTACTCAACTGAATCCATTTCCAACTGATGGTACTCATTACCTCCCGTCCACGAACTGGGAAATTACGTCCACAGTTCTCCCCCGAGCTTCTAGCCTGGGTCTTATTGAACACGAAACTCTGGAGCAGAGTCCTCAGGACAGTCCGGTCCAACTCTCCGACTCCAGTGAAAAACATAATTCCTGGGGAGAACTCGGGACAATCCGGTCCAAATCTCCAACCCAGGGGTTAAACTGTTCTGGAATAACCTTCCAGTTTAAACATAGTCCCTTCTTTTCCTTTCTCACAGAACCCCCAACTCTCTTTGGAAATCTCCCTTTATTCCAGAGTCTCCTTAGGTAACTGTAGAAACTGTTTTTATACTCAACTGACTCCAGATTTACTTTTACCATCAATTTTTACTCATAAGTAAATTTCACAAGTTAAATCTTTTATTCAAAAATCAAAAATAGTTTTGTTCAGATATTTAATTAATTCATCCTTAATCAATAAAGAGTAACCATTAGTCAGCGACTAATATGGTGGTTACAGTTTTCCCCCTCTGGGAGAGAACACCGTCCCCGGTGTTCTTATTCTAGCTCAAAAAAAAGTTCAGGATAAGCCTCATGGACGAAACTCTCGTCTTCCCAGGTAGCCTCCTCTGGTCCAAAGTGCTTTCATTGCACTTTAACCAGGATTATGGCTCGTTTCCGGAGCATGATTTCCCTCCGGTCTATTATACTGTGAGGCTCGACCAGAAATTCTCCGTCCGGTTCTACCTGCACACAATAAACTTAGTTTAATCAATAAGTCTTTATCATCATGTTATTAATTGAACCATTATGCTTACCCTCTACCTAAATGTTCTACCAATGGATTATGTGTCTTGGATCATGAACATATCGTTTTAATAATGATACATGAGAGACGTTATGCACCCGAATATGGCTAGGAAGGGCTAAGCGATACGGTACTGGTCCTACTCTTTCCACGATCTAGAAAGGACCACAAAATCAAGGTGCCAATTTTGCACAAGAAGCCCATCTCAGTGTACTCTTCTTTGGCTTAATCCTAACATACACATGATCGCCAACCTCATACTCATGGTATGACCTTCTTTTGTCTACGTACACCTTCTGCTTGTCCTGTGCTACTTTCAAATTCTGTCGAATTTTCTTCACCTTTGCTTCCATTTCTGCTAGCATGTCTGGTCCTAGCATGAGTCTATTCTTGGGGCTGCTCCAATTGATGGGAGTTCTGCACTGCCACCCATATAGCGCCTCAAATGGAATCTCATCTTTAACAATTCTTGGTAACCATTATTGTAGGAAAACTCTATCAAGTATATGTACTCCTCCCATTTTACTGGTTGCTACATAACATACATTCTCAGCATGTCTTCCAATACTTGATTCACTCGCTCGGTCTGACCATCTATTTGCGGGTGGTATGCAGTACTAAAATGTACTTGCATTCCTAGTCCTGTAAATAGCGCTTTCCAAAAAGCTGATGTGAATTTTACATCTCTGTCTGAGATAACGGTCTTAGGAATGCCATGCAGTCTGAAGATTTCACACATAAATAAGTCTGCTATCTGTACTGTGTTATAGGTGGATTGGACAGGTATGAAATGTGTCGACTTGCTTAGTCTATCCACAACTACCATTATGGAATCATTACCTCATTTCGATTTTGGTAACCCGGTGATGAAATCCAATGAGATCACCTCCCATTTCCATTCGGGAATGGGTATAGGCTGCATTAAGCCCGCTGGGTGCCGATGCTCTACTTTCACTTGCTAGCAATCTAAACACTTGGTTAGATAGCTGGATATATCCTTCCTCATGCCTGGCCAACAGTAATCCTTTCTTATAGCTGTCAGCATCTTTTGATATCCTGGGTGCCCTGCATAATTGCTTCTGTGATATTCGTCCAGCAACCAAGTTTTTAATTCCACTCTGTTTGGAATGACTATCCTTTTCTTGAAGATCATCAACCCGTCCTGGTTAATCTCATAATCCCCTTGCCCACCTTGTCCTTCAGATTCCTGTGTCTGCTGCCACAAGTATTTATACTCAGGATCCTTGTCGGCTTCTTTTCTGATCTATTCCAAAAATCTGGTTTCAATTTGGTTAACATATAACTCATAAAGGTTATGCAGTTTCCTGCTTAATGCATCCGCAACTTTGTTTTCTTTTCCCTTCACATGCTGTAGATCAATATCAAATTCGCTTAACAAGCGTTCCATCTTGCTTGCCGGGAATTCAAGTCAGCTTGTTTAAAATAGCTGGTTAGACTACTATGATTAGTTTTCAACACAAACCTCTTTCCAAGTAAGTAGTGTCTCCATACTCGGAGAGCATGCACAACCGCAGTTAGCTCTAAATCATAGGCTGAATATCGATGTTTATGATCTTTTAGCTTGCGGGATTCATATGCAATTACCTTCCCTTCTTGCGATAATACAACCCCAACTCCTTCCTTGCATGCATCTGTACAAACCTCGAATTCCTTATCCGGATCTGCTACACTTAACACAGGCGCTGTCGTCAATAACTGCTTCAATCTTTCAAAGCTCTCCTGACGTTCTTTTGTCCATTTAAAGATTTTTCCTTTTCTTTGTAAAGAAGTAATGGGAAAGGCTATCTTTGAAAACCCTTTTATAAATCGCCGGTAGTAGCCAGTGAGGCCCATAAACGATCGTATATCTGCCACATTCTGTGGCACCTTCCATTCCATGATAGTTTTAATTTTCTCCGGGTCTACCGCAATACCCTTTTTCGATATTACATGTCCAAGATATTGTATTTCTTCCTTGAAGAAATAACATTTACTGAATTTCGCATACAACTGATGTTTCCTCAGCATCTCCAGTACCATACGCAGATGCTTTTCATGTTCTTCCGCATCCTTAGAATAAATCAGTATATCATCAATGAAAATTAACACGAAGTTATCCAAATAAGGGTGGAAAATACTATGCATCAGTCTCATAAAAGTGGATGCTGCATTAGTTAGCCCAAAAGGTAATACCACGAATTCATAGTGGCCATACCTGGTGCAGAAAGCAGTTTTGTGTATATCTTCATCCTTAATTCTGATCTGGTGATACCTGAATCGCAAGTCAATTTTTGAGAACACAGTAGCTCCCTTTACTTGGTCAAACAAGTCATCAATACGGGGTAGCGGATACCTGTTGTTAACTGTCAGCTTATTTAACTGTCGGTAATCCATGCACATGCGCATGCTTCCATCCTTTTTTCTAACAAACAGCATCAGTGCTCCCCAAGGTGACACACTGGGTCGTATATACCCCTTATCTAATAATTCCTGAAGCTGCATTTTTAGCTCAGTCAGTTCTGGCACACTCATACGGTAGGGGGTTCGCGAAATGGGTGAAGCTCCTGGTAGAAGTTCTATCGTGAAATCAACATCTCTTTTAGGTGGTAATCCTGGTATTTCTTCCGGAAATACGTCCTTAAATTTCTGTACTACAGGTATGTCCTCTAACACAGCTGCTTTATCCTTAGAGTCAAATAGTCCAACTTGTATGGCGTACAGCTGGCATCCCTTTCTCATGCATTTTGCCATTTGGGAAGCGGTAATTGGATGCAAACATACAGGCTTCTTTATGCCCTGAATTTCTTGATGATTACCATTCTGATCTCTGTAGTAGACTATCTTTTCCTTACAGTCGACGAGAGTCCAGTGTTTCTCTAACCAATCCATACCCAACAATACGTCATAGGATCCCAAAGGCAGAATACTTAAATCTACCATTAACTGCTGTCCACCGATTTGCAATACACAATCTGATATTTTGGCACTAACTCTTCTTTTAGCTCCTGTAGCTAACTGAACCAACCAGCTCTTTTTAAATTTTTGACTTGATAGTTTACAGATTTCCACTAATTTAGGACTTATATAACTCAGACTTGCGCCTGGATCTACCAAAACATAAATAGTTTGGGATGATAATTTACCTTCCAGCTCTATCATGGTGGGTTGAAAATCAGCTTGCCGATCCTCTAATGCTGCGTTAATTCGGGGTATGCTTCTAGCAATATCTCCCACAGTAGAGGCCTCCTGCAAATTGGTTACTACTTCGGTTTTACCCCGCTGTGGGCAATCCTGATAGTAGTGTGCTGCCCCGCAGCCCCAACACTGCAGAGGTGGGCTCTGGTTGTGAGGTTGCTCAGGCTTATTCGAAGCTTCCACCGTCTTGTCTTCTCCCGGCCATCTAATCCTCTGATGGTTCCTACCAAATTGCTTATTAAATGAACTTCTGGCTGAGCTTCGGAAGTTACTAGTTTTACCCCTTTTGAAACCAGCACTGCTTTTGTTTTCTTTCTTTGATTGCCACCCTTTACCTTGGTCCACTTTGTTTTTCGCTTGTTGATAACACAGCCTTGCTTTTCTGATGGCCTCATCCATTGTCTTAGGATTAAAAAACTCGATACACTCCTTCATATGGGTGGGTAAACTGCTCAGGAACCTCTGGACCTTGGCCTTCTCATCTCTTAAGTACAGTACATAGCGCAGTAATGATGTAAACTTAGTGATGAACTCGTCCATAGTCAACTGTCCTAGCCTTAAATCATGAAATTCTCGAGCCTTTTCATCCTAAAAATGCTCAGTCAAGTACTTGTCTTTGAAGTACTGTTGGAACTTATCCCATGTCACATCCTGGTCCTCTATTCCTCGCACATTCTTCGCTTCTTCCCACCATAGGGTAGCTTTATCCTTCAGCTAGTAAATGGCTAACCGTGCCTTAAGACCACTATCATAATCGTACACCTGAAAGTATTTGTCCATGTTAATCAACCATGCTTCTGCCACTTCCTCCTTTTCGCCATCGAACATAGGTGGCTTTATCTTCCTGAATTCTCCGTGCAGCTCCACCTTCTGCTTTTTGTTTGGCTTCCGTTCAGTTTCATTTTCAAATTCAGCCTCATTAAAATTTCGGTTTGGATGACTTCGCTGTGACACACTTCTTTCCCTTCAGTGTGTGTCATGTTTCTCTGATTTCTGTCCATTTCTGTCTTGGAATTCTCTGTCAGCACTGGGCTTTTCAACCCTTTGATTTTGTTTATCGGAGAGGCTCTTTAGGATCCTCTCCTGGTCCTGCATCATCCTTGCATTTTTCTTACGTACTCTTTCCATCTCTTCCTGTAGTTGTTGTACTGTGTGTAACAAAATGCGGGTCTGATGTTGCTATTCTTCGATCAGTCTGTTAGACCGCTGATGCTGCTCTATCCCCAGCTGAACCCACATTTCGGGGTTTCCTTCAGGTGGAGGTTGAGTCTCTCCGACATTTCGCTGTTGCTGTTGTGAAGGTGTCCGTCTTGGTTGTCGTTCCATTTAATTATCTGACTGTGCACGAAATCATTCAATTTGTAAGGTCAGTTGACCCAATAGGGCCCAGCGTTGTAACGCCGATTTGATACCACTTGTAACATGCACTCAACCACAAATTTACTAACATAAAAAAAAATTAAAATCACCGTTCGATAATTCTAACCTTAGTTTTCTGACACTATGATCATTTACTGCTGGTCCTGGATGTACCAATAATTCACCCGTATGTAACAACTGTCATAATATATATTAATTTGCACATAATTAAAAAACAATCATTTAACTCTTTGTAATAATTCTTATCCAGAAATCATGAGGGTTGGCACTTTATATTATGGTTGAAATGATACCAATGTAGACCTAAGTATTTTCTATCACTCCCACGGTTTAACGTTAACACCATAGTCCTTACACATTTGGTCTCGGTGTTCCATATAACCATGGCGCCTGTGGGGTTTTAAATAGCAGACATGTGGCCCACTACACAACGTTGATTTGGTTTTAGCATCCGACGGTGGTAGTAATCTTGGGATTGATGATGTCCTTTGGTAATAACGGATTTTCGCTCATTGTGTTTCATCTGCCAGAAGGCTCCAGAGCTACTCTGCTAGGGTTTGCGCAGACCTCGTTACAAACATGGCGGTCAGTGGCGAATTACCTCCCAACAGTCACGCTCTTCGATGTTTCCCAAGTAACTCCGGGTGGTGTCACCATTTGCTTCTACTGTTTTCTCGTTTACCCATTTAAGTTAAGAATTATGCTCATGCTCTACAGGTTTTTTCAAATATCTCCAGTTTCTTCTATCTGTTGCATAACTCGTTTAATTTGTCAAACCATTTTGGTTTTTCATTTGCTATTTACCCGTCGATTTGTCTATTTGTATCAGTCTTTCTTTTTTTCAACGCGTAATTTGTTTTATGGCCTACAGGAATTCTCTAACCCTGGTTCTATTCTGTTCGAAGATTTCAGGTGAGATTTTCCTTTTTTTTGTCATTTGGTTTATTGTAACCTCCATGGCGGTGCAAACCCTATCATCTTCCTAACAGTTTTTTCTTGGTTGCGCTCAGGTAAATACTCCAGCCCCTTCTTCGTCAAGGGTTCTCATGGTTCGAGCTTGATGGAGTTCTTACACTCGCCTCATTCACAGGTACCCAGCCGTTGATATACTTGGGGTTCCATGGCTCTCTGCCAGTACTGGAACATTGGTTTTGTCCTTGCTATGATAGATGGAATTTGCTAGGTTTCAGGACCTGTAACTTAGTTAACGTGTTCTCAGGAATTTGAGTCACTTTTTTTTACAGAGAATGTCAAGTGTGAACATGGCGCGACTGTCTGCCGTTTAGTCTTTGTTATGCTGGCCTCTAGCCGCAAGAATTTTCTACCTGTTTTGGACGAAGTTTTGTTGTTTAACAATGTATATTTTTTATATAGTTCGGTTGGGGTTTTCAGCCCCTGTGCCTTCTTGAATAAATGACTCGGAATTCTAAATTGGGGTTTATGAATATTCCTATGTCCTGTTTTTATTACAGTTATGGTTATATGGTATTTTCTATAGAAATGTTTTGCGTTGATTCGTGTCTATATTTTTCCTATTAGTCGCTAGGTTTCAATATCCATATTCAGCAAACGAGTTCGCTTTGTAATTCTTCCTTTTGGTTACAAAATATTGGGTGCATGCACTGTGTTATGAAATATGGATAGTCTATTTTACATTATATGCTATGAATGCACAAAATATTACGGCTCGTTTATTGTTAATCGTATTGTCTGAGAAGTTTACATTCTATTTCTGGAATTGTATCTGCTTACAGGTTTTCTTCAAACTGTAATGTAAAAGTTCTCGTTATCAATTTTTCTTATGAAGAGTAATGGGTTATCCATTTCCTGTTTTCCTAGTTTTTTTTTCTTTTACTTTTCCTTAAGAAGAACACTTACAGGTGACCGGACCACCAATTGTTCGAGTTTATCATAGGAAGGTGACGATTTATCCAGAAGCCTGATTTATTTAGGCATTTGGATTAACAGTCCGCCTGTAACTACGTTTTCCTTTATTGTTTATATTAGTTGTGCTTCTGCAACACTATCTCCAGGGAGTAGTTACTCATATCTAACTACCAACCCTTCCGCTCGACACTTACAGTCCTTTGTCTAGATTACCTACTGTTGCCTTTCGACTATTCTCCACAGATTAGGTTTTTACCAGAATGCCAAGTTCAAAAAGAAATTTACATCTACAATCACATACTGCTGCTTTAAACAAAGATAAACTTAATTTAAACATATAATCTTAACTGTAATAAACAGATTGTTCTTTCTACGGAAATAAGAGAATTTTGTTTGCTTTTACTCATCTGAATCTGTTTCCAACTGATGGTACTCGTTACCTCCCGTCCACGAACTGGGCAATTACGTCCATAGTTCTCCCCCGAGCTTCTAGCCTGGGTCTTGTTGAACACGAAACTCTGGAGGAGAGTCCTCAGGACAGTCCGGTCCAACTCTCCGACTCCAGTGAAAAACAGAACTCCTGGGAAGAACTCGGGACAATCCGGTCCAAATCTCCAACCCAGGGGTTAAACTGTTCTGGAATAACCTTCCAGTTTAAATAGAGTCCCTTCTTTTCCTTTCTCAGAGAACCCCCAACTCTCTTTGGAAATCTCCCTTTATTCCAGAGTCTCCTTAGGTCACTGTAGAAACTGCTTACTCCAGATTTACTTTTACCATCAATTTTTACTCATAAGTAAATTTCACAAGTTAAATATTTTATTCAAAAATCAAAAATAGTTTTGTTCAGATATTTAATTAATTCATCCTTAATCAATAAAGCGTAACTAATATGGTGGTTACAAATTCATTATCAAAAATTTGGTAGAACGAAATTTTTGGCACCAGAGTTACCCTAATCCATCTACATGTTGGCAATGAAATTAAAGTCGTTCTCTTTAAATAAACATACATCCATCGGATGTATTTAAAAATATTTTGAACGGTTAGCGCAAACCCTGAGTTCGACCAACTTCGGAAATATTTTGTAAGAATTCATCCAACGCAATTACCACAGTTAGTTTGTGCTTTTTTTACCACGTTAAAAATTGTGAGCTGGTGCTTTTTTAATGTGGTTAAAAGAAATTTTATCGAGGTTAAAAGAAAATTTATCCTAATTTTGTTTTTTAAGGAGGTTAAAAGAAAATTTATTATCAGTTTCTCGGTTAAAAGAAAATTTATCGTAATTTTCTGTTTTTTTAATGAAGTTAATTTATTTTTTATTGGAACATTCTGCATCTTTGTTAATTTTTTTTTTTATTGATACATTATGCATCTTTCTTTTTTACGAGGTCAAGTTTCCTTTTATATCGCATTTTCATTTGCATCTGATTCAAATTTCGCAGAGATTCTCTGCGTTTTATTTCGCTGCCAAGATAATCCCTGCCATTTAATTATTCCAATTTAACTAGCTCATCGTTGAATTGGATACTTTACTTTTCAACTTTGTTTGTTTTTTTCGATTCAACTTTGTTTGTTTTTTTCGATTGATTTGTAAGTGCTAGATAATTGATATTTAAATAAAAATAAAAAATCGTTATATTTAATATTACTAAATATTAAAATTATTATTTTATCTCATCGCCCAAATTAAATTAATGTCTATATATTATTATTAATATTATTAATCTTTTTATATATTATTATTAATATTATTGTCATTATTAAATTTTCAAACAATGAAATTGTATAGTTGTTAAATGAATATATTGTTTGTGCATAAATTAGAAATTGTATCATATGTTGCAATGAGAATGTCTTAAGGTAGGATCCTAAAAAATAGTAGCATACAAGATTGAACTCAAAATTTTATACAATTTTTTTTTTATGTATGAGTGTTTGTGTGAGAATTTTTTTGTTCATTTCAATATACACGTATTATTTTAAATTTGAATGGATAATATCAATATAGATTTTGTGAAAACTTATAATGATTGAATAACGAAATTTCTATTAATTGTTTGCAAGAAGAAAATCAAACGCTTGCCCCATATTTACAAGTCAACCTAAATTATATTAATATGTATAATAATAACAAAAACATCTAAATCATCCATAGTATAATTAGATGGATAAAGTGATATTTGATGTAAAAACAGACTTCAACAAAGTATTAAATACAACTTAAGATGATTTGATTTCCCTTGTAAATGGAGATACTCAACATAACCCTAGCTTTGAATCTTTCACAGTTAATAATGTTGGTTATCCAAATTAAAATGATTTCAAATAAGCCCATGGAAATATAAATATAATTTAGAAATGAGAATAGTGAGCTTCTAATATCAAACTAGTTTAATGAGCTGCTCAACATGCTTAGAGTGACTTTCATTTCATCCAACTTGGTTTCTCATTGGAATATGTATTTTCCAACATTAATTTCTAAGCATAAGATTCGTAATACAATGTGAAAGGAATTATCTTTGAGTTTCCATATCCTCTAGTTTTTTGTGACTATCTCAAACACATGAACCTTCAATGGGTGTCTTAGAAGCTTGGATGTATTTTTTTTTTCCCTCTGAAAATGAAAGATGCTTTCATTGAAGATGAGGTTTGTGATAGTTAGGGTTGGGAATATTTTCATTTTTTCCATGTTAGATTAATTTTTCCTATGTGATAAATTCACGTCAAGTTTTATTTTACCAATGGGTTTTTTCATGGTATTTCTTGTAATATAGTATATTTCATGGCTTGATTACTTTGATGACCTTATAAGTACGCTTACATTGCCTCAAATAATTTATGATGTATTGAAAAAAGCATATACATACCATATTAGTGCATTTATTCAAGTTTGAAGTCTCGTAAAACTTTGATGCAACCATAAGTGATGTTTCTTTTTTGAAAAATCGCTAGAAGATTGTAGACTTCACACAACCTTCGCTAGAATCAAGCCTAGATGTTGTGGTTCTTTTAAGAGATAAAATCCAATGGATAGGAATTTCTACATCAATGTACATTCGAGATGAGGTGTATCACTAGTGCATTTTCCTTATGAATTGATTTATTAATTGTGGACCATAGGAGTAACCAAGAGTTTCAACATAATCCAAAGTAGCAAGCTTGTAATGGTCTCCGATACATGCTATAAACTTAAACTTGATATCTTTTGTAAGATTGAGCAATTTAGATAACTAATATTTCATTGAAAATATTATATAGAAATTAATTTTTTTATGAATTGTGGACCATAGGGGTAACCAAGCGTTTCAAAGGAATCGAAAGTAGCAAGCTTGTAATGGTCTCCAATACCTATTGTAAACTTAAACTTTATACCTTGTGTAAGATTGAGCACTTGATATAACTAATATTGCATTGAAAATAGTATATAACACTTGTTAGGAAACCATAAATTTTGGCATATATTATGTAATAATTTATGCTACAAGAATAAAAGCTGGAAATTCTACGTTTTCGATATTTTCTCTGTGTTAATTGTGTTTTTTTTGTATTCCATGAAGCTCATTATTGTTGAATTAATGCAATAATTGTGTCTCCTGAACCATGAAAATATAGTTATTCTGATTAACTTAATAGAGAACAAGGACAATCACCACATGTAAATTTACTTGGGAGATTCACTTCACTTCAAAGTAGGGGGTTTTCATAACTCTCGTTATTACATTTACCAGTCATATTTTGTAATAGGACAATGTCACTATGTGTAATATTAGCTCCATAGTCCCCGGATGCGGGTGCAAGTGTCGACAGTGGGAGCGATGGGACGCAAGGCTTAAGGACGGGAGGCCACATGCCTTCCCTCTTGGAACCTCGGCGCCCACCTGATCGTAGTTAATGCCCGTGCTGGATCTTAATTGCGTTGATATGGAGCCGATTCACATCACTCTAAATGGTTTTCGAGGCAGCCTCGACTGCTGCAACCACATTTCACATACGTTTTTCAGGCTTGGACATTCATTGCAGAGGTTTGAAGGTTGCAGAATCGGTTTGTTATATACCATGGAGCCACCCGCCCCTTCGCCTATGCATTCAAGTTGTAATCCTGCTCTGGACAGAACCAGAATTCACACAACCACAGGGCAGCGCAGTCGCCCCTCCTGTTGTTTGGTGCCCGCGGACAATTTCCACATCTCAATTGCAGGTTCCTACTTGTCTGCAACTGTGGTTCTTGGCTCTCCTCCTGAGCGGAATCTCGTCAACACTCATTCGCCTCAGCACTCCAGCTTCTGTTCAATTGCAAATATGCCAAGACTTAGGCAGAGGATGCGGTGCCGGAGAGGGTCCTCTCGTTCGGCGAGAAGGCACTCGCCATCCTTTTCCTCCTCTCCGTCGGATTCTTCTGCGCCCTCTGGCAGCCTCCCTCGTCTCCTTCATGGGCGCCTGCTTCGTTCTGGACGACAGCTGGACTCGCCTTCTGGAGATGCTCTGTCGGCTCAGTCCCACACGGCCCTCTTCTCTTTAGACTGTGCTCTCAACAGACCACATGTTACCGTGGCCATCTCTGTCGTCTTCGTGGAGGAGCCCGTGCCTGAGCCTTCGCCAGACAAGCAAGCTCCGGATGACAGCGCACATGTGGATGTAATGCAGCAGGACATGAGGGGTCCGCCTTCTGAGAACAGGGAGTCTTTGCAGGTTGAAGCTGGGGTCGTTCAGGGTCCAACTCCGCCTGCTGTCCACACCACCGCCGCTTGCTCCCATGCCCAAGGCGACCCAGAAGACTACAGTTGCAAGATTGAGGAAGTTGCGCCAGATGAGTAACTCGACCCTCTCCTCCTGTCATTTTTGTTTTTTCTCTGCCCTCTCTGAGGGAATGCTTGGTCGCTTTAATGTTTACTCCATCTCTGTTCCATTTTTTGTAAATGTCCATGCTCTGACTCTACAGCGGTCCAGTACTGTTAGAGTCCAGTGCTACAGCTATGAAATGTATATGTGTCCAATGTTCAGTCAAAAACTTTTCAGTTCGATCCCCTGCGTGGGATTTTTTCAGGTTATGGTTTCTAAGGTTGGTTTCCCTCCAAATGGGCAGCCCAATATCAGTCTCTGTCTGTTAAAATTGCCTCCCGGTAGGCACTGTTATGGCTTCGGCCAGATGTACTATATTTTCCATTAATTAATAGATTACTCTTACTTAGAAAAAAAAAAATATTAGCTCCATAGTATGATATATGTTATTATATTTTTTTATTTGGTCATTAACATGGCTCCACTTACTCAAATTCTAACAGAAGTGTAGGATAGGGAGGTAGCACTTAGTAGCATAGGAGACGAGATGCAACCACCTGAGAATGTCCTGGGAAGGCTGAGACAGAGCTGAGCAGGGCCAATAACCAGGGGTCGAAAGGAGAAACGGGAGGCATTCACCGATAACATAAGGTAGAATGAGTACGGGTAGCAAGCTTAATAGCCATGGTGACGAAATCGAGAGTTTTTTATGCTCTACAATAGGAGGACCTTGTAACGAAGGTGGCAAAGTGTGAATTTAAGACAGGCTTGCTCGGGCATTTAACATTGAGCGGGTGACCATGTGTGGGCACGTGGGCTGGACAATTATCCTGCCACATGGCGCCCAGGTGGCCCCTATGATCACGGCAAAGCACCCACATCCAGATAACCAAAGTTTATGTATTATTGTTTCATTAAAAAAACAATTAATTTAACCTCACCTTCAACCAAAAATGAACTGAGCATGAATAATAACTATACACCTTTAACATAACATGAAAGAAAGAGGATCAACATATTTAGAAGAGTTGACTTTAAAATCATAGCAAGGCGCATGTCTTGTTCCATTGCTATTGCTCCATTGCTAAAACTTTAATCAATTATCACAACAATACCAACTTCCAAATAGTTAAAATAAGAAAAAAAAAGAACCACATATAGCCATTGAATTAGTTTCAAGTACCACATCATAGTCATTTGTATTTAACTCAACTATAACTATACTCCTTTAACATAGCACGGAAGAAAGGTGATCTAGATATTTAGCAAAGCTGAATTTTACCTGATGGCAGTGAGGGGTATTTTGATCCATTACTAGATCTTTAATCATTATCACAACAGTAGCATATTCAAAATAGTTAAAATAGGGGGCAAAAACACCACTTATAGCCAGTGAATTAGTTTCAAGTACCACATCACAATAGTTTATAATTAAAATCAATCATATTTAAGATGAGTAAGTTTATGCAATCATTAGCATTGAACTAGTTTCTTTATCAACATTTATGACAAAATTAAATAATTATCTATATAAATTACTAATATATTTTTATATTTTCTTAAGCATCGAATAATTACTTATACAGTACTATATTTGTGTATATTTATTCAATCTCCCTTTCTATGGTTGATTATGATTATAGACGCTCTCTATATAAAGATAGAAACTAATTAAAAAATTAAGAATCTAATTTTAAAAATATTCGAATGCTTATTAAAAAATCACACTAAAATTACCTAGTGTAGTTCTATTGTTATTTTTCCGGAAGAATTAGTTAAACAATTATGGATCACATACACTCAGAAATTATTATTATTATTAATTATAAAAAGAATTAATGTATGAGTTAAACATATACACATTTAAAAACAACATGTAACAATATTATCAATCATTGAGATTAGCCTCCATTTTATCATTTAGATTTTTTACTTGTAAAGAGGCTCTCACTAATATCACATGCCCATAAAACCATAATTCATGTTGATATGACAATTTTTTTAATTGATCAATTTATTTAAAAGCACAAAGATGACATATCCACTGTTGAGATAAATCTAAACTTTTGATAAGTGACTCTACTACTAAAAATATTGTAGAAAACTCCACAAAGATTAGATCCCTACCATCCTACTAATCATTAGTGATAATTAAATAAAAATCTAAAATAATAATTATTTCAAGGAATAATGTATTTTAAGTATCTTTTAAGTTAAAAAGATTAATTTTGAGGAAATTAATTAAAAACAAAATATACTCCTATAAAAACGTTTTTTGAATTCAAATAACTAAATAGAAGGAAGAAGGTCTGAAAATCATGGACACGGAAGACTTAAGACTTATAATTTTTAAATAAAAGAGGTGAGAGAAAGTTGATAAATCTTGAAAAGCAATTTTGTGGAGGTTTGAGAGTGTAAAGTTATGTATTGAAGCTCATAATAATTTCTCTTTAGTTAATTTTATTTTTTATATTTTCTTTTCCATAAATACATAACCCTAAATCTTTAATCAATTGTCACACGAGTACAGTGCATACACTTCAAAAATAGTTAAAACATGTAGTGAATTGATCATCGCTTACCCATTTATCGTAGTAGTTTGTATTTAAAATCGATCACATTCCACTTCAAAAACCATTTGCTACAGATGATCACAATCGACAATTATTATTATAATTAATTGAACATAATTTTGAACATAAATAGTAATGATAAATGTAATATTTGAACATATTATAGAGAGGAAGGCTTTAGCGGAAATTAATTTTACCTAAAGTCTCAGCCAAATTTTTTGCTATATTACCATATCCCGAATCAATCATCCATCCAAGATAACTATTAAAACCAGTGAAAATTCATAGGTGAAAATGCAAAAACACAAATATAAGGAAACAAAAACCATAATCTGCAGAAAAAGAAAGGAAAACTAAAAGTTGCAATTAGTTGCAACTTGAAAAAATTAAAGTAGTCGTTGCAATTCATCATCAGAAATTTGGTAGAACGAAAGTTTTCGCATCACTCTTACCTTATTCCATCTACATGTTGGCAATGAAATTAAGGCGGCTCTCTTTAAATATACATACATCCATTGGATCAATTTAAAAATATTTTGAACGATTAGCGCAAACCCTGAGTTCGACCGACTTCGGAAATATTTTGTAAGAACTCATTCAACGCAATTACCACCGTTAGTTTGTTCTTTTTTAATCACGTTAAAAGGTGTGAGCTAGTGCTTTTTTAACGAGGTTAAAAGAAAATTTATCTTAAGAAAATTTATTGTCAGTTTATGGGTTAAAAGAAAATTTATCGTAATTTAATGTTTTTTTAATGAGGTTAATTTTTTTTTTTAAACATTCTGCATCTTTTTTTTTACGAGGTTAACTTTTTTTTTTAATCGCATTTTCATTTGCATCTGATTCGAATTTCATTGAGATTCTCTGCGTTTTAGTTCGCTGCCAAGATAATCCCCGCCATCTAATGATTCCAATTTAACTAGTTCATCGTTGAATTGGATACTTGCCTTTTCAACTTTGTTGGTTTTTTTGGGTTGATTTGTAAGTGCTAGATAATTGATATTTAAATAAAAATAAAAAATCGTTATATTTAATATTATTAAATATTAAAATTATTATTTAATCTTATCGCTTAAATTAAACTAATGTCTATATATTATTATTATTATTACTAATTTTTTTTATATATTATTATTAATATTATTGTCATTATTAAATATTTAAACAATGAAATTGTATAGTTGTTAAATGAATATATTGTTTGTATATAAACTAGAAATTGCATCATATGTTGTAATGGGATGACTTAAGGTAGGATCTTAAGAAATAGTGGCATACAATGCTGAACTCAAAATTTTATACAATTTATTTTATTTATGAGTGTTTTTGTGAGAAATTTTTTGTTCATTTCAATATACATGGATTTCGATCTTTTTTTGCGATCAGTTCTGCTACAGCACCTGCCGCTCTAGCTAATTGTCCACCCTTTCCAAGTGTTATTTCTATCTTATGTATAGTCGTGCCTAAGGGCTTATTGGTTGAAGTAGACTCTTATTCCGATGAATAAAAATCCCTTCCCAAACTGTACAAGCCTCTCTCAGGGCATACAGCTTTCTGGATGTATATGATATTCACATATATTAAATAAATAGAATCGAGATGAGAAGGAACATCTATTGTATTCTCTATGTCCCGATTCTCTACATCCTAGGTCTCTCTATTCCATCATCTGGATTTTAAATTTGAATTGATAATCTCAATATATATTTTGTGAAAACTTATAATGATTGAATAATGAAATTTCTATTAATTGTTTGCAAGAAGAAAATCAAAAGCTTGCCCCATATTTACAAGTCAACCTAAATTACATTAATATGTATATTAATAACAACAACATCTAAATCTTCCATAATATAATTAGATGGATAAAGTGATATTTCATGTAGAAATAGACTTGAACAAAGTATTAAATACAACTTAAGATGATTTTATTTCCCTGGTAAATCTAGATACTCAACATAAATCTAGGTTTGAATCTTTGACAGTTAATAATGTTGGTTGTCCAAATTAAAACGATTTCAAATAAGCCCATGGAAATATAAATATAATTTAGAAATGAGGATAGTGAGCTTCTAATATCGAACTAGTTTAATGAGCTGGTCAACATGCTTACCGTGACTTTCATTTCATCCAACGTAGTTTCTCATTGGAATATGTATTTTTCAACCTTAATTTCTAAGCATAAGATGCCTAATACAATGTGAAAGGAATTATCTTTGAGTTTTCATATCCTTTAGTTTTCTGTGACTATCTCAAAGACATGAACCTTCAATGGGTGTCTCAAAAACTTCGATGTATTTTTTTTTCTCTCAAAAAATGAATGATGCTTTCATTCAAGATGAGGTTTGTGACAAATAGGGTTGGTCATATTTAATTCGGTCATGCTTATCGCTTCAATAAAATTAAATATAATTGTTGTCTCTCATTTTTTCCGTGTTAGATTAATTTTGGCTACGTGATAAGTTCACGTCAAGATTTATTTTAACAATGGGTTTTTTTGTGGCTATATTTCTTGTAATATAGTCTATTTCATGTTTCGATTACTTTGATGACCTTATAACTACGCTTACATTGCCTCAAATAATTTATGATGTATTGAAATAAGCATATAAATACCATATTAGTGCATTTATTCAAATTTGAAGTCTTGCGGAATTTTGATGCAACCATAAGAGATGTTTCTCTTCTGACAAATCGCTGGAATATTGTAGACTTCCCACAACCTTAGCTAGAATCAAGTCTAGATGGTGTGGCTCTTTTAAGAGATAAAATCCAATGGATGGGAATTTCTACATCAATTTACATTGGAGATGAGGTGTATCACTGCTACATTTTTTTTATGAATTTATTTATGAATTGTGGACCATACGAGTGACCAAGAGTTTCAACGAAATCCAAAGTAGCAAGCTTGTAATGGTCTCCGATACCTGCTGTAAACTTAAACTTGATATCTTGTGTAAGATTGAGCGCTTTATATATAAATATTGTAAAGCCCATTGGATGCTATTTCTATTATGAGTATATTTTTTATTTTATAGCATCAAAAATTATGTTTTTCGTTATTGATGGCTATCAATTTCTAAGACCTAGGAATGTTTAAAATATTACGTACCCATTTATGAGCGTTTGTATCTAACATAAATCACCATCCGCTGCAACAACCCTTTTGTATGGCAGGATGTGATGAAATTCAATGAAACCAAAATTTATGTTTTTTTTTCTAAGTTAGAATACATCTATTATATTATACAGAGCAAAATATTACATATCTCTTCCTCCAAACTTGGCAAGTGAATTACAGAGGGAAGTATCAAGATTTTAAACCAAAAAATGGACTGCCCCAGCTGGGGAAACCAGTTCACCAATAGCACAAAATAGATGCTACCCAGAATGGGAAATGAACATACACAGTAGCAAAATTTAAACTTAAGTTTTAGAGTGAAGTCTTCCAAAGAATGTTTAGACTAGAGAATGCTACAAAAAAAACTAGAAAGAGAGAAGTGCACCCTATAATTGAAACTATTGTGGACCATAATTCTTCTTGCTGGAGTTGTGTTATTCCTCCTCGATCTTGCAAGCATAGAATGAGTATTCATCCTCCTTTATTAGCATGTGGCTAGTGATATGAGGATGTGGCGACCACGGCATGTTTGGCTAATTGGAGGTGGTTGTGAGCAGATTTTTGTCCTCATTCTTATCTACTTCATCGATGTTTGAGCTTCTACCATCGTAAGAAAGTTTTAATTGCTGCTGGTGGAGTGGCTACTACTGTAGGCGCTTTGCATAGGGAGAGCCCTCATCTTGTGAGGGATAAATTCCGGCTCAGGCAAGATGGTCGAATTGCGTGGTCGCTCTTTGGGCCGAATGCTTGAGGAGGCTGGAAGGGAGACAGGTAGCTGCAAGGATAATTGGGCTGAAATATTAATAGAGTCGAGTCTTCTCGGCTCCTCCCAGTCCACCGAAATATTTAGTTACCTGCCCATGGCAAGAGATAGAGGTGGTCTGGAGGGGAGGCCATGGCCTCCATCTCTTTTACACCACATACGGTGACGCCTTGGCATGACACGTGAAGGAACATAAGCGCAGGATAGGGAGGGAGTTCTCGGCAGCACAGGAAAGGAGATGCCACCACCTGAGAATGTCCTGGGAAGGTTGAGATAGAGCTGAGCAGGGCCAAGAACTAGGGGTCGAAAGGAGGAACGAGAGGCATGCACAAATAACAGAAGGGAGAGATGAATGGAGGCCAAATGAGCGTAGGTAGTAGGCTTAATAGTTATGGTGACAGAATCAAGAGCTCTTAATGTTTTGTAGTTGGAGGACCTCGTAATGAATGTGGCAAAGTGTGAATTTAAGACAGGCTTTCTCAGGTATTATTAATATTATTATTATTATTAAATATTTAAACAATGAAATTCTATAGTTGTTAAATGAATATATTATTTTTATATAAACTAGAAATTGCATCATATGTTGCAATGAGAATGCCTTAAGGTAAGATCTTAGGAAATAGTAGCATACAAGATTGAAGTCAAAATTTAATACAATTTTTTTTTATTTATGAGTGTGTGAGAAATATTTTGTTCATTTCTATATACATGGATTATTTTATATTTGAATGGATAATCTCAATATAGATTTTGTGAAAACTTCTAATGATTGAATAATGAAATTTCTATTAATTGTTTGCAAGAAGAAAATCAAAATTGCATTGAAATTAAAATATAATTGTTGTTTCTCTCTTCTTCTTCTTTTCGGTGTTAGATTAATTTTGGCTATGTGATAAATTCACGTCAAGCTTTCTTTTACCAATAAGTTTTTTCATGCTGGTATTTCTTGTAATATAGTATATTTCATGGCTTCATTACTTTGATGAACTTATAACTATGCTTACATTGCCTCGAATAATATATAATGTATTGAAATAAGTATATACATACCATACGAGTGAATTTATTCAAATTTGAAGTCTTGTAGAACTTTGATGCAACCATAAGAGATGTTTCTCTTTTGAAAAATTGGTTGAAGATTGTAGACTTCACACAACCTTAGCTAGAGTCAACCTTACATGCTGTGGTTCTTTTAAGAGATAAAATAAAATGGATGGGATTTTCTACATCAATTTGAATTGGAGATGAGGTGTATCACTACTTAATTTTACTTATGAATTTATTTATGAATTGTGGACAACCAAGAGTTTCAACGAAATCCAAAGTAGCAAGCTCGTAATGGTCTTTGATACCTGTTGGAAACTTAAACTTTATATCTTGTGTAAGATTGAGCACTTGATATAACTAATATTGCATTGAAAATATTATATTACACTTGTCAGGAAACCATAAATTTTGGCATATATTATGTAATTATTTATTCTACAAGAATAAAAGGTGGGAATTCTAGGTTTTGAATATTTTCTTTGTGTTAATTGTGTTATATTTTGTATTCCATGAAGCTCATTATTATTGAAAGCTCATTATTTTTTGTTAACTGTGTTAATTGTGTTATATTTTAAAATCTAGTTATTTTGATTGGGAGATTCACTTCATTTCAAAGTAGGGGATTTTAATAACTCTAATTATTACATTTACTAGTCATATTTTGTACTAGGAAAGTGTCACTATGCGCAATCTCAGCTCCATATGATGATATATGTTATTATATTTTTTATTTAGGCTTGGTACTATAACTGTGTCACGAGTGTTGAAATTTTGGTCATTAACATGGCTCCTTTTACTCAACTGTGACGCTATGAACAATGTTATTAGATTTTTTGTTTATGCTTTGTACTATAAATTTGTCACCATTATTGAAATTTTGGTCATTAGCATGATTTCTCTTACTCAAATTTCACACTGTGGCTTGTCCTAAATTCAAGTCATAATTTCCAGCATTTTGTTCAACATACTGATTTGTTACTGGGACCATCTCAAAATGAGATATTTCCATGGAACACTTGAGATTTTCCGATACCGTGAAATTTTCACAATTTTCCAATGGCATATTTTTCTCTTCTTTCGAAAGTATTTCATCTTCATTCTCCTAGAGAAGAGTCTCCTAAAAATTGGCAATCCAACTTGAGTAATGGTGTTCAAGTAATCTCTTCATAAAAGGAGAATATATTCGTGAATCATAACATTAGAAGTAACCAAAGATTCAACCATATTCTCTAGTTGGGTGAGTCTCTTCCAATTCATCAAAATTATTGGAAACATTGTCATTATCTTCAAGATTTAATAGAATTAAAACTTCGTCTTAGTGAGGAACCTATGAAGTTGTTTCTTACCACCAACACTTGGTGCAAGGCCCTCCTTCGCTACATGTTTCTTATAGATTTTTTCCTCTATTTTTCCTTGTGAAACTAAGTGATAGGCCTAAACATGCGTTGTCTATCGAAAGATCCACACATGAAAAGAATCCTGAAAGATCATGTGTTGGATTACAGGAACCATCAACAATTATCACATGAAAAATTAACAGATGATAGAGTGTTGGAATATTTTTACCCAATGACCAAGTGTTAGCTGATATTAAAACACATTGGAGCTTTTAGTATTTATGTTTATTATTTTTTCTATAAATAATCATTATGAGTAGATTTTTATTTAAAAATATATATATTCAATAATAAAATACTTATCAAATATTTAATGGAGCAAGTTTTAGATTTGAAATATTAAATATATATTATTAATACTCTCAAGTTTAGTTAAAATTATTATGATTTATTTTGTAATATTTTTTATACAGTAGATAAGAATACAAAAATTTAGAAGCAATACATATAATATGTAAAAATATTATAATCTAGAAGATGGATCTTAGTTGGGATTCTAAACGTCCATAAATGTTTTCTGGAAAATCCAAAATCCTCTTCAATAATTGATACCATAGGAGTTTGAAAATAATATATAAAATTGAAGTTCTTAATAAATGAAAAATGTTTCTTAGAAAAATATGTTTAATGATAAGGGATTTAAAAAATAATGATTTTGAAGTTTCTCTAATTTATAGTGAATAATAATAACTACCACAGTAATATAAATAAAAGCTTGGTAAATTCCAATAAACATAAAAAAATTTACATCATGATACATCTCACATTACCAAGATTAAGAAATCATAAAAACTCATTGAGAAAATTATAATTTTTTTTTCAATAATAATAGTAATTATTAATTTAAAAATTAATGTATGAGTTAAACATATACACGTTTAATAAAGCATATAACCATAGAGATTAGCCTCTATTATACCATTTATATTTTTAAGTTGTAAATAGACTCTTGCTAATACCATGTGTCTACAAAACAATAATTCACGTTGATATGACACATTCATGGGACAATTTTTTTAAAATTAGTCAATCTACTTAAAAGTAGAGATATGACATAACTCTTTCAAGATAAATCTAAATCTTTGATTTGTAATTTATACTAAGAATATTATATAAAATTCTACAAATATTAAATCCTTACAATCTATTTAATAACTATTAATAAGAAAATTAAATTCAAGAAACATGTTGTAAAATAAAGATTTGTAATTAAAAAAAAAATCATTTCAAAGATAATAAATTTTTGTTATATTTAAAATTAAGATAATTAATTATGAAAAAATTAATTAGAGATGAAATTCACTCTTCTAAATCCTTCTAATTAAAATAAAATAAACTATAATTGAAAATTTAATGTTTGATAACAACATTACCAAGGATAATGAATTTTAATTATATTTTGATTTAAGATGAGTAATTATGAAGAAATTAATTACAAATGAAATTCACTTTTATAGAAGAGATTTTTGAATTAAAATAACCAAGTAAAAGGAAGTCGTAAAAACATCACCTTCAAGGGAATATTTTGAATTAAAATCCTCAAGTCAAGGAAATGAGAGAAAGCTAACAAATCTTGAAAAGCAATTTTATTGAGCATTGAAAATATACATTTATATATGAAGCCACATATTAACTTGCCTTGAAAAATTATATTTATATACTAAACTTCATACTGAGTTAGCTTTAGTATTGCTAAAATTTATACTAACTTCCTATCCATAAATTTTTTAGGACCTATTTATCTTACAAAGTTATTACTACCTATTTATCTCACAGTTTCATTAACTTCCTGACCATAATTTTTTTACAACCTATTTATCTTATAAAGTTATTACTACCTATTTATCTCACAATTTCATTTCGGAGCTTTTCATTTACAGTTGAAAACACCCTATGAAGTTCTATGCAGTTGATCCCATTTCATTACTACATATTTATCTCCTTTCTTTTGTGAGATTTTCATTTCCTTAAATACACAACCCTATATTTTATATAAATCATGAAAATACACTCTGGAGCTAATCCCATTTCATTGATAACAATAAAAAAAAAAAAAAACTAGTATATTAGCTATCTAATTCTTTTAATAACAAGGAAATACTTTAAAATCAAATAAATATGATAATGTTGGTAGGCTTATTATTTATTAAAAGACAAAAAATAAATATTGTAACTACCCATTTACCTTAAGACTTTCTAAGCTTTTCATTTCCCGATATAAACAACCTTGATTTCAATGCAAAACATGGAAATATTGCAAAGCCCATTAGATGTTATTTCGATTATGAGTATATTTTCTATTTTATATCATCTAACAATTGTGTTTTCATTATTGCTGGCTATTAATATCTAAGACCTAGGAATGTTTAAATATTACATACCCATTTATGAGCATTTGTATCTAACATAAATCACCATCCACTGCAACAACCCTTTTCTATGGTAGCATGTGATGAAATTCAACCAAACTAAAATTTACGTTTTTTTTTTCTAAGTTAGACTACATTTATTATATTATACAGAGAAAAATATTACATATCTCTTCCTCCAAACTTGGCAATCCAGTTCCAGAGGTAAGTATCAAGAGTTTGAAACTAGAGAATGGATTGCCCCATCTGGGGAAACCAGTCCACCAGTAGCACAAAATAAATGTTGTCGAAAATGGGAAACCCACATACACAATAGCAAAATTTAAACCGAACTTTGAGAGCGAATTCTTCCAAAGCATGTTTATACTAGAGAATGCTACAAAAAAACTAGAAAGAGAGAAGCGCACACTGCAATTGAAACTAGTGTGGACCATCATTCTTCTTGGTGGAGTTGGGTTATTCCTCCTCGATCCTGCAAGCATAGAATGAGTCTTCATCCTCCTTTCTTAGTGTGTCGCTAGTTACTTGAGGATGTGGTCACCTCGGCGTGTCTAGCTAATTGGAGGTGGTCGTGAGCTGATTATTGTCCTCATTCGTATCTCTTACGTTGCTATTTGAGATTCTACCATTGTCGGAACCCGAATTGCTGCTAGTGGAGTGGCTACTACTAGAGGCACTCTGCACAGGGAGAGCCATCATCTTGTGAGGGATAAAGGCTGGCTCAGGTAGGATGGTCAACTTGCGCGGTCACTCTTTGGGCCAAATGCTTGAAGAAGCCGAATGGGAGGCATGTAGTTGCAAGGATAATTGGGCTAAAATATAAACAGGGTAAAGTCTGCTCAACTCCTCCCACCCCGCCGAAATATTCAGTTCCCTGCCCATGGCATGCAATAGAGGTGGTCTGTAGGGTATTTCGTGGCCTCCAACTCTTCTACACTACATATGGTGATGCCTTAGTGTGACACAAAAAGGAACAAAAGTGAACGATAGGGAGGGAGCGCTCAGTAGCACAGGAGAGGAGACGTGGCCACCTGAGAATGTCATGGGAAGGCTGAGATAGGGTTGAGTAGGGACAAGAACCAGGGGTCGAAAGGAGGAATGGGAGGCATGAACAGATAACAGAAGGGAGAGTTGACTGGTGGTCGAATGATTGCGGGTAGCAAGTTTAATAGATATGGTGATGGAATTGATGGCTCTTAATTCTCTGCAGAAGGAGGACCTCGTAATGAAGGTGGCGAAGTGTGAATTTAAGACAAGCTTGCTCGGCCATTTAATTCTGACTGGGCGACCATGTGCGGGCACATGGGCTGGACAGTTGTCCCACCACATGGTACCCAGTTGGCCCCTCGGATCACGGCAAAGCACTCGCATCTGAGTAACCAAAATTTACGTATTATTGTTTCATTAAAAAAACAATTTATGTAACCTCACCTTCAACAAAACAATTGATGCTTTCATTGAAGATCAGGTTTTTGACAACTAGGGTTGGGCATATTTAATTAGGTCATGCTTATCGCTTCAATAAAATTAAATATAATTTTTGTTTCTCTTCTTATTTTTTCTGTGTTAGATTAATTTTGACTATGTGATAAATTCATGTCAAGCTTTCTTTCTTTTACCAATTTATCTCAAGACTTTTTAAGATTTTCATTTCTTGATTTAAACAACCTTGATTTCAATGAAAAACATAGAAATATTGTAAAGACCACTGAATTCTATTTCGGATATGAGTATATTTTCTATTTTATATCATCTAACAATTGTGTTTTTCATTATTGCTGGCTATCAATTTCTAAGACCCAGGAATTTTTAAAAGATTACAGACCAATTTATGAGTGTTTATATCTAACATAAATCACGATCCGCTACGACATCCCTTTTCTATGGTAGCATGTGATGAAATTCGACAAAACCAAAATTTATGTTTTTTTTTCTAAGTTAGAATACCTCTATTATATTATATAGAGAAATATATTACATATCTCTTCCTCCAGACTTGCCAAGCCAATTCTAGAGGGAAGTATCAAGAGTTTTAAACCAGAAAACAGACTACCCCAGCTGGGGAAAGCAGTCCACCAGTAGCACCAAATAGATGCTTCCCAGAATGGGAAACCATCATACAGAGTAGCAAAATTTAAAATGAAGTTTGAGAGCGAAGTTTTCCAAAGCATGTTTAGACTAGAGCACGCTACAAAAAAACTAGAAAGAGAGAAGTGCACCCTATAATTGAAACTAGTGTGGACCATCATTCTTCTTGCTGGAGTTGGGTTATTCCTCTTCGATCCTGCAAGCATAGAATGAGTCTTCATCGTCCTTTCTTAGCACGTGGCTAGTGAATTGAGGATGTGACGACCCTGATGTGTCTGGCTATTTAGAGGTGATCATGAGCTGATTGTTTTCCTCATTCTTGTCTCCCATGTCATTGTTTGAGCTTCTACCATCGTCAGAACCCGAATTGCTGCTACTGGGGTGGTTGCTACTGGAGCTGCTCTACACAGGGAGAGCCTTCATCTTGCGAGGGATAAAGGCCGGCTCATGCAGGATGGTTGACTTTTGTAGCCAGTCTTTGGGCTGAATGCTTCAGGAGGTTGGAAGGGAGACATGTCGTTGTAAGGATAATTGAGCTGAAAGATTAACAGGGTCGAGTCTTCTCACCTCCTCTCAACCCACCAAAAGATTTAGTTCCCTACCCATGGCATGCAATAGAGGTGGTCTTGAGGGGAGATCGCGGCCTCCGGCTCTTCTACACTGCATACAATGATGCCTTGACATGACATGCGAAGGAACATAAGTGCAAGATAGGGAGGGAGTGCTTGGAAGCACAAGAGAGGACATGCCACCACCTGAGAATGTTGTGGGAAGGCTGAGACAGGGCTGAGAAGGGCCAAGAACTAGGGGTCGAAAGGAGGAATTGGAGGCATGCACAGATAAGAGAAGGGATAGCTCAATGGAGGCTGAATGAGCACAAGTAATAGGATTAATAGCCATGGTGACGGAATCGAGAGCTCTTAATGCTTTTCAGCAGGAGGATGTCTTAATGAAGGTGGTGAAGTGTGAATTTAAGATAGGCTTGCTCAGGAATTTAATGTTGAGTGGGCGACCATGTGCAATCACATGGGCTGGATAGTTGTCTGGCCACATGGCACCCAGGTGGCCCCTCTGATCACGACAAAGCACCCGCATCCGAGAAACCAAAATTTACGTATTATTGTTTCATTAACAAAACAATTAATATAACCTCACCTTCAACATAAAATGAACAGAGCATGAATATTAACTATACGCCTTTAACATAACATGAAATAATGAGGATCGACATATTTATAAGCACTGAACTTGAACTCATAGCAAGGCGCAATCTCTTGTTCCATTGTTGTTTCTTCATTGCTACAACTTTAATCAATTATCACAATAGTACCAGCTTCCAAATTGTTAAAATAAGAAAAAAAAGAACCACATATAGCCACTGAATTAGTTTCAAGTAGCACATCACAGTCGTTTGTATTTAAATAAACTATAACTATACTCCTTTAACATAGCATGGAAGAAAGGTGATCTAGATATTTAGCGGAGCTGAATTTTACCTCACCGCAATGAGGGGTCTTTTTCTCCATTACTAGATATTTAATCATTATCACAACAGTACCATATTTGAAATAGCTAAAATAGGGGAAACAAACACCACATATAGCCAGTGAATTAGTTTCAACTACCACATCATAGTAGTTTATATTTAAAATCAATCATATTTAAAATGAGTAAGTTTATCCAATCATTAGTATTGAACTACTTTCTTTATCAACATTTATGAGAAATTTAAATAATTATTTATATAAATTACTAATATATTTTTTTATTTTCTTAAACATCGAATAATTATTTATATGGTAATATATTTGTGTATCTTTATTGATTCTCCCTTTCTACAATTGATTATGATTACTTTTTATATAAATAATCATTAATGAGTAATGTAATTTATCATTTTAAACATATATTTAATAATAAGAAACATAACTAATATTTAATGGGAAAGCTTTAAAATTGAAATGATTAAAAGATATTATAAATACATTTAAGTTTAATTATTTGTATATTATATATAAAATATTGTGATATATTTGATAATTTTTTATATAATATTTAAGAATATTATAATGTAGGAGTAAAATATATAATATGTAAAAATACTATAATACAAGAGAAAAATATAATGACACAAATAATTGTTTGCAAATTGGAACTTTTAGTAAATGAAAAATGCTTTTAAAAAAACAGTTTAATGATAAGAGATTCAAAAGATAATGGTTTTGAAAAATTTCTAATTTATAATCAATAATAATAATTAACATATTCATATAAATCAAATGGTTGGTAAATGTTAATACAGATCAAAGCACCTACGCGATACATCTCACTCTCCCAAAATGAAAGAAAATAAACAAAAATTAGATAATAGAATTATAATTTTATTTTTAAGAACAATTTTTATTTAACTAATTCTTCCCAAAAAATCACAATATCATTAGGAGGGCCAACATGTTTGGAACTACCTACTGTAGTTCATCTCCTAATGATATTTTTATTTTTCCAGAAGAATTAGTTAAACAATTATGGATCACAGATGTTTACAATCTGAAATTATTATTATTACTAATTATAAACAGAATTAATGTATGATTTAAACATATACACATTTAAAAACAACCTGTAACAATATTCTTAATCATAGAGATTAGCACAACCTGTAACAATATTCTTAATCATAGAGATTAGCCTCCATTTTATCATTTAGATTTTTTACTTGTAAACAAGCTCTTATTAATACCACATGCCCATAAAACTATAATTCATGTCCATATGACAATTTTTTTAATTGATCAATTTATTTAAAAGCGCAAAGATGACATAACCACTTTTGAGATAAATATAAACTTTGATAAGTGACTCTAGTACTAAAAATATTGTTGAAAATTCCATGAAGATTAGATCTCTACCATCCTTCTAATCATTAGTGATAATTAAATAAAAATCTAAAATAACAATTATTTCAAGGAATAATGTATTTGAAGTATCTTTTAAGTTAAAAAGATTAATTGTGAGGAAATTAATTAAAAACAAAATGTACTTGTATAAAAAAGCTTTTTGAATTCAAATAACTAAATAGAAGGAAAAAGGTCTGAAAATAATGGACATGGAAGACTTGTGAATTATAATCTTTAAATAGAGGAGATGAGAGAAAGTTGACAAATCTTGAAAAGCAATTTTGTGGAACCTTGAGAGTGTAAATTTGTATATTGAAACTCATAATAATTTCTTTTTAGTTAATTTTATTTGTGATATTTTCTTTTCCATAAATTCATAACTCTAAATTTTAATCTAAATCATGAAAATAGTCTATAAATGAAAAGTAAATCCGATTTCATTACTCGTAAATGCAATAACAAACTAGCATACTCGCTGACTCACTTATTTTGTTTTTTAATAATTACACCACACTTGCCCAACCTCGTACTATCATGAACTTACTACTGCCTCATGATCTCACAGCTTCATTTCTCCCCTACACAATCTTAGATTTTAATCTAAATTAACGAAATAATTTAAAATCTCGAAAGGAAAAGAAATCTGGCTCGCTCATTGTTTTATTAAAGGATGCGAAATAAATATTGCTTTATTAAAAAACGCGAAAATGTTGAAGTTCTGGCTAGGTTGATTTCTAAGTTTTTCATTTTCTGCTTAAATTTCCATGGAAGGCATGGAAATACTGTAACGCAGATTACGAAAATTCTGAATATATTTTCTGTTTTAGATCATTTCAGTATTATTTTTCTTTTATAGGTCGCTGTCAATTTCTGAAACTGACGAATGTTTAGAATGTAAAATACCCATTTATTAGAATTTGTATCTAAAATAAATCATCATCATCAACAACAACGCTCAACATCCGTGATCTGAGTCCATCAAACTAGAATTCGATTGTTACTGTTTCATTAAAATAACAATTCATTTAACGTAAACTTCTGCTACAAATGAACAGATAATTTAACCTAAACTTGAAGAGAGTATGAAAAAGAATGATAATTATAATCCTTTAAAATAACATGAAAGAAAGAGTAACGACATGTTTAGCGGAGCTGATTTTTTGATCCATTACTAAATCTTTAATCACAGGAGTACAAAAGAGGAATGATAGGATCGGGAGTTTAGCAGAGCTAGATTTTTAATCAATTGTCACACGTGCACCAGCGCATACATGTAGCGAATTGAACACGGCGTGCCCATTTATCACCGTCGTTTGTATTTAAAATCGATCACATTCCACTTCAAAATTCCTTTGCTACAGATGATCAACATCGACAATTATTATTACAATTAATTGAACGTAATTTTGAAATAAATATAATATTTGAATATGTAATAGAGAGGATAGCTTTAGCGGAAATTAATTTTACCTATATTGCTGTATCCTTGATTAATAGTTAAAATATTGTTGTGAAACCAGAAAAGAACTCACAAATATCGAACAGAACCCCGTCCCATCCAATATAACTATTAAAACCAGTGAAAATTCATAGGTGAAAATGCAGAAACAGAAATATAAGGAAACAAAAACAATAATCTACAGAAAAAGAAAGGAAAATTAAAAGTTGCAATTAGTTGCAACTTGAAAAATCAACGCAGTCGTTGCAATTCATCATAAAAAATTTGGTAGAACGAAAGTTTTGGCACCACTGTTACCCTAATCCATCTACATGTTGGCAATGAAATTAAGGTAGCTCTGTTTAAATAGACATACATCCATCGCATGAATTTAAAAATATTTTGAACGGCTAGCGCAAACCCTCAGTTCGACCGACTTCGGAAATATTTTGTAAGAATTCATCCAATGCAATTACCAGCGTTAGTTTGTGCTTTTTTTATCACGTTAAAAGTTGTGAGCGGGTGCTTTTTTAATGAGGTTAAAAGAAAATTTATCCTAATTTTGTGCTTTTCTACGAGGTTAAAACAATATTTATCTTAATTTTGTTTTTAGAAGTTAAAAGAAAATTTATTGTTTCTGGATTAAAAGAAAAATTTTCGTAATTTTCTATTTTTTTAATGAGGTTATTCTTTTTTTTAATCGTAACATTCTGCATCTTTCTTTTTTACGAGGTTAAACTTTTTTTTTTATCGCATTTTCATTTGCATCTGATTCCAATTTCGCTGAGATTCTCTGCGTTCTAGTTCGCTGCCAAGATAATCCCCGCCTTTTAATTATTCCAATTTAGTTCATCATTGAATTGGATACTTGACTTTTCAACTTTGTTTATTTTTTTGGGTTGATTTGTGAGTGCTAGATAATTGATATTTAAATAGAAATAAAAAATCGTATAAAAAATCGTTATATTTAATATTATTAAATATTAAAATTAATATTTTATCTGATCGCTTAAATTAAACTAATCTCTATATATTATTATTAACATTACTGATTTTTTTATATATTATTATTAATATTATTGTCATTATTAAATATTTAAACAATGAAACTGTATAGTTGTTAAATGAATATATTGTTTGTATATAAACTAGAAATTGCATCATATGTTGCAATGGGAATGCTTTAAGGTACGATCCTAAGAAATAGTAGCATACAAGACTGAACTCAAAATTTTATACAATTTTTTTTTATTTATGAGTGTTTGTGTGAGAAATTTTTTGTTCATTCCAATATACATGGATTATTTTAAATTTTAATGGATAATCTCAATATAGATTTTGTGAAAACTTATAATGGTTGAATAATGATATTTCTATTAATTGTTTGCAAGAAGAAAATCAAAAGCTTGCCCCATGTTTACAAGTCAACCTAAATTACATTAATACGTATAATAATAACAATAACATCTAAATCATCTATACTATAATTCGATGGATAAAGTGATATTTGATGTAAAAGCAAACTTCAACAAAGTATTAAATACAACATAAGATGATTTGATTTCCCTGGTAAATCGAGATACTCAACATAACCCTAGGTTTGAATCTTTGACTGTTAATAATGTTGTTTGTCCAAATTAAAATGATTTGAAATAAGCCCATGGAAATATAAATATAATTTAGAAATGAGAATAGTGAGCTTCTAATATCAAACAAGTTTAATGAGGTGGTCAACATACTTAGCATGACTTTCATTTCATCCAACATAGTTTCTCACTGGAATATGTATTTTCCAAAATTAATTTCTAAGCATAAGATGCATAATACAACGTGAAAGGAATTATCTTTGTGTTTTCATATCGTCTAGTTTTTTGTGACTATCTCAAACACATGAACCTTCAATGGGTATCTCAAAAAATTGGATGTATTTTTTTTTTTTTTTCCCCTGAGAAAATGAATGATGCTTTCATTGAAGATAAGGCTTGTGACAACTAGGGTTTGGCATATTTAATTTGGTCATGCTTATCACTTCAATAAAATTAAATATAATTGTTGTTTCTCATTGTTTCTGTGTTAGATTAATTTTGGCTATGTGATAAATTCAGGTCAAGCTTTCTTTTACCAATGGGTTTTCTCATGGCTGTACTTCTTGCAATATAGTCCATTTCATGGCTTGATTACTTTGATGACATTATAAGTACACTTACATTGCCTCAAATAATTTATGATGTATTGAAATAAGCATATACATACCATATTAGTGCATTTATTCAAATTTGAAGTCTTGGAGAACTTTGATGCAACCAGAGATGTTTCTCTTTTGACAAATCGCTAGAAGACTGTAGACTTCACACAACCTTAGCTAGAATCAAGCCTAGATGGTGTGGATTTTTTAAGAGATAAAATCCAATGGATGGGAATTTCTACATCAATTTACATTGGAGATGAGGTGTATCATTGTTGCATTGTTCTTATGAATTTATTTATGAATTGTGGACCATAGGAGTAACCAAGAGTTTCAAAGGAATCCAAAGTAGCAAGCTTGTAATGGTCTATGATACCTACTGTAAACTTAAACTTGATATCTTGTGTAATATTGAGAACTTTATATAACTAATATTTCATTGAAAATATTATATAGAAATGGATTTATTTATGAATTGTGGACCATAGGAGTAACCAAGAGTTTCAAAGGAATCGAAAGTAGCAAGCTTGTAATGGTCTCTGATACCTGTTGTAAACTTAAACTTTATATCTTGTGGAAGATTGAACACTTGATATAACTAATATTGCATTGAAAATATTATATAACACCTATCAAAGAACCAAAACTTTTGGCATATATTAGGTAATAATTTATGCTACAAGAATAAAAGCTGGAAATTCTAGGTTTTCAATATTTTCTCTATGTTAATTGTGTTTTCTTTTTTATTCCATGAAGCTCATTATTATTGAATTAATGCAATAAGTGTGTCTCCTGAACCGTGAAAATCTAGTTGTTCCGATTAACTCACTTGAGAACAAGGACAGTCACCACATGTAAATTTACATGGGAGATTCACTTCACTTCAAAGTAGGGGATTTCATAACTCTTGTTATTACATTTACCAGTCATATTTTGTATTAGGACAATGTCACTGTCTGTAATCTTAGCTCCATAGGATGATATATGTTATTATATTTCTTATTTAGTATTTGTACTATAACTCTGTCTCGAGTGTTGAAATTTTGGTCATTAGCATGATTTCTTTTACTCAAATTTCACACTGTGGCTTGTCCTAAATTCAAGTCATAATTTCCAACATTCTGTTCAACATGCTGATTTGTTACTTGTACCATCTCAACATGAGAGATTTCCATGGAATGCTTCAGATTTTCCGATTCCATGAAATTGTCACAATTTTTCCATGCCATATTTTTCTCTTCTTTGGAAAGTATTTCATCTTCATTATCCTGGAGAATAATCTCCTAAAATATGGCAATCCGACTTGAGTAATGTTGTTCAAGTAATCTCTTCATAAAAGGGGAATATGTTGGTGAAGCATAACATTAGACTATTCTCTATTTGGGTGAGTCATTCTTTCAATTCATAACAATTATTGGCAACATTGTCATTATCTTCAAGGTTTAGTAGAATTAAAACTTCCTCTTAGTCAGGAACCAAAATAGAATTAATAGAATTATGATCTATTTTGTACTTGAAAACGACATTACCAATGATAATGAATTTTAAGGATATTTAAATTTAAGATGAGTAATTATGAAGAAATTAATTAGAAATGAAATGCACTCTTATAAAAGAGATTTTCGAATTAAAATAACCAAGTAAAAGGAATTCAGAAAAGCATCACTTTTAAGGGAATATTTGTGAATTAAATCCTCAAGTCAAGACAAGGAAGTGAGAGAAAGCTAACAAATCTTGAAAAAAAAAATATTGAGCATTGAAAATGTACATTTATATATGAATCCAAATACTAACTTGCCTTGAAAAAATATATTTATACACTAAACTTCATTCTAAATTTGCTTTAGTATTACTAAAATTTATACTAACTTCCTGTCCATAAAGTTTTTACTACCTATTTATCTTACAAAGTTATTACTATCTACTTATCTCACAGTTTCATTTGTGAGCTTTTCATTTACTTAAATACACAACTATAGATTTTAATTTAAATCATGAAAATACTCTATGAAGTTCTATGCAATTGATTCCATTTCATTACTACATATTTATCTCTTTTCTTTTGTGAGATTTTCATTTCCTTAAATACGCAACCCTAGATTTTATGTAAATCATGAAAATACAATTTGCAGTTGATCCCATTTCATTGATAACAATATAAAAAATAAAAACTAGTATATTAGCATGCTCATTGTTTTAATAACAAGGAAACATTTTTCTTCTAATAACAAGGAAATACTTTAAAATCAAATAAATATGATAATGTTGGCAGGATTATTATTTATTAAAATAAAGAAAATAAATATTGTAACTGTCTGTTTATCTTAAGACTTTCTAAGCTTTTCATTTCCCGATTTAAACAACCTTAATTTCAATGCAAAACATGGAAATATTCTAAATCCCATTGGATGCTATTTCAATTATGAGTATATTTTATATTTTATATCATCTAAAAATTGTGTTTGTCATTATTGATGGCTATCAATTTCTAAGACCCAGGAATTTTTAAAATATTACATACCCATTTATGAGCGTTTGTATCTAACATAAATCACCATCCGCTACAACAACCCTTTTCTATGGCAGTATGTGATGAAATTAAACCAAACCAAAATTTATGTTTTTTTTCTTAGTTAGACTACATATATTATATTATATAGAGAAAAATATTACATATCTCTTCCTCTTGACTTGGCATCATAATTTCAGCGGGAAGTATCAAGATTTTAAACTAGAAAATGGACTTCCCCAACCGGGGAAACCAGTTCACCAGTAGCACAAAATAGACACCGCCCAAAATGGGAAACCAATATACACAGTAGTGAAATTTAAACTTATGTTTGAGAGAAAAGTCTTCCAAAGCATGTTTAGACTAGAGAACGCCACAGAAAAACTAGAAAGAGAGAAGTGCACCCTGCAATTGAAACTAGTGTGGACCATCATTCTTCTTGCTGGATTTGGGTTATTCCCTCTCGATATTGCAAGCATAGAATGAGTCTTCATCCTCCTTTCTTAGCGTGTGGCTAGTGACTTGAGGATGTGGCGACCCCAGCATGTTTGGCTAACTATAGTTGGTCATGCGCTAATTCTTGTCCTCATTCTTATCTCCTTCATCATTATTTGAGCTTCTAACATCGTTGGAACCTAAATTGCTGATGGTGGAGTGACTTCTACTGGAGGCGCTCTGCATAGGGAGATCCTTCATCTTGCAAAGGATATAATTCGGCTCAGGAAGGATGGTCTACTTGCGTGGTCCCTCTTTGGGCCGAATGCTTGAGGAGGCCGAAGGGGAGACATGTAGCTGCAAGGATAATTGGACTGAAAGATTAATAGGTTCAAGTCTTCTCGTCTCCTCCCAGCCCATCCAAAGATTTAGTTCCCTGCCCATGGCATGCGATAGAGGTTGTCTGGAGGGGAGGCCGTGACCTCAATCTCTTCTACACTGAATACAGTGACGCCTTGACATTAGGAACAGAAGTGCAGCATAGGGAGGGGGCGCTCGGAAGCATAGGAGAGGAGATGCCACCACTTGAGAATGTCCTGGGAAGGTTGAGACAGGGTTGAGTAGGGCCAAGAACCAGGGGTCGAAAGGAGGAACCGAAGGCATGCAAAGATAATAGAAGGGAGAGCTAAATGGAGGCCGAATGAGCGTGTGTAGCAGGATTAATAGCCATGGTGATGGAATCAAGAGCTCTTAATGCTCTGAAGCAAGAGGACCTCGTAATGAAGGTGGCCAATTGTGAATTTAAGATAGGCTTGCTCAGGCATTTAACATTGAGCGAGTGACCATGTGTGGGTGCGTGGGATGGAAAGTTGTCCCGCCACATGGCACCCATGTGGCCCCTCCTATCACGGCAAAGCACCCGCATCTGGGTAACCAAAATTTACGTATTATTGTTTCATTAACAAAGCAATTAATTTAACCTCACCTTCAACAGAAAATGAACAGAGCATCTATAATAACTATACACCTTTAACATAACATGAAACAAAGAGGATTCATATATTTAGAAGAGCTGACTTTAAACTAATAGCAAGACACAATCTCTTGTTCCATTGCTACAACTTTAATCAATTATCACAATAGAACCAGCCTCCAAATAGTTAAAATAAGAAGAAAAAGAACCACATATAGCCACTGAATTAGTTTCAAGTACCACATCATAGTCGTTTGTATTTAAATCAACTACAACTATACTCCTTTAACATAGCACGGAAGAAAGGTGATCCAGATATTTAGCAAAGCTGAATTTTACCTGAGGGTAGTGGGGGGTCTTTCGCTCCATTAGTAGATCTTTAGTCATTATCAGAACAATACCATATTCGAAATAGTTAAAATAGGGGAAAGAAACACAACATATAGGCAGTGAATTAGTTTCAAGTACCACATCACAATAGTTTATATTTAAAATAAATCATATTTAAGATGGGTAAGTTTATCCAATCGTTAGCATTGAAGTAGTTTCTTTATCAACATTTATGAGAAAATTAAACAATTATTTATATAAATTACTGATATATTTTTATATTTTCTTAAACATCGAATAATTACCTATATGGTAATATATTTGTGTATCTTTATTCATTCTCCCCTTCTACAATTGATTATGATTATAGAGACTCCCTATATAAATATAGAAAACAATTAAAAAATTAAGAATCTAATTTTGAAAAGATTCCAATGCTTATTAAAAGATCACATTATAATTACCAAGTGTAGTTTTATTGTTAACTTTCTGGAAGAATTAGTTAAACAATTATGGATCACAGATGTTTACAATCTGAAATTATTATTATTATTAATTATAAAAAGAATTAATGTATGAGTTAAACATATACAAATTTAAAAACAACATTTAACAATATTCTTAATCATAGAGATTAGCCTCCATGTTATCATTTAGATTTTTTACTTATAAATAAGCTCTTATTATAATTAATTGGACCTAAAATTAGGTTTACCTGAAGTCTCATCCGAATTGTTTTCTATATTGCCATTTCCTGAATCAATAGTTACAATAGTGCCGACAAGAACACTTTATATTATTGTGAAAGTAGAAAAGAACTCACAAATATCGAACATAAGCCCCCATCGCATCGTAGATAACTATTAAAACCAGTGAAAATCCTATCGTAGATAACTATTAAAACCAGTGAAAATTCATAGGTGAAAATGCAAAAACAAAAATATAAAGAAACAAAACCATAATCTGCAAAAGAAGAAAGGAAAATTAAAAGTTGCAATTTGTTGCAACTTGAAAAAATCAAAGCAGTCGTTGCAATTCATCATGTAGAACGAAAGTTTTTGCACCACTGTTACCCTAATCCATCTACATGTTGGAAATGAAATAAAGGTGGCTCTGTTTAAATAGACATACATCCATCGGATGAATTTAAAACTATTTTGAACGGTTAGCACAAACCCTGAGTTCGACCGACTTTGGAAACACTTTGCAAGAATTCATCCAATGCAATTACCACCGTTAGTTTTTTCTTTTTTTATCACGTTAAAAGTTGTGAGCTGGTGTTTTTTAACGAGGTTAAAAGAAAATTTATCTTAATTTTGTGTTTTTATGAGGGTAAAAGAAAATTTATCATTTTTTTTAAAGGAATTTAAAAGAAAATTTATCGTAATTTTCTGTTTTTTAATGAGGTTATTATTATTTTTTTAATCGGAACATTCTGCATCTTTCTTTTATACGACGTTAATTTATTTTATATCGCACTTCCATTTGCAATTGATTCGAATTTCGCTGAGCTTCTCTCCGTTCTAGTTCGCTGCAAAGATAATCCCGCCATTTAATTATTCCAATTTAACTAGTTCATCGTTGAATTGGATACTTGACTTTTCAACTATGTTTGCCTTTTTGCGTTGATTTGTAGGTGCTAGATAATTGATATTTAAATAAAAATAAAAAATTATTATATTTAATATTATTAAATATTAAAATTATTATTTCATCTCATTATCCAAATTAAACTAATTTCTATATATTATTATTAATATTACTAATTTTTTTTATATATTATTATTAATATTATTGTCATTATTAAATATTTAAACAATGAAATTGTATAGTTGTTAAATGAATATATTGTTTGTATATAAACTAGAAATTGCATCATATGTTGCAATGGGAATGCTTTAAGGTAGGATCCTAAGAAATAGTAGCATACAAGACTGAACTCAAAATTTTATTCAATTTTTTTATTTATGAGTGTTTGTGTGAGAAATTTTTTGTTCATTTCAATATACATGGATTATTTTACATTTGAATACATAATCTCAATATAGATTTTGTGAAAAATTATAATGATTGAATAATGAAATTTCTATTAATTGTTTGCAAGAAGAAAATTAAAAGCTTGCCCCATCTTTACAAGTCAACCTAAATTACATTAATATGTATAATAATAACAACAATATCTAAATCATCCATAATATAATTAGATGGATAAAGAGATATTTGATGTAAAAAAAGACTTAATTAAAGTATTAAATACAACTTAAGATGATTTGATTTCCATGGTAAATACAGATAATCAACATAACCATAGGTTTGAATCTTTGAGAGTTAATAATGTTGGTTGTCCAAATTAAAATTATTTCAAATAAGCCCATGGAAATATAAATGTAATTTAGAAATGAGAATAGAGAGCTTCTAATATAAAACTAGTTCAATGAGATGGTCAACATGCTTACCGTGACTTTCATTTCATCCAACTTAGTTTCTCATTGGAGTATGTATTTTCCAACTTTAATTTCCAACCATAAGATGCATATTACAACGTGAGAGGAATTATCTTTGCGTTTTCATATCCTCTAGTTCCTATGACTATCTCAAACACATGAACCTTCAATGGGTGTCTCAGAAACTTGGATCTCTTTTTTTTTTTCTCTCAGAAAATGAATGATGCTTTCATTGAAGATGGGGTTTGTGAAAACTAGGGTTGGGCATATTTAATTCGGTCATTCTTATCGCTTCAATAAAATTAAATATAATTGTTGTTTCTAATTTTTTCTATGTTAGATTAATTTTGGCTGTGTGATAAATTCACGTCAAGCTTTCTTTTACGAATGGGTTTTTTCATGGTGGCATTTCTTGTAATATAGTCTATTTCATGCCTTGATTACTTTGATGAACTTATCACTACGCTTACATTGCCTCAAATAATTTATGATGTATTGAAATAAGCATATACATACCATATTAGTGCATTTATTCAAATTTGAAGTCTTGCAGAACTTTGGTTCAACCATAAGAGATGTTTCTCTTTTGCAAAATCGCTGGAAGATTGTAGACTTCACACAACCTTAGCTAGAATCAAGCCTATATGGTGTGGTTCTTTTAAGAGATAAAATCCAATGGATAGGAATTTCTACATCAATGTACATTGGAGATGAGGTGTATCACTGTTGCATTTTTCTTATGAATTTATTTATGAATCGTGGACCATAGGAGTAACCAAGAGTTTCAACGGAATCCAAAGTAGAAAGCTTGTAATGGTCTCCAATACCTGTTGTAAACTTAAACTTGATATCTTGTGTAAGATTAAGCACTTTATATAAGTAATATTGCATTGAAAATATTATTTAGAAATGAATTTATTTATGAATTGTTGACCATAGGAGTAACCAAGAGTTTCAGAGGAATCGAAAGTATCAAGCTTATAATGGTCTTTGATACCTATTGTAAACTTAAACTTTATATCTTGTGTAAGATTGAGAACTTGATATATCTAATATTGCATTGAAAATATTATATAACACCTGTCAGGAAACCATAACTTTTGGCATATATTATGTAATAATTTATGCTACAAGAATAAAAGCTGGAAATTCTAGGTTTACAATATTTTCTCTGTGTTAATTGTGTTGTCTTTTGTATTCCATGAAGCTCATTATTAATGAATTAATGCAATAAGTGTGTCTCCTGAGCAGTGAAAATCTATTTATTGCGATTAACTCACTCGAGAATGAGGACAGTCACCACATGTAAATTTACTTGGGAGATTCACTTCACTTCAAAGTAGCGGATTTTCATAACTTTCGTTCTTACATTTACCAGTCATATTTTGTACTAGGACAATGTCACTGTGTGCAATCTTAGCTACATAGAATGATATATGTTATTATATTTTTTAATTTAGGCTTTGTACTATAACTCTGTCATGAGTGTTGAAATTTTCGTTATTAACACGACTCCAGTTACTCCACTATGACATTGTGAACAATGTTGTTATATTTTTTATTTATGATTTGTACTATAACTTTGTCACCATTATTGAAATTTTTTTCATTAGCATGATTTCTCTTACAAATTTCACACTGTGGCTTGTCCTAAATTCAAGTCATAATATTAGAAATGAAATAATTCAGAAACATATTACAGAAAACATAGATACAAAACCTAGAAAAAACATTGGCGGAAAAGACAGAAGCCTCATGGCTTCCTCATGTAATGTCTCTTATTAAAAGAATTTAATTAACAATTTAAATAGATGAGAGAAGATAGTCTGTGCTTTCTTAGACTCTTTTGGTTGAGATAATTTCTCACCAAAAACCCACCAATATAGGAGTTCCTAAACAAACTCCAATATTTGAGGAACAACCCAAGAGTTAGGCACATATTCCTAACTTGGAATATTTAATTAATTTAATTATTATTTTGGATTTATTATTTTTATTTTAGAGAGGCTAATATTCCCCCCTTCAATGACAAATCCAAAATAATAACGAGGAACCATCTTCCAAGTTATCATGTTGATCCTTAAAAAAAACATTGCCTGAAAAACCGCCAAAGCTAGATGCTGAAAAACTGCAATCTGAAGAGACCATGAGTCAACTGTATGTCTGATTCATCTTTGAATTGCGCTTGAAAACTCCATCAAGTGCCAAGTTGCAAAAGTATCTATCTATCCTTTACATGAAAGCATCATCCTTTGTCCACTGACATAATTTTTTCAAAGCCCACTGGCTAATGATATCAAAAACAACTCATTGTTGCTTTTGTTGTGCTGAAAAATTGTTCACTACTTCTTTGCTGTCGATTTTTTACTGGAAATTTTTTTGATGCCCACTAGCAAATTTTTTTATGCCCACTGAAAAATTCATGAGAGTACCGTCATATTTTCACTATTGGCTACACTATGTGTGATTGTATGCGGTTGTAGAACTGAAGCAATCTTTTAACTGTGGATGACCATTCCCAAGGGTTGATCCATTCATAATGTATCTTCAATATGGCTGATTTGTGTTGATTGCGACATTTTTCTGAGGAATGATTGGACTTGCCACAATGGCAACAGGGATGGAGATCAAAACACTGATCTTCCATATGATCGGTTCTCTAACAATGAGAACATTTCAGTTTGAATTCAACTTCACGTTGTGTGGAATTCTGTTTTTCTGTAACTTTGGGTTGCGTGCATTGATGGTTGTCTAAAAATGTCTCTGAATGTGCTGAGGGGATCTGTTCAAGAAATCTGGCACTGATGAACTGAATGGGCTTGGAATAATTCGGAATATGTAAGTTGGCATCATATTGGACATATCCCAAGCCTCGTCGATTCTTGTTATTGTGAATTTCTTCCCAGGGCTTGATGATGGGCTTGGAAGAAATTTGAACTGGAACAATTTTGACACTTGAATCTATTGGGATGAATGAATTATCATCTAGATGGTTCAAAGACTTGAAAGTATCACTTTTTTCTTGCAATTCAATATTTCGAAGTTGTGACTCGAGTTGAAGAAACTCAATAGTTTCATGTGTTTGCTGTAGATGCTGTGAAAGATCAGTAAGAGTTTCTTTGCTAACGTGCACCATATCTTCATCACTTGAGATGATCAAACTGTGAAGAATGTTTAACAACTGAATATGTTGTGCCATCTGAACTTGATCAATTGAAATCAGGCTCACTTGCTGTAGAAGTCGTACTTTGAACTGTTTCACTTGATTTTGAAACTTGAATCACAAGGTCGCTTATGATGTGGCTTGAATGACAACCTTGATTTGTTGCTTATTGCACTTGCTGGGAACAATTGCTAGAATTGTAGAATATTCTCACTTAAACTCTGGAATTCACGCTCACCTGATGACGATCACGTTCGTTTAAGCACTCACTTGACTTACTTGATTACTTCACGCTCACTTGAATGAATAGCCATGCTCGCTTGATGTCGATCTCAACCTGCTTGGTTGATGTTAGAGTTGAACTTGTTTGGTTACTTTGATGGTTACTGCAATAAACTTCACTCGGGCTCGCTTGAAGGTTTGATCTTTGTACTGACTTGACGCAAATTGCTTGAATGAATACTCATGCTCGCTTGCAGAAGATGTACACTTGTTTCTTGTTTCATTTAAAAACTCATGCACTCACTTGATTTTGTGTAAAGGAAGGGTGTCTAACAATGTCGACAATGCACCCAAGAAATCTTACAATGATTCACTTTAAAACAATGAATTCATTAACAATGAATTTTTAATGGTTTACTTAAATCAATGAATTTGATTACAAGTTCTTTAAAGGGATTTGCAAGAATGTTGATGAAGAATTTTCTGTGAAAAGCATTAACTTGACTAAGTGAATTTGTAGTTTGATGTAGAATGTTGATGTAGACAATCTTCGGTTATATGTTGTAGTTGTGTAGATTCATTTGTTGATCTTGCAGCTATTTCATTATATGTGTTGTGATTTCTAATGTATGCGATATTAAATGAAATCATTGATGTGTCACAACTAGACACAAATAAAAAAGCAACAACATGAAGCCATAAAAACATGCGCCATCACAAACACACATGGTGTACCTAAGATCCCGTTATTCAATTTCGGGCGGATCTAGGACACATCAACACCAAAAAATGATATCTTTATTAAATATTGAGTACATAAGAAATCTCCACCTTAAATTAATGAATATGCCAAGATCACAACCTTTAGAAGCAATTTGTCTTCAAAATATGAATATTCACCAACTTAATATCTCTCAAAGTAAAGCAATACTTTGAATTACAACAATGGCTTTCCCTTATCACTCCAAATACAAAATGGAAACAATCCTTATCCCTCCAAATTTACAAAATACAACTTATCTCTCCAAAATGCATTAAATCACCTTATCTCTCTCAACAAAAACATCACTCATATTACAAAATCAATGACAATCTTCACCCTTATGACTCTCCTCACAAAAATATTTTTTCCATTTCTTATCTCTCCCCAATCAATATTTAAAGAGCCATTATAATCATGCTGTTTACATAGTTTCCATTAAAATAATGGAATGAACATTATGAAGTCACTACACCCTTCTTAGAATATCACTTCTCACTTTCGAAAACTACGGCCCCCCTTTTTTTTTAACTTTGGAAAATTATGACACCTTTTTTTTTTTTAAATTTGGAAAAAAATTTAAACAAAATTTCCTCACATAGCCACACCAAAGATAGAAATCAACGCGAAAAAAAAATCCAGTCAAAAGAAGTCAGACTACTCTTTCAAGAAGTCCTTTTTGTGGACATGTTTTTCAATAAAGAAATGGTCACAGGCACTGCAATAATTTCCACCAGCACCCCTGCTACGACTTTGCATCCTTCCAACACGTTGAACAAAACCAATAGAGTATCTGTGTCTTGGTCCTGATTTGAATGGCTAAATAACTGAGCTGAAAAATGACCCAAATCACAAGATATAAGTGATAAAGTCGTTGCAATAGACGATGCAAGCATGTAAAGGTTCAGAATTTTAGGATTACTCCATCTTTGTAAAGGATATAAATCTGTGTAAAGGATCACAAAAAAAGGATCTGCGTATCTTTGCGGTTCAAATTGGTAGCTCAGGCGCACAACCATCTGCCTGAAATTCGAGGACGAATCAAGCTCACAATCTGGAATGCGTCCTTCCACTTTCACAAACTAAAAACCACGTTAATAAAAAACATAAGCTGGAAATAGGTGTATTCACAGTACACGTAAACCTTCAAATTTTTAATTTCTCAATTGTCTATTTACAAATTTCTAAATAGCTCAGTGAATAACTTAAACTGGTATGAACAAGTAATTAGCAGAAAGAAAGCATTAAAGTAGAAATATACACCCGGATGATGGAGCACATGAGATAACCCTGCAAAAAGGTCATAATATAGGCCAAAAAAAAATATAGAAGTGCCAAGTGGCCATCCCAAAATTAAAAAGAAGAAAACAAATTCTGTAAATTTACGCCATCCTGAAGGATCCAGCGGCTCGCCGAGAGCCTTGACGCATAAGATAGAAGTAAAAATTCCCAGGCACGTCAAAAATTCCCTGCTTCGAGAGAGCATCAGACTCAAAATTGAATTCCCTATAAACATGAAAAAAACTGGTCTGCCTAAACATGTCTAAAAGTAGAACAATCCGATGAATCCAATTGAATAGGAATGGCAGATTGAAAGAGATCATTGATTAAGCCAATCAATGATGACCTGTGAATCACCAAATATGTGAATGGAGTCCAAACCCAGAAGTTCTCTTCATATCTTCTTGCCGGCTTTTTCTCCAGTCCATAAAAGACCATGCACGAACAGTTTTAATGGTAGTCAACACTATTTTGAGGACCGATCGTGCTCCAAGTCGATCAAACCACTTTCGGCCAAATTTCCATGCGATACCAGTGGTATTTCCCACAAAACCACTCAATCAAAAAACTCAATTTCTAACTGTATTGACGGTAGATTTCATCAGATCTCTGATTAATATTAAACAAGAGTTCAATAAATTCTTTCAGAATTTCTTAGACAAAGTAGCGCTATCACACAACTGATTTTCGTAATTTCAAACAAACCTTATCACTCTCGCAATCCCAAAGAGAGAAATGAAAAATATGGACACTGTATGTGCTTAGCGCAGACAGAAGCCAGTTTTTTGTCTTCGATAATATAAGAAATTGAGATCCAGGAATGAGGATGAAGGGGATGATGCGTTTCTGATTTTCAAAGCAGGAAATTACAATTTAAATTACACAACACTTATTCAGGGAAGTAGGAAAGCTACAGGCCCAAATTCATCTCTTTAGAGGTTCCACACACGGCTGCTAAGGTATCAATTTTTTGCACCAAATACTAGCACACAACTCCCATGATCGACTTTTTGTCCCATAGATCGAACGAGGCCACTCGCACACCCAGCCACACGCATAAGATTCACACGGTAGAAGACAACTCTCTCAACGAGTCCTCAACACATCATAAGCTCTGATACCACATGATAAAAAAATAATTAACTCAGAAACATACATAAATCACACATAATAAAGCACACACAAAATAAAGGCGAAAAAGGCAGAAGCCTCATGGCTTCCTCATGTGATCTCTCTTATTAAAAGAATTTAATTTAAGATTTAAATAGATGAGAGAAGATAGTATGTGCTATCTTAGACTCTTTTCGTTGAGATAATTTCCCACCAAAAACCCACCAAGGTAGGAGTTCCTATACAAACTCCAATATTTGAAGAACAAGACAAGAGTTAGGCACATATTCCTAACTTGGAATATTTAATTAATTTAATTATTATTTTGGATTTATTATTTTTATTTTAGATAGGCTAACACATAATTTCCAGAATTTTCTTCAAGATGCTGATTTGTTACTTGGACCATCTCAACATGAGATATTTCCATGGAATGCTTGAGATTTTTCGATTCCGTGAAATTTTCGCAATTTTTCCATGCCATATTTTTCTCTTCTTTGGAAAGTATTTCATCTTAATTCTCATGAAGAAGAGTCTCCTGAAAATTGGCAATCCAACTTGAGTAAAGGTGTCCAAGTAATCTCTTCATAAAAGGAGAATATATTGGTGAAGCATAACATTAGAACTAACTAGAGCTTGAACCCTATTCTCTACTTGGGTGAGTCACTCTTTCAATTCATCACAATTATTGGCAAGATTGTCATTATCTTCAAGGTTTAATAGAATTAAAACTATAATTCCTCTTAGTCAGGAACCTATGAACTTGTTTCTTACCACCAACTCTTGGTGCAAGACCCTCCTTTGCTACATGTTGCTTATAGATTTTTTCCTGCATTATTCCTTGCCAAACCAAGTGATAGGCCTAAACATGTTTTGTCTGTCCAAAGATCCACAGATGAAAAAAATCCTGAGAGATCATTTGTTGGATTACAGGAACCATCAACAATTATCACATGATTGAGTGTTGGAATATCTTTACGCAATGACCAATTGCTATTTGATATTAAAACACACTAGAGCTTTTAGTATATATGTTTATTATTTTTTATATAAATAGAAAATGAAGGATCCAATTTTAAAAGTTTCTAGTGTTTATAAAAAAAATACAAAAACATTATTATTTGTAATATTTATGTTTATTAATTTTTAAATAAATAATCATTGATTAGATTTTTATTTAAAAATATATATATTCAATAATAAAAAATTTATCAAATATTTAATGGAGCAACTTTTAGATTTGAAATATTAAATATATATTATTAATACTCTTAAGTTTAGTTAAAATTATTACACCGTAAGGCGTTACTATTTGAAAACAACTTTGCTGATGTGCATCGTGTCATAATGTGAAACCCTTAGATTATATGTTAGATGATTCAAACATTTTCAACCCTTGATCCAAAAGTTAGTTTACAATGCAGTTATGAAGGTAGGACGTTGGGCGACCTGGTCATTCTCAGTATAAGCCCTGGTTCCACACCCATGTTGCCACTGCGTTGAAGAGAGGAAATTTTATTGATTATGTGCCTGCTCGTGAGTATCACCATCGGCACACCAGATCCTTGTATTGGGAAGGTGTTCTCATTGTTCCCATGGGGAATCGTCCCCTGTTCCACTTCTTCCTCGGATGGCTGATGCCGCCCAAGGTTACTTGTCAACATATCCTTTCCTTCTGCTCTTTCCAGCATAAATTTATCTTAACCAGTGATATATTAAGTGGGGAAATGACTCATAAAACTAAGTCATACGCAGTGAAAAATTGTATTGTTCAAAAATCGCAGAAAATTTGGAAAATGATTCACATGATAATGCTTCATCCACTTCTATATGTTCAAATGAATCAATACTTTGTACTAGCATAAACTTTGAAAAAGGATTTAAATGATGATGCTTCATGTTTATTCTGGGTATGTGATATTGCAGGTAAGCCTCCTGAAATTGACACTAACGAGTTCCATGAGAAACTATTATGAGCAACGCCATGCATCCCATGACATGATGATACCCTCTTAGAAGGTTGTCGATTGTTTGAAGTTTTTCCATGAAAACTTTGAGGTAGGTATGATTGATTCGTTGCGAGAATCACACTGTAAACTGCTTACTTTTATGCCCCCTTAAATAGTTGAGCTGAGTCGATTTGTATTTTGGAGATATATATTAGAAACAAAATTATTATCATTTTCAGACTTTTATTTTTGGTACGAATAGGCATATCCTGTATGGCTCTGCCCTCACTGGCTGTCCAAGAAGAGAGTGGGCACCATGCTACACTGTGAGCCAGAGTATGAGAAAGACATGTAGGTGGGAGACACAGAAGAAGCTCAGATGTGGACCGATGTTAGAATTTGGACAGCGCCGCTTCCAGTGCTGAGAAATGAGTGTGGGATGGTGTTGAAGCCACTAAAAGCATGGAGAAATGACTGCGGGATAATGGATCTTGTCAGTGCCTCTATGTTATTGTAGAACAGAGTGAGGAAGAGTTCTGGAAAATGTTTGACAGAACTCTCTATGATGATGTTCGTGAAAAGTAGGTTTCCTACTCCCTTTTTCTTTTGTTTATGGTTTTGTTGCTTTCTTCTACCCCACAGAATGAATATGCTTTTATCTTTATGCAGGTATCGAGCAGAGGGCAATTTCATGTCTGTTTACTACAAAATTTCAAAGTCGAAGAAGGGGCAAGCCTATTCCAATGGCCCCACCTCATTGAAGAAGTTGCAGTAGTTAGTTATAGTTAATTGTTGTTATTCAATTGCATATACATATGAAGATTCAATTCTTCTCTCTTATGACCACCACGGTTTCCCATTACAGCTATGTCAAAAGTTGGTTTAATCAGTCGGAGTAATAGTGAATGGCTTAGGTTGTCCGTACCAGCAGGTTCTGCTATAGTGAGTAGGAGGTGGTGGTCTGTGATATCAAGCAAGAGGAAAAGAGACCACTTGGTTTGTTATTCATTTTATAGTGATTGAATTTGAAATTTTCATGAAAAAAAAAACCTTCAATTTGTTAGGAGGTGGTGGTTATATATTGTTCGAAGTTCTGCCATGACAACTTTGAGGTAGGTATGATTGATTCGTTGCAGGAATCACGCTGTAAACTACTTACTTTTATGCCCCCTTAAATAGTTGGGCTAATTTGATTTGGATTTTGGAGATATATATTAGAAACAACATTATTATCATTTTCAGACTTTTATTTTTGGTGCGAACAGGCATATCCTCTACGGCTCTGCCCTCACCTGCTGTCCAAGAAGAGAGTGGACACCATGCTACACTGTGAGCCAGAGTATGAGAAAGACATACATGTGGGAGACACAAAAGAAGCTCAGATGTGGGCCGACGTTGGAATTTGGACAACGCCGCTTCCAGTGCTGAGAAATGAGTGTGGGATGGTGTTGAAGCCACCAAAAGCATGGAGAAATGGCTGTGGGATAATGGATCTTATCAGTGCCTCTATGTTATTGTAGAACAGAGCGAGGAAGATTTCTGGCAAATGTTTGACAGAACTCTCTATGATGATGTTCGTAAAAAGTAGGTTTCCTACTCCCTTTTTCATTTGTTTATGGTTGTGTTGCTTTCTGCTACCCCACATAATGAATATGCTTTTATCTTTATGCAGGTATCAAGCAGAGGGCAATTTCATGTCTCTTTACTACAAAATTTCAAAGTCGAAGAAGGGGCAAGCCTATTCCAATGGCCCCACCTCATTGAAGAAGTTGCAGTAGTTAGTTACAGTTAATTGTTGTTATTAAATTGCATATACATATGAAGATTCAATTCTTCTCTCTTATGACCACCACGGTTTCGCATTACAGCTTTGTCAAACGTTGGTTTAATCATTCGGAGTAATACTGAATGGCTTAGGTTGTCCATACTAGCAGGTTCTGCTGTAGTCAGTAGGAGGTGGTGGTCTGTGATATCAAGCAAGAGGAAAAGAGACAACTTGGTTTGTTATTCATTTTATAGTGATTGAATTTGAAATTTTCATTAAAAAAAAAACCTTCAATTTGTTAGGAGGTGGTGGTCTGTGATATCAAGAAAGAGGAAAAGAGACCACTTGGTTTGTTATTTATTTTATAGTGATTGAATTTGAAACTTTCATGAAAAAAAACCTTCAATTTGTTTTCCCTTGTTTTTGTGATTTTGCATGGCCTATAAAAATGAAATCATGTTGTCATGTTAGTTACGGATCTTGATTACACTACGTGCAAATCATCTGTAATTTTAATTATCAAAATTCAACAGTGACCAAACTAATTCATTTTAAATTTGTTATTGGGCCTTTGGGGAAATCGATTTTTATGCACCATATTCATAACACTATTTGACAACGTTTCTCTTTTCTTCATTCCACCTCTATCCTTGTAGACTTCATCATGTTGTCCAATATTTTCCTTAACATGCATAAAGACCATCATCCCTTCTATGAAATTTCAGATACAAGAAAAAGCTGTTTGTGCAACATATATTATCACTCCATTTGTTACAAACATACCCAAGTTAGACTCTGCACTTGCTCCTATTAGTATGGAAATTATAAAAGTCTGAAACAACAGAGATGATGGGGGATCAGAAGACTTTACTGAGAGGCCATTTCTGAACACCCACAAGGACATTCCTAAGAAATTTTGATACTATCAATCATAAGCCCTCTCTGGTATTCATGACTTTGCTCTGAAGCTCAGTAGAAAGACAGAGGGTCAGAATCCAAAACCATTCTCTGGTATTCATGAATTTGCTCTGAAGCTCAGTAGAAAGGCAGAGGGTCAGAATCCAAAACCATTGAAGGCTCAACTGTGGGTATACATATCCCCCAACTGTGTAAACAGTCCATCTGTATAATTGGTCCCTCATTCGTTGTAAGGATTGTAATTAAAAATTGCAGGGGCACGTCAGTAGATAAATTAAATTCCTCTCAACTCAGAGAACAAAAAAGGAAAAGAAAAGACATCAGTATTAATCTTTTATGCACCTCATAATCATTTGATTGAACAGTGCACTTGGACACGCCATGAGACACATGGCATCCCTCAGTGAAAACTACTTCCACTGTCTGAGTGTGGTCCTCAAAACTCTTTTTTGGAAAATACTAAAGGGGTATGCTACTTTCGGACTGATAAAAAAAGTAATGATATCATTCATTCTGCTGATAAGATTTGCATATTCTCAGGGACATTAAGCCCAAAGCAGAGCATCAGCATCACTGTCATTCTCCTCCTCATCATGACAGAATGAGAGATTCTCAAGCTATCTCCTCCACATCATCAGAATGAGAGACTCTGAGGCTTGTGAAAGAAAACTGTCATCCTTCACCAGTTGGGCTATAGCTCTGGCTTCCATGTTGAAAACACCATCATTATAGTAAAATACTAAAGATTCTAATTCGCATAGACCTATGATAGGCATAGCTACAGCAGTTAAGGCTAAAACAGTCTCATCATTTGTGAAGAGCTTTCCCCATTTGTCTCTTAGGAATCTAGTCCATGTTACACTGATCAAAGCTATCACTACTGCACAACCAAGGGCTACAAGGGTAGCAAGCTTGGCAGAGCGCCTTGGTTCCACACCCATGTTGCCACTGCGTTGAATAGAGGTAAATTTATTGATTATGTGCCTGGTCATGAGTATCGCCATTGGCACACCAGATAATTGTATTTGGAAGGTGCTCTTATTGTTCCCATGGGGAATCATCCCCTGTTCTACTTCTTCCTCGGATGGCTGATGCTGCCCAAGGTTACTTGTCAACATATCCTTTCCTTCTGCTCTTTCCAGCATAAATTGATCTTAACCAGCGATCTATTAAGTGGGGAAATGACTCATAAAACTAAGTCATATGCAGTGAAAAATTGTATTGTTCAAAAATCGCAGAAACTTTGGAAAATGATTCACATGATAATGCTTCATCCACTGTTATATGTTCAAATGAATCAATACTCTGTAATAGAAGAAACTTTCAAAAAGGATTTAAATGATGATGCTTCATGTTTATTCTGGGTATGTGATATTGCAGGTAAGCCTCCTGAAATTGACACTGACGAGTTCCATGAGAAACTATTATTGGCAACGCCATGCATCCCATGACATGCCGATACCCTCTCAGAAGGTTGTCGATTGTTTGAAGTTCTGCCATGACAACTTTGAGGTAGGTATGATTGATTCGTTGCAGGAGTCACAATGTAAACTGCTTACTTTTATGCCCCCTTAAATAGTTGAGCTGAGTTGATTTGGATTTTGGAGATATATATTAGAAACAACATTATTATCATTTTCAGACTTTTATTTTTGGTGTGAACAGGAATATCCTCTATGGCTCTGCCCTCACTGGCTGTCCAAGAAGAGAGTGGGCACCATGCTGCACTGTGAGCCAGAGTATGAGAAAGACATGCAGGTGGGAGACACAGAAGAAGCTCAGATGTGGACCGATGTTGGAATTTGGACAGCGCCGCTTCCAGTGCTGAGAAATGAGTGTGGGATGGTGTTGAAGCCACCAAAAGCATGGAGAAATGGCTGCGGGATAATGAATCTTATCAGTGCCTCTATGCTATTGTAGAACAGAGCGAGGAAGAGTTCTAGCAAATGTTTGACAGAACTCTCTATGATGATGGTCGTAAAAAGTAGGTTTCCTACTCCCTTTTTCTTTTTTTTATAGTTTTGTTACTTTATGCTACCCCACAGAATGAATATTCTTTTATCTTTATGCAGGTATCAAGCAGAGGGAAATTTCATGTCTGTTTACTACAAAATTTCAAAGTCGAAGGAGTGGCAAGCCTATTCCAATGGCCCCACCTCATTGAAGAAGTTGCAGTAGTTAGTTACAGTTAATTGTTGTTATTCAATTGCATATACATATGAAGACTCAATTCTTCTCTCTTATGACCACCACGGTTTCCCATTACATCTTTTTCAAACGTTGGTTTAATCAGTCGGAGTAATAGTGAATGGCTTAGGTTGTCCGTACCAGTAGGTTCTGCTGTAGTGAGTAGGAGGTGGTGGTCTGTGATATCAAGCAAGAGGAAAAGAGACCACTTGGTTTGTTATTTATTTTATAGTGATTGAATTTGAAACTTTCATGAAAAAAAAACCTTCAATTTGTTTTCCCTTGTTTTTGTGATTTTGCATGGCCTATAAAAATGAAATCATGTTGTCATGTTAGTTACGGATCTTGATTACACTACATCATGCATAAAGGCCATAATCCCTCACGTAGGTCACTCTACCTCACAAAGTATTTCTGTTCTTTCCCCCTTTGACCCACACCTAGAAGATTTTCTTTTGGTTTTTCTATAGTTTCAATCCCTGCAATGTGCTTTTAAACATCATTGTTTGTTGTTGTTTTGGTTATCTGTATCTTGTAAGCTGAATAAGTAGTGGTACATTAAAAGGCAGATGGATAGTGGGATATGAGGAGGCTACAGTCAGGAGGACACATCACAGGCTTTAGCTTCTGAGTATATGTTTCCGTTGCCAACAAAATTCAACCAAACATGAATGAGGGTTTCTGCCATTGCAATTTGCAGGACAGAGCCAAGAAGAATAAGAAAGATGGTATTCACAACTTGGACTATTTAACTATTGAACAACAACTTCTAAACATCTGCACTGAACCTGTGGAATCACCTACTTTTCTTCAGTTACAATTAATGCTTGGGGTAAAAGAAGTTGTGCTTGGAGTTCATGTTAAGTCTTCCTACCTTCATTTTTGTTTATGTTGCTTTCTCTCTTTAAGCGAGGAGCTTTTTCCTACAGGTTTTTCTCATTTGTGATGAGAATTTGACTTTGGAGACCCATTTTGTCTTCTTTATTTACTCTTACATTTCACTCAAGGGGGAGTGTTAGAATATTTTTCCAATGCTGGGCCAACTATCATTAATGGTAAGTTTACATAAATGCCATTTACAGAGGCATCCTTACTGTCCACCTCTGACAACTATATTTTGTCATTTTTGGGCCCTTTTCATTCTTATATATGTTAGATATTCTCTTATATTTGACCCACAACTACATCAATTCCATTCTCTCTTGTAGAAGATTTTATTTTGGTTTTTCTATAGTTTCTATCCCTCCAACATTCTTTTAAACATCATCAGTTTTTGTTGTTTTGGCTATCTGTATCCTAATTCCTTTATATCTATTTTTGACAATCAGTATCTTAATTTCTCTGTTTAACATCAAATTAATTACAATTGATTTCTTTCTAGCTTCTTCCTTACAGTGTTTCCTTTGCAACATTAGGTGCAATTGCTAGTTATGATTTATTTTGTACTTATTTTTATACAATAGATAAGAATAGAAAAAATTAGGAGCAATACATATAATATGTAAAAATATTATAATCTAGAAGATGGACCCTAGTTGGGATTCTAAATTCTCTACAATAGGAGGACCTCGTAATGAAGGTGGGAAAGTGTGACTTTAAGATAGCCTTACTCGGGAATTTAACATTGAGCGGGTGACCATGTGAGGGTGCATGTGCCGGACAGTTGTCCTGCCACATGGCGCCTAGGTGGCCCTCCGATCATGGAAAAGCACCCTTACCCGAGTAACCAAAATTTATGTATTATTGTTTCAGTAACAAAACAATTAATTTAACCTCACCTTCAACAGAAAATGAACAGAGCATAAATAATAACTATACGCCTTTAACATAACATGAAAGAGAAAGGATCTACATATTTAGAAGAGCTGACTTTAAACTCATACGCCTTTAACATAACATGAAAGAGAAAGGATCTACATATTTAGAAGAGCTGACTTTAAACTCATAGCAAGGTGCAATCTCTTGTTCCATTGCTATTGCTCCATTGCTACAACTTTAATAAATTATCACAACAGTACCAGCTTCCAAATATTTAAAATAAGAAAAAAAAAACCACATATAGTGACTGAATTAGTTTCAAGTACCACATCACAGTCGTTTGTATTTAAATCAAATATAACTATACTCCTTTAACATAGCAGGTAAGAAAGGTGATCCAGATATTTAGCGGAGCTGAATTTTACCTGACCGCAACGAGGACTCTTTTGCTCCATTACTAGATCTTTAATTATTATCACAACAGTACCATATTGGAAATAGCTAAAATAGGGAAAAAACACCACATATAGCCAGTGAATTAGTTTCAAGTACCACATCACAATAGTTTATATTTAAAATCAATCATATTTAAGATGAGTAAGTTTATCCAATCATTAACATTGAAGTAGTTTGTTAATCAACATTTATGAGAAAATTAAATAATTATTTATATAAATTACTAATATATTTTTATATTTTCTTAAACATCGAATAATTACTTATATGGTAAGATATTTGTGTATATTTATTCATTCTCCCTTTCTACGATTGATTATGATTATAGAGGCTCTCTATATAAAGATAGAAAACAATTAAAAAATTAAGAATATAATTTTAAAAATATTAGAATGCTTATTAAAAAATCACGCTAAAATTACCCAGTGTAGTTCTATTATTATTTTTCTGGAAGAATTTGTTAAACAGTTATGGATCATAGATGTTTACAATCTGAAATTATTATTATTATTATTAATTATAATAAGAATTAATGTATTCAAGTTAAACATATACACATTCAAAAACAACATGTAACAATATTCTTAATTATAGAGATTAGCCTCCATCTTATCATTTAAATTTTTTACTTGTAAATAGGCTATTACTAATACAACATGCCCATAAAACCATAATTCATGTTCATATGACAATTTTTTTTAATTGATCAATTTATTTAAAAGCACAAAGACGATATAACCACTTTTGAGATAAATCTAAACTTTTGAGAAGTGACTCTACTACTAAAAATATTGTAGAAAATTCCATGAAGATTAGATCCCTACCATCCTCCTAATCATTAGTGATAATTAGATAAAAATCTAAAATAATAATTATTTCAAGAAATAATGTATTTTAAGTATGTTTTAAGTTAAAAGGATTAGCTGTAAGGAAATTAATTAAAAACAAAATTTACTCTTATAAAAAAGTTTTTTGAATTGAAATAACTAAATAGAAGGGAGACATTATGAAAATCATGGACACAGAAGACTTGCGAATTATAATCTTTAAATAATAGAGGTGAGAGAAAGTTGACAAGTCTTGAAAAGCAATTTTGTGGAGCTTTGAAAGTGTAAAGTTAATCTTTAAATAATAGAGGTGAGAGAAAGTTGACAAGTCTTGAAAAGCAATTTTGTGGAGCTTTGAAAGTGTAAAGTTATCTATTCAAGCTCATAATAATTTCTCTTTGGGTAATTTTATTTTTGATATTTTCTTTTCCATAAATACAAAACCCTAAATATTTCATCATAGGAGTACAAACTAGGAATGATAGCATCGGGAGTTTAGTAGAGCTAGATTTTTAATCAATTGTCACACGAGTACAATGCATACACTTCAAAAATAGTTAAAACATGTAGCGAATTGATCACGCGTACCCATTTATCACCGTAAAGTTGATCACATTTCACTTCAAAAACCCTTTGCTACAGATGATCAACATCGACAATTATTATTATAATTAATTGAAGGTAATTTTCAACATAAATAGTAATGATAAATATAATATTTGAACATGTAATAGAGAGAAGGGCTTTAGCAGAAATTAATTTTACCTGAAGTCTCAGCCGAATAGTTTGCTATATTGCCATATCCTGAATTAATAGTTAGAATAGCGCCAACAAGAACACTTTATATTATTATTGTGAAAGCAGAAAAGAACTCACAAATATCGAACATAAGCCCCATCCCATCCAAGATAACTATTGAAACCAGTTTAAATTCGTAGGTGAAAATTGAAAAACAGAAATATAAGGAAACAAAACCCATAATCTGTAGAAGAAGAAAGGAAAATTAAAAGTTTCAATTAGTTGCAACTTGAAAAAATCAAAGCAGTCTTGGAATTCATTATCAGAAATTTGGTAGAACGAAATTTTTGGCACCAGTGTTACCCTAATCCATCTACATGTTGGCAATGAAATTAAAGTGGCTCTCTTTAAATAGACATACATCCATCGGTGGAATTTAAAAATATTTTAAACGGTTAGCACAAACCCTGAGTTCGACCAACTTCGGAAATATTTTGTAACAATTCATCCAATGCAATTACCACCGTTAATTTGTGAGCTGGTGCTTTTTTAACGAGGTTAAAAGAAATTTTATCTTAATTTTCTGCTTTTTTTTTTTTTTTTAATGCGGTTAAAAGAAAATTTATCGTAATTTTCTTTTTTTAATGAAGTTAATTTTTTTTTTTTTGTATTGGAACATTCTGCATCTTTCTTTTTTACGAGGTTAATTTTCCTTTTTTATCGCATTTTCATTTGCATCTGATTCAAATTTCGCAGAGATTCTCTGCGTTCTAGTTCGCTGCCAAGATAATCCCCGCCATTTCGTTATTCCAATTTAACTAGTTCATCGTTGAATTGGATACTTGAATTTTCAACTTTGTTTGTTTTTTTGGGTTGATTGGTAAGTGCTAGATAATTGATATTTAAATAAAAATAAAAAATCGTTATATTTAATATTATTAAGTATTAAAATTATTATTTCAACTAATTGCTCAAAATAAAGTAATGTCTATTTATTATTATTAATATAATTAATTTTTTTATATATTACTATTAATATTATTGTCATTATTAAATTTTTAAACAATGAAATTGTATAGTTGTTAAATGAATATATTGTTTGTGTATAAACTAGAAATTGTATCATATGTTGCAATGGGAATGCCTTAAGGTAGGATCCTAAAAAATAGCAGAATACAAGATTGAACTCAAAATTTTATACAATTTTTTTTATTTATGAGTGTTTGTGTGAGAAATTTTTTATTCACTTCAATATACACGTATTATTTTAAATTTGAATGGATAATATCAATATAGATTTTGTGAAAACTTATAATGATTGAATAATGAAATTGCTATTAATTTTTTGCAAGAAGAAAATCAAAAGCTTGCCCCATTTTTATAAGTCAACCTAAATTACAATAATATGTATAATAATAACAACAACATCTAAATCATCCATAGTATAATTAGATGGATAAAGGGATATTTGATGTAAAAACAGACTTCAACAAAGTATTAAATACAACTTAAGATGATTTGATTTCCCTTGTAAATGGAGATACTCAACATAACCCTAGCTTTGAATGTTTGAGAGTAATATAATTTAGAAATGAGAATAGTGATCTTCTAATATCAAACTAGTTTAATGAGGTGGTCAACATGCTCACAGTGACTTTCATTTCATCCAACTTAGTTTCTCATTGGAATATGTATTTTCCAAAATTAATTTCTAAGCATAAGATTCGTAATATAACGTGAAAGGAATTATCTTTGAGTTCCATATCCTCTAGTTTTTTGTGACTGTCTCAAACACATGAACCTTCAATGGGTGTCTCAGAAACTTGGACGTATTTTTTTTTCTCTCAAAAATGAATGACACTGTCATTGAAAATGAGGTTTATGATAGTTAGGGTTGGGCATATTTAATTCTGTCATGCTCATCATTTCAATAAAATTAAATATAACTGTTGTTTCTCATTTTTTCCGTGTTAGACTAATTTTTCCTATGTGATAAATTCACGTCAAGATTTATTTTACCAACGGGTTTTTTCATGGCGTTATTTCATGTAATATAGTCAATTTCATGGCTTGATTACTTTGATGACCTTATAACTATGCTTACATTGCCTGAAATAATTTATGATGTATTGAAATAAGCATATACATACCATATTAGTGCATTTATTCAAATTTGAAGTCTTGCAGAAATTTTATGCAACTGTAAATGATGTTTCTCTTCTGACAAATTGCTAGAAGATTGTAGACTTCACACAACCTTAGCTAGAATCAAGTCTAGATGTTGTGGTTATTTTAAGAGATAAAATCCAATCGATAGGAATTTCTACATGCTGTCAACTTAAACTTGATGTCTTTTGTAAGATTGAGCACTTTATATAACTAATATTTCATTGAAAATATTATATAGAAATGAATTTATTTATGAATTGTGGACCATAGGAGTCACCAAGAGTTTCAAAGGAATCGAAAGTAGCAAGCTTGTAATGGTCTCCGATACCTATTGTAAACTTAAACTTTATACCTTGTGTAAGATTGAACACTTGATATAACTAATATTGCATTGAAAATATTATATAACACTTATCAGGAAACCATAAATTTTAGCATATATTATGTAATAATTTTTGCTACAAGAATAAAAGCTGGAAATTCTACGTTTTCAATATTTTCTCTGTGTTAATTGTGTTATCTTTTGTATTCCATGTAGCTCATTATTATTGAATTAATGCAATAATTGTGTCTCCTGAACCATTAAAATCTAGTTATTCTGATTAACTTACTAGAGAACAAGGACAATCACCACATGTAAATTTACTTGGGAGATTCACTTCACTTCAAAGTAGGGGATTTTCATAACTCTCATTATTACATTTACCAGTCATATTTTGTAATAGGACAATGCCACTGTGTGCAATATTAGCTCCATAGTATGATATATGTTATTATATTTTTTATTTAGGCTTTGTATTATAACTCCGAGTGTTGAAATTTTGGTCATTAACACAGCTCCAGTTACTCAACTTCTAATAGTAGTGTAGGACCGGGAGGTAGCACTCGATAGCATAGGAGACGAGATGCAACCACCTGAGAATGTGTAACACCCCTAGTTTTATGTTTTCTTCAAGATTAGACATTTGAACTTTAGATCCACAAGGGTGTGGACACCAATGGATAAGTATCTTGTGGATGTAATTAATTATTTAATTTTGAAAAATAAATAAAATGATTCTGTGCATATTGACCAAATCAGAATTATGAGATCATTTGCCAAATCCATGAGGTAAGGAAAGAGGCTAAGATTTCCCCAAAAATATTTCAAAAATCCTTGGAAGAATTTATTTCCAAATTAGATTTTGAGGAAAAAAATCTAGTTTCCCTAATGAGGTGGAGAGTAGTTGGGAAGAGGAAAAAAGCTGTTAAAAGAAGAAAGAAACTTTAAAAGTCCCTAAATAAGGGAAGCCTAGGCAAACAAGAAGAAAAGAATCCTGTAATTCTGGACATAGAATTAGAAACAGGATTTGGGGAGCAAAAACTTAAATGAGCTATTCCAGAACAGATTAGGGGTGGGTATGTTCTGGAAGATGATCTCAGCTCACGGGTGAGTTCTATGGATAAAGGAACTCTAAGGTTGGGAGGATTGGTCAATTACAGAAGTGGTATGCTTAGAATATTTATGTATGGTTTAATTTCTGAATTTTATTGCTGGATGAAGTTTGACCGTAAATGTTAGTTTATTTTTAGCCTAAAATTGGCCTTCCATACATTTACGAAATGATTGAGAAGAAATAAATCCTCTCCATTCTGTAGAGTTGTAGGAAATAAATTATAGGGAGAATCATCCAGAAGTTCTAAACCTGTACTGGTCTAAATCTGGAGATTTAAACTCCTCCTATAATTAATTAAGATTTTAAATTTAATCTGCTTCTGTGAAATTATTGATTTAACTAGGTATGAGCTAGACATCTAACAGTAGAATATTATTGGTGTACTCGAAGGAAATGTAGATATTAAATGTTGCACAAATAAAATATATACCCAAACTGAGGTAGAATATACTTGTGTATTTGTTAAGTTACTGCAAAAAAAAAGAGGAAAAAAAATCTAACCTAAACCATACACCATATTAGTTTCCAGAAATAGATGTATTTTTATGAAAACCACCACAGTAAATAAGAATTTCTCTCATATGATTTCATGACCATCTCTCTACTGGCTAGATCAATTAATAACTAGATGAGTTACATGCAGACTAGAGTAGAGCATGAAATATTATTTCCTTTGACAACCTTTTACTACTGATATAATAGTGAAATGGAAATAGGGAAAAGAACCAATTAATTATACATCAGCAGAACAATATAAAAATTATGACAGTAGGAGTAGTGGAACATCGGTGAAATAAATACATATAATGTACTGAGATTCTAAGATGGTGGTGAGTTAAAATCTAGAAATACAGAGCTACACATGAATTGAGATAGAAATTTTAGATACAAGAGCATTACAGAAACATTTTTTTAGCAAAAAGTATTTGAACTTTACACTGGGTAAACAATTCTCAACTACAAATTTATATGTGTTAGGAAAGAAGTACATAAAACCCTCATATTCACTAGATAATATTGGTGCATGAGGTAATAGGGTTGATTCTAGAGTAGAAAATTCAAACCCTCGACTGTTAAACAGGACAGGAAAAGAAAAATTATCCAAATGTCTGAATCTCAACAGATTCAATTTACAGTTACATCAAAATTAGAAATAGAAATTAACAGGTTTTGGACTAATGCCTCCATTTCTGTTCTAGAATTTCTGGTGAATACAGACCTGGAATAGAAGCCGAGCGAACATTAAAACTTAACGTTGTAAGGAATAGCTCGACGAGTAGACTTACAGAAATTCTAGTCATGCCCGTTACCTGTACACAATAAGACGTCCGCATGAATTAGACACTATTTTAAGGTTGGGGGTAGGCGAAATGAAATAATAAAATGATTGGAAACCAACGATAAATGGAATTAGTTAATGGGAGAAGGGATGTAAATATTTTTCCTCACTTGAGAAAGAGAGAGCGCCTGAAACGAAACCCTGACCAAATTTCAAAAGAGAAAAAAATGAGTAAACTGTGTGAGCAAATTCGAATGACAATTTCGATAACAATACACATCATAGTCATTCATATGGGTACCTAAACGACCCAAGGAATGATTCCATTCAAATGCAGGTGCGATGAAAAGTCCTCCATCATTCCATGGACGACTGAGTCATTTTGAACGAACGCTGAGAGAAAAACACACAACAACTTCAAAATTATGAACACGGAAATTATATATATATAAAAATGTTGACATCCTATCCCTACGTTAGGTAATATGAATGAGAGTGGCTTGAGATGAATTAGGGAGAGCGGAGAGCTCTAGGAAATCAAAATTTATGCAGGCAAGAGGGAAGAACGAATGACGAGGGGAGAAATTCTCCCACGTCAATCCAACGTCCACCAAATTAAACTCAAATCGTAATACAATCAGACAAAAATATCCATCCTAGTATGAGACACAGGATAGAAATAATTTATCGCCAAAATAAATAAATTTTTATGACAGACAATAAAACTACGCCGTATGGGCTATCGACCATTATCATAGGCGATTTGGGGATTTTGATAAATCCATCCAATTACAAACTATAGAGCCTGATGAATAAAACGCTGGGAGCCATATACAATGCCATTGGCAATCCAGACGTATTGACTTGCATAACATTGAAAAAAAATGGATACGAGCCACCATATTAAAAATCTAGAGATAGAGAAACGCAATACTTGTATAGAAAAATGCTGAGCATCATACCTTGGGATGAGACATCGATGTGCACCAAGTTCTTGCCATAATTCAGAGGCAACACCTATACCTCATCAGGTAAGAAGGCCAGAAGAAAAGCCGATAAGAAGTAAGAGTAAAGAATTAAAAACAAAGGAACACGATGTATGTTATACCAATTTTCGCCATAAACCCTAGATGCCTCCAACCGTCCAGGTGGCGACAATCCCTCATTCCACACACGGATAAGAGAAGCGACTTAGCGAGGTGAACCAAGAAATTTCACATTTAACGCAAATCATACCAATATTATTACCAACGTACTAGCGCAGACTAGCGCAATAAAACCAACTCGGTGATTTATCCATAAAACCAATATAAAATACCATACATATAAATTTGGAAATATGAACCGAGTAGAATTTAAATGTTCCAGTGCGTGACTTGAAGGGCGACGAGAAAGAAATTCAATACACAGTAGACAAAGTACTCCTGCTTATTAAATTGACATGAAACGCCGATTTATAAACCCGATTATCAATTGAACGTCATTTATGAACCATGAGAACAGGATACATGTTTCCTTCAACGTGGAATACAAACAAAAAAATTAAAACCATCGTAAAAATCATATCCAAGCCACGTTGGAAATTATGGGTCGAAGTTCCCATTGTATATAAGGGAGCGGGACATAGTTCCTATGTATATATATGGTAATACAACAACGTTATAAAGCTCTACAACTATGTAAAAACATGGAACCACTATGATGCATAGTATAATCTCATTTGGTGTGTAAAAGGGAACTGAACCCAAAACCATCTTAAGTACCATTAGAGAATGAAAATTTAAATTATCATTGGAAAAAAGTAAATTGCATTGATATAGTCAACAGGAAGAGTAAATTGGTTGATTAAATGTGCTAGTTCTAGTAATAGGAATTAGGGCATTAGAAAAAAAAAAATATTTTGTGGTGTGAAATGGGGTGTGTTACAAATGGTATTAGAGCTCATGTTAGATAAAAATGGGCTGTTGTTTTGCTCACTGTATAAATTATTTTTACTAATTTTTTTTTTTGTTACTGATATGTGTTAGTTAGTGTACAGTGGTGCTGAAGCAGAAAAAGCCAAATGGCTGAAGGTGACGAAATTCATGTGGATCTACGTGATGAAGATAATACACCAGATCCCAACGCTCAGGTGATGGCTATGTTGCACAGTTTACAACGAGAGATGGTTGAGCTAAGAAGCCAGAATGATAGACTGGAATTACCCAGTGAGGAGCAGGAAAAGCTCATCAAAGAACTGACTTCACGGAACAACAAAGAAGGTGAAGGTTCCGGAAAGAGGAAGAAGGGAAAGTTCTCTGATGATTCTGAGGAAGAGGACACTACTAGACATCGGTATAAGCAGAAAAAGGATTTACAGCGGGGATTCCGAAAGATCAAACCTCCCTCCTATGATGGGGAGAAGGAGGAAGATGCGGAAACCTAGTTGTTGAATATGGTTAAGTATTTCAAGGTCTATGAATATGAAATCAATCTGAAGGCCAGATTAGTTGTTTACCAGCTACAAGGTAAGGCTACCTTGTCGTGGGAGAAGATGAAAATGGTCCATGCCATTGATGAAAATACAGTGACTTGGGAAGATTTCCAGGTTAAATTTAAAAACCGCTATTTAAATGAACGTTATTACGATGATAAAGCAAAGGAATTCCATGAACTCATACTAGGACAGCTCACTATCGATGATTTTGTCACCAAATTTACAAATATGTGAAGGTATGTTCCTTACCTTCGGGAGGAGAAGGCAAAGGTGCAAAGGTTTTTGAACTGTTTGCTTGCTGTGTACAAGGAGAGGATCGAATTCGATAATCCAAAAACTATGGACGAAGTAGTGAGGAAAGCAAGATTATGCTATCAATAGTTTAAAGGAAAGGGTGAACCTGGTAAAGGCTGGATAAACAAAGGTGAAATCAAAGGAAAGAAACAGAAACTAGCCTACTTAAAGAACTTTGGTAGGGACCATCAACGAAAAAAATTTAATAAACCAAAAGAAAGTCAAACTGTGTAGTCCCAAGTTGGTTCCAAACAATTAGATGGAGATAATAAAAAGGAAGGAACAGTTAAAATGAGGGAGCCCTTGAAATGTTGGGGTTGTGGAGAACCTCATCTGTTGAGGGATTGTCCCCATCGAAATATTCAGATGATTGTGAGAGATCGAGAAGCTACCACAGTAAATGACATAGCAAGAAATATACCCACTATCAGTGCAACCTTGGAGAATCGACAAGAAGAACACCAAGCTACCATGGTTGAGATGGAAGGTAAGATTTCTGACCAATCTGTTACATTTTTAATTGATTCGGGTGCTTCTTTGAGTTACATTAGTCCAAAAATTGTTGAAAAATGCAATCTCAAGACTGAAAAATTTCCATAGTCTTGGTTGGTCCAGTTAGCCACTAGCACCAAGAGGAAAGTAACTCATAAGTTACCTTAGAGAACAATTAAATTAAATTATTTTAAGACAGAAGTAAACTTAAACATTCTGCCCTTAGGCTCATATGATTTACTGATAGGAATGGATTGGTTAGAAAAGAGAAAGGCTATGAGGAATTGTTGGGATAAAAATTTACATTGCCTAGATGAAGAAGGGAGACCCTTTACCCTCAAAGGAAAACCAAAACCAATTTATGTAAGACAAATATAAGCTTTGCAAGTAAAGAGGACAGCTAGGAAGGGATATCAAGTATATGCTGTACATGTTTAGGAACTAGGAAAGCAACTTGAAGAAAATCTGATGGAAACTCTACCAGTGGTAAGAGAATTTAAGGAAGTTTTTCCAGAAGAGATTCCTCATCTTCCCCCCAAAAGAGAGATTTAATTTTCAATTGATTTGGTGCCTGGAGCAACACTTGTCTCCAGAGCCCCTTATCGAATGAGTCCCCCCGAACTCATGGAAATTAAAACGCAATTGCAAAAATTGCTGGATAAGGGTTATATCCGACCGAGCGTGTCTCCTTGGGGAGCACTAGTGCTATTTATGAAAAACAAGGATGGAAACTTTAGAATGTGCATTGACTATCGTTAACTGAATAAGTTGACCATTAAAAATAGGTACCCTTTGCCCCGAATTGATTATTTTTTTGATCAAGTAAGGGGAGCTTCAGTATTTTCTAAGATTGATCTAAGGACTGGTTATCACCAGCTCAGAATTAAGGAGGAAGACATTAGTAAAATAGATTTTCGAACTAGGTATGGTCACTACGAATTTGTAGTCTTACCTTTTGGTTTGAAAAATGCCCCTGCCACCTTTATTTTCTTAATGAATAGTGTTTTAAACAAGTACTTGGATAAATTCGTACTAGTGTTCGTAGACGATATTTTAGTTTACTCAAAAAGTGAGGAGGAGCATAAAAAGCACTTGAGGATAGTGTTGCAAACGTTGAAAGAAAACCAGTTATATGCCAAGTTCAGTAAATGTGAATTCTACAAGGACAAGATCCAATACTCGCGACATATTATTTCTAAACAAGGGTTGTCTGTTGACCCTGAAAAGATAAAGGATATTAGAGAATGGCCAATGCCAAATGATGTTTCAGCAGTGAGATCATTTATGGGGATTGCAGGTTATTATCACAGATTTGTGGAAAGATTTTCTGCAATATCATATCCCATAACTTCACTACAAAGAAAAGGTGTCAAATTTGAGTGGACTGAAAGGTGCCAAAAAAGTTTTGAACAATTAAAATTAAAACTCACTATAGCCCCTATACTGAAGATTGCAGATCCTGATAAAGAATTTGTTGTGTACCGATGCTTGTAGAGAAGGGTTGGGGGAGTGTTGTTGCAAGAAAATTATTTTATTCCATATGAGTCTAGGAAACTTAAGACACATGAACAAAATTATAGTACATATGATTTGGAATTGGCTGCTGTAATCCATGCCTTCAAAATATGGCGACACTATATTCTTGGAAAGAAATTTACATTGATGACTGATCACATTAGTCTTAAATACTTCTTTTCCCAAACTGATTTGAATGCTTGACAAGCCAGATGGTTGTCTTTTCTGAGTGAATTTGATATAGACAGAAAACATATCAGAGGAAAAGAAAACAAAATTGCTAATGCACTGAGAAGAAATGCTTGCCAAAACATAAACAAAATTGAAAGAAGTGCTAAGGTTGATTTAGAAGAAATGGTGAAAAAGGTAACAGATCAGGATCCAAAGTATAAGAATCTACAAATAAAAATACTAAAGAAGGAAATGGTTGAATATACCCAAAACCAAAGAGGGCTGATTTGCTATAAAAACAGATTGTATATCCCCAACGTAGAATCTTTAAAAAGAGAGATCCTAGATGAATACCATAAACAGCCATATGCAGGTGTAATATCCCTCGCATAAGCCACCATAAAAACTCTCATAAAATGAGGGTTATTAAATAATTAAATATTATTAATTATTATATTGATATTAAATGAAGAATATTCTTGTAATTGTTGATTATAAGAATATTGGAAGAATTATTTCTTAATTATTTTATTTATAATAATTTATATTCTTCCATGTAAATAATTTATATTATTTTTATGAGTTTTAGAAATAAAGAGTAATAGATTTGGAAAAAGTATGGATAAGTGATATTTTTCTCATAAGGAAAAAGAAAATCTACCTTTAAAAATAAAAGCATGAGGGATTTATGGAATGCTTTTCTGATTTAGGAAAAATCAGATTTATGGAGGCTTTATGGATTGCTTTTCTGATTTAGAAAAGATGGAATGCTTTTATGATTTAGAAAAGATGGAATTCTTTTATGATTTATAAAAAAAGTTGGAATACTTTTATGATTTATAAAATCTATTCCATTTTAATTAATTCTATTTTTTATTATATAATCCCATGAGAGAAATAGAAGAGGAAAATGGGAGAATACATGGAGAATGGAGCCAAGGAAGAGGAAGAGAGTATTTCAAGCATGCATCAAGAGATGAGTAACCATATTCTTTGAAAATCTCTTTGTTTGCATATGGACCCTGATTATATAATGATTGAATTTATTTGCAATAAAAAATTTCAGTGTATTAAAAGCTAGATTTACACTTATTTATGCATTATTTTGATAAAACCCCAGGGGGATCTTGTTTAGAAGGCTGAGTAGTTCCAGATCTAGTATGGATCTGATGTTTCAGCCATATATCAGTTGTAGATCTGAATATTAACCTACAGCAGCTGAAGCTCCTCATATAAAATGCTGTCAAGTCTTTCTGCAGCTTTTCCAATTGTTTCTGCTATTATTTTTGAAGGATTCTTGCTCTTGCTTCAAGTAAATCCAATACTTCTACAAAGGAACTTGATTATAGATCTAATTTCTTGATGCCATACTATAACATGAGTCTAATGGCTGATTTCTAGTGTCTTCCAGCAGAAACTGCGCAATTCCTAAAGGACGGTTTCTCTATTTACCAACTCTCTCCTTTAGCTGATTTTCAGCTAGTGTTGATTGTGGGAGATCTATTAAAACCTATAAACTCATTTATTTTTGCTGAAAATTTTCTTGAGGTCTGACACAGCCTAAAATAAGGGAACCCAGCCCATTTCTACATTATTTTCACACTGGCTTGCTTATACAATGTCCTCCTTGAGCCTATTGCAGATTTTCCTGAGAGTGGAATTTAGCGCTTCTTCCTTGGTTGGTTTTTACTTCTCTTTTGGATCCATTGTTTAGATCTATAGATCTAAGGTTCCTAAGAGCAGAAAACTCTAAGATGAGTGTGTCATTCCCACACTTGCTGTTTTCCACCATTCTTCTATAGATAGAGTCTGGAATGGGCCAGGAAGCCTCTGGATTTCACCCTTCCTTGTGAAGGTGATGCATCTAGTAAATGCCCTGCCAGTCTATCTCTGGTTTAGATCTATTGGTGTAATTCCATATTGCTGTGATTCCATAGTGGAATATCTTAAGATATTCCCTACTAAGCCTATATTTTCCCATTTGGAACATTGCATAATTGTATGCAAGGAAATAATTATTGTGTTAAAACTCTTCAAAATGAATAGAAGATAAAAATATATCCTTCTATGCATTATTGGATTAGATTCTTAGAGAGGAAAAAGAGTAATCACATGCTTTATTATGTAAGATTAATTAGAGAGACATATATGTTTGCATGCATGGGAAAAATATATTTTTGAGTATTAGATTTCTAGAGAAAAGGAAGATGCAATCACATAATATTTATTGTGTTAGCCTTCTTTTGGGAAAAATAATATGTATTTGTCCAACCTAAAGGGATTAGCTATGGTATTAGTTTTATCTTGGGAGAATATTATGCATAGTTATTGGTTATATCTTTTGGATGAGAGGGAAATGTCACTTTGCATGCATGAAATGATAAGTGGTATGCGTTTGACCCTTGGAAAAGAAATGTGTTTATTTTTCCATGAAATATTTATTTGTTTTCCTTTGGAAAGACATATATGTTTTACATGCAGGAAGAACAAGATATGTTATTGCATGCACAAAACTATAACTTTTATGTTAACTCTGTTTGAAATAGAGTTGGCATTGTTATACATAGTAACCATTATGAATAGATCTTGGGTGGAAAATATGTTTTTGGAAAAGAACATGTATTCACATGCGTAAGTATAACATCTATTGCATTAATCCATATTGAAAAGAAAACATACGAGTAGGCAAAAGAGAAATTTCTTGTTGGGATAGTTATCTTGAAAATATTGTTATGCATTTGCATGCACAGTATTATTATATAGTATGTTAGCTTTCTTTTGGAAATAATAGGAAAGTGCATGCAAGATTTTATTAGTGTTTCGTGGAAAGAGGATGCTTGATATTGATTTATTTGTTACTAATGCATGTGAAATGATGTTAAATAAGGAAACTAATGTCAATGTGGTTATGTTTTATAAATGCATAAAAATATTTTTTGAAGTGTCACAAATAGAGATTTATTATTGGTTTATTAATATTTTATCTAATCATGATATCAAGTGTGCTGACGACAGAAATGGCAGGAAAGAAGGATGACTTGAGAAAAGGAAATTTCAAGTTTAACATTGTGGAAGATAAAGAGTTGTTAGTCCATGCAAGTTTAGTAGTTCCAATTGCACAATGATCCCCTGAAGGAAACAGTCTGAATACAAAGACAGAGATTGATGATTCGTGGGTAAATGGTATCATGATGATTGTAATAACTTACAGCTAGTTATGTTTCGTTTAAGATTATTTTTATATGTAAATTTTATTACAATGGTCAAGGGATGGACTCCCTTATAACCATTGAGTGAGGGGTGACAATCCTCACGAGCGTTTAATAATAAAATTAAACGTTTGCTGGTTTTCACCCTACGGGGTTTCCAGGGTATATCGGTGTCTATTTATGTGATTGTTAATTGTGTCATTTTGATGATGTTAATTTCTTTCATGATATGACGTTGATATTATCAATTAGGTGATCTACTAATTGAATTAAAATGATCATGGGATTGATGCATAGTTATAGCAAGAAATTTAAGTTAATATGCTACGACAAGAACAATTAATGGTTGTGTAACTCACTATGATTTTTGCTAAATATTTATCTAAGTGATGATAATGGGTATTTAAATGGTTAATGCAGAAATATATAAAGAAATTTATACGGTTACACCTTCGTAAATGTTGTAAAAAAGTCCTAACTCCATGCATTTTTCCTGCGAGGTTATCGGGGTATGTTACAAATGGTATCAAAGCAAAAGGTTGCAACACTGGCGCTTTTTGGGAATCGTTATGCAAAAAGGAAGTAGAGGTATGATGCTAGTGGGCATCATCTTAGGTATGATTTTAATTAAACTTGTAGTATACTACAATTAACATGAGATGCATGTTGCATGATTAATGACTGCATGAAAGAGTAGACATTTATAATGTTTCTTTAAAAGTTGCGCTCATGAAAATTTAATATGGATGTGGATAAAAGACAATAAAACTTCTATTTTACCTATGAACCATCTTGAGCACTCACTGTTTATATTGTAGATTAATTACCAACCTTTGCATGCATAATGTGAGAAAAATTATTATGGTGCATAAGAAAAAAAAATGGAAAACCATGGCTAAAGTTATCATGCACTACCTATAAATAATGAATACATGTATGGTTGGTGTGATAACTAAATAATATAGAAGTTGGGTTTGACCCTGAAGAGGACAATGGAATGTTGAAAACAAAATATATATATATTTGAACGAAACTCTTTAGTTGTTAAAAATAAGCAACGAGTGAAATAGAACTCACATAGTGAACTTAAATTCAATGAAAAAATCATAGTAGCATAATTGTGGGTTCTCTTTCTTCATTTAGAGTTTTAGAGGAAAGGTTGCATTCCATGTGTTCGACAAAAAGTGGTAATTGAGATCCACGGTTTTGTTATTTTAAATAATTTCATCCGTGGAAGTTTTGGATGTGATTAATCTTTAATATCAAGGGGTTTTCATACCTTGAGATCATGTAACCCCCATGGTGATTCCAAGAAAAAGTTATGTTTAGAAATAGATCCATAATTTGGTCAAATTTCCTGATTAGACATTGTTGTAGGGATTGTTGGTTCTGTTATTAGCAGAAATTTTACCATTGATGATATTAATATGATTCATGATGTTTTAGAAATTCTAGTTTTACTATCTCTATGAGAGTATAAACATATTTATGGAAATTTATTTCATCTCTGCTAACTAGTCCCTCAATGGTAGTAGATTGTATGCTTGCCAACTATTTGGAAGAATGCCTTATCCACCATAGATTGCATGCTTACAAATTGTTGTTAAAATTCCTCAATGGATGTAGATTGCATGCTTGAAAATTGTTTGATGGAATGTCGAATTGGTTGTAGATTGCATGCTTGCATACTATTTGAAAAAAAATCTACAGTGATTGTAGATTTCATGATTGCAAATTATTTTCACAAAATTCCTCAATGGTTGTCACTTATATGGTTGCAAGCTAATGGTAAGCGAAAAAAAAAAGAATCACATTTTGTGTCCTAGTGTTCAATGGGACTGTTAATTCTCTACAATATTGATGGCTGCTAAGGTGAGACCTTAAATAAAGTATCATGCTATGGTATGCAACATATGTTAATGTCTTTTTTCTAAGCTACATGATTATTATTATTATGTGGAAATTTTGAATGTATACCACCTATATTACATGCGATGAATTGTTGTCAATGTGCTTTGACAAATTTTGGACCCCATATTGTGGGTCAAGTATAGATGCATGGTGTACATAAATGTTCCTTTGCCTTAATGATAATATGCAATGGAAAATTATGTAAATTACAGTGGATTTGTAGACATTGACTATTTTTAGACATTGAATTTTTATTGGATTCAATGGCTATGGAAGCTATGATGGGATTGATGTAATGAGGTAATATTTTATTTTATTGTTGAGTTAATGAATACTTTAGTTGGGGTAATCAGGAAATAACTCTAGAGTTTTTGTAACACCCCCAAGTTCTATGCTTTTCAAATTAGACATTTGAACATAAATCCAAAGGGGAGTGGACCCCAATGGATAATTATTGTGTGGATGTGGTTAATTATTTATGAAAAATAAATCAAATATTGTGTATGCACTATGACCAAATGAGAAATTGAGATCACATGCCTAATCCATGAGGTTATGGAAAAGGTAAAGACTTTCCCCAAAATCTTTCAAAAATCCTTGAAAGAAGTTATTTCTAATTTAGATTTTTGAGGGAAAATCTAAATTCCCCAATGATGAGGAAAGTAGTTGGGAAGAGGTAAAAAGCTGGAAAAGCTGGAAAAGTAGAAAGCAGCTTTAAAGTCCCTAAATAAGGGAAGCCTAGGCAAACAGGAATAAAAGCATCCTGAAATTCTGGACGCAGAATTGGAAACAGGCTTTGGGGAGAGCATAGCTTAAATAAGCTACTCCAGAAAATATTGAGGTTAGTCTGTTCTTGGAGGATCTCAGCTCGGGTTGAGTTCTGGAGATAGATGAACTCTAAGGTTGGGAGGACTGGTCATAGTATTGATATGCATACATAAATTTGGAGATTTATCTATGAATTTTTATATAAGGTTATATGAATTGTTATGTTATGATTTCTTATGCAAATTTTATATGAATCATTATGTTATGATTTCTTATGCAAAGTTTAGATTGACTGTTTGTTCAGTACCTCATGCAATTGCAAATTAGAGCTATTAGCTGAAAATCCAGTAGGTTAATAGCAGGAACATAATGGTTGGAGATAAATACCATGAGTTTGAATTGGATTGAAATTATTGTGGGAGAGAAAGACAATAATTTGCAAAAACACTAGTGGGAGAGAAAGACTAGTGTAACTCCTAAATAAAATGCAATGTGCACTTGATAGAGTTTTCTTATCATTTTGATGATTAAAGGGCTAAGTGCTCCCCGAGTTTTTATGAAAGTATTAGGATTTAGGTATTATTTTACATTTCCTAAATAATTGGAAATGAAAATTAAAGGTTAATGTTCCAACAAGAGAAGAACATCGAGGACGATGTTCTCTTTAAGGGGGGGAGTTTGTAATATCCCTCGCATAAGCCACCATAAAAACTCTCATAAAATGAGGGTTACTAAATAATTAAATATTATTAATTATTATATTGATATTAAATGAAGAATATTTTTGTAATTGTTGATTATAAGAATATTGGAAGAATTATTTCTTAATTATTTTATTTATAATAATTTATATTATTCCATGGAAATAAATTATATTTCCAAGTTGGTATATTTTATGAGTTTTAGAAATAATGAGTAATAGATTTGGAAAAAGTATGGATAAGTGATATTTTTCTTATAAGGAAAAAGAAAATCTACCTTTAAAAATAAAAGCATGAGGGATTTATGGAATGCTTTTCTGATTTAGGAAAAATCAGATTTATGGAGGCTTTATGGATTGCTTTTGTGATTTAGAAAAGCTTGAATGCTTTTATGAATTAGAAAAGATGGAATTCTTTTATGATTTAGAAAAAAGTTGGAATACTTTTATGATTTATAAAATCTATTCCATTTTAATTAATTCTATTTTTTATTATAATTCCATGAGAGAAATAGAAGAGGGAAATGGGAGAATACATGGAGAATGGAGCCAAGGAAGAGGAAGAGAGTATTTCAAGCATGCATCAAGAGATGAGTAACCATATTCTTTGAAAATCTCTTTGTTTGCATATGGACCCTAATTATATAATGATTGAATGTATTTGCAATAAAAATTTCAGTGTATTAAAAGCTAGATCTACACTTATTTATGCATTATTTTGATAAAACCCCAGGGGGATCTTGTTTAGAAGGCTGAGTAGTTCCAGATCTAGTATGGATCTGATGTTTCAGCCATATATCAGTTGTAGATCTGAATATTAACCTACAGCAGCTGAAGCTCCTCATATAAAATGCTGTCAAGTCTTTCTGCAACTTTTCCAATTGTTTTGCTATTATTTTTGAAGGATTCTTGCTCTTGCTTCAAGTAAATCCAATGCTTCTACAAAGGAAATTGATTATAGATCTGATTTCTTGATGCCATACTATAACATGAGTCTAATGGCTGATTTCTAGTGTATTCCAGCAGAAACTGCGCAATTCCTAAAGGACGGTTTCTCTATTTACCAACTCTCTCCTTTAGCTGATTTTCAGCTAGTGTTGATTGTGGGAGATCTGTTAAAACCTCTAAACTCATTTATTTTTGCTGAAACTTTTCTTGAGGTCTGACACAGCCTAAAATAAGGGAACCCAGCCCTGTTCTACATTATTTTCACACTGGCTTGCTTATACCATGTCCTCCTTGAGCCTATTGCAGATTTTCCTGAGAGTGGAATTTAGCGCTTCTTCCTTGGTTGGTTTTTACTTCTCTTTTGGATCCATTGTTTAGATCTATAGATATAAGGTTCCTAAGAGCAGAAAAATCTAAGATGAGTGTGTCATTCCCACACTTGCTGTGTTCCACCATTCTTCTATAGACAGAGTCTGGAATGGGCCAGGAAGCCTCTGGATTTCACCCTTCCTTGTGAAGGTGATGCATCTAGTAAATGCCCTGCCATTCTATCTCTGGTTTAGATCTATTGGTGTAATTCCATATTGCTGTGATTCCATAGTGGAATATAGGGAATATCTTAAGATATTCCCTACTAATCCTATATTTTCCCATTTGGAACATTGCATAATTGTATGCAAGGAAATAATTATTGTGTTAAAACTCTTCAAAATGAATAGAAGATAAAAATATATCCTTGTATGCATTATTGGATTAGATTATTAGAGAGGAAAAAGAGTAATCACATGCTTTATTATGTAAGATTAATTAGAGAAACATATATGCTTGCATGCATGGGAAAAATATATTTTTGAGTATTAGATTTCTAGAGAAAAGGAAGATGCAATCACATAATATTTATTGTGTTAGCCTTCTTTTGGGAAAAATAATATGTATTTGTCCAACCTAAAGGGATTAGCTATGGTATTAGCTTTATCTTGGGAGAATATTATGCATAGTTATTGGTTATATCTTTTGGATTAGAGGAAAATGTCACTTTGCATGCATGAAATGATAAGTGGTATGCGTTTGACCCTTGGAAAAGAAATGTGTTTATTTTTCCATGAAATATTTATTTGGTTTCTTTTGGAAAGATATATATGTTTTACATGCAGGAAGAACAAGATATGTTAATGCATGCACAAAACTATAACTTGTATGTTAACTTTGTTTGAAATAGAGTTGGCACTGTTATACATAGTAACCATTATGAATAGATCTTGGGTGGAAAATATGTTTTTGGAAAAGAGCATGTATTCACATGAGTAAGTATAACATCTATTGCATTAATCCATATTGAAAAGAAAACATACGAGTAGGCAAAAAGAGAAATTGCTTGTTGGGATAGTTATCTTGAAAATATTGTTATGCATTTGCATGCACGTTATTAATATATAGTATGTTAGATTTCTTTTGGAAATAATAGGAAAGTGCATGCAAGATTTTATTAGTGTTTGGTGGAAAGAGGATGCTTGATATTGATTTATTTGTTACTAATGCATGTGAAATGATGTTAAATAAGGAAACTAATGTCAATGTGGTTGTGTTTTATAAATGCATACAAATATTTGTTGAAGTGTCACAAATAGAGATTGATTATTGGTTTATTAATATTTTATCTAATCATGATATCAAGTGTGCTGATGACAGAAATGGCAGGAAAGAAGGATGACTTGAGAAAATGAAATTTCAAGTTTAACATTGTGGAAGATAAAGAGTTGTTAGTCCATGCAGGTTTAGTAGTTCCAATTGCACAATGATCCCCTGAAGGAAATAGTCTGAATACAAAGACAAAGATTGATGATTCGTGGGTAAATGGTATCATGATGATTGTAATAACTTATAGCTAGTTATGTTTCGTTTAAGATTGATTTTATATGTAAATTTTATTACAGTGGTCAAGGGATGGACTCCCTTATAACCATTGAGTGAGGGGTGACAACCCTCACGAGCGTTTAATAATAAAATTAAACGTTTGCTGGTTTTCACCCTACGGGGTTTCTAGGGTATATCGGTGTCTATTTATGTGATTGTTAATTGTGTCATTTTGATGATGTTAATTTCTTTCATGATATGACATTGATATTATCAATTAGGTGATCTACTAATTGAATTAAAATGATCATGGGATCGATGCATAGTTATAGCAAGAAATTTAAGTTAATATGCTACGACAAGAACAATTAATGGTTGTGTAACTCACTATGATTTTTGCTAAATATTTATCTAAGTGATGAAAATGGGTATTTAAATGGTTAATGCAGAAATATATAAATAAATTTATACGGTTACACCTTCGTAAATGTTGAAAAAAAGTCCTAACTCCATGCATTTTTCCTGCGAGGTTATCGGGGTATGTTACAGCAGGACATCCGAGATATCAGAAAATGCTTACAGCCTTGAAAAAGAAATTTTTTTGGACAGGAATGAAAAGGGATGTAGCAGAATATTTAGCTAGGTGCATGGAATGTAAACTAGTCAATGTTGAACACCAACACCCAGCTGGTCTATTAAATCCCTTGCCAGTTGCAGAATGGAAATGGGATACCGTTTCTATAGATTTCATAATAGGGTTACCCAGAACCAAGTACCAGCATGACTCAGTCATGGTATTAGTAGACACTTTAACAAAAGCTGCACATTTTATACCTGTAAAATCTACCTTCGGGACAACCTAAGAAGAAGATGTGTCCCTAAAAGAGATATTAAGGCTACATGGGGTCCCAAGGATGATTATTTCCGATAGAGATGCCAATTTCACATCTGCCTTTTGGAAAGGTTTGTTTGGGGGCATGGGCACTAAACTGAATTTTAGTACCGCATATCACCCTCAGACGGATGGTCAAATAGAAAGAACTAATCAGATCTTGGAGGATATGCTAAGAATGTATGTGATGGATAGGCCATCAAAATGGGAAGACTATTTGCACTTGGCGGAATTTTCTTATAACAACAGCTATCAATCCTCCATCAAAATGATCATGTTTGAGGCACTGTATGGAAGGAAGTGTCGTACTCCTTTAAGTTGGAGCCAACCTGAAGATAAACTAATTTTGGGGCCAGATACTTTATTAGAAATGGAAAGGAGAGTCAAACAAATACAGAGAAACATCAAGACAACACAAGATCGCCAGAAAAATTATGCTGATAAGAAGAGGGTACATCGAGAGTTCAAAGTGGGGGATCATGTGTATTTGCGTATTAAACCCAAAAAGAGCACACTTTATGCTGGAAGTTGTGCAAAATTGGCTCCTAGATATTGCGGGCCTTTTGAGGTGTTAGAGAGGGTGGGACTAGTGGCTTATAAGCTGGCCCTACCACCCCATGTAAAAGTTCATGATGTATTTCATGTTTTGTTATTAAAAAGATATATACATGATGCTTCTCACATTGTTGATTGGAATGTGATATAGGTGGAGCCAGAAGGGGAGTTCCTTCCAGAGCCGCTTCAAATATTGGAGCGGGAAGAAATTGAATTGAGGAATCAAACAGTAGCAAGAGTTAAGGTGAAGTGGAATCACTTTACTACTGAAGAAGCTACTTGGGAAAGAGAAGCTGAGCTGATGGAAAACTACCCATATTTGTTGCCTTCAACGTGGAATACAAACAAAAAAATTAAAACCATCGTAAAGATCATATCTATGCCACGTTGGAAATTATGGGTCGAAGTTCCCATCGTATATAAGGGAGAGGGACATAGTCCCTATGTATATATATGGTAATACAAAAATTTTATAAAGCTCTATGACTATGTAAAATCATGGAACCACTATGATACATAGTAGAATCTCATTTGGTGTCTAAAAGGGAACTAAACCCAAAACCATCTTAAGTACCATTAGAGAATGAAAATTTAAATTATCATTGGAACAAAGTAAATTTCATTGATATAGTCAATAGGAAGAGTAAACTAGTTGATTAAATGCGCTAGTTCTAGTAATAGGAATTATGGCATTAGAAAAAAAAAAAAAATTGTTGTGAAATGGGGTGCATTACAGAATGTCCTGGGAAGGCTGAGACAGAGCTGAGCAGGGCCAATAACCAGGGGTCGAAATAAGGAATGGGAGGCATGCATAGATAACATAAGGGAGAATGAGTGTGGGTAGCAAGCTTAATAGCCATGGTGACAGAATCGAGAGCTCTTTATGCTCTACAATAGAAGGATCTCGTAATGAAGGTGGCGAAGTGTGAATTTAAGACAGGCTTGCTCGGGCATTTAACGTTGAGCGGGTGATCATGTGGGGGTGCGTGGGCTGGACAATTATCCCACCAAATGGCACCCAGGTAGCCCCTCCAATCACGACAAAGCACCCGCATCCGTATAACCAAAATTTACGTATTATTGTTTCATTAACAAAACAATTAATTTAACCTCACCTTCAATAGAAAATGAATAGAGCATGAATAATAACTATACTTATTTAGACGAATAGAGCATGAATAATAACATATTTAGACGAATTGACTTTAAACTCATAGCAAGGTGCATCTCTTGTTCCATTGCTATTGCTCCGTTGCTACAACTTGAATCAATTATCACAACAGTACCAGCATCCAAATAGTTAAAATAAGAAAAAAAAGAACCACATATAGCCACTGAATTAGTTTCAAGTACCACATCACAGTCGTTTGTATTTAACTCAACTATAACTATACACCTTTAACATAGCACGAAAGAAAGGTGATCCAGATATTTAGCAGAGCTGAATTTTACCTCACGGTAGCGAGGGGTGTTTTTCTCCATTACTAGATCTTTAATCATTATCACAACAATAACATATTCAAATAGTTAAAATAGGGGAAAAAAACACCACATATAGCCAGTGAATTAGTTTCAAGTATCACATCACAATAGTTTAAAATTAAAATCAATCATATTTAAGATGAGTAAGTTTATCCAATCATTAGCATTGAACTAGTTTCTTTATCAACATTTGTGAGAAAATTAAATAATTATTTATATAAATTACTAATATATTTTTATATTTTCTTAAGTATCGAATAATTACTTATATGGTAATATATTTGTGTATAGAAAATAATAAAAAAATTAAGAATCTAATTTTAAAAAGATTTGAATGCTTATTAAAAAATCACACTAAAATTACCCAGTGTAGTTCTATTGTTATTTTTCCGGAAGAATTAGTTAAACAATTATGGATCAAAGATGGTTACAATCTCAAATTATTATTATTATTAATTATAAAAAGAATTAATGTATGAGTTAAACATATACACATTTAAAAACAACATGTAACAATATTCTTAATCATTGAGATTAGCCTCCATTTTATCATTTAGATTTTTTACTTGTAAAGAGGCTCTCACTAATATCACATGCCCATAAAACTACAATTCATGTTGATATGACAATTTTTTTAATTGATCAATTTATTTAAAAGCAAGAAGATGACATAACCACTTTTGAGATAAATCTAAAATTTTCATAAGTGACTCTACTACTAAAAATATTGTAGAAAATTCCACGAAAATTAGATCCCTACCATCCTACTAATCATTAGTGATAGTTAAATAAAAATCTAAAATAACAAGTATTTCAAGGAATAATGTATTTTAAGTATCTTTTAAGTTAAAAAGTTTAATTGTGAGGAAATTAATTAAAAACAAAATATACTCCTATAAAAAAGTTTTTTGAGTTCAAATAACTAAATAGAAGGAATAAGGTCTGAAAATCATGGACATAGAAGACTTACGACTTATAATCTTTAATAAAAGAGGTGAGAGAAAGTTGACAAATCTTGAAAAGCAATTTTGTGGAAGTTTGAGAGTGTAAAGTTATATATTGAAGCTCATAATAATTTCTCTTTAGTTAATTTTATTTTTTATATTTTCTTTTCCATAAGTACATAACCCTAAATCTTTAATCAATTGTCACACAAGTACAGTGCATACACTTCAAAAATAGTTAAAACATGTAGCGAATTGATCATCGCTTACCAATTTATCATCCTAGTTTGTATTTAAAATCGATCACATTCCACTTCAAAAACCCGATCAACATCGACAATTATTATTATAATTAATTGAACATAATTTTGAACATAAATAGTAATGATAAATATAATATTTGAACATGTTATAGAGAGAAAGGCTTTGGCAGAAATTAATTTTACCTAAAGTCTAAGCAAAATTGTTTGCTATATTGCCATATCCTGAATCAATAGTTACAATAGTGCCAACAAGAACGCTTTATATTTTTGTGAAAGGAGAAAAGAACTCACAAATATCCAACATAAGCCCCATCACATCCAAGATAGCTATTAAAACCAGTTTAAATTCGTAGGTAAAAATTGAAAAACAGAAATATAAGGAAACGAAAGTTTTGGCACCACTCTTACTTTAATCCATCTACATCAATGGCATTGAAATTAAGGCGGCTCTCTTTAAATATACATACATCCATTGGATTAATTTAAAAATATTTTGAACGATTAGCGCAAACCCTGAGTTCGACCGACTTCGGAAATATTTTGTAAGAACTCATTCAATGCAATTACCACCGTTAGTTTGTCCTTTTTTAATCGCGTTAAAAGGTGTGAGCTAGTGCTTTTTTAATGAGGTTGAAAGAAAATTTATCTTAATTTTGTCCTTTTTTATGACGTTAAAAGAAAATTTATCTTAATTTTGTTTTTAAGGAGGTTAAAAGAAAATTTATCCTAATTTTGTTTTCTAAAGAGGTTAAAAGAAAATTTATTGTCAGTTTATGGGTTAAAAGAAAATTTATCGTAATTTAATGTTTTTTTAATGAAGTTAATTTTATTTTTTTCGAAACATTCTGCATCCTTTTTTTTACGAGGTTATTATTATTTTTTTTAATCGCATTTTCATTTGCATCTGATTCGAATTTCACTGAGATTCTCTGCGTTTTAGTTCACTGCCAAGATAATCCCCGCCATTTAATGATTCCAATTTAACTAGTTCATCGTTGAATGGGATACTTGCCTTTTCAACTTTGTTGGTTTTTTTGGGTTGATTTGTAAGTGCTACATAATTGATATTTAAATAAAAATAAAAATTGTTATATTTAATATTATTAAATATTAAAATTATTATTTAATTTTATCACCTAAATTAAACTAATGTCTATATATTTTTATTAATATTACTAATCTTTTTATATATTATTATTAATATTATTGTTATTATTAAATATTTAAACAATGAAATTGTATAGTTCTTAAATGAATATATTGTTTGTATATAAACTAGAAATTGCATCATACGTTGTAATGAAAGTGACTTAAGGTAGGATCCTAAGAAATAGTGGCATACAATGCTGAACTTAAAATTTTATATAATTTATTTTATTTATGAGTGTTTTTGTGAGAATTTTTTTGTTCATTTCAATATACATGGATTATTTTAAATTTCAATGGATAATCTTAATATAGATTTTGTGAAAACTTATAATGATTGAATAATGAAATTCCTATTAATTGTTTGCAAGAAGAAAATCGAAAGCTTGCCCCATCTTTACAAGTCAACCTAAATTACATTAATATGTATATTAATAACAACAACATCTAAATCATCCATAATATAATTAGATGGATAAAGTGATATTTGATGTAAAAATAGACTTGAACAAAGTATTAAATACAAATTAAGATGATTTGATTTCCGTGGTAAATGGACTTTTATAAAAGAGATTTTTGAATTAAAATAACCAAGTAAAAATAAGTCGGAAAAACATCACTTTTAAGGGAATATTTGTGAATTAAAATCCTCAAGTCATGTCAAGGAAGTGAGAGAAAGCTAACAAATCTTGAATGTGAGAGAAAGCTAACTAACTTCGTGTCCATAATTTTTTTACTACCTATTTATCTTAAAAAGTTATTACTATCTATTTGCCTCACAGTTTCATTTGTGAGCTTTTCATTTACTTATATACAAAACTCTAGATTTTAATTTAAATCATGAAAATACTCTATGAAGTTCTATACAGTTGATTCTATTTCATTACTACATGTTTATCTCTTTTCCTTTGTGATATTTTCATTTCCTTAAATATACAACCCTAGATTTTATGTAAGTCATTAAAATACACTCTGCAGTTGATCCCATTTCATTGATAACAATATAAAAAAAAAAACTTGTATATTAGTTGGCTCATTCTTTCAATAACAAGGAAATACTTTAAAATCAAATAAATATGATAATGTTGGCAGACTTATTATTTATTAAAAGACACAAAATAAATATTGTAACTGCCTCTTTATCTTAAGACTTTCTAAGCTTCTCATTTCCAGATATAAACAACCTTGATTTCAATGCAAAAGATGGAAATATTGTAAACCCCATTGGATTCTATTTCGATTATGAGTATATTTTATATTTTATATCATCTAACAATTGCATTTTTCATTATTGATGTCTATAAATTTCTAAGACGCCGGAATGTTTAAAATATTACATACCCATTTATGAGCATTTGTATCTAACATAAATCACCATCCACTGCAACATCCCTTTTCTATGGCAGCATGTGATGAAATTCAACCAAACCAAAATTTACTTTTTTTTTCTAAGTTAGACTACATATATTATATTATACAGAGAAAAATATTACATATCTCTTCCTCCAAACTTGGCAAGCCAATTCCAGAGGGAAGTATCAAGATTTTAAACCAGAAAATGGACTTCCCTAGCTCGGGAAACCAATTCACCAATAACACAAAATAGACACTGCCCAAAATCGGAAACCAACATACACAGTAGAGAAATTTAAACTTAAGTTTGAGAGCGAAGTCTTCCAAATCATGTTTAGACTAGAGAACAATACAAAAAAAACTAGAAAGAGAGAAGTGGACCCTGGAATTAAAACTAGTGTGGACCATCATTCTTGTTGCTGGAGTTGGGTTATTCCTCGTGGATCCTACAAGCATAGAATGAGTCTTCATCCCCCTTTATTAGTGTGCGGCTAGTGACTTGAGGATGTGGCAACCCCGGCATGTCTGGCTAATTGGAGGTGGTCGTGAGCTGATTTTTGTCCTCATTCTTATCTCCTTCGTCATTGTTTGAGCTTCTATTGTCGTCGGAACCCAAATTGCTGCTGGTGGAGTGGCTGCTACTGGAGGCGCTCTGCACAGAGAGTGCCTTCATCTTGCGAGGGATAAATTCTGGGTCAGGCAGGATGGTCGACTTACGCAGTCGCTCTTTGGGCCGAATGCTTGAGGAGGTTGGAGGGGAGACAAGTAGCTGCAAGGATAATTGGGTTGAAAGATTAACAGGGTCGAGTCTGCTCGGCTCCACCCAGCACACCGAAAGATTCAGTTCCCTACCCATGGCGTGCGATAGAGGTTGTCTTGAGGGGAGGCTGCAGCCTCCACCTCTTCTACACCACATTCGGTGATGCCTTGGCATGACACACAAAGGAACAATAGTGTAGGAAAAGGAGGAGCGCTTGGAAGCACAATAGAGGAAATGTCACCACCTCAAAATGTCCTGGGAAGGCTGAGATAGGGCTGAGCAAGGCTAAGAACCAGGGGTCGAAAGGAGGAATGGGAGGCATGCATAGATAACAGAAAGGAGAGCTGAATGGAGGCCAAATGAGCGTGGGTAGTAGGCTTAATAGCCATGGTGACAAAATCAACAGCTCTTAATGCTCTGCAATAGGAGGACCTCGTAATGAAGGTGGAAAAGTGTGAATTTAAGACAGGCTTTATCAGGAATTTAACATTGAGCGAGTGACCATGTGAGGGCGTGTGGGCTGGACAGTTGTCCCACCACATGGCGCCCAGGTGGCCCCTCCGATCACAACAAAGCACCCGCATCCGGGTAACCAAAATTTATGTATTATTGTTTCATTAAAAAACAATTAATTTAACCTCACCTTCGATAGATAATGAACAGAGCATGAATAATAACTATACACCTTTAACATAACATGAAAGAAAGAGGATCGACATATTTAGAAGAGCCGACTTTAAACTCATAGCAAGGCACAATCTCTTGTTCCATTACAACAACTTTAATCAATTATCACAATAGTAACATCTTCCAAATAGTTAAAATAAGAAAAAAAATAGCCACATATAGTGACTGAATTTGTTTCAAGTACCAAATCACAGTAGTTTTTATTTAAATAAACTATAACTATACTCCTTTAATATAGCATGAAAGAAAGGTGATCCAGATATTTAACGGAGCTGAATTTTACCTGACGATAGCGAGGGGATTTTTGCTCCATTACTAGATCTTTAATCATTATCACAACAGTGCCATATTCGAAATAGTTAAAATAGGGGAAAAAACACCACATATAGGTAGTGAATTAGTTTACCACATCACAGTGGTTTAATAAGATTATAATGCTTATTAAAAACATCACACTAAAATTACACAGTGTAGTTCTATTGTTATTTTTCTGGATGAATTAGTTAATCAATTATTGATCAGAAATGTTTACAATCTGAAATTATTATTATTATTAATTATAAAAAGAATTAATGTATTCAAGTTAAACATATACACGTTTAAAAACAACATGTAACAATATTCTTAATCATAGAAATTAGCCTCCATTTTATCATTTAGATTTTTTACTTGTAAATAGGCTCTTACTAATACCACATGCCCATAAAACCATAATTCATGTTCATAGTTAAAACATGTAGGGAATTGATAACGCGTACCCATTTATCACAGTAATTTGTATTTAAAATCGATAAGATTCCACATCAAAAACCCTTTGCTACAAATGATCAACATCGACGATTATTATTATGATTAATGGAACGTAATTTTGAACATAAATAGTAATGATAAATATAATATTTTAACATGTAATACAGAGAAGTAATTTAGCGAAAATTAATTTTACCAACAAGAACACTTCATATTATTCTGAAAGCAGAAAAGAACTCACAAATATCGAACATAAGCCCCATCCCATCCAAGATAACTATTAAAACTAATTTAAATTCGTAGGTAAAAATTGAAAAACAGAAATATAAGGAAACAAAAACCATAATCTGCAAAAGAAAAAGAAAAATTAAAAGTTTCAATTAGTTGCAATTTGAAAAAATCAAAGCAGTCGTAGCAATTCATCATCATAAATTTGGTAGAACGAAAGTTTTGGCACCACTGTTACCCTAAACCATCTACATGTTGGCAATGAAATTAAGGTGGCTCTCTTTAAATAGACATACAACCATCGGATGAATTTAAAAATATTTTGAACGGTTAGCGCAAACTCTAGTTCGACCGACTTCGGAAATATTTTGTAAGAATTCATCCAATGCAATTACCACCGTTAGTTTGTGCTTTTTTTATCACGTTAGAAATTGTTAATGACGTTAAGAGAAATTTTATCTTAATTTTGTGCTTTTTTATAAGGTTAAAAGAAAATATATACTAATTTTGTTTTTTAAGGAGGTTGAAAGAAAATTTATTATCAGTTTTTGGGTTAAAAGAAAATTTATCCTAGTTTTCTGTTTTTTTAATGAAGTTAAGTTACATTCTGTATCTTTCTTTTTTACAAGGTTAATTTTTTTTTTTTTTAATCGCATTTTCATTTGCATCTGATTCAAATTTCGTTGATATTCTCTGCGTTCTAGTTCGCTGCCAAGATAATCCCCGCCACTTAATCATTCCAATTTAACTAGTTCATCGTTGAATTGCATACTTGACTTTTCAAATTAATTTGTTTTTTGGGTTGATTTTTAAGTGCTAGATAATTGATATTTAAATAAAAATAAAAAATCGTTATATTTAATATTATTAAATATTAAAATTATTATTTCATCTCATCGCCCAAAGTAAACTAATGTCTATATATTATTATTAATATTAATAATTTTTTTATATATTATTATTAATATTATTGTCACTATTAAATTTTTAAACAATGAAATTGTATAGTTGTTAAATGAATATATTGTTGGTCTATAAACTAGAAATTATATCATATGTTGCAATGGGAATGGGTTAAGGTAGGATACTAAGAAATAGTAGTATACAAGACTGAACTCAAAATTTTATACAATTATTTTTATTTATGAGTGTTTGTGTGAGACATTTTTTGTTCATTTCAATATAGATGTATTATTTTAAATTTGAATGGATAATATCAATATAGATTTTGTAAAAACTTATAATGATTGAATAATGAAATTTCTATTAATTTTTTGCAAGAAGAGAATCAAAAGCTTGCTGCATCTTTACAAGTCAACCTAAATTACATTAATATGTATAATAATAACAACAACATCTAAATCATCCATAATATAATTAGATGGATAAAATGATATTTGATGTAAAAACGGACTTGAGCAAAGTATTAAATACAACTTAAGATGATTTGATTTCCCTTGTAAATGGAGATACTCAACATAACCCTAGGTTTGAATCTTTGACAATTAATAATGTTGGTTATCCAAATTAAAATGATTTCAAATAAGCCCATGGAAATATAAATATAATTTAAAAATTAGTGTAACACCCCCAATTTGTGTGTTGAATTTTAAAAGTTAGACATTTGAATTTAATCCTAAAGGGGTGGACCCCAAGGGATGACTATGGTGTGAATGTATTGGAATATTTTATTTGAGGAAATAAATAAAATGATTGTGCATTTTGACCAAAAAGAGAATTGAGATCACTTGCCAAATCCAGGAGGATGGATAAGGCAACAAATCCCCAAAAATCTTTCTAAAACTCCTTGAAAGAAATTTATTTAGATTTGAGGAGAATCTAAATTACCCCAATGAAGAGGAGTAGTTGGGAAGAGGTGGAATAAAGCTGGAAAAGCTGAGGAAAAAGCTTAAAACAGCTTTAAAGAATCCCAAAGATGGGAAGCCTAGGCTAAACAGGAAAGAAAGCATCCTGCTATTCTGGACGCAGAATTAGAAACATGCTTTGGTGTATGAGCTTAAATAAGCTGTTCCTAGACAGATCAGAGGTTGATCTGTGCTAGGAGGTGATCTCAGCTCGGGGGTGAGTCCTGGGAGACAAAGATGACTCTAAGGTTGGGAGGTTGGTCAATTTGCAGATTGTGTGGTATGTTCTGAAATTTTTATTGCTATGGTTTATTATAGTATGAATTGGCTACATATCAATTTTTTTATTTATGACAATAGCAAAATTTTGGTGCTACATTTAACAAATCTGTCCTTCAGGATGCACCTTCCATAATCTGTTTGTTGTAGACCAGAAACCTATAGAGTAGAAACTCCAGAATCTCTAAAACCAAGTTGGTCTAGATCTGAAGTTACTTGGCCTCTATAGATGATTAAAATTGTTATAACTCCCATAGACCCCAAACTGATATGATGTGATTATGTGTATTGAAAAGAAACATTATAGTAATACTGAAAATGTAGTGTATGTAGTAGCACAGTCATCAAGCAAGACAGAAAAAAAATAGAATGGTGATATGAACATTCTACATCTATAGCTTTTATAAATTTCATGTGTGCATATTCTAACCATTATAATAGTACTAACAAATGAGTAACTATATCCTATTGAAGTTGCTGATATGCAGAACTGAAGAACTTCACCTATAATTCTATCTTGGTGCTTAAATTAACCTGCTGGAAAAATATTACCTCTAATCCTGATAATACATGAAACAACATTTAGAGGGAAGAAAATAACCACATTAAGATATATCCTAGGAAGATTTTGGGTTAGAGAAAGATTATTCGAATTTACAAAACCCTTATACTACATATGAGTACAAATACTCCAATTATACCCCTACTCTATCAATTAAAAAGGTTACTTTCTAAGATTATTACCACATTTATACAAGTATAGAGTTAACATCTATATATATATATATACGGAACCTTGAAATCGAGTAGCATATGCAAAGACTTGCTATTATCTTCATAAATTCATAAGTACGCACCTTTTAAACCCATATATCAAATTTAAAAAAAAGAAAAAACAAAATAAGTCGTGGTCCCTTATTAGTAGTGAACTACCCGAAGTATTCGGTGGACCCAATTATGATATGAACATATTATACATAAATAAATCGATTGTGTAACCTGAGGGGCCGGGGCTGGATAATTAGACGAAACCGTCTCAACACATAAACCGTAAGGATACACAACGAAATTTACGGTAGGTATAATGTTGACTGGAATAGCAGAGCGATAGTTCTCCAATTTAAATTGACGAACGTGCAGCTGTAAATAAATGAAATGAATAACCAGAGAAAACGATAGGTTTGTACCATCGGCTATATAGTTCCATAGGGGCGTAAAGCAAGAAATAAGAAAGAAATTTAAGAAGTATTACCGGCTCCGAGAGATAAACTGAATACTACTGTTAATACTGGGTTTTTTGTTAAAGATCAGGAAAAACAGTATACAAGACTTCATATACGGTACACAGAATTATTGTTAAGAACGTATCGGTTATACCGCCATACAACAACAATTAAACCACGTAAACTCCCTTTCATCCCAGGTCAAGGAGTCCACTGCGCCTATCGATGGCAATTCAGTGATGAGCCGACTGAAAATAAAAGCTTCGGAACCAAACTCATGGCCGACGATTCTGACGAGGGCGAGTGAGAAAAGCCAGACGTCTTTTAGGAGCACTCTTGGTATGGATCCAGAGTGGAATAGTAAACCCTACCCGGCAGCGTAACTGAATATACGCGCGGGAGATGCACTCTTCTCATTCATTCCAACCGGAGAAACATCATTTGGTTCCAGCCGAACGAGGTGGACAACCGATACCAAGAGAAATCGGCGCCTTTCCTCACAGCCCTTCTAATGAACACCATCCACCGAGATATTGACACCATAGAGTCTGCGCCTGAATAAGTTCATCGATACGCCATCAAGGAGACGTTCCATGAACTTATCCCCAGTCCGAGGCATACTATGAACCGATCAACAGCGAAATATTCGGATAGAAATATACATCCTCATATTAGCAAAACGGATACCTACAATACGAAAACCAGAAGCAACTAATGGACGAGGTTGGTAGCGACGGTGTAACCTGGGTATGGCAACCCACAGATTCTACACTCGTCCAACAAAGTAGCCTGCAAAGATCCGAGCAGACATTAACCCTACTACAGAAACGATAACTGGTTAACCTGCATACTCACAGGCTGCATGCCTAGGGTTGCAGCCGAGTAGAGGCACAAAGTAGAAAAAAAAAAATAACATCGAGCGAGATTGTAAAATGGGCTAGTGCACAGGACTCATAATCCTACCTCCGGTGACAGACTGAGACGCTGTATACCTTCATCGGAAACAAACAGCCATGAGATAACAAAAGAGAAATAAACCCTGCACAGGAAGGCATAGTGTAACATAGGAAAAGATGGAGCGGCCACAGTATTTCACATTAACCTAATTCACAAACCCTCAACCTCGCTCGTCCGGCATCATAAAGAAAAATCCCGAAGCCGGATGCTATGTACCTGTCTCTTCCATCAAAGCGCCCAGGTGTAATCAGTAAGTTCAAAATGACCTGATGTAGTCGGCGCGAAGGTACAGAGGATCCCTGGATCGATTCACCGAGGGAACCGGCACAATTCGCCTTCAGCAGTGTTGGCAAACCTACTCGCACGACGATTCATTACTTCTGCACAAGAAAAAAAAAAATCTGCTGAGTACAATACATCGATTTCTGCGGCGACTAGACGGCTTACACTTGGTGAAATGAGGAACAGATCCAGTACGAGTGCAGAATCCGGAACCGTAGCCGAGTTACGAATACCTAGGTTCAGGTTGGATTAAACCCGGTTAACTGCAAATTACGGGTTAAGCCACGTATTGTAATTATATGTATAAAAAAAAATAAAAACTATATGCATCTACATTCATATGTGTAAAGGCGACGCGGATCTAATTCAACCGCGAGTTTACAATGAGTGGGACTACCTTGGCCACGTGGAGGGTTAGGAAAATCACCGGGAGGTAAGCACGTAACAAGTTAGCATGTGCATAATATTCAAATGAATGTACATCCATGCGCGGTTTTACATTTTCCATAAAGATCTGTGGATGCACATTAGGGTTAATATGTATATATAAACATCATACACCAGCGTGATCTAAGGAAAAAAGGGGGGGGGGGCTACCAATTCTTCTTATGAATATACAACGAGGATATATGTTGATATAATAATCGATTTAAAAAGAAAGTTCATATAAAATCCGTATCTGGATTGATAGATAGGTGACAGTCATACGAAATAATGATACCGAGAGTAGTATTATATAATTTCAGATATATGGTGTGACATCAATAATGTTACATTCAAAGTGATCGACCATATTCCATAATCCCTTGTAAGAGGAATTCATTTATGTATTAAATATCTTTTAAAGATGGATATTCACATGGGTACTTTAAATATGTGTCCAAATATCTCTTAAGATGGATAGGTATATAAGTACATAAGCCATAAAATTATGTGTGCAATCTCTTATAAGATATATATATATATATATAACTATAAGTGTATTATATATGTGGTTTCGATCTCGTAACAAAAGATGTTCTAGACCACTATATGGGTATGTCAAATGTGGAAATTATGAAAGATGTTAAATAAAGAACATATTTATGTCATGTAAAAATATATATAAGGAGAGTAGATATAAAAATATCCTCAAAGAGGCATAGAAAAAAAAAAAAAAAAATTTCCTAAAACTGGAGGTGTGACAAATGGTATCGGAGCCCTAGTTACAAAAATTGGGCTGTCAAAATTGTGCTCACTGCTTATTACATTTATTTTGTTTTCTGAAGTTTATCAACGTTGCTAATCTGTGTTGTAAGTGTATACAGTTGAAATGGCTGAAGGTGAAGGATTTTATGTGGATCTGCAAAATGAATTTGCTACTCCAGATCCCAATGCCCCGATACTGGCTATGTTGCACCGGATGCAACGAGAGTTGGCTGAACTGAGAAGCTAGAATGACTTGTTGTCATCAGCCAGCAAGGAGCAGGAAAAGCTCATCAGAGAACTAACTTCCCAGAACAGCCAGGAGGGTGAAGGTTCCGGAAAGAAGAAGATGGATGAATCTGATGAGGATGAGGCTGCTAGACAGCAGCATAAACAAAAAAGAGAGTTGCAGGGAGAATTTAGAAAGATCAAACCGCCTTCCTATGATGGAGAGAAGGAAGAGGATGCTGAAGCATGGTTGCTGAACATGATCAAGTATTTCCAAGTATATGAATATGAGAGTAATCTGAAGGCTAGACTAGCTGTGTATCAGCTGCAAGGCAAAGCTACACTCTGGTGGGAAGAGACTAAAATGGTGCATGCTATTGATGAAAAAACAGTTACTTGGGAAGATTTTCAGACAAAGTTCAAGAGTCGTTATTTGAATGAACGTTATTATGATGATAAAGCAAAAGAATTCCATGAACTGAGGCTAGGGCAGCTCACTATTGATGAGTTTGTCACTAAGTTTACTAATCTACTGAGGTAAGTTCCTTACATTAGGGAAGAAAAGGAAAAAGTACAAAGATTTTTAAATTGTTTGCCTACTGTGTACAAGGAGAAAATAGAGTTTGACAACCCAAAGACCATGGATGAAGCTGTTAGAAAAGCAAGACTCTGCTATCAGCAGTTTAAAGGTAAAGCTGAACAAGGGAAGAGCTGGATGAACAAGGTTGAGTTCAAAGGAAAGAGACCAAAACCAGTAGAAGGGAACAATAGAAGGGAAGGGACAGTCAGAATGAAAGAACCTCTGAAATGTTGGGGCTGTGGAGAACCCCATATGATGAGGGACTGTCCCCATCGTAATATACACATGATCAGCAGAGAGCGAGAGGCAACAACCGTCAATGACATAGCCAGAAACATACCAACCATCAGTGCGGCCCTGGAAAATCGACAGGCAGAACATCAAGCAACCATGGTGGAAATGGAGGGTAAGATTTCTAACTTACCTGTTACTGTTTTGATTGATCCAGGTGCTTCTTTAAGTTACGTTAGTCCTGGAATTGTAGAAAAATGTAAAATTAAACCTGAAAAATTTCAGCAGTCCTGGTTGGTACAGCTGGCCACTGGAACTAAGAGAAAGGTTACACATAAGTTGCCAAAAACAGCAATAGAATTAAATGGGTTCCCAACAGAGGTAAATCTGAACATATTGCCATTAGGATCCTATGATCTGCTGATAGGCATGGATTGGCTAGAAAAGAAGAAGGCTCTGATGAACTGCTGGGATAAAACCTTGCATTGTGTGGATGAGGAAGGAAAACCTTTTAAACTAAAAGGGAAACCAAAACCCATTGTAGTAAGACAAATATCAGCCTTACAATTGAAAAGAACAGCTAGAAAAGGATACCAAGTCTATGCAGTGCATGTAGAAGAAATAGAACAGAAAACTGAGGAAGAGTTATTGGATGCTATACCAGTCATCAGAGAATTTAAGGAAGTCTTTCCCAAGGAAATCCCTCATCTTCCCCCTCAAAGAGAAATCAATTTTTCTATAGATCTGGTGCCGGGAGCTACACCCATTTCCCGAGCCCCTTATCGAGTGAGCCCACCAGAACTGATGGAACTAAAGATGCAGCTGCAAGAATTATTGGATAAGGGTTATATTAGACCTAGTGTGTCTCCATGGGGAGCACCTGTTTTATTTGTTAAAAAGAAGGATGGGACTTTTAGGATGTGTATTGACTATCGTCAACTGAACAAGTTAACCATTAAGAATAGATATCCACTTCCTAGAATTGATGATCTTTTTGATCAAGTGAGAGGAGCTTCAGTCTTCTCTAAAATAGACCTCAGAACTAGGTATCACCAGCTCATAATAAAAGAAGAAGACATCAGCAAAACAGCATTTAGAACTAGGTATGGGCACTACGAATTTGTAGTCCTACCTTTTGGGTTGACGAATGCCCCTGCCACCTTTATGTGTCTGATGAACAGTGTGTTGAATAAGTATTTGGATAAATTTGTTCTTGTGTTCATAGATGATATCTTAGTTTATTCTAAAAACGAAGAGGAACACAAGGAACATTTAAGAATAGTGTTGCAAACTTTGAAATAAAATCAGCTATATGCCAAATTCAGTAAATGTGAATTTTATAAAGATAAAATTCAATATTTGGGGCATATCATCTCTGAAAAAGGATTGGCAGTTGATCCTGAAAAGATAAAAGCCATTAAGGAATGGCCAGTCCCCACTGATGTCTCAGCAGTAAGATCATTTATGGGAATGGCAGGCTATTATCGCAGATTTGTGGAGAGATTTTCCGCTATAGCAAATCCCATAACCTCATTACAAAGAAAGGGTGTTAAGTTTGTGTGGACTGAAAAATGCCAAAACAGTTTCGAGCAATTGAAACAGAAACTTATTTCAGCTCCTATATTACAAATTGCTGATCCTGATAAAGAGTTTGTGGTGTGTACAGATGCTTGCAGAGAAGGGCTAGGAGGATTCTTATTGCAAGAAAATTTAGTTATTGCCTATGAGTCTAGGAAATTGAAAACTCATGAACAGAATTATAGCGCATATGATTTGGAATTTGCAGCTGTTATTCATGCTTTAAAAATGTGGAGGCACTATCTGCTGGGGAAGAAGTTCACATTGATGACTGATCATATCAGTCTCAAATATTTTTTCTCCCAAGATGACTTGAATGCAAGACAAGCCAGGTGGCTGTCTTTTCTAAGTGAATTTGATATGGATATAAAGCATATCAAAGGGAAGGAGAATAAAGTTGCTGATGCTTTAAGTAGAAATGCTTGTCAACATTTAAACAGCATTGGGAGTAGTGCTCAGATGAGGATAGAAGACTTGGTGGGAGAAGCAGTAAAACAAGATCCCGACTATGAAGCCCTCTTGGTGAAATTACAGAAAAGGGATAAAACAGATTTCACCAAAAATCCACAAGGGCTGCTCTATTACAAAACAGGTTGTATATTCCAAATGTAGAGTCATTGAAAAGAGAAATACTGGATGAATATCACAAACAGCCCTATGCAAGACATCCAGGGTACCAGAAGATGTTAACAGCCTTGAAAAAGAAGCTGTTCTGGCCGGGAATGAAGAGAGATGTGGCAGAATATCTGAGTAAATGTATGGAGTGTCAACTGGTCAAGGTTGAGCATCAACACCCAGCAGGGCTGTTAAATCCTCTGCCAATTGCAGAATGGAAATGGGACACAATCTCCATGGATTTTATAACAGGATTACCCAAGACTAAATATCAGCATGATTCAGTAATGGTGGTAGTATACACTTTAACCAAGGCTGCTCATTTTATACCAGTAAAATCTACCTTTGGAACAGCTCAGGTAGCAAATGTTTTCCTAAAAGAAGTAGTAAGGCTTCATGGAGTTCCCAAGGTGATTGTCTCAGATCGAGATGCTAAGTTTACAGCAGCATTTTGGAAAGGATTGTTTGCAGGAATGGGTACTAAGCTGAATTTTAGTACTGCCTATCACCCTCAGACAGATGGGCAGACAGAAAGAACAAATCAAATATTAGAGGATATGTTGCGAATGTATGTGATGAATAGACCATCAAAGTGGGAAGAGTATCTGCATCTGGCTGAGTTCGCTTACAATAATAGTTATCAATCCTCTATTAAGATGAGTCCCTTTGAGGCACTTTATGGGAGGAAGTGTCGTACTCCCTTGAGCTGGAGTCAACCAGAGGATAAACTGGTGTTGGGACCAGATGCACTACATGAAATGGAAAGAATTGTCAAACAGATACAGAGAAAGATAAAGACAGCTCAAGACCGACAGAAGAGATATGCTGATAAGAAAAGGGTGCACCGAGAATTCCAAGTGGGGGATCATGTGTATTTGCGCATTAAACCCAAAAAGAGCACACTTTATGCAGGAAGTTGTGCAAAACTGGCTCCTAGATATTGTGGGCCTTTTGAGGTGTTAGAAAGGGTGGGACCAGTGGCTTACAAGCTGGCCTTACCAACTCATGTTAAAGTGCATAATGTATTTCATGTTTCATTATTAAAAAGATATGTGCATGATGCTTCTCACATAGTTTATTGGAATGCTGTACAGGTGGAACCAGAAGGGGAGTTTCTGCCAGAACCGCTTCAAATATTGGAGCGGGAAGAAATTGAATTGAGAAACAGAACAGTGGTCAGAGTAAAGGTGCTGTGGAAGCACTTTACTGCTGAGGAAGCCACCTGGGAAAGGGAAGCTGAAATGATGGAGCAATATCCATTTTTGTTTAAATGAACTCTAGTAGTTGAATAAGAACACCGAGGACGGTGTTTATTTTGAGAGGGGGAATATGTAACACCCCCAATTTGTGTGTTGAATTTTAAAAGTTAGACATTTGAATTCTAAAATCCTAAGGGGGAGTGGACCCCAAGGGATGACTATGGTGTGAATGTATTGGCATATTTTATTTGAGGAAATAAATAAATAAATTGTGCATTTTGACCAAAAAGAGAATTGAGATCACTTGCCAAATCCATGAGGATGGATAAGGCAACAAATCCCCAAAAATATTTCTAGAACTCCTTGAAAGAGATTTATTTAGATTTGAGGAGAATCTAAATTACCCCAATGAAGAGGAGTAGTTGGGAAGAGGTGGAATAAAGCTGGAAAAGTTGAGGAAAAAGCTTAAAACAGCTTTAAAGAATCCCAAAGATGGGAAGCCTAGGCTAAACAGGAAAGAAAGCATCCTGCTATTCTGGACGCAGAATTAGAAACATGCTTTGGGGTATGAGCTTAAATAAGCTGTTCCTAGACAGATCAGGGGTTGATCTGTGCTAGGAGGTGATCTCATCTCGGGGGTGAGTCCTGGGAGACAAAGAGGACTCTAAGGTTGGGAGGTTGGTCAATTTGCAGATTGTGTGGTATGTTCTGAAATTTTTATTGCTATGGTTTATTATAGTATGAATTGGCTACATATCAATTTTTTTATTTATGACAATAGCAAAATTTTGGTGCTACATTTAACAAATCTGTCCTTCAGGATGCACCTTCCATAATCTGTTTGTTGTAGACCAGAAACCTATAGAGTAGAAACTCCAGAATCTCTAAAACCAAGTTGGTCTAGATCTGAAGTTACTTGGCCTCTATAGATGATTAAAATTGTTATAACTCCCATAGACCCCAAACTGATATGATGTGATTATGTGTATTGAAAAGAAACATTATAGTAATACTGAAAATGTAGTGTATGTAGTAGCACAGTCATCAAGCAAGACAGAAAAAAAATTAGAATGGTGATATGAACATTCTACATCTATAGCTTTTATAAATTTCATGTGTGCATATTCTAACCATTATAATAGTACTAACAAGTGAGTAACTATATCCTATCGAAGTTGCTGATATGCAGAACTGAAGAACTTCACCTATAATTCTATCTTGATGCTTAAATTAACCTGCTGGAAAAGTATTACCTCTAATCCTGATAATACATGAAACAACATTTAGAGGGAAGAAAATAACCACATTAAGATATATCCTAGGAATATTTTGGGTTAGAGAAAGAGTATTCGAATTTAAAAAACCCTTATACTACATATGAGTACAAATACTCCAATTATACCCCTACTCTATCAATTAAAAAGGTTACATTCTAAGATTATTACCACATTTATACAAGTATAGAGTTAACATCTATATATATATATATATATATACGGAACCTTGAAATCGAGTAGCATATGCAAAGACTTGCTATTATCTTCAAAAATTCATAAGTACGCACCTTTTAAAACCCATATATCCAAAATAAAAGAAAAAAAACAAAATAAGTCGTGGTCCCTTATTAGTAGTGAACAACCCAAAGTATTCAGTGAACCCATTTATGATATGAACATATTATACATAAATAAATCGATTGTGTAACTTGAGGGGCCGGGGCTGGATAATTGGACGAAACCGTCTCAACACATAAACCGTAAGCATACACAACGAAATTTACGGTAGGTATAATGTTGACTGGAATAGCAGAGCGATAGTTCTCCAATTTAAATTGACGAACATGCAGCTGTAAATAAATGAAATGAATAACCAGAGAAAACGATAGGTTTGTACCATCGGCTATATAGTTCCATACGGGCGTAAAGGAAGAAATAAGAAAGAAATTTAAGAAGTATTACCGGCTCCGAGAGATAAAATGAATACCACTGTTAATACTGGGTTTTTTGTTAAAGATCAGGAAAAACAGTATACAAGACTTCATATACGGTACACAGAATTATTGTTAAGAACGTATCGGTTATACCGCCATACAACAACAATTAAACCACGTAAACTCCCTTTCATCCCAGGTCAAGGAGTCCACTGCGCCTATCCATGGCAATTCAGTGATGAGCCGACTGAAAATAAAAGCTTCGGAACCAAACTCATGGCCGACGATTCTGACGAGGGCGAGTGAGAAAAGCCAGACGTCTTTTAGGAGCACTCTTGGTATGGATCCAGAGTGGAATAGTAAACCCTACTCGGCAGCGTAACTAAATATACGCGCGGGAGATGCACTCTTCTCATTCATTCCAACCGGAGAAACATCATTTGGTTCCAGCCGAACGAGGTGGACAACCGATACCAAGAGAAATCGGCGCCTTTCCTCACAGCCCTTCTAATGAACACCACCACCGAGATATTGACACCATAGAGCGCACGAATAAGTTCATCGATACGCCATCAAGGAGGCGTTCCATGAACTTATCCACGATACGAGCATACTATGAACCGATCAACTGACGAGGAAATATTCGGATGTCTATGCATCCTCATATTAACTAAAGCGGATACCTACAATACGAAAACCGAAGCAACTAATGGACGAGTTTGGTAAGCGACGGTGTAGCACAGGTATGGCAACCCACGGGTCTACACTCGTCCAACAAAGTAGCCTGCAAAGATCCGAGCAGACATTAACCCTACTACAGAAACGATAACTGGTTAACCTGCATACTCACAGGCTGCATGGCTAGGGTTGCAACCGAGTAGAGGCACAGAGTAGAAAAAAAAAAAATAACATCGAGCGAGATTGTAAAATGCGCTAGTGCACAGGACTCATAATCCTACCTCCGGTGACAGACTGAGACACTGTACACCTTCATCGGAAACAAACAGCCATGAGATAACAAAAGAGAAATAAACCCTGCGCAGGAAGGCATAGTGTAACATAGGAAAAGATGGAGCGGCCACGGTATTTCACATTAACCTAATTCACAAACCCTCAACCTCGCTCGTCCGGCATCATAAAGAAAAATCCCGAAGCCGGATGCTATGTACATGTCTCTTCCATCAAAGCGCCCAGGTGTAATCAGTAAGTTCAAAATGACCTGATGTAGTCGGCGCGAAGGTACAGAGGATCCCTGGATCGATTCACCGAGGGAACCGGCACAATTCGCCTTCAGCAGTGTTGGCAAACCTACTCGCACGACGATTCATTCCTTCTGCACAAGAAAAAAAAAAATCTGCTGAGTACAATACATCGATTTCTGCGGCGACTAGACGGCTTACACTTGGTGAAATGAGGAACAGATCCAGTACGAGTGCAGGATCCGGAACCGTAGCTGAGTTACGAATACCTAGGTTCAGGTTGGATTAAACCCGGTTAACTGCAAATTACGGGTTAAGCCACGTATTGTAATTATATGTATAAAAAAAAATAAAAACTATATGCATCTACATTCATATGTGTAAAGGCGACGCGGATCTAATTCAACCGCGAGTTTACAATGAGTGGGACTGCCTTGGCCACGTGGAGGGTTAGGAAAATCACCGGGAGGTAAGCACGTAACAAGTTAGCATGTGCATAATATTCAAATGAATGTACATCCATGCGCGGTTTTACATTTTCCATAAAGATCTGTGGATGCACATTAGGGTTAATATGTATATATATACATCATACACCAGCGTGATTTAAGGCAAAAAGGGGGGGGGCCGACGAATTCTTCTTATGAATATACAACGAGGATATATGTTGATATAATAATCGATTTAAAAAGGAAGTTCAAATAAAATCTGTATCTGGATTGATAGATAGGTGACAGTCATACGAAATAATGATACCGAGAGTAGTATTATATAATTTCAGATATATGGTGTGACATCAATAATGTTACATTCAAAGTGATCGACCATATTCCATAATCCCTTGTAAGAGGAATTCATTTATGTATTAAATATCTTTTAAAGATGGATATTCACATGGGTACTTTAAATATGTGTCCAAATATCTCTTAAGATGGAGAGGTATATAAGTACATAAGGCATAAAATTATGTGTGCAATCGCTTATAAGATATATATATAACTATAAGTGTATTATATATGTGGTTTCGATCTCGTAACAAAAGATGTTCTAGACCACTATATGGGTATGTCAAATGTGGCAATTATGAAAGATGTTAAATAAAGAACATATTTATGTCATGTAAAAATATATATAAGGAGAGTAGATATAAAAATATCCTCAAAGAGGCATAGAAAAAAAAAAAAAAATTTCCTAAAACTGGAGGTGTGACAATTAGAATAGTGAACTTCTAATATCAAACTAGTTTAATGAGGTGGTCAACATGCTTACCGTGACTTTCATTTCATCCAAATTAGTTTCTCATTGGAATATGTATTTTCCAACATTAATTTCTAAGCATAAGATGCGTAATACAACATGAAAGGTATTATCTTTGAGTTTTCATATCCTCTAGTTTTTTGTGACTCTGTCAAACACATGAACCTTCAATGTGTGTCTCAGAAACTTGGATGTTTTTTTTTTTATTCTCTTAGAAAATGAATGGTTCTTTCACTGAAGATGAGCTTTGTGACAACTAGGGTTGGGCAGATTTAATTCAATCATGCTCATCGCTTCAATAAAATTAAATATAATTGTTGTTTCTCATTTTTTCCGTGTTAGATTAATTTTGGGCTTGATTACTTTGATGACCTTATAACTATGCTTACATTGCCTCAAATAATTTATGATGTATTGAAATAAGTGCATATACATATCGTATTAGTGCATTTATTTAAATTTCAAGTCTTGCAGAACTTTGATGCAACCATAAGTGATGTTCTCTTTTGTGATGCCCGGGCTACCACACTCAACCCCACAATCACACTCTCTTGTGCATATAAGACTGCATTTCTGTTCTAGCCCAAACAATTTTAAATCTGGGAAATTTACAATTATGTGGAAGTAACTTTCTTCATTTATCGCTTATAACCCATGATGCATGTAATAGAATTTTCTATTATATTCCCAACCAAATATCAACTAAAGTTTTCCTTCGATTTAATGATAGTCGGTCTTTTCAAAAGTCCTACCATAAGTTTGGAATGGAATAACTCTCGGCCTATAACTCAGGCTTATTATAGTAAACCCAATGGTTACAATAACCATTCCAAAGCCCACATTCTACCTCCTTAAAGCATATAATTATTCACCCGCATATTCACGTAATTTCAAATCTTGTATGAATTAAAATTAATATCAAATATTCATGCACTTGTGCAATTGGCTTTTGGATACAAAACATATAGTTTAACCCAAAACCTTACCAAACCATCTCACCTCTCCACCATTCGATGAATATTTAATTTGGGATATAAAACCATAACCCCAAATAATATTAAATATCAACTATTAACAAAATATGTTTGGGTCCCACAACAGGGCTTACTTCATTAACGCATTTCATATCCGGGCCCACATTTCAATCATGTTCACAAATTAAAGTTTCAACTTAATATAACTCAATGTGCCAACTCATAATACATCTGGCCTAGAGCATGTTGTTTAAGCTTTGGTTTGTAATTCAAATATCAACGTCAAATTTGATTCAGGCCCACAACAAATTACCTCGTTAACTTTCATACATTGCTTAGTATGACCACCGTATATTTTCCAATGTTGACCATTGGACGGATATTGTGCAATAAACCTGCAAAGGCTTTGGATTTCAAAAATTACGTGACATAAATGGTTTTCAAATACCACCTATCGCCACACGTCATACAAGGACTGATATCGCATTTTTTTCTGAATACCACTTATCGGTCTTGAGGCTATGGGAAACCCATTCACTATTTTCTGAATTCGCCTTTTCTTCTTGCTCCCACCATTTGACTTCCTTCGATTTTGACTTCACCATTATTTTCCATTAACCAATGCTCCAACATATCTCGGTCCCATATTCCACTCAATAATAGTTAACACAGATTATGTCAATAAAAAATGAATTCCGAAGAGATCAAAATCCTCTACCTACAGAGTTTAATTGAAACCGCATAAATCAACTAAAGTTTCAAAGAACAAATTCGATCTTCACACAGATATTAACAAATTAGATCCCTTAATAGCATAATGACTCAGGAACCAAAATTAATCCAACCCTCCTTCAACGGAGACTACAGGAATTCGATTCACTTCAGATTTAATCCAATATATCATATATAAATCCAGACATACAATTAAATGCTTGTTGGAATCGATCCTTTCATTGATCGATTCACTCAATTTGCAAATCAAATTGAAACACACGCAGCCTCAAGAAAGAATCAAAAGGAACTTGAATTTCTCTATACAATTAAATTCAATTAATTACCAAGGATTACTTCCTCATGTGAAGAGTATTCACCATCACATATAGAATCTCTTTCTCTGGCTTGATTTTCAAATCAGTGGCCATTTTCACAGCTTCCCATAGGCCTACAACAAAACCTACTGTCCAAAATCCTAATCTGTCTCTACCTAGATCCGATCCCTGGTGTTTACATTTATACAAAATATTAATGAATAGATTTAGCTCCCACACAACTTGACAGAACTCTTGGAATTCTCCAAAGCCCTAAACTTAGAATCAATTCCTAAAATTACTAAAACTGATACTAAATTTACTCATAACCCTCGGTTGTCTCTTCACATCCCTAACTAATTAACTCCCTCTCATGTTCTCCCATGATTTGGGAATATTTACAATTCCTCACCAATTTATTCAAATTGCTAATAATTACATGAGAATTTAAAAACATAAGACCCCCCTATGTCTTATAAAAATAAAAAGTATTTCTTGAGCCTAATGCCCCTGCATCAGACTCCCAAGGTTCAAATTGTTCATGATCTCTTGATCATGTGCCTTCAGTCCTTGTTTTCTTCGATCTGATACTTTGTTTTGCTGCTGTCCAACAGCTGCATTACTCTCCAATTGCACTCCTCCAAGCCTCCATATCCTGTTCTGCATCTTGCCTTGAGCTGTGATTTCACAATCCCTTCTTGTCTTTCCTTCGCTAAAATCCTTCTGCTCTCTTGCTAGTGTTTGCTGCTTCTGAGACACCTTCATCGTCATTCTTCTGATGTTTTCAATTTATTTGTCCAGCTTATCTCTTCTTTCGAAATTTCTCTACCCACTGCTACTGCTTCCAATCTCTATTGCTGCCAATAATGCCGTTGTTACTACCTCCAACAATTTTGTTGTTGCCCTTGTGGCTATCTCCTATATTGTTGCTGTAACTGTTTTTACTTCTGCAAATGTCACCCCACATGTTGCTACCTCTGTTGCTGCCTCCCAAACTTCTTGAATGTCTCTTAAGATATCTCCCTCTGCAACATTCTTTTGCTCATCACCTAAAAATTTACTTTTAAAAAGAAAATTATCCTTCAATTCTCTAACCGTAGTAACATACTCATTCATTTCTCCTTGTGTAATAGTAAGCATGATTAATTTCTGCAAACTAGTATCTACTCCTATTCTTTTCACAGCTTCAAGCATTTTCACTCTAGTGTTTGCAATTTCATTCTCTTGTTTAATTGATTCCAGAAAACATTTCAGCCATTCATTTTTTACTTGTCTCACTTCATCAGTATGCTACAATTTAAATTCAACATCTTCTTCTTCTTCCTTAATAATATTCAGTAATTTTCCATCATCATCTTGATTGATTTTTGCAATCAAATCAAGTTCTTCAACCATTGTATCCTCATCCTCTATTAGAGTAGAATTATGCTTCTTCATCACTGTGTTAGTTTTAAATATCTATCCTCCAGTCTTCTCTTGGCTATTCAGACAAGCCAACTCCTCCTTGTCACCAATAGTAACAAGTTCCTGCATGACTGTTTCACCTTCCTTCAAGACAATCCCAAGAGATGGACTGTCTCCTGAAATACCTGTAAGCACAATCAAATTGTCAGTTTCAAAATCACAAGACCCAATGGTCTCAATTGATGATCCAGTCACCAATTCTTCTCTCTACAGTTCCAAGTATTCTTTAGGACTCAGAAAATCTTCACTATCTTTCTCCTCAGCTTCTGGAGTTATCTCCACTATTCCAATCACCATGTTAAAATGAAGATCCTTCCCTATGTTTTCAGCTAACATAGTTCCCTTCTTATTAACTTTCCTAGCAATTTCCATTTATTGTTCTTCTTTGCCTACATAGTTAACACATGAACCTTCAGCACTAAAATTACAAGGTCTTAATACCTCTTCCTTCTCTGACAACACATTAGTATGTTTCCCTGAGTTTCCTCCCATTTCCTTTATCAGCACATTAGTATTTTGATTCACATCCTCCATGAGACTGTCAGCTAGTATCTCCTTCTTTCCATCATCTGCTTCATGAACATTATCCATGAAGACCTTCCTGTTCTACTTCCCCAACAAATTATCTTTTGCATAGGTCCTTTGTTTCTCCAATTCTCTTCTTTGAAAATCCAAACTTCTATACCATTAAACAACTTCAATTGGAGTAGATTTTGAGAGCCTCACACAAAATTTTATACCTTCAGTTGTTCTTGACTGTTCATTAGATGGTCCTTAACCTCTTGCCTCAATATTCTCATTAGAATCCCTTTTCTTCAATTTCTCCTAAGATCTTGCTATCTCAGCATTGATCTGAACAAACTTCAGATTCAATTTTCCCCCCTCAATAAACTTTAAAGCTTGTTCATCTCCTTGTAATGTACCTGCAAACATACACAACCCTTTAGTTTTAAAACCACAAGACTTTTCAGTCTTAGTTGCTTTCTCAAGCACTTCCCTTTGAATAGATCTACATGTGGAATCTTCAAATTCCATCCTTGACTCAAGAACTCTGAGTTCCTCTTCCTCTGTAGAACCTGTAATCTCCTCACAGTTGTCAGGTTCAAAAATATAAGGCTCTACATCATCCAGCTGATCTGGAATCTCTTCAGCAAGACAAACTTCATGTTTCCTTATGTATTCGTCATGGTTCGTAAGATCCTTCATAGATATGTGTTCTTCACATGTACTCTATTTTTCTTCACAAACAGAAATTTCTTTTCTTAACTCAGCTGCTCTGAGTTCTTCTTTCAATAAGGCAATCTCCTTTTGCCTCAACCTCAACTGTAATGGTTGCCATTTTACTCTCTTCTTCATGAGCCAACCAACTCTCTGGCTTACCTCTATAATCATCTATAGTTTATTAAATGGTTCTTTGATCTCAACTATCTCTTTCCAATATTCTGCATCAGTCAAATGCTGCCTTATGCCATTTTCCTTGGCATCTTCTTTTTCCTTTCTATTTTGGCCTCTCTCAGAACCTATGCAATCTCTTCTATGAATATCAATAGTAATCCTTTTCTCCATGAGTTCTTCACCCACAAGCTGCACTAAGCCTTTGCAACAACAAACTCTCCTACTGCCACTTACCTCACCAATCCTTTCCTCCGGATCTGGTCTTTTGGCAAGTGCTAGTTCTCCTTCTACTTGAACCTTCTAAGCACTCTCTTTTGCTCTCTCTAGGCTTCACTCTGCAACTTTTCAAGAAAAAATCTTTTCTTCTTTCATCCAACCTTTGCTGGGAATTCTCCAGGCTCTGCCACACTTTCTTCTTCACTTTAGAATCCTCTCCTGGACTCTTTCATCACTGCTCGCAAAGTTGTGATCTACTTTTGCTGAGATTTCTTTAATTGCCTGCAATCTGAATTCTGCAAACAATTCTTCAAACCAGCGTTAAATAATTCTCATCACTCACCTTCCAATATCCCTGTGTGATCTTGCTTCTCCTCTCACCTACACTGCATCTCTGTATGCTGCAATATTTATCAGTTTCAAAAATCTGATCTTTCTATCATACATGAAATTAAAAAAAACTTGAACTTTCAGAAAGAGCTATTCCTGCTCTGATATCACTTGATGCCCAGGCTACCACAGTCCACCACATAATCACACTCTCTTGTGCATATAAGACTACATTTCCGTTCTAGCCCAAATAATTTTAAATCTGGGCAATTTACAATTATGTCAGTATTTTCGAAAGTCCTACCATAAGTTTGGAATAGAATAACTCTCAGCCTATAACTATGGCTTATTACATTAAACCCAATGGTTATAATAACCATTCCAAAGCCCACATTCTACCTCCTTCAAGAATATAATTATTCACCCACATATTCACGTAATTTCAAGGCTTGTATGAATTAAAATTCATATCAAATATTTGTGCACCTGTGCAATTGGATTTTGGATACAAAACATATAGTTTAACCCAAAACCTTACCAACCCATCTCACCTCTCCACCATTTGGAGAATATTTAATTTGGGATATAAAACCATAGCCCCAAATAATATTAAATCTCAACTATTAACACAATATGTTCAAGTCCCACAATAGGGCTTACTTCATTAACGCATTTCATATCCAAGCCCACATTTCAATCATGTTCACAAATTAAAGTTCGACCTTAATATAACTCAATGTGCCCACCCATAATACGTCTAGCCCACAACATGTCATTTAAGATTTGGTTTGTAATTCAAATATCAATGTCAAATTTTATTCAGGCCCATAGCAACTTACCTCGTTAACTTTCATACATCGCTCAGTATGACCACCATAGATTTTCCAGCGCTGACCATCGGACGAATATCACGCAATAAACTTGCACAGGCTTTGGATTTCAAAAATTACGTGACATAAACGGTTTTAAAAATACCACCTATCACCATGCGTCAGACAAGGACTGATATCACATTTTTTTCTGGATACCACTTACTGGTCTTGAGGCTACACGAAACTCATTCACTTTTTTCTGAATTCGCCTTTGTTGCTTGCTCCCACCATTTGACTTCATTCGATTTCAACTTCACCATGCTTTGCCATGAAACCAACGCTCCAACATATCTCAGTGCCATATTCCACTCAACAATACTTAACACAGATTATGTCAATAATAAATGAATTTCGAAGATATTAGAATCCTCTACCTAGAGAGTTTAATCGAAACCGCATAAATCAATTAAATTTTCAACGAACGAATTGGATCTTCACATAGAGATTGAAAAATTAGATCCCTCAATAGCATAATGACTCAAGAACCAAAAGGAATCAAACCCTCCTTCAACGGAGACTACAGGAAATTGATTCGCTTCAGATTTCATCCAATATATCATATATAAATCTAGACAAACAATTAAATGCTTGTTGAAATCAATCCTTCTAGTGATCGATTCACTCAATTTGAAAATCAAATTGAAACACTCACAACCTCAAGCAAGAATCAAAAGGAACCTGAATTTATCTGTACAATTAAATTCAATTAATTATCAAGACTTACTTCCTCATTTGAAGAGTATTCACCATCACATATAGAATCTCTATCTCTAGCCTGATTTTCAAATTAGTGGCCCTTTTCACAGCTACCCGTAGGCTTACAACAAGCCCTACTGTCCAAAATCCTACTCTGTCTCTACCTAGATCTGTTGCCTGGTGTTTACATTTATACAAAAGATTAATGAATCGATTAAGCTCCCATACAGCTTGACAAAACTCTTGGAATTATCCAAAGTCCTAAACTTAGACTCAATTCCTAAAATTATTGAAACTGATCCTAAATTTACTCGTAACCCTCGATTGCCTCTTCACATCCCTAACTAATTAACTCCCTCTCATGTTCTCCCATGATTTGGGAATATTTACAATTCGTGACCAATTAATTCAAATTGCTAATAATTACATGAGAATTTAAAAACATAATACCCTCCTATGCCTTATAAAAATACAAGGTATTTCTTGAGCCTAATTCCCCTACATCATTTTGACAAATCGCTGGAAGGTTGTAGACTTCACACAACCTTAGCTGGAATCAAGCCTAGATGGTGTGGTTCTTTTAAGAGATAAAATACAATGGATAGGAATTTATACATCAATCTACAATGGAGATGAGGTGTATCACTGATGCATTTTTCTTATGAATTGGTTTATGAATTGTGGACCATAGGAGTAACCAAGACTTTCAAGAGAATCCAAAGTAGCAAGCTTGTAATGGTCTCTGATACATCCTGTAAACTTAAACTTGATATCTTTTGTAAGATTGAGCACTTTATATAACTAATATTGTATTGAAAATATTATATAGAAATGAATTTATTTATGAATTGTGGACCATAGGAGTAACCAAGAGTTTCAAAGGAATAGAAAGTAACAAGCTTGTAATTGTCTCTGATACCTATTGTAAACTTAAACTTTATACCTTGTGTAAGATTGAGCACTTGATATAACTAATATTGGATTGAAAATATTATATAACACTTGTCAGGAAACCATAAATTTTTGCATATTATGTAATAATTTATGCTACAATAATAAAAGCTGGAAATTCTAGGTTTTCAATATTTTCTCTGTGTTAATTGTGTTATCTTTTGTATTGGATGAAGCTCATTATTATTGAATTAATGCAATAATTGTGTCTCCTAAACTGTTAAAATCTAGTTATTCTGATTAACTCACTTGAGAACAAGGACAGTCACCACATGTAAATTTACTTGGGAGATTCACTTCACTTCAAAGTAGGGGATTTTCATAACTCTCGTTATTACATTTACCAGTCATATTTTGTACTAGGAAAATGTCACTATGTGCAATATTAGCTCCATAGGATGATATATGTTATTATATTTTTTATTTAGGCTTTGTACTATAACTCCAAGTGTTGAAATTTTGGTCATTAACATGGCTCCAGTTACTTAGCTGTGACACTGTGAACAATGCTATTAGATTTTTTATTTATGCTTTGTACTATAACTTTGTCACTATTATTGAAATTTTTGTCATTAGCATGATTTCTCTTACTCAAATTTCACACTCTAGCTTGTCCTAAATTCAAGTCATAATTTCCAGCATTTTGTTCAACATGCTGATTTGTTACATGGACCATCTCAACATGAGAGATTTCCATGGAATGCTTGATATTTTCCGATTCTGTGAGATTTTCACAATTTTTCCATGCCATATTTTTATCTTCTTTGGAAAGTGTTTCATCTTCATTCTCCTAGAGAAGAGTCTCCTGAAAATTGTCAATCCAAATTGAGTAACGGTGTTCAAGTAATCTCTTCATAAAAGGAGAATATGTTGGTGAAGCATAATATTAGAACTAACCAAAGCTTCAGCCCTATTCTCTATTTGGGTGAGTCACTCTTTCAATTCATCACAATTATTAGCAAAATTGTCATTATATTCAAGGTTTAATAGAATTTAAACTTCCTCTTAGTCATGAACCTATGAACTTGTTTCTTACCACCAACTCTTGGTGCAAGACCCTCCTTTGCTGCATGTTGCTTATAGATTTTTTCCTCCATTGTTCCTTGCCAAACCAAGTGATAGGCCTAAACATGTTTTGTCTATCCAAAGATCCACACATGAAAAGAATCCTGAAATATCATGTGTTGGATTACAGGAACCATCAAAAATTATCACATGATTGAGTGTTGGAGTATTTTTAGCCAATGACCAAGTGGTAGTTGATATTAAAACACAATGGAGCTTTTAGTATTTATGTTTATTATTTTTTATATAAATAGAAAATGAAAGATCCAATTTTAAAAGTTTCTATTTTTTATAAATAAAAAATCCACAAAAATCATTATTCGTAATATTTATGTTTATTAATTTTTATATAAATAATCATTATGAGTAGATTTTTATTTAAAAATATATATATTCAATAGTAAAAAACTTATCAAATATTTAATGGAGCAAGTTTTAGATTTGAAATATTAAAAATATATTACTAATACTCTTAAGTATAGTTAAAATTATTATGATTTATTTTGTACTTATTTTTATACAATAGATAAGAATACAAAAAATTAGGAGCAATACATATAATATGTAGAAATATTATAATCTAGAATATGGATCCTAGTTGGGATTGTTAACGTCCACAAATATTCTCTGACACTGGAAAATCCAAAATCCTCTTCAATAATTGGTAGCCACAGGAGGTTGAAAATAATATTTAAAATTGAAATTCTTATTAAATGAAAAATGTTTCTTAGAAAAAAAAGTTTAATGATAAGAGATTTAAAAAATAATGGTTTTTATGTTTCTCTAGTTTATAATCAATAATAATAACTAGCACAGTAATATAAATTAAAATGTTGGTAAATGCCAATAAACATCAAAAAATTACATTTTGATACATCTCATATTACCAAGATTAAAAAATCATAAAAACTCATTGAGGAACTTATAATTTTTTTAAAATAATAATAATAATTATTAATTTAAAAATTAATGTATGAATTAGAAATATAAACATTTAATAAAGCATATAACCATAGAGATTAGACCCCATTATACCATTTATATTTTTAACTTGTAAATAGACTCTTGCTAATACCATGTGTCTACAAAAGAATAATTCACGTTGATATATCACATTCATGGGACAATTTTTTAAAATTAGTCAATTTACTTAAAAGTAGAGATATGACATAACTACTTTAAATATAAATCTAAATCTTTGATTGATTTGTGACCTATACTAAGAATATTATAGAAAATTCTACAAATATTAAATCCTTACCATCTATTTGATAATTATTAATAATCAAATTAAATTCGAGAAACGTATTCTAAACTAGAGATTTGTAATTAAAAAAAAAATGATTTCAAAGATAATGAATTTTATGTATATTTTAAATTAAGATAATTAATTATGAAGAAATTAACTAGAGATGAAATGAACTCTTCTAAACCCTTCTAATTAAAAAAAAAAAACAAACTATAATAGATGGTTTGTATCTAACATATATCTCCATCCGCTGCAACAACCCTTTTCTACAACAAAATGTGATGAAATTAAACCAAACCAAAATTTACATTTTTTTTTCTAAGTTAGACTACATCTATTATATTATACAGATCAAAATATTACATATCTCTTCCTCTAGACTTGGCAAATCAATTCAAGAGGAAAGTATCAACATTTTAAACCAGAAAATGGACTACCCCAGGTGGGGAAACTAGTTCACCAGTAGCACAAAATAGACGCTGCTCAGAATGGGAAACCAACATACACAGTAGCGAAATTTAAACTTAAGTTTGAGAGAAGAGCCTTCCAAAGCATGTTTAGACTAGAGAACGCTACAAAAAAACTAGAAAGAGAGAAGTGCACCCTACAATTGAAACTAGTGTGGACCATCATCCTTCTTGCTGGAGTTGGGTTATTCCTCCTCGATCCTCCAAGCATAGAATGAGTCTTCATCCTCCTTTCATAGTGTGGGCTATTGACCTGAGGATGTGGCGATCCTGGTGTGTTTGGATAATTTGAGGTGGTCGTGAGCTGATTGTTTTCCTCATTCTTATCTCCTTCATCGTTGTTTGAGCTTCTACCATCGTTGGAACACAAATTACTACTGGTGGAGTGGCTACTACTGGAGGCACTCTACACATGGAGAGCCTTCATCTTGCAAGGGATAAAGTTTGGCTCAGGCAAGATGGTCGACTTGCGCGGTTGCTCTTTGGGCCGAATGCTTGAGGAGGCTGGAGGGGAGACAGGTAGCTGCAAGGATAATTAGGCTGAAATATTAACAAGGTCAAGTCTTCTCGCCTCCTCCCAGCCCATCGAAAGATTCAGTTCCCTTCCCATGGTGTGTGATAGAGGTGGTCTGGAGGGGAGGCCGCAGCCTCCATCTCTTCTACATTTCATACGGTGACACCATTACATGACACGCAAAGGAAATAAAGTGCAGGACAGGGAGGGAGCGCTCCGAAGCAGAGGAGAGGAGATACCGCCACCTGAGAATCTCCTGGGAAGGCTAAGACAGGGTTGAGAAGGGCCATGAACTAGCGGTCGAAAGGAGGAATAGGAGGCATGACTACATAATAGAAGGGAGAGCTGAGTGGAGGCCAAATGAGTGTGGGTAGCAGGCTTAATAGCCATGGTGATAGAATTGAGAGCTCCTAATGCTCTGCAGCAGGAGGAACTCATAATGAAGGTGGTGAATTTTGAATTTAAGACAGGATTGCTTGAGCATTTAACGTTGAGCGGGTGACCATGTGTGGGTGTGTGGGATGGACAGTTCTCCCGCCACATGGCACCTAGGTGGCCCCTCTGATCACAGCAAAGCACCCGCATATGGGTAACCAACATTTATATATTGTTGTTTCATTAACAAAACAATTAATTTAACCTCACCTTCAACAAAAAATACACAGAGCATGAATAATAACTATACGCCTTTAACATAACATGAAAGAAAGAGGATCAACATATTTAAAAGAGCTGACTTTAAACTCATAGCAAGGCACAATCTCTTGTTCCATTGCAATTGCTCCATTGCTAGAACTTTAATCAATTATCACAACAGTACCAGCTTCCTAATAGTTAAAATAACAAAAAAAAAGAACCACATATAGCCACTGAATTAGTTTCAAGTACCACATCACAGTCGTTTGTATTTAAATCAACTATAACTATACTCCTTTAACATAGCACAGAAGAAAGGTGATCCAGATATTTAGTAGAGAAGAATTTTATCTGACGACAGTGAGGGGTCTTTTGCTCCATTACTAGATCTTTAATCATTATCACAATAGTACCATATTCGAAATCGTTAAAATAGGGGGCAAAAGCAACTCATATAGCCAATGAATTAGTTTCAAATACCACACCACTGTAGTTTATATTTAAAACCAATCATATTTAAGATGAGTAAATTTATCCAATCATTAGCATTGAACTAGTTTCTTTATCAACATTTATGAGAAAATTAAATATTTATTTATATAAATTACTAATATATTTTTATATTTTCTTAAACATCGAATAATTACCTATATGGTAATATATTTGTGTATATTTATTCATTCTCCCTTTCTATAATTGATTATGATTATATAGGCTCTCTATATAAATATAGAAAACAATTAAAAAATTAAGCATCTAATTTTAAAAAGACTCGAATGCTTATTAAAAAATCATACTAAAATTACCCAGTGTAGTTCTATTGTTATTTTTCAGGAAGAATTAGTTAAGCAATTATGGATAGTTTACAATCTGAAATTATTATTATTATTAATTATAAAAATAATTAATGTATGAGTTAAACATATACACATTTAAAAACAACATGTAACAATATTCTTAATCATAGGGATTAGCCTCCATTTTATCATTTATATTTTTTACTTGTAAATAGGCTCTTACTAATAACACACGCCCATAAAACCATAATTCATGTTCATATGACAATTTTTTTTAATTTATCAATTTATTTGAAAACACAAAGATGACATAACCACTTTTGAGATAAATCTAAACTTTTGATAAGTGACTCTACTACTAAAAATATTGTAAAAAATTCCATGAATATTAGATCCCTACCATCCTTATAATCATTATTGATAATAAAATAAAAATATAAAATAATAATTATTTCAGGGAATAATGTATTTCAATTATCTTTTAAGTTAAAATAATTAATTGTGAGGAAATTAATTAAAAACAAAATGTACTCTTATAAAAAAAGTTTTTTGAAATGAAATAACTAAATAGAAGGAAGAAGGTCTGAAAATGATGGACAAGGAAGACTTGTGAATTATAATCTTTAAATAAAAGAGGTGAGAGATAGTTGACAAATCTTGAAAAGTAGTTTTGTGGAGCTTTATGAATTATAATCTTTAAATAAAAGAGGTGAGAGAAAGTTGACAAATCTTGAAAAGAAATTTTTTGGAGCTTTGAGAGTGTAATGTTATATATTGAAGCTCAATAATATCTCTTTAGTTAATTTTATTTTCGATACTTTCTTTTCCATAAATACATAACCCTAAATCTTTAATCACAGGAGTACAAAATAGGAATGATAAGATCGGGAGTTTAGTAGAGCTAGATTTTTAATCAATTGTCACATGAGTACGAGTGCATACACTTCAAAAATAGTTAAACCAGTGAACATGAGTACCAGTGCATACACTTCAAAAATAGTTAAACCAGTGGAAATTCATAGATGAAGGTGCATACATTTCAAAAAATAGTTAAACCAGTGAAAATTCATAGATGAAAATGCAAAAACAGAAATATAAGGAAACAAAAACCATAATCTGTAGAAGAAGAAAGGAAAATTAAAAACTGCAATTAGTTGCAACTTGAAAAAACCAAAGCAGTCTTTGCAATTCATCATCAGAAATTTGGTAGAACGAAAGTTTTGGCACCACTGTTACCCTAATCCATCTACATGTTGGCAATGAAATTAAGGTAGCTCTGTTTAAATAGACATACATCCATCGGATGAATTTAAAAATATTTTGAACGGTTAGCGCAAACCTTGAGTTCGATCAGAAATATTTTGTAAGAATTCATCCAATGCAATTACAACGCTTAGTTTGTGCTTTTTTTATCACGTTAAAAGTTGTGAGCTGGTGCTTTTTAAATGACGGTAAAAGAAAATTTATCCTATTTTTGTGCTTTGTTATGAGGTTAAAAGAAAATTTATCTTAATTTTGTTCTTTAAGGAGGTTAAAAGAAAATTTATTGTTTCTGGGTTAAAAGAAAATTTATCGTAATTTTCTGTTTTTTAATGAGGTTATTTCTTTTTTTTTTTAATCGTAACATTCTGCATCTTTCTTTTTTACGACGGTTAACTTTTGTTTATCACATTTTCATTTGCATCTGATTCGAATTTCGCTGAGATTCTCTGCGTTCTAGTTCACTGCCAAGATAATCCCCGCCATTTAATTATTCCAATTTAACTAGTTCATCGTTGAATTGGATACTTGACTTTTCAACTTTCTTTGTTTTTTTTTGGGTTGATTTGTAAGTGCAGATAATTGAAATTTAAATAGAAATTAAAAAATGTTATATTTAATATTATTAAATATTAAAATTATTATTTCATCCCATCGCTCCAATTAAACTAATGTCTATATATTATTATTAATATTATTGTCATTATTAAATATTAAAACAATGAAATTGTATAGTTGTTAAATTAATATGTTGTTTGCATATAAACAACACATTGCATCATATGTTGTAATGAGAATTCCTTAAGGTAGGATCCTAAAAAATAGTAGCATACAAGACTGAATTCAAAATTCTATACAATTTTTTTCTTATTTACGAGTGGTTGTGTGAGAAATTTTTTGTTCATTTCAGTATACATGGATTATTTTAAATTTGAATGGATAATCTCAATATAAATTTTGTGAAAACTTATAATGGTTGAATAATGATATTTCTATTAATTGTTTACAAGAAGAAAATCAAAAGCTTGCCCCATCTTTAAAAATCAACCTAAATTACATTAATATGTATAATAATAACAACAACATCTAAACCATCCATACTATAATTCGATGGATAAATTGATATTTGATGTAAAAACTGACTTCAACAAAGTATTAAATACAACTTAAGATGATTTGATTTCCCGGTAAATGGAGATACTCAACATAACCCTAGGTTTGAATTTTTGACTGTTAATAATGTTGGTTGTCCAAATTAAAATGATTTCAAATAAGCCCATGTAAATATAAATATAATTTAGAAATGAGAATAGTGAACTTCTAATATCAAACTAGTTTAATGAGGTGGTCAACATGCTTATAGTGACTTTCATTTCATCCAACTTAGTTTCTCATTGGAATATGTATTTTCCAACATTAATTTCTAAGCATAAGATGCATAATACAATGTGAAAGGAATTATCTTTGAGTTTTCATATCCTCTAGTTTTCTGTGTCTATCTCAAACACATGAACCTTCAATGGGTGTTTCAGAAAATTGTATTTTTTTTTTTTTTTGTCTCAGAAAATGAATGATGATTTCATGGAAGATGGGGTTTGTGACAACTAGGGTTGGGCATATTTAATTCGGACAAGCTTATCACTTCAATAAAATGAAATATAATTGTTCTTTCTCATTGTTTCCGTGTTCGATTAATTTTGGCTATATGATAAATTCACGTCAAGCTTTCTTTTACCAATGGGTTTTTTTGTGGTGGTATTTCTTATAATACAGTCTATTTCATGGCTTGATTACTTTGATGACCTTATAGCTACACTTACATTGCCTCAAATAATTTATGATGTATTGAAATAAGCATATACATACCATATTAGTGCATATATTCAAATTTGAAGTCTTGCAAAACTTTGATGCAACCATAAGAGATGTTTCTCTTTTGAAAAATCACTGGAAGATTGTAGACTTCACACAAACTTAGCTAGAATCAATCTTAGATGGTGCGGTTCTTTTAAGATATAAAATCCAATGGATAGGAATTTGAACATGAATTTACATTGGAGATGAGGTGTATCACTGTTGCATTTTTCTTATGAATTGATTTATGAATTGTGAACCATAGGATTAACCAAGAGTTTTAATGGAATCCAAAGTAGCAAGCTTGAAATGGTCTCTGATACCCGCTGTAAACTTAAGATTGATATCTTGTGTAAGATTGCCCACTTTATATAACTAATATTTCATTGAAAATATTATATAGAAATGAATTTATTTATGAATTGTGGACCATAGGAGTAACCAAGTGTTTCAAAGGAATCGAAAGTAGAAAGCTTGTAATGGTCTCTGATACTTGTTGTAAACTTAAACTTTAGATCTTGTATAAGATTGAGCACTGGATATAACTAATATTTCATTGAAAATATTGTATAACATTTTTCAGGAAACCATAAATTTTGGCATATATTATGTAATAATTTATGCTTCAAGAATAAAAGCTAGAAATTTTAGGTTTTCAATATTTTCTTTCTATTAATTGTGTTATCTTTTTTTTTCCATGAAGCTCATTATTATTGAATTAAGGTAGTAAGTGTGTCTCCTGAACCATGAAACGATTAAATCACTTAAGAACAAGGATAGTCACCACACGTAAATTTACTTGGGATATTCACTTCACTTCAAGGTAGGGAATTTTCATAACTCTCGTTATTACATTTACCAGTCATATTTTGTACTAGGACAATGTCACTATGTGAAATCTTAGCTCCATAGCATGATATATGTTATTATATCTTTTATTTAGGCTTTGTACTATAACTCTGTCACTAGTGTTGAAATTTTTGTCATTAACACGGCTTAACGCTGTGAAAAATGTTATTAGATTTTTTATTTATTCTTTGTACTATAATTTTGTCACCATTATTGAAATTTTGGTCATTTGCATGATTTCTCTTACTCAAATTTCACACTATGGCTTGTCCTAAATTCAAGTCATAATTTTCAGCATTTTGTTCAACATGTTGATTTGTTACTTGGAACATCTCAACATGAGAGATTTGCATGGACCGCTTGAGATTTTCCGATTCCGTGAGATTTTCACAATTTTTCCATGTGATATTTTTCTCTTCTTTGGAAAGTATTTTATCTTCATTATCCTCGAGAAGAATCTCCTGAAAATTGGCAATCCAACTTGAGTAATGGTGTTCAACTAATCTCTTCATAAAAGGGGAATATGTTGGTGAAGAATAACATTAGAACTAACTGGAGCTTCAACCCTATTCTCTAGTTGGGTGAGTCACTCTTTAAATTCAACACAATTATTGGCAACATTGTCATTATCTTCAAGGTTTAATAGAATTGAAACTTCCTCTTAGTCAAGAACCTATGAATTTTTTTCTTACCACCAACTCTTGGTGAAAGACCCACCTTAGCTACATGTTGCTTATAGATTTTTTCCTCCATTGTTCCTTTCCAAACCAAGTGATAGGCCTAAACATGTTGTGTGTATCTAGAAATCGACACATGAAAATAATCCTGAAAGATAATGTGTTGGATTATAGGAACCATCAACAATTATCAGATGATTGAGTGTTGGAATATTTTTACCTAATGATCAAGTGCTAGTTGATATTAAAACACACCGAAGCTTTTAGTATTTATGTTTATTATTTTTTATATAAATAGAAAATTAAGGATCCAATTTTAAAATTTTTTAGTGTTTATAAAAAAAATCCACAAACATTATTATTTGTAATATTTATGTCTATTAATTTTTATATAAATAATGGTTATGAGTTTATTTTTATTTAAAAATATATATATTCAATAATAAAAAATTTATCAAATATTTAATGGAACAAGTTTAGACTTGAAATATTAAATATATATTATTAATACTCTTAAGTTTAGTTAAAATAATTATGATTTATTTTGTACTTATTTTTATACGATAGATAAGAATAAAAAATTTAGGAGAAATACATATAATATGTAAAAATATAATAATCTAGAAGATGGATCGTAGTTGGGATTCTAAACCTCCACAAATCTTCTCTCACTCTGGAAAATCCAAAATCCTCTTCAATAATTGATAACCACAGGAGGTTGAAAATAATATATAAAATTGAAATTCTTAGTAAATGAAAAATGTTTCTTAGAAAAAGAAGTTTAATGATAAGGGATTTAAAAGATAATGGTTTTTAAGTTTCTCTAATTTATAGTCAATAATAATAACTACCACATTAATACAAATTAAAATGTTGGTAAATGCCAATAAACATCAAAAAATTACATCATGATACATCTCACATTACCAAGATTAAAAAACCATAAAAACTCATTAATCAAATTATAATTTTTTTATAAATAATAATTATAATTATTAATTAAAAAATTAATGTATGAGTTAGACATATACACATTTAATAAAGCATATAACCATATAGATTAGCCCCCATTATACTATTTATATTTTAACTGGTAAATAGACTATTGCTGATACCATGTGTCTACAGAACAATAATTCACGTTGATATGACACATTCATGGGACAATTTTTTAAAATTACTCAATTTACTTAAAAGTAGAGATATGACATAACTACTTTCAAGATAAATCTATATCTTTGATTTGTAATTTATACTAAGAATATTATAGAAAATTCTACAAAGATTAAATCCTTACCATCTATTTCATAATTATTAATAATCAAATTAAATTCCAAAAGACATATTCTAAAATAAAGATCTGTAATTAAAAAAAATCATTTCAAAGATAATGAATTTTATGTATCTTTTAAATTAAGATAATTAATTATAAAGAAATTAATTAGAATTAATTAGAAATGAAATGCACTTTTATAAAAGAGATTTTTGAATTAAAATAACCAAGTAAAAGGAAGTCGGAAAAAAATCACTTTTAAGGGAATTTTTTTGAATTAAAAACCTCAAGTCAAGACAAGGAAGTGAGAGAAAGCTAACAAATCTTGAAAAAAAAAATTATTGAGCATTCAAAATATATAGTTATATACGAAGTCAAATACTAACTTCACTTTAGTATTACTAAAATTTATACTAACTTCATGTCCACAAATTTTTTACTACCTATTTATCTTACAAAGTTATTACTATCTATTTATCTCACAGTTTCATTTTTGAGCTTTTCATTTACTTAAATACACAACTCTAGATTTTAATTTAAATCATGAAAATACTCCATGAAGTTCTCTGCAGTTGATTCCTTTTCATTACTACATATTTATCTCTTTTATTTTATGAGATTTTCATTTCCTTAAATACACAACCCTAGATTTTATGTAAATCCTGAAAATACACTCTGCAGTTGATCCCATTTCGTTGATAACAATATAAAAAATAAAAACTAGTATATTAGCTGGCTCATTCTTTTAATAACAAGGAAAAACTTTTCTTTTAATAACAAGGAAATAATTTAAAGCAAATAAATATGATAATGTTGGAAAGCTTATTATTTATTAAAATACACAAAATAAATATTGTAACTATCTCTTTATCTTAAGAATTTCTAAGCTTTTCATTTCCCGATATAAACAACCTTGATTTCAATGCAAAACATGGAAATATTGTAAAGCCCATTGGATGCTATTTGGATTATTAGTATATTTTCTATTTTATATCATCGAACAATTGTGTTTGCCATTATTCATGGCTATCAATTTCCAAGACCCAGTAATGTTTAAAATATTACATACCCATTTATGAGCATTTGTATCTAACATAAATCACCATCCACTGCAACAACCCTTTCCTATGGCAGCATGTGATGAAATTAAACCAAACCAAAATTTACATTTTTTTTTTCTAAGTTAGACTACATCTATTGTATTATACAGAGAAAAATATTACATATCTCTTCCTCCTGACTTGGCAACACAATTCCAGAGGGAATTATGAAGATTTTAAACCAGAAAATGGACTTCCCCAACTGAGGAAACTAGTTCACCAATAGCACAAAATAGACGCTGCCCAGAATCTAAAACCAACATACAAAGTAGTGAAATTTAAACTTAATTTTGAGAGGGAAGTCTTCCAAAACATGTTTAGACTAGAGAACGCTACAAAAAAAACTAGAAAGAGGGAAGTGCACCCTGCCATTGAAGCTAGTGTGGACCACCATTCTTCTTGTTGGATTTGGGTTATCCCCCCTCAATCCTGCAAGCATAGAATGAGTCTTCATCCTCTTTTCTTAGCATGTGGCTAGTGACCTGAGGATGTGGCGACCCTGGCATGTCTGACTAATTGGAGGTGGTCATGAGCTGATTGCTATCCTCATTCTTATCTCCTTCGTCGATGTTTGATCTTCTGACATCATCGAAACCTGAATTGCTACTGGTGGAGTGGCTACTGCTAGAGGTGCTCTGCATAGGGAGAGCCTTCATCTTGCGAGGGATAGAGTCTGGCTCACGCAGGATGGTCTAGTTGCACGGTCTCTCTTTGGGCCGAATGCTTGAGGAGGCCGAAGGGGAGACAGGTAGCTGCAAGGATAATTGGGTTGAAATATTGATAGGGTCGAGTCTTCTCAGCTCCACCCAACCCACTGAAAGATTTACTTCCCTACCCATGGCATGCGATAGAGGTTGTCTAGAGGGGAGGCTGCGGCCTCCATCTCTTCTACACCGCATATGGTGATGCCTTGGCATGAAATGGAAAGGAACATAAGTGCAGGACAGGGAGGGAGCACTCAAAAGAACAGGAGAGGAGATGCCACCACCTGATAATGTCCTGGGAAGGCTAATACAGGGCTGAGCAGGGCCAAGAACCAGGGGTCGAAAGGAGGAACTGAAGGCATGCAAAGATAATAGAAGGGAGAGCTGAATGGAGACCGAATGAGCGTGGGTAGTAGGATTAATAGCCATGGTGACATAATAGAGAGCTCTTAATGCTCTGTAGCAGTAGGACCTCGTAATGAAGGTGGAGAATTGTGAATTTAAGATAGGCTTGCTCGGGAATTTAATGTTGAGCGAGTGACCATGTGCAGGCGGGTGGATTGGACAGTTGTCCCACCACATGGCGCCAATGTGGCCCCTCCTATCACGGCAAAGAACTCGCATCCGGGTAACCAAACTTTACGTATTATTTTTTCATTAACAAAACAATTAATTTAACCTCACCTTCAACAGAGAATGAACAAAGAATGAATAATAACTATACACCTTTAACATAACATGAAAGAAAGAGGATTGACATATTTAGAAGAGCTAACTTTAAACTCATAGCAAGGCGCAATCTCTAGTTCCATTGCTATTGCTCCATTGCAAAAACTTTAATCAATTATCACAACAGTACAAGCTTCCAAATAGTTAAAATAAGAAAAGAAAGAACCACATATAGCCACTGAATTAGTTTCAAGTACCACGTCACAGTCGTTTGTATTTAAATCAACTATAACTATACTCCTTTAACATAACATAGCATGGAAGAAAGGTGATCGAGATATTTAGCAGAGCTGAATTTTACCTGACGAAAGTGAGGGGTCTTTCGCTCCATTACTAGATCTTCAATCATTATCACAACAATACCATATTCGAAATAGTTAAAATAGGGGAAAAAACACCACATATAGGCAGTGAAATAGTTTCAAGTACCACATCACAGTAGTTTATATTTAAAATGAATCATATTTAAGATGAGTAAGCTTATCCAATCGTTAGCATTGAACTAGTTTCTTTATCAACATTTATGAGAAAATTAAATAATTATTTATATAGATTACTGATATATTTTTATATTTTCTTAAACATCGAATAATTACTTATATGGTAATATATTTTTGTATCTCTATTCATTCTCCCTTTCTACGATTGATTATGATTATAGAGGCTCCCTATATAAAGACAGAAAACAATTAAAAATTTAAGAATTAAAAAATCACACTAAAATTACTATGGATCACATATGTTTACAATATGAAATTATTACTATGATTAATTATAAAAATAATTAATGGATGAGTTAAACATATACACATTTAAAAACAACATGTAACAATATTCTTAATCATAGAGATTAAACTCCATTTTATCATTTAGATTTTTTACTTGTAAATAAGCTCTTATTAAAATTAATTTAATGTAATTTTTAACATAAATAGTAATGATAAATATAATATTCGAACATGTAATAGAGAGAAGGGCTTTAGCGGAAATTAATTTTATCTGAAATCTCAGCTGAATTGTTTGCTATATTGCCATATCCTGAATCGATAGTTACAATAGTGCCAACAAAAACAATTTATATTATTGTGAAAGCAGAAAAAAACTCACGAATATCGAACATAAGCCCCATCCCATCCAAGATAACTATTAAAACCAGTGAAAATTCATAGGTGAAAATGCAAAAAAAGAAATATAAGAAAACAAAAACCATAATCTGCAAAAGAAAAAAAGGAAAATTAAAAGTTGCAATTAGTTGCAATTTGAAAAAATCAAAGCAATCGTTGCAATTCATAGAACGAAAGTTGTGGCACCACTATTACCCTAATCCATCTACATGTTGGCAATGAAATTAACGTGGCTCTGTTTAAATAGACCTACATCCATTGGATGAATTTAAAAATATTTTGAACGGTTAGCGCGAACTCTGAGTTCGATCGGAAATATTTTGTAAGAATTCATCCAATGCAATTACCACCGTTAGTTTTTGTTTTTTTTATCACGTTGAAAGTGGTGAGCTGGTGTTTTTTTAATGAGGTTAAAAGAAAATTTATCTTAATTTTGTGTTTTTTTTATCAGGTTAAAAGAAAATTTATCCTAATTTTGTTTTTTAGAGGTTAAAAGAAAAATTATTGTCAGTTTCTGGATTAAAAGAAAATTTATCGTAATTTTCTGTTTTTTAATGAGGTTATTTATTTATTTATCTATTTTTTAATCGTAACATTCTGCAACTTTCTTTTATACGAGGTTAAATTTTTTTCTATCGCTGAGATTCTCTGCGTTCTAATTCGCTGCCCAGAGAATCCCCGCCATTTAATTATTCCAATTTAACTAGTTCGTCGTTGAATTGGATACTTGACTTTTCAACTCTTTTTGGGTTGATTTGTAAGTGCTAGATAATTGATATTTAAATGAAAATAAAAAATCGTTATATTTAATATTATTAAATGTTGGATATAAATTAGAAATGACATCATATGTTCCTAAGATAGGAACATGCTTTAAGATAGGATCCTAAGAAAGAGTAGCATACAAGATTGAACTCAAAATTTTATACAATTTTTTTTATTTATATAACTTTATTCATATAATTATATTATGGATGATTATGGATATTCTAATAATTATTTTAAAGAATAATGTATTTTAAGTATCTTTTAAATTAAAAGGATTAATTGTAAGGAAATTAATTAAAAACAAAATGTAGTCTTATAAAAAAGTTTTTTGAATTTAAATAGCTAAATAGAAAAAAGAAGTTCTGAAAATCATGAACACGGAACACTTGTGAATTATAATATTTAAATAAAAGAGGTGAGAGAAAGTTGAAAAGTCTTGAAAAACAATTTTGCCGAGCTTTGTTAGTGTGAAGTTATATATTGAAACTCATAATAATTTGTCATTAGTTGATTTTATTTTTGATATTTTCTTTTCCATAAATACAAAACCCTAAATCTTTAATCATACGAGTACAAAATCAATTGTCAGACGAGTACACTGCATACACTTTAATAATTGATCACGCGTACCCATTTATCACCATAGTTTGTATTTAAAATCGATAACATTCCACATCAAAAACCCTTTGCTACAGATGAACAACATCGACAATTATTATTATGATGAACATAAATAGTAATGATAAATATAATATTTGAACATGTAATAGAGAGGAGTGCTTTAGCGGAAATTAATTTTAGCCGAAATCTCAGCCGAATTGTTTGCTATATTGCCATATCCTAAATCAATAGTTAGAATAGCGCCAACAAGAACACTTTATATTATTGTGAAAGCAGAAAAGAACTCACAAATATCGAACATAAGCCCCATCCCATCCAAAATAACTATTAAAACCAGTTTAAATTCGTAGGTGAAAATTGAAAAACAGAAATATAAGGAAACAAAAACCATAATCTGCAGAAGAAGAAAGAAAAATTAAAATTTTCAATTAGTTGCAACTTCAAAAAAATCAAAGCAGTCGTAGCAATTCATCCCCAGAAATTTGGCTCTCTTTAAATAGACATACATCCATCGGATGAATTTAAAAATATTTTGAACGGTTAGGGCAAACCCTGAGTTCGACCGACCTCGGAAATATTTTGTAAGAATTCATCCAATGCAATTACCACCGTTGGTTAAAAGAAATTTTATCTTAATTTTGTGCTTTTTTATGAGGTTAAAAGAAAATTTATCCTAATTTTGTTTTTTAAGGAGGTTAAAAGAAAATTTATTATCAGTTTCTGGGTTAAAAGAAAATTTATCGTAATTTTCTGTTTTTAAATGAAGTTAAGTTTTTTTTTTTTTTAATTGTAACATTCTGCATCTTTCTTTTTTACGAGGTTAATTTTTTTTCTTTTAATCGCATTTTCATTTGCATATGATTCAAATTTCGCTGAGATTCTCTGCGTTCCAGTTCGCTGCCAAGATAATCCCCGCCATTTAATTATTCCAATTTAACTATTTCATCGTTGAATTGGATACTTGACTTTTCAACTTTGTTTGTTTGTTTGGGTTGATTTTTAAGTGCTAGATAATTGATATTTAAATAAAAATAAAAAAATCGTTATATTTAATATTATTAAATATTAAAATTATTATTTCATGTCATTGTCCAAAGTAAACTAATCTCTATATATTATTACTAATTTTTTTATATATTATTATTAATATTATTGTCATTATTAAATTTTTAAACAATGAAATTGTATAGTTGTTAAATGAATATATTGTTTGTGTATAAACTAGAAATTATGTCATATGTTGCAATGCGAATGCTTTAAAGTATGATCCTAAGAAATAGTAGCATACAAGATTGAATTCAAAATTTTATACAATTTTTTTTATTTATGAGTGTTTGTGTGAGAAATTTTTTGTTTATTTCAATATACATGTATTATTTTAAATTTGAATTGATAATATCAATATAGATTTTGTGAAAGCTTATAATGGTTGAATAATGAAATTTCTATTAATTGTTTGCAAGAAGAAAATCAAAAGCTTGCTGCATCTTTACAAGTCAACCTAAATTAGATTAATATGTATAATAATAACAACAACACCATCTAAATCATCCATAATATAATTAGATGGATAAAGTGATATTTGATGTAAAAACGGACTTCAACAAAGTATTAAATGCAACTTAAGATGTTTTGATTTCCCTTGTAAATGGAGATACTCAACAAAACCCTAGGTTTGAATCTTTGACAATTAATAATGCTGGTTATCCAAATTAAAATGATTTCAAATAAGCCCATGGAAATATAAATATAATTTAGAAATTAGAATAATGAGCTTCTAATATCAAACTAGTTTAATGAGGTGGTCAACATGCTTATCGTGACTTTCATTTCATCCAAATTAGTTTCTCATTGGAATATGTATTTTCCAACATTAATTTCTAAGCATAAGATGCATAACACAACGTGAAAGGAATTGTCTTTGAGTTTTCATATCCTCTAGTTTTTTGTGACTATCTCAAACACATGAACCTTCGATGGGTGTCTCAGAAACTTGGATGTCTTTTTTTTTTCTCTTAGAAAATGAATGATTCTTTTATTGAAGATGACCTTTGTGACAACTAGGGTTGGGCATATTTAATTCGTTCATGCTCATCTCTTCAATAAAATTAAATATAATTGTTGTTTCCCATTTTTTCCGTGTTAGATTAATTTTGGCTATGCGATAAATTCATGTCAATATTTCTTTTACAAATGGGTTTTTTCATGGCAGTATTTCTTGTAATATAGTCTATTTCATGGCTTGATTACTTTGATGACCTTATAACTATGCTTACATTGCCTCAAATAATTTATGACGTATTGAAATAAGTGCATATACATACCATATTAGTGCATTTATTCAAATTTGATGTCTTGCATAACTTTGATGCAACCATAAGTGATGTTTCTCTTTTGTGATGCCCGGGCTACCACACTCAACCCCACAATCACACTCTCTTATGCATATAAGAATGGATTTCCGTTCTAGCCCAAATAATTTTAAATCTAGGCAATTTACAATTATGTGGAAGTACCTTTCTTCATTCACCACTTATAACCCATGATGCATATAATAGACTTTTCTATTATAGTCCCAACCAAATATCAACTAATGTTTTCCTTTGATTTAATGATAGTCGGACTTTTCAAAAGTCCTACCATAAGTTTGGAATAGAATAACTCTTGGCCTATAACACAGGCTTTTTACAGTAAACCCAATGGTTACAATAACCATTCTGAAGCCCACATTCTACCTCCTTCAAGCATATAATTATTCACCCGCATATTCACGTAATTTCAAGGCTTGTATGAATTAAAATTCATATCAAATATTCGTCCACCTGTGCAACTGGCTTCTGGATACAAAACATATAATTTAACCCAAAACCTTACCAACCCATCTCACCTCTCCACCATTCAGCGAATATTTAATTTGGGATATAAAACCATAACCCCAAATAATATTAAATCTCAAATATTAACACAATATGTTCAGGTCCCACAACAGGGCTTACTTCATTAACACATTTCCTATCCGGGCCCACATTTCAATCATGTTCACAAATTAAAGTTCGACCTTAATATAACTCAATGTGCCAACCCATAATACATCTGACCCACAGGATGTCGTTTAAGATTTGGTTTGTAATTTAAATATCAACGTCAAATTTGATTCGGGCCAACGACAACTTACCTCGTTAACTTTCATACATCGCTCAGTATAACCACCGTAGATTTTGTAGCGCTGACCATCGGATGGATATCGCGCAATAAACTTGCACAGGCTTTGGATTTCAAAAATTGCATGACATAAATGGTTTTCAAATACCACCTATCGCCACACATCAGACAAGGACTGATATCGCATTTTTTTTTTTGGATACCACTTATCGGTCTTGAGGCTACACGAAAGCCATTCACTGTTTTCTAAATCCGCCTTTGTTGCTTGCTCCCACCATTTGACTTCATTTGATTTTAACTTCACCATGCTTTTCCATTAACCAACGTTCCGACGTATCTAGGTGCCATATTCCACTCAACAATACTTCACAAATATTATGTGAATAATAAATGAATTCCGAAGAGATCAGAATCCTCTACCTACAGAGTTTAATCGAAACCGCATAAATCAATTAAAGTTTCAAGGAACAAATTGTCTCTTCACACAGAGATTAACAAATTAGATCCCTCAATAGCATAATGACTCAGGAACCAAAAGGAATCTAGCCCTCCTTCAACGGAGACTACAGGAATTCAATTCGCTTCATATTTCATCCAATATATCATATATAAATCCAGAAATACAATTAAATGCTTCCTAGAATCTATCCTTTTAGAGATCGATTCACTCAATTTGCAAATCAAATTGAAACACATGCAACCTCAAGCAAGAATCAAAAGGAACTTGAATTTCTATGTATAATTAAATTCTATTAATTACCAAGACTTACTTCCTCATGTGAAGAGTATTCACCATCACATATAGAATCTCTGTATCTGGCCTGATTTTCAAATCTGTGGCCCTTTTCACAGCTACCCGTAGGCTTACAACAAACCCTACTGTCCAAAATCCTAATCTATCTCTACCTAGATCTGATCCTTGGTGTTTAAATTTATACAAAATATTAATGAATTGATTTAGCTCGCATACAAATTGACAAAACTCTTGGAATTCTCCAAAGTCCTAAACTTAGACTCAATTCCTAAAATTACTGAAACTAATCCTAAATTTACTCTTAACCCTCGATTGTCTCTTCACATCCCTAACTAATTAACTCTCTCTCATGTTCTCCCATGATTTTGGAATATTTACAATTCCTCACCAATTTATCCAAATTGTTAATAATTACATGAGAATTTAAAAACATAAGACCCCCCTACGTCTTATAAAAACAAAAAGTATTTCTTGAACCTAGTGGCCCTGCATCAGACTCCCAAGGTTCAAATTGTTCATGATCTCCTACTCATGTGCCTTCTGTCCTTGTTTTCCTGGATCCCATACTTTGTTTTGCTATTGTCCAACAGCTGCATTACTCTCCAATTGCACTCCTCCAAGTCTCCATATCCTATTCTGCATCTTCCCTCCAGCAGTGCTTTCAAAATCCCTTCTTGTCTTTCCTTTGCTAAAATCCCTCTGCTCTCTTGCTGGTGTCTGCTACATCTGAGACACCTTCATCATCAATCTTCTGATGTTTTCAATTTCTTTTTCCAGCTTATCTCTTGTCTGAAAATTTCTCTGCCCACTGCTGCTGCTTCCAATCTCTGTTGCTACCAATATTGTTGTTGTTACTGCCTCCAAGAATTTTACTGCTGCCCTTGTGGCTATCTCCTCCATTGTTTCTCTAATTGTTTTTACTTCTGCAAATGTCACCCTACATGTTTCTAACTCTGTGGATTCCTCCCAAATATCCTAAATGTCTCTTAAGATATCTCCCTCTGCAACATTCTTTTGCTCATCACCTGCAAATTTACTTTTAAAAAGAAAATTATCCTTCAATTCTCTAACCGCAGTAACATACTCATTCATTTCTCCTTGTGTAATAGTAAGCATGATTAATTTCTGCAAACTAGTATCTGCTCCTATTCTTTTCACGGCTTCAAGCATTTTCACTCTAGTGTCTGCAATTTCATTCTCTTGTTTAATTGTTTCCACCAAACATTTTAGCCATTCATTTTGTACTTGTCTCACATCATCAGTATGCTGCAATTTCAATTCATCATCTTCTTCTTCGTCCTTGACAATCTTTAGTAATTGTCCGTCATCATCTTGATTGATTCTGGCAATCAAATCAAGTTCTTCAACCACTGTATCCTCATCCTCTATCAGAGTAGAATTTTGATTCTTCATCACTATGTTAGTTTTAAAAATTCATCCTCCAGTCTTCTCTTGGCTATTTAGACAAGCCAACTCCTCCTTGTCACTAACAGTAACAAGTTCCTGCATGACTATTTCACCTTCCTTCAAGAAAATCCCAACAGATGGGCTGTCTCCTGCAATACCTGTAAGCACAATCAAATTGTCAGTTTCAAAATCACAAGACCCAATGGTCTCAATTGATGATCTAGTCACCAATTCTTCTCTCTGCAGTTCCAAGTCTTCTTCATGACTCAGAAAATATTCACTATATTTATCCTCAGCTTCTAGAGTTATCTCCACTATTCCAATCACCATGTTAAAATGATGATCCTTCCCTATGTTTTCAGTTAACATAGTTTCCTTCTTATTAAATTTCCTTACAATTTCCATTTGTTTTTCTTCTTTTCCTACATAGTTAACACATGAACCTTCAGCACTAAAATTACAAGGTCTCAATAACTCTTCCTCCTCTGACAACACATTAGTATTTTGCCCTGAGTTTCCTCCCACTTCCTTTGTCGCCACATCAGTATGTTGATTTGCATCCTCCATGAGACTGTCAGCTAGTCTCTCCTTCTTTCCATCATCTACTTCATGAACATTATCCATGAAGACCTTCCTATTCTACTTCCCCATCAAATTATCTTTTGCATAGGTCCTTTGTTTCTCCAATTCTCTTCTTTGAAAATCCAACCTTCTACACAATTAAACAACTTCCATTGGAGTAGATTTTGGGAACCTTACACAACCTTTTATACCTTCACTTGTTCTTGACTGATCATCAGATGGTCCTTCACCTCCTGCCTCAATATTCTCATTACATTCCCATGTATTCAATTTCTCCTGAGATCTTGCTATCTCAGCATTGATTTGAACAAATTTAAGATTTAATTTTCCCCCCTCAACAAACTTTAAATCTTTTTCATCTCCTTGTGATGTACCTGCAAACGTACACAACCCTTTAGTTTTAAAACCGCAAGACTTTTCAGTCTTGGTTGCTTTCTCAAGCACTTCCCTTTGAACATATCTGCATGTGGAATCTTCAAATTCCATCCTTGACTCAAGAACTCTGAGTTCCTCTTCCTCTGTAGAACCTGAAATCTCCTCACAATTGTTAGGTTCAAAAATATAAGGCTCTACATCATTCAGCTGATCTGGACTTGCCCAATAAATCGAGAAATCATCAATGATTTTCTCTTCAGCAAGACAAACTTCTTGCTGCCTTATGTCTTCATCATGGTTCATAAGATCCTTCATAGATCTATGTTCTTCACCTATACTGTGTTCTGCTTCACAAACATAAATTTCTTTTCTTAACTCAGTTGCTCTAAGTTCTTCTTTCAATAAGGCAATCTCCTTTTGCCTCAACCTCAACTATAATGGTTGCCATTTTACACTCTTCTTCATGAGCCAACCAACTCTCTGGCTTTCCTCTATCATCATCTCTATTTTATTAAACTATTCTCTGATCTCAGCTATCTCTTTCCAATATTTAGCATCAGTCAAATGTTGCCTTATGCCATTTGCCTTAGCATCTTCTTTTTCCTTTGTATTGTGGCCTCTCTCAGAACCTCTGCAATCTCTGCTATGACTACCAGTATTCATCATTTTCTCCATGAGTTCTTCACCCACAAGCTGCAGTAAGCCTCTGCAACAGCAAGCTCTCCTGCTGCCACTTACCTCACCAATCTTTTCCTCCAGATTTGGTCTTTTGGCAAGTACTGGTTCTCCTTCTACTGGAACCTTCTAAGCACTCTCTTCTGCTCTCTCTAGGCTTCACTCTACAACTTTTCAAGAACACATCTATTCTTCTTCCATCCAATCTCTGTTGGGAATTCTCCAGGTTCTGTCACACTTTCTTCTTCACTTTAGAATCTTCTGATGGACTCTTTCATCATTGCTCTTAAAGTTGTCATCTACTTTTCCTGAGATTTCTTCAATTGCCTGCAATATTAATTCTGCAAAAAATTATTCAAACCAGAGTTAAATAATTCTCATCACTCACCTTCCAAGATCCCTGTGTGATCTTGCTACTCCTCTCACCTGCACTGCATCTCTGTATGCTGGAATATTTATCAGTTTCAAAAGTCTGATCTTTCTATCACACATGCAATTAACAAAAAGTTGAACTTTCAAAAAGAGCTATTCTAGCTCTGATACCACTTGATGCCCGAGCTACCACACTCAACCCCACAATCACACTCTCTTCTACATATAAGACCACTTTTCCATTCTAGCCCAAATAATTTTAAATCTGCACAATTTACAATTATGTGGAAGTACCTTTCTTCATTTACCGCTTATAACCCATGATGCATATAATAGAATTTTCTATTATATTCCCAACAAAATCTCAACTAAGGTTTTCCTTTGATTTAATGATAATTGGTCTTTTCAAAAGTCCTACCATAAGTTTGGAATAGAATAACTCTTGGCCTATAACTCAGGCTTATTACATTAAACCCAATGGTTACAATAACCATTTTGAAGCCCACCTTCTACCTCCTTCAAGCATACAATTATTCACCTGCATATTCACGTAATTTCAAGGCTTGTATGAATTAAAATTCATATCAAATATTCATGCGCCTGTGCAATTGGATTTTGGATACAAAACATATAGTTTAACCCAAAACCTTACCAACCCATCTCACCTCTCCACCATTCGGAAATATTTAATTTTGGATATAAAACCATAACCCAAATAATATTAAATATCAACTATTAACACAATATGTTTGGGTCCCACAACAGGGCTCACATAGTTAACACATTTCAAATCCGGGCCCACATTTCAATCATGTTCACAAATTAAAGTTCGACCTTAATATAACTCAATGTGCCAACCCATAATACGTCTAGCCCACAACATGTCGTTTAGGATTTGGTTTGTAATTAAAATATCAACGTCAAATTTGATTCAGGCCCACAACAACTTACCTCCATAACTTTCATACATCGCTTAGTATGACCACCGTAGATTTCCAGCGCTAACCATGAGATGGATATCATGCAATGAGCTTTCATAGGCTTTGGATTTCAAAAATTACGCGACATAAATTGTTTTCAAATACCACCTATCACCATGCGTCAGACAAGGAATGATATCACGTTTTTTTTTTGGATACCACTTACTGTTCTTGAGGCTACGCGAAACCCATTCATTGTTTTCTGAATCTGCCTTTGTTTCTTGCTCCCACCATTTGACTTCGTTCGATTTTAACTTCACCGTACTTTGCCATTAACCAACGCTCCAATGTATCTCAGTGCCATATTCCACTTAACAATACTTAACATAGATTATGTCAATAATAAATGAATTCCAAAGAGATCGAAATCCTCTACCTAGAGAGTTTAATTGAAACCGCATAAATCAATTAAATTTTCAAGGAACGAATTGGCTCTTCACACAGAGATTGACAAATTAGATCCCTCAACAACATAATGTCTCAGGAACCAAAAGGAATCAAACCCTCCTTCAAAGGAGACTATAGGAATTTGATTCGCTTCAGATTTCATCCAATATATCATATATAAATCTAGACAGACAATTAAATGCTTGCTAGAATCGATCCTTTTAGTGATCGATTCACTCTATTTGCAAATCAAATTGAAACACATGCAGCCTCAAGCAAGAATCAAAAGGAACCTGAATTTCTGTGTACAATTAAATTCAATTAATTACCAAAACTTACTTCCTCTGTCACACCTCCCACTCGCTTTTCCTATACCAAAATTTTTTCTAGCATTCCAAAATGTGCAAGGTTAACTTTGACAGAATGTCATACCATCCCTTTTGGAACTCGACCTGGTTAATGGTTAATGCATTTTTCAATTCCAATTGTTTTCCACATAATAAGTTTTCTCCAACGTCACTATATATTCCCTTCCATTTTAAATTCATTTTCATCTAAGGGTAATTTTATTAACTCATGGTGGAATTATTTAACATTAATCCCTTCCTTATAAGGGTTGCACTTCCCAACCCATGTCCGACGTTTATTTTAATTTTCTTGACCTTTGGGGCATTCAACACATTTCTATGTATTTATTTTCCCAGGAACTGAATAGATTTTACCCCATAACGTACTCTTTTCTATAGTTGAGTTGTGAGCATTGGTTGGATTTACGTTACATGTTTTTGCATTGGTGCCTCTATCGTCATTATGGCCATATGATGATATAGTTTCAAAGTCCTTGTTGATCTGTGTTAATATTATCACATTTCTTTCTGTACATATGGGTCGTATCAAAGTTTAATGTGGAGATTGAACATACTCCTTGCTTCCACGTATGATGTCCTATCTCAACCCAGTCTTATGTGATAAGGTAAGTGAGACGTGGTATTACTTCACCACCACTGGTGCCACGCTTCTTGGTTTCATGGTATTGGATGGGATAGGTTTCTTCCCATACCATTCACGTGCTATCCCTACACGTTGATATGGCATTTTCCATGCCAGCCTACTGTGGATATGCAACAATTTCTATTTATACAGCCATACTGTCTTGAATTTAATGGCTTCACTTGTCACATTGAATGTCTACTGACTGGCGTAATTTCTCTTCCAACCATTCGATCTGTGTCTTCCCTCTTTGAGATCATGCCATGTGGATGGTTAAGATTGTCTCACCGTGTTACGGTTTTTCTGGAATGAAGTGTTGTTATATAAGTTTTCGTTTTTGTGTGGCGCCAGTTTCTTTGGCCCTCGTTGGGTTGGTTTACCTCTCTGCCTCGAGGCTCTGTTTGCTACAGAATTTACACATGGGTTTTTTTTCCATCATTCAGGTCTGCTTGCATAGGCGACGACAACTACACCAGGTATGCACTTCAAATGCCCTCCTTTCATTATCCCTTGTAGACCATGCTCGTTCCAGAGCTTACCAAACCTCTGTCTCTATGGAAGTCTCGAGAAATGCCACTACACTTGGTGTCATTCGTTTTATAGCGTTTATGGTTGAGCCACATTTGGATTCATTTATCCTCACATCAATTTCATGTCCCAACATTTTTTTACATGTTTCCTCTGGTTTCGTTCAGTCACCATCTCTGCATCCTTCTAATCAATTCTATAATTAACGAGGTGTAATATTAACATGCAGGTTTCCTTAGCATGTCTTCCTCTACTCGTTTTATGTGATTAGAGCACTAGTTTCAGGATGGCGATGTATTATCATGGCTCGTCTCTTCATGGCTGAGCGATAGTCCTCAGGCAAGGACGTCCTGAGATTTTATATTATTTTTTATTTCCATTTGTGAACCCTCTGTCTTTCAATTCAGTTGATCTTATGTCTCGATTTTGGTGGCAATTAACTTGGAAGGAACGAGGGTCTTTTCCCTCATAGGTAACCTTTTCTAGTCTGGATACATTCCTCTATTGGTAAAATTTTTTCCCATAAGTAGTTTTATTGACAGTCCTACTAACGTGTCTGTGTTTTTTTTCCAGGTAATGCCTATTCTCTACTCGTTTAGTGACGTCATCTATGAGAGCCCTCTTTTCGATTGATGATGATTTTATCTTCATTTACATTCCAGGTTGGTATATGTCTGCGCGGAGAGAACCATCCTTCAGTCTCATTGCTCCATCTCGTTTAGGTGGAATTGTTAGTTTCCTCGAGTGTTACTAGTCTATCGAATTTTTATAGACTCATTCTGAAACTGTAGTTATTACAAATTTCCGGTTGTATGATAATACTCTTCCACCCTAAATATTGTGTTTGATTTGGGATGCACACGGCTCATTTTATTTAGCTTGTGCATAAGAGGCTCGACCTCGGACATGTATATGCCGACCTGGACATTCTTCTTCGCTGAGATTGTTTTCTTTTTGATGATTTTGTATCAGCTCCACAATTTTCCAGTTTATTAGTTTATATACATTTTCTGTGTATCACACTAAATTGTTTCATGGAGAGTTAAGCTAGTGGCCACAATTATGTATAAATCTCCTTGTTGCTTTTTTTTATTTCAATTATTACTCTTATATGTATATTTCTATATACTTGCATCTTTTCCCAAATTTACAGTGATTCAGTAAATTTAATTTAGCATTGTTTATTCCTGACAGGTGTTATATTGTTCCTATAGGAAATCTCTGTCCTCTTATGAAATTGTTAGAAATTCCAGATTTGTAACTTTTATTGCTAGAATGAATGTATAACATTTCAGCTATCATCTCCCTAGATTTTTAGTTTTGCTGGAGATGTTTTGTATAATTATAATTCACTCTCATGTATAGTATGCTAGTCTACTTAGGCCTGTAATCATCTTTATATTACATGCCTTTGGATTTCATATAGATACTTATGACAGGTAGTAAGTATACCCCTTTTTCTTTGACATGTTGTAATGAAGTATACTCTATGACTGATTTTATGAGTATACTGGTAATATATGTAGATTTTTGTCATTTTGGCTCTGGTGTCTTCTAACTCTGTCGAATTGGTGCCATCAATTTTAGACTCTATAGTTTATACTCTACCCTTTTCACTTCTTACTCCAAGTAATTATATTTGACATCTGACACTTTGTTTCAATAGTTAGGATTTAAGATTTCATTCATGAAACAGAAGCGGATTAAATTTAAACTGGAAATCATCCTTGGGAAACATGTATTCTCAGATTTAGACCAGTTATGGTTTAGAGATTCTGATGAATTCTTTCCCATCTATTTTATTCCTACAACTGTATAGAAATGGAAGGCAACTCTGCTAAGATTTTTGTTAAATGTGTGGAATATTATAGCAAACACACAGCATGCATAAATAATACTTTCACATTCCATATAACTTAAAATTTACACCTACATCTTGTAAGTAGAAAATATAACTGAACTAGACATACCACTTAATTTGATGACTAAGCCACCCAACCGTAGAATTCATTTATCTCCAGAATTCACCCCCGAGCTGAGATCCCTCGTAGTTTAGATCAACCTCTAATCTGCTTAGGAGCAGCTTATTTAAGTTGTTTTTCCCCAAAGCATGTTTCTAATTCCGCGTCCAGAATATCAGGATGCTTTTCTTCCTGTTTTCCTAGGCTTCCCCTTTTTAGGGATTCTTTAAAGCTGTTTTATGCTTTTCCCAGCTTTTCTAGCTTTTTTTACCTCTTCCCAACTATTTTCCTCATCATTGGGGAATTTAGATTTTTCCTCAAAAATCCAAATTATAATTAATTTCTTTCAAGGATTTTTTTGAAAGATTGTGGGGAAGTACTTGCCTTATCCATCCTCATGGATTTAGCAAGTGATCTTATAATCTCATTTTGGTCAATCCACACAAGTTCATTTTATTCATTTCCTCAATTTAAATATTTAATTACATTCACAAAATACTTATCCTTTGGGGTCCACTCCCCTTAGGATTAAAGTTCAATGTCTATTTTTAACTTTCAAACACATAAACTAGGGGTGTTACATCCTTATTTGAAGAGTATTCACCATCACATATAGAATCTCTGTCTCTGGCCTGATTTTCAAATTAGTGGCCCTTTTCATAGCTACCCGTAGGCTTACAACAAGCCCTACTATCGAAAATCATACTCTGTCTCTACCTAGATTTGATGCCTGGTGTTTATATTTATACAAAAGATTAATGAATCGATTTAGCTCCCATACAACTTGACAAAACTCTTGGAATTATCCAAAGTCCTAAACTTAGATTCAATTCCTAAAATTACTAAAACTGATCCTAAATTTACTCTTAACCCTTAGTTGTATCTTCACATCCCTATCTAATTAACTCCCTCTCACGTTCTCCCGTGATTTGGGAATATTTACAATGCCTCACCAATTAATTCAAATTGCTAATAATTACATGAGAATTTAAAAACATAAGACCCCCCTATGTCTTATAAAAATATAAAGTATTTCTTGAGCCTAATGCCTTTGCATCATTTTGACAAATCGCTGGAAGGTTGTAGACTTCACACAACCTTAGCTAGAATCATGCCTAGATGGTGTGGCTCTTTTAAGAGATAGAATCCAATGGATAAGAATTTATACATCAATTTACATTGGAGATGAGGTGTATCACTGATGCATTTTTCTTATAAATTTGTTTATGAATTGTGGACCATAGGAGTAACCAAGAATTTCAACAGAATCCAACGTAGCAAGCTTGTAATGGTCTCCGATACATCCTGTAAACTTAAACTTGATATCTTTTTTAAGATTGAGCACTTTATATAACTAATATTGCATTGAAAATATTATATAGAAATGAATTTATTTATGAATTTTGGACCATAGGAGTAACCAAGAGTTTCAAAGGAATCAAAAGTAGTAAGCTTGTAATGGTTGCTGATACCTATTGTAAACTTAAACTTTATACCGTGTGTAAGATTGAGCACTTGAGATAACTAATATTGCATTGAAAATATTATATGAGACTTTTCAGGAAACCATAACTTTTGAAATATCTTATGTAATATCTTATGCTACAAGAATAAAAGCTGGAAATTCTAGGTTTTCAATATTTTCTCTGTGTTAATTGTATTATCTTTTGTATTCCATGAGGCTCATTATTATTGAAATAATGCAATAATTGTGTCTCTTGAACCATAAAAATCTAGTTATTCCGACTAACTCACTTGAGAAAAAGGATAGTCACCACATGTAAATTTAATTGGGAGATTCACTTCACTTCAAAGTACAAAATTTTCATAACTCTCATTATTACATTTACCAGTCATATTTTGTACTAGGACAATGTCACTGTGTGCAATCTTAGCTCCATAGGACGTTATATGTTATTATATTTTTTATTTAGGCTTTGTACTATAACTCCAAGTGTTGAAATTTTGGCCATTAACACAGCTCCAGTTACTCAGATGTAACACTATGAACAATGTTATTAGATTTTTTATTTATGCTTTGTACTATAACTTTGTCACCATTATTGAAATTTTGGTCATTAGCATGATTTCTCTTACTCAAATTTCACAATCTAGCTTGTCCTAAATTCAAGTCATAATTTCTAGCATTATGTTAAACATGCTAATTTGTTACATGGACCATCTCAACATGAGGGATTTCCATGAAATTCTTGAGATTTTCCGATTCTGTGAAATTTTCACAATTATTCCATGCCATATTTTTCTCTTCTTTGGAAAGTATTTCATCTTCATTCTCCTGGAGAAGAGTCTCCTAAAAATTGGCAATCCAACTTGAGTAATGGTGTTCAAGTAATCTCTTCATAAATGGAGAATATGTTGGTGAAGTATAACATTAGAAATAACCAGAGTTTCAACCGTATTCTCTAGTTGGGCGAGTCACTCTTTCAATTCATCACAATTATTGGCAACATTGTCATTATATTCAAGGTTTAATAGAACTAAAACTTCCTCTTAGTCAGGAACCTATGAACTTGTTTCTTACCACCAACTCTTGGTGCAAGACCCTTCTTTGCTGCATGTTTCTTATAGATTTTTTCCTCCATTGTTCCTTCCCAAACCAAGTGATAGGCCTAAACATGTTTTTTCTGTCCAAAGATCCACACCTAAAAAGAATCCTAAAATATCATGTGTTGGATTACAGGAACTATCAACAATTATCACATGATTGAGTGTTGGAATATTTATACCCAATGACCAAGTGGTAGTTAATTTTAAAACACAATGGAGCTTTTAGTATTTATGTTTATTATTTTTAATGTAAATAAAAAATGAAAGATCTAATTTTAAAAGTTTCTATTGTTTATAAAGAAAAATCCACAAACATTATTATTTGTAATATTTATGTTTATTAATTTTTAGATAAATAATCATTATGAGTAGATTTTTATTTAAAATATATATATATTCAATAAGAAAAAACTTATCAAATATTTAATTGAGCAAGTTTTAGATTTGAAATATTAAATATATATTATTAATACTCTTAAGTTTAGTTAAAATTGTTATGATTTATTTTGTACTTATTTTTATAAAATAGATAAGAATACAAAAATTTAGGAGCAATACATATAATATGTAAAAATATTATAATCTAGAAGATGGATCCTAGTTGGGATTCTAAACGTCCACAAATGTTCACACTGGAAAATCCAAAATCCTCTTTAATAATTGATAACCACAGGAGGTTGAAAATAATATATTATATTTAAATTCTTACTAAATGAAAAATATTTCTTAGAAAAAGATGTTTAATGATAAGGGATTTAAAAAATAATGATTTTTAAGTTTCTATAATTTATTGTTAATAATAATAACTACCACAGAAATATAAACTAAAATGTTGGTAAATGCCAATAAACATAAAAAAACTACATCGTGATACATCTCACATTACCAAGATTAAAAAATCATAAAAACTCATTGAGGAAAATATAATTTTTTTTTAAAATAATAATATTAATTATTAATTAAAAAATTAATGTATGAGTTAAACATATACACATTTAATAAAGCATATAACCATAGATATTAGCCTCCATTATACCATTTTTACTTTTAACTTGTAAATAGACTCTTGCTAATACCATGTGTCTACAAAACAATAATTCATGTTGATATGACACATTCATGGGACAATTTTTTAAAATTAGTCAATTTACTTAAAAGTAGAGATATGACATAACTACTTTCAAGATAAATCTCAATCTTTGATTTGTGATTTAAAATAATAATATTATAGAAAATTATACAAAGATTAAATCCTTACCATCTATTTTATAATTATTAATTATCAAATCAAATTCCAAAAACATATTCTAAAATAGAGATTTGTAATTAAAAAAAAAATCATTTCAAAGATAATGAATTTTATGTATATTTTAAATTAAGATAATTAATTATGAATAAATTAATTAGAGATTGAATGCACTCTTCTAAACCCTTCTAATTAAAAAAACAAACTATAATTAAAATGTTAAAGTTTGAAAACAACATTATCAAGGATAATGAATTTTAAAGATATTTTAATTTAAGATGAGTAATTATGAAGAAATAAATTAGAAATGAAATGCACTTTTATAAAAGAGACTCTTTAATTAAAATAACCAAGTAAAAGGAAGTCCGAAAAACATCACTTTTAAGGGAATATTTCTGAATTAAAATCCTAAAGTCAAGTCAAGGAAGTGAGAGAAAGATAACAAATCTTGAAAAACAATTTTATTGAGCATTAAAAATATACATTTATATACGAAGCCGAATACTAAATTTCCTTGAAAAAACACATTTATATACTACACTTCATACTAACTTAGCTTTAGCATTAATAAAATTTATTAACTTTCTGTCCATAAATTTTTTACTACCTATTTATCTTACAATGTTATTACTATCTATTTATCTAATAGTTTCATTTGTGAGATTTTCATTTACTTAAATACACAACTCTAGATTTTAATTTAAATCATGAAAATACTCAATGAAGTTTTATGGAGTTGATTCCATTTCATTACTACATATTTATCTCTTTTCTCTTGTGATATTTTCATGTCCTTAAATACACAACCCTATATTTTATGTAAATCATGAAAATACACTCTGCAGTTGATGCCATTTCATTGATAACAATATAAAAAATAGAAACTAATATAATAGATGGCTCTTTCTTTTAATAAGAAGGAAATACTTTAAAATCAAATAAATATGATAATGTTGGTAGACTTATTATTTATTAAAAGACACAAAATAAATATTGTAACTACCTATTTATCTTAATACTTTCTAAGCTTTTCATTTCCCTATATAAACAACCTTGATTTCAATGCAAAACATGGAAATATTGTAAAGGTCATTGGATGTTATTTCGATTATCAATATATTTTCTATTTTATATCATCTAACAATTTTGTTTTTCATTATAGATGGCTATCAATTTCTAAGGCCCAGGAATGTTTAAAATATTACATAACCATTTATGAGTGTTTGTGTCTAACATAAATCACCATCCGCTCCAACAACCCTTTTCTATGGCAGCATGTGATGAAATTCAACCAAACCAAAATTTACATTTTTTTTTCTAAGTTAGACTACATATATTATATTATACAAGGTAAAATATTACATATCTCTTCCTCTAGACTTGGCAAGCCAATTCCAGAGGGAAGTATCAAGATTTTAAGCCAAAAAATAGACTGCCCCAGCTGGGGAAACCAGTTCACCAGTAGCACAAAGTAGACACTACCCAGAATGGGAAACCAACATACACAATAGCAAAATTGGAAGCTGATCAAAAGAATCGAGTCTCTTGGGTGATGGGAGTTAGTTGATTGTGGTCAAGTCCCCTAGCTGATGGGAGTCAAAAATATATGTAAAAGTTATACTTTTCTTAAAATAATATTCAGAGCATCGCAACATCAACAAGGGTGGTTTTTTTCCAAGTGAAGGGTTTTCCACTAGATACCTTGTGTCTCTTGTGTGATGGTTTTATGGTTTTCTTTGATGGTTTCATTTCTATCATGTTTATTTTATTTTTCTTCTTACATTGTTGTATTCATGTGATGATATAATATGTTTCTATTTAAATGCATGATTCAGTAAGTGAATTTTTAATTGGTAAAACTGTTAAGATGATCACACTACTAATTCAACCCATCCATCTTAGTAGTTCTCAAAGGTTTACGAAAATTGGTATTAGAGTGGGTCTCCTAGTTGTGACTGCATCATTCGAGAGTAGATCTAGAGTTTTCTGGTGGAAATTTGAAATTTGAAATTTATTTATCTATTTATTTATTTTATAATTATTAATTATTATTTTTTATTTTTTATTTTTATTTTTATTTTTATTTTTGGTTTTTGATTTATTTTTATCACTTTATTTTTTATTTTTTATCTTTTATCTTTTATTTTTAATTAATATTCTAATTTATTTATTTTTTAATTTTTTTTTTCTTTTGTTGTAGAACGGTCATCTTCACAGCTAAAAATTACAAGGTATGGCACAAAAGTGTTAAATCTCAATTATTGTCTAATGAATCTAATATTTGGAGATTAGTATGTGAATGTTGTCGCAAGTATCCAATTGTAGATGAAATTTTACAACATGATGTGCAAGCTAGAGTCATAATGTAGAAGAATTTTCATGATGATGGTTTGAAGAGGCTAGTAGGTTTGAAATATGCGAAGGAAATGTGGGAGAATATAGAATTGATATTTGGAGATGGTACCCATGACAATATGGAGAATGAAAATATGAGAGAAAAGAATAAGAATAATAAGAAGAAGAATAAGAAGGGATTTCAAAAACAAGAAGCTCAACCACAAGAGTCTCATTCTTCTAGTGCACATGTTTCACCATATCATGAGAAGAAATCAGAAAATATTAAACCCAAAGTTATAAACATTAATTATTTTCTATTAAGTTATAATTTTGATCAGTCATATTTTGATCATGTTGAATTTCCTAGTAAAGATGACAATGTCATTAAGGTTTTTAGAGCCGAGGTTTCTAGATGAACAACTGTATGAAAGGATCAAGAAAAATTATTGTAGATATGTGATAATAAGGAGTCCAAAGTCAAGGAATAGAATTTTAGCTTAAAACTTAAGTTGGAGGAATCATAAAGAGTAGAGGAAGGAAAGATCAAGAAATACAAATGGAAGGAAGATTAGTGTGAGATTAGAATCTGAAATAGTTTCTTTCAGAATGTAATTGAATATGGATAAGATCATTGTATCCTTGGATAGTTTACTTGAGATCCAGAGATCAGCATTGGATAAATATGGTATTGGATTTAAAAAGGGTGAGTCTAGTGTACATGCAGGTAAATACAATAAAGATGAACCCAAGAAACTAGTAGAAAACAATACCAACAGTAAGAGTGAGAATCAAGGAAACAAAAAGAAAAACCTGAAGGATATCAACTAGAAAAACCAACAACAATAGAAAATAAAACCTTAAGCAGAACCTACTTTTATAGTATTTTTTTATCCAAGAAAATATCATAGAAAATATACTATATTTCAAAGGAAACAAATTCCTTATGTTCCTTTGATGTAAACGGTACAATGCTAGAACTTTCACAACTATGGACATGCTGTAACTAACTACAGGACTAGAATGTATAGATCCAATGAACATAGATTGCAATCAGATAAATCGACAAAGATATTTGTCAACATGTATAATCATGGGTTTTATGGTTATTTTTATTCATGGAACCTATTTTTCCATAAGGTGTCTGAGTGTAGACCTTAGTAATGGATTTGATCCTCTTGCTTCTTATTTTGGCCATGGTCATAAATTTTTCCATAAGGCAAGAGACTATTTTCTTCCCCATTATTCTTTGAAAAATCAGTCAAATTAAAAAAAATATAGAGGATACACCAGAAAATGAGTGAAGGAAGAAAAGAAGCAGCCAAAGACTATGTGGAGGAAGAAGGAGCAACATCTCTTCAAGTAGTGAAGAGCATCCCATCCTGTTGTCCATGATTATTTCTTGCTTACTTATTAGAGGATTTTAAAGTTTATGAGAGGTGTATAACCTCAAGGGGAGCATATGATAGTTATAGTATCAGTTATGATGAGTTCATTTTACCCTCATACACATTCAGGTCCACAGTGCATGGTATGAGATTTACATGTGATATTCAACATATTATTAATTGTTTTACTCAGTTATTTGTACGCTCTTTACACATGTTTTCTGAGTGAGATTAGTACATGGTTCAACCATATATATGTTTCACTGACAAGTTGGTTCAAAACATGGTAAACCATGCATAGAAGGATTTCATTGGCACGGGATGTATAGAGATGACATGAGAAATGGACCATCCATGTATGAGACATTATGTTATTATTTCTACAGCCATGTATTTATTATTGGTTCAACATTTTATGTTTTTTTATGGCCCGGTAATTAGTATATTGAGTCATCATGGGGATAGGCTTATTATGGAGGAGTCTTATGGAGTAATTTTTGTAGCCATGTGTATGGGATAATGATGTTATATCCTTTATGATATGTCATGTATTTGAGTAATTGGTCCATGTGATATTATCGTAGCATCCATGTATGCATTCATACATTCATGTAAAATCCTCATGAAGCCATGTAATTATGTTGTACTATCGTTCGATGATTTAGTCATAAGTCATGAGGTCATGTTATGGTAATTATTAGTCATGTATGAGTTATTATGTCACTACTGCAACCATTTATTTATAATATGTTTGTGGTTGAATTATGGTCATGTGGAATATATGTACATATGATGCTTCGATTTGTGTGAAGGAAGCATATGTGGCAGCGGAAACGGTTCCTTGCAAGTTGAAGATGATATTGGAAATTTCATATATTTAGGGGGATAATTATTCATTCATATTCACTTCAGCCATACATTGTTGGAATTATGATCCACTTGGATGTTCCATGATGTGTCTCATGTTATGCTATGACGATTGGGGTTCTTGGCCTCAATTTATGTTGAGATATTTTTGGTAGTCGATGCTATGTAGTTTCTATTGAGAGTTTGAGTTGATTCTTATGCACATATTCATACATATTGTTATTTATATGATGCATATTGATTCTTGTATGGTTTCCTCATGTGGGCATATTTTTGCTACTACTAAAGGTTTTTGGTTGGTATTCTACCCTAGATGATGTTTGGTCTGTTTGTTTCTTGATGCTAATGGTATGAGAGGCATGGATTCTTATTTATATTGATTATTTTCCAGCCATGTAGAGATTATTTTCTCCAGTTATTACGCTTCAATTCTCGTTTCCTATTTATATGGAGTTTTCACTTTTCCATTGATGTCAAAGGGGGAGTGATAGAGGATATTGGTTTGGATTTTTGTGTGTTTTCCGTGAATTCCAAAGGGCGAGATTATTATAATTATGGTGTGAATGGATTTATGTAGTTCATGTTGGAATTGGTTCATTATGGAAAATAGCTCATGTTGGAATTGATATTAACCCTATCTAGTCTAGTTGATATTTGGATGTATTTCTTGTTGTATGGTTGTAGCCAGTTGAATTAGCATTGATCTTGTTCTTTTTGAATTAATGTAAACCTTATCATGTAACTCATGATGGTTAGATGATTCCATTTGTGTGGTTCATGGTTCCTCATGTGCTAGTGGTGTTCATGGAGGTGTTTCCTTGTGCCGTTTTGTTTTTCCATGTTGTGCATTAATTGGAGGCATTGGAAATGCTACTACATGTTGATGATGTAAATCTACATGTGACGAAGATGATGGCTCAGGTGTCATTAATGTTGTTGAGTTGGCATACTAGGTCTTCATATAGGTATTTATTCTTATATTCATGGAGATGACTTGTGTTAGTTATAGTTTGGCCTCATGATGATGATGATGATGATACAAAGATGCTTCAGTAGAGTACACATGTGTTCTGTCTTGTTCAAATATTTGTTGGATAGTGGAAGACTTGTTGGCACTCTTTCCAACCTTTCTTATTTCCCCTTTAATTCAACTTAGCTGTAACACTTTGGAGACTTGTTTTATCCACTTGCATAGGTGTTACTCAACTTAGCATAGGTTTGGAGATGAGTTTAGATGTCGAAGAAGTTGATCCAATAACTAGAATAGGTTAGGAGTTAAGGATCCATCGTTTTTTCTTATGCTTTTCCCAAATCAGTCTCATGCATGGTTATGCATGTGACCAAAGGGCTTTAATTAGTAACAGACATGCATGTGCATGTGAATGAAGGGATTTAGTTGAAATAAACTAGTGTTGTTCTCGCGACTAACAAATTTTCATTAAAATTCCTCCACACTCCTCGTGAAAATCAGATTAAAATTGGCATGGAAATTCCTAAAGTCTTCTAGATTAAGTTGTAAAGGTCAAAAATGGTTTGAAAGATTCCTTGAATGACGTGAACACATTTAGTGCAAAAATAATCTTTATAGTGGATTGATTTTGTCAAATTTTTGCACCCTTGATCGCATGCTTAAGGTGAATTTCGCCCAAAACATTTTATATACATCATTTTGGAGTTGGATTTTGGGTAGTTGAGTATGATTGTGAGTGAGAGAAGGCCACATTGAGGGATTTTTCTTCAAACATATTAGTGAGAAATACTACTTTAGTGTATGAGCTCTAATGGAAACAATTTGAGAAAATATACTTGTTGAATCATAATATTGATTGCGATCTTCATATTTGATATCAGAGATTCATAAAATTTTTGAAGGGGTGTTGGTAGTGATGGAGAGATTGATATAGATCAATATTTGATATTCTTAGATTTATTTTTTCGGGAGCTTCTGATGCATTTTTCACATATATGTTGTGTTTTTTGTTGTTGGTTGTATTATGTAGCATTCATATTTTGGTGTGAGGGTTTGATGTTATGGCTGACTATAAGTTTTATTTCAGCTACTCATGGGAGTAGAATTCATATTTGATGCATTGAGTGTGGCAACTATTTTCTAGAGTGGATAACATATATTTGTGATGTTTTTTATTGGTTTGATGATTTTTTCTTGCTACTAGATATCGTATTGCAGAGCTGAATCAAGTTGAGAATATTGTCTTATATCTCATAATAAAATATATGAAATTAGGTTTTCATAGAGTAGAGGAGTGGTGACTTAATGGGTGTGGAGAATTAATTTTAAAGTTTCAATGACAGGGAAAATTTCATAGTCAAATGGTATTTGGATAGTCCAATTGGATTTGGGTGAAGATCGTTGATCATGATGGCCTTAAGTGGATGGTAGTCCATAGATCCATGTGAGAACATAGTATTCCAGACCAATTAGTAGAATCAAGTATCCTGGATGATGGGAGTTAGTTGATTGTATATGAGGTTGAGTCTCCTTCTTGATGGTAGTTAGCAATATATGTAAAAGCACATTTTTTTAATAGAATATTCAAAGAAACACATCAGCAACATTCTACTCGGTAAAGGGTGTCCACCATCTAACTTGTGTCTCTTATGTGATGGTTTTATGGTTGTGTTTTATGTTTTTATTATTCTCATGGTCGTTTGATTTAAATTCTTACATTTTTATATTCATGTGATGATATAATATATTTTTGGTTATATCCATGATTCAATAAGTGAACTTTTAACTGGTAAATTTGTTAAGAAGACCACACTATTTATTCACCCCCCCTCCTTAGTAGCGCTCAAAGGTTTCCAACAAGAAGACTAGATTATCATAGATATAAATCAAAACATGAGAAAAAATAATAAGGATGAAAATTACCCTAACCAGGAGTAATATTGTATTTTTATCCCAAATAGCACCAAATTTTTTTGTTCAAGAAAGTAAGGATGAACACTAGATAAATGGAATGGAAGAGGAGATGAATTGAATTGAAAAGAATGGAACATGGGAACTCGTACCTCATCCAAAGGATATAAATATCATAGGTGCTAGGTGGGTATTTAAGAAACAAAATTAATGAATATGGACAAGTTATCAGAAGAGGACAAGATTGGTGTGCAAGGGGTACTGTCAAATTGAAGGAACTGAATTTGAAGAGACTCTTTCTCAAATTTAAAAGCTATAAAATATAAGTATTTTTTTATATTTTATTTATTAAAATGGCTTCAATGTATGTCGAATGAATGTGAATTCAGTCTTTCTAAATAGAGTTCTGAAAGAATAAGTATACATGGAACAACCAGAACGATTTGACTAGTTACAAAATAAAGACTTCACATGCGAATTGAGGAATGCCTTGTATGGATTCAAACAAGCTCCAAGAGTTTGGTATCATAGACCATATCAATGTCTTAAACAAAAAGGGTTCAAGAGAGGATTTTCAATAAGTAACCTTTACATGAATATAGACAAATACAATATACTAAGCACACTATTATATGTTGATGATCTTATTTTTGGAAGCAATAATGATGAAATGCATCACAAAGTTTCTTAAGATATGTCAAAATAATTTGAAATGTGGATTATTAGAGAGTAATCCTACTTTATTTGACTTCAAATAACTCAATGGAAATTATATAATGTCCATATCACAATCAAAGTATCTTAGGGATATTCTTAAGTAGTTTCGGATGGAAGAATGTGCTACCGTAAGAACAACTTTTATTGCAGGTTGTAAGTTGAGCAAAGGAATGAATTTACTTTAGTGTATGAAATTATCTAGAGATTAATTATTGGAGGAATTTTATATATGAAATATTCATGACCAAACAACACACATTTAGTAAACATGGTAGCAAGAGTCCAGTCAACTCCTAAAGAATGTCACGTGATATCTATGAAAAGAATACTCGTATAATTATAAGGAAATATTCATTTTGTAATATGGTATCATGAAAGAAAAAATATTATCCTGACAACATATATTGATGTAGAATGGCCAAAAATAATTGATGATTGAAATAACACAAATATAAATGCATTCTTCTTAGGAGACTATCTTCTATCTTGGTATATAGTTGGCTAACATATTTTTGCCTATGTTCTTAGGAGAGGAAAGAAGATGTTGCAAAGTGTTAACTTAGACTTCATTCTATGCTTATATTTTTAAAAAAGTATTCCTTTTTTGGTTATAAATAATTGAACTCAAGTGGGTAGTCCTAGCCATGCAACTAGGACGTTCTTCTGACAGTAATTGACCTTATCATATGACAGACCTCGACCCTATCCTATGGAATACTTTGGTCATATCACGTGACATATCTTTGCCTTTTTGAAGATACCTAGACCTTTAGAAACACGACCTTATTAAATTTTCATAACTTATCCCCCTATGGATTACTATGATCCTATAACGAAGACCATACCTAGCCCCCTATTATAGATAATGTATTTGGCCTTGAATTTGGAGAAGACACTGGAATTCTATTAAATATAATTTCAAGCTACCTTGAAGATAATTTTTAACTCAAGTTTGATCCTCAAAGTGTTCTTTGTGAAAACCTTTAAAATCACTTTTGAAGATAATTTTTAAAGCAGACTTTGATCCAAATCTTAAAGTAATCTTTAAAAAAATTTGGAGCACACTCTGGTGGATACTTTGGAGAATCCTTGAAGTTGTTTTTGAATAAATTTGGTGCAAATTTGAGAATAATTGGAGACATTTGGTTATCATAATTGAATACATCATTGAAAGTGACTTTCAATTTTATTTTTTTCATACTTGAATACATTTTGGAGAAAATATTTTGGAGTAGGGTTGAAGTCATATTTCAAGAATTCTTTCAGGAAGTTTGGGGTAGCATATAGATTTTATCTTGAATATATTTTAAAGTAGTACCTTGGTAAATTTTTGAGGTTTTATAGATACTCGAACCTAAGTGCATTAGTGTCCTAATATATACCAAGAAAGTACTTGGATTTTTCTCGTAGGATTGGTTTCCTCATTAAATGTTGGAGCTTGGTAAGAGTCAAGTTATTTGTAATGGTTGGAGCTATAAATTGAGGATTTGTGTCCACTTGATTTGAAATATATTTATGTAAGTTATTGCTTGTTTTTTTTCTTGTTTAATGCAACATATTTCACTTCATATTTTAAAGAATCTTAACTAGAATAATATAGAAATGATAGGAAATATTGATTGACCACACCCCCCCCCAATATTCCAATAAATCATTGAAATATAATATAAAACACATAATAGGACTTTGTATTTTGAGGGGTTCTAGATTCAACTTACTAATTTTAAAGCTAGAATTATAGAATGGTGGGGGGATTTATAGGCCATTGAAGTATATTTAATGTAAATGATACATAAAAAATTGAAGCATATTAAGTGGAATCTCAAAAATTGGAATAAATCCAAATTCCATAATATCCCTAAGCACAAATGCAAGAGGGAGAAAAAATGGAGGCCATACAATAGGAAGCGATCATACATGGAATATATGATGCTATATTTGAGAAATAATTCCTTACCCTCACCAACCTTGAGGAGATAAAAATATAGATGGAAATAATAGGGAAACCAAAATCAATAATTTGTTGGCTCATAGAAGGGGAAATTTACCCAACTTTCTTTGATAAATCGATGTTGTAGCATCGTCACCATAACTAGGCAACTTCTGTAAAAATAAAATATGTGACAATATGCATGATTTCCAATGTATCTCTTAAGAGATAATCCACTACTACAATAGTATAGTAATAGAACCCCATGGGAATATGTCTAAGGAAATTTTCCAAGTTACATATCACATATGTTACCTAGTCATTGTATGGATAATGGAGATTTTATTTGGGAAATAACTCTAGAGAAAGTAAAGAAGACCATCAAGGGAATTCCATGTAACAAAGGCCATGCCCGTACCAACTTAATCATATAATTATCTCAGACCTATTTTCCTATTTTTATACAAGAGGTATGGCTTGTTGTGGACAAATGCAAGAGACCTTGATCCATTATTAAACTAGTAATACTAACTTCCTCACATTATTCGAAAATAGGAAAACATGGATGAGCCAATTGGATACAAACCCATTCCTATTTTCAATGTTATATATAATATTATAACACCTATTATTTCAAATTGAGTTAATCCTCTTCTTCACAAGATAGTATCGCCTAACTAAAAAAGGTTCATAAAATGTCTCCAAATTCTTGATTACATAAAGGTAGTGCATGACATCATTCACTGAGAAGGTATAACATAAAATGGGAATGCTACTCAAGATTTACCTCTCAATAGAGAATCTTAGATAGAAATACTTGTTCCACATCCTCCATATTTTTGGATTCTCCTCTGATTAGAAACTTTATATATTCTTCTTCATTTACAAATATTGTCGATGTCTCCCACTTATCCCAAATCAAATCCACCATTCGCATCTATCAGGGAAACACTCTTTCGCATTTACTATTCATTTTGGTTATGAAGGGACTGGGGTGATCACTGAAAGCAATACTAACCATGAATTTACTCCAAGGTTGTTTCCATTTTTCATAATACCTACTTATTTCTCACCTACAATTTATGAATGAAACTATGGGAATGGACATGTCATGCATATTAGAATCTCATGAGTTCCTACAATTCATGGAGATGTTCTCACTTACCTTAGGTATGGAATTCAATAAATCTAAGCCCCTTAATTTATTCAACATTCTAGAAAATGTGCAATAACATATAACCAGTATTATGGGACTCCTGAAGGTAGGCTTCCATATAAATATATTGTTACCCCATCAGATGAGAGCTTATTTATATGGAGTGAACAGGAGGACATAATAATGAAATTCAAGAACAGGTTGCTAGGATGGGCCTATGATAAATAATTTATACAATTTTGTATTATTAAAAGTCATCCTTAAATCCATACCCATTTTCTTATGCTTAGTTCTAATTGGACCATCTTGGATCCTTTGGAAGCTTGATAAATTTCAACATCAATTTATTTGATTATAATCCAATCTAGAGAGAAAATGGGCCATGAGAGCTCGGGAAAAGCTTTACAAACAAAAAATTAAAGGAGGACTTTGACTTCATGATCCCTCAACCATGAAAATAATAATATGAACCAAATTTTAGTTAAAATAGAATCAAGGAGTATATTATCTCTAGAAATGTATTTGTAATCATATATATGCTCCCCATGCAGCATCACAGCATTTCATCCATTTAATTACATTATAAATTTGATCACCTATATGTTCTTACCTAAAAGAGGCATGTACTTAATGTAGTAATACTATATTCAGGAACTCAAAGATGGAAAATTTATCATGTTCTAGGAGGACTCCTAGAAAAAACTCCCAAACTCAATTCAAACTAGTAGGTTAATGCTATGAAAGAACATATGATAACTCAAGGCTATTCAAAATTTATTGCTTTTTGGTATAATGTTTCATATTCATCATAATTCCATAAATCATTTTTATTATCCTAGAAGTTTATGATGTAAATATATGTGCAGATTGCATTGATATTAGGCGAGTGGAACAAATCTATTTTGTGGACATTCATTCCTAGTTATCTTATATATTTTGGTTAAGCGGCCGAAGGGTCAATAGTAAATATTATGTAAACTAATGTAAATATTTTCATCAATATAATATAAATAGGCTTTCTATAGAGCCCACTTAATGGTAAAGGGTATGGGGGAATATTCAACTCCATGGTGATAGAAAACAAGTGGTTGGATGGCGAGTGTTGGTGGTGAGGACACTTGGGGTCCACACCGCTTTAAAATGTTCAACATGGAAGAAAGAGGCCATGTAGTTATGAGTACTATATGTTTATCTTGAGGAATATTTATTATTTTCAAATTTTATCACCATGATTAATTTAATTTTGATTATTAATTAGAGGAAGAGGATGGATCTATTTTTAGCAATGATAAACCAACTGGTTAGCCCCGAGCTTAGGTTTTTATACCAATCGTGAGTTGTTTCGGTTTATGGGTTGGAGGGCCCCGAAATATCCATTAATTAATATGGGATTTTTAATAGTGCAAAGTTGAGACGTTATTGGTTGGACATAAATAACCAGCCAGGTGCAGGTTCAAGGAAGCAGATGTTGCTATTAGATCCATGATTGTTGGGTTGGAACCTTGGTATTTAATATAATTTTATTTCTAGTTTTCCATTTCATATGGATTTCTAGCCATATAATGGTGGTGGAAAATTGTTTAAATCTATGAACCACATGATCTATGGCAAAGAAATATGTGGAGATGCCATAGCTAGTCGTTTAACTTTATCCAAATAAGTATTACATTTTTTGTGCCATGTTGTTTACATAATTTTATGTTGAAATCCTGGCTTTGATGTTTTTATACAAATTTTTATAATGCTTATAATTCTATTATGAATTTAAATTTTATACCTTGTTTATTCTATATGTTATTTCTTTGTGCATGTTCATGCATTTTGTGTTTAATGCTACTCTGCCATAAACCCTACTTGGGGTTTCTGTTAATATGCTTTAATGTCATCAAATAAATCTTACTTTTAATGTGAAATTTTATAATCATGGTTTACATGTGTTAAAATTTGAATTGTAAACTTTTTACAATTGTATTCATGAAAATCGAGTACTATCAAGCAAATAAATGACGATGATAAATTTATGGTATTTTTCACTTCCACGAATGAAATATATACTTTTAAGTGTTGAGGTTTTGGTAGCATTTCCTATCAAGAGACTATGGGTGTGATAAAGTGGTATCATACCTTAATATAAAACATTAGGATTGACTGTGCCATAATTAAAGGTGAAAAAACTAAATTGTTTATTGTTCACCAACTATTTGACAACATCAATAATGATTGTTCACCAATTGTTCAATGAAAGTCACAGTGGTGGAATTTGGTTAAAATTCACGTGGAAGAGAAGATAGAGACATAGGAAGGATCTCAGAAATAGAAATTAGTAGGATTGGAGCAAAATTTTATACAAGATTAGTTTTTCCAATTAAACCTAAAAAGCTAAAATTTGCATGTAGGACAACCCATTTCAATATGTTAGCGAGAAATGTAATTATTTTTTTGTATATATATATATATATATATTGATTTTATATTTCTGTTTTAAAAAAATTATATGTGAAACCCTGCCGAGAGTATTATGCACCCTATAAGTCATGGTCGAGAGCTCATGTTTGTAGATGTTCTAGGAAAATTCACGCACATACGCTCAAGCCATGAGCCATTGGCCATTGAGGTGAAGTCAAGTTATAGATACTAAAGGTGGTAGAGAGGCAAGAAAATCAGTGTGAAAATCAAGACTATGGTGGTAGGTCACGTGACCATGAACCATGTCCCTGAGAAGTGGGTGGAAGGAGAAGACGAGTAGCACAGTGTGGTGGATTTGCAACATTGACACTAGCGATTAAAGCAAGGTGCAAAGGAGAAATGTTTCAATATGGGTGGAACTGCGATAGAGGGACACCGACCCCTCCCTACTATTTTTGTTTGGGGTACCACATCTCTTTCTGTTGATATGTTTTTCCAAACATCAACCATAGGATGAAGTGACAAAAACCAAGAGAAAAAACCATGAAATAGGTACATCCCCTTTCCCCCCATATGGGTTACAACATAGGACCCTCCCCCCCCAAACCCCCACTAGAAAAGTGCACCGTTGATTGCATTGCTGAATGAGGGTCATTGAATTAACACTGATGTATATTGTGTCTTGTTGTGTATTCATCCACGTACGTTTGTGGAATACAAATTTTTTATATATGGTTTTTTTATGTTGTAGGAGGTGTGTGTGTACTTTGGTTTTTTTTAAATTTCAATATATTATACATTGTAGATCAATTCATTGTTATGTATACATACTTGCTTCTGTTTGTGTGTGTATCTTCCAGAGTATAGGTATATATGTCATGAGTGAATGAGTTTCGTGAGAAATGGAGGCACGTAGAGGACTTGATGCTGATATATTATATCTTATAGATATATAATAATAAAATTGTTTATAGTGTGTGATAAGACCCCTTGGGGATGTAGTTGTGATAGGCCACATGGGAGTTTATAATGACTGGACCCATGTGATGGGCTTGGAATTGGGAAATTTATTATTGGTCGGATCCTTGAAGGATTGAGTTGGCACCCAATGAGAAAAAAGAGGAAAGAGTAATAAAATATTAAGTTAATATTGGCTCTTTAAAGGATAATTAAACTATGTAACAACTAATAAGGAAGGAACGAGTGAAGAATAACCTGGAGGGGTGTATCTTTGTATCCAAAAGTCAAAATTTTATTGTTAAGTAGTCAAACGGAAGGGGATTCCAATCAGAATACATATGGAATTATATAGATCAAATTTCAAGGTAGGAATGTTCTAGAAATAAAGGAGAAAGAACAAAATTCTCGAAAGGAATAAATTGAGCTAAATTAAAATTTCTAACAGGTGTAACTCTATACCCAAGCACTAGAGTTTGGCAAATAAATAGTCTACGGAAAGTTGCTACTGATAAAAACACACTAGTGATAACAAAAGTCTTATTGCAACACAAATTTTATATGATTTCTTTGAAAAAGTGTGCATTTTTGGAATAAAACGAGAATCATGAGAATTGTAGAAACAAGATATTACCTGGTGATTAAAAATCCATAGGAGGAAGTGTCACTAGATCCAATCATAGTTATATTTACTTCAAATTCGTAGATAAATTTAATTTAGAATTTAGAGAACAAGCACTGGAAAGCATCGTTGGTTCAATTATATGGAATATTAATGAAAAAAGTTACAAATCTAGTGAGAGGATGTTGTATTGATTTAAATGGAATGTTGTGCTGATATAAAATATTAACATAGGTAGATTTAGGTAGTCCCTATATTTATATATGTTATAGAGATATCCACCCTAAAATTAAGAAATAATTTTAGAAAAGGTTTTTGTGTTCTTCAAGTTTATTTAGAGGAAGCCACTAAGGATAAACAAGCCAATTTGGAGAATTATAAAGTAATAAAATAATATTATAACATATTTTTTTAAATTGCAGGAATACATATGAGGAGGGATATATATATTTTTCAACTAATTTGGTGCTCGGAGTTGCATTTGTTTCTTAAAAATTTGACAGCATGAGTAATTCAAGGCATAGAGAATTGTTGATGTAGCTAGAAGATATTTTAAATAAGGGGTACATATAAACCACAGTATCACCATATGGTGCTCCAGTCCTGTTTATGAAGAAAATGAATGCAACATTGTGTTTATGTGTGGATTTTTTATAGTTTAATTAAATGACTATCAAGAACAAATATCCATTGACGAATATCTTAGAAAGATAACTTTTCAAGCTCATTATGGACATTATTTGTTCATGGTGATGCATTTCGAATTAACCAATGCACTAGGTGTTTTCATGTGTTTAATGAATGGCATCTTCTGATAATATTTAGATAATTTTGTTATTGTTTTCCCTAGATTATATATTGGTGTATTCTAAACTAGAAAAGAGGTGGGAGAAACAAATAAGGTTATTTTTATAGGTTCTATGAGAACACCAACTGTATGGTAAGATCAATATGTGCTCTATCTATCATAAGTGTATTGATTATTTAGGCGACATTATTTTAACAAATGTGATAATTATATATCTATAAATATTAAGGACATCAAGGAATGAATCAAACCAAATATTTTTATTAATGTCAGGTTTTTTATGTACCTATATGATTATTATAGATGATTCATTGAATAATTTTCTATGATTTCCCTCCTCATAAATTCATTTTCATGGGAAAGGTGTTAAATTTTAATGGACCTTTTCATTTGAAGGTTATGTTAATAAGAATTCTCATATTGAATATTTTTGATCCAAATGAGTATTTTTAGGTATGTATTGATACATCTTGAGAAGGTTTGGGAGGAGTGATTATGAAAAATGAACATGTTGCATGTTATGATTCAAGGAAGTTGACGGAACATGGGAAAATATATTTTACACATGATGTGGAATTAGAGGTTTTTATTCATGGTATTAAGATCTTGAGTCATCATCTTATGGGTTGAATATTTATATTGTAGAGATATCTCTATGTTTTTTACACTCATTTGAACCACTAAATATGAGTGATTTACAAATTGTGTCACTTGAATTATTAGTTGAATATGATTACAAGATTAAACACATTAAGGAAAAGTAGAACAAAGAAGTGTATGATATTGACTAAACAATGCATGTGATATGTGCTTAAAAATAATTAAATGTGAATGAGAAATAATATCTATAGTTAGATAAGCTATAAATTACGATCAATAAACATTAGGAGGAAAATCAACCAGAATATTTGGATTTTGGCCTTCCAGAAGATGAAAATATTTTGTATAAGGTTTTTATGTATATGAAAAATGGGCAGGAGGTGACAGAGTTTATTCTAAAGGTGATGCATAGGATGCATTATTCAGTATGGTCGATATATCACAACCATATTACAATAGTAAAGAACTATTTTTTTTTTCCTCGAATAAAAAAGGGTGTAGAAAATTACATAGTTGGATGTTTGGAATGTTAGAGTGTTAAGGTTTACCGCAATCACCCGAAAGGGTTGTTTCAACCCATATCCACTCCTGAGTGGAAGTGGGATGTCATGTCAATGGAATTTATTACTAAATTTCCCAGGATTTTAAAAGAGCATCATGTGATTATGGTAGTTGTAAAATCTTACCAAAGTTTCTCATTTATCCCGGTAAAATAAATGCATAAATTAGCTAACACAACTAATATTTTTATGAGAGATCTTTCTAGGATGCATGGTGTTCCTAGGGTGATTATTTCGGATCGAGATATGAAGTTGACATCTAATTTTTGGATGGCACTATGTAAAGGGTTGGCTACTAGTTTTAATTTTAGTACCACGTATCACCCAGATTCCAATGGATATACTGAGTGGGTTAAGCAGGTGATTAAATATATGTTGTGAATGCAAGTCATGTATAAAACATAGAAATGGGAGGAATACAAATTTTTTTTAGTGTTTTATGTATAATAATGCATATAAATATTCTTTAAAAATGAGTATGTTTAAATATTTGTATGGTAGGAAATGTCATACTTCTATTAGTTGGAGCAATCGGGTAGACATAGTCATGGATGGCCTGGAACTACTCAAAGAAATGGAGGAGAAGGTTGTGAAAAATAAGAAAATTATTAAAGCTTCCAAATATAAGAAGATAATTTATGTGGTTAAGAATAGAGTTAATAGAGAATATAAAGTTAGAGATCATATGTTTTTATTATTATTACCGTAATATATCTCATTAATGCTAGGTAGTTGTGAAAAAATATCACCACATTGTTATGGACCATTTGAGATCATAGAGAGAATCAATTTTGTTTCATATAGACTTGATTTTCCTACATCGATGTCTGTCCATGATTTATTTCATGTATATTTTATTAAAAAAGTGTATTTTTACCACTAATCTCCCAATTTATTGGCATATGATCTAAGTGGGGCTATAGGGTGATTTATAGGTGCAACCCACATAGATTTTGGATAGGATTGTGAAAGTGATCCAAAACATATCCATTGGCATGGTAAAGGTACAATGGACCAATTTTAGTCTTGATGACGCCATATGGGAGTAGGAAGAGGTAACAAGGGAAGATCACCCTCATCGTTTTCATTGGTGTGCTATATGTGTGTGTGTGTGAGTGTGTGTGTGTGTGTGTGCACGCGCATCCGATGCATGTTTCAATAATAATTATATGTAAATTAAATGTAATCTCTAAATTTAAACATGCTATGAATTTGGATCAACAATATTTAGACATCAAGAATAACTTATATCAAGAGGAAAAAGAAACAAAAATATTTATATTGTGGGCTTCGAGAAGATGAATTTATTTTGTATGTGGGTCGTATATATGTATCAATTGTGTAGGAGGTAAACGAGTTGATTCTAAAAGAGATGAATATGATTCCTTACGCAAACACCCGATATATCACAAGACTATTATAATACTAAAGAACCATTTTTTTTTCTAGAAAAAAGAAGGGTGTAGCAAATTACATAGTTGGATGTTTGGAAAGTCAGAGAGTTAAGGTTGAGAACAAGCCCCTAATATAGTTGTTGTAGTCCATACCCATTCCTGAGAGGAAGTGGGATGTCATATTAATGGACTTTATTTCTAGATTTCTTGGGATAGTAAAAGGGTATGATGTGATTATGGTAATTGTTAAAAACTTGCCAAATTTTCCCATTTTATACTGGTAAAATCAATGCATAAGGTTTCTAAAATAAAAGATAGTTTTATGAAATAACTTATGAGGGTGGATAGTGTTCCTAGTGCGGTTATTTTAGATAGAGATAAAAAATTCATATCTAATTTTTTGATGGGATTATTTAAAGGGTTGGGTATTAATTTGAATTTGAGTACTATGTATCACCCAGAGTTGAATGGAAAAACTAAGTGTGTTAAGTGGGTGATTTAAGATATGTTATGAATGTATGTCATGGATAAACAATTCAAGTCAGGGAGGGGAGGGTAATTACATTTTTTTTTGTTTGCATATAATAATGGATATCAAGCTCCATTATAAATGAGTATGTTCAAAGCATTGTATGGAAGGATATGCAATCATTGTACCAATTGGAGCCATCTAGTGGATAGAGACATGATCTCCCTGGAATTGCTCAAACAAGTGGAAGAGAATGTTGTGAAAATTAAGAAAAATATTAAATATGCTAAATATAGGTAGAAAATTTATGTGTATAGGAATAGATATCATGTGGGTTTTTTTTTTTTTTTTTTTTTTACCATGGAAAAGGTCATTAAAGCTAGGAAACCATGCCAAATTAGAACTACATTATTATGGACCATGTGAGATCCTAGAGAGGATCAATTTCCTTGCATATATAGAGTTTATTTTCCTACATCCACACGTGTTCACTATGTTTCTCATGTATCTTTGATTAAAAAGGTATTAACCTACTACTAATCACCCAATTGATTGGCATATGGTCAAAATGGATCCAATAGGTGATTTCCAGGTGCAAACCACAAAAATTTCGAATATGATGGTCAAAGTGACCAAAACAGATCCGTTGGCATGGTAATGGTAAAATGAACCCAATTATGTCCTCATAGGTCACATGGTAGTAGGAGAAACTAATGAGGGAAGAGTACACTCAGCATTTTGAGTTATTTTCGATACATACATATATATATGTTGCACAAATGACAATGCATAAAATAAGGTGGGAAGGAATCTAACACCCCTACTATTTTATGATGTAAATATATGTATCTTGAAATTACACTAGTGGGATTGAGGTGATTTACAAACTTACATTCCTATCTATTTATGTTATATATTTTTGGGCCAAAGTAGATAGGCATACATGTCGGTTTGGTTAAGTGGATGGAGGGCCAAAATTGTAAATATGGCATAACTGATGTAAGTATTGTTATTATTATTTTATAAAACTAGCTCCAAAAATAGAAGAAAATAGAGATAAATTCCTTAGAAATAAGCCAGTTCAAGGGGGAAACCTCCTTCACATTACATAAATTAACAATTCTTGGATGATACAAATGAAAAAACCTCCTTTCTATATATAGGATTCCATCTGGTCACAATATAATCATAGCTAACCTAACAATAATAATGTAAGGGAACAATAATAACAATATGGGGGTTACAGGGGGGACAATAATAACAATATTTTTGGGCCAAAGTGGATAGGCATACATGTCAGTTTGGTTAAGTGGATGGAGGGCCAAAATTGTAAATATGGCATAACTGATTTAAGTATTGTTATTATTATTTTATAAAACCAACTCCAAAAAATATAAGAAAATAGAGATAAATTCCTTAGAAATAAGCCACTTCAAGGGGGAAACCTCCTTCACATTACATAAATTAACAATTATTGGATGATATAAATGAAAAAACCTCCTTTCTATATATAGGAGTCCATCTGGTCACAATATAATCATAGCTAACCTAACAATAATAATGTAAGGGAACAAAAATAACAATATGGGGGTTACAGGGGGGACAATAATAACAATATTTTTGGGCCAAAGTGGATAGGCATACATGTCAGTTTGGTTAAGTGGATGGAGGGCCAAAATCATCAATATGGCATAACTGATGTAAGTATTTTTATTATTATCTGATGAAACCAACTCTAAAAATAGAAGAAAATAGAGATAAACTCCTTAGAAATAAACCACTTTGAGTGGGAAACCTCCTTTACATTACATAAATGAACAATTCTTGGATGATACAAATGAAAAAACCTCCTTTCTATATATAGGAGTCCATGGGGTCACAATATAATCTTAGCTAACCTAATAATAATAATGTAAGGGAAAAATAGTAACAGTACGGGGGTTAGAGGGGTACAAAAATAAAAATAAGGGGGCTACACTAACAATAATAAGGGACTAGACTAGTAATATGGGGACCTAATGGTCCCATCTCCTTTAAAAAAGTGTTTTCTTCAATGCTTGAGTAGTGTTGGATGATTCTGTATAAAATTATCATCCTCCCATGTAGAATCTTCAGTGGGTAAGTTCTTCCACTTGATGAGATACTCTTAAATCGATCGATTTCATAGCTGTCGAGTTCTTATTTTCGTGACTACTTCAGGTTCCAATATGATTTTTACTTCCTCATCAAGTTCTGGAAATATTTTTTGAACTGGAAGTTTGTCACCTATAACCTTATTTAAGCATGAAACATGGAAAACTAGATTCACTCGAGAAGCAGCAAGAAGCTCCAATTTTTATGCCATAGTACCAATCTTTTGCAACACCTTGTAAGGACCATATTACTTTGGTGATAATTTTTTATCCTTGTTAGTTTGTTGGAGGGACATTTGTTTTTATGGTTGTAGCCATAAAAATACCCAGTCTCCTACATCAAAAATCCTCTCACTACGATGTTGATTTGCCTGTTGTTTCATTCGATTTTGTGCCAAATTTAGGTTTTCATTTAAGAGTTGGAGAACTTGATGTTGATTCTCGATGTGATCTTCCACTTCTTGAAACTTGGAATTTTTTCTTAAAGATAATGTGATGGATGATGAATTATATCAATAAAGTGCCATAAATGGGGTCATTTTTTCTATAGTATGGAAGGAATAGTTATACCGCCATTCAGTAAGAGGTAACCACATGACCAGTTCTATTTTTTTATAATATACAAAACAATAAATATATCCTTACAAAATAAAATTCATTGTCTAAGTTTCCCATTGAATTGAGGATGATAAGATGAGCTATGAGCTAATTTAGTACCCAAACAAGAAAATTATCTTTTCCAAACATTTCTAGTAAAAATGGGATCTCTATTGCTTACAATAATATTTGGGTTTCCAACGGTAGATTTTTAATTGTTTCCATAAATGAAGTAACAATTGTACTTTCTTTAAATGGATGATATTATGGACAAAAATGTGCATACCTGGTAAGTCTACCAACTACCACCATGATGACACTCTTTCCTTCGGACTTAGGTAAACTTGTGATAAAATCCATTGAGATATCCTCCCAACATTGACTTAGGATGGATAAATTCTGTAGAAGACCTCGATTCTTAATTGTCTCAACTTTATTTTGTTGGAAAACCAAACATTCTTCCACTAACTTTTGAATATCCGATTTAAGGCCATCCCAAAAAAAAAATATTTCTTGACCCTGTGGTAAGTTTCTAAAAATCCTAAGTGTCCTCCTAAGGGAGAAGTGTGAAATTCCAACATAATATGTTGTATTGGTTTGGAATTCTTATAAAGATATAATTGACCTTTGTACCATAATGCATCATTTTTCCAACTAAATGTATCATGTGTACTATGATCTTGCAGCAAATTTTGAATGAGTGTCCACACTTCTTCATCCTTTTTCCATTCATCCCTTCCTTTGGTTATCCAATATGGTTGGATAATATCAATGGCACAAAGAAATGCTTCCACCTCTTCATACTTTCTTGAGAGTGCATCTATAACAACATTTGTCTTCCCTTTTTTGTAGATGATTTCAAAGTCATAAACCCAAAATATTTGTCAGCCATTTTTACTGCTCTTCTGAAGATACTCTTTGTTCCAAAATGTATTTAAGGCTATCATGATCCACTTTTACCTTGAAGTGTCTTCCATTAGGTAAGCTTGCAACTTCTTTAGTGCATGTAGTATTTCCAAAATTTCCTTCTCATAAATAGCTTTCTATAAATAATTTCCTTCTTGCATTAAAACAGCACCAATTCCATTTCCTGAGGCATCACATTCCACAATAAAGGTTTTTGTAAATTCTGGCGTGCCTAAAACTGGTGCTAGGCACATTGCCTCTTTAAGATGTTCAAATACCTTAGTTTCTTTAAAACTCCATGAAAAATCATCTTTCTTCAATAATGTTGTTAGAGGTGTTGCTATTCTCCCATATGTTAATCAAGATTGTCATTGATGTCAATATAGAATTATTGGGATGAAAATATTCTTGTAATGTCATAACCTCATGTATCCTTGCTCTTGATGAAGAATCCTATGACCCAGATGATGTCCTTACCCTTGATGGATACTACACTATTAAAGGAATATACATGAATGAATACACTTGATGATGTCATATGTGATGGCACTTGATGAAGGTCTTGATGACATGGTTGGAGACTACATAATGACATGGAGGATGATTTGATCACATGAAAAATGTTTGGAGACATGACATGAAGAACTTGGAGATCACTTGATGTCATATGATGGCATAAGATGACATTGTTGGAAGATTTCATTTAATGATATGGATGGTGGTTGGACTTCCTTGATGCTCTCTTGATAACAAACTAATAAATGTTGTTCTATGGTTGATGACATATCACTACACTATTACATGATGTCATGATGACATGGATAACTTACATGATGACGCTAAGAACCTCTTGTTGTCCTAATCATCAACACCTAACATTCCTCATGTTGTGCCAAACTTTTTTATGCATAGAATTTAAGGACAGTAACAAAGAAAAATAATTTTCACCATATTAGAGACAACATTATTTTGTGAGACATTCACCATATGTTAGAGCATAATTTTAGCTTTCCAATGAGCTATTACCTTGCCTGAAAATCCAAGTGGTTTGGGAGATATGATTTTTTCAAGTTAAAGAAAATAAATCTGTACTTGAGCCGACCTACACTCAGTCACTGATGTCGGCCTCCCTCTAAACAGACGTGACCTTTGAAATTTGATAAAATACTATAAATATAAAATTGCAGGACCTCCTTTCTCATCATCGTTTCGGTCATCTGTTACAGAGAAGGATATAACAGTTCACAACTCGTGAACTGAAAGAGAGGGAGAATAATCTTAAAGAGAATAAGATAACCGTTGGATTATTCTAGTTTTGCAAAACGAAATTAAAACCTTCAGAAAACCAGGACAGTGGACAAAATTGGACCTATAGCAGACTTGCGCTAACTTGTTTCATTGCTGCTTCACTTGTAAAATACACCACTAGTCCTGTAATGCTTGGACTATAGAACAAAATTCTGTAATTCAGATCCTATAGTGTGGAATAGAACTCAGAATCATAGTTACTACAAAACTCAAACATGTAAACATTTTGCTGCAGACTCGGATATTTTGAGAAGGAAGGTTCAACACTTGTGGAACAGACCTATTGGAGGCTTGATAGCCTAGTTTTAGGCTCAGAAAAACTTGTTAAAGGCTCAGTAAATCTCAAAATAGTGGTATACCTTAAGAACAATAATAGTGGAGACTTCCAATTATTATTTTAGTATATTTCTAACTAGCACACCTCTGGAGCTTGGGTTAGATATCTGGAAAATCAGAATTAGTTAGCATCTTTGCTGTAATAACCTTAGAACTTTACACAGTCACCTTTTGTGATGCTAAGATTTATGACAAGTGTATGGGTATTCTCCCAGTGGGGGAACAGAGGAAAGTCACCTAAACTCAGTGCCATAACCTCAGTGCCTGAAATCTAAAGTGCCTACTTTGGGAGGATCAGATTCTTAAAGGTTGGACCTGTGGTGAGAAGGGAGCCACTCGTTGAAGGGCTGGAACAATTTTTCTACCTGTGGGAGACACCTCTTCCCGAATCTATGGATCTTTGGTGCTACAAACTCCTTCTTTGAAGCTAATACCTTGATTGAAGGTTGATCCTATATTGAAGCATAACTTAAGGACACTTCAATTTTTGATAGCCAGTTGAAGAACACTGTAAGATATGTGTGTAGGAATATTGGAGAAGACTTTGAATCTTGATTCATACTCCTTCTTGTGGTATTAATCACAGGGCATCTATGTTTAAACTTCCTATGGTATTAATCTCATAAAACTGAAGTAAAGAGTGTATAAGTCAAGGAGGGTTCAAGGCTAATTTTACACTTCCATATATAGATTTAAATTGTGATTGAAGCATTAATATAGCTACAATGAAGTATATGGTGGAGACCTATATTGGACATTCAATAAAAAGTTTTTTTTGGAGCTAATTGAACATTTAAAAGTTGAAAAGTGCAGTGGCTTGATGCTTGTGACATAGCTGGACCTTGGTGTCAGTCTAGGACTATGAACTAAGGTCTCAGAAGTGGATTTATATGGTGGGAAAAGTACAATGAAGAAAAAGTGGAGAAAAAATAAAAAATTGAACAGCGAAGAATTTGGTCAAGGTCATACAACCATCATGATGTGACCTTGGAGAAGATTGTTTGGGTGAAATGAAGAGTTTTGGTGATAGCTTCTAAGAAGAAAAGGTTGTCATTGATGATGTTACATGAAGAATAAGTGTGACAGGCCTCACTGAAGAAGACTTTGGTTGTCGTGAAGAATAACCAAAGATATTTTGATGAAGTGAAGTTGCGGTTTGGATCCCAAGAGGTTGGAGCCTCATAGAGACAAGGTTGGTGCCTTGGAAAATAGGTTTGGAGCCCTAGAGGATTGGATTCCTCAAGAAACCAACTTGGATCCTGTACTAGAGATAGCGTTGGAGCCCTAGAGGTTGGTGCTTCAAATTGACAAGGTTGGAGCCTTGGAAAGACCAAGTCGGTGCTTGGCACAACGCAGGCTGGAGCTTGGAAGATTGGAGTCTTCATCAAGGGTTGAAGCCATATATCATTATTATACTTTACTTATTGTAAAGTAGAAATTAATAATAGTATCTATTCCATCATTGTTCATTTTTGTGTTCTAAATATAAGTGATATAACTGGTTTAATTAATAATTGAAAAGAAATATTTATTCACCCCTCTCTTAGTATTTCCAACAATTGGTATCGGATCCAAGTTACCTTTACTCAAAGCCTAATAGCTTGAAGGTTGATCATTAGAGCACAAATGAGAAAACTAGGGAAGAAAGTCTCCAATCCTCCTAAAGATGTTTCTTCCTTAACCATCTAAATTGAAGTCAATCAATTTGAGAAGGCTCCATTGTTCAATGGAAATTTTGTTATATGGGAGGAAATAATGAGGAATTTCTTGAGGAATCAAGGAATTGAAGTTTGGAAATCAGTGATTACTAATGATAGGATGGACAAATAATCCAAGGAGTATAATACATGAGAAATAAAGGAAATTTTGAATGGGTTACCAAATTATGTGAAGACCAATTTTCAAAGATGTTCATCAAAAAATTTCATATGGGAAAAACTTCATGATCCTCACTGAAAAGGAGAATTGAAAATGATCTCTAGTCAAGAATATGATGAAAAACAAGAAAGAAGTCTAGAATCCATCAGCAAATATGGATATAAGAGAGATGACAACAAGGCTAAAGAAGACCTAGAAGATGAAGAGAAAAAAGAAGACTTCGAAGAAGATCTATTGAATAAACTTATGGCTTCCATGGAAGAGATTAACAATTTTAAAAAGGAAAATGAGGAACTTAAGAAGAAAGTACAAGATGGTAACCAGGACAACACAAGGAAGGAAGTTGACTTTGTCAAGCTTCAAGTACAAGAAAGGGATGAGGAGCTCGCCAAACTTAAGGAGGAATTTCATCGAAACAAAATAAATCATCGTGAAGAAGTCATATCTATGACAAATGAATTGGATAAGGCAAAGAAAAGGGAAGAAGCTTTGTCAAGCCACCTTGAACAGAGACTTAAGAGCTTGAACAATCTTGAAGCAGAGATTGGTCAATACAAGGAAGATGTATCCTCTCTTAGATATCAACTAGAAGAAGCAAGGGAACAAGCACAAGGAGCTGAGAAGGTAATGGAAACATTGGCATTCATAGAAGGACAAGTTGATGAGGCAAAAAATGAGAGAAACACCATGATATGCCAACTAGAAGAAAAGGATGAAGAAATCTTCAAACCAAAATCAAACATCAATCTTCTCAAGGCTAGAACATGTAAAGCTACAAGAATAAAAGAAGAAATGGAGAGAAATCTAGCAAAGAAGAATGAATAAGTCTTCATAATGAAATCAAATATCATCTCCCTTAAAAACAAAGAACATGAAGCAGCGAGGATGATGAAAGAAATGAAGAATCAACTAGTCATAAAAGATGAAGATTGTGAAAAATTGAAAGGAGAAATTGTCTCTCTTAAAAAGGAAGTTGACTTGTTGAATAAGAACTTGAAGAGTTCTCAAACCCTAGATGACATCATAAGTCATCAAAGATCCCCCCTTGATAAATCAAGTCTTGGCTATGCAGGTGAACCCTCAAGCAAGAATGATAATTTTTCAAACAACAAGGATGTGAGGAAGCCAAGAATAAAAGATATTCTCAGTTCCAGCAAAGGCAAGAGTCAATATTACATTAGAAGAAACCCTAGTATAAGGAGATTTACAGATGATGTCAAGAATACAAAAGGAAATGAATATCATCAAATAATTCCAAGGAAAAAATACTTTAGAAGTATTTCAAGGAACTCTTCATCTCCCAGGAGTTGATGATTTTTGAGTGAGACGTCTGTCTTCTTGAGCACGCTGGTTGTTTATCCTATCTGTAGCACTGTTCAGTGGATTGAGTGTCTCTGGTCGGATATCTCGCCCTTAGCCCTGGGGGAATTCGAGTGCCTGCTCAGGCAAGGTTGGTTTTTCAGTATTTTGTGAGTCGTTTTATTGTTTGGGTTTGTTGCAGAGTTGGAGCTTAAAGAGACTGCGCAATCACTGGGAGAGAGGACGCAGTCCATTGTGGAAAAGCTTCGGATTGGGGTTTTTGCAGGTGATTTCGCGGGATTTATAGCAGGGGGGTCAGCCCTTGCCCCTAGGAGACTTTTGGTGGAGTTTTTGGAAGTATTTTAGTTATTTTCATCTAGCCACTACGCAGAGCCTTGGAGGCTAGTTGAATTCACTAGGGAGGCATTTTCTGGTGATTTCCGGGGTTGGCCATTCTTGGCATTGTTCTTGGATTTTTTCTGGGTTGTTGAGGAGAGGAGGTTTGCCAATTTTCAGCTTATTCCGGGAAGGGGATCAGCCCCTAATATTTAGTCCATTCCAACAGTAGTAGCTACACGACAATTTTCCAGCAGCTAGGACGCAGTTCATAGAGCAGCCATTTCCTGTATTTTTTGAGAATGTTCCTTTACTTGCTTTGAGCAACATTGCTTATTGTACTTCATTTCATTTCTCAGATTAATAAAATGGCTCAGTATTTCCTCACTATGTTTTCTAGATGAGTTGTCGTAGTTGCCATAGTTGTCGTATTCTCTTTCTATTGTATGTCTATTATTGTTTTTGAGCGTTCTAGTTCTATACCACTTGGTGCATTTATCTTTCACTCTTAGACAGAGTCTGGAAATGGCCAGGTAGCCTCCGGTTCTCATCCTCTTTTAAGGGAGAAATATCCAGTAAATGCCCTCCCAGTCTATCTCTGGTTGGAGTTTTGCCGTGTTTTAGAGATATCCCCGAAACGAGATATTACACTGAAGGGATGAGATTTTCCTCATAGAAATGGGTTTAGGCTTCCCTTTCATTATTACGGGTTTTCCCTCCTTATCAATGCAATGTAAGGTCTTGTCTAAGAAATTCATCATAGCTTTTTGTTTTTCTAACCATTCCATCCCTATCAAGACATCATAAGATCCTAATGGCATAATGTTTAAATTGAATTATGTTTGGTATCCATTCATATTAATGGTTGTTTTAGGTAACTTGTGAGTTACTTTTTGTTTTGTACCAGTGGCTAACTGTACTAGCCAATAATGTTGAAACTTCTCTGACTTTAATTTGCATTTTTCTACCATTTGAGGACTGATATAACTCAAATATTTAGTCGGATCTATTAAAACTATTACAGACTGGTCAACAATCATACCTCCCATCTCAACCATGGTGGACTGGTGTTCTACTTGATGATATTCTAAGGTAACATTGATTTTGGGGATGTTCCTGGCTACATCATTTATTGTCGTGGCCTCACGCAATACTTTCACTCTTTGGATATTTATGTGTGGATAGTCCCTCAATAAATGAGGTTCCCAAATACCCCAACACTTCAAAGGCTCCCTCATTTTAACAGTCCCTTCCTTCTTATTATTCCCATTCATTGGTTTTGACCCAGTTTGAGATTGAGCAGTTTGATTTTCAGTCATTTTACTAAATTTCTTTCTCTGGTGGTTCCTCCCAAATTTTTTCAGATAGACAAATTCTTGCTTCTTTCCGCTAAAATCACTTTTATTTGACCAATTCTTTCCTTGTTTTGTCTTACCCTTGAATTGCTGGTAACACAATATGACTTTTCTCACCACCTCATCCATCATTTTTGGATTATTAAACTCTATCTTTTCTTTATAAATACTGGGCAGACATCTTAGGAACCTCTGCACCTTTTCCTTCTCCTCTCTGATATAACGCACATAGCATAACAGATTTGTGAACTTGATAACAAACTCATCAATAGTGATTTGTCCCAATTTGAGTTCATGAAACTCTTTTGGATTATTGTCATAGTAGCGTTCATTTAAGTATTGATTTTTAAACTTGACTTGAAAATCTTCCCAAGAAACCATTTTCTCATCAATAGCATGAACCATCTTGGTTTGCTCCCACCACAAAGTAGCCTTACCTTACAACTGATAAATATCTAGCCTAACTCTTAAGTTACTTTCATATTCCTAAAGCTGAAATTACTTTATCATATTCAAAATCCATTCTTCAACATCTTCCTCTTTTTCTCCATCATAGGAGGGAGGTTTAATTTTCCGGAATTCACCTTGCAATTCCTTCTTTTGCCTAGATAGTTGTCTAGTGGCGTCATCTTGTTCAGAATCTTCAGAGAAATTGACCCTCCCCTTTCTCTTCCTTCCAGAACCTTCACCCTCTTGGCTGCTCCGTGATTTCAATTCCCTTATGAGTTTGTCTTGCTCCTCACTGGCTAAAGATAGCCTGTCATTTTGGCTTTTAAGCTGTGCCATTTCATGTTGCATTCTATGCAACATAGTCATCAATCGAGCATTTCGATCTCGCGTGTTTTCTCCACCACCTTGATATACTTACAGCTCATCCCCTTCAGTCATGATTCATGGTTGTACACTTCAATAATGTTCAATGTTCAGAAAATTAACATTAGCCAAAATTTTAAACTTCATAAAATTTTACAGCAGCATATATTTTTGTGTGAGCACATAGTTTGCCCATTGTTTTAGCTAATTCTCTGATACCATTTGTAATGTCTCTCATTCACAATTTTTTTTTTTATTAGAATCACTAAAATGTTCATTTACTACTAAACAAGTTAGTTACACTCTCCTTCGATTAATAATAACAGAAGGGTTATGGACTTACAACCTTCTTAGTTTCCTCTTCTAATGGCTAGAAATTACTATACTCTTGTACCTTAATTTATAGCCCCCACAACTTAACAACCTTAATACTTTCTCACATAAATTCTCACCACTCCTTAATTGCCTCAAGTAACCATTGTGGATTCTTTTTATGGACATATATATGTAATTTCATACATATATATAAATACAATAGGAGTATTTATAGTTAATAACCTTATTTAAACTCAACTTATTTCTACCCATTTTCCTACACCCTAAAACCGACATTTACAGATAACCTAAGTGAAATCTTTCCATGCGAGATTTTAATTTACGAATTTCTCATAATTGCACAAAATCCTTCTTAACATTTATGTTAACATTACTATAATTGCTATCTCTTCTCAAACTTAAGGTTAATGTAGTAATATGGTTTTTGATTTATTAACTTAGACTCTAAATTAATTTGTGACATTTAATTAACCCACATTTAGGGTTGGTTTTGCAACCGTGTACTAAGAAGATCAATGTATGACCCTTGACGGTAAGTTATATCATTTTGTTACAAGGGATTTAATCTGAGGTCTGAAAGTTTATGATAGGGTTAGTAGACATTAATGAAGCCAGCTCTTAAAATGTTAATCCTCGAGCCCAATGTAGTCCTCGCAAATCTGAATGTACTTTGTAATGTTTATTACATTTATGAGACTGGGATTTCTTCATTTAATTCATCCTGTATGCGGTCGAAATGTATCAGGCCTTTCCCTCATGACTCATTGATCCACATGAGAAGCGTCCATATCGTGACACTTGTATGGTTGCGATGAGTTAGGGCTTTTCCATCCGTTCGATTTTTAAAGGTGAATTGTCCAAATGAGTTTCATTCTTTTCATTCTCTGTGAGTTTGGATTTTGTCTTATCCTTCAAGGATTTTCACACAGTGGCTATGGAGCATCTCCCTACTTCACAGTTCGGTTTCTCCCTCATTTATAACTAGTAAGATATATTACATTTATTTCACTGTAACTTATACTGGTTTTGGATTCTGACTACTACGTTGTTTGGCTTATGCGTCTCCCTAATTTGTAATTTCATTACACAGTCGTTAAACCCCTAGTTAATTTTATTATTCTTCCTTGAGTTAAAATGCACAACGTCTTCTTTTTTCCAGTTCTGACGATCCAAAAATGTCGTTTTTCCTTGTGGTATTCCATTTCATTAGAAGAAATTTTGCAGTCTCTCATTCTGCCTCTATGGCAGATTTGACTTTAGGTGATTTATGGTTGAAAATGCAGTCACTGATTGCTATGGATATCAGTAACTCAAGGTAAAGTTTTACAGCATTCTTGGCAACCCTCCAGTTTCGCTTTGATGGAATTTGGAATAATCCCATTATATTGTTATGGGTTCGATTTTCTATTGCCCAAAAAGATATTCAAAATTTTTTATTTTATATTCATTTTTCTTTTCATTTTAATTATGCTAGAGTTCAAGGATAACATAGGCCTGCAACTAAGCCTAGTATGGAAATTTGAACAACTTTGACTTCTATTCAGGATTACCCATGCTTGTTTTTTACAGGTAATTTCACTACTTTTCTCCTGTATTATAATGGTTTTTTTTTCCTATATTCAAACATGAATTAGGAACTCAACTAATCCTTCCTAGTTGTGAATGTGCAGTTAATAAATCTCTCCCTTTTTTCTCACTCCAAATTTGACATTCTACCTTTGGAATTCTTCAAATTTTCGCACCTAATCTATTACTATTACATAGGTTGGTCTTGCATGTCTTGTATGAAGTGCAGTGCTTCCCTTATCCTTAATCGGATTCCTAATTTTTTTTTATATATTCCTCTATATTAGGATTCCTGTATTTATCTTGGCCTCTTTGTCCGTGGTGGAGTTGACTTAAAAACTAGGACTCGTTTAAACGTCAAGTTACCATTCTGTCATGTATAAGTGGACTGTGGTTTTTTTATTCTATTCCAATATTGGTATGGTTTCATTGGTTTAGTTACTACTTCTCTATATCTCGCTTCGCTGTTTTAAATCATATATACACTAGTTTCCAGAGCATTTGTATTTTATTTCAACAATAAGCATATCTCACTTATGTCAAATTATGTTATATAGACATCTAGTAACCTTCGTAATTTCCTGACTAATATGCCAATTTGTGATTCACACAATACATATTGTTTGGGACTTCCAGTGTTAGAGAAATATTGTATTCATCTATCAGTACCTAAATTTTGTTTATTTAAAATTCTTACTATCTAAGTGTACTGATCAGATTTGTGTTCCATTGTACAGATTTAATATTCTTGTAGAATGAAAATGTATATATATATATATATATATTCAACATTTCTTTATTTTTATAATGATTGGTTTAAATTCTATAATATGGAAATTTTCTACGTTCTTGTATAATTTATGATATTACTTAGTACTGCTAGATAAATGTTATGTTAGTTCAATACACAATTTTATTTATTCTATTTCCATCACATTAAAGGAAACATAGTTTAGACATCAAGTATTGGCTCCTAATTAAAATGGTAAATTATCAGTTTGTGCTACTTGCATATTCAGTTCATCATACATCGTTATATTCTTCATGCAAATTGCAGTACTATTCTCACTTTTCCTCTCTATTTTACATTAGATATATTTTATGCGGTACTAAAATGGCTTATATCAACTTAACTTTCTTAACACTGTATTTTCTATGAAATAATTATGACAGTGGGACAATAATAAAAATATATATCAGTGTTAACTTCCAAATAGTAAATTTATGTTCTGCATATGAGTTTATATTTCGCATGAATGTGTATATATACAATCTAAGAAATGTAATAATAGAATTTTCATTTACTACATACAATTAATAATTTCTCTATGAGATATTGATCTCCAGATTTAAACCTATTACAGGTTTAGACATTCTGGAAGATGGGTCTCATCAAACTTCTCACATACAACTATACAGATTTGAAGCATTTCCACTTTATCAAAATCTGTTAAATCTATGGGCATTAAATAAATTAACATATCAAAATTTGACTCACTAGTTAAAGCAAAAATTTATTTACACATTAGCGATTTCATATAACTCTGAAATAGATTAGCTTTGTGTGCATACCAATTTCTTAGACTAGTCCTCCCAACCGTAGAGTTCTATCTCCTTAACTCACCACCAAGTTGAAACCTTTTCTTGCAGTAGTAGACAACCCTTTGTCTATCCTGGAGCAGCTTATTTAAGCTGTGCTTTGCCCAAGCCTGTTTCCAATTTTTGCATCCAGAAATTTCAGGATGCTTTCTTCCCGTTTTTCCTAGGCTTTCCCTCATTGAGGTACTTTAAAGCTATCATTTCACTTTTGAAGCTTTTTCTTCTCCTTCCCAATTACTTTCCTCTTCATTGGGGAAATTAGATGTTTTATCTCCAAATCTATTTTTTGGTAATAATCCTTCCAAGGATTTCTGGAAGGCATGGGAAAGTCTCGTCACCTTATCCACATCCTCATGGATTTAGGTTTCAGGTCTCCATTCTCAATCTATTCACAGCACACATAACTTTTCCATGTATTTTTATTAATTAAAATTTAAAATAATTCCACACAATAGTTCTCCATTAGGGTCCTCTTCCTCTTTGAACTTATTCAATTGTCAATTAAAAAGCATAGAAACTTGGGGTATTACAATTAGCTAACTCATTCTTTTAGTAACAAGGAAATACTTTAAAATCAAATAAATATGATAATGTTGGCAGGCTTATTATTTATTAAAAGACACAAAATAAATATTGTAACTGCCCATTTATCTTAACACTTTCTAAGCTTTTCATTTCCCGATATAAACAACCTTTATTTCAATGCAAAACATGGAAATATTGTAAAGCCCATTGGATTTTATTTCGATTATGAGTATATTTTCTATTTTATATCATCTAACAATTGTGTTTTTCATTATTGCTGGCTATCAATTTATAAGACCCGTGAATGTTTAAAATATTACATACCCATTTATGAGCATTTGTATCTAACATAAATCACCATCCACTCCAACAACCCTTTTCTATGGTAGCATGTGATGAAATTCAACCAAACCAGGTTTTACGTTTTTTTTTTCTAAGTTAGACTACATCTATTATATTATACAGAGAAAAATATGACATCTCTCTTCCTCCGGACTTGGCAAGCCAATTCCAAAGGGAAGTATCAAGAGTTTGAAACCACAAAATGGACTGGCCCATCTCGGGAAACCAGTCCACTAGTAGCAAAAAATAGACGCTACCCAAAATGGGAAACCACCATACACAATATGAAATTTAAACTGAAGTTTGAGAAAGAATTGTTACAAAGCATGTTTAGACTATAGAACGCTACAAAAAAACTAGAAAGAGAGAAGTTCACCCTACAATTGAAACTAGTGTTGACCATCATTATTCTTACTGGAGTTGGGTTATTCCTCCTCGATCCTGCAAGCATAGAATGAGTCTTCATCCTCCTTTCTCAGTGCATGGCAACTGACCTGAGGATGTGGCCACCCCGGAGTGTCTGGCTAATTGGAGGTGGCCATGAGTTGATTTTTGTCCTCATTCTTATCTGTTTCATTGTTGTTTGAGCTTATACCATCGTTGGAACCCAAATTGCTACTGGTGGAGTGGCTACTACTAGAAGCGCTCTGCACAGGGAGAGCCTTCATCTTGTGAGGGATAAAGGATGGCTCAAGCTGGATGGTCAACTTGCGTGGTCGCTCTTTGGGCCAAATGCTTGAGGAAGCCTGAGAGGAGACAGGTAGCTGCAAGGATAATTGAGCTAAAATATTAACACTGTCAAGTCTACTCGGCTACTCCCATCCCATCGAAAGATTCATTTCCCTGCCCATGGCGTGTGATAGAGGTGGTATGGAGGGCAGTCCATGGCCTCTAGCTCTTCTATACTGCATACGGTGATGCCTTGGCATTACACGCGACAGAACATAAGTGTAGGACAGGGAGGGAGCGCTCGACAACACAAGAGAGGAGATGCCACCACCTGAGAATGTTGTGGAAAGGATAAGATAGGGCTGAGCAAGGCCAAGAACCAGGGGTCGAAAGGAGGAATGGGAGGCATGCATAGATAATAGAAGGGAGAGCTAAATGGAGGACGAATGAGCACAGGTAGCAAGCTTAATAGCCATGGTGATAGAATCGAGATCTCTTAATGCTCTGTAGCAGGAGGACCTCGTAATGAAGGTGGAAAAGTGTGAATTTAAGATAGGCTTGCTCAGGCATTTAACGTTGAGTAGGCAACCATGTGTGGAAGCATGGGATGGACAGTTGTCCCACGACATGGCTCCCAGGTGGCCCCTTTGATCACGGCAAAGCACCCAAATCTGGGTAACCAAAATTTATGTATTATTGTTTCATTAACAAAACAATTAGTTTAACTTCACCTTCAACACAAAATGAATAGAGCATGAATAATAAATATACGCCTTTAACATAACATGAAAGAAAGAGGATCGACATATTTAGAAGTGTTGTCTTTAAGCTCATAGCAAGACGCAATCTCTTGTTCCATTTCTATTGCTCCATTGCTACAACTTTATTCAATTATCCCAACGATACTAGCTTCCAAATAGTTAAAATAAGAAAAAAAAGAACCACATATAGCCATTGAATTAGTTTCAAGTACCACATCATAGTCATTTCTATTTAAATCAACTATAAATATACTTCTTTAACATAGCAAAGAAGAAAGGTGATCCAGATATTTAGTAGAGCTGAATTTTACCTGACGGCAACACATACCCTGAGTTCAACCGACTTCGAAAATATTTTGTACAAATTCATCCAATGCAATTACCACCGTTAGTTTTTGTTTTTTGAACACATTAAAAGTTGTGTGTTGGTTCTTTTTAATGAGGTTAAAAGAAAATTTATCTTCATTTTGTGCTTTTTATGAGGTTTAAAGAAAATTTATCCTAATTTTCTTTTTTTTAAAAGAAGTTAAAGGAAAATTTATCATAATTTTCTGTTTCCTAACAAGGTTAATTTTTTTTTTTTCACTCATGACATTCTGCATCTTTCTTTGCATGATTCTTTTTTATGAGGTTAAATATTTTTTTTATCGCATTTTCATTTGCATCTGATTCGAATTTCGCTGAGATTCTCTATGTTCTAGTTCGCAGCCAAGATAATCCCCGCCATTTAATTATTCCAATTTAACTAGTGCATCGTTGAATTGGATACTTGACTTTTCAACTTTGTTTGTTTTTTTGGGTTGATTTGTAAGTGCTAGATAATTGATATTTCAATAAAAATAAAAAATCGTTAAATGTTAAAATTATTATTTCATCTCATCGTCCAAATTAAACTAATCTCCATATATTATTATTAATATTATTAATTTTTTTATATATTATTATTAATATTATTGTCATTATTAAATATTTAAACATTGAAATTGCATAGTTGTTAAATGAATATATTGTTTATATATAAATTAGAAATTGCATCATATGTTGCAATGGGAATGTCTTAAGGTAGGATCTTAAGAAATAGTAGCATACAAGACTGAACTCAAAATTTTATACATTTTTTATTTATTTATGAGTGTTTGGGTGAGAATTTTTTTTTTTCATTTCAATATACATGGATTATTTTAAATTTGAATGGATAATCTCAATATAGATTTTGTGAAAAGTTATAATGATTGAATAATGAAATTTCTATTAATTGTTTGCGAGAAGAAAATCAAAATCTTGTCCCATCTTTACAAGTCAACCTAAATTACATTAATATGTATAATAATAACAACAACATATAAATCATCCATAATATAATTAGATGGATAAAGTGATATTTGATGTAAAAACAAACTTCAACAAAGTATTAAATACAACTTAAGATGATTGGATTTCCCTAGTAAATGGAGATACTCAACATAACCCTAGGTTTGAATCTTTGATAGTTAATAATGTTGGTTTTCCAAATTAAAGTGATTTCAAATAAGCCCATGGAAATATAAATATAATTCAGAAATGAGAATGGTGAGCTTCTAATATCAAACTAGTTTAATGAGGAGGTCAACATTCTTACCATGACTTTCATTTCATCCAACTTAATTTCTCATTGGAATATGTATTTTCCAACATTAATTTCTAAGAATAAGATGAGTAATATTTAATTTTTCATATCCTCTAGCTTTTTGTGACTATCTCAAACACATGAACCTTCAATGGGTGTCTCAGAAACTTGGATGAAACTTGGATGCCTTTTTTTTTTTCTCTTTTAAAATGAATGATGCTTTCATTGAAGACGAGGTTTGTGACAACTAGGGTTGGGCATATTTAATTCAATCATGCTTTTAGCTTCAATAAAATTAAATATAATTGTTGTTTCTCATTTTTTCCGTGTTAGACTAATTTTGGCTATGTGATAAATTCACGTCAAGATTTCTTTTACCAATGGGTTTTTTCATGGTGGTATTTCTTGTAATATAGTCTATTTCATGGCTTGATTACTTTGATGACCTTATAAATACCCTTACATTGCCTCAAATAATTTATGATATATTGAAATAATCATATACATACCATATTATTTCATTTATTCAAATTTTAAGTCTTGCAAAACTTCAATGCAATCATAACACATGTTTCTCTTTTGACAAATCACTAGAAGATTGTAGACTTCACATAACCTTAGCTAGAATCAAACCTATATGGTGTGGTTCTTTTAAGAGAAAAATAAAATGGATGATAATTTCTACATCAATTTACATTGGAGATCAGGTGTATCACTGTTGCATTTTTATTATGAATTGATTTATGAATTGTGGACCATAGGAGTAACCAAGAGTTTCAACGGAATCTAAAGTAGCAAGCTTGTAATGGTCTCTCGTACCTACTGTAAACTTAAACTTGATATCTTGTGTAAGATTGAGCACTTTATATAACTAATATTTCATTGAAAATATTATATATAAATGAATTTATTCATGAATTGTGGACCATAGGAGTAACCAAGAGTTTCAAAGGAATCGAAAGTAGCAAGCTTGTAATAGTCTCTCATACCTGTTGTATACTTAAACTTTATATATTGTGTAAGATTTAGCACTTGATATAACTAATATTGCATTGAAAATATGATATAACACTTGTCAAAAAACCATAACTTTTGGCATATATTATGTAGTAATTTATGCTAGAAGAATAAAAGCTGGAAATTCTAGGTTTTCAATATTTTCTCTGTGCTAATTGTGTTATCTTTTGTATTCCATGAAGCTCATTATTATTGAATTACTCAAATAAGTGTGTCTCCTTAACCATTAAAATATAGATATTCCTATTAACTCACTTGAGAACAAGGATAGTCACCACATGTAAATTTATTTGGGAGATTCACTTCACTTCAAAGTAAGGGATTTTCATAACTCTAGTTATTGAATTTACCAGTCATATTTTTTACTATGATAATGTCACTGTGTGCAATATTAGCTTCATAGGATGATATATGTTATTATATTTTTGATTTAGGCTTTGTACTATAACTCTGTCACGTGTGTTGAAATTTTGGTCATTAACACAGCTCCGGTTACTTAATAGTACTATAACTTTGTACTATAATTTTGGTCATTAGCATGGCTTTGTACTATAACTTTGTCACCATTATTGAAATTTTGGTCATTAGCATGATTTCTCTTACTCAAATTTCACACCGTGGCTTGTCCTAAATTCAAGTCATAATTTCTAGCATTTTGTTCAACATGCTGATTTGTTACTTGGACCATCTCAACAAGAGAGATTTCCATGGAATGCTTGATATTTTCCAATTTTGTGAAATTTTCACAATTTTTCCATGCCATATTTTTCTGTTCTTTGGAAAGTATTTCATATTCATTCTCCTGGAGAAGATTCTCCTAAAAATTGGCCATCCAACTTGAGTAATGGTGTTCCAGTAATCTCTTCATAAAAGGAGAATATGTTGGTGAATCATAACATTAGAACTAACCAGAGCTTCAACCCTATTCTCTAGTTGGGTGAGTCTCTCTTTCAATTCATCACAATTATTGGAAACATTGTCATTATCTTCAAGGTTTAATAGAATTAAAACTTCCTCTTAGTCAGGAACCTATGAATTTGTTTCTTACCACCAACTCTTGGTGCAAGACCCTCCTTTGTTACATGTTGCTTCTAGATTTTTTCCTCCATTGTTCCTTGCCATACCAAGAGCTAGGCCTAAAACTGTTTTGTGTGTCCAAAGATCGACACATGAAAAAAATACAGAAAGACCATGTGTTGGATTACAGGAACCATCAACAATTATCACATGATTGAGTGTTGGAAATTTTTTACCCAATGACCAAGTGCTAGTTGATATTAAAACACACTGGAGATTTTAGTATTTATGTTTATTATTTTTTATATAAATAGAAAATGAAGGATCCAATTTTAAAAGTTTCTAGTGTTTATAAAAAAAATCCAAAAATATTATTATTTGTAATATTTATGTTTATTAATTTTTATATAAATAATTATTATGAGTATATTTTTATTTAAAAATATATATATTCAATAGTAAAAAACTTAGTAGAAATTCTTTCGGTAATAATCACATGCACAGGAATGTGGTCGACGCATTTCGAACCAACCAGTGTGGTTCACATAGTCCTGATGATGAACCACACTGGTTGGTTCGAAACGCGTCAACCACGTTCCTATGCATGTGATTATTGGGGAAAGAATTTCTACTAATTTATATGATGGATCACAGAAGTTTAGATTCCAAAAAGTAAAAAACTTATCAAATATTTAATGGAGCAAGTTTTAGATTTGAAATATTAAATATATATTATTAATACTCTTAGGTTTAGTTAAAATTATTATGGTTTATTTTGTACTTACTTATACAATAGATAAGAATACAAAAATTTGGGAGCAATACATATAATATGTAAAAATATTATAATTTAGAAGATGGATCCTAGTTGGGATTCTAAATGTCCACAAATGTTCTCTAACACTGGAAAATCCAAAATTCTCTTCAATAATTGATAACCAGAGGAGGTTGAAAATAATATATAAAATTGAAATTCTTAGTAAATGAAAAATGTTTCTTAGAAAAAGAAGTTTAATGATAAGGGATTTAAAAAATAATGGTTTTTATGTTTCTCTAATTTATAATCAATAATAATAAATACCACAGTAATATAAATTAAAATGTTGGTAAATGCCAATAAACATCAAAAAAATCACATCATGATACATCTCACATTACCAAGATTAAAAAATCATAAAAACTCATTGAGGAAATTATATATTTTTTAAAATAATAATAATAATTATTAATTAAAAAATTAATGTATGAGTTAAACATATACACACTCAATAAAGCATATAACTGTAAATACTAGCCCCCATTATACCATTTATATTTTTAACTTGTAAATAGACTCCTGCTAATACCATGTGTTTACAAAACAATAATTCACGTTGATATGACACATTCATGGGAATTTTTTTTAAAATTAGTCAATTTACTGAAAAGTAGAGATATGACATAACTACTTTAAAGATAAATCTAAATCTTCGATTTGTGATTTATACTAAGAATATTATAGAAAATTCTACAAATATTAAATCTTTACCATCTTTTTGATAATTATTAATAATCAAATTAAATTCCAGAAAAATATTCTAAAATAAAGATATGTAATTAAAAAAAAATCATTTCAAAGATGATGAATTTTATGTATATTTTAAATTAAGATAATTAATTATGAAGAAAATAATTAGAGATGAAATGCACTCTTCTTAACCCTTCTAATTAGAAAAAAAAAAGACTATAATTAAAAAGTTAAAGTTTGAAAACAACATTACCAAGGATAATGAATTTTAAGGATATTTTTAATTTAAGATGAGTAATTATGAAGAAATTAATTAGAAGTGAAATGCACTTTTATAAAAAATATTTTTGAATTAAAATAACCAAGTAAAAGGAAGTTGAAAAAACATTACTTTTAAGGGAATATTTGTGAATTAAAATCCTCAAGTAAAGTGAAGAATGTGAGAGAAAGCTAACAAATATTGAAAAACAATTTTATTGAGCATTGAAAATATACATTTATATACGAAGCCAAATACTAACTTGCCTTGAAAAAATACATTTATATACTAAACTTCATACTAAATTCGCTTTAGTATTGCTAAAATTTATACTAACTTCCTGTCCATAAATTTTTTACTACCTATTTATCTTACAAAGTTATTACTATCTATTTATCTTACAGTTTCATTTGTGAGATTTTCATTTACTTAAATAACATAACATGAAAGAAAGAGGATCAACATATTTAGAAGAGATGAATTTAAACTCATAGCAAGGCGTAATCTCTTGTTCCATTGCTATTGCTCCATTGCTACAACTTTAATCAATTATCACAACAGTACCAGCTTCCAAATAGTTAAAATAAGAAAAAAAAGAACCACATATAGCCAGCGAATTAGTTTCAAGTACCACATCATAGTCGTTTGTATTTAAATCAACTATGACAATAGTCCTTTAACATAGCACATAAGAAAGTTGATCTAGATATTTAGCATAGCTGAATTTTACTTGACGACAACAAGGGGTCTTTTTCTCCATTACTAGATCTTTAATCGTTATCACAACAATACCATATTTGAAATAGTAAAAATAGGGGGAAAAAACACCACATATAGCCAGTGAATTAGTTTCAAGTACCACACCACCGTAGTTTATATTTAAAATCAATCATATTTAAGATGAGTAATTTTATCCAATCATTAGCATTGAACTAGTTTCTTTATCAACATTTATGAGAAAATTAAATAATTATTTATATAAATTACTAATATATTTTTATATTTTCTTAAACATCCAATAATTACTTATATGGTAATATATTTGTGTATCTTTATTCATTCTCCTTTTCTACGATTGATTATGATTATAGAGGCTCTCTATATAAAGATAGAAAACAATTAAAAAATTAAGAATCTAATTTTAAAAAGATTCGAATGCTTATTGAAAGATCACACTAAAATTACCCAGTGTAGTTCTATTGTTATTTTTCTGGAAGAATTAGTTAAACAATTATGGATCACAGATGTTTACAATCTGAAATTATTATTATTATTAATTATAAAAAGAACTAATGTATGAGTTCAAAATATACACATTTAAAAAAAACATGTAACAATATTCTTAATGATGCAGGGGAATTAGATTCAAAAAATACTTTTTATTTTATTAAACATAGGGGTTTTTATGTTTGTGAGAAAATACTGAATTTATGTAAATATTAATCCACTTTTTGAGTGATTTTAATTAATTATTGTGAGGATTTGTAAATGTTCCAAAATGATTGGAGAACATGAGGGAAATTAGATTATAGAATTGATTATAAAGCTTAAGATAGATTTGGTTTCAAGATTTTAGGGATAAAATCTAGATTGTAGAGGTTTGAAGATTTTGAGGATTTGGTTGAGATATTTGAGGACTTTGTTGAGTTGTGAATCTAAATTGGTTCAATTAAATTTTTATAAATTAATAAACTTAGAAGGTAAAAGGAGAGAGGTAGCAGACACGAATTAGTGAGGTTAGACAACAGAGGTTGTAAGCCTACGAGCTTTTGTAAAAGGGCGAATGACTGAAAATCAGGCCAGGTCGGGAACACAGATTTATGTAAGTATTTTCATTTGTTAATATGAAAAGTGTGTTTTCAGAACTATATGGGTTGATTTATTGAGCCAGTGTATATTTAAAATTCTATCATTGGGAATTGAAAAGAGGTTATGTATATGCTCTTCATATAAGTGTGCTGGAATAGTATTCAATTTGAAATTGAATTAAAAGCACAATTGAATGAAATTTCAGTAAGATGGTGCAACGCTGGCCTAAATCGAAGGCGTAGATTGTTATGCAATCGAATGAGGAGTTCGATTAGGCAAGAAGATAAAATCGTGATTTGAAGGCGTAATGTTTAATTGAGAATGAATCGATTCTAAGAAAGGAAGAACTCTGTATAAGAAATTGAGTGTAAATTGAATCTCTGTAATCACTAGTTGAAAGAGGGCTCAATTCTTTTTAAATTGTTGAGTTATATATATTATGTAAATCTCTGTGTGAAGGGTTCTGTTCCGAATGTATCATAATTTCCGTTCTAGTCCTGTGAGAATGAAACGCGCATGAATTGAATACATATTAAAACTTGTGTGAAGAAGTAACTCTCGATTCTGCATTTGAACTGAATGGAATTCTGTTCCGATTGATAAAGTTTGATTTGTTATTTAATGTGTGCCATTAAATTAATAATAGAGAAGAAGGGATTGATTTGTATAATCGATGCCAGATTTTGTGTTGAACCACAATGCAGTAAATCCGTGGAGAAGTCAACTCTGCGTGAAAGGTTCAGGAAAGAATTCGATTCAATTGTTTCTCAATTGAGATCGAATTAAAATTATACCATTAATGAGGAGAATCGAGTGACACGCAGGGTTGATTCATTGAATATTTGATGTAGTTCGAAGATACGCAGGTTTGATGTGTTGGGGAACTGGTACAAGAATTACATTATGTTGAATCGGTTAATTTATGGCATAGAGGTGACTTGTTATTCACAGAAGCTCCGGATTGAAGAACCGGAAGCGAAGAAAAGGAATCAAAGTATAGCGTTGAAGGATTGGATGGGAACCTGGTCCTATTTGATCGAATGTGTATAGGGTGAAGGTTTAATGAAACCATAAGTCAAGCAATGAACAAATTTTAAAGAGCGATGAAACCTTGCAAGGGAACCTTGAGGAAAGCACAACAGAACCTTCACCAACTGAGGCGGATTGCAAGTGAAGTTGTATAGAAATTATGCAAGGTAAGAAACATTGTGGGCCAAGAGTTTTAATACATGTTTAATTTTTGGTCTCGAAGTTGGTATAAATTATTCAGGAGATTTTGAAAGCGTTGAAATGTTATAACTGCTCTGGGATAACCACTATATATATATATATATATATATATATATATTAGTGCTTGGGTTTAAAACCAGAGAAAAAGGGGTTTATATAATGATTCTTGACATTCAATATTAAATTAAATGATTAAGCCATGGTGGACATATGCCTTCAGATTTCCTTTAAGGTGAGGACATAATACATAATTATATATTATGTTGATGTGAGGTGAGGACCAAAGAATTAGAGCCCAAAGATTTGGCTAGGAATTTAATTACAATTCGAATGTCGAATGTTCATGAACTTGGGAATGCCAATGGCTTTATAACCATTTTTTTATTTTGTAAAAGTAAAGCTTCCACATGAAATTTTGGAACTGGGCTGATTGTTTGGTTTTTAATAACCATGAGTTTAGAAAGTTAGCTTCCCCAAATTTGTAAGTTTGCCTAGCAAGAGAATTTATTTGGCATAAATTGAGGTACATTCTTATATGCATTGAAGAGAGTGTGTGTTTGTGGGTTTGGCGGGGTATGCCCGCCATCACATAATCATAGAGATTAGCCTCAATTTTATCATTTATATTTTTTACTTGTAAATAGGTTCTTACTAATACCACATGCCCATAAAACCATAATTCATGTTCATATGACAATTTTTTTAATTGATCAATTTATTTAAAAGAACAAAGATGACATAACCTCTTTTGAGATAAATCTAAACTTTTGATAAGTGAATCTACTACTAAAAATATTGTAGAAAATTCCATTAATATTAGATCCCTACCATCCTTCTAATCATTATTGATAATAAAATAAAAATATAAAATAATAACTATTTCAAGGAATAATGTATTTTAAGTATCTTTTAAGTTAAAAAGATTAATTGTGAGGAAATTAGTTAAAAACAAAAGGTACTCTTATAAAAAAAAAAATTGAATTCAAATAACTAAATAGAAGGAAGAAGTTCTGAAAATCATGGACAAGAAAGACTTGTGTATTATAATCTTTAAATAAAAGAGGTGAGAGATAGTTGACAAATCCTGAAAAGCAATTTTGTGGAGCTTTGTGAATTATAATCTTTAAATAAAAGAGGTGAGAGAAAGTTGACAAATCTTGAAAAGAAATTTTGGGGAGCTTTGAGAGTGTAAAGTTATATATTGAAACTCATAATAATTTCTCTTTAGTTAATTTTACTTTTGATATTTTATTTCCCATAAATACATAACCCTAAATCTTTCATCACATGAGTAAAAACTAGGAATGATAGGATAGGGAGTTTAGTAGAGCCAGAATTAAGGTAGCTCTATTTAAATCAATGTTTTGAAAATCGCGATCAGGATTAAATTAGAGAGGGGAAAAAATCTGAAAAAAATCTTAAAAATCGGTGAAAAACGGTAAAAATGGGGAAAAAATCGGCACATACAAAAATGTTCTTTTTTCTCAATTTTTTTAATATGTAACGCATCCATAGCATAAAATAAATGCATTGACACATAAATATGAAAAAAAACTAATATATAAGATGTGTAATATCATGTCTAGTGCTACATCACACATAAAACTAAATCCTGTCCTGAATACTAAGTCTTGAGTCTCAAGAGTCAACTCAGCCACAAAATATCAACAAAAAATATAATAATGTATCTCATTTCATGAGTCATAATGTATCTCATATCATGGGCCGACTGTACTACTAAAAATATTGTAGAAAATTCCATGAAGATTAGATCCCTACCATGCTTCTAATCATTAATGATAATAAAATAAAAATATAAAATAATAATTATTTCAAGGAATAATGTATTTTAAGTATATTTTAAGTTAAAAAGATTAATTGTGAGTAAATTAATTAAAAACCAAATGTACTCTTATAAAATTTTTTTTTGAATTCAAATAACTAAATAGAAGGAAGAAGGTCTGAAAATCATGGACAAGGAAGACTTGTGAATTATAATCTTTAAATAAAAGAGGTGAGAGATAGTTGACAAATCTTGAAAAGCAATTTTGTGGAGCTCTGTGAATTATAATCTTTAAATAAAAGGGGTGAGAGAAAATTGACAAATCTTGAAAAGAAATTTTGTGGAATTTTGAGTGTAAAGTTATATATTGAAGCTCATAATAATTTCTCCTTAGTTAATTTTAATTTTGATATTTTCTTTTCTATAAATACATAACCCTAAATCTTTAATCACATAAGTACAAACTAAGAATGGTAGGATGGGGAGTTTAGTAGAGCTAGATTTTTAATCAATTGTAACATGAGTACCAGTGCATACACTTCAAAAATAGTTTAAACATGTATCGAATTGATCACCGCGTACCCATTTATAACCATAGTTTGTATTTAAAATCGATCATATTCCTCAAAAATATCAAACAGAAGCTCCATCCCATCCAATATAACTATTAAAACCAGTGAAAATTCATAGATGAAAATGAAAAAACAGAAATATAAGGGAAAAAAAAACCATAATCTGCAGAAGAAGAAAGGAAAATTAAAAGTTGCAATTAGTTGCAACTTGAAAAATCCAAAGCAGTCTTTGCAATTCATCATCAGAAATTTGGTAGAACGAAAGTTTTGGCACCACTGTTACCCTAATCCATCTACATGTTGGCAATGAAATTAAGGTAGCTCTGCTTAAATAGACATATATCCATCGGATGAATTTAAAAATATTTTGAACTGTTAGCGCAAACCCTGAGTTCGACCGACGGGGAAATATTTTGTAAGAATTCATCCAATGCAATTACCGCCGTTAGTTTGTGCTTTTTTTATCTCGTTAAAAGTTGTGAACTGGTGCTTTTTTAATGAGGTTAAAGAAAATTTATTTTAATTTTGTGCTTTTTTACGGGGTTAAAAGAATATTTATCTTAATTTTGTTTTTCAAAGGAGGTTAAAAGAAAAGTTATTGTTTCTTGATTAAAAGAAAATTTATCGTAATTTTGTATTTTTTAATGAGGTTATTTTTTTTATTTTAATCGTAACATTGATTTGTAAGTGCCACATACTTGTTATTTAAATAGAAATAAAAATTCGTTGTATTTAATATTATTAAATATTAAAATTATTATTTCATCTCATCGCGCAAATTAAACTAATCTCTATATATTATTATTAACATTACTAATCTTTTTATATATTATTATTATTAAATATTTAAACAATGAAATTGTATAGTTGTTAAATTAATATATTGTTTGTATATAAATTAGAAATTGCATCATATGTTGTAATGGGAATGCCTTAACCTAGGATCCTAAGAAATAGTAGCACACAAGATTGAACTCAAAATTTTATACATTTTTTTTTAATTTCTGAGTGTTTGTGTGAGAAATTTTTTGTTCATTTCAATATACATGGATTATTTTATATTTTAATGGATAATCTCAATATAGATTTTGTGAAAACTTATAATGGTTGAATAATGATATTTCGATTAATTGTTTGCAAGAAGAAAATCAAAAGCTTGCCCCATCTTTACAAGTCAACCTAAATTACATTAATATTTATAATAATAACAAGAACATCTAAATCATCCATACTATAATTTGATGGATAAAGTGATATTTGATGTAAAAAAAAACATCAAAAAAGTATTAAATACAACTTAAGATGATTTGATTTCTCTGGTAAATGGAGATACTCAACATAACGCTAGGTTTGAATCTTTGATTGTTAATAATGTTGGTTGTCCGAATTAAAATGATTTCAAATAAGCCCATGGAAATATAAATATAATTTAGAAATGAGAATATTGAGCTTCTAATATCAAACTAGTTTAATGAGGTGGTCAACATACTTACAGTGACTTTCATTTCATCCAACTTAGTTTCTCATTGGAATATGTATTTTCCAACATTAATTTCTAAACATAAGATGCATAATACAACGTGAAAGGAATTATCTTGAGTTTTCATATCCTCTATTTTTATGTGACTATTTCAAACACATGAACCTTCAATGGGTGTCTTCGAAAATTAGATGTATTTTTTTTCTTTTTCTTAGAAAATGAATGACGCTTTCATTGAAGGTAAGGTTTGTGACAACTAGGGTTGGACATATTTAATTCAGTCATGCTTATCACTTCAATAAAATTAAATATATTTGTTGTTTCTCATTGTATCCGTGTTAGATTAATTTTTGCTATGTGATAAATTCACGTCAAGCTTTCTTTTGCCAATGGGTTTTTTCATGGCTTTATTTCTTGGAATATAGTCTATTTCGTGGCTTGATTACTTTGATGACCTTATAACTACACTTACAGTGCCTCAAATAATTTATGATGTATCGAAATAAGCATATGCATAGCATATTAGTGCATTTATTCAAATTTGAAGTCTTTCATAAGTTTGATGCAACCATAAGAGATGTTTCTCTTTTGACAAATTGCTAGAAGAATGTAGACTTCACACAACCTTAGCTAGAATCAAGTCTAGATGGTGTGGTTCTTTTAAGAGATAAAATCCAATGGATGGGAATTTCTACAACAATTTACATTGGAGATGAGGTGTATCACTGCTGCATTTTTCTTATGAATTTATTTATGAATTGTGGACCAGAGGAGTAACGAAGAGTTTCAATGGAATCCAAAGTACCAAGCTTGTAATGGTCTCTAATACCAACTATAAACATAAAATTGATATCTTGTGTAATATTGAGCACTTTATATAACTAATATTGCATTGAAAATGATATATACAAATGGATTTATTTATGAAATGTGGACCATAGGAGTAACCAAGAGTTTCAAAGGAATCGAAAGTAGCAAGCTTGTAATGGTCTCTGATACCTGTTATAAATTTAAATTTTATATTTTTTGTAAGATTGAGATCTTGATATAACTAATATTGCATTGAAAATATTATATAACACTTGTCAAGAAACCATAACTTTTGGCATATATTATGTAATTATTTATGCTACAAGAATAAAAGCTAGAAATTCTAGGTTTTCAATATTTTTTCTATGTTAATTGTGTTATATTTTTTATTCCATGAAGCTCATCATTATTGAATTAATGAAATAAGTGTGTCTCCTGAACCATGAAAATCTAGCTGTTCCAATTCACTCACTTGATAACAAGGACCGTCACCACATGTAAATTTACTTGGGAGATACACTTCACTTCAAAGTAGGGGATTTCATAACTCTAGTTATTACATTTACCAGTCATATTTTTTATTAGGAAAATGTCACTATTTTCAATCTTAGCTCCATAGGATGATATATGTTATTATATTTTTTATTTATGATTTATACTATAACTCTATAAATTTTGGTCATTAACACAACTCCATTAGCTGTGATGCTGTGAACAATGTTATTAGATTTTTTATTTATTCTTTGTCCTATAAATTTGTCACCATTATTGAAGTTTTGGTCATTAGCATGATTTCTCTTACTCAAATTTCACATTGTGGCTTGTCCTAAATTCAAGTCATAATTTCTGGCATTTTGTTCAACATGTTGATTTGTTACTTGGACCATCTCAGCATGAGATATTTCCATGGAATGCTTGAGATTTTCCGATTCTGTGAAATTTTCACACTTTTTCCATGCCATATTTTTCTCTTCTTTGGAAAGTATTTCATCTTCATTATCCTGGAGAAGAATATCCTGAAAATTGGCAATCCAACTTGAGTAAGGGTGTTCAAGTAATCTCTTCATAAAAGGGGAATATGTTGGTGAAGAATAAAATTAGAACTAACCAAAACTTCAACCCTATTCTCTAGTTGGGTGAGTCACTCTTTCAATTTATCACAATTATTGGCAACATTGTCATTATCTTCAAGGTTTAATAGAATTAAAACTTCCTCTTAGTCAGGAAACAAAATAGAATTAATAGAATTATGCTTTATTTTGTACTTATTTTTATACAATAGATAAGAATACAAAATTTAGGAGAAATACATATAATATTTAAAAATATTACAATCTAGAAGATGGATCCTAGTTGGGATTCTAAATGTCCAAAAAGGAAAATCGAAAATCCTCTTCAATAATTGATAACCACGAGAGGTTGAAAATAAAATATAAAATTTAAATTCTTAGTAAATGAAAAATGTTTCTTACAAAAAAAATTTTAATGATAAGGGATTTAAAAAATAATGGTTTTTAAGTTTCTCTAATTTATAGTCAATAATAGTAACTACCACAGTAATATAAATTAAAATGTTGGTAAATTCCAATAAACATCAAAAAATTACGTCCTGATAAATCTTACATTACCAAGATTAAAAAAACATAAAAACTCATTGAGGAAATTATAATTTTTTTTTAAAAAATAATTATAATTATTAATTAAAAAATTAATGTATGAGTTAAACATATACACATTTAATAAAGCATATGGCCATATAGATTAGCCCCCATTATACCATTTATATTTTTAACTTGTAAATAGAGTATTGCTAATACCATGTGTCTATAGAACAATAATTCACGTTGATATGACACATTCATGGGACAGTTTTTTAAAATTAGTCAATTTACTTAAAAGGAGAGATATGACATAACTACTTTGAAGATAAATATAAATCCTTAATTTGTGATTTATACTAAGAATATTATAGAAAATTTTACAAATATTAAATCCCTACTATCTATTTCATAATTATTAATAATCAAATTAAACTCCGAAAAACATATTCTAAAATAAAAATTTGTAATTAAAAAAAAAATCATTTCAAAGATAATGAATTTTATGTATCTTTTAAATCAAGATAATTAATTATGAATAAATTAATTAGAGATGAAATACACTCTTCTAAACCCTTCTAATTAAAAAAAACAAACTATAATTAAAAAGTTAACGTTTGAAAACAACATTACCAAGGATAATTAATTTTAAGGATATTTTAATTTAAGATGAGTAATTATGACGAAATTAATTAGAAATGAAATGCACTTTTATAAAAGAGATTTTTGAATTAAAATAACCAAGTAAAAGGAATTCGGAAAATTATCACTTTTAAGGAATATTTGTGAATTAAAATCCTCGAGTCAAGACAAGGAAGTGAGAGAAAGCTAAAAAATCTTGAAAAACAATTTTATTGGGCATTGAAAATATACATTTATATAAGAAGCCAAATACTAACTTGCCTTGAAAAATACATTTATATACTAAACTTCATACTAACTTCGCTTTAGTATTACTAAAATTTATACTAACTTTCTGTCCATAAATTATTTACTACCTATTTATCTTACAAAGTTATTACTATCTATTTATCTCACAGTTTCATTTGTGAGCTTTTCATTTACTTAAATACACAACTATAGATTTTAATTTAAATCATGAAAATACTCTATGAAGTTCTATGCAGTTGATTCCATTACATTACTACATATTTATCTCTTTTCTTTTGTGAGATTTTCATTTGATTAAATAAACAACCCTAGAGTTTATGTAAATCATGAAAATACACTCTGCAATTGATCCCATTTCATTGATAACAATATAAAAAATAAAAACTAGTATATTAGCTGGCTCATTCTTTTAATAACAAGGAAATCATTTTTTTTTAATAACAAGGAAATACTTTAAAATCAAATAAATATGATAATTTGGAAAGCTTATTATTTATTAAAATACACAAAATAAATATTGTAACTATCTGTTTATCTTAAGACTTTCTAAGCTTGTCATTTCCCGATATAAACAACCTTGATTTCAATGCAAAACATGGAAATATTGTAAAGCCCATTGGATGTTGTTTTGATTATGAGTATATTTTCTATTTTATATCATCTAACAATTTTGTTTGTCATTATTGATGGCTATCAATTTCTAAGACCCAGGAATGATTAAAATATTACATACCAATTTAGGAGCATTTGTATCTAACATAAATCACCATCCGCTGCAACAACCCTTTTCTATGGCAGCATGTGATGAAATTAAACCAAACCAAAATTTACGTTTTTTTTTCTAAGTTAGACTACATCTATTATATTATACAGGAAAAAATATTACATATCTCTTCCTCCTCACTTGGCATCACAATTCCAGAGGGAAGTATCAAGATTTTAAACCAGAAAATGGACTTCCCCAACCGGGGAAACCAGTTCACTGGTAGCACAAAATAGACGCTGACCATAATGGGAAACCAACATACACAGTAGTGAAATTTAAACTTAAGTTTGAGAGTGAAGTCTTCCAAAGCATGTTTAGACTAGAGAACACTACAAAAAAACTAGAAAGACAGAAGTGCACCCTGCAATTGAAACTAGTGTGGACCATCATTCTTCTTGCTGGATTTGGGTTATTCCCTCTTGATCCTGCAAGGATAGAATGAGTCTTCATCCTCCTTTCTTAGTGTGTGGCTGGTGACCTGAGGATGTGGCGATCCTGGCGTGTCTAGCTAACTAGAGTTGGTCGTGAGCTGATTGTTGTCCTCATTCTTATCTCCTTCATCATTGTTTGAGCTTCTAAAATCATTGGAACCCAAATTGCTGGTGGTGAAGTGACTGCTACTGGAGGTGCTCTGCATAGGGAGAGCCTTCATATTGCGAGGGATAGAATTCCGCTAAGGCAAGATGGTCTACTTTTGTGGTCTCTCTTTGGGCCGAATGCATGAGGACGCCGGAGAGGAGACATGTAGCCGCAAGAATAATTGGGCTGAAAGATTAATAGGTTTGAGTCTTCTTGGCTCCTCCCAGCCCATCGAAATATTTAGTTCCCTACCCATGGCATGCGATAGAGGCTGTCTGGAGGCAAGCCGTGGCCTCTATCTCTTCTACATTGCATACAGTGATGCCTTGACATGACACGCAAAGGAACATAAGTGCAGGATAGGGAGGGAGTGCTCGGTAGCATAGGAGAGGAGATGCCACCACTTGAGAATGTCCTGGGAATGTTGAGACAAGGTTGAGCAGGGCCAAGAACCAGGGGTCGAATGGAGGAACCAGAGGCATGCAAAGATAATAGAAGGGAGAGCTGAATGGAGGCCGAATGAGTGTGGGTAGCAAGATTAATAGCCATGGTGACGGAATCGAGAGCTCTTAATGCTCTGCTGTAGGAGGACCTCGTAATGAAGGTGGTGAAGTGTGAATTTAAGATAGAATTGCTTGGGCATTTAACGTTGACTGAGTGACCATGTGCAGGCGCGTGGGCTGGACATTTTTCCTGCCACATGGTGCCCACATGGCCCCTCCTAACACGGCAAAGCACCCGCATCTGGGTGACCAAAATTTACGTATTATTGTTTCATTAACAAAACAATTAATTGAACCTCACCTTCAACAAAAAATGAACAGAGCATGAATAATAACTATACACCTTTAACATAACATGAAAGAAAGAGTATTGACATATTTAGAAGAGATTACTTTAAACTCATAGCAAGGCACAATCTCTTGTTCCATTGCTATTGCTCCATTGCTACCACTTTAATCAATTATCACAATAGTACCAGTTTCCAAATAGTTAAAATAAGAAAAAAAAGAACCACATATAGCCACTGCGTTAGTTTCAAGTACAACATCACAGTCGTTTGTATTTAAATCAATTATAACTATACTCCTTTAACATAGCATGGAAGAAAGGTGATCTAGATATTTAGCAGTGCTGAGTTTTACCTGACGGAGTGAGGGGTCTTTGGCTCCATTATTAGATCTTTAATCATTATCACAACAGTACCATATTTGAAATAGTTAAAATAGGGGAAAATACACCACATAAAGGCAGTGAATTAGTTTCAAGTACCACATCACAATAGTTTATATTTAAAAACAATCATATTTAAGATGGGTAAGTTTATCCAATCATTAGCATTGAACTGTTTTCTTTATCAACATTTATGAGAAAATTAAATAATTGTTTATATAAATTACTAATATATTTTTATATTTTCTTAAACATCAAATAATTAATTATATGGTAATATATTTGTGTATCTTTATTCACTCTCCCCTTCTACAATTGATTATGATTATAGAGGCTCCCTATATAAATATAGAAAAGAATTAAAAAATTAAGAATCTAATTTTAAAAAGATTCGAATGCTTATTAAAAAAATCACATTATAATTATCCAATGTAGTTCTATTGTTATTTTTCTCAAATAATTAGTTAAACAATTACGTATCACATATGTTTACAATCTGAAATTATTATTATTATTAATTATAAAAAGAATTGATGTATGAGTTAAACATATACAAATTTAAAAACAACGTGTAACAATATTCTTAATCATAGGGATTAGCCTCCATTTTATCATTTAGATTTTTTACTTCTAATAAGCTCTTATTATAATTAATTGAACATAATTTTGAACATAAATAGTAATGATAAATATAATATTTGAACATGTAATAGAGAGGAAGGCTCTAGCGGAAGACATTAGTTTTACCTGAAGTCGCAGCGGAATTGTTTGCTATATTTCCATCTCTTGAATCAATAGTTACAATAGTGCCAACAAGAACACTTTATATTATTGTGAAAGCAGAAAAGAACTCACAAATATCAAACATAAGTCCGATCCCATCCAAGATAACTATTAAAACCAGTGAAAATTCATAGGTGAAAATGCAAAAACAGAAATATAAGGAAACAAAAACCATAATCTGCAAAAGAAGAAAAGAAAATTAAAAGTTGCAATTAGTTGCAACTTGAAAAAATCAAAGCAGTCGTTGCAATTCATCATCAGAAATTTGGTAGAACGAAAGTTTTGGCACCACTATTACCCTAATCCATCTACATGTTGGAAATGAAATTAAGGTGGCTCTGTTTAAATCGACATACATTCATCGGTTGAATTTAAAAATATTTTAAACGGTTAGCACAAACCCTGAGTTCGACCGACTTCGGAAATATTTTGTAAGAATTCATCCAATGCAATTACCACGGTTAGTTTTTGCATTTTTTATCACGTTAAAAGTTGTGACCTGGTGTTTTTTTTAACGAGGTTAAAAGAAAATTTATCCTAATTTTGTGCTTTTTTTATGAGGTTAAAAGAAAATTTATCCTATTTATTTTTTAAAAGAAGTTACAAGAAAATTTATTGTCAGTTTCTGGATTAAAAGAAAATTTATCGTAATTTTCTGCTTTTTTAATGAGGTTGTTATTATTTTTTTAATGAGGTTAATATTTTTTTTATCGCATTTCCATTTGCATCTGATTCGAATTTCGCTGAGATTCTCTGCGTTCTAGTTCGCTGCTAAGATAATCCCCGCCATTTAATTATTCCAATTTAACTAGTTCATCGTTGAATTGGATACTTGACTTTTCAACTATGTCGGTCTTTTTGCGTTGATTTGTAAGTGTTAGATAATTGATATTTAAATAAGAATAAAAAATCATTATATTTAATATTATTAAATATTAAAATTATTATTTCATCTCATCCCTAAATTAAACTAATCTCTATATATTATTATTAATATTACTAATTTTTATTATATATTATTATTAATATTATTGTTATTATTAAATATTTAAATAATGAAATTGTATAGTTGTTAAATGAATATATTGTTTGTATATAAACTAGAAATTGCATCATATATTGCAATGAGAATGCTTTAATGTAGGATCCTCAGAAATAGTAGCATACAAGACTGAACTCAAAATTTTATACAATTTTTTTTATTTACGAGTGTTTGTGTGAGAATTTTTTTTGTTCATTTTAATATACATGGATTATTTTAAATTTGAATAAATAATCCATATATATATTTTGTGAAAACTTATAATGATTGAATAATGAAATTTCTATTAATTGTTTGCAAGAAGAAAATCAAAAGCTTGCCCCATCTTTACAAGTCAACCTAAATTACATTAATATGTCTAATAATAACAACAACATCTAAATCATCCATAATATAATTAGATGGATAAAGTGATATTTGATGTAAAAACATACTTCAACAAAGTATTAAGTACAACTTAGGATGAGTTGATTTCCCTTGTAAATAGAGATACTCAACATAACCATATGTTTGAATCTTTAAGAGTTAATAATGTTGGTTGTCCAAATTAAAACGATTTCAAATCAGCCCATGGAAATATAAATATAATTTATAAATGAGAATAGAGAGCTTCTAATATCAAACTACTTTAATGAGGTGTTCAACATGCTTACCGTGACTTTCATTTCATCTAACTTAGTTTCTCATTGGAATATGTATTTTCCAACATTAATTTCTAAGCATAATATGCGTAATACAACGTGAGAGGAATTATCTTTGAGTTTTCATATCATCTAGCTTCCTATGACTATCTCAAACACATGAACCTTCAATGGGTGTCTCGGAAACTTGGATATCTTTTTTTTTCTCTCAGAAAATGAATGATGCTTTCATTGAAGATGAGGTTTGTGACAAATAGGGTTGGGCATATTTAATTCGATCATGATTATCGCTTCAATAAAATTAAATATAATTTTTGTTTCTCATTTTTTCTGTGTTATATTAATCTTGGCTCTGTGATAAATTCACATCAAGCTTTCTTTTACCAATGGGTTTTTTCATGGCGGTATTTCTTGTAATATAGTCTATTTCATGCATGATTACTTCGATGAACTTATAACTATGCTTACATTGCCTCAAATAATTTATGATGTATTGAAATAAGCATATAAATACCATATTAGTGCATTTATTCAAATTTGAAGTCTTGCAGAACTTTGGTGCAACCATAATATATGTTTCTCTTTTGTCAAATCGCTGGAAGATTGTAGACTTCACACAACCTTAGCTAGAATCAAGCCTAGATGGTGTGGTTCTTTTACGAGATAAAATCCAATGGATAGGAATTTCTACATCAATTTACATTGGAGATGAGGTGTATCACTACTGCATTTTTCTGATGAATTGATTTATAAATTGTGGACCATAGAAGTAACCAAGAGTTTCAACAGAATCCAAAGTAGCAAGCTTGTAATGGTCTCTGATACCTGGTGTAAACTTAAACTTGATATCTTTTGTAAGATTGAGCACTTTATATAACTAATATTGCATTGAAAATATTATATAGAAATGAGTTTATTTATGAATTGTGGACCATAGGAGTAACCAATAATTTCAAAGGAATCGAAAGTAGCAAGCTTGTAATGGTCTCTAATACCTGATACCTATTGTAAACTTAAACTTTATATCTTGTGTAAGATTGAGCACTTGATATAACTAATATTGCATTGAAAATATTATATAACACATATCAGGAAAGAATAACTTTTGGCATATATTATGTAATAATTTATGCTACAAGAATAAAAGCTAGAAATTATAGGTTTACAATATTTTCTCTTTGTTAATTGCGTTGTCTTTTGTATTCTGTGAAGCTCATTATTATTGAAATAATGCAATAAGTGTGTCTCCTGAATAGTGAAAATATAGTTATTGCGATTAAATCACTTGAGAACAACGACAGACACCACATGTAAATTTACTTGGGAGATTCACTTCACTTCAAAGTAGGGGATTTTCATAACTCTCGTTCTTACATTTACTAGTCATATTTTGTACTAGGACAAGTCACTGTGTGCAATCTTAGCTCCATAGGATGATATATGTTATTTTTTTTAAATTTAGGCTTTGTACTATAGCTCTGTCATGAGTGTTGAAATTTTGGTCATTAACACGGCTCCAGTTACTCAAATGTGACGTCGTGAACAATGTTATTATATTTTTTATTTATGATTTGTACTATAACTTTGTCACCATTATTGAAATTTTGGTCATTAGCATGATTTCTCTTACTCAAATTTCACATTGTGGCTTGTCGTAAATTCAAGTCATAATTTCCAGCATTTTGTTCAACACATTGATTTGTTACTTGGACCATCTCAGCATGAGATATTTCCATGGAATACTTGAGATTTTCTGATTCTGTGAAATTTTCACAATTTTTCCATGCCATATTTTTCTCTTCTTTGGAAAGTATTTCATCTTCACTATCCTGGAGAAGAATCTCCTGAAAATTGGCAATCCAACTTGAGTAAGGGTGTTCAAGTAATCTCTTCATAAAAGAGGAATATGTTGGTGAAGAATAACATTAGAACTAACCAGAACTTCAACCCTATTCTCTAGTTGGGTGAGTCACTCTTTCAATTTAACACAATTATTGGCAACATTGTCATTATCTTAAAGTTTTAGTAGAATTAAAACTACAATTCCTCTTAGTCAGGAACCTATGAACTTGTTTCTTACCACCAAATCTTGGTGCAACACCCTCCTTTGCTACATGTTGCTTATAGACTTTTTCCTCCATTATTCCTTGCCAAACCAAGTGATAGGCCTAAACGTGTTTTGTCTGTCCAAAGATCCGCACATGAAAAAAATCCGTGTTGGATTATAGGAACCATAAAAAATTATCACATGATTGAGTCTTGGAATATTTTTACCCAATGACCAAGTGCTAGTGGATATTAAAACACACTCGAGATTTTAGTATATATGTTTATTATTTTTTATATAAATAGAAAATGAAGAATCCAATTTAAAAATTTTCTATTGTTTATAAAAAAAAAATCCAAAAACATTATTATTTGTAATATTTATGTTTATTAATTTTTATATAAATAATCATTGAGTATATTTTTATTTAAAAATATATATATTCAATAATAAAATACTTATCAAATATTTAATGGAGCAAGTTTTAGATTTGAAATATTAAATATATATTATTAATACTCTTAATTTTAGTTAAAATTATTATGATTTATTTTGTACTTATTTTTATACAATAGATAAGAATACAAAAAATTAGGAGCAATACATATAATATGTAAAAATATTATAATCTAGAAGATGGATACTAGTTGGGATTCTAAACATCTGCAAATGTTCTCTGACACTGGAAAATCCAAAATCCTCTTCAATAATTGATAACCACAAGAGGTTGAAAATAATATATAAAATTGAAATTCTTAGTAAATGAAAAACGTTTCTTAGAAAAATAAGTTTAATGATAAGGGATTTAAAAAATAATGGTTTTTAAATTTCTCTAATTTATAGTCAACAATAATAACTACCACAGTAATATAAATTAAAATGTTGGTAAATGCCAATAAACATCAAAAAATTACATCATGATACATCTCACGTTACCAAGATTAAAAAATCATTATTAATTAAAAAAATTAATGTATGAGTTAAACATATACACATCTAATAAAGCACATAACCATAGATATTAGCCCCCATTATACCATTTATATTTTTCACTTGGAAATAGACTCTTGCTAATACCATGTGTCTACATAACAATAATTCGTGTTGATATGACACGTTCATGGGACAATTTTCTAAAATTAGTCAATTTACTTAAGAGTAGAGATATCACATAACTACTTTGAAGATAAATCTAAATCTTTGATTTGTGATTTATACTAAGAATATAATAGAAAATTCCACAAATATTAAATCCTTACTATCTATTTGATAATTATTAATAATCAAATTAAATTCCAGAAACATATTCTAAAATAAAGATTTGTAATTAAAAAAAAAATCATTTCAAAGATAATGAATTTTATGTATATTTTAAATTAGGATAATTAATTATGAAGAAATTAACTAGATATGAAATTCACTCTTCTAAACCCTTCTAATTAAAATAAACGAAATATAATTAAAAAGTTAAAGTTTGAAAACAACATTACCAAGGATAATGAATTTTAAGGATATTCTAATTTAAGATGAGAAATTATGAAGAAATTAATTAGAAATGAAGTGCACTTTTATAACAGAGATTTTTGAATTAAAATAACCAAGTAAAAGGAAGTCGAGAAAACATCACTTTTAAGGGAATATTTGTGAATTAAAATCCTGAAGTCAAGTCAAGGAAGTGAGAGAAAGCTAATAAATCTTGAAAAACAATTTTATTGAGCATTGATAATATACATTTATATACGAAGCCAAATACTAACCTGCCTTGAAAAAATACATTTATATACTAAACTCCATACTAACTTCGCTTTAGTATTACTAAAATTTATACTAACTTCTCGTCCATAAATTTTTTACTACCTATTTATCTTACAAAGTTATTACTATCTATTTGTCTCATAGCTTCATTTGTGAGCTTTTCATTTACTTATATATGCAACTCTAGATTTTAATTTAAGGCATGAAAATACTCTATGAAGTTATGTAAATCATTAAAATACACTTGATCCCATTTCATTGATAACAATGTAAAAAATAAAAACTAGTATATTAGCTCATTCTTTTAATAACAAGGAAATACTTTAAAATCAAATAAATATGATAATGTTGGTAGACTTATTATTTATTAAAAGAAACAAAATAAATATTGTAATTCCCTGTTTATCTTAAGACTTTCTAAGCTTTTCATTTCCCGATATAAACAACCTTGATTTCAATGCAAAACATGGAAATATCGTAAATCCCATTGGATGCTATTTCAATCATGAGTATATTTTTCTGTTTTATATCATCCAACAATTGCGTTTTTCATTATTGATGGCTATCAATTTCTAATACCCAAAAATGTTTAAAATATTACATACCCATTTATGAGTGTTTTTATCAAACATAAATCACCATCCACTGCAACATCCCTTTTCTATGGCAACATGTGATGAAATTCAACCAAACCAAAATTTACTTTATTTTTTTCTAAGTTACACTACATCTATTATATTATACAAATCAAAATATTACATATCTCTTCATCCACACTTGGAAAGCCAATTCCAGAGGGAAGTATCAAGATTTTAAACCAGAAAATTGACTGCCCCAGCTAGGGAAACCAGTTCACCAATAGCACAAAATAGACACTACCCAGAATGGGAAACCAACATACACTGTAGAGAAAATTAAACTTTTTTTTGAGAGATAAGTCTTCCAAAGTATGTTTAGACTAGAGAAAGCTACAAAAAAACTAGAAAGAGAGAAGTGCACCCTGCAATTGAAACTAGTGTGGACTAACATTCTTCTTGTTGGAGTTGGGTTATTCCTCCTCGATCCTGCAATCATAGAATGAGTCTTCATCCTCCTTTATTAGTGTGTGGCGAGTGACCTGAGGATGTGGTGACCTTGGCATGTCTAACTAATTTGAGGTGGTCGTGAGCTGATTACTGTCCTCATTCTTATCTCCTTCGTCACTGTTTGAGCTTCTACTGTCGTCAGAACCCAAATTGCTGGTGGTGGAGTGGCTGCTACTAGAGGCGCTCTACACAGGTAGAGCCTTCATCTTCTGAGGGATAAATTTAGGCTCAGGCAGGATGGTCGACTTACGCAGTCTCTCCTTGGGCTGAATGCTTGAGGAGGTCGGAGGGGAGACAGGTAGCTGAAAGGATAATTGGGCTGAAAGATTAATAAGGTTGAGTATTCTTGTCTCCTCCTAGCACACCGAAAGATTCAGTTCGCTGCTCATGGAATGCGATAGAGGTGGTATAGAGGGGAGGTCACAACCTCCATCTCTTCTACACTGCATACACTGACGCCTTGGCATGACACGCGAAGGAACAGATGTGCAGGACAAGGAGGGAGTGCTTCGAAGCACAGGAGAGGAGATGCCACCACCTCAAAATGTCCTGGGAAGGCTGGGACAATGCTGAGTAGGCCCAAGAACTAGTGATCTAAAGGAGGAACAGGAGGCATGCACAGATAAGAGAAGGGAGAGCTGAATGGAGGCCGAATGAGCGCAGATAGTAGGATTAATAGCCATGGTGACAGAATCGAGAGCTCTTAATGCTCTGCAACAGGAGGAACTCGTAATGAAGGTAAGAAAGTGTTAATTTAAGACAGGCTTACTCGGGAATTTAAAAACAACATGTAACAATATTCTTGTAACACCCCCAATTTCTGTGTTGAAGTTGAAAAAAACTAGACATTTGAACTTTAAATCCCAAGGGGAGTGGACCCCAAAGGATAAGTATGGTGTGAATGTATTTGAATATTTTATTCGAGGAAATAAATAAAATGATTGTGCATTTTGACCAAGATGAGAATTAGAGATCACTTGCCAAATCCATGAGGATGGATACGGCAACAAATCCCCACAATCTTTCAAAAATCCTTGAAAGAAATTAATTTAGATTTTGAGGAGGAATCTAAATTTCCCCAATGAAGAGGAAGTAGTTGGGAAGAGGTAAGAAAAGCTGGAAAAGCTGAGGAAAAGCATAAAACAGCTTTAAAGAGTCCCAAAATGGGAAGCCTAGGCTAAACAGGAAAGAAAGCATCCTGCTATTCTGGACGCAGAATTAGAAACATGATTTGGGGATCTGTGATGGAGGTGATCTCAGCTCGGGGGTGAGTTCTGGGAGACAAAGAGGACTCTAAGGCTGGGAGGTTGGTCATTTGAAATAGTGGTATGTTCTAAGATGCTTGCTATTTTGATTTATTATGGTATGAATTGGCTACATATAAAATTAATTTGAATGGTATGATTGATTTTAGTACTACATTTAACAGAACCCTTCTTAAGGCATTCACCTTCCAGATTCTGTTTAGTTGTAGACCAGAAATCCATAGAGTAGAAACCACAGAAACTCTAAACCAAGGTCGGTTTAAATCTGAAGTTACTTAATCTCCACAGATAAATAAATATTATCTTGTTTTATGTAGATACAAAGGTGACATTATATGCTCATATGTATGATAGAAAAACATTGTAGCAGAACTGAAGTTACATGGTACAAAAAGAAAAGAAAGCCGAGACATTAGAAGATGATGCTCGAAATTTTTCTAGATAAAGAAGTAATTTTACTCTATAGGAGTATTATAGCATTTATAACAATTATTGTAATCTACCTCTAAAAACCTTGAAATAAATATCATAGTCAAGAGACTTAATCTACGTCTAAAGTATACTACCAAATGAACTATCGAATAAATGTGGATGCTTTCCAAACATTAAATAAGTATTTAGCGCTAAATCAATAGATCCTTTTCACATTGATTACAAATGCAATATGGATATACGACCCCTATATGTATATATAGGAACGAACCCTATATGTAAACAGGAAATATATGAATCAAAAGAAAAAAAAATGGAACCTAAGAGCCATGAATTAAAACAATAACCATACATATATATATATGCATTAAAACCCAACTATAAAACCCATGAGTTGAACCAATAACTCTTTGTAACAACGATTATAAAAGAATAGTGGGCGAGGAAAATATATGTGTAAATCTAGAATATACCGAGAGTAGGTATAGGTAATCATGTATATATAACATGAAATGTACGAAAGCACAAATAAATCAATCATTATAACAGTGTTAGTAAAGCATTGATCGGAACAGGCATGATCGCGCCTTATAGATATTTCGTTTAACGTGCAACGTATCTACACTGAATTATTGGAGTTATCAAATCTGCCGGTATAAATTCTATTCCAAGGAAGTGCCACGGTCAACCAACCTTAATAATCACTGCAACGATATTTCGGCTCAACATTAAACGAATGGAAAACGCCATGATAAAGGTGCGAAAGTAAACACGACGTAAACCTTAAGTCTTCACTAACAGGGTTAGAATAATTTAATCTAACACGTAAATCTCATGCGCATAAGATGCATATAAGTACCAGCTATTAGTAAAATAGCGTAGCCACGCCTGCGCAACTTTAAAATGTCTCGTACCAGATAAACATCGTGGTATCGGCTAGTTTGGGGCATAGAAACAGAAATCCAGGTTCTCATTTTCGTGCGGCAAATATAACTAGGGTGCATGCATTTAGAAACCAGGAGGTATTCACGACATTTTCAGTCCCAGGGTAAATAAAAAATTCAGTGAAATCATGGCCACCTGTAGTTGCTCAGCAACGCGACATGATAAAACTAAACGATGATAAGTTTAATAATTTCCGACCAAATAAACTATGTAAGCATAAAAACAAATAGAGAGTATCAAAAATTTTAAATACAAGCCTGACCGTTGGTTACGAAGGATCGAGACTGGACTGCTTGTGGTCTTACCGTCGAACTCTGCACAGCGTTATCCACAGAAAGAACCCCTTCTCATTCGTTACATGAACTGTGGAATATGATTATTTCAGAAAAATTTTAAACGCATGGCCTAGCCATGCTAACACCATGTGAAGGCATCAATAGAGTTACCGACTAAATATAAACTGAAATTGCCATTACAAACCAAAGGAACGAAAAAATAAGGGTCTAGTAATGAATGAGTACGTAAGAGAAAAAGAAAAAAAAATTTCACCAGACATTAATCAGTAGAACTGAACTGGTTAAGGCAAGGCGAGGCATGTGAAATGCCCCCACAACCGTTACTTGTTCATGCAGACGAGGTTGTCCTCGCCGAACCTCTAGCATCGTTTTCTTTGAAACGAGAACAAACCGGAGGAAAAACCCTGGACGGGGAAGCTGTGGAAAATTACCTGTAAACAAAACACAACACGAATAACCTAAATAAAATTTCAGTTCAGAACCATTAACAGAATATAAGCAATACGACCCTGTGGATAAAGAAAGGAATACTCGGCCACCAAAATGCTGAAGATAACATGCTTGCCTCTGCCATCCCTGTCAAGCGATTCAGATCTGGAAGCTGCGAGAGAAGGAAAAAAAAAATGAACGGGACATGCAAATGAAACGAAGTATGGAAAAATAGAATACCAAGGGGCAGACGGGGGTTTAAAAAGGCGAACCGCCATCCAACGACCACTAATCCACAGTTGTGCATACTGCAGCGATTTTGGTTGAATGTATAGGGAAAAAGCCATTAACCCTAAACGGCAAGGACCGGGTATTGCACAAAATCCCGAGGGGGATTTGACAAACCCTAGCGTGTAAAACCAGTGGTACTAGTTAAGCGTGGTTATTTTATTTAACCCTAAATTCTCAGTACCGCACAGGCGATAGTTCGGCCCAAGCGCTGCTATCTGGACTGCCGATGCGAACCATATCAATGGGCCTCCTAACTTGTGTTGAGACCTGCCGAGTTCATCAAGCAGAAGTATAGGGGTTGGAAACCCCATATTCTCGAAATAATAGAAGTCCACTCCAACCTGTACCCGGAAACATCTCAGCGCATGGGCGTGAGACACGTATGATTTCGTACCTCCCAAGACGGGTTGATGGGCTGTGGTAAGTACTCGCACAGCGGCATGCGGAACATTGCCGTGGCGGGTTCACCCATCCGAACACTCCAGTAAAATGAAAAGCGTTAGTACCTGACGCACGAACAAACGAAACTTGTTAATAATGGCGTGTGAGAAATCAGCGATGAGCTATTGCCGATTTAATTCATATTATCGTAGTGGTTCATGAAATATAGATTTTGAAATAATAAACCGGGGAAAGGTTTATTTATCATTGATTGATATGGTGGGAGCATATCTACACACCCCGTAATGTGCGTTAAAGGTTTCATATGTCCATTATATATATAACGACCCCCCCTTAGACTATATTATAATCATAATTGATGTGAACATTAAGGAGTAATATATCCATTTCTTACATTATATGTAATTAAATAATAGTTAAAGGCTTTTGTATCATGGGATTTGAAAAGGGTAATGTATCCATTTTATGTTAGGGGGGTGTAAAGGAAAATAGAATAATTTTAGAAGAGGTGGATTTTAATTAAAGTAGAATTTAAACTTTAATTTAAAGAGGTGGATTTTAAATTAAAGTTTAATTTAGTTTAATAATTTTAGAAGAGGTGGATTTAGTTACTATTCCTTATTAGTTATTAATTCCAATTAAAGTGGATTGGAGTGAGTAGGAATAATTGGAAAAAAAATATATATATATTTTGAGGGTTTCCAAGTAGAGAGTGTAAGGGGTATTATCGCTAATAGAAATCAAAGAAGATACTCACAAATAGAGATCACAGAGAATACCATACTTGTAGTCTGGAAGAAAAAAAAAATTTGGAGGTGTTACAAATGGTATCAGAGCCCAAGTGCAAAAACTGGGCTGTTGTTATTGTGCTCACTAAATTCTGAATGTGTTGAACATTGTAGAGATTGTTTTTTTATCTTACTAATCAAATGTATGAGTGTGTACAGTGGTGATAAAATGGTTGAAGAGGGAGGAATTTATGTGGATCTGTGATCCAGGTGGATATCGGTGGCCACCCACCTATTCCATTTGGACCAGCACCATCAATTCTTGCATCTTTTCACATTCAGCACAACTTACTATTTTTAGCAGGTTTTCGGGTCCTCCACTCTCGGAGCCGTTTTGGGGGCTTAATGATCCAGGTGGATATTGGTGGCCACCCACCTATTCCATTGGAACCCCCATCTTCAGTTCTTTCAATTTTCAAGTTGCAACAAAACTTACTATTTTTAGCAGTTTTTCGGGTCCTGAACTTCCGGAGCCGTTTTGAGGCCCTAAACGACATTTTTTGGGAAAAAGGAGAGCAACATGGGTCCATGCACCCATGTTACTCATTCAAAAATTGAAGTCCTTGGATAGATCTTTCTAACGAGCTATTGAACGCGTCAAATGGAGATCGGGTGCCAAAGTTATGCCCCCGGGAAGTTGAACCACCAATTTACCCAAACGGGCGCCCACAGTTTTTGCGCCTCATCTCCTACGGTTAGGTTTTTGGACGTTTCAGATTCTACATTGTTTCTCAACAATAAATAGGCCCTCGAGCCTCATTGTAACACAGTTCAGAGGTCTGTAGCCATCACATCTCTTCTCAGAGATTCGCTACCAGCACCCTAGCTATTTTATTTCCATTATGCATGTAAGCATATTTCTGTTATTTGATATTAATGAAATGAAGCATTATTTCCGCTGCATCTCTATGTTCATGGTTATTTCTGTATTCTGTTGCGTTCCTGCATAAAATCCGGATCAGTGGTATTAGAGCGGGTCTGCTCTTTCTTTGTTTTTCTTTGCATGTTCCCAACGCGGTCAGGGTATAAGGAGTTAGGGCTCGATCTGGTTGAACCCTTGCAAGATCAGCCTCGCAAACCCCGACGACCTCCCATGGCGGAAGAAAAGAAAGACGAGGGAGCAGGAGATCCTATCAAAATACTGCTCGAGGAGGCTCTCGAGAAACAAAGGAACATGATGATGGATAACTTTGCTCAAATCCTTCAACGACTGCCCACATATGGCACATCTGCATCCAACAGCCACTCTGGAGGCGCCACTCCCTTCAAGGTACAGGTAAACTTTGACATTCCTATATTTGAAGGAAAAATAGATGCAGACGCTGTAGACAGATGGTTAAATTTGTTGGAAGGGTATTTCTCTTTCCATGACTTCTCTGACAGAGAAAAGATTATTTTTGCACTCCTCAAAGCCGCCCCCCATGTCAAAGACCGGTGGGAAACCTACCGTGAGCAAGAGGGCGAAGGGGAACCCTCTCTGTTATTGACCACATCCACTTGGAATTCGTTTCGAGATGGCATCAAGGAAAAATATTACCCTGTGGGGAGCTATGAGGAGAAATACATCCAATGGACCACGCTGCGGCAACAAAAGGATCAAGATGTGCACGAACTGACGAATCTGTTCCATACCCTGCGCACATAGTTGGGTATTAAATATTCAGAGAGACATTTGGTGCTCAAGTACCGTGGCTGTCTGCACAAACACATTCAGGAGGAAATGGAGTTCCTCGACATTACATCGCTTGGCACGGCATATCGCTATGCCGCCAAGATTGAGCAGAAATTTAAGCAGAAGAAGCGAGACTTTGGATCTGCGAATCCGAAAGGTGCCCCCGAATCGAAGAACAAGGGGCAAGGCCAAAGCAATGCGACTCAGAACAACACCACAAATCCAAAGAAGGACACAGGGAAGTGGTGTGAATTTCATAACAGCCCCACTCACGGCACAAACGAGTGTCGGGCCAAACAGTCTTTGGTGGCTGAACTAAAGGCACCCGAATCAGATGCATTTTCTGATCCTGAGTTAGAACCAGACAAAGGCAATGACAAAGGGAAGAAGATCATTGATGCGGATCCTAGTGCCATTGTTGCCACCACCAAGATCCAGAAGGAGGGTCCAGAGGATCCAGAGGAGGGGGAGCGCCTCTTCCAGTCACAGATGTGGGTGAAGGGTTCTCCGCTGCAGTTTCTCGTCGATAGCGGAAGCCAAAAGAACCTCATTTCAGCAGACGTCGTCAAGCGGCTCGGCCTACCAACCATAGCACACCCGCAGCCGTATACCATCGGGTGGTTCCACCCAGGGAGAGATCTCCGCATCTGCCATCAGTGCCGACTTCCATACAGTATCAAGCCATTCACGGATGAGGTATTGTGTGATGTTGCTCCTCTTGATGTAGCTGATGTATTATTGGGCCAACCATACTTATGGAGGCGACATGCTATGTATGAGTCTAGGCCTCGTGCTGTTATTATTACTTTGGGAAATAAATTGTACAGGATACCGGAGGTAGTACCGCCTCCTGCCATCTCTTTGACTACTGCAAAACAACGCAGTAAGATTGTTTCCCAGACCAGGAAATTCATTTTCCTTACGACTCACTCACAGGGAAAGAAGAATATTGTGGCCACAACCTCGAAATAGGGCTCCCTTTCACGGCTGCAGCAGATGGACAAAGTCATGGAGGAATACGATGACAATTTCTCCTCACTCATAGAGGTTCCTATACACTGTCAAGACAATCACTCCATTGATCTGACTCCCAATGCACCACCACCTGATGTTGCCATACATCCTGCAACTACACATACAAAATCCAAACATGTACTGTATGAGGCTGATAAAGAAACCAAATTTACTAAACGCATCCAGCATGTCCACCCGCAGGTCCATGACATCATCAACACATCTAATACTCAGTTCAACAGAATTTGCCTCATCTCATGGAGGATCTCAACGCAATGGGGACCATTGCTTCCTAAGGAGGGAGGAATGATCCAGGTGGATATCGGTGGCCACCCACCTATTCCATTTGGACCAGCACCATCAATTCTTGCAGATTCTCACATTCAGCACAACTTACTATTTTTAGCAGGTTTTCGGGTCCTACACTCTCGGAGCCGTTTTGGGGGCTTAATGATCCAGGTGGATATTGGTGGCCACCCACCTATTCCACTTGGCCCCCCACCATTGTCTCTTTCAGTTTTTCAGTTTCGGCATAACTTACTATTTTTAGCAGTTTTTCGGGTCCTGAACTTCCGAAGCCGTTTTGAGGCCCTAAATGACGTTTTTTGGGTATGAAAGCGCCGGCGAATTTTTTGATAAAATTCGTCCCGACAGCTGTAGTCCTCGGATAGATCTTTCTAACGAGCTATTGAACGCGTCAAATGGAGATCGGGTGCCAAAGTTATGCCCCCGGGAAGTTGAACCACCAATTTACCCAAACGGGCGCCCACAGTTTTGGCGCCTCATCTCCTACGGTTAGGTTTTGGACGTTTCAGATTCTACATTGTTTCTCAACAATAAATAGGCCCTCGAGCCTCATTGTAACATAGTTCAGAGGTCTGTAGCCATCACATCTCTTCTCAGAGATTCGCTACCAGCACCCTAGCTATTTTATTTCCATTATGCCTATAAGCATATTTCTGTTATTTGATATTAATGAAATGAAGCATTATTTCCGTTGCATTTCTATGTTCATGGTTATTTCTGTATTCTGTTGCGTTCCTGCATAAAATCCGGATCAATCTGCGTGATGAGTTTGCTACTCCAGATCCCAATGCCCCGGTAATGGCTATGTTGCACAGGCTGCAACGGGAATTGGCTGAACTAAGAAGCCAAAATGACTTGTTGTCATCAGCCAGCAAGGAGCAGGAAAAGCTCATCAGAGAGCTAACTTCCCGGAACAGCCAGGAAGGCGAAGGTTCTGGAAAAAGAAAGATGGATGAGTCTGAGGATGAGGATGCAGCTAGACATCAACATAAGCAGAAAAGAGAATTGCAGGGAGAATTTAGAAAGATCAAACCTCCCTCTTATGATGGGGAGAAGGAAGAAGATGCTGAAGCTTGGTTGCTGAACATGATTAAGTATTTCCAAGTTTATGAATATGAAAGCAATCTGAAGGCCAGACTAGCTATGTATCAGCTACAAGGAAAAGCTACACTGTGGTGGGAAGAGACAAAAATGGTGCATGTCATTGATGAAAAGACAGTTACTTGGGAGGATTTCCAGGTTAAGTTCAAGAATCTCTACTTGAATGAGCGTTAGTATGATGACAAAGCTAAAGAATTTCATGAACTTAGGCTGGGACAAATCACCATTGATGAGTTTGTCACTAAGTTTACCAATTTATTGAGATATGTCCCTTACATTAGGGAAGAAAAGCCAAAGGTACAAAGGTTTTTGAATTGTTTGCCTACTGTGTACAAGGAGAAAATTGAGTTTGACAACCCAAAGACAATGGACGAAGCTGTTAGAAAAGCAATATTATGCTATCATCAGTTTAAAGGTAAGGCTGAACAAGGGAAGAGTTGGTTGAACAAGGGTGAGTTCAAAGGGAAAAGACAAAAACCAGCATATCTAAGGAATTTTGGCAGAGATCATCAGCGGAAAAAATTCAATAAACCAAAAGAAAGCCAAACTGCCCAGTCCCAAGTGGCTTCAAAACAAGTAGAGGGGAACAATAAAAAGGAAGGTACAGTTAGAATGAAGGAACCGTTGAAATGTTGGGGCTGTGGAGAACCCCATATGATGAGGGACTGCCCCCATCGAAATATTCATATGATCAGCAGAGAGCGAGAGGCAACAACAGTAAATGACATAGCCAGAAATATACCAACTATCAATGCAACATTGGAAAATCGGCAAGTAGAACATCAAGCAACCATGGTGGAAATGGAGGGTAAGATTTCTGACCTACCCATTACTGTTTTGATTGATCCAGGTGCTTCTTTGAGTTACATTAGTCCTGGAATTGTAGAAAAATGTAAAATTAAACCTGAAAAGTTTCAGCAGTCATGGTTGGTACAGCTGGCCACTGGAACTAAGAGAAAAGTTACACATAAATTTCCCAAAACAGCAATACAATTAAATGGATTTCCAACAGAAGTAAATTTGAACATATTTCCATTAGGATCCTATGACTTGCTGATAGGAATGGATTGGCTGGAAAAGAAGAAAGCTCTGATGAACTACTGGGATAAAACCCTGCATTGTGTGGATGAAGAAGGGAAACCTTTTACACTAAAAGGGAAACCAAAATCCATTTCAATAAGACAAATATCAGCCTTACAATTAAAAAGAACAACTAGAAAAGGATATCAAGTTTATGCAGTACATGTGGAAGAAGTAGAACAGAGGACTGAAGAAAATCTGCTGAATGAGTTACCGGTGGTAAGGGAATTTAAAGAAGTTTTTCCAGAGGAGATTCCTCATCTCCCCCCCAAAAGAGAAATTGATTTTTCCATAGATCTGGTGCCGGGAGCCACACCTGTTTCCCGAACCCCCTATCGAATGAGTCCGCCAGAACTTATGGAGCTGAAGATGTAGCTGCAAGAATTACTGGATAAAGGTTACATTAGACCAAGTGTGTCTCCGTGGGGAGCACCTGTTTTATTTGTTAAAAAGAAGGATGGAACTTTTAGGATGTGCATTGATTATCGTCAACTGAACAAGTTGACTATTAAGAATAGATATCCACTTCCTAGAATTGATGATATTTTTGATCAAGTGAGAGGGGCCTCAGTATTTTCAAAGATTGACTTAAGAACAGGGTGTCACCAGCTCAGAATTAAGGAAGAAGACATTAGCAAAACAACTTTTCGAACCCGGTATGGACACTACGAATTTGTAGTCCTACCTTTTGGACTGACAAATGCCCCTGCCACCTTTATGTGCCTGATGAATAGTGTGTTAAATAAGTATTTGGATAAATTTGTTCTGGTGTTTATAGATGATATTTTGGTTTACTCCAAAACCAAAGAGGAACATAAAGAGCATTTTCGGATAGTGTTACAAACTCTGAAAGAAAATCAGCTATATGCTAAGTTCAGTAAATGTGAATTTTACAAGGATAAGATTCAATATTTGGGTCATATTATTTCTGAAAAAGGCCTTGCAGTTGACCCTGAAAAGATAAAAGAAATTAAAGAATGGTCATTCCCAACTGATGTTTCAGCAATAAGGTCATTCATGGGGATAGCAGGCTACTATCGTAGATTTGTGGAAATATTTTCTGCCATAGCACATCCCATCACTTCATTGCAAAGAAAGGGTGTCAAGTTTGTGTGGACTGAAAAATGTCAACATAGTTTCGAGCAGTTAAAACAAAAACTTATTTCAGCCCCTATATTAAAAATTGCTGATCCTGATAAAGAGTTTGTTGTATGTACAGATGCTTGCAGAGAAGGGCTAGGAGGAGTCCCGTTGCAGGAAAATTCAGTCATTGCCTATGAATCTAGGAAACTGAAAATACATGAACAGAATTATAGTGCATATGATTTGGAATTTGCAGCTGTTATCCATGCTTTAAAAATGTGGAGGCACTATCTCTTGGGGAAGAAGTTCACATTGATGATTGATCATATCAGCCTCAAATATTTTTTCTCCCAAACTGACCTGAATGCAAGACAAGCCAGATGGCTGTCTTTTCTAAGTGAATTTGATATGGACATAAAGCATATCAAGGGGAAGGAGAATAAATTTGCTGATGCATTAAGTAGAAATGCTTGTCAACATTTAAACAGCATTGGGAGTAGTGGACAGATTGAGATAGAAGAGTTGGTGAGAGAAGCAGTCAGCCAAGACCCAAACTATGAAACACTCTTGGTGAAACTACAAAAAGGGGATAAAACTGAATTTACACAAAATCAAAAAGGGCTACTATATTTCAAAAACAGGTTGTATGTTCCTAATGTAGAGTCATTAAAAAGAGAAATTTTGGATGAATATCACAAACAGCCTTATGCAGGACATCCAGGATACTAGAAGTTGTTAACAGCCTTGAAGAAGAAGCTGTTCTGGCCAGGAATGAAGAGAGATGTGGCAGAGTATCTAAGTAGGTGTATGGAATGTCAACTGGTCAAAGTTGAGCATCAACATCCAGCAGGTCTTCTAAACCCTTTGCCAATTGTAGAATGGAAATGGGACACAGTTTCCATGGATTTTATAACAGGACTACCTAAAACCAAATATCAACATGATTCTGTAATGGTAGTAGTAGACACGTTAACCAAAGCTGCCCACTTTATACCAGTGAAATCTACTTTCGGAACAGCTCAAGTAGCAAATGTTTTCCTGAAGGAGATAGTAAGGCTTCATGGAGTTCCCAAAGTAATTGTTTCAGATCGAGATGCTAAGTTTACAACAGCATTTTGGAAGGGATTGTTTGGAGGGATGGGTACTAAGCTGAATTTTAGTACTGCCTATCACCCTCAAACAGACGGGCAAACAGAAAGGACGAATCAAATTTTGGAGGATATGTTGAGAATGTATGTGATGGATAGACCATCAAAGTGGGAGGAGTATCTGCATTTAGCTGAATTTTCCTATAATAAAAGTTACCAATCTTCTATTAAAATGAGTCCGTTTGAGGCATTATATGGAAGGAAGTGTCGTACTCCTTTGAGCTGGAGCCAACCAGAAGATAAATTACTGCTGGGGCCTGAGGCCTTACAAGAGATGGAAAGAATTGGTAAACAGATACAAAGAAATATCAAGACAGCAGAAGATCGTCAGAAAAGCTATGCTGATAAGAAAAGAGTGCATCGAGAATTCAAAGTGGGGGATCATGTGTATTTGCGCATCAAACCCAAAAAGAGCACACTTTATGCTGGAAGTTGTGCAAAACTGGCTCCTAGATATTGTGGGCCTTTTGAAGTTTTAGGAAGGGTGGGACCAGTGGCTTACAAGCTTGCCTTACCACCCCATGTTAGAGTGCATAATGTGTTTCATGTTTCATTACTAAAAAGATATGTGCATGATGCTTCTCACATAGTTGATTGGAATGTTTTACAGGTGGAACCAGAAGGGGAGTTTCTGCCAGAACCGCTTCAAATATTGGAGCGGGAAGAAATTGAATTGAGAAACAGAATAGTGGCCAGAGTAAAAGTGCAGTAGAAGCACTTTACTGCTGAAGAAGCTACCTGGGAAAGGGAAGCTGAAATGATGGAGAAATATCCATTTTTGTTTAAGTGAACTCTAGTAGTTTAATAACAACATCGAGGACGGTGTTTATTTTCAGAGGGGGAATATGTAACACCCCCAATTTCTGTGTTGAATTTGAAAAATTAGAGATTTGAACTTTAAATCTTAAGGGGAGTGGACCCCAAAGGATAATTATGGTGTGAATGTATTTGAATATTTAATTTGAGGAAATAAATAAAATTATTGTGCATTTTGACCAAGATGAGAATTAGAGATCACTTGCCAAATCCATGAGATGGATAAGGCAACAAATCCCCACAATCTTTCAAAAAATCCAGAAATTAATTTAGATTTTGAGGAGGAATCTAAATTTCCCCAATGAAGAGGAAGTAGTTGGGAAGAGGTAAGAAAATCTAGAAAAGCTGAGGAAAAGCATAAAACAGCTTTAAAGAGTCCCAAAATGGGAAGCCTAGGCTAAACAGGAAAGAAAGCATCCTGCTATTCTGGACGCAGAATTAGAAACATGCTTTGGGGGAAAACATGAGCTTAAATAAGATGCTCCTAAGCAGATTAGAGGTTGATCTGTGATGGAGGTGATCTCAGCTCGGGGGTGAGTTCTGGGAGACAAAGAGGACTCTAAGGTTGGGAGGTTGGTCACTTGCAATAGTGGTATGTTTCTGAAATTTTACTCATTTGGATGTATTATGGTATGAATTGGCTACATATAAAATTAATTTGAATGGTATGATTGGTTTTAGTACTACATTTAACAGAACCCTTCTTAAGGCATTCACCTTCCAGATTCTGTTTAGTTGTAGACCAGAAATCCATAGAGTAGAAACCACAGAAACTCTAAACCAAGGTCGGTTTAAATCTGAAGTTACTTAATCTCCACAGATAAATAAATATTATCTTATTTTATGTAGATACAAAGGTGACATTATATGCTCATATGTATGATAGAAAAATATTGTAGCAGAACTGAAGTTGCATGGTACAAAAAGAAAAGAAAGCCAAGACATTAGAAGATGATGCTCGAAATTTTTCTAGATAAAGAAGTAATTTTACTCTATAGGAGTATTATAGCATTTATAACAATTATTGTAATCTACCTCTAAAAACCTTGAAATAAATATCATAGTCAAGAGACTTAATCTATGTCTAAAGTATACTACCAAATGAACTACCGAATAAATGTGGATGCTTTCAAAACACTAAATAAGTATTTAGCGCTAAACTAATAGATCCTTTTCACATTGATTACAAATGCAATATGGATATATGAATCCTATATATATATATAGGAACGAACCATATATGTAAACAAAAAATATATGAATCAAAAGAAAAAATAGAACATAAGAGCCATGAACTAAAACAATAACAATACATATATATCTATGCATTAAAACCCAACTATAAAACCCATGAGTTGAACCAACAACTCTTTGTAACAACGATTATAAAAGAATAGTGGGCGAGGAAAATATATGTGTAAATCTAGAATATACCGAGAGTAGGTATACGTAAACATGTATATATAACATGAAATGTACGAAAGCACAAATAAATCAATCATTATAACAATGTTAGTAAAGCATTGATCGGAACAGGCATGACCGCGCCTTATAGATATTTCGTTTAACGTGCAACGTATCTACACTGAATTATTGGAGTTATCAAATCTGCTGGTATAAAGTCTATTCCAAGGAAGTGCTGCGGTCAACCAACCTTAATAATCATTGCAACGATATTTCGGCTCAACATTAAACGAATGGAAAACGCCATGATAAAGGTGGGAAAGTAAACACGACGTAAACCTTAAGTCTTCACTAACAGGGTTAGAATAATTTAATCTAACACGTAAATCTCATGCGCATAAGATGCATTTAAGTACCAGCTATTAGTTAAATAGCGTAGCCACGCCTGCGCAACTTTAAAATGTCTCGTACCAGATAAACTTCGTGGTATCGGCTAGTTTGGGGCATAGAAACAGAAATCCAAGTTCTCATTTTCGTGCGGCAAATATAACTAGGGTGCATGCATTTAGAAACCAGGAGGTATTCACGACATTTTCAGTCCCAGGGTAAATAACAAATTCAGTGAAATCATGGCCGCCTGTAGTTGCTCAGCAACGCGACATGATAAAACTAAACGATGATAAGTTTAATAATGTCCGACCAACTAAACTATGTAAGTATAAAAACAAATAGAGAGTATCAAAAATTTTAAATACAAGCTTGACCGTTGGTTACGAAGGATCGAGACTAGACTGCTTGTGGTCTAACCGTCGAACTCTGCACAGCGTTATCCATAGAAAGAACCCCTTCTCATTCCTTACATGAACTGTGGAATATGATTATTTCAGAAAATTTTTAAATGCGTGGCCTAGCCATGCTAACACCATGTGAAGGCATCAATAGAGTTACCGACTAAATATAAACTGAAATTGCCATTACAAACCAAAGGAACGAAAAAATAAGGGTCTAGTAATGAATGAGTACGTAAGAGAAAAAGAAAAAAAAAATTCACCAGACATTAATCAGTAGAACTGAACTGGTTAAGGCAAGGCGAGGCATGTGAAATGCCCCCATGACCGTTACTTGTTCATGCAGACGAGGTTGTCCTCGCCGAACCTCTGGCATCGTTTTCTTTGAAATGAGAACTGACCGGAGGAAAAACCCTGGACGGGGAAGCTGTGGCGAATTACATGTAAACAAAACACAACACGGATAACCTAAATAAACTTTCAGTTCAGAACCATTAACATAATATAAGCAATACGACCCTGTGGATAAAGAAAGGAATACTCGGCTACCAAAATGCTGAAGATAACATGCTCGCCTCTGGCATCCCTGTCAAGCGATTCAGATCTGGAAGCTGCGAGAGAAGAAAAAAAAATGAACGGGACATGCAAATGAAACGAAGTATGGAAAAATAGGATACCAAGGGGCAGACGGGGGTTTAAAAAGGCGAACCGCCATCCAACGACCACTAATCCACAGCTGTGCATACTGCAACGATTCTGGTTGAATGTATAGGGCAAAAACCATTAACCCTAAACGGCAAAGACCGGGTATTGCACAAAATCCCGAGGGGGATTTGACAAACCCTAGCGTGTAAAACCAGTGGTACTAGTTAAGCGTGGTTATTTTATTTAACCCTAAATTCTCAGTACCGCACAGGCGATAGTTCGGCCCAAGCGCTGCTATCTGGACTGCCAATGCGAACCGTATCAATGGGCCTCCTATCTTGTGTTGACACCTGCCGAGTTCATCAGGCGGAAGTACAGGGGTTGGAAACCCCATATTCTCGAAATAATAGAAGTCCACTCCAACCTGTACCCGGAAACATCTCAGCGCATGGGCGTGAGACACGTATGATTTCCTACCTCCCAAGACGGGTTGATGGGCTGTGGTAAGTACTCGCACAGCGGCATGCGGAACACTGCCATGGCGGGTTCACCCATCCGAACACTCCAGTAAAATGAAAAGCGTTAGTACCTGACGCACGAACAAACGAAACTTGTTAATAATGGCGTGTGAGAAATCAGCGATGAGCTATTGCCGATTTAATTCATATTATCGTAGTGGTTCATGAAATATAGATTTTGAAATAATAAACTAGGGAAAGGTTTATTTATCGTTGATTGATATGGTGGGAGCATATCTACACACCCCGTAATGTGCGTTAAAGGTTTCATATGTCCATTATATATATAATTCTATTCCCCCTAGACTATATTATATCATCATTGATGTGAACATTAAGGAGTAATATATCCATTTCTACATTATATGTAATTAAATAATAGTTAAAGGCTTTTAATGGGAGTTGAAAAGGGTAATGTATCCATTTTATGTTAGGTGTAAAAGAAAATAGAATAATTTTAGAAGAGGTGGATTTATCAGGTGGATTTAAACTTTAATTTAAAGAGGATTTTAAATGCTAAAGTTGACTAATAATAATTTTAAGAGAGGTGGATTTAGTTATTATTCGTTATTAATAGTTATTAATTCCAATGAAGTGGATTGGAGTGAGTAAGAATAATTGGAAAAAAAAAATAGGTAGGTATATGTAAATATATTTTGAGGGTTTCCAAGTAGAGATTGTAAGGGGTATTATCACTAATAGAGATCAAAGAAGATACTCACAAATAGAAATCAAAGAGGATACAATACTTGGGATGCTGAAAGAAAAAAAAATAAAAAATTTGGAGGTGTGACAAATGGTATCGGAGCCCAAGTGCAAAAATTGGGCTGTTGTTATTGTGCTCACTGAATTCTGAATATTATTGAACATTGTAGAGATTGTTTTTTGTCTTACTAATCAAATGTATGAGTGTGTACAGTGGTGCTAAAATGGCTGAAGAGGGAGGAATTTATGTGGATCTGCGTGATGAGTTTGCTACTCCAGATCCCAATGCCCCGGTAATGGCCATGTTGCACAGGATGCAACGAGAATTGGCTGAGCTAAGAAGCCAGAATGACATGTTGTCATCAGCTAGTAAGGAGCAGGAAAAGCTCATCAGAGAGCTAACTTCCCGGAACAGCCAGGAAGGCGAAGGTTCTGGAAAAAGAAAGATGGATGAGTTTGAGGATGAGGATGCAGCTAGACATCAACATAAGCAGAAAAGAGAATTGCAGGGAGAATTTAGAAAGATCAAACCTCCCTCTTATGATGGGGAGAAGGAAGAAGATGCTGAAGCTTGGTTGCTGAACATGATTAAGTATTTCCAAGTTTATGAATATGAAAGCAATCTGAAGGCCAGACTAGCTATGTATCAGCTACAAGGAAAAGCTACACTGTGGTGGGAAGAGACAAAAATGGTGCATGCCATTGATGAAAAGACAGTTACTTGGGAGGATTTCCAGGTTAAGTTCAAGAATCGCTACTTGAATGAGCGTTACTATGACAAAAAAGCTAAATAATTTCATGAACTTAGGTTGGGACAACTCACCATTGATGAGTTTGTCACTAAGTTTACCAATTTATTGAGATATGTCCTTTACATTAGGGAAGAAAAGGCAAAGGTACAAAGGTTTTTGAATTGTTTGCCTACTGTGTACAAGGAGAAAATTGAGTTTGACAACCCAAAGACAATGGACGAAGCTGTTAGAAAAGCAAGATTATGCTATCAGCAGTTTAAAGGTAAGGCTGAACAAGGGAAGAGATGGTTGAACAAGGGTGAGTTCAAAGGGAAAAGACAAAAACCATCATATCTAGGGAATTTTGGCAGAGATCATCAGTGGAAAAAATTCAATAAACCAAAAGAAAGCCAAACTACCCAGTCACAAGTGGCTTCAAAACAAGTAGAGGGGAACAATAAAAAGGAAGGTACAGTTAGAATGAAGGAACCGTTGAAATGTTGGGGCTGTGGAGAACCCCATATGACGAGGGACTGCCCCCATCGAAATATTCATATGATCAGCAGAGAGCGAGAGGCAACAACAGTAAATGACATAGCCAGAAATATACCAACTATCAGTGCAGCATTGAAAAATCGGCAAGCAGAACATCAAGCAACCATGGTGGAAATGGAGGGTAAGATTTCTGACCTACCCATTACTGTTTTGATTGATCCAGGTGCTTCTTTGAGTTACATTAGTCCTGGAATTGTAGAAAAATGTAAAATTAAACCTGAAAAGTTTCAGCAGTCATGGTTGGTACAGCTGGCCACTGGAACTAAGAGAAAAGTTACACATAAATTGCCCAAAACATCAATACAATTAAATGGCTTTCCAACAGAATTAAATTTGAACATATTGCCATTAGGATCCTATGACTTGCTGATAGGAATGGATTGGCTGGAAAAGAAGAAAGCTCTGATGAACTGCTGGGATAAAACCCTGCATTGTGTGGATGAAGAAGGGAAACCTTTTACACTAAAAGGGAAACCAAAATCCATTTCAATAAGACAAATATCAACCTTACAATTAAAAAGAACAGCTAGAAAAGGATATCAAGTTTATGCAGTACATGTGGAAGAAGTAGAACAGAGGACGGAATAAAATCTGCTGAATGAGTTACCGGTGGTAAGGGAATTTAAAGAAGTTTTTCCAGAGGAGATTCCTCATCTTCCCCCCAAAAGAGAGATTGACTTTTCCATAGATCTGGTGCCGGGAGCCACACCTGTTTCTCGAGCCCCCTATCGAATGAGTCCGCCAGAACTTATGGAGCTGAAGATGCAGCTACAAGAATTACTGGATAAGGGTTACATTAGACCAAGTGTGTCTCCATGGGGAGCACCTGTTTTATTTGTTAAAAAGAAGGATGGAACTTTTAGGATGTGCATCGATTATCGTCAACTGAACAAGTTGACTATTAAGAATAGATATCCACTTCCTAGAATTGATGATCTTTTTGATCAAGTGAGAGGGGCTTCAGTATTTACAAAGATTGACTTAAGAACTAGTTATCACCAGCTCAGAATCAAGGAAGAAGACATCAGCAAAACAGCCTTTCGAACCAGGTATGGACACTACGAATTTGTAGTCCTACCTTTTGGTCTGACAAATGCCCCTGCCACCTTTATGTGCCTGATGAATAGTGTGTTGAATAAATATTTGGATAAATTTGTTTTGGTGTTCATAGATGATATTTTAGTTTACTCCAAAAACAAAGAGGAACACAAGGAATATTTGCGGATAGTGTTGCAAACTCTGAAAGAAAACCAGCTATATGCCAAGTTCAGTAAATGTGAATTTTACAAGGATAAGATTCAATATTTGGGTCATATTATTTCTGAAAAGGGCTTGCAGTTGACCCTGAAAAGATAAAAGCAATTAAGGAATGGCCAGTCCCAACTGATGTTTCAGCAGTAAGGTCATTCATGGGGATGGCAGGCTATTATCGTAGATTTGTGGAAAGATTTTCTGCCATAGCACATCCCATCACTTCATTGCAAAGAAAGGGTGTCAAGTTTGTGTGGATTGAAAAATGTCAAAACAGTTTCGAGCAGTTAAAACAAAAACTTATTTCAGCCCCTATATTAAAAATTGTTGATCCTGATAAAGAGTTTGTTGTATGTACAGATGCTTGCAGAGATGGGCTGGGAGGAGTCTTGTTGCAGGAAAATTCAGTTATTGCATATGAATCTAGGAAACTGAAAATGCATGAACAGAATTATAGTGCATATGATTTGGAATTTGCAGCTGTTATCCATGCTTTAAAAATGTGGATGCACTATCTTCTGGGGAAGAAGTTCACATTGATGACTGGTCATATTAGTCTTAAATATTTCTTTTCCCAAACTGATCTGAATGCAAGGCAAGCGAGATGGCTGTCCTTTTTAAGTGAATTTGATATGGACATAAAACATATCAAGGGGAAAGAAAATAAAGTTTCTAATTCCTTAAGTAGAAATGCTTGTCAAAATTTAACCAGTATTGGGAGTAGTGGTCAGATTGAGATAGAAGAGTTGGTAAGAAAAGTAGCAAGCCAAGACCCAAACTATGAAACACTCTTGGTGAAACTACAGAAAAGGGATAAAATTGACTTTACTCAAAATAAAAAAGGGCTACTATGTTACAAAAACAGGTTGTATATTCCAAATGTAGAGTCATTAAAAAGAGAAATTTTGGATGAATATCACAAACAGCCTTATGCAGGACATCCAAGATACCAGAAGATGTTAACAGCCCTGAAAAAGAAGCTGTTTTGGCCAGGAATGAAGAGAGATGTGGCAGAATATCTAAGTAGGTGTATGGAATGTCAATTGGTCAAAGTTGAGCATCAACATCCGGCAGGTCCTTTAAATCCTTTGCCAATTGCAGAATGGAAATGGGACACAGTTTCCATGGACTTTATAACAAGACTACCTAAAACCAAATACCAGCACGATTTTGTAATGGTGGTAGTAGACACTTTAACCAAAGCTGCCCACTTTATACCAGTGAAATCTACTTTCGGAACATCTCAAGTAGCAAATGTTTTCCTAAAGGAGATAGTAAGGCTTCATGGAGTTCCCAAAGTAATTGTTTCAGATCGAGATGCTAAGTTTACAGCAGCATTTTGGAAGGGATTGTTTGGAGGGATGGGTACTAAGCTAAATTTTAGTACTGCCTATCACCCTCAAACTGATGGGCAAACAGAAAGGACGAATCAAATTTTGGAGGATATGTTGAGAATGTATGTGATGGATAGACCATCAAAGTGGGAGGAGTATCTGCATTTAGCTGAATTTTCCTATAATAACAGTTACCAATCTTCTATTAAAATGAGTCTATTTGAGGCATTATATGGAAGGATGTGTCGTACTCCTTTGAGTTTGAGCCAACCAGAAGATAAATTAATGCTGGGGCCTGAGGCCTTTCAAGAGATGGAAAGAATTGTTAAACAGATACAAAGAAATATCAAGACAACAGAAGATCGTCAGAAAAGCTATGCTGATAAGAAAAGAGTGCATCGAGAATTCAAAGTGGGGGATCATGTGTATTTGCGCATCAAACCCAAAAAGAGCACACTTTATGCTGGAAGTTGTGCAAAACTTGCTCCTAGATATTGTGGGCCTTTTGAAATTTTAGAAAGGGTAGGACCAGTGGCTTACAAGCTGGCCTTACCACCCCATGTTAAAGTGCATGATGTGTTTCATATTTCATTACTAAAAAGATATGTGCATGATGCTTCTCACATAGTTGATTGGAATGTTGTACAGGTGGAACCAGAAGGGGAGTTTCTGCCAGAACTGCTTCAAATATTGGAGCGGGAAGAAATTGAATTGAGGAACAGAACAGTGGCCAGAGTAAAAGTGCAGTGGAAGCACTTTACTGCTGAAGAAGCTACCTGGGAAAAGGAAGCGGAAATGATGGAGAAATATCCATTTTTGTTTAAGTGAACTCTAGTAGTTGAATAACAACACCGAGGACGGTGTTTATTTTCAGAGGGGGAATATGTAACACCCCCAATTTCTGTGTTGAATTTGAAAAAACTAGACATTTGAACTTTAAATCCCAAGGGGAGTGGACCCCAAAGGATAAGTATGGTGTGAATGTATTTGAATATTTAATTTGAGGAAATAAATAAAATGATTGTGCATTTTGACCAAGATGAGAATTAGAGATCACTTGCCAAATCCATGAGGATGGATAAGGCAACAAATCCCCACAATCTTTCAAAAATCCTTGAAAGAAATTAATTTAGATTTTGAGGAGGAATCTAAATTTCCCCAATGAAGAGGAAGTAGTTGGGAAGAGGTAAGAAAAGCTGGAAAAGCTGAGGAAAAGAATAAAACAGCTTTAAAGAGTCCCAAAATGGGAAGCCTAGGCTAAACAGGAAAGAAAGCATCCTACTATTCTGGACGCAGAATTAGAAACATGCTTTGGGGAAACATGAGCTTAAATAAGCTGCACCTAAGCAGATCAGAGGTTGATCTGTGATGGAGGTGATCTCATCTCGGGGGTGAGTTCTGGGAGACAAAGAGGACTCTAAGGTTGGGAGGTTGGTCATTTGCAATAGTGGTATGTTCTAAAATGCTTGTTATTTTGATTTGTTATGGTATGAATTGGCTACATATAAAATTAATTTGAATGGTATGATTGATTTTAGTACTACATTTAACAGAACCCTTCTTAAGGCATTCACCTTCCAGATTCTGTTTAGTTGTAGACAAGAAATCCATAGAGTAGAAACCACAGAAACTCTAAACCAAGTTCGATTTAAATCTGAAGTTACTTAATCTCCACAGATAAATAAATATTATCTTGTTTTATGTAGATACAAAGGTGACATTATATGCTCATATGTATGATAGAAAAATATTGTAGCAGAACTGAAGTTGCATGGTACAAAAAGAAAAGAAAGCCAAGACATTAGAAGATGATGCTTCAAATTTTTCTAGATAAAGAAGTAATTTTACTCTATAGGAGTATTCTAGCATTTATAACAATTATTGTAATCTACCTCTAAAAACCTTGAAATAAATATCATAGTCAAGAGACTTAATCTATGTCTAACGTATACTACCAAATGAACTACCGAATAAATGTGGATGCTTTCAAAACACTAAATAAGTATTTAGCGCTAAACCAATAGATCCTTTTCACATTGATTACAAATGCAATATGGATATACGACTCCTATATATATATATAGGAACAAACCATATATGTAAACAGGAAATATATGAATCAAAAGAAAAAATAGAACATAAGAGCCATGAACTAAAACAATAACAATACATATATATATATGCATTAAAACCCAACTATAAAAACCATGAGTTGAACCAATAACTCTTTGTCACAACGATTATAAAAGAATAGTTGGGCGAGGAAAATATATGTGTAAATCTAGAATATACCGAGAGTAGGTATAGGTAAACATGTATATATAACATGAAATGTACGAAAGCACAAATAAATCAATCATTATAACAGTGTTAGTAAAGCATTGATCGGAACAGGCATGACCGCGCCTTATAGATATTTCGTTTAACGTGCAACGTGTCTACACTGAATTATTGGAGTTATCAAATCTGCCGGTATAAATTCTATTCCAAGGAAGTACCGCGGTCTACCAACCTTAATAATCACTGCAACGATATTTCAGCTCAACATTAAACGAATGGAAAACGCCATGATAAAGGTGGGAAAGTAAACACGACGTAAACCTTAAGTCTTCACTAACAGGGTTAGAATAATTTAATCTAACACGTAAATCTCATGCGCATAAGATGCATATAAGTACCAGCTATGATTAAAATAGCGTAGCCACGCCTGCGCAACTTTAAAATGTCTCGTACCAGATAAACGCCGTGGTATCGGCTAGTTTAGGGCATAGAAACAGAAATCTAGGTTCTCATTTTCATGCGGCAAATATAACTAGGGTGCATGCATTTAGAAACCAGGAGGTATTCACGACATTTTCAGTCCCAGGGTAAATAAGAAATTCAGTTAAATCATGGCCGCCTGTAGTTGCTCAGCAACGCGGCATGATAAAACTAAACGATGATAAGTTTAATAATTTCCGACCAACTAAACTATGTAACCATAAAAACAAATAGAGAGTATCGAAAATTTTAAATACAAGCCTGACCGTTGGTTACGAAGGATCGAGACTGGACTGCTTGTGGTCTTACCGTCGAACTCTGCACTGCATTATCCACAGAAAGAACCCCTTCTCATTCCTTACATGAACTGTGGAATATGATTATTTCAGAAAAATTTTAAACGCGTGGCCTAGCCATGCTAACACCATGTGAAGGCATCAATAGAGTTACCGACTAAATATAAACTGAAATTTCCATTACAAACCAAAGGAACGAAAAAATAAGGGTCTAGTAATGAATGAGTACGTAAGAGAAAAAGAAAAAAAAATTTCACTAGACATTAATTAGTAGAACTGAACTGGTTAAGGCAAGGCGAGGCATGTGAAATTCCCCCACAACCGTTACTTGTTCATGTAGACGAGGTTGTCCTCGCCGAACCCCTGGCATCGTTTTCTTCGAAACGAGAACTAACCGGAGGAAAAACCCTGGACGGGGAAGCTGTGGCAAATTACCTGTAAACAAAACACAACATGAATAACCTAAATAAACTTTTAGTTCAGAACCATTAACAGAATATAAGCAATACGACCCTGTGGATAAATAAAGGAATACTTGGCCACCAAAATGCTGAAGATAACAGGCTCGCCTCTGGCATCCCTGTCAAGCGATTCAGATCTGGAAGCTGCGAGAGAAGGAAAAAAAAAATGAACGGGACATGCAAATGAAACGAAGTATGGAAAAATAGAATACCAAGGGGCAGACGGGGGTTTAAAAAGGCGAACCGCCATCCAACGACCACTAATCCACAGCTGTGCATACTCTAGCGATTCTGGTTGAATGTATAGGGCAAAAACCATTAACCCTAAACGACAAGGACCGGGTATTGCACAAAATCCCGAGGGGGATTTGACAAACCCTAGCGTGTAAAACCAGTGGTACCAGTTAAGCATGGTTATTTTATTTAACCCTAAATTCTCAGTACCGCACAGGCGATAGTTCGGCCCAAGCGCTGCTATCTGGATTGCCGATGCAAACCATATCAATGGGCCTCCTAGCTTGTGTTGACACCTGCCGAGTTCATCAGGCGGAAGTATAGGGGTTGGAAACCCCATATTCTCGAAATAATAGAAGTCCACTCCAACCTGTACCCGAAAACATCTCAGCGCATGGGCGTGAGACACGTATGATTTCCTACCTCCCAAGACGGGTTGATGGGCTGTGGTAAGTACTCGCACAGCGGCATGCGGAACACTGCCGTGGCGGGTTCACCCATCCGAACACTCCAGTAAAATGAAAAGCGTTAGTACCTGACACATGAACAAACGAAACTTGTTAATAATGGCGTGTGAGAAATCAGCGATGAGCTATTGCCGATTTAATTCATATTATCGTAGTGGTTCATGAAATATAGATTTTGAAATAATAAACCGGGGAAAGGTTTATTTATCGTTGATTGATATGGTGGGAGCATATCTACACACCCCGTAATGTGCGTTAAAGGTTTCATATGTCCATTATATATATAACGACCCCCCCTTAGACTATATTATAATCATAATTGATGTGAACATTAAGGAGTAATATATCCATTTCTTACATTATATGTAATTAAATAATAGTTAAAGTCTTTTGTATCATGGGAGTTGAAAAGGGTAATGTATCCATTTTATATTAGGGGGGTGTAAAGGAAAATAGAATAATTTTAGAAGAGGTGGATTTTAATTAAAGTAGAATTTAAACTTTAATTTAAAGAGGTGGATTTTAAATTAAAGTTTAATTTAGTTTAATAATTTCAGAAGAGGTGGATTTAGTTACTATTCGTTATTAGTTATTAATTCCAATTAAAGTGGATTGGAGTGAGTAGGAATAATTGGAAAAAAAAGAAAAAAAAAAATATATATATATATATATTTTGAGGGTTTCCAAGTAGAGAGTGTAAGGGGTATTATCGCTAATAGAAATCAAAGAAGATACTCACAAATAGAGATCATAGAGAATACCATACTTGTAGTCTGGAAGAAAAAAAATAATTTTTTTGGAGGTGTTACAATTCTTAATCATAGAGATTAGCCTCCATTTTATCATTTAGATTTTTTACTTGTAAATAGGCTATTACTAATACCACATGCCCATAAAACCATAATTCATGTTCATATGACAATTTTTTTTAATTGATCAATTTATTTAAAAGCACAAAGATGACATAACCACTTTTGAGATAAATCTAAACTTTTGATAAGTGACTCTACTACTAAAAATATTGTAGAAAATTCCATGAAGATTAGATCCCTACCATCCTCCTAATCGTTAGTGATAATTAGATAAAAATCTAAAATAATAATTATTTCAAAAAATAACGTATTTTAAGTATCTTTTAAGTTAAAAGGATTAACTGTGAGCAAATGAATTAAAAACAAAATGTACTGTTATAAACAAGTTTTTTTTGAATTCAAATAACTAAATAGAAGGAAGACGTTCTGAAAATCATGGACACATAAGACTTGTGAATTATAATCTTTAAATAAAAGAGGTGACAGAAAGTTGACAAGTCTTGAAAAGCAATTTTGTGGAACTTTGAAAGTGTAAAGTTATATATTCAAGCTCATAATAATTTCTCTTTGCGTAATTTTATTTTTGATTTTTTCTTTTCCATAAATACAAAACCCTAAATGTTTAATCATAGAAGTACAAACTAGGAATGATAGGATCGGGAGTTTAGTAGAGCTAGAATTTTAATCAATTGTCACATGAGTACAGTGCATACACTTCAAAAATAGTTAAAACATGTAGCGAATTGATCACGCGTACCCATTTATCACCGTAGTTTGTATTGAAAATCGATCACATTTCACTTCAAAAACCCTTTGCTACAGATGATCAACAACGACAATTATTACTATAATTAATTGAACGTAATTTTCAACTTAAATAGTAATGATAAATATAATATTTGAACATGTAATAGAGAGGAGGGCTTTAGCAGAAATTAATTTTACCTGAAGTCTCAGCCGAATTGTTTGCTATATTTCCATATCCTGAATCAATAGTTAGAATAGCGGCAAGAAGAACATTTTATATTATCGTGAAAGCAGAAAAGAACTCACAAATATCGAACATAAGGCCCATCCCATCCAAGATAACTATTGAAACCAGTTTAAATTCGTAGGTGAAAATTGAAAAACAGAAATATAAGGGAACAAAAACCATAATCTGCAGAAGAAGAAAGGAAAATTAAAAGTTTCAATTAGTTGCGACTTGAAAAAATCAAAGCAGTCGTTGCAATTCATTATCAGAAATTTGGTAGAACGAAATTTTTGGCACCAGAGTTACCCTAATCCATCTACATGTTCGCAATGAAATTAAATTCGCTCTCTTTAAATAGACATACATCCATCGGATGTATTTAAAAATATTTTGAACGGTTAGCGCAAACCCTGAGTTCGACCAACTTCGGAAATATTTTGTAAGAATTCATCCAACGCAATTACCACCGTTAGTTTGTGCTTTTTTTATCACGTTAAAAATTGTGAGCTGGTGCTTTTTAATGAGGTTAAAAGAAATTTTATCGAGGTTAAAAGAAAATTTATCCTAATTTTGTTTTTTAAGGAGGTTAAAAGAAAATTTATTATCAGTTTCTCGGTTAAAAGAAAATTTATCGTTATTTTCTGTTTTTTAATGAAGTTAATTTATTTTTTACTGGAACATTCTGCATCTTTGTTAATTTTTATTTATTTATTGATACATTCTGCATCTTTCTTTTTTACGAGGTTAAGTTTCCTTTTATATCGCATTTTCATTTGCATCTGATTCAAATTTCGCAGAGATTCTCTGCGTTCTAGTTCGCTGCCAAGATAATCCCCGCCATTTAATTATTCCAATTTAACTAGTTCATCGTTGAATTGGATACTTGACTTTTCAACTTTGTTTGTTTTCTTCGATTCAACTTTGTTTGTTTTTTTCGATTGATTTGTAAGTGCTAGATAATTGATATTTAAATAAAAATAAAAAATCGTTATATTTAATATTACTAAATATTAAAATTATTATTTTATCTCATCGCCCAAATTAAATTAATGTTTATATATTATTATTAATATTATTAATCTTTTATATATTATTATTAATATTATTGTCATTATTAAATTTTCAAACAATGAAATTGTATAGTTGTCAAATGAATATATTGTGTATAAATTAGAAATTGTATCATACGTTGCAATGGGAATGTCTTAAGGTATGATCCTAAAAAATAGTAGCATACAAGATTGAACTCAAAATTTTATATACTTTTTTATTTATTTATGAGTGTTTGTGTGAGAAATTTTTTGTTCATTTCAATATACACGTATTATTTGAAATTTGAATGGATAATATCAATATAGATTTTGTGAAAACTTATAATGATTAAATAACGAAATTTCTATTAATTGTTTGCAAGAAGAAAATCAAAAGCTTGCCCCATATTTACAAGTCAACCTAAATTATATTAATATGTATAATAATAACAACAACATCTAAATCATCCATAATATAATTAGATGGATAAAGTGATATTTGATGTAAAAACAGAGTTCAACAAAGTATTAAATACAACTTAAGATGATTTGATTTCCCTTGTAAATGGAGATACTCAACATAACCCTAGCTTTGAATCTTTCACAGTTAATAATGTTGGTTATCCAAATTAAAATGATTTCAAATAAGCCCATGGAAATATAAATATAATTTAGAAATGAGAATAGTGAGCTTCTAATATCAAACTAGTTTAATGAGCTGGTCAACATGCTTAGAGTGACTTTCATTTCATCCAACTTAGTTTCTCATTGGAATATGTATTTTCCAACATTAATTTCTAAGCATAAGATTCCTAATACAACCTGAAAGGAATTATCTTTGAGTTTCCATATCCTCTAGTTTTTTGTGACTATCTCAAACACATGAACCTTCAATGGGTGTCTTAGAAACTTGGATGTATTTTTTTTTCTCTCTGAAAATGAATGATGCTTTCATTGAAGATGAGGTTTGTGATAGTTAGGGTTGGGCATATTTTCATTTTTTCCTTGTTAGATTAATTTTTCCTATGAGATAAATTCACGTCAAGCTTTATTTTACCAATGAGTTTTTTCATGGTATTTCTTGTAATATAGTCTATTTCATGGCTTGATTACCTTGATGACCTTATAACTACGCTTACATTGCCTCAAAAAAATTATGATGTATTGAAAAAAGCATATACATACCATTTTAGTGCATTTATTCAAATTTGAAGTCTTGCAGAACTTTGATGCAACCATAAGTGATGTTTCTTTTTTGAAAAATCGCTAGAAGATTGTAGACTTCACACAACCTTAGCTAGAATCAAGCCTAGATTTTGTGGTTCTTTTAAGAGATAAAATCCAATGGATAGGAATTTCTACATCAATGTACATTGGAGATGAGGTGTATCACTAGTGCATTTTCCTTATGAATTGATTTATTAATTGTGGACCATAGGAGTAATCAAGAGTTTCAACAGTATCCAAAGTAGCAAGCTTGTAATGGTCTCCGATACATGCTGCAAACTTAAACTTGATATCTTTTGTAAGATTGAGCAATTTATATAACTAATATTTCATTGAAAATATTATATAGAAATGAATTTTTTTATGAATTGTGGACCATAGCGGTAACCAAGAGTTTCAAAGGAATCGAAAGTAGCAAGCTTGTAATGGTCTCCAATGCCTATTGTAAAGTTAAACTTTATACCTTGTGTAATATTGAGCACTTGATATAACTAATATTGCATTGAAAATATTATATAACACTTGTCAGGAAACCATAACTTTTGGCATATATTATGTAATAATTTATGCTACAAGAATAAAAGCTGGAAATTCTACTTTTTCGATTAATTGTGTTATCTTTTGTATTCCATGAAGCTCATTATTATTGAATTAATGCAATAATTGTGTCTCCTGAACCATGAAAATATAGTTATTCTAATTAACTTACTAGAGAACAAGGACAATCACCACATGTAAATTTACTTGGGAGATTCACTTCACTTCAAAGTAGGGTATTTTCATAACTCTCGTTATTACATTTACCAGTCATATTTTGTAATAGGACAATGTCACTGTGTGTAATCTTAGCTCCATAGTATGATATATGTTATTATATTTTTTATTTAGGCTTTGTACTATAACTTCGAGTGTTGAAATTTTGGTCATTAACATGGCTCCAGTTACTCAAATTCTAACAGAAGTGTAGGATAGGGAGGTATCACTTGGTAGCATAGGAGACGAGATGCAACCACCTGATAAAATAAGGGATAATGAGCACGGGTAGCAAGCTTAATAGCCATGGTGACGAAATTGAGAGTTGTTTATGCTCTACAGTAGGAGGACCTTGTAATGAAGATCACAAAATGTGAATTTAAGACAGGCTTGCTTGGGCATTTAACATTGAGCGGGTGACCATGTGCGAGAACGTGGGCTGGACAATTATCCTACCACATGGCGCCACGGAAAAGCACCCACATCTAGATAACCAAACTTTACGTATTATTGTTTCATTAAAAAAACAATTAATTTAACCTCACCTTCAACAGATAATGAACTGAGCATGAATAATAACTATACACCTTTAACATAACATCAAAGAAAGAGGATCAACATATTTAGAAGAGTTGACTTTAAACTCATAGCAAGGCGCATGTCTTGTTCCATTGCTATTGCTCCATTGCTAAAACTTTAATCAATTATCACAACAATACCAACTTCCAAATAGTTAAAATAAGAAAAAAAAAGAACCACATATAGCCATTGAATTAGTTTCAAATACCACATCACAGTCATTTGTATTTAACTCAACTATAACTATACTCCTTTAAGAAAAAAAAAGAACCACATATAGCCATTGAATTAGTTTCAAGTACCACATCACAGTCATTTGTATTTAACTCAACTATAACTATACTCCTTTAACATAGCACGGAAGAAAGGTGATCTAGATATTTAGCAAAGCTGAATTTTACCTGACGGCAGTGAGGGGTCTTTTGATCCATTACTAGATCTTTAATAATTATCACAACAGTACCATATTCAAAATAGATAAAATAGGGGAAAAAAACACCACTTATAACCAGTGAATTAGTTTCAAGTACCACATCACAGTAGTTTATAATTAAAATCAATCATATTTAAGATGAGTAATTTTATGCAATCATTAGCATTGAACTAGTTTCTTTATCAACATGTATGACAAAATTAAATAATTATCTATATAAATTACTAATATATTTTTATATTTTCTTAAGCATGGAATAATTACTTATATGGTACTATATTTGTGTATCTTTATTCAATCTCCCTTCTATGATTGATTATGATTATAGAGGCTCTCTATATAAAGATAGAAACTAATTAAAAAATTAAGAATCTAATTTTAAAAAGATTCAAATGCTTATTAAAAAATCACACTAAAATTACCTATTGTAGTTCTATTGTTATTTTTCCGGAAGAATTAGTTAAACAATTATGGATCACATACACTCAGAAATTATTATTATTATTAATTATAAAAAGAATTAATGTATGAGTTAAAAATATACACATTTAAAAACAACATGTAACAATATTATTAATCATTGAGATTAGCCTCCATTTTATCATTTAGATTTTTTACTTGCAAAGAGGCTCTCACTAATATCACATGCCCATAAAACCATAATTCATGTTGATATGACAATTTTTTTAATTGATCAATTTATTTAAAAGCACAAAGATGACATATCCACTTTTGAGATAAATCTAAACTTTTGATAAGTGACTCTACTACTAAAAATATTGTAGAAAACTCCACAAATATTAGATCCCTACCATCCTACTAATCATTACTGATAATTAAATAAAAATCTAAAATAATCATTATTTCAAGGAGTAATGTATTTTAAGTATCTTTTAAGTTAAAAAGATTAATTGTGAGGAAATTAATTAAAAACAAAATAGACTCCTATAAAAAAGTTTTTTGAATTCAAATAACTAAATAGAAGGAAAAAGGTCTGAAAATCATGGACACAGAAGACTTAAGAATTATAATTTTTAAATAAAAGAGGTGAGAGAAAGTTGAAAAATCTTGAAAAGCAATTTTGTGGAGGTTTGAGAGTGTAAAGTTATGTATTGAAGCTCATAATAATTTCTCTTTAGTTAATTTTATTTTTTATATTTTCTTTTCCATAAATACATAACCCTAAATCTTTAATCAATTGTCACACGAGGCATACACTTCAAAAATAGTTAAAACATGTAGTGAATTGATCACCGCTTACCCATTTATCGTAGTAATTTGTATTTAAAATTGATCACATTCCACTTCAAAAACCATTTGCTACAGATGATGAACATCGACAATTATTATTATAATTAATTGAACGTAATTTTGAACATAAATAGTAATGATAAATGTATTATTTGAACATGTTATAGAGAGGAAGGCTTTAGTGAAAATTAATTTTACCTAAAGTCTCAGCCAAATTTTTTGCTATATTACCATATCCTGAATCAATAGTTACAATAGTGCCAACAAGAACACTTTATATTTTCGTAAAAGCAGAAAAGAACTCACAAATATCCAACCTAAGCCTCATCCCATCCAAGATAACTATTAAAACCAGTGAAAATTCATAGGTGAAAATGCAAAAACACAAATATAAGGAAACAAAAACCATAATCTGCAGAAAAAGAAAGGAAAATTAAAAGTTGCAATTAGTTGCAACTTGAAAAAATTAAAGTAGTCGTTGCAATTCATCATCAGAAATTTGGTAGAACGAAAGTTTTCGCATCACTCTTACCTTATTCCATCTACATGTTGGCAATGAAATTAAGGCGGCCCTCTTTAAATATACATACATCCATTGGATCAATTTAAAAATATTTTGAACGATTAGCGCAAACCCTGAGTTCGACCGACTTCGGAAATATTTTGTAAGAACTCATTCAATGCAATTACCACCGTTAGTTTGTTCTTTTTTAATCACGTTAAAAGGTGTGAGCTAGTGCTTTTTCACGAGGTTAAAAGAAAATTTATCCTAAGAAAATTTGTTGTCAGTTTATGGGTTAAAAGAAAATTTATCGTAATTTAATGTTTTTTTAATGAGGTTAATTTTTTTTTTTAAACATTCTGCATTTTTTTTTACGAGGTTATTTTTTTTTTTTAATCGCATTTTCATTTGCATCTGATTCGAATTTCATTGAGATTCTCTGCGTTTTAGTTCGCTGCCAAGATAATCCCCGCCATTTAATGATTCCAATTTAACTTTGGAATTGGATACTTGCCTTTTCAACTTTGTTGGTTTTTTTTTGGGTTGATTTGTAAGTGCTAGATAATTGATATTTAAATAAAAATAAAAAATCGTTATATTTAATATTATTAAATATTAAAATTATTATTTAATCTTATCGCTTAAATTAAACTAATGTCTATATACTAGCACAACCACATTAGTAAAAACTAATGTGGTTGATATATGTCGATAGGCGTATATAAAATAGATTTACAACCACATTTACCAATGTGGTTGATATACGCCGATAGGCCTATATCCACTACCCATCACATTAATTTATATATCAATAAATAAATATGAAAAATATATGTTATATATTAATAAGAATAATAATATATTAAATATATAAATTATGATTAAAATCACAACAAATATTTTATATATATTAATAATATTATAAAAATATTAATAATATATATTAAAAATATTTATTAATATATTAAAAATATTAACTATATACATACTATAAATTAACTTGAAATATATATAATATATATTAATATAAAAAAAAAAAAATAATATATAATAATTTAATATATCATACATGGCTATATTATTAATAAAGCGAAAGAACTAATAATATATATTATATCATAGTTGATTATATTATTAATAATATTATAATATTACTAATAATCATTATTTAAAAATATTTGAATATTTATTTATAATATATAATATTAATAATATTATAATATTAATAATAATCATTATTAATAAATATTTCAATATTTATTTATAATTATAATTAGTAATATTATAATATTATTAATATTACTAAATAAATATTAAAATATTATAATACTATTAATATATATTATTATTAATATATATTAATAATATTATAATATTAGAAATAATCATTATTAATAAATATTTGAATATTTATTTATAATGAATATTAGTAATTTTATAATATTATTTTTTTTTTTGCTCGTTTAGACTAATCCTAATCTTCCCATTTTTTTCTCCTTCCATTCCACCCATGGGTTTCGAACCGGCGACCTTACAGAACGGAGTGCCTTAACAGTGCACCCCATCACCGACTGTTCTACACCACATGGGCAATTTTATAATATTATTAATATATACGAAAATATATTATATATATTTTTTATATTATAATAAGTATTAATAATATATATTAAAAATATTTATTAATATATTATTAGTATTAACGGTATATATACTATAAATTACCTTGAAATATATATAATATATAATAATAATATTTATTAATATAAAAATAATAAAAATAATATTTAATATTTTAATATTTATTTATATATTAATATCATAGATGGTTATATTATTAATAAACCAGAAAAACTAATAATATATTAATAATATTATAATAATATTTATTATATATTAATAATATTATTATAATATTATAATATTACTAATAATCACTATTAAACTCAAGAGAGTAATAAACCATATGAAACAAAATTTAAAAAAAAAAACCTAAGAGATTAATAAACCCTAAACCAAAGTAAGTGGTGAACCCAAGGGAAAATCATTACCCAAAAAATTATAAACCAAAGGAATTGGTGAACCCAATGGAATTGATTTAAACATTGAGACAATTGTTGTCGCAATGCGATGTTGGGCCAAGTATGACCATGGTTGGCCAAGGGTGATTTTCATATTGATACAATGTTTGTCAGAATGTGACATTTGATCATGGATGACATTGATTGATTATTCATATTATAAACCAAAAAAAACTAATAAACCCAAGGGTTTAATATTATAAACCAAAGTAATTGGTGAACCCAAGGGACAACCATTACCCAACAAATTATAAACGAAAAGGAATTGGTGAACCCAAGGGAATTGATTTAAACATTGAGACAATTGTTGTCGCAATGCGACGTTGGGCCAAGTATGAACATGGTTGGGCATGGGTGATTTTCATATTGATACAATGTTTGTTAGAATGTGACATTTGATCATGGATGACATTGATCAACTATTCATATTATAAACCAAAGGAATTGGTGAACCCAAGGGACAACCATTACCCAACAAATTATAAACCAAAAGGAATTGGTGAACCCAAGGGAATTGATTTAAACATTGAGACAATGGTTGTCACAATGCGATGTTGGACCAACTATGACCATGGTTGGCCATGGGTGATTTTCATAATGAGAAAATGTTTCTCATAATGTGTCATTTGATCATGGATGACATTGATCGATTATTCATATTATAAACCAAAAAAACTAATAAACCCAAGCGTTTAATATTATAAACCAAAGAAAGTGGTGAACCCAAGGGAAAATCATTACCCAACAAATTATAAACCAAAGGAATTGGTGAACCCAATGGAATTGATTTAAACATTGAGACAATTGTTGTCACAATGCGACATTGGACCAACTATGGCCATGGTTGGCCATGGGTGATTTTCATATTGAGACAATATTTTTCAGAATGTGACATTTGGTTATGTATGACATTGATCAGTTATTCATATTATAAACCAAAAGAACTAATAAACCCAAGGGTTTAATATTATAAACCAAAGGAATTGGTGAACCAAAGGGAATTGATTTAAACATTAAGACATATATTGTCACAATGCGACGTTGGACCAACTACTACCATGGTTGGCCATGGGTGATTTTCATATTTAGACAATATTTGTTAGAATATTTGTCAGAATGTGACATTTGATCATGGATGAAATTGATCGATTATTCATATTATAAACCAAAAGAACTATTAAACCCAAGGGTTTAATATTATAAGCCAAAGGAATTGGTGAACCCAAGGGAATTTATTTAAACATTGATACATCTATTGTCACAATGCGACGTCGGACCAACTACTACCATGGTTGGCCATGGGTGATTTTCATATTTAGACAATATTTGTCAGAATGTGACATCTGATCATGTATGACATTCATCGATTATTAATATTATAAACCAAAAGAACTAATAAACCCAAGGGTTTAATATTATAAACCAAAGGAATTGGTGAACCCAAGGGAATTGATTTAAACACTGAGACAATTATTGTGACAATGCGACATAGGACCAAATATGACCGTGGTTGGCCATGGGTGATTTTCATATTGAGACAATATTTGTCAGAATGTGACATTTGATCATGGATTACATTGATCGATTATCCATGTTATAAACCAAAAGAACTAATAAACCCAAGGGTTTAATATTATAAACCAAAGGAATTGGTGAACCCAAGGGTTTAATATTATAAACCAAAGGAATTGGTGAACCAAAGGGAATTGATTTAAACATTGAGACAATGGTTGTCACAATGCGACGTTGGACCAACTATGACCATGGTTGGCCATGGGTGATTTTCATAATGAGACAATGTTTCTCATAATGTGTCATTTGATCATGGATGACATTGATCGATTATTCATATTATAAACCAAAAAAACTAATAAACCCAAGCGTTTAATATTATAAACCAAAGCAAGTGGTGAACCCAAGGGAAAATCATTACCCAAAAAATTATAAACCAAAGGAATTGGTGAACCCAATGGAATTGATTTAAACATTGAGAAAATTGTTGTCAAAATGCGACGTTGGACCAACTATGGCCATGGTTGGCCATGGATGATTTTCATATTGAGACAATATTTTTCAGAATGTGACATTTGGTCATGTATGACATTGACCAGTTATTCATATTATAAACCAAAAGAACTAATAAACCCAAGGGTTTAATATTATAAACCAAATGAATTTGTGAACCCAAGGGAATTGATTTAAACATTGAGACAATTGTTGCCACAATGCGACGTTGGACCAACTATGACCATGGTTGGACATGGGTGATTTTCATATTGAGACAATATTTATCAGAATGTGATATTTGATCATGGATGACTTTGATCGATTATTCATATTATAAACCCAAAGAACTAATAAACCCAAGGGTTTAATATTATAAACCAAAGGAATTCGTGAACCCAAGGGAATTGATTTAAACATTGAGACAATTTTTTTCACAATGCGATGTTAGACCAACTATGACCATGGATGGCCATGGGTGATTTTCATATTGAGACAATATTTGTCAGAATATTTGTCGGAATGTGACATTTGATCATGGATGACATTGATCGATTATTCATATTATAAACCAAAAGAAATATTAAACCCAAGGGTTTAATATTATAAACCAAAGGAATTGGTGAACCCAAGGGAATTGATTTAAACATTGAGACATCGATTGTCACAATGCGACGTTGGACCAACTACTACCATGGTTGGCCATGGGTGATTTTCATATTTAGACAATATTTGTCAGAATGTGACATCTGATCATGGATGACATTCATCGATTACTAATATTATAAACCAAAAGAACTAATAAACCCAAGGGTTTAATATTATAAACCAAAGGAATTGGTGAACCCAAGGGAATTGATTTAAACATTGAGACAATTATTGTGAGAATGCGACATAGGACCGACTATGACCATGGTTGGCCATGGGTGATCTTCATATTGAGACAATATTTGTCAGAATGTGACATTTGATCATGGATTACATTGATCGATTATTCATGTTATAAACCAAAAGAACTAATAAACCCAAGGGTTTAATATTATAAACCAAAGGAATTGGTGAACCCAAGGGAAAACCATTACCCAACAAATTAGTATTAGAAATAAAAATTATTAACAAACTTAACTAATTAACAAAGTCAAGGGATCAATAAAATTAATTTCAAATGGAGCCAAAGGAAGACAATTTCAAGAATTTCAAATGGAATACAACTTCAAATAGCTGGATCAATGACAAAACAAAGAAATGACCTAACATAAAATAAAACAGATATGATATCAACAAAACAATTTTCAATCAATGGTGAATATAATAATAAATATAGACATGCAAATTTTCCATCTACAAATATAGCTAAATGCACATATACAGAATGTATAAAATCATATGAGCTAGAATAATATTATTACAATAGTTAAAAAGACAAAAAAAAAAAAAAAAACAAGTATTTGAAGATAAATCTCAACCATCTATTTTTATGTATTGTTAAAAAAATTACAATATTCAATGGAGATTAAATCTATACCTTTCAACTCTACATTTATTTTTTAATCCAAAATGTTAATAAAAATATATATATATTTTTTTAACTATTTTTTATTTTCGATTTTGTAAATCCACCCTCATTGAAAACGCAACTATATTTTTTAACCTATAAAACCAATTATCCATTTTGTTACCTAAAATGTATTTAGGAAACAAACAATTTTCAAAACAAGTGAACCAATAAGCAACTATTTACCTTGCAAAAAATATCTACCATTTTACCAAATGTTAAAATATTTAAGTAACAAAAATCATATAAACCCAACATAAATACAACTAATATTCCTTTAAAATAGTATATACAAATTATAAATTAATATTTATGTTAAATTATTTTTGTTATTTTAGTTAAATTGATAATAAAAAATATTTTTTATAGTTTTCCAAAACTATTTATCGTATAATTTGTAATAAGTAGTAATAAGTCTAAATTATGGTTAAATATATATATGTAAAAAATATTTATTTTTTTACACATACAAAATTGGCATACGAGTCAATTTTACAAAGGCATACATTGCACTCTATTCCTATTGTTTATAAAAACTTTTCGGTGAAAATCACATAAAAGAAATTTTTGTCGATGCATTTCGAACCAACAAGTGTGGTTCATCATCAGGACAAGATGAGAAATCTGATCAAGAAACCTAATTAAATAGACAAGGAAACCTCCGTCTAGCTGTTGTAACATAACGGCTAGTTTGATTAAATAATAAATTAAATTAAATTTTACTATATTTAGTTTAAATAAATTTTTTTTATATTGAGGTTATAATTTAAATCTCATTTAATATTAAATATTTTTTAATAGATATAATGTTGAAAATAAATTTTATTATAAATACATTTATATATATTTTTTATAATAAAAAATAAAAAATAAAAATAAAAATAAATAAATAAATAAAAAATAAAAAATAAAAATAAAAACAAATAATTAAATAAAGATTGATAAAAATAAAAATACAAAATACAAAATAAAAATAAAAGAAAAATAAAATTTTTTTATTTGTTAAAAACAATAAATACAATAAATAAATAAATAAATACAATAATACCAAAGATATAAATAAATAACTAACCAAACAAAAATAGTAAAAAAGAATATAAAAATAAATAAATAAGTTTTTATATAATATACTTCATAGCTAAATAAAATCATAAAAGTATATTTAAAAAATATAAATAAATAAATAAATAAATAAAATGAAAAGGTTAAAATTCATAAAAATAAATCAGAAAGAACAGAAAAAGAGAAAGAAAACGGTAACGAGAGGGAGCAAAGAAGGAGGAAAAAGAAAAAGGGGGGAGCTAGGAGTGAAGGGCGGGAATCCAGCATCTACTAACACTCCGTCCGTCATCCCTATTAAGGTTGACTGGCCTCTTTTCAATTTCCAAGGCTTCCCTTAACTTGCGGTGGTGGAAATGGTCAATCCTCGCAATAACCTTAGCATTCTCAACACATATATGATGATTTGTCTTTTCGGCATGCTCTGCCAAGGAAGAGTACCGAGATCTATAATGTCTAAGGTCAGCGATATGTTCCTGAATTCTTTGATTAATGGATCGACCAATTTCCCCATTGTAAGGCATCCCACAAGAGCACGGAATCAAGTAAACACCTTTACTATCCTTAGGGAAAACCGGGTCCTTAACCGATCTAAGCGAACTCTGAATGGTACAAAGAGGCATGAAGGTTGAGGAAACATTTTGAACCTGTGACCTCTTACAAGGAAAAACATGTTCCTAACCACTAGTACCATTCAAAATGTATATCTATTCAAGTTATATATTATAAAAAATATGGTACATATTATAAATTAAGCCTTTTTATTTGTATTACAATTGATGCCTATATTTTATAACCCACTTAATTTATGTAGATACACTAACTTTAAAATATAATAAATGCCATAAAATATTTTTTGTAATTTATCATACATATTATACATATTACCATAACTATATAAATCTATAAATAAATTTTCAATTTTCAATTTTTTTTATTTTGTTCAATGCATAAGAATTTAAACTTTCAATTTTATTACTTAAATTCAACGTCATAATAAAATAAAATAAAATAAAAATCTCTACCTTATAACTAAATAAACTTTATAAATTATTAATTTAGAAAACTTAAATGAAATTCCAAACATTATATATACTATACATTAAGAATATAATCAAACATTTAAATAGTAATTGAATAATTTGACCAACTTCTAATAATCAAAGGTCAGGTTGAACTACCAAAAGCCTAACAATACAACCTCTACCAAGTATAATTCAATTCGCAATCCTAGATAATGCAATCCTCTTGTAACACCCCCAATTTGTGTGTTGAACTTTTAAAGTTAGACATTTGAACTTTAATCCTAAGGGGGTGGACACCAAAGGATAAGTATGGTGTGAATGTATGTACATATTTAATTTGAGGAAATAAATAAAATGATTGTGCATTTGGACCAAGATGAGAATTAGAGATCACTTGCCAAATCCATGAGGATGGATAAGGCAACAAATCCCCACAATCTTTCAAAAATCCTTGAAAGAAATTAATTTAGATTTTGAGGAGGAATCTAAATTTCCCCAATGAAGAGGAAAGTAGTTGGGAAGAGGTAAGAAAAGTTGGAAAAGCTGAGGAAAAGCATAAAACAGCTTTAAAGAGTCCCAAAATGGGAAGCCTAGGCTAAACAGGAAAGAAAGCATCCTGCTATTCTGGACGCAGAATTAGAAACATGCTTTGGGGAAATATAAGCTTAAATAAGCTGCTCCTAAGCAGATCAGGGGTTGATCTGTGATGGAGGTGATCTCAGGTCGGGGGTGAGTTCTGGGAGACAAAGAGGACTCTAAGGTTGGGAGGTTGGTCAATTGCACTAGTGGTATGTTGCTGAAATTCTTGTTATTTTGAATTATTATGGTATGAATTGGCTACATATAAATTAAAATTGATTGTTATGAGTGATTTTAGTACTACATTTAACAGAATCTATTTTAAGGCAGCCACCTTCCAAAATTCTGTTTAGTTGTAGACCAGTAATCTATGAAGTAGAAACCTACAGAATTTTTAAACCAAGGTTGGTTTAAATCTGAAGGTACTTAGTCTCCATAGGTAATTAAATACTAGCTTAGTTCTGATGTATACAGAGGTGAAATTATATGCTCATAGGTATGTTAGAAAAATATGATAGCAGAACTGATATCTACCTAGTGCAATAAAAGAGAAGCAAAGACATTAAAATAGCTATATTGAGTTAATTCCAAATCCAGAAGTAATGCTACCTTTAGCTGTAATAATCATAAGAATTTCCTTTAGAATCTCTGCACAGTGGTAGAAAACAAAACAGTAGACATGCATCTAGCAAAATTCTTAAATTACTGCTGGTTTAAATCTGGAGGACTATTACTTCTACAGGAAAAAGGTTGGGTTAACTTTAATCTGCTTATGCTTATAAGATAATTTTCGTACTTACATATCTATATAGAGGAATCTACAATCTGAATGTAGACACAAACAAAGAAAAATAAAAAAAATGGGAAATACCATAACCTAACATACTAGTACTTTATAATTGTTAAACTTCTCAGAAAGCCAAACTGAGAGATATAAAAGAAAAGAACTTCTATTCTAGAGTCTACATTATTAGAGAAAAATCTTCGAACCACCTTATTTTCCATGGATATCACATATATATATATATATATAGAAAAAAGTATATTTGCAAAATTTACATTGGAGGCACTAACCGAAAACTCCGCTTGGAAAGATATAACATTTTTAACCAAATCAAAAGAATTAAAATAAGGACCCTTTAGTTCTTAGGTAATAGAAGTAGTATGATTTAATAAACTTTAGCAACTATTTATTCGCATGCCGCATCGCTAAAAGAGTGAATACTTCGCCTTTAGCTATGTCTCGCTTGGTACCAAAATGATTCCTACTGGGTGATCGTCGTAGGTCGGCTAGATCAAAACACAAACGAAATTATTATCCATTACAAGGATAGTATACAAATGATTCTTACTATGATGACCGCCGTAGGATCGGCTAGCTCAAAAACAAAACACGATCATTATTCATTATAGTGTGCGAGGAACCATTTGGGTATCCCTTTTTCGGTGATAATGGAGGTTAAAAATATGAAACACCTGCGTAAACATGAAAGTCAGATAAAACAGTGCATGCCTGTAAATGTTTAGCATTGCGGCATTGAAAGACGAAAAACTAGTATAGGCCTATTAGCGCCGACCTCCCAGAGATGTAGTAACAATAGAAAAACCAGGGATAATATTTATAAATTGGAATGGGTGCGTTTTCGTGTAGCTGGAATTAAAGTATCTACCCACATAAATACAATAATTCTCATCCTTCTCCTGAGCTGAGAAATAGAATTAATTCGGTTAAAATAAATCTTCAATCCACACAATGTTACCAGCATATTAACGAAATAACAGGGGTGGATCAATTTAAAACTTCTTGGAGTCCCATGTTAAAAAAAAAAAAAATGTATGGAAAGAAAAATAAAAAATTAGGAACAGTAGCGTTGCATTGGGAAACTGCCGATAGCTATGCGTGAGGACACTCACCTGAAGCTCAGCTATTGATGCGAATTCAACGATACATATCACACTATACTCAGTATATTAAACATAATCACTTCTGTAGATTGAGGAATTGCTAGTACTTAACTGAAAAAGAGAGGAAATAACTGCGCTGGGGAAGCGCGGTGTTAAGCCACGGCTCTGAATCTTGTCATACAGACAGGATTCCAGCAGCTAAATGCACGTAATAGAACTACCGATTAACAAAATTTCTCGGTCAACCCTCACTACCTCTCAGTCCCACGGATGAAATTTAGGAAGGTAGAGAATCCATTACATCGAATCAGCGCAGAACTGGAGTTAATAGAAATGAAAAGAAAACCATTGACTAGGCAGGTTGCCGGGTACCTGTAACAAATACCAACGGTCCATCAATAACTTACAACCACATAATGTAAATAAATTGAAGTACCATCATAAACCAAAAGGAAGGGTTGGACTAGCACGAACGTTCTCACCAGACGGAAAAGGGTAATGCACGACATTCCATGGTCATCTCGTGAAAATGACAACGCCTATCCACTGAAGTATCAAACCCTATATTCACCGTTTAGAGGAAACACAAATGACCGAATGAGCAAAAAAAACATTGAACCAGTCAGCGTAGTGGAGGGATGCCTTATTGAACGAACGATAAGCATCGAAGAAACAAAAAAATTTAGTCCTGTGCCTAAACCAGCCAGAAAAACAACCTGACCTTTATTATAAGAAAACTGATGCATGAAGGACGAAGAAAAGGAGAAGTTCAGGAAAATCTGAGCGCCAATGTGTTGAGTGTGAATCGCACGCCTTTGGGCATGCACAGCCAACGAGTCAACTGCCTGTAAGCGGGAGTAAGATGTTAAAGGGGAGTGTGAAGAGAACTAAACATGGGGAAATGAAATAATCTGGACCCGAGTTGAGGGTTTAAAGTGAGAAACCGCAACCCTAATTCCCTGGATCGACCGAAGTACGAGCGGGAAGTCCAATTCAGGTTTAGCGCAACTTGCAGACACTCAAACCCTAATCTGCAACGACAGCGCACTGCACGAAAGCCCGAGGTGGATTTTATGAATCAGACCGAGTAGGTAAACCTGTAATTTTGAAAGATGCATCATATTAGAGTGGGACGCGTGTATCTTTCTCCTGTGCCAGACTGTGTGAAGTACTGCGGTCAGAACAACAAACACAACGGAGCTGCACGCAGACCGCCACCGCGTCTAGTAAACCAAATGACCACTCCATCCAATAGCAACCTCATAAATTTATTACGTATCCAAAGGGGGAGTGCTTTAATATGGGTGATTTACACGAAACGATACCAGGGAAAGAGATTGAGTGTAGATCTTATATGACGGTATAGGGTACATAAAATAGGTATGATAAGACTTTAGACCTTCGAGGTCACACTCAACCATTTGTTATATCGAGGAGGAACACGTATATATACCACCGTGACACAGTGTGGAATGAATATAACCATTTCATGTATCGTCCCCCACATATTTTATGTATTTAAATGAGGATATCATAAACTTATATTATGTGAAGTTGGATGATGATATAGCAATCTTATATCATGGGGATTTAACAATGGAAATATAGCAAATCTTAGAATATGTGATCTTAAATGGTAAGAAGTGATGATTTTAAATGATTTTTAGATCTTATAGGAGGAGATGATTTTAAAGTCTCATATGATGTGTTTGATTTTAAGGTGTTATATTACATGATTTGAAATAAGTGAAATAATAACAACACATAGAGGAGTTTAAGGGGTAGGATAATAAATGCCTACATATATATAAATATATATATATATATATATATATATATATAACTGGATCTAACTAGAAGCGAAAAATTATCCGGTGAAGATTGGAAGAGGTACCAATAGAGGACAAAAGGAAAAATAATTTTTTTTTTTTGGAGGTGTGACAAATGGTATCGGAGCGCAAGTTGCAAAAAATGGGCTGTTGTTATTGTGCTCACTGAATTCTGAATGTTATTGAGCATTGTAGAGATTGTTTATTTTATTTTTTTGTGTCTTACTGATCAAAATTATGAGTGTGTACAGTGGTGCTAAAATGGCTGAAGAGGGAGGAATTTATGTGGATCTGCGTGATGAGTTTGCTACTCCAGATCCCAATGCCCCAGTAATGGCTATGTTGCACAGGCTACAACGAGAATTGGATGAACTAAGAAGTCTGAATGACATGTTGTCATCAGCCAGTAAGGAGTAGGAAAACCTCATCAGAGAACTAACTTCCCGGAACAGCCAGGAAGGCGAAGGTTCCGGAAAGAGAAAGATGGATGAGTCTGATGATGATGATGATGATGCTAGACAGAAACATAAATAGAAAAGAGAATTGCAGGGGGAGTTCCGAAAGATCAAACCTCCCTCCTCTGATGGGGAGGAGGAAGAAGATGTTGAGGCTTGGTTGCTGAACATGATCAAGTATTTCCAAGTTTATGAATATGAAAGCAATCTGAAGGGCAGATTAGCTGTGTACTAGCTACAAGCAAAAGCTACACTGTGGTGGGAAGAGACAAAAATGGTGCATGCCATTGATGAAAAGACAGTTACTTGGGAAGATTTTCAGGCTAAGTTCAAATATCGTTATTTGAACGAGCGTTATTATGATGATAAAGCAAAAGAATTTCATGAACTTAGGCTAGGACAACTCACTACCGATGAGTTTGTCACTAAGTTCACCAATTTATTGAGGTATGTCCCTTACATTAGGGAAGAAAAAGCAAAGGTCCAAAGGTTTTTGAATTTCTTACCTACTGTGTACAAGGAGAAAATTGAGTTTGACAACCCAAAGACAATGGATGAAGCTGTTAGAAAAGCAAGATTATGCTATCAGCAGTTTAAAGGTAAAGCTGAACAAGGGAAGAGCTGGCTGAACAAGGGTGAGTTCAAAGGGAAAAGACCAAAACCAACATATCTAAGAAATTTTGGTAGAGATCATCAGCGGAAAAAATTCAATAAACCAAAAGAAAGCCAAACTGCTCAGTCCCAAGTGGCTTCAAAACAAGTAGAAGGGAATAATAAAAAGGAAGGGACAGTTAGAATGAAGGAACCTTTGAAGTGTTGGGGCTGTGGAGAACCCCATATGATGAGGGATTTCCCCCATCGAAATATTCATATGATCAGCAGAGAACGAGAGGCAACAACAGTAAATGACATCGCCAGAAATATACCAACTATCAGTGCAGCCTTGGAAAATCGGCAAGCAGAACATCAAGCAACCATGGTGGAAATGGAGGGTAAGATTTCTGACCTACCTGTTACTGTTTTGATTGATCCAGGTGCTTCCTTGAGTTATATTAGTCCCGGAATTGTAGAAAAATGTAAAATTAAACCTGAAAAATTTCAGCAGTCATGGTTGGTACAGCTGGCCACTGGAACTAAGAGAAAAGTCACACATAAGTTGCCCAAAACAGCAATACAATTAAATGGTTTTCCAACAGAAGTAAACTTGAACATATTTCCATTAGGATCCTATGATCTGCTGATAGGAATGGATTGGCTGGAAAAGAAGAAAGCTCTGATGAACTGCTGGGATAAAACCCTGCATTGTGTGGATGAAGAGGGGAAACCTTTTACACTAAAAGGGAAACCAAAATCCATTTCAGTGAGACAAATATCAGTCTTACAAATGAAAAGAACAGCTAGAAAAGGATACCAAGTTTATGCGGTACATGTGGAAGAAGTAGAACAGAGAACTGAAGAAAATCTGCTGAGTGAATTACCAGTGGTAAGGGAATTTAAAGAAGTTTTCCCAGATGAGATCCCTCATCTTCCCCCCAAAAGAGAAATTGACTTTTCCATAGATCTGGTGCCGGGAGCCACACCTATTTCCCGAGCCCCCTATCGAATGAGTCCGCCTGAACTTATGGAGCTGAAGATGCAGCTGCAAGAATTACTGGATAAAGGTTACATTAGACCAAGTGTGTCTCCGTGGGGAGCACCGGTCTTATTTGTGAAAAATAAGGATGGAACTTTTAGGATGTGCATTGATTATCGTCAACTGAACAAGTTGACCATTAAGAATAGATATCCACTTCCTAGAATTGATGATATTTTTGATCAAGTGAGAGGGGCCTCAGTCTTTTCCAAGATTGACTTAAGAACTGGGTATCACCAGCTCAGAATCAAGGAAGAAGACATTAGCAAAACAGCTTTTCGAACCCGGTATGGACACTACGAATTTGTAGTCCTACCTTTTGGATTGACAAATGCCCCTGCCACCTTTATGTGCCTGATGAATAGTGTGTTAAATAAGTATTTGGATAAATTTGTTCTGGTGTTTATAAATGATATTTGGTTTATTCCAAAAACAAAGAGGAACATAAAGAACATTTGCGGATAGTGTTACAAACTCTGAAAGAAAATCAGCTATATGCTAAGTTAAGTAAATGTGAATTTTACAAGGATAAGATTCAATATTTGGGTCATATTATTTCTGAAAAAGGCCTTGCAATTGACCCTGAAAAGGTAAAAGCAATTAAAGAATGGCCAACCCCAATTGATGTTTCAGCAGTAAGGTCATTCATGGGGATGGCATGCTACTATCGTAGATTTGTGGAGAAATTTTCTGCCATAGCACATCCTATCACTTCATTGCAAAGAAAGGGTGTCAAGTTCGTGTGGACTGAGAAATGTCAAATCAGTTTCGAACAATTAAAACAAAAACTTATTTCAGCCCCTATATTAAAAATTGCTGATCCTGATAAAGAGTTTGTTGTGTGTACAGATGCTTGCAGAGAGGGGTTGGGGGGAGTCTTGTTCCAGGAAAATTCAGTTATTGCCTATGAATCCAGGAAACTGAAAATACATGAACAGAATTATAGTGCATATGATTTAGAATTTCCCGCTGTTATCCATGCTCTGAAAATGTGGCGGCACTATCTTCTGGGGAAAAAGTTCACATTGATGACTGATCATATTAGCCTTAAATATTTCTTTTCCCAAACTGACCTGAATGTAAGACAAGCCAGATGGCTGTCCTTTTTAAGTGAATTCTATATGGATATAAAGCATATCAAGGGAAAAGAAAATAAAGTTGCTGATGCATTAAGTAGAAATGCTTGTCAACATCTAAACAGCATTGGGAGTAGTGCCCAGATGGAGATAGAGGAATTGGTGGAAAAAGCAGCAAATCAAGATCCCAACTATGAAGCACTCTTGGTGAAACTACAGAAAAAGGGTAAAACTAATTTCACTAAAAACCAAAGAGGGCTACTCTATTACAAAAACAGGTTGTATATTCCAAATATAGAGTCATTGAAAAGAGAAATTTTAGATGAATATCACAAACAACCCTATGCAGGACATCCAGGATACCAAAAGATGTTAACAGCCTTGAAGAAGAAGTTGTTCTGGCCAGGAATGAAGAGAGATGTGGCAGAGTATTTAAGTAGATGTATGGAATGTCAATTAGTCAAAGTTGAGCATCAACACCCAGCAGGGCTTTTAAATCCCTTGCCAATTGCAGAATGGAAATGGGACACAGTTTCCATGGATTTTATAACAGGACTACCTAAAACCAAATACCAACATGATTCAGTAATGGTGGTAGTAGACACTTTAATCAAAGTTGCTCACTTTATACCAGTGAAATCTACTTTCGGAACAGCTCAAGTAGCAAATGTTTTCCTGAAGGAGATAGTAAGGCTTCATGGAGTTCCCAAAGTAATTGTTTCAGATTGAGATGCCAAGTTTACAACAACATTTTCGAAAGGATTGTTTGGAGGGATGGGTACTAAGCTGAATTTCAGTACCGCCTACCACCCTCAAACTGACGAGCAAACAGAAAGGACGAATCAAATTCTGGAGGATATGTTGAGAATGTATGTGATGGATAGACCATCAAAGTGGGAGGAGTATCTGCATTTAGCTGAATTTTCTTATAATAACAGTTACCAATCTTCTATTAAAATGAGTCCGTTTGAGGCACTATATGGAAGAAAGTGTCGTACTCCTTTGAGCTGGAGCCAACCAGAAGATAAATTAATACTGGGACCTGATGCCTTACAAGAGATGGAGAGAATTGTTAAACAGATACAAAGAAATATCAAGACAGCACAAGATCGCCAGAAAAGCTATGCTGATAAGAAAAGAGTGCACCAAGAATTCAAAGAAGGGGATCATGTGTATTTACGCATCAAACCCAAAAAGAGCACACTTTATGCTGGAAGTTGTGCAAAACTAGCTCCTAGATATTGTGGTCCTTTTGAGGTATTAGAAAGGGTGGGACCAGTGGCTTACAAGCTGGCCTTACCACCCCATGTTAGAGTGCATGATGTGTTTCATATTTCATTACTAAAAAGATATGTGCATGATACTTCTCACATAGTTGATTGGACTGTTGTACAGGTGGAACCAGAAGGGGATTTTCTACCAAAACCGCTTCAAATATTGGAGCGGGAAGAAATTCAATTGAGAAACAGAACAGTGGCCAGAGTAAAAGTGCAGTGGAAGCACTTTACTGCTGAGGAAGCTACCTGGGAAAGGGAAGCTGAAATGATGGAAAAATATCCATTTTTGTTTAAGTGAACTCTAGTAGTTAAATAACAACACCGAGAACGGTGTTTATTTTCAGAGGGGGAATATGTAACACCCCCAATTTGTGTGTTGAACTTTTAAAGTTAAACATTTAAACTTTAATCCCAAGGGGGTGGACCCCAAAGGATAAGTATGGTGTGAATGTATTTACATATTTAATTTGAGGAAATAAATAAAATGATTGTGCATTTGGACCAAGATGAGAATTAGAGATCACTTGCCAAATCCATGAGGATGGATAAGGCAACAAATCCCCACAATCTTTTAAAAATCCTTGAAAGAAATTAATTTAGATTTTGAGGAGGAATCTAAATTTCCCCAATGATGAGGAAAGTAGTTGGGAAGAGGTAAGAAAATCTGGAAAAGCTGAGGAAAAGCATAAAACAACTTTAAAGAGTCCCAAAAATGGGAAGCCTAGGCTAAACAGGAAAGAAAGCATCCTGCTATTCTGGACGCAGAATTAGAAACATGCTTTGGGGAAATATAAGCTTAAATAAGCTGCTCCTAAGCAGATCAGGGGGTGATCTATGATGGAGGTGATCTCAGCTCGGGGGTGAGTTCTGGGAGACAAAGAGGACTCTAAGGTTGGGAGGTTGGTCAATTGCACTAGTGGTATGTTTCTGAAATTCTTGTTATTTTGAATTATTATGGTATGAATTGGCTACATATAAAATAAAATTGATTGTTATGAGTGATTTTAGTACTACGTTTAACAGAATCCATTTTAAGGCAGCCACCTTTCAAAACTCTGTTTAGTTGTAGACCAGTATTTCTATGAAGCAGGAACCTACAAAATTTTTAAACCAAGATCGGTTCAAATCTGAAGGTACTTAGTCTCCACAGATAATTAAATACTAGCTTGGTTCTGATATATACAGAGGTGAAATTATGTGTTCATAGGTATGCTAGAAAAATATGATAGCAAAACTGATATCTACCTAGTGCAATAAAAGATAAGCAAAGACATTAGAATAGCTATATTGAGTTAATTCCAAATCAAGAAGTAGTTCTACCTTTAGCTGTAGAAATCATAATATTTTCCTTTAGAATCTCTGCACAGTTGTAGAAACCAAAACAGTAGACATGCATCTAGCAAGATTCTTAACTTACTGCTGGTTCGAATCTGGAGGACTATTACTTCCACAGGAAAAATGTTGGGTTAACTTTAAACTGCTTCTGCTTATAAGATAATTTTCATACTTCCATATTTATATAAAGGAATCTACCATCCGAATGAAGACACAAAGAAAAAAAAAATGGGAAATACCATAACATACCATACTAGTACTTTATACTTGTTAAACATCTCAGAAAGAAAAACTGAGAGATATAAAATAAAAGAACCTCTATTCTAGAGTCTACATTATTAGAGTAAAACTCTCGAACCCACCTTATTTTCCATGGACATCACATATAGATATATATAGAAAACAATATATTTTCAAAATTTACATTGGAGGCACTAACCGAAAACTCCGCTTGGAAAGATATAACATCTATAACCAAATCAAAAGAATTAAAATAAGGACCCTTTAGTTCTTAGTTAACAGAAGTAGTATGATTTAATAAACTTTAACAACTATCTACTCGCATGCGCGGCATCAGTTAAAAGAGTGCGTAATACGCTTAGCTATGTCTGCTTGGTACTAAAATGATTCTCATTGGGTGATCGCCGTGGGTCGGCTTGATCAAAACACAAAACGAAATTATTATCCATTACAGTGATAGTATTCAAATGATTCTTACGGTATGACCGCCGTAGGATCGGCTAGCTCAAAAACAAAACGCGATCATTATTCATTATAGTGTGCGAGGAACCATTTGGGTATCCCTTTTTCGGTGATAATGGAGGTTAAAAATACAAAACACCTGCGTAAACATGAAAGTCAGATAAAACAGTGCGTGCCTGTAAATGTTTAGCATTGCGGCATTGAAAAACGAAAAACTGGTATATGCCTATTAGCGCCGACCTCCCAGAGATGTAGTAGCAATAGAAAAACCAGGGATAATATTTCTAAATTGGAATGGGTGCGTTTTCGTGTAGCTGGAATTAAAGTATCTACCCACGTAAATATAATAATTCTCATCCTTCTCCTGAGCCGAGAAATAGAATTAATTCGGTTAAAATAAATGTTGAATCCACACAATGTTACCAGCATATTAACGAAATAACAGGGGTGGATCAGTTTAAAACTTCTTGGAGTCCCATGTTAAAAAAAAAAAAAAAAATGTATGGAAAGAAAAATAAAAAATTAGGAACAGTAGCGCTGCGTTGGGCAACTGCCGATAGCTATGCGTGAGGACACTCACCTAAAACTCAGCGATTGATGCGAATTCAATGATACATATCACACTATACTCAGTATATTAAACATAATCACTTCTGTAGATTGAGGAATTGCTAGTACTTAACTGAAAGAGAGAGGAAATAACTGCACTGGGGAAGCGCGGTGTTAAGCCACGGCTCTTAATCTTGTCATACAGACAGGATTCCAGCAGCTGAATGCACGTAATAGAACTACTGATTAAGAAAATTTCTCGGTCAACCCTCACTACCTCTCAGTCCGATGGATGAAATTTAGGTTGGTAGATAATCCATTACATCGAATCAGCGCAGAACCGGAGTTAATAGAAACGAAAAGAAAACCATTGACTAGGCAGGTTGCGGGGTACCTGTAACAAATACCAACGGTCCATCAATAACTTACAACCACAGAATGTAAATAAATTGAAGTACCATCATAAACCAGAAGGAAGGGTTGGACTATTACGAACGTTCTCACCAGACGGAAAAGGGTAATGCGCGACATTCTGTGGTCATCTCATGAAAATGACAACGCCTATCCACTGAAGTATCAAACCCTGTATTAACCGTTTAGAGGAAACACAAATGACCGAATGAGCAAAACAAACATTGAACCAGTCAGCGTAGTGGAGGGATGCCTTATTGAACGAACGATAAGCATCGAAGAAACAAAAAAATTTAGTCCTGTGCCTAAACCAGCCAGAAAAACAACCCGACCTTTATAAAAGAAAACTGATGCGTGAAGGACAAAGAAAAGGAGCAGTTCAGGAAAATCTGAGCGCCAATGTGCTGAGTGTGAATCGCACGCCTTTGGGCACGCACAGCCAACGAGTCAACTACCTGCAAGCGGGAGTAAGATGTTAAAGGGGAGTGCAAAGAGAACTAAACACGGGGAAATGAAATAATCTGGACCCGAGTTGAGGGTTTAAAGTGAGAAACCGCAACCGTAATTCCCTTGATCGACCGAAGTACGAGCGGGAAGTCCGATTCAGGTTTAGCGCAACTTGCAGAGACTCAAACCCTAATTTGAAATGACAACGCATTGCACGAAAGCCCAAGGTGGATTTTATGAATCAGGCCGAGTAGGTAAACCTGTAATTTTGAAAGATGCATCGTATTAGAGTGGGACGCGTGTATCTTTCTCCTGTGCCAGACTATGTGTAGTACTGCGGTCAGAACAACAAACACAACGGAGCTGCACGCAGACTGCCGCCGCGGCCAGTAAACCAAATGACTACTCCATCCAACAGCAACCTCATAAATTTATTATGTATCCAAAGGGGGAGGGCTTTAATATGGGTGATTTACGCGAAACGATACCAGGGGAAGAGATCGCGTGTAGATCTTATATGATGGTATAGGGTACATAAAATAGGTATGATAAGACTTTAGACCTTCGAGGTAACACTCAACCATTTGTTATATCGAGGAGGAACACATATATATACCACCGTGACATAGTGTGGAATGAATATAACCATTTCATGTATCATCCGCCACATATTTTATGTATTTAAATGAGGATATCATAAAATTATATTATGTGAAGTTGGATGATGATATAACAATCTTATATCATGGGGATTTAACAATGGAAATATAGCAAATCTTAGAATATGTGATCTTAAATGGTAAGAAGTGATGATTTTAAATTATTTTTAGATCTTATAGGAGGAGATGATTTTAAAGTCTCATATGATGTGTTTGATTTTAAGGTGTTATATTACATGATTTGAAATAAGTGAAATAATAACAACACGTAGAGGAGTTTAAGGGGTAGGATAATAAATACCTACATATATATAAATATATATATATATATATATATATATATATAACTGGATCTAACTAGAAGCGAAAAATTATCCGGTGAAGATTGGAAGAGGTACCAATAGAGGACAAAAGGAAAAAGGAAAAAAAAAAATTGGAGGTGTGACACCTCTGCTATTGATGCCAAGCCCTTCAGGATGATCTCTTATGTTCTACAGTTTTTCGATCAATTACTTCAAAATTGCCATCAAGAAAGTTGCAGTAAATCTATTAAATATTATCAATAATGTTTTTTACGTGTTTATTTTTTATTGAAAAACATTATTGATAATATTTAAGAGATTACTTTTAACTTTTAATTAGTCATATATCAGAAATGTATTTATGTGTATAGGTTTGTAGTGATGTATTTATGTTGATAGTTGTAGTCTATTTAGGAATGATAATTTCAATTTTTTTAAAAATTAACATGAGAATATATTTTTTATTATATATAAACTTATGAAATTAATTGTTTCCAAAAAACTATTTATTTTTCAAAACTTCTATTTATGGTATATGACTATATGTTCTTATGAACTATTTAATAAATAAAAAATTTAATTAATTGATTAAAAGGTTACAATAATATTGTGATTTTTTCATTATTTAAAATATATTTTTAAATACAAAATGCAACAATTTAAAAAAATAACACATAAAATAGTTAAAGTTTATAGATTAAACCAATCGAAGATGAAGAAAAGTTATAAAACGGTTAAAGTTTATAAATTAAACCACTTGAACAAAAAAAAAAAAAATAGGAACTATGCAATAAGTAAATACAGTTTATAAAAGTAAGAAAATTTGTTGTTATTTAAACCGGAGTTTTCGTTCCAATGTTCAGTTAAATTGAAACAAGTGTTAGTGGAATCTTGAGTGAATGCATAGTTTGAAAGGTAAGCGAGTGGAATTGTGACTCAATGAATTGAGCATTACATTAAGTGCCCAAGAGGAATTCCGAATCAAAGGCGAAGAGTTCAGAACCATGAGTTGAAAGCGAGAATCAGCAGGACGGACAGCGCTATGAAAGGAGTTTCAAAAACCAAACCAGTAGTTTCACGCAGCTTCATGACGGTAAATGGTTTCATTGCATTCGAACGCGATTTCACTCATTGATCAACACATGGCAATGGTGGTATCTTAAAACCATGAATTTGGCGTAGATTTGAAGTCTTAACCATCGTGAAATTTATCACGTGAGCCACTACGTAACTATCATCTTCCACTCCTAAAATCAACTACCAAGCGTGACTGTGAAACATAAGTAAAGTGACTATAAAAAATAAATGAGTACCGCAAACCATAAATAGTAGAAATTTCATTTATATATGGATGAATAGAAATTAAATAAATAATTAGAAAATTTGAAATTATTTTTCATTTCGAATATAGGGTACTAAGATTATATTTCAATTTTAAAATTAAAATTCAAAAATTTATTAAATTTTATAATAATTTATTTTCATGACATAAACAATATATAAAAAAATGAATGGTATCAAAACTCAAGAAATTAATATTCGGTGTGGAATTATATAAATTTTACAATAATTTATTTTCATAACATAAATAATATATAAAAAAATGGCTGGCTATTAAAAGTCAACTTCAACGCATGATCTATGTGTGAAACTTGCATGGCTAGAGCCACTACGTAACTACCATCTTCAACGTCTCAAGTCCACTTTGCCGGCATTCTTTCTAACTAAAACATGAAGAAAGTGAGTATAGAAAACAAACGAGTCTTTGGAGACAATAAATAAATGAAAAATTATGAATATAAATATAATAAATAATATAAAATTGTTGTTGAAAAATACAATTTTATATTAAATACACAAATAATAAATATATTCTATTTTTTAAAATTTTGGTTTCATTTAATATGATTATTATAAAAAGAAAGTTTTATAAAAAATATGTATATAAAATAATATAAGAAAAATATACTTCAATTTCAAATTTACTTTAAACTAATTACCAAATGTGTTTATGGAATCGAATAAAACACGATGAGATTGATATTAAAGACGTGGGAGATGTGGAATACAGTTTTATGCCTCCATTAAAATTAATACGCGTGGGAAGCTGTGATGATGCATATGAATTGGAAGCTTAGAAGATTGAATCTGATGAATCGATTCCTGTAGGTTGCACACCGCTTTCTCATAGTTAACGAATCCCATGAACCAAAACTCGTGGTCAACCGTCACGATGCGGATATATTTTTTAACCGATTTGTTTGTTGGTTGACGGATTCAAAGCCTTCCAGTTCGGGAAAGAAATTACAACCTGAAGGTCATTTTCATTACCATTATTATTCAATTTCAAGAAATCAAAAATTAGAGTTCAATTTCAAAGAGCAAGAATTCTTGTCAATTTCAAGAATTAAGGGAGTACTATTATATGATTCAAGAATGTAGCTACCACTCACCTAGTGGTAATTCCATGAAATCTCTCCGGAGGGAAGCGGTGAAAGACAAGGGCGATCGGCTGAGAAGCGATGTATGGTCCAAAATGTGTACGAGTTCCGGCAACGGGCGGTGGAAGTCGACATATAATAGGATTATCTTTTTTCGTAATTTCTCCTTTGAGGGAACGAGAAAAGGCTGTGGGAATAAAGCTTCGGCTTCGCTTTCGCCCAGGGCCTTGGCACCCAAGCTCGAGCGTCTCCCACGCCGCCTCCCAGGTATGCGTGCCTAGTTTTCCTTGCGTTTAAACGAGGAATCGGAAATCCCAATTGAAAACGGCAGAGCAAGCACACAAGAACCTCCCGGAAGAAGCTACTAACTTTATACTTACGGTTGGTCCAAACATTTGAGGCCAAATTCTTGGCCTTCTTGGCCCATTTGTTGAAGGTGTGCGGCTTAAGATCCAAGGGATGCGCATAGAAACTCGTCGATCATGAGTTCTTTTCCGTTCATGAGCACTTAATACAAGCTTAATCTCTGAAAAAAAGATCCTTAACTTAACGCAAGATAACGCTCCACTCTACCAGCCAGTCCTTAACCTAACGCACGATAACGCTGCGGATTCATCTTCCTGTGGCGAGACTTCCCGCGTGTCTGCCAGTGTGCTTCTGAAATTTGTTACGGTAGCCTTGAGTGAGATAAATAATATCGACATCACCTTTGACATACGACCACATGGTATCTCATGTTTTCCATAGTATCGTATCTTTTGAGTTCACTAATTGATAGGTGGCGGTCAATAAATGGCATAGTAAATTTTTAATCATGTTTTGTAAAAATTAATTTAAGTATCTTTGGTTTAAACACATGATTTAGATATGCAAGGAAGTTACTTTTTTGAATTTCATCCACATTGATTTAGTGGTGACGACAGAATATACTGACATCTTTCAATCTAGACCATCGGATCAAGGTCAGGTGTAGTCTAATCACAAAACATGCTCCTTCCGATAGGGAGTTACGCCCATCGGCGTAATTATTATTAATATTACTAATCTTTTTATATATTATTATTGATATTATTGTCATTATTAAATATTTAAACAATGAAATTGTATAGTTGTTAAATGAATATATTGTTTGTATATAAACTATAAATTGCATCATATGTTGTAATGGGATGACTTAAGGTAGGATCTTAAGAAATAGTGGCATACAATGCTGAACTCAAAATTTTATACAATTTATTTTATTTATGAGTGTTTTTGTGAGAAATTTTTTGTTCATTTCAATATACATGGATTATTTTAAATTTGAATTGATAATCTCAATATAGATTTTGTGAAAACTTATAATGATTGAATAATGAAATTTCTATTAATTGTTTGCAAGAAGAAAATTAAAATCTTGCCCCATATTTACAAGTCAACCTAAATTACATTAATATGTATATTAATAACAACAACATCTAAATCTTCCATAATATAATTAGATGGATAAAGTGATATTTCATGTAAAAATAGACTTGAACAAAGTATTAAATACAACTTAAGATGATTTTATTTCCCTGGTAAATCTAGATACTTAACATAAATCTAGGTTTGAATCTTTGACAGTTAATAATGTTGGTTGTCCAAATTAAAATGATTTCAAATAAACCCATGGAAATATAAATATAATTTAGAAATGAGGATAGTGAGCTTCTAATATCAAACTAGTTTAATGAGTTGGTCAACATGCTTACCGTGACTTTCATTTCATCCAATGTAGTTTCTCATTGGAATATGTATTTTTCAGCCTTAATTTCTAAGCATAAGATGCCTACTACAACGTGAAAGGAATTATCTTTGAGTTTTCATATCCTTTAGTTTTCTGTGACTATCTCAAAGACATGAACCTTCAATGGGTGTCTCAGAAACTTCAATGTCTTTTTTTTTCTCTCAAAAAATGAATGATTCTTTCATTCAAGATGAGGTTTGTGACAACTAGGGTTGGTCATATTCAATTCGGTCATGCTTATTGCTTCAATAAAATTAAATATAATTGTTGTCTCTCATTTTTTCCGTGTTAGATTAATTTTGTCTATGTGATAAGTTTACGTCAAGATATATTTTAACAATGGGTTTTTTCGTGGCTGTATTTCTTGTAATATAGTCTATTTCATGTCTTGATTACTTTGATGACCTTATAAATATGCTTACATTGCCTCAAATAATTTATGATGTATTGAAATAAGCATATACATACCATATTAGTGCATTTATTCAAATTTGAAGTCTTGTAGAGTTTTGATGCAACCATAAGAGATGTTTCTCTTCTGACAAATCGTTGGAATATTGTAGACTTCACACAACCTTAGCTAGAATCAAGTCTAGATGGTGTGGCTCTTTTAAGAGATAAAATCCAATGGATGGGAATTTCTACATCAATTTACATTGGAGATGAGGTGTATCACTGCTATATTTTTCTTATGAACTGATTTATGAATTGTGGACCATAGGAGTGACCAAGAGTTTCAACGGAATCCAAAGTAGCAAGCTTGTAATGGTCTCCGATACCTGCTGTAAACTTAAACTTGATATCTTGTGTAAGATTGAGCGCTTTATATATACATATTGTAAAGCCCATTGGATGCTATTTCTATTATGAGTATATTTTTTACTTTATAGCATCAAAAATTATGTTTTTCGTTATTGATGGCTATCAATTTCTAAGACCCAGGAATGTTTAAAATATTATGTACCCATTTATGAGCATTTGTATCTAACATAAATCACCATCCACTGCAACAACCCTTTTCTACGGCAGGATGTGATGAAATTCAATGAAACCAAAATTTATGTTTTTTTTTCTAAGTTAGAATACATATATTATATTATACAGAGCAAAATATTACATATCTCTTCCTCCAAACTTGGCAAGCAAATTACAGAGGGAAGTATCAAGATTTTAAACCAGAAAATGGACTGCCCCAGCTGGGGAAACCAGTTCAGCAATAGCACAAAATAGACGCTACCCAGAATGGGAAACGAACATACACAGTAGCAAAATTTAAACTTAATTTTTAGAGCTAAGTCTTCCAAAGAATGTTTAGACTAGAGAATGCTACAAAAAAAACAAGAAAGAGAGAAGTGCACCCTATAATTGAAACTATTGTGGACCATAATTCTTCTTGCTGGAGTTGTGTTATTCCTCCTCGATCTTGCAAGCATAGAATGAGTATTCATCCCCCTTTATTAGCATGCGGCTAGTGATCTGAGGATGTGGCGACCACGGCATGTTTGGCTAATTGGAGGTGGTCGTGAGCGGATTTTTGTCCTCATTCTTATCTCCTTCATCGATGTTTGAGCTTCTACCATCGTAAGAAAGCTTTAATTGCTGGTGGTGGAGTGGCTACTACTATAGGCGCTTTGCATAGGGAGAGCCCTCATCTTATGAGGGATAAATTCTGGCTCAGGCAAGATGGTCGAATTGCGCGGTCGCTCTTTGGGCCGAATGCTTGAGGAGGCCGGAAGGGAGACAGGTAGCTACAAGGATAATTGGGCTGAAATATTAATAGATTCGAATCTTCTCGGCTCCTCCCAGTCCACCGAAAGATTTATTTCCCTACCCATGGCAAGCGATAGAGGTCGTCTGGAGGGGAGGCCACAACCTCCATCTCTTTTACACCACATACGGTGATGCCTTGGCATGACACGTGAAGGAACATAAGTGCAGGACAGGGAGGGAGTTCTAGGCAGCACAAGAAAGGAGATGCCACCACCTGAGAATGTCCTAGGAAGGTTGAGATAGAGCTAAGCAGGGCCAAGAACCAGGGGTCGAAAGGAGGAACGAGAGGCATGCACAGACAACAGAAGGGAGAGATGAATGGAGGCCAAATGAGCATAGGTAGCAGGCTTAATAGTTATAGTGACAGAATCGAGAGCTCTTAATGTTTTGTAGCTGGAGGACCCCGTAATGAAAGTGGCGAAGTGTGAATTTAAGAGAGGCTTTCTTAGGTATTATTAATATTAATGTTATTATTAAATATTTAAACAATGAAATTCTATAGTTGTTAAATGAATATATTATTTGTATATAAACTAGAAATTGCATCATATGTTGCAATGAGAATGCCTTAAGGTAAGATCTTAGGAAATAGTAGCATATAAGATTGAAGTCAAAATTTAATACAATTTTTTTTATTTATGAGTGTGTGAGAAATATTTTGTTCATTTCTAGATACATGGATTATTTTATATTTGAATGGATAATCTCAATATAGATTTTGTGAAAACTTCTAATGATTTAATAATGAAATTTCTATTAATTGTTTGCAAGAAGAAAATCAAAATTGCATTGAAATTAAAATATAATTGTTGTTTCTCTCTTCTTCTTTTTTCCGTGTTAGATTAATTTTGGCTATGTGATAAATTCACGTCAAGCTTTCTTTTACCAATAGGTTTTTTCATGCTGGTATTTCTTGTAATATAGTGTATTTCATGGCTTCATTACTTTGATGAACTTATAACTATGCTTACATTGCCTCGAATAATATATAATGTATTGAAATAAGTATATACATACCATATGAGTGAATTTATTCAAATTTGAAGTCTTGTAGAACTTTCATGCAACCATAAGAGATGTTTCTCTTTTGAAAAATTGGTGGAAGATTGTAGACTTCACACAAACTTAGCTAGAGTCAACCCTAGATGGTGTGGTTCTTTTAAGATATAAAATAAAATGGATGGGATTTTCCACATCAATTTGCATTGGAGATGAGGTGTATCACTGCTTAATTTTACTTATGAATTGATTTGTGAATTGTGGACAACCAAGAGTTTCAATGAAATCCAAAGTAGCAAGCTCGTAATGGTCTTTGATACCTGTTGTAAACTGAAAATTTATATCTTGTGTAATATTGAGCACTTGATATAACTAATATTGCATTGAAAATATTATATTACACTTTTCAAGAAACCATAACTTTTGGCATATATTATGTAATAATTTATTCTACAAGAATAAAAGGTGGGAATTCTAGGTTTTGAATATTTTCTCTGTGTTAATTGTGTTATCTTTTGTATTCCATGAAGCTCATTATTATTGAATTAATGAAATAAGTGTATCTTTTGAACCATGAAAATCTATTTATTCTGATTAAGTCACTTGAGAACAAGGACAATCACCAAATGTAAATTTACTTGGGAGATTCACTTCATTTCAAAGTAGGGGATTTTATTAACTCTCGTTATTACATTTACTAGTCATATTTTGTACTAGGAAAGTGTCACTATGTGCAATCTCAGCTCCATAGGATGATATATGTTATTATATTTTTTATTTAGGCTTTGTACTATAACTGTGTCACGAGTGTTGAAATTTTGGTCATTAACATGGCTCCTTTTACTCAACTATGATGCTGTGAACAATGTTATTAGATTTTTTGTTTATGCTTTGTACTATAAAATTGTCACCATTATTGAAATTTTGGTCACTAGCATGATTTCTCTTAAATTTCACACTGTGGCTTGTCCTAAATTCAAGTCATAATTTCCAGCATTTTGTTCAAGATACTGATTTGTTACTTGGACCATCTCAAAATGAGATATTTCCATGGAACGCTTGAGATTTTCCGATACCATGAAATTTTCACAATTTTCCAATGGCATATTTTTCTCTTCTTTCGAAAGTATTTCATCTTCATTCTCCTAGAGAAGAGTCTCCTGAAAATTGGCAATCCAACTTGAGTAATGGTGTTCAAGTAATCTCTTCATAAAAGGAGAATATGTTTGTGAATCATAACATTAGAAGTAACCAAAGCTTCAACCGTATTCTCTAGTTGGGTGGGTCACTCTTCCAATTCATCAAAATTGTTGGAAACATTGTCATTATCTTCAAGATTTAATAGAATTAAAACTTCCTCTTAGAGAGGAACCTATGAAGTTATTTCTTACCACCAACACTTGGTGCAAGGCCCTCCTTCGCTACATGTTTCTTATAGATTTTTTCCTCCATTTTTCCTTGTGAAACTAAGTGATAGGCCTAAACATGCATTGCCTATCGAAAGATCCACACATGAAAATAATCCTGAAAGATCATGTGTTGGATTACAGGAACCATCAACAATTATCACATGACAATTAACAAATGATAGAGTGTTGGAATATTTTTACCCAATGACAAAGTGTTAGTTGATATTAAAACACATTGGAGCTTTTAGTATTTATGTTTATTATTTTTTATATAAATAAAAAATGAAGGATCAAATTTTCAAAGTTTCTAGTGTTTATAAAAAAAATCCACAAACATTTTTATTTGTAATATTTATGTTTATTAATTTTTCTATAAATAATCATTATGAGTATATTTTTATTTAAAAATATATATATTCAATAATAAAATACTTATCAAATATTTAATGGAGCAAGTTTTAGATTTGAAATATTAAATATATATTATTAATACTCTCGAGTTTAGTTAAAATTATTATGATTTATTTTGTAATATTTTTTATACAGTAGATAAGAATACAAAAATTTAGGAGCAATACATATAATATGTAAAAATATTATAATCTAGAAGATGGATCTTAGTTGGGATTCTAAACATCCATAATTTTTTTCTGGAAAATCGAAAATCCTCTTCAATAATTGATACCATAGGAGTTTGAAAATAATATATAAAATTGAAGTTCTTAATAAACGAAAAATGTTTCTTAGAAAAATATGTTTAATGATAAGGGATTTAAAAAATAATGATTTTTAAGTTCCTCTAATTTATAGTGAATAATAATAACTACCACAGTAATATAAATAAAAGCTTGGTAAATTCCAATAAACATAAAAAAATTTACATCATGATACATCTCACATTACCAAGATTAAAAAATCATAAAAACTCATTGAGAAATTTATAATTTTTTTTTCAATAATAATAGTAATTATTAATTTAAAAAGTAATGTATGAGTTAAACATATACATGTTTAATAAAGCATATAACCATAGAGATTAGCCTCTATTATACCATTTATATTTTTAAGTTGTAAATAGACTCTTGCTAATACCATGTGTCTACAAAACAATAATTCACGTTGATATGACACATTCATGGGACAATTTTTTTAAAATTAGTAAATCTACTTAAAAGTAGAGATATGACATAACTCTTTCAAGATAAATCTAAATCTTTGATTTGTAATTAAAAAAAAAATCATTTCAAAGATAATAAATTTTTTGTATATTTTAAATTAAGATAATTAATTATGAACAAATTAATTAGAGATGAAATTCACTCTTCTAAATCATTCTAATTAAAATAAAATAAACTATAATTAAAAATTTAATGTTTGATAACAACATTACCAAGGATAATGAATTTTAATTATATTTTGATTTAAGATGAGTAATTATGAAGAAATTAATTACAAATGAAATGCACTTCTATAAAAGATATTTTTGAATTAAAATAACCAAGTAAAAGGAAGTCGTAAAGACATCACCTTCAAGGGAATATTTTGAATTAAAATCCTCAAGTCAAGGAAATGAGAGGAAGCCACATATTAACTTGCCTTGAAAAATTCTATTTATATACTAAACTTCATACTAAGTTAGCTTTAGTATTACTAAAATTTATACTAACTTCCTGTCCATAAATTTTTTACGACTTATTTATCTTACAAAGTTATTACTACCTATTTATCTCATAGTTTCATTAACTTCCTGTCCATAAATTTTTTACGACCTATTTATCTTACAAAGTTATTACTACCTATTTATCTCACAGTTTCATTTCGGAGCTTTTCATTTACTTAAATACAAAAATATAGATTTTAATTCAAATCATGAAAACACTCTATGAAGTTCTATGCAGTTGATCCCATTTTTTTTTTTTTTTGTAAGTTCGGTGTGTCCATGCCATTTAATTTATATTTTAAGACAGGTTACAAAATATAAATTCATTCTTGGCCTCAACCTGCCCAGGAGGGAAACCAGGTTTATTGGCCTTCTAAAAACATGGTTTGCATCCCAAAATTGGAATTGTCTCTTAGGTCTATGACTAGCTTGTACTACCTATGATCCCATTTCATTACTACATATTTATCTCCTTTATTTTGTGAGATTTTCATTTCCTTAAATACACAACCCTAGATTTTATATAAATCATGAAAATACACTCTGGAGCTAATCCCATTTCATTGACAACAATATAAAAAAAATAAAAACTAGTATATTAGCTATCTCATTCTTTTAATAACAAGGAAATACTTTAAAATCAAATAAATATGATAATGTTGGCAGGCTTATTATTTATTAAAAGACACAAAATAAATATTGTAACTACCCATTTACCTTAAGACTTTCTAAGATTTTCATTTCCCGATATAAACAACCTTGATTTCAATGCAAAACATGGAAATATTGTAAAGCCCATTAGATGCTATTTCGATTATGAGTATATTTTCTATTTTATGTCATCTAACAATTGTGTTTTCATTATTGCTAGCTATTAATATCTAAGACCTTGGAATGTTTAAAATATTACATACCCATTTATGAGCATTTGTATCTAACATAAATCACCATCCGCTGCAACAACCCTTTTCTATGGTAGCATGTGATGAAATTCAACCGAACTAAAATTTACGTTTTTTTTTTCTAAGTTAGACTACATTTATTATATTATACAGAGAAAAATATTACATATCTCTTCCTCCAAACTTGGCAATCCAGTTCCAGAGGTAATTATCAAGAGTTTGAAACCAGAGAATGGATTGCCCCATCTGGGGAAACCAGTCCACCAATAGCACAAAATATATGTTGTCGAAAATGGGAAACCCACATACACAATAGAAAAATTTAAACCAAACTTTGAGAGCGAATTCTTCCAAAGCATGTTTATACTAGAGAATGCTACAAAAAAACTAGAAAGAGAGAAGCACACACTGCAATTGAAACTAGTGTGGACCATCATTCTTCTTGGTGGAGTTGGGTTATTCCTCCTCGATCCTGCAAGCATAGAATGAGTCTTCATCCTCCTTTCTTAGCGCGTCGCTAGTTACTTGAGGATGTGGTCACCCCGGCGTGTCTAGCTACTTGGAGGTGGTTGTGAGCTGATTATTGTCCTCATTCATATCTCTTACGTTGCTATTTGAGATTCTACCATCGTCGGAACCCGAATTGCTGCTAGTGGAGTGGATACTACTAGAGGCACTTTGCACAGGGAAAGCCATCATCTTGCGAGGGATAAAGGATGGCTCAGGTAGGATGGTCAACTTGCGCGGTCACTCTTTGGGCCAAATGCTTGAAGAAGCCGAATGGGAGACAGGTAGCTGCAAGGATAATTGGGCTAAAATATAAACAGGGTAAAGTCTGCTCAACTCTTCCCACCCCACCAAAATACTCAGTTCCCTGCCCATGGCATGGAATAGAGGTGGTCTGCAGGGTATTTCGTGGCCTCCAACTCTTCTACACTACATACGATGATGCCTTAGTGTGACACACAAAGGAACAAAAGTGCAGGATAGGGAGGGAGTGCTCAGTAGCACAGGAGAGGAGACGCCGCAAACTGAGAATGTCATGGGAAGGCTGAGATAGGGCTGAGTAGGAACAAGAACCAGGGGTTGAAAGGAGGAATGGGAGGCATGCACAGATAACAGAAGGGAGAGTTGACTGGAGGTTGAATGATTGCGGGTAGCAAGCTTAATAGCTATGGTGATGGAATCGATGGCTCTTAATGCTCTGCAGAAGGAGGACCTCGTAATGAAGGTGTCGAAGTGTGAATTTAAGACAAGCTTGCTCGGGCATTTAATTCTGACTGGGTGACCATGTGCGAGCACGTGGGCTGGACAGTTGTCCCACCACATGGTACCCAGTTGGCCCCTCCGATCACGGAAAAGCACTCGCATCTGAGTAACCAAAATTTACGTATTATTGTATCATTAAAAAAACAATTTATGTAACCTCACCTTCAACAAAACAATTGATTCTTTCATTGAAGATGAGGTTTTTGACAACTAGGGTTGGGCATATTTGATTAGTTCATGCTTATCACTTCAATAAAATTAAATATAATTTTTTTTTCTCTTCTTATTTTTTCCGTGTTAGATTAATTTTGACTATGTGATAAATTCATGTCAAGCTTTCTTTCTTTTACCAATTTATCTCAAGACATTTTAAGCTTTTCATTTCCTGATTTAAACAACCTTGATTTCAATGAAAAACATAGAAATATTGTAAAGACCACTGAATGCTATTTCGGTTATGAGTATATTTTCTATTTTATATCATCTAACAATTGTGTTTTTCATTATTGCTGGCTATCAATTTCTAAGACCCAGGAATTTTTAAAAGATTACATACCAATTTATGAGCATTTATATCTAACATAAATCACCATCCGCTACGACAACCCTTTTCTACGGTAGCATGTGATGAAATTCGACAAAACCAAAATTTATGTTTTTTTTTCTAAGCTAGAATACCTCTATTATATTATATAGAGAAAAATATTACATATCTCTTCCTCCAGACTTGGCAAGCCAATTCTAGAGGGAAGTATCAAGAGTTTTAAACCAGAAAATGGACTGCCCCAGCTGGGGAAAGCAGTCCACCAGTAGCACCAAATAGATGCTTCCCAGAATGGCAAACCATCATACAGAGTAGTGAAATTTAAACTGAAGTTTGAGAGCGAAGTTTTCCAAAGCATGTTTAGACTAGAGCACGCTATAAAAAAACTAGAAAGAGAGAAGTGCACCCTGTAATTGAAACTAGTGTGGACCATCATTCTTCTTGCTGGAGTTGGGTTATTCCTCTTCGATCCTGCAAGCATAGAATGAGTCTTCATCCTCCTTTCTTAGCGCGTGCCTAGTGAATTGAGGATGTGACGACCCCGATGTGTCTGGCTATTTGGAGGTGGTCATGAGCTGATTGTTTTCCTCATTCTTGTCTCCCATGTCATTGTTTGAGCTTCTACCATCATCAGAACCCGAATTGTTGCTAGTGGGGTGGTTGCTACTAGAGCTGCTCTACACAGGGAGATCCTTCATCTTGTGAGGGATAAAGTTCGGCTCATGCAGGATGGTTGACTTTTGTAGTCGGTCTTTGGGCTGAATGCTTCAGGAGGTTGGAAGGGAGACATGTCGTTGTAAGGATAATTGAGCTGAAAGATTAACAGGGTCGAGTCTTCTCGCCTCCTCCCAACCCACCAAAATATTTAGTTCCCTACCCATGGCATGCAATAGAGGTGGTCTGGAGGGGAGGTCGCGGCCTCCAGCTCTTCTACACTGCATACAGTGATGCCTTGACATGACATGTGAAGGAACATAAGTGCAGGATAGGGAGGGAGTGCTCGGCAGCACAAGAGAGGACATGCCACCACCTGAGAATGTTGTGGGAAGGCTGAGACAGGGCTGAGAAGGGCCAAGAACTAGGGGTCGAAAGGAGGAATTGGAGGCATACACAGATAAAAGAAGGGATATCTCAATGGAGGCCGAATGAGCACAGGTAATAGGCTCAATAGCCATGGTGACGAAATCGAGAGCTCTTAATGCTTTTTAGCAGGAGGACCTCCTAATGAAGGTGGTGAAGTGTGAATTTAAGATAGGCTTTCTCAGGAATTTAATGTTGAGTGGGCGACCATGTCCAATCACATGGGCTGGATAGTTGTCTGGCCACATGGCGCCCAGGTGCCCCTCTGATCATGACAAAACACCCGCATCCGGGTAACCAAAATTTACGTATTACTGTTTCATTAACAAAATAATCAATATAACCTCACCTTCAACAGAACATGAACAGAGCATGAATATTAAATATACGCCTTTAACATAACATGAAATAAAGAGGATCGACATATTTATAAGAGCTGAACTTGAACTCATAGCAAGGTGCAATCTCTTGTTCCATTGCTATTTCTTCATTGCTACAACTTTAATCAATTATCACAACAGTACCAGCTTCCAAATTGTTAAGATAAGAAGAAAAAGAACCACATATAGCCACTGAATTAGTTTCAAGTACCACATCACAGTCATTTGTATTTAAATAAACTATAACTATACTCCTTTAACATAGCATGGAAGAAAGGTGATCTAGATATTTAGCGGAGCTGAATTTTACCTCACGGCAATGAGGGGTCTTTTTCTCCATTACTAGATATTTAATCTTTATCACAACAGTACCATATGTGAAATAGCTAAAATAGGGGAAAAAAGCACCACATATAGCCAGTGAATTAGTTTCAACTACCACATCATAGTAGTTTATATTTAAAATCAATCATATTTAAAATGAGTAAGTTTATCCAATCATTAATATTGAACTACTTTCTTTATCAACATTTATGAGAAAGTTAAATAATTATTTATATTAATTACTAATATATTTTTTTATTTTCTTAAACATCGAATAATTATTTATATGGTAATATATTTATGTATCTTTATTCATTCTCCCATTCTACAATTGATTATGATTACTTTTTATATAAATAATCATTAATGAGTAATGTAATTTATCATTTTAAACATATATTTAATAATAAGAAACATAACTAATATTTAATGGGTAAGCTTTAAATTTGAAATGATTAAAAGATATTATAAATACCTTTAAGTTTAATTATTTGTATATTATATATAAAATATTGTGATATATTTGATAATTTTTTATATAATATTTAAGAATATTATAGTGTAGGAGTAAAATATATAATATGTAAAAATACTATAATACAAGAGGAAAATATAATGACACAAATAATTGTTTGCAAATTGGAACTTTTAGTAAATGAAAAATTCTTTTAAAAAAACAGTTTAATGATAAGAGATTCAAAAGATAATGGTTTTGAAAAATTTCTAATTTATAATCAATAATAATAATTAACATATTCATATAAATCAAATGGTTGGTAAATGTTAATACACATCAAAGCACCTACGCGATACATCTCACTTTTCCAAAATGAAAGAAAATAAACAAAAATTAGATAATAGAATTATAATTTTATTTTTAAGAACAATTTTTGTTTAACTAATTCTTCCCAAAAAATCACAATATCATTAGGAGGGCCAACATGTTTGGAACTACCTAGTGTAGTTCATCTCCTAATGATATTTTTATTTTTCCAGAAGAATTAGTTAAACAATTATGGATCATAGATGTTTACAATCTGAAATTATTATTATTACTAATTATAAACAAAATTAATGTATGATTTAAACATATACACATTTAAAAACAACATGTAACAATATTCTTAATCATAGAGATTAGCCTCCATTTTATCATTTAGATTTTTTACTTGTAAACAGGCTCTTACTAATACCACATGCCCATAAAACTATAATTCATGTCCATATGACAATTTTTTTAATTGATCAATTTATTTAAAAGCGCAAAGATGACATAACCACTTTTGAGATAAATATAAACTTTGATAAGTGACTCTAGTACTAAAAATATTGTAGAAAATTCCATGAAGATTAGATCTCTACCATCCTTCTAATCATTAGTGATAATTAAATAAAAATCTAAAATAACAATTACTTCAAGGAATAATGTATTTTAAGTATCTTTTAAGTTAAGAACCATTTACGGACTTTTGAAATGGGACTGATTTGGGACGCGATGAGAGCGACTGAGTTAGGGTTTTGCGCCTCTGATCTCAAACGAAACCCTAGCGCCTGCAAAGCAACCCGACCGCTCCCGCACCAAGATCACGCGCCGACCATCTCTCGGGAAACATCGACTCCGGTCCCAGTGAATGGAGGTTGAGACTGGGAGGTAAACTCCCCCCGCAAACAGGCTTGCATCTTAACGATTCGAATGGAAGACAAATATGACAACGGCACGTGGGCCGAAAAAGCCTGCAATCGTCTCTAAGTAAGGACGGAGACACAACAAGCTACATCAACCACTTGCAAGCCCATTGCTTCGTAACGGCCTAAAATTGATCTCGCCAAGTCATCGAATAAACACCGGTGGATTACGCACATGAGGGATCATGCCCTCATAGGAAAATTTGTCGTTTGGCCCACGAGAAGGCCCTCCTGTAATGGGATTGCCTCCAAATGGAAGCCCAAAGGAGAAGTCTCTTTGTAGCTTGAGCAAAGGGGTTCTTCACCGCCACTTTCAATTGTTTGGAAGATGTAAACAAAGTCATGGATGGGGGACCATATTTTTTCAATTCGGCGTGGCTTTATTTGAGAAACTGGGTGGAGAGATTCAACCCGCATCTAGAAAACTTCCTAACCGGGCACTGGCTCCGGGATTAGACTCTACCACTCGCCGCTTGAATACCGGGACGAGGAAACCCCTCGAAGGCTATAGATCCGGACTAGGGAGAGTTCATAAAAATCGCCGAAGAAACCAAGCTCAAAAGGTATACTTCCTATGCTCGAATATGTGTTCAAATGCACTTGGACAACAGCCCCTCCCGTATGCTAGTATCTTTCACGGGGACACTTCTTTCAAGTGATTCAACTCATTGATTATGAATATGTGCCATTCGATGGACGATGTCATGCCCATGGGCATCTCTACAGACCGGCCCTCTCACGATCCAAGCTCGCAACGCCAATCGTAGGGGAAAGCAGAGGCGTATGGATTCACCAAAGTAGTTTCCAGAAAGACATAGCAAGAAATCCACTCCTAGAAGAAACCCGAAGACCTCCGCCTCCACTCCTTCCACCAAGAATAGTTCTCAGTTATTGCCCAAACCGAACCCCGAATGTTCCTACCCCCGTCACTTAGTCCCGCCGGCCCCTCCGTTCCCTCCAAATCAACCCAATCCTCAGCACCATCGCCGCCTCATCCCACCTTCCTTCGACTTCCACAAAAAACCTAACCTCACCTCACCCTTAATCGAAATGTGTCACCCGGGACCCTAACCTCCCCTTTCGTGAGGTCTCACTCCCCCAGTCAACCCGGAGGCCACGTGATCTACTCCGCCGACCGTACTATCTAAATGGACGAAGACAAGGAAGACACATAAGCGAGTTAGATCTCGCGTGTATAGAAGAAGCTTCAGAACGAAAGAATATGACAAGATCAACCAACGGCGTACTGATACTATAGAGGCGCTTTCCGGACAAAGTCCATCGTAACAAGAAATCGGGTGTCCATTCCTGGCAATGTTGGGATAGTTTGAAGGCGATAAAAGAATCCAAGAAAAGGGGAAGAACTCCCGACCGGGCACGCACCATGGCCCTCGGGAAAATATTATGGAATCGGGACAATATCCCAAGCTCACTAGGTTCTTCAAACCTCTCCCAACTAGTTCTCAACGAATCTGATCTCTTGGAATGTACGAGACTCCCACGGTCCCGCAAATATAGAATGATAAAGAACTTGATAATAGTAAGGAAAACCCCACTTGCTCTTCCTTCAAGAAACTAAATGTAACAAGCCAAACAGCTCCATCTTGGCTAGAGCTTGGTCGGTTGTAGATCTCGCAGCACTGTGGACGCCAGATTTTCGGGAGGATTGGCAATTGCTCGAACCCTCAAGCCTGGCAGTGAGCGACCTTCATGCCTCTCACAACCTTATCCAGGCCACCTTCCACCCTATAGGCACCAATATTCATGGACATCCGTCCAATGTTTACTTTCCCCAAGACCCGGCAAGCAAGGTAGCGCTCTTAAATACACTCGCGCATCTCAATTCCAATGTGGATCTATCCCTTTTTTGATTCTCAAGGAGATTTCAACATGATCACAAAGCTTTATTAGTAACTGAGGAGGGCTGCATTTTGATCGTGACAAAGGTTTGGTTTCCAAGGACTTCTATCAACAAGAATCGGCTCATAGATATTCCTTTTTGCAATGGCTCCAGGGAGCAATTAGGAACAACCCAGCACTGGTAGACAAATGTATAGCTCCTGCCGGACAGATTCCTTCTATCGACAACGCTTATCCATGTGGATTCGGGAGACTTCACCTGGTTCATTCTCCCTATCACGGGCTCGAATTAATCGGCCCATCATGCTTCAATGGCAAAATATGGGTCTCCATCCCAAACGGCCTTTCTGTGTTTGAAGCTGGCTAACGCATTCCTCCTTTATCGACATGGTCTACTCTCACTGAAAGATTCACCCTCCCAACGGGTCCAAAATGTACCGCCCAGCAAAGCTCAAGTGGTTAAGGAGCAAATCAAAGATTGGAACCAAACACTTTGGTAACATCTTTGTGGAAAAGCGAATCCTAGAACAACAAATGAAGGACGCCCAACCAGAGATTATCAACTCGGGGCATCTGAACCTCTAGCCACCAAAGAGCTTGAACTTCAACGAAAATTGGAAGATAGATATAAATAGAGGAAATCCTCCTGAGAATAAAGTCCGTAGTTCGTTGGTTAAAGGAAGGAGAGCGCAACACCAAGTTCTTCCACAAAGACGACCATCCAATCCAAGAATGCAGAAATCGTATCTGGCCACATCACGAACCAACATGGGGAAAGGATGGAGAGGCATGAGGATATGGAAAAAGAGCTTGTTAACTATTTCAAGGACTCTGCAAGGAGCCACAAGCCAATAGATACTCGCTGCAAATCGATCACACTCGCTCATTCCAAAACTTATCACGATGACCATAATCAAATGCTGCTACGTCCAATATCCCAAAGAAGAAGTAGACACGGCCATGGCTCAACTCAAGGACGGCAAAGCCTGACCGACGGATTCACAAACTCAACTTTTTCACCACTTTTGGGAACTCATCCGAGAAGAAGTCCTGCATTTGGTAGAAGAATCTCGAGCTATGCAATCGGATCCTGCCCTCCCTCAACACTACCTTTGTAGCGCCGTACCAAAAGAGAGCAACCTCAGTTGCACTCCGATAAATTTAGGCCCATCGCCTCTCGCAATGTAATATACAAGGTCATCACCAAGGTCATCGCCAACACTCAAACCTCTTCTTCCTCTCCTCATTTCTCCGAGCAAACATGTTATGTTGAAGGGCTTACAAATTCTCGACGGCATCATTCTCACACACAAATCACACTCACTCAAAGTCCGCAAGAAATGTATGCCGCCTCAAAATCGATCTTTCAAAGGCCTTTGACAAGCCGAACTGAATTATATTCAAAGAAACTCTAAGTGCTTATGGATTTGATTGCATGTGGATTCGTTGGATCATGAACCTCATTTCCTCTTCCTCTCTTTCCATTCTTCTCAATGGCACTCCATCCCACCCCTTTCGCCCTCTAGAGGCATCGACAAGGGGACCCCCTCTCCTCTTTCTCTTCGTCCCAATGGTCGAAGGGCTAGGCAAACACTCATCCATCGTGAAGTCAACCTTGACATTCACGTGGTCTTTCCCTTCATGATGGTCCCACTAGCACCCATCAACAATTTGTTGATGACAATATGCTCTTGGCCACCCTTCCGTACAAGAATCCCTATCTCACAAAGAAATCCTCAATCTTTTCTCTAAAGCCTTCCGGATTAACAATCAATGACTCCAAGTCTCAGTCTTTTTCTTCCACACTCCCATTCCCGCCTCGTTAACATTGCTCGTACTCCTGGTTTTTCCGTGGCCACCTCCCCGACAAATATCTTGGAGCCCCCTCTTGATGCACTCACCATCAAGCATTCCTCCCGGGAACCAAATTCTCCTCGAGAAATTGAATCTCGCCTCTCTTCTGGACCTTATCGCGCCAACATGGCTACCGTCTAACTCTCATTAAAGCCACCTCAAGAATCTATGCCTCTCTACCTTTTTCTCGTTTCACTTCGAAGTGGGTTCTCAAATGTGATCAAAGCTCGCAAAGATGCTTTCTCCGGGGCTCCTGTGATACAAAATCGGAAATGGGCCTTAGTGAATCGGGGGCACCGTTTGCACCCCTGTGCGTATGGAGGTCTTGGTTTGAGAGACCCAACGACAAGAATGAAGTTATGGTTGCCCGAGTCCGGTGGAGATGGGATGTCCAATCCCCACACCCTTGGGCCAAACTCCGGGACAAATGGGCTACAATGCATAAATCGCCGATTTGGTTCGTTTAACCCCATCAACTCGGGTTCACTAATCCTGAACGCTGCTAGCAACACCATGCGCTTATTCAAAGATAGCTTTGGGAGGTGCGCAATGGCCAATCGGGCGCACTGACAGATGCATGGCAAATGTGAACTGGCCCCTCCTGAAAATTCCCTCTCACCAACCTTGGGGATCCCGTAACGGTTTTAGACAGAAAATCAATGAACATTGGATGGAAAATGATAGCAATAGACATGTGATCCGGACACCTTCTCATCTCATTATTGCTCAAGCCTGGTATCACGCTGATAAAGACCTCGATCAAGAGCCGCAAAGAAGACAAATCGTAAGCTCCCCCCGACTCCCGACATTCTTAGATGGGGTCACACCACCAAAGGCATGTTCACCACCAAAGAGGCCTATGCCTCGATGAATTCCCTCCTCTTCCCGGATATTCTTTTTGCGTATGATTTGAATCCTCATACTGCCTAAAATTTCCACTTTCCTTTGGCTTCTAAGTCATAAACGCATACCCACCGGGATAATCTTATCAAAAGAGGCTTCATCGGCCATCCCGCCGCCCAACCGTGCTCTTAATGCCGAACCATCCCCATCTCATGCCGTTTTGCCCGCTTGCCAATTCCTTATGGAACAAAATGTAGAATCCATTGTCAAAAACGTATACCCTCCCCGTGATATCACCACCCTTCTTCAAATTGGCCCAAACGCCCCTATGCCTGCCACCTCTCCTCACGTATTTGGCATCTCCTCCATGGTCTAATCCTTTGACCCATGGAAGGAACGAATAAGCGATCTTCAAAAAACCAAACTAGCTCCATAGATTCCTTATGGCACACCTTCATGGGCACCTAAGAATCTCTGACCTCTGTACTTGGCAAGAAGAAGATCTCCCTAAGCAGCTACAAGAAGTCCCTATCCTGAAAAATTGGAATCTTAATCTTGGGATAACTCGTAAGACCCGAAACAAAGTGGGCTTCAAACACGCTTTAAACCGGACTCTCCTCCCCGTGGCTTTTCAAATTAAATTTTGACGGAGCCTCCAAGGGGAACCCCGCAAGCAGGCTTTGGAGGCATTATTAGAAACTCCAATGGCGAAACACGCCTTCTACTTTGGTTCGACTTACTGGATACCAATAATTCAGCGGAGCTTAAAGGTCTCTCTCGGCAAGGCCTAAGACTCGATTTCACACAATTCTTTTTCCCTATCATTATTGAAGGGGATTCTCAAATCCTCATCCATATTGCCAATCAGCCTTCTTTGGGGAGCCGATCCCAATAAGGTTACCTCGTAGTTGGCGCTGGCGGCTGTATAGGTAAGATAAGGACTCGGCTCCATAACAATAGAGCCATCTCCTCTTCACCACGTCAAAAGGGAAGGAAACAAGGTTGCCGATCTTCTCAAGCAATTATGGCAATCGAGAATACCGGGCTTCACTACCGGATCTCACTATCATCCATGATGCCGACACAACCAATTTCTCCTCCTGGTGCACAGATTGCTCCCCGCATGCGGTCACTAGAAGAGTTAATGAGCCTTGGCTCTCAGCCTCCCAACGCTGCACACGCCGCTCCCCACATGGCCCATGGCACCACCGTCGTGGAGTTATTAATACTGATCTCGAACAGAGTCAGCTATTACACCATCGCTTTCCTGGTATATAGGGTGGCTTATATTGTTGAACGTTTGGGTGTTATGGAGGGAGTGCGTAACGATGAGGGCCATGGCGGACCCTCCCTCGAACCCTCTAGACGCCGTTTGTTCGCCTCGATGTTAACCCAGCCGCAAACGCGGGCATGCACGCCGCCGCAGCATTCTCGCCCCGTCTGGGAGACCATCCCGGCGTTCATTTCTCCATCGCCCCCTTGCCGTGCTTCGGCCTCAATTTGAGCCACAAGATGAGCTATTCGCAGTACTTTGTCTCCCTCTCGGTCTCAATTTGCATTCCCTGGACAATTTCTCCTCTAGCAATCGTATTTCGGTTATATTGCTCCTCCGTCCGGTCGTGCAACACCCCCCGGTGGTCTCCTCACCATTTCTCAAGCTCCTCACCTTCCTCGCGCCCTCGCACGCGCCACCTTCGTTAGCCATGCCACGCCTCAGCAGCTGCATGCGCCGCGTAAGGGGCACGAGTCGAGGTCTTGCTCATGAAAATCCTCCTTCGCTCGCCTCTCCCGAACTCAGCTCTTCCTCTCAGGAAGATGCCAACACGCCCCCGCCCCGCCCCGCGGTGGTGGAGGCAGAGGCGGGGCAAAGGACGACGTGCCGTGAATTATGACTGCGTACGTGTCGAGGCCGCGTCGTGCTACGAAGTTCCGGTGATTTCCTCGGCCGCCCCTCCCGCCTCCTCGAGCCTCCCCGGTCTTGGCCGTCCTCCGTAGCCTTGCTCATTCCAACCAGCCACCCTCCGACTTCTTGCCCCTCCTGCTTCGCCTAATCCATGGGGATACCGATTTCGGGGCTCTACTATCGACAATTCACTGCACGTCGATTCGATTCCACCGCACCTCCTTCGACTCCATAATCACCGCCTTCATCTCCGTTCCCTCTCCGTGAGGAAATCCCGCACCGCTCCGCCCCCTCCTCCCATTGACCATCGCCTCTCTCCCCCTCCTCTCACGGAGCCGGCGTTCTCGTCGACAACAAAGATTTGAAGACCTAGTTAAACATGTGAAAGGAGGATAGTAGCGAGGAGAATGAATATGCATGCAGGATCGAAGAGGAACCACGTCTTCTCGAGCACGAGGGCTAAATCCGGCTCATTCACTTCCGGTTTTTTGAGTTTTGGTCGTTTCACTGCTCCACCGATGAGTGCATGATGCTTCTAGCTTATATTGTTGTTTACATTTTATGTATAAACTCCTCTCGGCCGGTTTCCCTTCCAACGCGGCCCAAGACATTATGCTTAATGGGTCGGTTTCCACTGGGCGGCCCAAAACAATCAAGAAATGCTGATGATAATCGACCACCCAGCCGGGCTCACACAAAGAAGAATGCAGGGTAGTTTTGTAACAGTATTTTTATAAATTAATAGATTTAGTCTTATTTAGAAAAAAAAAAAAAAGTTAAAAAGATTAATTGTGAGGAAATTGATTAAAAACAAAATGTACTTGTATAAAAAAGCTTTTTGAATTCAAATAACTAAATAGAAGGAAGAAAGTCTGAAAATAATGGACATGGAAGACTTGTGAATTATAATCTTTAAATAGAGGAAGTGAGAGAACGTTGACAAATCTTGAAAAGCAATTTTGTGGAACCTTCATAGTGCAAATTTCTATATTGAAACTCATAATAATTTCTTTTTAGTTAATTTTATTTGTGATATTTTCTTTTCCATAAATTCATAACTCTAAATTTTAATCTAAGTCATGAAAATAGTCTATAAATGAAAAGTAAATCCGATTTCATTACTCGTAAATGCAATAACAAACTAGCATACTCGCTGACTCACTTATTTTTTTTTTAATAATTACACCACACTTGCCCAACCTCGTACTATCATGAACTTACCACTGCCTCCTAATTCACAGCTTCATTTCTCCCCTACACAATCTTAGATTTTAATCTAAATTAACGAAATACTTTAAAATGCCCTTTCGAATGAAAGGAAAAGAAATCTGGCTCGCTCATTGTTTTATTAAAGGATGCGAAATAAATATTGCTTTATTAAAAAACGCGAAAATGTTGAAGTTCTGGCTAGGTTGATTTCTAAGTTTTTCATTTTCTGCTTAAATTTCCATGGAAGGCATGGAAATACTGTAACGCAGATTACGAAAATTCTGAATATATTTTCTGTTTTAGATCATTTCAGTATTATTTTTCTTTTATAGGTCGCTATCAATTTCTGAAACTCACGAATGTTTAGAATGTAAAATAACCATTTATTAGAGTTTGTATCTAAAATAAATCATCATCATCAACAACAACCATCAACATCCGTGATCTGAGTCAATCAAACTAGAATTCGATTGTTACTGTTTCATTAAAATAACAATTAATTTAACGTAAACTTCTGCTACAAATGAATAGATAACCTAAACTTGAAGAGAATATGAAAAAGGAATGATAATTATAATCCTTTAAAATAACATGAAAGAAAGAGTAACGACATCTTTAGCGGAGCTGATTTTGTGATCCATTACTAAATCTTTAATCACAGGAGTACAAAAGAGGAATGATAGGATCGGGAGTTTAGCAGAGCTAGATTTTTAATCAATTGTCACACGTGCACCAGCGCATACATGTAGCGAATTGAACACGGCGTGCCCATTTATCACCGTCGTTTGTATTTAAAATCGATCACATTCCACTTCAAAATTCCTTTGCTACAGATGATCAACATCGACAATTATTATTACGATTAATTGACATCGACAATTATTATTACGATTAATTGAACGTAATTTTGAAATAAATATAATATTTGAATATGTAATAGAGAGGATAGCTTTAGCGGAAATTAATTTTACCTATATTGCTGTATCCTTGATTAATAGTTAAAATATTGTTGTGAAACCAGAAAAGAACTCACAAATATCGAACAGAACCCCGTCCCATCCAATATAACTATTAAAGCCAGTGAAAATTCATAGGTGAAAATGCAGAAACAGAAATATAAGGAAACAAAAACCATAATCTACAGAAAAAGAAAGGAAAATTAAAAGTTGCAATTAGTTGCAACTTGAAAAATCAACGCAGTCGTTGCAATTCATCATCAAAAATTTGGTAGAACGAAAGTTTTGGCACCACTGTTACCCTAATCTATCTACATGTTGGCAATGAAATTAAGGTAGCTCTGTTTAAATAGACATACATCGATCGCATGAATTTAAAAATATTTTGAACGGCTAGCGCAAACCCTCAGTTCGACCGACTTCGGAAATATTTTGTAAGAATTCATCCAATGCAATTACCACCGTTAGTTTGTGCTTTTTTTATCACGTTAAAAGTTGTGAGCGGGTGCTTTTTTAATGAGGTTAAAAGAAAATTTATCTTAATTTTGTGCTTTTTTACGAGGTTAAAAGAATATTTATCTTAATTTTGTTTTTTTAGAGGTTAAAAGAAAATTTATTGTTTCTGGATTAAAAGAAAATTTATCGTAATTTTCTATTTTTTTAATGAGGTTATTCTTTTTTTAATCGTAACATTCTGCATCTTTCTTTTTTACGAGGTTAAACATTTTTTTTTATCGCATTTTCATTTGCATCTGATTCCAATTTCGCTGAGATTCTCTGCGTTCTAGTTCGCTGCCAAGATAATCCCCGCCTTTTAATTATTCCAATTTAGCTAGTTCATCATTGAATTGGATACTTGACTTTTCAACTTTGTTTTTTTTTTTGGGTTGATTTGTAAGTGCTAGATAATTGATATTTAAATAGAAATAAAAAATCGTTATATTTAATATTATTAAATATTAAAATTAGTATTTTATCTCATCGCTCAAATTAAACTAATCTCTATATATTATTATTAACATTACTAATCTTTTTATATATTATTATTAATATTATTGTCATTATTAAATATTTAAACAATGAAATTGTATAGTTGTTAAATGAATATATTGTTTGTATATAAACTAGAAATTGCATCATATGTTGCAATGGGAATGCTTTAAGGTAGGATCCTAAGAAATAGTAGCATACAAGACTGAACTCAAAATTTTATACAATTTTTTTTATTTATGAGTGTTTGTGTGAGAAATTTTTTGTTCATTCCAATATACATGGATTATTTTAAATTTTAATGGATAATATCAATATAGATTTTGTGAAAACTTATAATGGTTGAATAATGATATTTCTATTAATTGTTTGCAAGATGAAAATCAAAAGCTTGCCCCATGTTTACAAGTCAGCCTAAATTACATTAATACATATAATAATAACAACAACATCTAAATCATCTATACTATAATTCGATGGATAAAGTGATATTTGATTTAAAAGAAAACTTCAACAAAGTATTAAATACAACATAAGATGATTTCATTTCCCTGGTAAATGGAGATACTCAACATAACCCTAGGTTTGAATCTTTGACTGTTAATAATGTTGTTTGTCCAAATTAAAATGATTTGAAATAAGCCCACGGAAGTATAAATATAATTTAGAAATGAGAATAGTGAGCTTCTAATATCAAACTAGTTTAATGAGGTGGTCAACATGCTTAGCATGACTTTCATTTCATCCAACATAGTTTCTCACTGGAATATGTATTTTCCAAAATTAATTTCTAAGCATAAGATGCATAATACAACGTGAAAGGAATTATCTTTGTGTTTTCATATCGTCTAGTTTTCTGTGACTATCTCAAACACATGAACCTTCAATGGGTGTCTCAGAAAATTGGATGTCTTTTTTATTTTTATTTTTTTCCCTCAGAAAATGAATGATGCTTTCATTGAAGATAAGGTTTCTGACAACTAGGGTTTGGCATATTTAATTCGGTCATGCTTATCACTTCAATAAAATTAAATATAATTTTTGTTTCTCATTGTTTCCGTGTTAGATTAATTTTGGCTATGTGATAAATTCATGTCAAGCTTTCTTTTACCAATGGGTTTTTTCATGGCTATACTTCTTGCAATATAGTCTATTTCATGGCTTGATTACTTTGATGACATTATAAGTACACTTACATTGCCTCAAATAATTTATGATGTATTGAAATAAGCATATACATACCATATTAGTGCATTTATTCAAATTTGAAGTCTTGCAGAACTTTGATGCAACCATAAGAGATGTTTCTCTTTTGACAAATCGCTAGAAGACTGAAGACTTCACACAACCTTAGCTAGAATCAAGCCTAGATGGTGTGGTTTTTTTAAGAGATAAAATCCAATGGATGGGAATTTCTACATCAATTTACATTGGAGATGAGGTGTATCATTGCTGCATTGTTCTTATGAAGTTATTTATGAATTGTGGACCATAGGAGTAACCAAGAGTTTCAATGGAATCCAAAGTAGCAAGCTTGTAATGGTCTCTATACCTACTGTAAACTTAAACTTGATATCTTATGTAATATTGAGAACTTTATATAACTAATATTTCATTGAAAATATTATATAGAAATGGATTTATTTATGAATTGTGGAGCATAGGAGTAACCAAGAGTTTCAAAGGAATCGAAAGTAGCAAGCTTGCAATGGTCTCTGATACCTGTTGTAAACTTAAAATTTATATCTTGTGTAAGATTGAACACTTGATATAACTAATATTGCATTGAAAATATTATATAACACCTGTCAGAGAACGATAACTTTTGGCATATATAATTTATGCTACAAGAATAAAAGCTAGAAATTATAGGTTTCAATATTTTCTCTATGTTAATTGTGTTTTCTTTTTTATTCCGTGAAGCTCATTATTATTGAATTAATGCAATAAGTGTGTCTCCTGAACCGTGAAAATCTAGTTGTTCTGATTAAGTCACTTGAGAACAAGGACAGTCACCACATGTAAATTTACTTGGGAGATTCACTTCACTTCAAAGTAGGAGATTTCATAACTCTCATTATTACATTTACTAGTCATATTTTTTATTTAGTCTTTGTACTATAACTATGTCCCGAGTGTTGAAATTTTGGTCATTAACACAGCTCCAGTTACTCAACTGTGACGTTGTGAACAATTTTATTAGATTTTTTTATTTATTCTTTGTCCTATAACTTTGTCACCATTATTGAAATTTTGGTCATTAGCATGATTTCTTTTACTCAAATTTCACACTGTGGCTTGTCCTAACTTCAAGTCATAATTTCCAACATTCTGTTCAAAATGCTGATTTGTTACTTGTACCATCTCAACATGAGACATTTCCATGGAATGCTTCAGATTTTCCGATTCCATGAAATTGTCACAATTTTTCCATGCCATATTTTTCTCTTCTTTGGAAAGTATTTCATCTTCATTATCCTAGAGAATAATCTCCTAAAATATGGCAATCCGACTTGAGTAATGTTGTTCAAGTAATCTCTTCATAAAAGGGGAATATGTTGGTGAAGCATAACATTAAACTATTCTCTAGTTGGGTGAGTCATTCTTTCAATTCATAACAATTATTGGCAACATTGTCATTATCTTCAAGGTTTAGTAGAATTAAAACTTCCTCTTAGTCAGGAACCAAAATAGAATTAATAGAATTATGATCTATTTTGTACTTGAAAATGACATTACCAATGATAATGAATTTTAAGGATATTTAAATTTAAGATGATTAATTATGAAGAAATTAGTTAGAAATGAAATGCACTCCTATAAAAGAGATTTTTGAATTAAAATAACCAAGTAAAAGGAATTCGGAAAAACATCACTTTTAAGGGAATATTTGTGAATTAAAATCATCAAGTCAAGACAAGGAAGTGAGAGAAAGCTAACAAATCTTGAAAAAAAAAGTTATTGAGCATTGAAAATATACATTTATATATGAATCCAAATACTAACTTGCCTTGAAAAAATATATTTATACACTAAACTTCATTCTAACTTTGCTTTAGTATTACTAAAATTTATACTAACTTCCTGTCCATAAAGTTTTTACTACGTATTTATCTTAGAAAGTTATTACTATCTACTTATCTCACAGTTTCATTTGTAAGCTTTTCATTTACTTAAATACACAACTATAGATTTTAATTTAAATCATGAAAATACTCTATGAAGTTCTATGCAGTTGATTCCATTTCATTACTACATATTTATCTCTTTTCTTTTGTGATATTTTCATTTCCTTAAATACACAACCCTATATTTTATGTAAATCATGAAAATACACTTTGCAGTTGATCCCATTTCATTGATAACAATATAAAACTTCTCTACACAAAAACTAGTATATTAGCATGCTCATTATTTTAATAACAAGGAAACATTTTTCTTCTAATAAAAAGGAAATACTTTAAAATCAAATAAATACTATAATGTTGGCAGGATTATTATTTATTAAAATAAAGAAAATAAATATTGCAACTGTCTGTTTATCTTAAGACTTTCTAAGCTTTTCATTCCCCGATATAAACAACCTTAATTTCAATGCAAAACATGGAGATATTGTAAAGTCCATTGGATGCTATTTCAATTATGAGTATATTTTATATTTTATATCATCTACAAATTGTGTTTGTCATTATTGATGGCTATCAATTTCTAAGACCCAGGAATGTTTAAAATATTACATACCCATTTATGAGCATTTGTATCTAACATAAATCACCATCCGCTACAACAACCCTTTTCTATGGCAGCATGTGGTGAAATTAAACCAAACCAAAATTTATGTTTTTTTTCTTAGTTAGACTATATATATTATATTATACAGAGAAAAATATTACATATCTCTTCCTCTTGACTTGGCATCATAATTCTAGCGGGAAGTATCAAGATTTTAAACTAGAAAATGGACTTCCCCAACCGGGGAAACCAGTGCACCAGTAGCACAAAATAGACACCGCCCAGAATGGGAAACCAACATACACAGTAGTGAAATTTAAACTTATGTTTGAGAGAAAAGTCTTCCAAAGCATGTTTAGACTAGAGAACGCTACAAAAAAACTAGAAAGATAGAAGTGCACCCTACAATTGAAACAAGTGTGGACCATCATTCTTCTTGTTGGATTTCGGTTATTCCCCCTCGATCTTGCAAGCATAGAATGAGTCTTCATCCTTCTTTATTAGCGTATGGCTAGTGACTTGAGGATGTGGCGACCCCAGCATGTTTGGCTAACTGTAGTTGGTCGTGCGCTGATTTTTGTCCTCATTCTTATCTCCTTCATCATTATTTGAGCTTCTAACATCATTGGAACCTGAATTGCTGATGGTGGAGTGACTTCTACTGGAGGTGCTCTGCATAGGGAGATCCTTCATCTTGCGAAGGATAGAATTCGACTCAGGAAGGATGGTCTACTTGTGTGGTATCTCTTTGGGCCGAATGCTTGAGGAGGCCGAAGGGGAGACAGGTAGCTGGAAGGATAATTGGGCTAAAAGATTAATAGGTTCAAGTCTTCTCGGCTCCTCCCAGCCCATCCAAAGATTTAGTTCCCTGCCCACGGCATGCGATAGAGGTTGTCTGGAGGGGAGGCCGTGACCTCCATCTCTTCTACACTGAATACAGTGACGCCTTGACATGACACGCAAACGAACAGAAGTGCAAGATAGGGAGGGAGCGCTCGGAAGCATAGGAGAGGAGATGCCACCACTTTAGAATGTCCTGGGAAGGTTGAGACAGGGTTGAGCAGGGCCAAGAACCAGAGGTCGAAAGGAGGAACCGAAGGCATGCAAAGATAATAGAATGGAGAGTTGAATGGAGGCCGAATGAGCGTGGGTAGCAGGATTAATAGCCATGGTGATGGAATCGAGAGCTCTTAATGATCTGAAGCAAGAGGACCTTGTAATGGAGGTGGCGAATTGTGAATTTAAGATAGTCTTGCTCAGGCATTTAACGTTGAGCGAGTGACCATGTGTGGGCGCGTGGGATGGAAAGTTGTCCCGCCACATAGTACCCATGTGGCCCCTCCTATCACAGCAAAGCACCCGCATCTGGGTAACCAAAATTATGTATTATTGTTTCATTAACAAAGGAATTAATTTAACCTCACCTTCAACAGAAAATGAACAGAGCATCAATAATAACTATACACCTTTAACATAACATGAAAGAAAGAGGATTGACATATTTAGAAGAGCTGACTTTAAACTCATAGCAAGGCACAATCCCATGTTCCGTTGCTATTGCTCCATTGCTACAACTTTAATCAATTATCACAACAGTACCACCTTCCAAATAGTTAAAATAAGAAAAAAAAAAGAACCACATATAGCCACTGAATTAGTTTCAAGTACCACATCACAGTCACTTGTATTTAAATCAACTATAACTATACTCCTTTAACATAGCACGGAAGAAAGGTGATCCAGATATTTAGCAGAGCTGAATTTTACCTGACGGCAGTGAGGGGTCTTTCGCTTCATTACTAGATCTTTAGTCATTATCACAATAGTAGCATATTCGAAATAGTTAAAATAGGGGAAAAAAACACCACATATAGGCAGTGAATTAGTTTCAAGTACCACATCACAATAGTTTATATTTACAATCAATCATATTTAAGATGGGTAAGTTTATCCAATCGTTACCTATATGTTAATATATTTGTGTATCTTTATTCATTCTCCCCTTCTACAATTGATTATGATTATAGAGACCCCCTATATAAATATAGAAAACAATTAAAAAATTAAGAATCTAATTTTGAAAAGATTCGAATGCTTATTAAAAAATCACATTATAATTACCTAGTGTAGTTTTATTGTTAACTTTCTGGAAGAATTAGTTAAACAGTTATGGATCACAGATGTTTACAATCTGAAATTATTATTATTATTAATTATAAAAAGAATTAATGTATGAGTTAAACATATACAAATTTAAAAACAACATTTAACAATATTGTTAATCATAGAGATTAGCCTCCATTTTATCATTCAAATTTTTTACTTGTAAATAAGCTCTTATTATAATTAATTGGATGTAATTTTGAACCTGAATAGTAATGATAATGATAAATATAATATTTGAACATGTAATAGAGAGGAAGGATTTAGCCGAAGAAATTAGGTTTACCTGAAGTCTTATCCGAATTGTTTGCTATATTGCCATTTCATGAATCAATAGTTACAATAGAGCCGACGAGAACACTTCATATTATTGTGAAAGTAGAAAAGAACTCACAAATATCGAACATAAGCCCCCATCCCATCGTAGATAACTATTAAAACCAGTGAAAATTCATAGGTGAAAATGCAAAAACAAAAATATAAAGAAACAAAAACCATAATCTGCAAGAGAAGAAAGGAAAATTAAAAGTTGCAATTAGTTGGCAACTTGAACAAACAACGATCATTGCGATTCATCATCGGAAATTTGGCGAACTAAATTTTTGGCTGCTGACCACCCGAGGCTCGGCGGGGCCAAGGAGCAGTCGAAAGAAGGAACCGAGAGGCACGCAAAGATAATAGAAGGAGATTTGAATGGAGGCCGAATGAGCATAGGTAGCGAGTTAATAGCCATGGAATGAAGAGATCTTAATGCTGCGGCGAGAGGACCTCATAATGAAGGTGGCAAAGTGTGAATTTAAAGACGAGCTTGCTCGAGGCATTTAACATTGAGTGAGTGACCATGTACGGGCATGTGGGGTACAGACAGATTATCCCGCAACGTGGCATCCCGTAGCCCTCCTATCACGGCTTCGCTTTGCATCCGAGTAACTGAAATTTATGTATTGTTTTTTCATTAACAAAACGATTAATTTAACCTCACCTTCAACAAAAAATGAATAGAGCATGAATTATAAATATACACCTTTAACATAACATGAAAGAAGAGGATTGACATGTGTTAGAAGAAGTCGACTTTAAACTCGTAGCAGGCACAATCTCTTGTTCCATTGCTATTGCTCCATTGCTACAACTTTAATCAATTATCACAATAGTACACGACTTCCAAATAGTTAAAATAAGAAAAAAAATAACCACATATAGCCAATTAGTTTCAAGTACCACATCACACGGTCGTTTGTATTTGAAAATCAACTATAAAAATACTCCTTTAACATAGCACGGAAGAAAGGTGATCAAGATATTTAGCGAGCTAAATTTTAGATCTTTTATCATTATCACAACGGTACCATATTCAAAATATTTAAAATGAGGCAAAAAACACCACATATAGGTAGTGAATTAGTTTCCAAGTACCACATCACAATAGTTTATATTTAAAATCAATCATATTTAAGATGGGTAAGTTTATCCAATCGTTAGCATTGAAATAGTTTCTTTATCAACATGTATGAGAAAATTAAATAATTATTTATATAAATTACTAATATATTTTTATATTTTCTTAAAAATCAAATAATTACCTATATGGTAAAATATTTTTTTATCTTTATTCATTCTCCCCTTCTACAATTGATTATGATTATAGAGGCTCCCTATATTAATATAGAAAACAATTACAAAATTAAGAATCTAATTTTAAAAGATTCGAATACTTATTATAAAATCACATTATAATTACCCGGTGTAGATTATGTTATTTTTTTCTAAGAATTAGTTAAACAATTATGGATCACAGGATGTTTACAATCTGAAATTATTATTAATATTCATTATAAAAAGAATTAATGTATGAGTTAAACATATACAAATTTAAAAACAACATGTAACAATATTCTTAATCATAGAGATTAGCCTCCATTTATCATTTTAGATTTTTTACTTGTAAATAAGCTCTTATTATATTTTAATTGAACGTAATCTTGAACATAAATAATAATGATAAATATAATATTTGAACATGTAATAGGGAGGAGAGCTTTAGCAAAAGAAATTAGTTTTACACTCAAGTCTGATCTGAATTGTTTGCTATTTTTGGCATATCCTTAATCGATAGTTATAGTGCCAACAAAAACATACCATTTTATTGTGAAAGCGGAAAAGAACTCACAAATATCGAACATAAGCCCCATCCCATCCAAGATAACTATTAAACCAGTGAAAATTCATAGGTGAAAATGCTAAAACACAAATATAAGGAAACAAAAACCATAATCTGCAAGAAAGAAAGGAAAATTGAAAGTTGCAATTAGTTGCAACTTGAAAAAATCAAAGCAGTCGTTGCAATTCATCATCGAGAAATTTGGCAGAACGAAAGTTTTGGCACCACTGATACCTAATCCATCTACATGTTGGAAATGATATTAAGGTGGCTACTGTAAATAGACATACATCCATCGGATGAATTTAAAAATATTTTGAACGGTTAGCACAAACCACAGGTTCGACCGACTTCGGAAATATTTTGTAAGAATTCATGCAATGCAATTACCACCGTTAGTTTTTTTCTTTTTTTATCACGTTAAAAGTTGTGGTGGTGTTTTTTTAATGAGGTTAAAAAGAAAATTTATCCTAATTTTTTTTAAGGAAGTTAAAAGAAAATTTATTGTCGGTTCTGGATTAAAAGAAAATTTATCGCAATTTTCTGTTTTTTTAATGAGGTTCTTAATTTTTTTTAATCGTAACATTCTACATCTTTCTTTTATACGAGGTTAAATTTCTTTTTATCGCATTTCCATTTGCATTTTATTCGAATTTCGCTGAGATTCTGCGCATTCTAGTTCGATGCCATGATAATCCCCGCCATTTAATTATTCCAATTTAACTAGTTCATCGTTGAATTGGATACTTGACTTTTCAACTATGTTTGCCTTTTTGCGTTGATTTGTAAGTGCTAGATAATTGATATTTAAATAAAAATAAAAAATCATTATATTTAATATTATTAAATATTAAAATCATTATTTCATCTCATCGCTCAAATTAAACTAGTCTCTATATATTATTATTAATATTACTAATTTTTTTTATATATTATTATTTTTTTTCTACGTAATTTTAAATTTATTAATAAAACATATAGTACAACTAGTTCATGGCCTTCGGAGGTGACATACATTCGGTAAGATAACAAAAAATTGAGAAATTTGCCCGTGATAGGAAACCGGCCCGAAACAACGTTTGTAAGCTACCTCGGTAGAGGAAACCGGCTATGAGCATGCCAAAACTTATTACATCCCGAAAAGAGCAAAAATGACGAGAAAAGATGAACATAGTTACTTGGGAAAAAGTAATCTATGCTACAAACCATAATCCTCGAGGGATGTTCTTCTTCAATCCTACACAGTATCCATCATCATCATCGGAGTACGGGGCATCTTTGAACTACGTACACACGATTCGCTACCATCATCACTGCATGCCAATGTCTGGAGGAGGCTCGAACGATGGTGCTGGCTTTGCGGGGAAGCGCCCAACGTCACGAGTTGAAAGTGCAACGCAAGGTCGAGGGAGCGGCAAGTTAACGGGATGCGCGAGAGCGAGGGGGAAGGGGGAAGGTCGGGGATTTCCCGGAATTTCCTTAAACGAGACGAGAGAGCCGGTCGCTATGACCGGAGGGTGATTAGAGAATTCCACTTAAAGTGAAAAATGGTGGTGGACGGAACGCCCGAAGGGAAGCGCAGGTGGGACGGGGAGTGAGGAGGCGACGGTGAAGGCGGGGAACCACGTACGGGAAGGAGGGGTTGACGCCCACATCCCCTCCCACTACGCGTTGAATGATAGCGACCACGGAAGCTCTCGGAAGACGACGAAGGGCTGGAGTAAGGGGGAGCAACGCCGACCGGTGGGGTGTGCTGCGGGGCTACCTCGTCGACATCTCGGACGGTGCCCTCGGCACAGGCATGGCGACGCGCGCAGGCCGAATGGAGAATTTAGAATTGACGGAGGTGATAGTAGGGAAAATTGAGGCAAGCGGAGAAGAAAAATGCCTTTGAGTAGAAGGGGCTATGCGAGAAATGGAACTTAGGGAAGAAAATCGACACGGTAGCCCGAGATGACAACGCACCGCGAGGAGGTGTGGGAGGGCGTCGGCCTCGGGGAGCGGCCAGGACCCAACAGCAAGAATTACATCGGCATGGAGACACGGACGAGACAACAAAGAGTTAAGAACCACGAAGCCGAGTCGAAGAGCGGAGAAGAAGAGCTAGAGGAAATCATTTTGAGCGGCTTACAACCTCGACCTCCCTGCCGGCATAAATGATGCGCCGAGGTTGATGACCTAGAGTATTAATTGCTGCGGGTCCTCTTAACTACGGTAACGGGTAGCCATGTGGCCATGCCACGGCGCCGTCCCATAATGAGCTCCACCGTCACATCGGTGTTGCCACCCTGTCCAGGGTTTTTTATATATTATTAATATTATTGTCATTATTAAATATTTAAACAATGAAATTGTATAGTTGTTAAATGAATATATTGTTTGTATATAAACTAAAAAGTGCATCATATGTTGCAATGGGAATGCTTTGAGGTAGGATCCTAAGAAATAGTAGCTTACACGAATGAACTCAAAATTTTTATACAATTTTTTTTATTTATGAGTGTTTGGCCAGTGTAAATGTTTTGTTCATTTCAATATACATGGATTATTTTAAATTTGGATAGATAATCTCAATATAGATTTTACGAAAACTTATAATGATTGAATAATGAAATTTCTATTAATTGTTTACAGAAAAAATCAAAAGATTGCCCCATATTTACGAGTCAACCTAAATTACATTAATATGTATAACAATAACAACAATATCTAAATCATCCATAATATAATTAGATGGATAAAGTGATATTTGATGTAAAAACAAACTTCAACAAAGTATGAAATACAACTTAAGATGATTTGATTTCCGTGGTAAATAGTGATACTCAACATAACCATAGGTTTGAATATTTGATAGCTAATAATGTTGGTTTCCAAATTAAAATAATTTCAAATAAGCCCATGGAAATATAAATATAATTTAGAAATGAGAATAGAGAGCTTCTAATATCAACTAGTTTAATGAGGTGGTCAACATGCTTGCAGTGACTTTTCATTTCATCCAACTTAGTTTCTCATTGGAACATGTATTTTCCAAGTTTAATTTCTAAGCATAAAATGCATAATACACAACGTGAGAGGAATTATCGTTGAGTTTTCATATCATCTAGTTTCTTGTGAATATCTCAAACACATGAACCTTCAATGAATTGTCTCGAAAACTTGGATCTTTTTTTTCTCTCTCGGAAAATGAATGATGCTTTCATTGAAGATGAGTTTTGTGACAACTAGGGTTGGGCATATTTAATTCGGTCATGCTTATCGCTTCAATAAAATTAAATATAATTTTTTGTTTCTCATTTTTTGTGTTAGATTAATTAATTTGTGTGATAAATTCACATCAAGATTTATCTTACCAATGGTTTTTTTACGGTGGTATTTCTTGTAATATAGTCGATTTCATGCCTTGATTACATTGATGAACTTATAACTACGCTTACATTGCCTCAAATAATTTATGATGTATTGAAATAAGCATATACATACCATATTAGTGCATTTATTCAAATTTGAAGTCTTATGAGAACTTTGGTGCAACCATAGAAGATGTTTCTCTTTTGGCAAATCAGCACGGAAGATTGTAGACTTCACACAACCTTAGCTAGAATCAAGCCTAGATGGTGTGGTTATTTTAAGAGATAAAATCCAATGGATAGGAATTTCTACATCAATGTACAATGGAGATGAGGTTTATCATTGCTGCATTTTTCTTATGAATTGTGGACCATAGGAGTAACCAGAAACTGTTGGAATCCAAAGTAGCAAGATTGTAATGGTCTCCAATACTGTTTGAAACTTAAACTTGATATCTTGTGTAAGATTGAGCACTTTATATAACTAATATTGCATTGAAAATATTATATAGAAATGAATTTATTTATGAATTGTGGACCATAAGACGACCAAGTGTTTCAAAGGAATTGAAAGTAGCAAGCTTATAATGGTCTACGATACTGTTTGTAAACTTAAACTTTATATCTTGTGTAAGATTGAGCACTTGATATAACTAATATTGCATTGAAAATATTATATAACTTGCACAGCGAAGCATCAATTGTGGCATATATTATGTAATAATTTATGCTACAAGAATAAAAATTTGAAATTCTAGGTTTACAATATTTTCTGTGTCAATTGTGTTGTCTTTTGTATTCCATGAAGCTCATTATTATTGAATTAATTCAATAAGTGTGTCTCTGAATAGTGAAAATATAGTTATTGTGATTAACTCACTTGAAAACAAGGGCAGTCACCACATGTAAATTTACTTGGGAGATTCACTTCACTTCAAAGTGAGGATTTTCATAACTCACAATTCTTACATTTACTAGTCATATTTTGTACTAGGACAATGTCAACATGTGCAATCTTAGCTCCATAGGATGATATATGTTATTATATATTTTTATTTAGGCTTTTTACTATAACTCTATCATGAGTGTTGAAATTTTGGTCATTAACACGGCTCCAATTACTCAGCGTGACACTTTGAACAATGTTATTAGATTTTTATTTATGATTTGTACTATAGCTTTGTCACCATTATTGAAATTTTGGTCATTAGCATGATTTATCTTACAAATTTAAAGCGCTTGGCTTGTCTAAATTCAAGTCATAATATTAGAAATGAAATAATTCAAAAACATATTACGGAAAACATAGATACAAAACCTAAACCAAACATTGGCGAGAAAATGCGGCTTTGATGGCTTCCTCATGTAATCTCTTATTAAAAGAATTTAATTTACAACTTAAATAGATGAGAAGATAGTCCGTGCTATCTTATACTCTTTTGGTTGAGATAATTTCTCACCAAAAACCCACTAAGATAGGGAGTTCCTAAACAAACTCAATATTTGAGGAGCTTCCCAAGAGTTAGGCACATATTGCTAACTTGGAATATTTAATTAATTTAATTATTATTTTGGATTTATTATTGTTATTTTAAGAGGGGCTAACATTCCCCCCTTCAATGAAAAATCCAAAATAATAATGAGGGCTCATCTTCAAGTTCTCATGTTGATCCTACATTGCACGAAAAAAGCTGCCCAGTACGGATGCTAAAAAGCGCAATACGAAAAGACCATGAGTCAGAAGCATATGTCTGATTCATCTACGATTTGCACTTGACAACTCCATCAAGTGCCAAGTTGCAAAATAATCCATCTATCCTTTTCATGAAACCAACATCCTTTGTCCCTTTGAAAAAATTTGTTCAAAGCCTTGTTCGTGATGTCGAAAAACAACTCACTGTTTCACTTTTCAACATCTTCCCAAAAAAATATTCACTACTTTTTGAAATTTTGTCGATTTCCCATTCGAAAATTTTTTGATGCTCCTTTGGAAAAAATTTTGATGCCCAACGGCAAATTTTTTGATGATGCCCACTAGTTGTTGAAGATGCCCAATGGGCGCTTTTTCTTTGGTTTGTCGATACTTTCAATATGAAAACCACTATCGATCTCATTGACATTTTCTTTTATTAAATTTGAAAGGAAGACACTTCTGCAGAAAGTTTCTTGTACTCCCCCCTTCGGTGTAGGAGTTTAGAGCCGGTGTACTCCCTCATTCAGGCACATGAGTACCATCATCTTTCAACTGCTTGGTTGCACTATGTGTGATTGTATGCGGTTGTAGGCTAAAAAAATATTTTAGCTGTGGATGACCATTCCCAAGGGTTGATCCATTCATAATGTATCTTCAATTTGGCTGATTTGTGTTGATTGCGACATTTTTACGAGAAATGATTGGACTTGCCACAATGGCGACGGGGATGGAGATCAAAACACGGATCCCCATTCATGATTGGTTCTTTGACAATGAGAACATTTCGTTTTGACTTCAACTTCGAGTTGTGTGGGTCTGTGTTTCTACAACTTTGGGTTACTGCATTACGGTTGTACTATGCTTGTCTGCGAATGTGTTGAGGGGATCTTTTCAAGAAATCTCGCCTTTGGCCCGAATGGGCTTGGAATAATCGGGAATATGTAAGTTGGTGTCATCTTGGACATATCCTAAGCCTTGTCTATTCTTGTTATTGTGAATTTCTTCCTGAGGCTTGACAATGGGCTTGGAAGAAATTTGAACTAAAACAACTTGAACATGAAGCTATTGGGATGAATGACTTATCATCACGGATGGTTCAAAGACTTGAAAAGTATCACTCTTTTCTTGCAATTCAATGCTTTGAAATTGCGACTCAAGTTGAAGAAACTCAATAGTTTCATGTGTTTCTGTGATACCATGAAGTATCGGCGAGTTTCTTCCTTTGACGTGCACACATCTTCATCACTTGAGATGATAAAACTATGAAGAATGTTTAACAGCGAATATGTTGTGCCATCTAAACTTTCTCCTTGAAATCGAGCTCTCCTGTTGTAGAAGTCGTACTTTGAGCTTGTTTCACTTGATTTTGAGACTTGAATCACGAGGCTCGATTACTGTGGTCTTAGCTTGAATGACAACCTTTGACTTGTTCCTTGTGCACTTGCTTGGAACACTTGCTAGAATTGTAAGACCTTCTCGCTTAAACTCTAAATTCATGCTCGCTTGATGACAATCGTGTTTGTTTAATCACTCACTTGACTTACTTGATGACTTCACGCTCACTTGAATGAATAGCCATGCTTGTGATGTTGATACGAACCTACTTGATTGATGTTAGAGTTTAACTTCTTTGGTTGCTTTGACGGTTATGCTGTGATAAACTTCACTTTCTCTCACTTGAAGGTTTGATCTTTGTACTAACTTGAAGCAAATTTCTTGAATGACCACTCATGTTTGCTTACGAGAAGATGTAAACTTGTTTCTTTTTTGATTTAAAAACTCATGTACTCACTTGATTTTGTGTAAAGGAAGGGTGTAATTTCTTGTCGAAAATGCACCCAAGAAAGCTTACAATGATTCATTAAAAAACAATGAATTCATTAACAATGATTTTTTAATGATTCACTTAAATCAATAGATTGATTACAAGTTCTTTAAAGGGATTTGCAAGAACATTGATGAAGACTTTTCTTGTGAAAATCATTGACTTGACTAAGTGAATTTGCTATTTGATGTAGAATGTTGATGTAGACAATCTTCGATTATATGTTGTAGTTGTGTAGATGCATTTGTTGATCTTGGAGCTATTTCGTTATTGTGTTGTGCTTGCTAATGTGTGCAATATTAAATGAAATCGTTGATGTGTCATAGTAGACACAAATCAAAAAGCAACAACATGAAGCCGCAAAACATGTGCTGTCACAAACACACATGGTGTACCTGAATCCCCTTATTCAATTTTGAGCGAGGATCTAGGACACATTAACACCAAAAAATGATATATTTATTAAATATTGAGTACATAAGAAATCTTGACCTTGAAGTAATGAATATGCCAAGCTCACAACCTTTAGAAGAAATTTGTCTTCAAAATCTGAATATTCACTCACTCAATCTCTGCGAAAGTAAAGCAATATTTTGAATTACAACTAATACGCTTTCTCTTATCACTCCAGAATACAAAATGGAAAAAATACTTATCTCTCCAAAATTTACAAAATACAACTTATCTCTCCAAAATGCATTAAATCACCTTATCTCTCTCAACAAAAAGCGTCCATCACTCATTACAAAATCAATGACAATCTTCACCCTTATGAATCTCCTCACAAAAAATATTTTTTCCATTTCTTATCTCTCCCCAATCAATATTTAAAGAGCCATTATAATCATGTTTTTTACATAATTTCCATTAAAATAATGGAGATGAAAATTATTAAGTCACTCCACCCTTCTCAGAATATCACTTCTCACTTTGGAAAACTAAGACCTAACTTTGGAAAATTATGAAACCTCTTTTTTTAAAAAAAACTTTGCAAAAAATTTTAAACAAAATTTCCTCATGCGGCCACACCAAAGATAGAAATCTGGCACCAAAAAGAAATCTAGTCAAAAGAAGTCGGACTACTCTTTCAAGAAGTCCTTTTTGTGGACATTATTTTCAATAAAAAAATGGTCACAAGCACAACAATAATTTGCACCGGCACCTATCTGTGAGCCTACTGCATCCTTCCAACACGTCGAACAAAAACCCATTAGAGTATACGTGTCTTGTGGTCGAGAGTTGAATAGCTAAAGAATTAATAGTGAGAAGTGACCCAAATCACAAGATATAAGTGATAGAGTCATTGCAATAGACGATGTGAGCATGTAAAGGTTGAGAAGTTTAGGATTACTCCATCTTCGTAAAGGATATAAATATATGTAAAGGATCACGGAAAGAGGATACTGCGTATCTTTGCGGTTCAAATTGGCGGCCCCTCGAGAGCCACGACCATGCACTGAAATTCAAGGATGAATCAAGCTCGCACCACATGTGCATCCTTCCACTTTCAAAAACTAGAAACCACGTTAATAAAAAACATAAGCTAGCAACGGGCGTATTCACGAGGACATGAAAACCTTGAGAAATTTTAATTTCTCAATTTGGATGTTTACAAATTTACTGAATAGCGCAATGAATAACTTAAACTTGTATGAACATGTAATTAATAGAAAGAAAGAATTAAAGTAGAAATCTCATATTTGGGTTGATGGAGCACATGAGATCACCCTACAAAAAGGTCATAATATAGGGCCAAAAGCGGGAATATAGAAGTGCTAGGTGGCCATCCCAAAATTAAAAAAGAAGAAAAAAAATTCTATAAAAACTAGCCATCTGAAGGATGCTGGTGGCTCGCCGGAGAACACGACACATCGAGATAGAAAGTGAAAAATTCCGAGGCACGTCGGCAATTCCTACCGCGAGCATCGAAACTCGAAATTGAATTCCCTACTCAACTAATGAACAAAAGCTGGTCTACTAAACATGTCTAAAATTTGAACAATACGATGCATCCAATTGAATAGGAATGGCAGTTAAAGAAAGTGGATACGTCGATTAAGCCAATCAATGATGACATGTGGATCACGCAAATATGTGAGATGGAGTCAAACCCAAAAATTTCTCTTCCATGACCTCTTGCATGATAGATTTTTCTCCAGTCCATACGGGTCCATGCATAGACCGAGTTTTAATGGTAGTCAACACTATTTTGAGGATCAATCATGCTCAAAATCGATCAAACCACTTTCGGCCCAATTTCCATGCGATACTAGTGGTATTTCCCACAAAATTATTCAATTGAAAACTCAATTTTTGACTTTATTGAAGCCAGATTTCATCGGATCTCCCGATTAGTATTAAACGACGAGTTCAATCGCCTCTTTTAGAATTGCTCGAACGCGGATAGCGCTATCACACAACTAGTTTTCGGAATTTCAAACAAACCTTATCAATCTCTCAATCCCAAAGAGAGAAATGAAAAATATCGACCTTGTATGTGCTTTTAAGCACAGACACAAGCCGGTGTTTTGTCTTCGAGAATATAATAAATTGAGATCCGGGAATGAGGATAGAAGGGGATGATGCGTTTACGATTTTCAAAGCAGGAAATTACAATTTAAATTACACGACACTTACATGACTACCTCGCAATCAGGGGAAGCGGAAAGCTACGAGGCCCAAATTCAACTCTTTAGAGGTTGCACACAGAAATTTGCTATGGTAGCAATTTTTTTGCACCAAATACAGACGCACATGACTCCCATGATCGACTTTTTTGTCACATAGATCGAACGAGGCCACTCACACACCTGCCCACACGCCTGAGATTCACATAGTAGAAAAAAAACTCTCTCAATGGGTCCTCAACACACCGTAAGCTCGATACCACATGATAACAAAATAATTAACTACGAAACACACATAAATCACACATAATAAGGCATGCACAAAATAAAGGCGGAAAAGGTAGAAGCCTCACGATTTTCCTCATGTAATCTCTCTTATTAAAAAGAATTTAATTTACAATTTAAATAGATGAGATAAGATAGTCGGTTCTATCTTAGAATCTTTTGGTTGACATAATTTCTCTCGAAAACCCACCAAGATAGGGAGTTCCTAAAAAACTCCAATATTTGAGGAACAACCCCGAGTTAGGCACATATTCCTAACTTGGAATATTTAATTAATTTAATTATTATTTTTGGATTTATTATTGTTATTTTAGAGAGGCTAAATTCCGGGCATGTCGGCAATTCCCACGCTTCGAGAGAGCATCAAACTCGAGATTGAATTCTATAATAATGAACAAAAGCTGGTCTACCTAAACATGTCTAAAAATTTGAACAATCGATGCATCCAATTGAATAGGAATGGCGAGATTGAAAGTGGATCGTCGATTAAGCCAATCAATGATGACATGTGAATCACCAAATATGTGAATGGAGTCCAAAAACCCAAAATTTCTCTTCACAGGATCTCTTGCATGATGGATTTTTCTCCGATCCATACGAGTCCATGCATAGACAATTTTAATGGTAGTCAACACTATTTTGAGGATCAATCATGCTCAAAATCGATCAAACCACTTTCGGCCCAATTTCCATGCGATACTAGTGGTATTTCCCACAAAATTAGTCAATTGAAAACTCAATTTTTGAGCGTATTGAAAGCTTGCAATTTCATCGGATCTCCGATTAGTATTAAACCAAAGTTCAATCTCTTCTTTTAGAATTGCTCGGACGAGGATAGCGCTATCACACAACTAGTTTTCGAATTTCAAACAAACCTTATCATTCTCTCAATCCCAAAGAGAGAAATGAAAAATATATGAAAACCAGTATGTGCTTAAGCGTGACACAAGCCGAGTGTTTTGTCTTCGAGAATATAATAAATTGAGATCCGAGAATGAGGATGAAGGGGATGATGCGTTTCTGATTTTCAAAGCGAGGAAATTACAATTTAAATTACCACGACACTTACATGACTACCCTACGTGATCGGGGAAGCGGGAAAGCTACGAGCCCAAATTCAACTCTTTAGAGGTTGCACTACAGTACTGCTATGGTAGCAATTTTTTTGCACCAAATACCCGACGCACAACTCCCATGATCTGACTTTTTGTCACATAGATCGAACGAGGCCACTCACACACCCAGACCACACGCACAAGATTCACATGGTAGAAAACAACTCTCTCAATGGGTCCTCAACACACCGTAAGCTGCGATACCACATGATAACAAAATAATTAACTCGGAAACACACATAAATCACACATAATAAGGCATGCACAAAATAAAGGCGGAAAAGGTAGAAGCATCACGATTTCCTCATGTAATCTCTCTTATTAAAAAGAATTTAATTTACAATTTAAATAGATGAGATAAGATAGTCCGTTCTATCTTAGAATCTTTTGGTTGACATAATTTCTCCTCGAAAACCCACCAAGATAGGAGTTCCTAAAAAACTCCAATATTTGAGAACAACCCAAGAGTTAGGCACATATTCCTAACTTGGAATATTTAATTAATTTAATTATTATTTTGGATTTATTATTGTTATTTTAGAGAGGCTAACACATAATTTACGACATTTTGTTCAACATGCTGATTTTACTATGGACAATCTCAACATGAGAGATTTCCATGGAATTCTTGAGATTTTTTGATTAGTGAAACTTTCACAATTTTTCCATGCCATATTTTTTCTCTTCTTTGGAAACTATTTCATCTTAATTCTCATGGAGAAGAGTCTCCTGAAAATTGGCAATCCAAATTGAGTAAAGGTGTCCAATTAATCTCTTCATAAAAGGAGAATATATTGGTGAAGCATAACATTAGAACTAACTAGAGCTTCAAACCTATTCTCTACTTGGGTGAGTCACTTTTTCAATTCATCACAATTATTGGCAACATTGTCATTATCTTCAAGGTTTAATAGAATTAAAACTATAATTCCTCTTAGTCGAGAAGCTATGAACTTGTTTCTTACCACCCACTCTTGGTGCAAGACCCTCCTCCATTATTCCTTGCCAAACCTAGTGGTAGGCCTAAACATGTTTTTGTCTACATCCAAAGATCCACACATGAAAAAAAAATCCCTGAAAGATCATGTGTTGGATTACACGAACCATCAACAATTATCACATGATTGAGTGTTGGAATATTTTTACCCAATGACCAAGTGCTAGTTGATATTAAAACACCATCGGAGCTTTTTAGTATATATGTTTATTATTTTTTATATAAATAGAAAATGAAGGATCCAATTTTAAAAGTTTCTAGTGTTTATAAAAAATTCCAAAAACATTATTATTTGTAATATTTATGTTTATTAATTTTTATATAAATAATCATTGAGTAGATTTTTATTTAGAAATATATATATTCAATAATAAAAAACTTATCAAATATTTAATGGAGGCGACTTTTAGATTTGAAATATTAAATATATATTATTAATACTCTTAAGTTTAGTTAAAATTATTATGATTTATTTTATACTTATTTTTTATACAATAGATAAGAATACAAAAAATTAGGAGCAATACATATAATATGTAAAAAATATTATAATCTAGAAGATGGATCCCTAGTTAGGATTCTAAACGTCTACAAATGTTCACTAACACTGGAAAATCAAAATCCTCTTCAATAATTGATAACCACACGAGGTTGAAAAATAATATATAAAATTGAAAATTCTTAGTAAATGAAAAAACGTTTCTTAGAAAAAGAAGTTTAATGATAAGGGATTTAAAAAAATAATGGTTTTTTAAATTTCTCTAATTTATAGTCAATAATAATAACTACCACAGTAATATAAATTAAAATGTTGGTAAATTCCAATAAACATCAAAAAATTACATCATGATACATCTCACGTTACCAAGATTAAAAAAATCATAAAAACTCATTGACGAAATTCTAATTTTTGTTAAATAATAATAATAATTATTAGTTAAAAAAATTAATGTATGAGTTAAATATATACACAATTAATAAAGCATATAACCATAGATATTAGCCACCATTATACCATTTATATTTTTAACTTGGAAATAGACTCTTGCTAATACCATGTTTCTACATAACAATAATTCATGTTGATATGACATGTTCATTGGACAGATTTTTAAAATTAGTCAATTTACTTAAAAGTAGAGATATGACATAAATACTTTCAAGATAAATCTAAATCTTTGATTTGTTATTTATATGAATAATATTATAGAAAATTATACAAATATTAAATCCTTACTATCTATTTGATAATTATTAATAATCAAATTAAATTCCGAGACACATATTCTAAAATAAAGATTTGTAATTAAAAAAAATCATTTCAAAGATAATGAATTTTATGTATATTTTAAATTAAGATAATTAATTATGAAGAAATTAGTTAGATATGAAATGCACTCTTCTAAACCCTTCTAATTAAAAATAAAGAAAATTATTAAATCCTTACTATCTATTTGATAATTATTAATAATCAAATTAAATTCGGGACACATATTCTAAAATAAAGATTTGTAATTAAAAAAAATCATTTCAAGGATAATGAATTTTAAGGATATTCTAAATTAAGATGAGTAATTATGAAGAAATTAATTAGAAATGAAATGCACTTTTTATAAAAGAGATTTTTGAAATAAAAATAACCAAGTAAAAAGGAAGTTAAAAAGAAAAATCACTTTTAAGGGAATATTTGTGAATTAAAATCCTCGAAGTCAAGTCAAGGAAGTGAGAGAAAGCTAAAAAAACTTGAAAAACAATTTTTATTGAGCATTGAAAATATTCATTTTATATATGAAGCCAAATACTAACTTTCCTTGAAAAAAATACATTTATATACTCAAATTCATACTAAATTTGACGCTTTAGTATTACTAAAATTTATACTAACACTGCTGTCCATAAATTTTTTTACTACCTATTTATCTTACAAAGTTATTACTATCTACTTGTCTCATCTGTTTCATTTGTGAGATTTTCATTTACTTATATATGCAACTCTAGATTTCAATTTAAATCATGAAAATACTCTATGAAGTTATGTAAATCATTAAAATACACTCTGCAGTTGATCCCATTTCATTGATAATAATATAAAAAAAATAAAAATTAGTATATTAGTTGACTCATTCTTTTAATAACAAGGAAATACTTTAAAATCAAATAAATATGATAATGTTGGCAGTGCTTATTATTTATTAAAAGACACAAAATAAATATTGTAATTTCATGTTTATCTTAATAATTTCAAAGCTATCTTCTTTCGTTTATCTTAAGACTTTCAAGCTTTTCATTTCCCTATATAAAACAACCTTGATTTCAATGCAAAACATGGAAATATTGTAAAGCCCATTGGATGCTATTTCTATTATGAGTATATTTCTATTTTATATCATCCAACAATTGTGTTTTTCATTATTGATGTCTATCAAATTCTAAGACCCGAGGAATGTTTAAAATATTACATACCCATTTATGAGCATTTGTATCTAACATAAATCACCAGTCCGTCATGCAACATCCCTTTTCTATGGTAGCATGTGATGAAATTCAACCAAACCAAAATTTTCTTTATTTTTTTTCTAAGTTAGACTACATCTATTATATTATACGTGAGAAAAAATATCACATATCTCTTTCTCCAGACTTGGCAAGCGAATTCCGGAGGCGAAGTATCAACATTTTAAACCGAGAAAATGGACTGCCTTTGCCCTAGTGGGGAAACCGATTCACTAATAGCACAAAATAGACGCTTCCCAGAATGGGGAAACCAACATACACCGAAGAGAAATTTAAACTTAAGTTTGAAAGAAAATTCTTCCAAAGCATGTTTAGACTAGAGAAAGCTACAAAAAAACTAGAAAGAGAGAAGTGTGGACCATCATTCTTCTTCGTTTGGAGTTGGTTTATTCATCCTCGATCCCTGCAAGCGTAGACCCGAGTATTCATCCTCCTTTCTTAGTGTGTGGCTAGTGACCTAAGGATGTGGCGACCCCCGACGTGTCCGGCTAATTAGAGGTGGTCGTGAGATGATTGTTGTCCTCATTCTTATCTCCTTCATCAGCTGTTTGAGATTTTAATGTCATCGAAAACTTGCTTGGTGGTGGAGTGGCTGCACTCTTTGGAGGTGCTCTCCATAGGGAGAGCCTTCATCTTGCGAGGGATAAATTCCAGCTCGAGGGCGAGGGATGGTCGACTTGCATGGTCGCTCTTTCGGATGAATGCTAGAGGAGGTAGGAGGGGAGACAGGGTATACGAAAGGATAATTGGGCTGAAATATTAATAGGGTCGAGTATTCTTGGCTCCTCCCGGCGCATTGAAATATTTAGTTCCCTACCCGTGGCGTGTGCTAGAGGTGGTGTAGAGGAAGTTCGCGGCCTCCATCTCTTCTACACCACATACGGTGACGCCTTAGCATGACACGCGAAGGAACAAAAGTGCAAGACAAGGAGGGAGTGCTTGGAAGCATAGGAGAGGAGATGCCACCACCTCGAGAATGTCTCGGGAAGGCTCGAGACAAGGCTAAGCAGGGCCAAGAATCGGTGGTCTAAAGGAGGAATGAGAGGCATGCACTGAGATAATAGAAGGGAGAGCTAAATGGAGGCCGAATGAGCACGAGGTAGTGGGCTTTATAGCCATAGTGATAGAATCGAGAGCTCTTAATGCTCTGCAATAGGAGGACCTCGTAATGAAGGTGGGAAAGGGTGAATTTAAGACGGGAGCTTACTCGGGAATTTAACGTTGAGAGGTTGACCATGTAAGGCCGCGTGTGTGAGACTGATTTGTCCCGCCACATGGCAGCCCGGGTGGCCCCTCAATCACTACAAAGCACCCGCATACGGGTAACCAAAATTTATTTATTATTGTTTCATTAGAAAAAACAATTAATTTAACCTCGCCTTCAATAGAAAATGAATAGAGCATAAATAATAGGTATACGCATTTAACATAACATGAAAGAAAGAGGATTGACATATTTAGAAGAGATGACTTTAAACTTATTGCAAGGTGCAATCTCTTGTTCCATTGCTATTGCTCCATTGCTACAACTTTAATCAATTATCACAACAATACCAACTTCCAAATAGTTAAAATAAGAAAAAAAAGAACCACATATAGTGACGTGAATTAGTTTCAAGTACCACATCACTGTAGTTTATATTTAAAATCAATCATATTTAAGAAGACTAACTTTATCCAATAATTAGCATTGAAGTAGGTTCTTTATCAACATTTATGAGAAAATTATATAATTATTTATATAAATTACTAATATCTTTTTATAATTTCTTAAACATCGAATAATTACCTATATGGTAATATATTTCGGTATCTTTACTCATTCTCCCTTTCTATGATTGATTATGATTACTAGAGGCTCTCTATATAAACATAGAAAACAATTAAAAAAATTAAGAATCTAATTTTAAAAAGATTAGAATGCTTATTAAAAAATCACACTAACATTACCCAGTGTAGTTCTATAGTTATTTTTTCTAGAAGAATTAGGTAAACAATTATGGATCACAGATCTTTACAAATGCGAGATTATTATTATTATTAATTATAAAAAGAATTAATGTATTCAAGTTAAACATATACACATTTAAAAACAACATGCTAACAATATTTTTAATCATAGAGATTAGCCTCCATTTTATCATTTAGATTTTTTACTTGTAAATAGGCTATTACTAATACCACATGCCCATAAAACCATAATTCATGTTCATATGACATTTTTTTTTAATTGATCAATTTATTTAAAAAGCACAAAGATGACATAACCACTTTTGAGATAAATCTAAACTTTTGATAAGTGACTCTACTACTAAAAATATTTTAGAAAATTCCATGAAGATTAGATCCCTACCATCCTCCTAATCATTAGTGATAATTAGATAAAAAATCTAAAATAATAATTATTTCAAGGAATAAGGTATTTTTAAGTATCTTTTAAGTTAAAAATATTAACTATGAGGAAATTAATTAAAAAACAAAATGTACTCTTTATAAAAAAAATTTTGGAATTCAAATAACTAAATAGAGAGGAAGAAGTTCTCAAAATCATGGACATGAAGACTTGTGAATTATAATATTTAAATAAAAGAGGTGAGGGAAAGTTGACAAGTCTTGGAAGGCAATTTTGTGGAGCCTTTAAAGTATAAAGTTATATATTCAAGCTCATAATAATTTCTCTTTGGGTAATTTTATTTTTGATATTTTATTTTCCATAGATACAAAACCCTAAATCTTTAATCATAAGAATACAAATTAGGAATGATAGAATTAGGAGTTTAGTAGAGTTAGATTTTTTAATCAATTGTCACACTAGTACGAGTGCATACATTTCAAAAATAGTTAAAACATTTCACTTCAAAAACCATAGTTTGCATTTAAAATTGATCACATTTCACTTCAAAAACCCTTTGCTATAGATGATCAACATCGACAATTATTATTATAATTAATTGAACGTAATTTTCAACATAAATAGTAATGATAAATATAATATTTGAACATGTAATAGAGAGAAGGGCTTTAGCGGAAATTAATTTTACCTCAGTCTCGGCAGAATTGTTTGCTATATTGCCATATACTGTAAAGCCAACAAGAACACTTTATATTATTGTGAAAGCAAAAAAAGAACTCACAAATATCGAACATAAACCACATCCCATCCAAGATAACTATTAAAATCAGTTTAAATTCGTAGGTGAAAATTGAAAAAACAAAAATATAAGGAAACAAAAACCATAATCTGCACAAGAAGGAAGGAAAATTAAAAGTTTCAATGAGTTGCAACTTGAAAAAAATCAAAGCAGTCTTTGCAATTCATCATTAGAAATTTGGTAGAACGAAATTTTTGGCACCAGCTGTTACCCTAATCCATCTACATGTTGGCAATGAAATTAAAGTGGCTGTCTTTAAATCGACATACATCCATCGGATGAATTTAAAAATATTTTGAACGGTTAGCGCAAACCCTATGTTCCACCGACTTCGGAAATATTTTGGAAGAATTCATCCAATGCAATTACCACCGTTACTTTGTGCTTTTTTTTATCACGTTAAAAATTGTGAGGTGGTGCTTTTTTTTAATGAGGTTAAATGAAATTTTATCTTAATTTTGTGCTTTTTTATGAGGTTTAAAGAAAATTTACCGTAATTTTTTTTTAGGGAGGTTAAAAGAAAATTTATTATCAGGGTTAAAAGAAAAAATTATCGTAATTTTCTGTTTTTTTTAATGAGATTATTTTATTTTTTTAATTGTAACATTCTGCATCTTTCTTTTTTTACGAGGTTAAATTTTTTTTTATCGCATTTTTCATTTGCATCTGATTCAGATTTCGCTGAGATTCTCTCGATGCTGCCAAGATAATCCCCGCCATTTAATTATTCCAATTTAACTTGACTTTTGAACTTTGTGGGTTGATTTGTAAGTGCTAGATAATTGATATTCAAATAAAAATAAAAAATCGTTATATTTCATATTATTAAATATTAAAATGATTATTTCATCGCATCGCCCAAATTAAACTAATGTCTATATATTATTATTAATATTACTAATCTTTTTGATATATTATTATTAACGTTATTGTCATTATTAAATTTTTAAAACAATGAAATTGTATAGTTTTTAAATGAATATATTGTTTGTGTATAAATCAGAAATTGTATCATATGTTGCAATGGGAATGCTTTAAAGTAGGATCCTAAAAAAATAGTAGTATACAAGATTGAACTCAAAATTTTATACAATTTTTTTTATATTTATGAGTGTTTGTGAGAGAATTTTTTTGTTCATTTCGATATACTAGTGTTATTTTAATTTTGAATGGACAATATCAATATAGATTTTGTGAAAACTTACAATGATTGAATAATGAAATTTCTATTAATTGTTTGCAAGAAGAAAATCAAAAGCTTTGCCCCCATCTTTACAAGTCAACCTAAATTACATTAATATGTATAATAATAGCAACAATATCTAAATCATCCATAATATAATTAGATGGATAAAGTGATATTTGATGTAAAACAGAGACTTCAACAAAGTATTAAATACAACTTAAGATGATTTGATTTCCCTTGTAAATGGAGATACTCAACATAACGGTAGGTTTGAAATATAAATATAATTTAGAAATGTGAACAGTAAGCTTCTAATATCAAACTAGTTTAATGAGGTGGTCAACATTGTTACGGTGACTGTCATTTCATCCCGTAATACAACGTAAAAGGAGCTATCTTTGAGTTTTCATATCCTCTAGTTTTTTTGTGACTATCTCAAACACATGAACCTTCAATGTGTGTCTCAGAAATTTGGATGTATTATTTTTCTCTTAGAAAATGAATGATGCTTTCATTGAAGATGAGGTTTGTGATAGTTAGGGTTGGGCATATTTAATTTGGTCATGCTCATCATTTCAATAAAATTAAATATAACTGTTGTTTCTCATTTTTTCCATGTTAGATTGATTTTGGCTATGTGATAAATTCACGTAAAGCTTTATTTTACGAATGGGTTTTTTCATGGAGGTATTTCTTGTAATATAGTCCATTTCATGACTTGGTTACTTTGATGAACTTATAACTATGCTTACATTGCCTCAAATAATTTATGATGTATTGAAATAAGAATATTCATACCATATTAGTGAATTTATTCAAATTTGAAGTCTTGCATAAATTTGATGCAACCATAAGTGATGTTTCTCTTTTAAAAAATTGCTGGAAAATTGTAGACTTCACACAACCCTAGCTAGAATCAAGCCTAGATGTTGTGGTTCCTTTAAGAGATAAAATCCAATGGATATGAATTTCTACATCAATTTACATTGGAGATGAGGTGTATCACTATTGCATTTTTCTTATGAATTGATTTATGAATTGTGGACCATAGGAGTAACCAAGAGTTTCAATGGAATCCAAAGTAGCAAGCTTGTAATGGTCTCCAATACATGTTGTAAACTTAAAATTGATAGCTTTGTAAGATTGAGCACTTTATATAACTAATATTTCATTGAAAATATTATATATAAATGAATTTATTTATGATTTGTGGATGATAGGAGTAACCAAGAGTTTCAAAGGAATCGAAAGTATAAAGCTTGTAATGGTCTCCGATACCTATTGTAAAGCGTAAACTTTATACCTTGTGTAAGATGGAGCACTTGATATAAATAATATTGCATTGAAAATATTATATAACACTTGTCGAGGAAACCATAACTTTTTGGCATATATTATGTAATAATTTATGGTACAAGAATAAAAAAAAGCGGAAATTCTAGGTTTTCAATATTTTCTCTATGTTAATTGTGTTATCTTTTTGTATTCAATGAAGCTCATTATTATTGAATTAATGCAATAATTGTGTCTCTTGAACCGTGAAAATCTAGTTATTCCGATTAACTCACTAGTGAACAAGGACAATCACCACATGTAAATTAACTTGGGAGATTCACTTCACTTCAAAGTAGGGGATTTTCATAGCTCTCGTTATTACATTTATCGATCATATTTTGTTATAGAAAAATGTCACCGTGTGCAATCTTAGCTCCATAGTATGATATATGTTATTATATTTTTTATTTAGGCTTTGTACTATAATTCCGAGTGTTGAAATTTTGGTCATTAAAACGACTCCGATTACTCAATTGTGACACTCGTGAACAGATGTTATTAGATTTTTTATTTATGCCTTTGTCCTATAAATTTGTCACCATTATTGAAATTTTGGTCATTAGCATGATTTCTCTTACCCAAATTCACATTGTGGCTTGTCCTAAATTCAAGTCATAATTTCCGACATTTTGTTCAACATGCTGATTTTTTACTTGGACCATCTCAACATGAGAGCTTTCCATGGAATGCTTAATATTTTTCGATTCCGTGAAATTTTTCAAAAAATTTCCGTGCCATATTTTTTCTCTTCTTTGTAAAGTATTTCATCTTCATACTTGAGTAATGGTTTTTCGAGGTAATCTCTTCATAAAAGGAGAATATGTTAGTGAAGCATAACATTAGAACTAACCAGAGCTTCAACCCTATTCTCTAGTTGGGTAATTCACTCTTTCAATTCATCACAATTATAGGCAACAATTTCATTATATTAAAGGTATAATAGAATTAAAACTTCCTCTTAGTTAGGAACCTATGATCTTGTTTATTAACAACAAATCTTGGTGAAAGACCCTCTTTTGCTACATGTTGCTTATAGATTTTATCCTCTGTTGTTCCTTGCCAAACCAAGTGATAGGCCTAAAAATGTTTTTTCTGTCCAAAAATCCACACATGAAAAGAATCCTGAAAGATCATGTGTTGGATTACGGGAACAATAAAAAATTATCACATGATTGAGCATTGGAATATTTTTACCCAAAGGCGAAGTGGTAGTTGATATTAAAACACTGCTGGAGCTTTTAGTATTTATGTTTATTATTTTTTTATATAAATAGAAAATGAAAGATCCAATTTTAAAAAGCTTCTATTGTTTATAAAAAAAAGTCCACAAACATTATTATTTGTAATATTTATGTTTATTAAATTTTTATATAAATAATCATTATGAGTAGATTTTTATTTATATATATATATATATATATATATATATATATTCAATAATAAAAAAATCCATCAAATATTTAATGGAGCAAGTTTTTTAGATTTGAAATATTAAATATATATTATTAATACTCTTAAGTTTAGTTAAAATTATTATGATTTATTTTGTACTTATTTTTTATACAATAGATAAGAATAAAAAAATTGAGCAATACATGTAATATGTAAAAACTATTATAATCTAGAAGATGGATCCTAGTTGGGATTCTAAACGTCCACAAATGTTCTCCGACAACTTTGGAAAAATCCAAAATTCACTTCAATAATTGATAACCACAAGAGGTTGAAAATAATATATAAAACTGAAATTCTTAGTAAATGAAAAAAAGTTTCTTAGAAAAAGAAGTTTAATGATAAGGGATTTAAAAAATTAATGTTTTTTTAGGTTTCTCTAATTTATAGTCAATAATAATAACTAGCACAATAATATAAATTAAAAATGTTGGTAAATGCCAATAAACATCAAAAAACTACATGATGATACATCTCCCATTACAAAGATTAAAAATCAAAAAAACTCATTGAGGAAATTATAATTTTTTTTAAAATAATAATATTAATTATTAATTAAAAAATTAATGTGTGAGTTAAACATATACACATTTAATAAAAAATATAACCATAGAGATTAGCCCTCATTATAATATTTTTACTTTTAGCTCGGTAAATAGACTCACTTAAAAGTAGAGATATGACATAACTAGTTTCAAGATAAATCTAAATCTTTGATTTGTGATTTATACTAAGAATATTATAGAAAAATATACAAAAGATTAAATCCTTACCATCTGTTTTGATAATTATTAATTATCAAATCAAATTCCATAAACATATTCTAAAATAAAGATTTGTAATTAAAAAGGAAAAAAATCATTTCAAAGATAATGAATTTTATGTATATTTTAAATTAAGATAATTAATTATGAAGAAATTAATTAGAGATGAAATACACTCTTCTAAAACCTTCTAATTAAAAAAAACAAACTATAATTAAAAAGCTAAAGTTTGAAAACAACATTATGAAGGATAATGAATTATAAAAGAAGTTAATTAGAAATGAAATGAACTTTTATAAGAGAGATTTTTGAGTTAAAAATAACTCAAGTAAAGTCGGAAAAACATCACTTTTAAGGGAATATTTGTGAATTAAAATCCTCAAGTCAAGTCAAGGAAGTGAGAGAAATCTAACAAATCTTGAAAAAGAATTTTATTGAGCATTGAAAATATACATTTATATACGAAGCTCAAATACTAACTTGCCTTGAAAAAAAAGACATTTATATACTAAAATTCATACTAGATTAACTTTAGTATTAATAAAATTTATACTAACTTCTGGCCATAAATTTTTTAACTACCTATTTATCTTAAAAAGTTATTACTATCTATTTATCTAACAGATTTCATTTGTGAGATTTTCATTTACTTAAATACAAAACTCTAGATTTTTAATTTAAATCATGAAAATACTACTATGAAGTTCTATGTAGTTGATTCCATTTCATTACTACATATTTATCTCTTTTCTCTTGTGAGATTTTCATTTCCTTAAATACACAACCCTAGATTTTATATAAATCATGAAAATACACTCTCTGCGTAATCCCATTTCATTGATAACAATATAAAAAAAATAAAAACTAGTATATTAGTTGCCTCATTATTTTAATAAGAAGGGAAATAAAAAACTAGTATAATAGCTGCTCCCAATAACCCTTTTCTATGGCGACGTATGCATGAAATTCAACCAAACCATAATTTACGTTTTTTTTTCTAAGTTAGACTACATATATTATACTATACGGAGAAAAATATTACATATATCTTCCTCCCGGACTTGGCAAGCCAATTCCGAGAGGGAAGTATCAAGATTTAAACCAGAAAATGGACTGCCGAAATTTGAGGAAACCAGATTCACCATTAGCACAAAATAGATGCTTTGCCTAGAATGGGAAACCAATGACATAGTAAGCGAAATTTAAAATTAAGTTTGAGTGAAAAAGTCTTCCAAAGCATGTGTAGACTAGAGAATGCTAAAAAAAATCTCTAGAAAGAGAGAAGTGCACCACGCAAATTGAAACTAGTGTGGACCATCATTCTTCTTGTCGGAGTTGGGTTATTCCTCCTCAATCCTACAAGAATAGAATGAGTTTTCATCCTCCTTTTTTAGTGTGCGGATAGTGACCTAAGGATGTGGTGACCCCTAGACATGTCCGGCTAATTGGAGGTGGTCGTGAGCTAAATTTTGTCCTCATTCTTATCTCCTTCATCGATTTCGTTAGCTTTCTACCATCGTTAGAACCCGAATTGCTGTTGGTGGCATGGCTACTACTGGAGGCACTCTACACAGGGAGAGCCTTCATATTATGAGGGATAAAGTCTATCTCAGGTAGGATGGTTGACTTGCATGGTCACTCTTTGGGCCGAATGCTTGAGGAGGCTCAAGGGGAGACAGGTAGCTCCAAGGATAATTGGACTGAAATATTAACAGGGTCGAGTCTTCTCGACTACTCCCAACCCACTAAAAGATTCATTTCCCTGCCCATGGCATGCGATAGAGGTATTTTGGAGGAGATGTTGGGGCCTCCATCTCTTCTACACCATATACAATGATACATTGGCATGAAATGAGAAGGAACAGAAGTGTAGGATAGGGAGGTAGTGCTCGGTAGCACAGGAGACGAGATGCAACCACCTGAGAATGTCTAGGGAAGGCTGAGACAGAGTTGAGAAGGGCCAATAACCAGGGGTCGAATAGAGGAATGGGAGGCATGCACAGATAACATAAGGGATAATGAGTGTGGGTAGCAAGCTTAATAGCCATGGTGATGGAATCGAGAGCTCTTCATGCTCTACAGCAGGAGGACCTCGAAATGAAGGTGGCAAAGTGTGAATTTAAGACAGGCTTTCTTGGGCATTTAACGTTGAGTGGGTGACCATGTGTAGGCATGTGGGATGGACAGTTATCCTACCACATGGCACCCAAGTGGCCCCTCCAATCACGGAAAAGCACCCTCATCCGGATAACCAAAATTTATGTATTATTGTTTCATTAACAAAACAATTAATTTAACCTCACCTTCAACAAAAAATGAACAAAGCATGAATAATAACTATACACCTTTAACATAACATGAAAGAAAGAGGATCAACATATTTAGAAGAGTCGAATTTAAACTCATAGCAAGGCACATCTCTTGTTCCATTGCTATTGCTCCATTGCTACAACTTTAATCAATTATCACAACAATATCAAATTCCAAATAGTTAAAATAAGAGAAAAGAACCACATATAGCTACTGAACTAGTTTCAAGTACCACATCACAGTCATTTGTATTTAACTCAACTATAACTATACCCCTTTAACATAGCATAGAAGAAAGGTGATCCAGATATCTAGCAGAGCTGAATTTTACCTGATGGCAGTAGTCTTTTGCTCCATTACTAGATCTTTAATCATTATCACAACAGTACCATATTCAAAATAGTTAAAATAGGGGAAAAAAACACCACATATAGCCAGTGAATTAGTTTAAAGTACCACATTAGAGTAGTTTATAATTAAAATCAATCATATTTAAGATGAGTAATTTTATCCAATCATTAGCATTGAAGTAGTTTTTCTATCAACATTTATGAGAAAATTAAATAATTATTTATATAAATTACTAATATATTTTTATATTTTCTTAAGTATCGAATAATTACTTATATGATAATATATTTTTGTATCTTTATTCATTCTCCCTTTCTACGATTGATTATGATTATAGAGGCTCTCGATATAAAGATAGAAAATAATTAAAAAATTAAGAATCTAATTTTAAAAAGATTCGAACGGTTATTAAAAAATCACACTAAAATTACCCAGTGTAGTTCTATTGTTATTTTTCCAAAAGAATTAGTTAAAAAATTATGGATCATAGATGTTTACAATATGAAATTATTATTATTATTAATTATAAAAAGAATTAATGTATGAGTTAAACAGATGCACATTTAAAAACAACATGTAACAATATTCTTAATCATTGAGATTAGCCTCCATTTATCATTTAGATTTTTTACTTGTAAAGAGACTCTCGGTAATATTACATGCCCATAAAACTATAATTCATGTTGATATGACAATTTTTTTAATTGATCAAATTAGTTAATAGCACAAAGATGACATAACCACTTTTGAGATAAATCTAAACTTTTGATAAGTGACTCTACTACTGAAAATATTGTAGAAAATTCCATGAAGATTATATCTCTACCATCCTCCTAGTCATTAGTGATAATTAAATAAAAATCTAAAATAATAATTATTTCAAAGAATAATGTATTTCAAGTATCTTTTAATTTAAAAAGATTAATTGTGAGGAAATTAATTAAAAACAAAATATACTCTTGTAAAAAAGTTTTTTGAATTCAAATAACTAAATAGAAGAAATAAGGTTTGAAAATCATGGAGTAAGAATTATAATCTTTAAATAAAAGAGGTGAGAGAAGGTTGACAAATCTTGAAAAGCAATTTTGTGGAGCTTTGAGAGTGTAAGGTTATATATTGAAGCTCATAATAATTTCTCTTTAGTTAAATTTATTTTTTATATTTTCTTTTCCATAAATACATAACCCTAAATCTTTAATCAATTGTCACATGGGGCGCTCTGCACAGGGAGTGCCTTCATCTTGCGAGGGATAAAGTCTAGCTCAGGCAGGATGGTTGACTTGCGCGGTCACTCCTTGGGCCAAATGCTTGGGGAGGCTAGAGGGGAATCAAGTAGCATCAAGGATAATTGGGTTGAAATATTAATAGGGTCGAGTCTGCTCGGCTCCACCCAGCCCACCAAAATATTCAGTTCCTTACCCATGGCGTGCGATAGAGGTGGTCTAGAGGGGAGGCCACGACCTCCATATCTTCTACACTGCATATAGTGACGCCTTGGCATGACACACGAAGGAACAAAAGTTCAGGACAAGGAGGAGTGCTTGGAAGCATAGGAGAGAAGATGCCACCACCTCAGAATGTTCTGGGAAGGCTGAGATAGGGCTAAGCAGGGCGAGGAACTAGTGGTCGAAAGGAGGAACGACAGGCATGCACAGATAACAGAAGGGAGAGTTGAATGGAGGCTGAATAAGCACGGGTATCAGGCTTAATATCCATGGTGACGGAGTCAAGAGCTCTTAATGCTATGCAATAGGAGGACCTCGTAATGAAGGTGGAAAAGTGTGAATTTAAGACAGGCTTTCTTTGAAATTTAACGTTGAGCGGGTGACCATGTGAGGGCGCATGGGCTGGAAAGTTGTCCCGCCACATGGTGCCTAGGTGGCCCCTCCAATCACGACAAAGCACCTACATCCGGGTAACCAAAATTTATGTATTATTGTTTCATTAAAAAAACAATTAATTTAACCTCGCCTTCAATAGATAATGAACAGAGCATGAATAATAACTATACGCCTTTAACATAACATGAAATAAAGAGGATCGAAATATTTAGAAGAGCCGACTTCAAACTTATAGCAAGGCGCAATCTCTTGTTCCATTGCAACAACTTTAATCAATTATCACAACAGTGACAACTTCCAAATAGTTAAAATAAGAAAACAAATAACCACATATAGTGACTGAATTATTTTCAAGTACGACATCACAATCGTTTTTATTTAAATCAACTATAACTATACTCCTTTAACATAGCACGGAAGAAAGGTGATCTAGATATTTAGCGGAGCTAAATTTTACCTGACGACAGCGAGGGGATTTTTTCTCCATTACTAGATCTTTAATCATTATCACAACAGTGCCATATTCGAAATAGTTAAAATAGGGGAAAAAACACCACATATAGATAGTGAATGATTTTCAAGTACCACACCACAGTAGTTTATATTTAAAATCAATCATATTTAAGATGAGTAAGTTTATCCGATCATTAGCATTGAACTAGTTACTTTATTAACATTTATGAGAAAATTAAATATTTATTTATATAAAATACTAATATACTAATACTAATATATAAAATACTAATATATATTTAATAGCATTTTCATTTGCATCTGATTCAAATTTCGCTGAGATTCTCTACGTTCTAGTTCGCTTCCAAGATAATACATGCCATTTAATTATTCTAATTTAACTAGTTCATCGTTGAATTGGATACTTGAATTTTCAACTTTGTTTGTTATTTTGGGTTGATTTTTAAGTGCTAGATAATTGATATTTAAATAAAAATAAAAAATCGTTATATTTAATATTATTAAATATTAAAATTATTATTTCATCTCATCGCCCCAAAGTAAACTAATCTCTATATATTATTATTAATATTATTTTCATTATTAAATTGTGAAACAATGAAATTGTATAGTTGTTAAATGAATATATTGTTTGTGTATAAACTAGAAATTATATCATATGTTGTAATGGGAATGTCTTAAGGTAAGATACTAAGAAATAGTAGTATACAAGACTGAACACAAAATTTTATACAATTTTATTTATTTATGAATGTTTGTGTGAGAATTTTTTTGTTTATTTCAATATACATGTATTGTTTTAAATTTGAATGGATAATATCAATATAGATTTTGTAAAATTTAATGACTGAATAATGAAATTTCTATTAATTGTTTGCAAGGAGAAAATCAAAAGCTTGCCGCATCTTTACAAATCAACCTAAATTACATTAATATGTATAATAATAACAACAACATCTAAAACATCCATAATATAATTATATGGATAAAGTGATATTTGATGTAAAAACAGACTTCAACAAAGTATTAAATACAACTTAAGATGATTTGATTTCCCTTGTAAATGGAGATACTCAACATAACCCTAGGTTTGAATCTTTGAAAATCAATAATGTTGGTTATCCAAATTAAAATGATTTCAAATAAACCCATGGAAATATAAATATAATTTAGAAATTAGAATAGTGAGCTTCTAATATCAAACTAGTTTAATGAGGTGGTCAACATGCTTATGGTGACTTTCATTTCATCCAAATTAGTTTCTCATTGGAATATGTATTTTCCAACATTAATTTCTAAGCATAAGATACGTAATACAACATGAAAGGAATTATCTTTGCATTTTCATATCCTCTAGTTTTTTGTGACTATCTTAAACACATGAACCTTCAATGGGTGTCTCAAAAACTTGGATGTCTTTTTTTTTTTCTCTCAGAAAATGAATGATGCTTTCATTGAAGATGAGCTTTGTGACAACTAGGGTTGGGCATATTTAATTCGGTCATTCTCATAGCTTCAATAAAATTAAATATAATTGTTGTTTCTTATTTTTTTCGTGTTAGATTAATTTTGGCTATGTGATAAATTCAGGTCAAGCTTTCCTTTACCAATGGGTATTTTCATGGCGGTATTTCTTGTAATATAGTCTATTTCATGGCTTGATTTCTTTGATGACCTTATAACTACGCTTACATTGCCTCAAATAATTTAAGATGAGTAAGTTTATCCAATCATTAGCATTGAACTAGTTTCTTTATCAACATTTATGTGAAAATTAAATAATTATTTATATAAATTACTAATATGTATTTATATTTTCTTAAAACTAAATAATTATTTATATAAATTACTACTATATTTTTATATTTTCTTAAGTATCGAATAATTACTTATATGGTAATATATTTGTGTATCTTTATTCATTTTACAATTGATTACGATTACAGAGGCTCTCTATATAAAGATAGAAAATAATTAAGAATTTAAGAATCTGATTTTAAAAAGATTCAAATGCTTATTAAAAAATCACACTAAAATTACCCAGTGTAGTTTTATTGTTATTTTTTCGGAAGAATTAATTAAAAAATTATGGATCGCACATGTTTACAATCTCAAATTATTATTATTATTAATTATAAAAAGAATTAATAAATGAGTTAAACATATAGACATTTAAAAACAACATGTAACAATATTCTTAATCATAGAGATTAGCCTCCATTTTATCATTTAGAGTTTTTACTTGTAAAGAGACTCTCACTAATACCACATGCCCGTAAAACCATAATTCATGTTCATATGACAATTTTAATTGATCAATTTATTTAAAAGCACAAAAATGACATAACCACTTTTGAGATAAATCTAAACTTTTGATAAGTGACTCTACTACTAAAAATATTGTAGAAAATTCCACGAAGATTAGATCCCTACCATCCTCCTAATCATTATTGATAATTAAATAAAAATTTAAAATAATAATTATTACAAGGAATAATGTATTTTAAGTATCTTTTAAGTTAAAAAGATTAATTGTGAGGAAATTAATTAAAAACAAAATGTACTCTTATGCATTTTTTTTGAATTCAAATAACTAAATAGAAGGAAGAAGGTCTGAAAATCATGGAGATGGAAGACTTAAGAATTATAATTTTTAAATAAAAGAGGTCTGACAAATCTTGAAAAGCAATTTTGTGGAGCTTTGACAGTGTAAAGTTATATATTGAAGCTCATAATAATTTCCCTTCAGTTTATTTTATTTTTTATATTTTATTTTCCATAAATACATAACCCTAAATCTTTAATCATAGGAGTACAAACGAGGAATGAGATTGGGAGTTTAGTAGAGCTAGATTTTTAATCAATTTTCACACGAGTACGAGTGAATACACTTCGAAAATAGTTAAAACATGTAGCTAATAGATCACCGCGTACCCATTTATCGCCGTAGTTTGTATTTAAAATCGATCACATTCCACTTCAAAAACCCTTGCTACAAATGATCAACAACGAAAATTATTATTATAATTAATTCAAGGTAATTTTGAACATAAATAGTAATGATAAATAAAATATTTGAACATGTTATAGAAAAGAAGGGTTTAGCGGAAATTAATTTTACCTGAGTCTCAGCCAAATTGTTTGCTATATTGCCGTATCCTGAATCAATAGTTACAATAATGCCAACAAAAACACTTTATCTTTTTGTGAAAACCGAAAAAAACTCACAAATATCGAACATAAGCCGCATCCCATCCAAGAACAAAAACCATAATCTGCAGAAGAAGAAAGAAAATTAAAAGGTGCAATTAGTTGCAATTCATCATCAGAAATTTGGTAGAAGGAAAGTTTTGGCACCACTCTTACCCTCATCCATATACATGTTGGCAATGAAATTAAGGTGGCTCTCTTTAAATAGACATACATCCATTGGATGAGTTTAAAAATATTTTGAACGGTTAGCGCAAACCCTGAGTTCGACCGACTTCGGAAATATTTTGTAAGGAATTCATTCAATGAAATTACCACCGTTAGTTTGTGATTTTTTTATCACGTTAAAAGGTGTGAGCTAGTGCATTTTGAATCAGGTTAAAAGAAAATTTGTCTTAATTTTGTGGTTTTTATGAGGTTAAAAAGAAAATTTATCTTAATTTTGTTTTTTTAAGGAGCTTAAAAGAAAATTTATACTAATTTTGTTTTTTTTAAGGAGGTTAAAAGAAAATTATTTGTTTCTCGGTTAAAAGAAAATTTATCGTAATTTTCTGTTTTTTAATGAGGTTGATTTTTTTTTTAATCGTAACATTCTGCATCTTTCTTTTTCACAAGGTTAATTTTCTCTTTTTTTTATCGCATTTTCATTTGCATCTGATTCGAATTTCACTGAGATTCTCTGCGATTTAGTTCGCTGCCAAGATAATCCCCGCCATTTAATGATTCCAATTTAACTAATTGATCGTTGAATTGGATACTTTCCTTTTCAACTTTCTTTGTTTTTTTGGGTTGATTTGTAAGTGCTAGATAATTGATATTTAAATAAAAATAAAAAATCGTTATATTTAATATTATTAAATATTCATATTATTATTTCATCTCATCGCCTAAATTAAACCAATGTCTATATATTATTATTAATATTACAAATCTTTTTATATATTATTATTAATATTATTGTAATTATTAAATATTTAAACAATGAAATTGTATAGTTGTATATAAACTAGAAATTGCATCATATGTTTCAATGGGAATGATTTAAGGTAGGATCCTAAGAAATAGTAGCATACAAGGCACAACTGAAAATTTTATACAATTTATTTTATTTATGAGTGTTTCTGTGAGAAATTTTTTGTTCATTTCAATATAAATGGGTTATTTTAAATTTCAATGGATAATCTCAATATAGATTTTGTCAAAACTTATAATGATTGAATAATGAAATTTTTGTTAATTGTTTGCAAGAAGAAAATGAAAAGCTTGCCCCGTCTTTACAAGTCAACCTAGATTACCTTAATATGTATAATAATAACAGCAACTAAAACATCTAAATCATCCATAATATAATTAGATGGATAAAGTTATATTTGATGTAAAAACAGACTTCAACAAAGTATTAAATACAACTTAAGATGATTTGATTTCCCTGGTAAATGGAGATACTCAACATAAATCTAGGTTTGAATCTTTGACAGTTAATAATGTTGGTTGTCCAAATTAAAACGATTTCAAATAATCCCATCGAAATATAAATATAATTTACAAATGAGAATAGTGAGCTTCTAATATCAAACTAGTTTAATGAGGTGGTCAACATGCTTACCGTGACTTTCATCTCATCCAACCTAGTTTCTCATTGGAATATGTATTTTCCAACATTAATTTATCTTTGAGTTTTCATATCCTCTAGTTTTCTGTGACTATCTCAAACACATGAACCTTCAATGGGTGTCTCAGAAACTTGGATGTCTTTTTTTTTTCTCTCAGAAAATGAATGATGCTTTCATTCAAGATGAGGTTTGTGACAACTAGGGTTGGGCATATTTAATTCGGTCATGCTTATAGCTTCAATAAAATTAAATATAATTGTTGTTTCTCATTTTTTCGGTGTTAGGTTAATTTTGGCTATGTGATAAGTTCACGTCAAGATTTCTTTTACCAATGGGTTTTTTCATAGTGGTATTTCTTGTAGTATAGTCTATTTCATGTCTTGATTACTTTGATGACCTCAAATAATTTATGATGTATTGAAATAAGAATATACATACCATATTAGTGCATTTATTCAAATTTGAAGTCTTGGAGAACTTTGATGCAACCATAAGAGATGTTTCTCTTTTGACAAATCGCTGGAAGATTGTACACTTCACACAGCCTTAGCTACAATCAAGCCTAGATGGTGTGGTTCTTTTAAGAGATAAAATCCAATGGATGGGAATTTATACATCATTTACATTGGAGATGAGGTGTATCACTGCTGCATTTTTCTTATCAATTGATTTATGAATTGTGGACCATTTGAGTAACCAAGAGTTTTAACGAAATCCAAAGTAGAAAGCTTGTAATGGTCTCTTATACGTGTTGTAAACTTAACCATGATATCTTGTGTAATATTGAGCACTTTATATATACATATTTTAAAGCCCACTGGATGTTATTTTGATTATGAGTATATTTTCTATTTTATGTCATCTAAAAATTGTGTTTTTCGTTATTGATGGCTATCAATTTCTAAGACCTAGGAATGTTTAAAATATTACGTACGCATTTATGATCATTTGTATCTAACATAACTCACCATCCGCTGCAACAACCCTTTTCTATGGCAGCATGTGATGAAATTCAATGAAACTAAAATTTACGTTTTTTTTTCTAAGTGAGTCTATATCTATTATATTATACAGAGAAAAATATTACATATCTCTTCCTCTAGAATTTGCAAGCCAATTCCAGAGGAAAGTATCAAGATTTTAAGCCAGAAAATGGACTGCCCCAGCTAGGGAAACCAGTTTACCAGTAGCACAAAATAGACATTTCCTAGAATGGGAAACCAACATACATAGTAGCGAAGCGAAATTTAAACTTAAGTTTGAGAGAGAAGTCTTCCAAAGCATGTTTAGATTAGAGAACGCTACAAAAAAACTAGAAAGAGAGAAGTGCACCCTACAATTGAAACTAGTGTGGACCATAATTCTTCTTGCTACAGTTGTGTTATTCGTCCTCGATCTTTCAAGCATAGAATGAGTCTTCATCCTCCTTTATTACCGTGTCGCTAGTTACCTAAGGATGTGGTGACCACGTTGTGTCTGACTAATTAGAGGTGGTCGTGAGCTGATTTTTGTCATCATTCTTATCTCCTTCGTCAATGTTTGGGCTTCTACCATCGTCGGAAATCGAATTGCTTCTGGTGGAGTGGCTACTACTGGAGGTACTCTGCACAGGGAGAGCCTTCATTTTGCGAGGGATAAATTCCGGCTTAGGCAGGATGGTCGACTTGCACGGTCACTCTTTGGGATGAATGCTTGAGGAGGCCGGAGGGGAGACAGGTAGTTAAAAGGATATTTGGGCTGAAATATTAATAGGGTCAAGTCTTCTCAGCTCCTCCATGGCATGCGATAGAGGTGATCTGGAGCAGAGGCCATGACCTCCATCTCTTCTACACCGCATACGATGACGTCTTGGCATGACACAAGAAGGAACAAAAGTGCAGGACAGGGAATGCCACCACCTGAAAATGTCTTGGGAAGGCTAAGACAGGGCTGAGCAGGGCCAAGAACTAGGGGTCTAAAGGAGGAACGGGAGGCATGCATAGATAACATAAGGGAGAGTTGAATGTAGGCCGAACGAGCATGGGTAGTAGGATTAATAGCCATGGTGACGGAATTGAGAGCTCTTAATGCTCTGCAGCAGGAGGACCTCGTAATGAAGATGGCCAAGTGTGAATTTAAGATAGGCTCGCTCGAGCATTTAACGTTTAGCGGGTGACCATGTGCAGGCATGTGGGCCAGACAGTTGTCTCACCACATGGCGCCCAGGTGGCCCCTCCGATCATAGAAAAGCACCCATGTCTGGGTAACCAAAATTTACGTATTATTGTTTCATTAACAAAACAGTTAATTTAACCTCACCTTCAACAAAAAATGAACAGAGCATGAATAATAACTATACTCCTTTAACATAACATGAAACAAGGAGGATCGACATATTTGAGTCAACATTAAAATCATAGCAAGGCGCAATCTCTTGTTCCATTGCTATTTCTCCATTGCTACAAATTTAATCAATTATCATAGTACTAGCTTCCAAATAGTTAAAATAAGAAAAAAAAAGAACCACATATAGCCACTGAATTAGTTTGAAGTACCACATCACAGTAGTTTGTATTTAAATGAACTATAACTATACTCCTTTAACATAGCACGAAAGAAAGGTGATCCAGATATTTAGCAGAGCTGAATTTTACCTGATGACAACTAGGGGTATTTTGCTCAATTACTAGATATTTAATCATTATCACAACAATATCATATTTAAAATTGTTAAAATAGGGAAAAAAACCACATATAGCCAATGAATTAGTTTCAAGTACCACATCACAGTACTTTATACTAAAAATCAATCATATTTAAGATGAGTAATATTATCCAATCATTAGCATTGATCTAGTTTCTTTATCAACATCTATGAGAAAATTAAATAATTATTTATATAAGTTACTAATATATTTTTATATTTTCTTAAACATTGAATAACTACTTATATGTTAATATATTTGTGTATCTTTATTCATTCTCCCTTTCTACGATTGATTATGATTATAGAGGCTTTATATAAAGATAGAAAAAAATTAAAGAATTAAGAATCTAATTTTAACAAGATTCGTATGCTTATTAAAAAATCACACTAAAATTACCCAGTGTAGTTCTATTGTTATTTTTATGGAAGAATTAGTTAAAAAATTATGCATCTACAATCTAAAATTATCATTATTATTAATTATAAAAAGAATTAATGTATGAGTTAAACATATACACATTTAAAAACAACATGTAACAATATTCTTAATCATAGAGATTAGCCTCCATTTTATCATTTAGATTTTTCACTTGGAAATAGGCTCTTACTAATAGCAGATGACCATAAAACCATAATTCATGTTCATATGACAATTTTTTCTAATTGATCCATTTATTTAAAAGCACAAATATGACATAACCACTTTTGAGATAAATCTAAACTTTTGATAAGTGACTATACTACTCAAAATATTGTAGAAAATTACATAAAGATTAGATCCCTACCATCCTCCTAGTCATTAGTGATAATTAAATAGAAATCTAAAATAATTATTATTTCAAGGAATAATGTATTTTAAGTATCTTTTAAGTTAAAAATATTAATTGTGAGGAAATTGATTAAAAACAAAATGTACTCTTATAAAAAAGTTTATTGAATTCAAATAACTAAATAGAAGGAAGAAGGTCTGAAAATTATGGCCACAGAAGACTTGTGAATTATAATATTTAAATAAAATAGGGGAGAGAAAGTTGACAAATCTTGAAAAGCAATTTTGTGGAGCTTTGAGAGTATAAAGTTAAATATTGAAGCTCATAATAATTTCTCTCTAGTTAATTTTATTTTTGATATTTTCTTTTCCATAAATACACAACCCTAAATCTTTAATCACAAGAGTTTAAACGAGGAATAGTAAGATCAGGAGTTTAACAGAGCTAGATTTTTAGTCAATTGTCACATGAGTAGGAGTGCATACACTTAAAAAATAGTTAAAACATATAGCGAATTGATCACCGCATACCCATTTATCACCGTAGCTCGTATTTAAAATCGATCACATTCCACTTCAAAAACCCTTTGCTACAGATGATCAACATCGACAATTATTATTATAATTAGTTGAACGTAATTTTGAAGTTAAATAGCAATGATAAATATAATATTTGAACATGTAATAGAGAGGAGGGCGAGGAGGGCTTTAGCAGATTTTTTTTTTTTTTTTGTAATATTCGTAGGACCTTTTTATTATCCGAAATATTAAGGGCAGAGAGTCATACAACAAAAAAACAGATATAGTGACAACCTGCCCGAAGGAAACTAGGTCTGTTGGCCACCCCACCGAGTTATAAGCAGACCAAAAACCAAATTATTTTATCCTAGCACTAATTGCATTGAAAGGTATAGTATGTCCATAAGCTTTACAAGTAAAAGAAGTAGAAAATCTAACATATTCCAAACTAAGCAAACGGTAAAATATTAACCAGCTAAATCCATAGAAACTCGAGCATGAGTTGTTTGGCCTAACACCTGTGAACTGCTGTGAGTAAGTTGCAGCTGTTGTTCAATCTTACCCACCCTATCATTCAATTGCATATGTACTTTGAGCATAGCATGCATATCCAGCTTCATTTGTTGCATTTCAAACAAAATAGAAGAAGTGAGACTCTTATCCTCCTTACTGTCCATAGCCTTGGCAAGTAGGCATATCATCTTCCAATAGGTCTTAACTGACGGTTGAAAAAGGGAAACTCAACCCCGAGTGCTTCCAGGATCAGTTAAGAAATCCATTTGAGAATACCAAAACAACCGATAATACCATGCAACCACTGCAAATAATCCAGTGTTAATGCATCTGACAGAGTGTTAATGGTAAGGCTTGGCTAGCGCATGCACAATAAATAAGTGGAGTGGAGCGCAAATGTCAAAGGACCTGCGGAATAATAACATTAGAGAAGGCGGCAAGATATCCACCACATGGACAAGCATGGCCCATATCAACTGCCAGGCACCCCGATTAGGGTTAGTAGAAATAAATTTTACCTGAAGTGTCAGCCGAATTGTTTGCTATATTGCCATATCCTGAATCAATAGTTACAATAGTGCCATCAACAACATTATATTATTGTTAAAGCAGAAAAGAACTCACAAATATTGAATAGAAGCCCCATCCCGTCCAAGATAACTATTAAAACTAGTGAAAATTCATAGGTGAAAATAAAAAAACAGAAATATAAGGAAACAAAAACCATAATCTGAATAAGAAGAAAAGAAAATTAAAAGTTGTAATTAGGTTCAACTTGAAAAAATCAAAGCAGTCGTTGCAATTCATCATCAGAAATTTGGTTGAACGAAAGTTTTGGCACGTGTTACCCTAATCCATCTACATGTTGGCAATGAAATTAAGGTGGCTCTATTTAAATAGACATACATCCATCGGATGAATTTAAAAAATATTTTGAACGTTTACCGCAAACCCTGAGTTCGACCGACTTTGGAATTATTTTGTAAGAATTCATCCAATGCAATTACCACCGTTAGTTTGTTCTTTTTTTATCACGTTAAAAGTTGTGAGCTGGTGCTTTTTTAATGATGTTAAAAGAAAATTTATCCTAATTTTTTTTTTATGGGGTTAAAAGAGAATTTATCTTAATTTTCTGTTTTTTTTAATGAGGTAATTTTTTTTATCGTAACATTCTGCATCTTTCTTTTTTATTAGTTTTTTTTTTTTTTTTTTCTAATCGCATTTTCATTTGCATCTGATTCGAATTTCGATCGCTGCCAAGATAATCCCCGCCATTTAATTATTCCAATTTAACTAGGTCATCGTTGAATTGGATACTTGACTTCTAAACTTTGTTTGTTTTTTTGGGCTGATTCGTAAGTGCTAGATAATTGATATTTAAATAAAAATAAAAAATAGTTATATTTGATATCACCCAAATTAAATTAAATTAATCTTTATATTATTATTAATATTTTTAATTTTTTATATATTCTTATTAATATTATTGTCATTATTTAATATTTAAACAATGAAATTGTATAGTTGTTAAATGAATATATTGTTTGTATATAAACTAGAAATTGCATAATATATTGCAATGGGAATGTCTTAAGGTAGGATTCTAAGAAGTAGTAGCATACAAGACTGAACTCAAAATTTTATACATTTACATTTATTTATGAGTGTTTGTGTGAGAAATTTTTTGTTAATTTTAATATACATGGATTATTTTAAATTTGATTGGATAATTTCAATATAGATTTTGTGAAAACTTTTAATGATTGAATAATGAAATTTCCATTAATTGTTTGCAAGAAGAAAATCAAAAGCTTGCCCCATATTTACATGTCAACCTAAATCACACTAATATGTATAATCATAACAAAAACATCTAAATCATCCATAATATAATTAGATGGATAAAGGGATATTTGATGTAAAAACAGACTTCAACAAAGTATTAAATACAACTTAAGATTATTTGATTTCCCTCGTAAATGGAGATAATCAACATAACCCTAGACTAGTTTAATGAGGTGGTCAGCATGCTTACCATGACTTTCATTTCATCCAAATTAATTTCTCATTTGAATATGTATTTTCCAACATTAATTTCTAAGCATAAGATGTGTAATACAATGTGAAAGGAATTATCTTTAATTTTTCATATCCTCTAGTTTTCTGTGACTATGGATGTCTTTTTTTTTCTCTTTTAAATGAATGATGCTTTCATTGAAGATGATATTTGTGCCAACTAGGGTTAGACATATTTAATTCGGTCATGCTTATAGCTTCAATAAAATTAAATATAATTGTTTTTTCTCACTTTTTCTGTGTTAGACTAATTTTGGCTATGTGATAAATTCACGTATTTCTTCTAATACAGTCTATTTCATGGCTTGATTACTTTGATGACCTTATAGCTACCCTTACATTGCTTCATATAATGTATGATTTATTGAAATAATCATATACATACCATATTATTGCATTTATTCAAATTTGAAGTCTTGCAGAACTTTGATGCAACCATAAGAGATGTTTCTCTTTTGAAAATTCACTGGAAGATTGCAGACTTCACACAACCTTAGCTAGAATCAAGCCTAGATGGTGTGGTTCTTTTAAGAGATAAAATCAAATGGATGGGAATTTCCACATCAATTTACATTGAAGATGAGGTGTATCACTGCTGCATTTTTCTTATGAATCAATTTATGAATTGTGGACCATAGGAGTAACCAAGAGTTTCGACGGAATTCAAAGTAGCAAGCTTGTAATGGTCTCTGATACCTGTTGTAAACTTAAAATTGATATCTTGTGTAAGATTTAGCACTTTATATAACTAATATTGCATTGAAAATATTATATAGAAATGAATTTGTTCATGAATTGTGGACCATAGGAGTAGCCAAGAGTTTCAAAGGAATCGAAAGTAGCAAGCTTGTAATGGTCTCTCATACTTGTTGTATACTTAAACTTTATATCTTGTGTAGGATTGAGCACTTGATATAAATAATATTGCATTGAAAATATTATATAACACTTGTCAGGAAACCATAACTTTTGGCATATATTATGTAGTAATTTATGCTAGAAGAATAAAAGCTGGAAATTCTAGGTTTTCAATATTTTCTCTGTGTTAATTGTGTTATCTTCTATATTCCATGAAGCTCATTATTATTGAATTAATGCAATAAGTGTGTCTCCTAAACCGTGAAAATCTAGTTATTCCGATTAACTCACTTGAGAACAAGGATAGTCACCACATGTAAATTTACTTGGGAGATTCACTTCAGTTCAAAGTAGGGGATTTTCATAATTCTAGTTATTACATTTACCAATCATATTTTATACTAGGACAATGTCACTGTGTGCAATCTTAGCTCCATAGGATGATATATGTTATTATATTTTTTATTTAGGCTTTGTACTCTAACTCTGTCATGAGTGTTGAAATTTTGGTCATTAACACAGCTCCAGTTACTCATTAGTGATGCTATGAACAATATTATTATATTTATTATTTATGCCTTGTACTATAACTTTGTCACCATTATTCTCCGGATGCTGATGGTTGTGAGAACTGATTGGACTTTGGTCCTAGGCCACATCCCGAGGAGGCTCGCATGGGGTGGCCATATGGGCCCTGGTGGCTCCATTAAACTCGTCATTAATCTGCCAGCTCTATTGGCATTTACTCTCCATCGTCGGCACTTGATTCTTCTCGGCTTGCTCACTTGGATAACTATGGCCCTCATACCGAGCTCTCTAGATTGTTCCTACTCTGATCACCATTCTTTGCATTTCCTGTGGAGCACCTGCCCTGCTACTTGTGCTGAGCCAAGCACTCGCACACAGACGGGGCGACACTACTCTTTACTTAGCTATTTGGAAACCACGCCTGGTAGTCATGTTTCTCAAAGTATCTTCTGTTATTTCAATTCTGGTCTGCAATTCCCTTTTGGCATTCACTGTGGGTCTCTGCCAGCATCTTGCTGCTCTCATTGTCTCAGGCAGTTTCAAATCACTGAATCTGCCATGCCAAGACTCCACCCTTGAATGCGGTGTCACTGTGGTGCAAGTCGTGGGAGGTCTTCTCGCTCTCGTCCTTCCGCAAGTTCTGACGTAGAGACCTCTTTAGAGGACGTTGTGTGGGGGCATTACCCAGACACCCATAACCACAGAGGTCGTGCTAGCCACCCTGGCATTGCTCGAGTAGTTCAGCCCACCCCGCCTCATTTTGCTGCTCTGACCAGACCTCTCTCCCCTGCCTCCCGTGCTTCTAAAAGTCATGCTCTGCATCAAACCTCACAGAGGGCAGAATTTCTCTTTGAATTCTCCTTCAACCAGCCCATTGTCACCGCCTTTTTTACTGTTACCCTGCGAGAATAAACGCCTCTCTGTCTTCCTCCTATGGCTGGGCCTTCCCCCCCTCCCCTTGGTCTTAATCCCGCCCTGGCTACGAATTCTACTTAATGACCGGTTTCACCCATAGTTTCTGTCCCTCCTGACCTGCATACACAACCCATGCAGGTGGATGCGAGCATTGAAAGTAAATATGGTGCACAGAAAGATGTTTTTGAGGATCCGGAGGACGAATACTGGTGTCGCATAATGGAGGAGCCGCCTTCTCCCGCTCACAAGCAGTAGTTTCACTCTACCTTGGTTCAACATGGTACATTTGTTTTAATGTTTTGGGAGATACTTTGATTATCTTTGTTTTTCTACAGTAGCAAAAGCTGCATGCCACTCTAGTCCTTTTTGTTTTTTTATGATGTATGCAATGAACAATACATCGGTTTCCCTCACAAGGGCGGTGAAACTCAGCTTAAAAGAACTGGTTTCCCACACAGGGCAGTTTGTCACTTTGTTAAAGCATGGACATCAAGCCTAGATTTCAGGCTCTCATAGCTGAACTGAGGCAGTTTTGTAACAGTATGTTTTTATGAATAGAATTAGCATAATTTAGAAAAAAATTAAATTTTTCACCATTATTGAAATTTTGGTCATTAGCATGATTTCTCTTACTCAAATTTCACACTGTGGCTTGTCCTAAATTCAAGTCATAATTTCCAGCATTTTGTTCAACATGTTGATCTGTTACATGGACGATCTCAACATGACAGATTTCCATGGAATGCTTGATATTTTCTGATTCCGTGAAATTTTATAAAAGAGATTTTTTAATTAAAATAACCAAGTAAAAGGAAGTTGGAAAAACATCACTTTTAAGGGAATATTTGTGAATTAAAATCCTCAAGTCAAGTCAAAGAAGTGAGAGAAAGCTAACAAATATTGAAAAACAATTTTATTGAGCATTGAAATTATACATTTATATTCGAAGCCAAATACCAACTTGCCTTGAAAAAATACATTTATATACAGAACTTCATACTAACTTCACTTTAGTATTACTAAAATTTATACTAACTTTCTATCCATAAATTTCTTACTACCTATTTATCTTACAAAGTTATTACTATCTATTTATCTTATAGTTTCATTTGTAAGATTTTCATTTACTTAAATATGAGAATCTAAATTTTAATTTAAATCATGAAAATACTCTGTGAAGTTCTATGCAGTTGATCCCATTTCATTGATAACAATACAAAAAATAAAAACTAGTATATTAGCTGGCTCATTCTTTTAATAACAAAGAGATACTTTAAAATAAAATAAATATGATAATGTTGGCAATCTTATTATTTATTAAAATACACAAAATAAATATTGTAACTTCCTGTTTATCTTAATACTTTCTAAGCTTTTCATTTCCTGATATAAACAACCTTGATTTCAATGCAAAACATGGAAATATTGTAAAGCCCATTGGATGCTATTTCGATTATGAGTATATTTTCTATTTTTTATCATATAACAGTTTTGTTTTTCATTATTAATGCTTATAAATTTATAAGACCCAAGAATATTTAAAATAATACATACCAATTTATGAAGGTTTGTATCTAACATAAATCACCATCCGCTGCAACAACCCTTTTCTATGGCAACATGTGATGAAATTCAACCAAACCAAAATTTACATTTTTTTTTCTAAGTTAGACTACATCTATTATATTATAAAGATCAAAATATTACATATCTCTTCCTCCAGACTTGGAAAACCAATTCCAGAGGAAAGTATCAAGATTTTAAACCAGAAAATGGACTGCCCCGGGTGGGGAAACCAGCTCACCAGTAGCACAAAATAAACGCTGCCCAAAATGGGAAACCAATGTACACAGTAGTGAAATTTAAACTTAAGTTTTAGAGAGAAGTATTCCAAATCATGTTTAGACTAGAGAATGCTACAAAAAAACTAGAAAGAGGGAAGTGCACCCTACAACTAAAACTAGTGTGGACAATCATCCTTCTTGCTGGAGTTGGGTTATTCCTCCTCGATCATGCAAGCATAGAATGAGTCTTCATCCTCCTTTCTTAGCATGTGGATAGTTACCTGAGGATGTGGAAATTCTAGCGTGTCTGGATAATTGGAGGTGGTCATCAGCTGATTGTTGTCCTCATTCTTATCTCCTTCGTCATTGTTTGAGCTTCTACCATCGTTGGAACCCAAATTACTGTTGGTGGAGTGGCTACTACTAGAGGCGCTCTGCACAGGGAGAGATTTCATCTTGCGAGGGATAAAGTCTGGCTGAGTCAGGATGGTCGACTTGCACGGTTGCTCTTTGGGGTGAATGCTTGAGGAGGCAGAAGGGGAGACAACTAGCTACAAGGATAATTAGGCGGAAAGATTAATAGGGTCGAGTCTTCTCAACTCCTCCCAGCCCACTGAAAGATTCAGTTCCCGACCCATGGCGTGCGATAGAGGTGTTCTAGAGGGGAGGTTGCGGCCTCCATGTCTTCTACATCACATACAGTGATGCCATGGCATGAAACACGAAGGAAATAAAGTGTAGGATAGGGAGGGATCAATCCGCAGCATAGGAAAGGAGATGCCACCACCCAAGAATGTCCTGGGAAGGCTGAGACAGGGATGAGAAGGGCCATGAACTAGGGTTCAATAGGAGGAACAGGAGGCATGAACAGATAACAGAAGGGAGAGCTGATTGGAGGCCAAATGAGCGCGAGTAGTGGGATTAATAGCCATGGTGATAGAATGAAGAGCTCTTAATGCTCTATAGCAGGAGGACCCCGTAATGAAGGTGGTGAAGTGTGAATTTAAGACAGGCTTGCTCAGGCATTTAACGTTGAGTGGGTGATCATGTGCGGGTGCGTGGGCTGGATAGTTCTCCTACAACATGGCGCCTAGTTGGCCCCTCCAATCACAGCAAAGCACCCGCATACGGGTAAACAAAATTTATGTATTATTGTTTCGTTAACAAAAAAATTAATTTAACCTCACCTTCAACAGAAAATGAACAGAGCATGAATAATAACTATACGCCTTTAACATAACATGAAAGAAAGAGGATCAACATATTTAGAAGAGCTCAATTTAAACTCATAGCAAGGCGCAATCTCTTGTTCTAGTGCTATTGCTCCATTGTTATAGCTTTAATCAATTATCACAACAGTACCAGCTTCTAAATAGTTAAAATAAGAAAAAAAAAGAACCACATATAGCCACTGAATTAGTTTCAAGTACCACATCACAGTCGTTTGTATTTAAATCGACTATAACTATACTCCTTTAACATAGCACGGAAGAAAGGTGATCCAAATATTTAGCAGAGCAGAATTTTACCTCACGACAGTGACGGGTAGTTTGCTCCATTACTAGATCTTTAATCATTATCACAACAGTACCATATTCGAAATCGTTAAAACAGGCGGAAAAAACAACACATATAGCCAGTGAATTAGCTTCAAATACCACACCACCGTAGTTTATATTTAAAATAAATCATATTTAAGATCAGTAAGTTTATCCAATCATTAGCATTGAACTAGTTTCCTTATCAACATTTATGAGAAAATTAAATATTTATTTATATAAATTACTAATATATTTTTATATTTTCTTAAACATCGAATAATTACTTATATGGTAATATATTTGTGTATCTTTATTCATTCTCCCTTTCTACGATTGATTATGTTTATACAGCCTCTCTATATAAATAGAGAAAACAATTAAAAAATTAAGAATCTAATTTTAAAAAGACTCTGGATCACAGTTAAACAATTATGGATCACAGATGTTTACAATCTGAAATTATTATTATTATTATTAATTATAAAAACAATTAAAGTATGAGTTAAACATATACACATTTAAAAACAACATGTAACAATATTCTTAATCATAGAGATTAGCCTCCATTTTGTCATTTAGATTTTTTACTTGTAAATAGGCTCTTACTAATACCACACACCCATAAAACCATAATTCATGTTCACATGACAATTTTTTTAAATTGATCAATTTATTTAAAAACACAAAGATGACATAACCACTTTTGAGATAAATCTAAACTTTTGATAAGTGACTCTACTACTAAAAATATTGTAGAAAATTCCATGAAGATTAGATCCCTACCATCCTTCTACTCACTACTGATAATAAAATAAAAATATAAAATAATAATTATTTCAAGAAATAATGTATTTTAAGTATCATTTAAGTTTAAAATATTAATTGTGAGCAAATTAATTGAAAACAAAATGTACTATTCTAAAAAAAAGTTTTTTGAATTCAAATAACTAAATAGAAAGAAGAAGGTATGAAAATCATGGACAAGGAAGACTTGTGAATTATAATCTTTAAATAAAAGAGGTGAGAGATAGCTGACAAATCTTGAAAAACAATTTTGTGGAGCTTTGTGAATTATAATCTTTAAATAAAAGAGGTGAGAGAAAGTTGACAAATTTTGAAACGCAATTTTGTGGAGCTCTGAGAATGTAATGTTACATATTGAAGCTCAATAATATATCTTTAGTTAATTTTATTTTTGATATTTTCTTTTCCATAAATACATAATCCTAAATTTTTAATAATAGGAATACAAACTAGGAATGATAGGATCGGGAGTTTAGTAGAGCTAGATTTTTAATCGATTGTCACATTAGTACCAGTGCATACACTTCAAAAATAGTTAAAACATGTAGCGAATTGATCACTGCTTACCCATTTATAACCTTAGTTTGTATCTAAAATCGATCACATTACACTTCAAAAACTCTTTTCTATAAATGATGAACATTGACAATTATTATTATAATTAATTGAATGTAATATTGAACAAAAATAGTAATGTTAAATATAATATTTGAACATGTAATAGAGAGGAGGGCTTTAGCGAAAATTAATTTTACCTAAGTCTCAACCGAATTGTTTGCTATATTGCCAGATCCTGAATCAATAGTTACAACAGAAAAGAACTCACAAATATTGAACAGAAACCCCATCCCATCCAAGATAACTATTAGAACCAGTGAAAATTCATAGATGAAAATGCAGAAACAGAAATATAAGGAAGCAAAAACCATAATCTCCAGAAAAAGAAAGGAAAATTAAAAATTGTAATTAGTTGCAACTTGAAAAAACCAAAGCAGTCTTTGCAATTCATCATCAGAAATTTGGTGGAACGAAAGTTTTGGCACCACTGTTACCCTAATCCATCTACATGTTGGCAATGAAATTAAGGTAGCTCTGTTTAAATAGACATACATCCATCGGATGAATTTAAAAATATTTTGAACGGTTAGCGCAAACCTTGAGTTCGACCGGAAATATTTTGTAAGAATTCATCCAATGCAATTACCACGCTTAGTTTGTGCTTTTTTTATCACGTTAAAAGTTGTGAGCTGGTGCTTTTTTAATGAGGTTAAAAAAAAATTTATCCTAATCTTGTGCTTTTTTATGAGGTTAAAAGAAAATTTATCTTACTTTTGTTCTTTAAGGAGGTTAAAAGAGAATTTATTGTTTCTGGGATAAAAGAAAATTTATCGTAATTTTCTATTTTTTAATGAGGTTATTTCTTTTTTTTTAATCGTAACATTCTGCATCTTTCCTTTTTACGAGGTTTAACTTTTGTTTATCACATTTTCATTGCATTTGATTCGAATTTCGCTGAGATTCTCTGCGTTCTAGTTCGCTGCCAAGATAATCCCCGCCATTTAATTATTCCAATTTAACTAGTTCATCGTTGAATTGGATATTGACTTTTCAACTTTGTTTGTTTTTTTTGGATTGATTTGTAAGTGCAAGATAATTGATATTTAAATAAAAATAAAAAATGTTATATTTAATATTATTAAATATTAAAATTATTATTTCATCTCATCGCCCAAATTAAACTAATCTCTATATATTATTATTAATATTACTAATTTTTTTATATATTATTGTTAATATTATTGTCATTATTAAATATTAAAACAATGAAATTATATAGTTGTTAAATAAACATATTGTTTGTATATAAACAAGAAATTGCATCATATGTTGCAATGAGAATGCCTTAAGGTAGGATCCTAAGAAATAGTAGCATACAAGACTGAACTCAGCATTTTATACAATATTTTTATTTATTTATGAGTGTTTGTGTGAGAAATTTTTTGTTGATTTCAATATACATGGATTATTTTAAATTTGAATGGATAATGTCAATATAGATTTTGTGAAAACTTATAATGGTTGACTAATGATATTTCTGTTAATTGTTTGCGAGAAGAAAATCAAAAGCTTGCCCCATCTTTAAAAATCAACATAAATTACATTAATATGTATAATAATAACAACAACATCTAAATCATCCATACTATAATTCGATGGATAAAGTGATATTTGATGTAAAAACAGACTTCAACAAAGTATTAAATACAACTTAATATGATTTGATTTCCCTCGTAAATGGAGATACTCAACATAACCCTAGGTTTGAATCTTTAACTGTTAATAATGTTGGTTGTCCAAATTAAAATGATTTCAAATAAGCCCATGGAAATAGAAATATAATTTAGAAATGAGAATAGTTAACTTCTAATATCAAACTAGTTTAATGAGGTGGTCAACATGCTTACAGTGACTTTCATTTCATCCAACTTAGCCTCTCATTGGAATATGTATTTTCCAACATTAATTTCTAAGCATAAGATGCATAATACAGCGTGAAATAAGAATCCGATGTAGCAACAACAACTGCATATGGAACACGCCTGAAGTGTTGCTGCCAACCCGTAATCAACTCCCATTGCTCTGCCCTGTCTACCAATGAAAGATGCCTATAGAAGGAAGCCCCTCTCTCTATAATGGGCCAAAGTGGGCAAGATATGCTACAAACTCCATCAATGTACTCCTGGAGAGTGCTACACACTAAAAACACTGCAGCTCTGCTAACTGTGTGTACATTTATTTGCGCCTCATGCCTATGTCAACCGATAGATGGATGCTCCACCATATCAAAACGCTCCTCCCACTCCTGATCAGGAATGTCATGCTCCTGCTATCTACTGGCCCCATGCAGAAAAATCCCATCAACCTCCAACACCTTCAGAGGATATGGATCTGCAACTGCTGTCATCGTACTCGATGTTGGTGCATCTGACTGCCCCACCTCAATGGCTGGCCCAAATGTTAGCTGCATATCCCTCATCGACTCATTGTGGGTGCCCATCTGGCTCTCCCCCATAGGAATATCGTGCCTAATGTGAATAGTGTCCTCCTATGTTGACTCAGGCTCCATCACCTGCTGCTCTAGCTGAATCGTCACAAGTGACTCTTCACCCAGAATATCTCCTGTAGAGTCCCGTGACTGCTCACCCTTGACACTGGAATGTAGCTTTAGTCTACTCTCACCATCTCTGCATGACTACTCTCGCTCCCCAGAAGCGTCCTCAACTGATCCTATGGACTCATATGAAAAAGAGTCCTTACCCTGGCATATAGAAGGAATTCCCTCCTGTTCTACCTCTTCCACCTCATCTGCATCGAATATGCCATCCACCCTCTCGATAAAGTGTCGATACAATGTCTAGAGCCCAGACACATACTCTAATGCTACCTCTGTTGTACCCAGTATCCTCTGCTCAGGCATGATCTCAACATGCCCTGAGGGAAAAGTGACCCATGTTTCCCTCGTGACCTGCTCGCAAATCGTAGGCTCAACGATGACTAATGGGCCACCCCTGCAAAGGATCATCTCATCCCCTGGCCTGTGGCTGTCAACTAGCACACCGACCCAGTGCCACTGCTGAGAGGTCTCTCGCCTAGTGTGCTGAGTGCCATCCAAATATATTGGGTGAGACTCACGTACCCTACTGCTCATGCCCCAAGTGCCAAATGACAACAAAAAAATGGGCTATGCCTGTGAGTGATGTAGAGGGTCAGTTGTGTGAGTCACCACAGATACCTTCAAGTATCGCTCATCTGTCTCCCCATCGATCCTCGGTGAAATACCCCCAAAGGTAAGCCCAATGACCCTGTCCGTGAGTCTCCTTGGAGGCAATGCTCTAAGACCCTGTTGTGGAGCACCATACGCCCTCGCATACCATTGATCATCCATGTACTTGTCACATAACTCCTTTCAAAAAAAAAATTTCCCACTAATTCTTGTTTAACTTAAGTGTTATTACTTAAGTGTTAATATGGTAAATGAATTGCAGACCAATTGACTTTTATGAAATTTCATTCTACAATTCTCATGTCTATACAACATAACTCAACCCTTCTCTCATGATTTATTTCTAATGTTTATTTCATGTAAATCGTATCACTATATCAATATCTTGTTACACTTATACGTCACAATTTTGATGGTAAGAGTATTTCATTTTAATTCGTTTTCTCTTTACTCCTATGCTGCTGAATACATTGTCCATGGGATGCCATGGTTATATTATGGTTTGAGTCATTGTCTGTATGGTTCTATTTTTATATCATTGGTTGGATACTCTATGCCACGTCGCATTACTATGTAAGCATGGTTTCCTTTTCACTTGGCATTTATACACCGACGTTAATGTTTTTTGGCCGTGGGGTACTCATAATCTATATTTCTCTTCCACGAAATTATGTTGACTTGGTACCTATCCTAGCCTATGCCGATCTGGGATGCCGAGAGGTCTTTTACGTATAGCTTGAGATTGCTCGTTTAATATTTATGGTACATCGCATTTACATGTCTATCGTGTAGTTCGACGTCGGGTCCCATCGCCTTATCAATGCACATTCATTTCGATCGTGTAAATTGTGATGGATGCTATGAGCAAGATCTTTACTTCTCTCGAGCCCAATAACAATTTTATTTTAATTCCTTTCGACGAACCTATATTCAATTTCCGCGTATCAGTACGTATCTACTTAATTTTTTTTTTCAAGCTATTGTACTCCCACCATTATACGTTGATCCATGTCTCCGGTGATTGGCCACCACATGGACAGTGGTATCCCTTAAGGTTTCCCCGCTCATTTACTATTTCAGTTGTTTACCCTATCGTTTACCATTTCCAGTGTTTTCGCTACGAAGTTATCTTCTCTGGTTTGTTCTTGGAGAACTGAACGTGAGACTTTGCCTATGGTTCTGATATTCATTATTGCCCCTCAGCGCAACTTCTTATGGTAAGTAATCACCCCAATTTTTTTTTATTGTAGGCCGCTGTATCAATACTGGTATATAATGGTGGTTCATCGTTTTATGCCCACTTTTTTTTTAATTTGTTGGACGTTGAATAATTAACTATGCACAAGGATTTAATCGCACTGTTGACTGATAATACATATTTGTTTATTTATATCCTCACAAGGGAATGGTGCTATGGTTACTGATAACCGTGCACATTAACACTCCCGTCAGGCTTCATATCGCCATTCGTCGACAACCGAAGTCTGCGAGCCAAGGGTAAACATTGTGCTTCTCTTCGCAACACTCTATTGTTTATTTATCGAACCATTGACATACGTATCATAAATTTTTAGTTCTGAATTCATGTCCATGGTTTATTACAGGTCTCGTGTGGATGGAGAGAGGTTAACTTTTTCAAGTGATGAAATATCTCTTCGAGTTTGGTTTGAAGTCAACCGTGTTATTTAATATCGCATTTACTAACAATTTCTGGTTTGGTTGACCCACAGGTATTAGTTACGCGAGCCATCATCGCGTTCTCAATCTCCACAATTTTTGTTTCGCTTTCAGTCCAATAGGCTTATGATGTTCGTTTCTTATTCTAGGTTGGTTGTACATTGAAGCTTTTCGTCCAACAAGCTTCTTGATGAAATGATATCTCTCTTAGGAATTGTAATTCCCTACAGAATATTTTTTTTTGTTTTGATTCTCTACGAAAGAGAAAGTCTCTAGTGGGAAGAAAGTTACAGGCATTGGAATTTATAAGTCTGATTATACTTCTCTATTAGTGGTATTTTAATTACAGACCCATGAATTTCATATACGTTTTTCTCCCAATGAGATTTAGTTACTTTTTTCCCCTTATGACTTTGCATACTCCGAAAAAGTCGGCACATAATTGGATTACTAAATTGATACTCTGCCTCTTTTTCATATGGACAGACTGTCATGATTCTGTTGGATTAATTTTCCTTTGCATAAAGTTTTTCTATTAATTTCTTCGTCAATAGATTCTTCCCTCTATAGATTAAATAGATTATGATTCTGGTTGATTAGTCGTAGTAACTCCAAAATATAAATGTCTATTTATTTTTACATGTGACACTAGTCTTCCGTTTTACAATGCTATCATACACAGTTTATTGTTAATACATGAAAAATATCTGGAGGTATAGCAGAACAGTAATCCTATATAGGACTTTTTTTGGTTCATATGAAAGGGATCTCGACACGATTCATACAATGCCATATTTCAGTAGTATATTTATTGGTATTTTTCCAGAGATAATGTACTATATGATTTATTTAATTTTAAGTTGTTCAGACTACTAGTATCATTTATAGCAATTTGCCTCACTTTAATGTCGACATAGTTAAATGGAAATGACAGTCTCTATACATTTTATTTCCTTTTCTATCTCATTTTTCAGTATATCCAGTTCTCTAATAACACTTCCAACCAGCATTTTATGTTAATCTGGTGGGTAAAGTATTTTTTATCCTGCACAGCTTATAAAGTTTGCATGCACTTTATACAAGTTTCATTATATTTATTTTCCAATAGAATATTCAGTTTGGACAATTCACTAGTAAAGGTTGTTATTCCTGCACCAGTTTACGTTTATTTCTCAGACCAGAATTTTTTACAGGTTTAGTAGACCCTATTTAGCTCTATTTATGTCTGAATATCTTTAACTCTAATAACTGTACTTATCGCTCTATTATTTTCTTAGTGTAGATGATAAATCTATAGATATACATGCACTGATACTTCAACATATCTACCAATCTGCATTTCATATATTTAATCATTCCTTTATGCAGGTTTTTTTTTTTTAGTGTTTTCTAATTTAATTCTATTTTTAACAGAAATAGATTAAAGTTACAAATTTATGGATTATGAGGTTAACATAAATCTCTAGATTTAAACCAGTCACTGGTTTAGAGCTTCTCGCTGATTTTCCTCATAATTCTTGTTCCTACAACTATCCAGAACTGAGAGGATTTAATTCTTCTAAAAATTCTGTAAATGTATGGAACACAAGAAATAAAACATTATAAGTAATTCATTCATTAATACACACTATAGGCATACCACTTATGCAATTGACCAGTCCTTCCAAGTTTAGAGTCCCTCTATCTCCACAACTCACCCCCGAGCTGAGATTACCTCCAGAACAGACCAACCTCAATCTGTTCTGGAGTAGCTTATTTAATCTCATGTTCCCCAAAGCCTGTTTATCATTACGTGTCTAGAATTACATGATGATTTTCTTCCTGTTTTCCTCGGCTTCCCTTATTTAGGGTTTTTTAAAGCTGCTTTCTGCTTTTCCCAGCTTTTTACCTCTTCCAAACTAATCTCCACCTCATTGGGGAAACTAGATTTTTCCTCAAAAATCTAATTTAGAAATAAATTCTTTCAAGGATTTTTGAAATATTTCTGGGGAATTCTTAGCCTCTTTCCATATTTCATGGATTTGGCAAGGGATCTCATATTTCTCATTTGGTCAATATGCCCAAAATTATTTTATTTATTGTCCATAATTAAAATTTAATTACATCCACAAAATACTTATCTATTGGGGTCCACTCCCCTTTGAATTTAAAGTTCAAATGTCTAGCTTGAAAGAAAAACATAAACTAGGGGTGTTACAGTACTCCTCGACATCCCACTGCACACTGAGGCATACCCCTGTATACTGTTGGATACCCCAAGCTACTGTTGTACCACCCTGTATCGTCTCGTGCCCTGACTGTGTCCAGGCATCGGTCACTTCCCGTGTGCTCTCAATGTGATGTAGGACACTCCTACTCCACAATGCAGTCCCACACACTACTGTACACCACCATGCAACTCCATGTCCATCGGTAGTCCACTGCTTAATGCTAGAGGCTCCCACACATCCCTAGATGTGATTACCTAGAGCTATGTCTCTACATGTTGGACTACCCCCAATCAGTATCATCGTCTCCACCATCGCGTCACTATACCCACCGACGAATGGATCATCACTCCAAGCCCTCCTCGAGGGGTTCGAGAAGTGAATCTACCTATGTGTCAGTAGTCTTACCACCACTACTCGGCTCTGCTGCATGCTCTGTGCCCCACACAAAGGTGAAGAATCCTTGGCCCCATACATGGCACCATCTGGTGGCATGCCAATGCCACCTCCTCCAACAAGCTCCTACTAAGGTATGTTGACCACCCCGTGATCCCGTGTATAAGTGTCATACCAAGACAACCTAGGGAGTCTGCCCATAAATTGGTTGGCCACTGGAGCTGACCGAAACTCCCCTAAAGAATGCACATGCTCTATTGCTAGGCCAACTGTACCCTCCAAGACATTGGAAACCAACCTGCCTGGGAAATGATAGGTGATCCCACCTAGATCCCAATGCCAATCTGGGGTTCCTATATGCCCAACACCTGGGAACTCTTGCTGAACTACACCTGGGTCCACCACTATCTCCATAACCCACTCCACCGAGTACCAACTCAAAATCTCTTGCCATCCAACCTCGACAAGTGGATGTTGCACATTGTGCAACTCTTATCGTCTCATCCTCCTAACCAAGTCAATGTATGAGGTCTGACTAGGTGACTCTGTGTCTTTCTCTCCAATGGGAAGAGGTGACCCAACAATGTTGTTAGTCCCGTCCATGCATTCCTGAAGGGGAATGATCTGACGCTCTAACGTGCCCTCTAGTTGTACCATCAGGGAATCCAGTCATTCCCAAATGCGGGCCAACTTGGCCGCCGACTTGGCACAAGCCACTCTCATGCCCTCTAGCTCCCTGTCCTGCAACCAAATGGCCTCTCGTACTGGCGTGGCCTTCCCTTGCAAAACTATAAGGTCTACCCGAAGCCGATGATACCGCTGTCTGCGACCATAATCCAATACCTCTGTATCTCCTAGTGCCTCATCGAAGGTGGATACATCTCCTAACACATCACCCATCTGTCGTGTGCTGCTACCACCCGAAGACTCAGACACAGCTCCATTCATCACCTCAACGGATGGCTCTATTGGGGTAGGCTCTACCTTCTCCACTACGATATCCACCGACATGGTCAGGGAGGTCTCCAATGAGGGTGATTCTTGTGTCACACTAGGTGTATCCTCGAACTCCCTGCAATCCTATGTGCCCTCATTCTCCAAGTGCGAGGTAACCATTTTGATGGTTTCCCCCTCTGATACTCGGTCAAGTTGGAAAGAGGTATCCAACTTCTCCACCCAAGATTTTTCTGAAAGCTTGGATGACCTGTCAAATGTCAGTAAATGGAATCTACCCACTGTGTGCTGCAAGCCCCCATCATGTGAGTTCTTGTTCCCTCTGTGAAAGTTGCGGGGTCTGCTATCCCACTGAAGCTGAAAAAAATCTATGAATGGAAGGGCATCCTTGAACTCCTGCCAATAGGACTGATACTCTGCAAAATTCTCATCTAAGTGTCCAGGCTCTACCTCCTACTGGGCTCCTACCCCTGTATCTACTCCCAATAAAGTGGGCATGGTAGAGCGGGTAGGTGCACGAGAAGCCGTCGGCTGAGGAGTATCACGTTGAGCATCACCATACTCCGGAAAATGATGGGATGTACCTGATCCCTCTTCGACCTAGAAAACCCATGGAGTTTCACACTGCCTAGCCTCCACAGCTGTGAACCTCTCTCCCATCACCTCAATCTGTCTAGCTAAATATTGCACAGACTTGGGGAGTGCCTCTCCAAACTTTTTGGCCTCTGTGTCATATGTCATCGGTTCTTTCTCTCTTAAATCTACTACAAGCTCCACCTGTTCTGTGTCCGTCATAGGCTCTCTCTCTTGATCTGCGTCCTCTACCCGGGCAGAGTCTTCCTCTTCATAGGTGGTCTCCAATCTACGCTCACGGTCTCTATACCTCCTGCCTCTCTATGGTTTGTTTCCCAATCTCATAGACCACAAGCTGAGCTAGAACTATGCTCTGATACCACTCTAATATCCTGTTTCGGGAATTTCTCTAAAACATGGCCAACTCCAACTAGAGATTGACTGAGAGGGCATTTACCGGATATGTCGCCTCTAAAAGAGAACGAGATCCAGAGGCTACCTGGCCCTCTCCAGACTCTGTCTAGGAGTGAAATATAAACACACCAAGTGGTATAGAACTAGAGTGCTAAAAAATAATAATAATGCAGCAGACATATAATAGAAAGAGAATACAACAACTACGACAACAACGGAAACTACGAAAACTCAACCAGAAAACATAAAGAGGAAATGTTGAGAGATTTTATTAATCTGAGAAATTTAATGAAGTACAAGAAGCAATCTTTCCCAAATCAAGTAAGAAAACACTCTCAGAAAAGACAAGAACTGGCTACTTTATAAAATGCGTCCCAGCTACTGGAAAATTGCCGTGTAGCTACTACTACTGGAATGGACTGAAGATTAGGGGCTGATCCCCTTGCCGAAATGAGCTAAAAATTGGCAAACCTCCTCACCTCGACAACCCAGACAAGATCCAAAAACCATTCCAAGAATGGCCAACCCCAGAAATCACCAAAAACTGCCTCCCCAGTGAATTATGCTGGCCTCCAAGGCACTGCACAGTGGCTAGATAGAAACAGCTGAAATACTGCCACAAACTTCGCCAAAAATCTCCGATGGGCAAAGGTTGACCCTCTGCTCAAAATCCTGGTGAAATGACCTGCATAAACCCCAATCCGAAGCTCCTCCACAAGGGACTACATCCTCTCTCCTAGTGACTGCGCAGTCTCTATAAGCTCCAGCTCTGCAACAAACCCAAACAATGAAACGACTCAAAAAATACTGAAAAACAAACCTTGCCCAAGCAGGCACTCGAAGTCCCCTGGGGCTAAGGGTGAGATCTCTGACCGGAGACACTCAATGCAGTAAACAGTGATGCAGACAGGCTAAACAGCCAGTGTGCTCAAGAAGACAAAAGTCTCACTCCAAAATCATGAACTCAAGAATGATCCAAATGAGGAGGCTCCTCCATCTTTTATAATGTTGGTTTCCCTCCAAAACCCAACGTAGCCTCTCTCTCATCCACGTACTCATCCTTATCTGCGCAGAAGCTTGCAGAAGCTTCTGGAGTGTACATAGGCCCCCTTCTCTACGTGGTGTTTGGCCCCCTTGGCTCCCCCTTAAGTCACAACGTTGTGCTACTAGGAAGGTGTTTTATTCCATCTAAGTGAGTTAGGCCCTCTCCACTCACTTTTTATTTATAATTTAATTATATAAGGAAAAATTGATCAAAATTAATATTTCCAATTAGCTGCTACTAATTGGGAATATTACATAATTTCTGAGCATAAGATGCTTAATACAACATGAAAGGAATTATCTTTGATTTTTCATATCCTCTAGGTTTCTGTGACTATCTCAAACACATGAACCTTCAATGGGTGTCTTAGAAACTTGGATGTATTTTTTTTTCTCTTAGAAAATGAATGGTGCTTTCATTGACGATGAGGTTTGTGACAACTAGGATTGGGCATATTTAATTCGATCATGCTTATCGCTTCAATAAGATTAAATATAATTCTTGTTTCTCATTTTTTAAAGTGTTATATTAATTTTTGCTATGTAATAAATTCATGTTAAGCTTTCTTTTACCAATCGAGTTTTTCATGGTGATATTTCTTGTAATATATTCTATTTCATGGCTTGATTAATTTTATGACCCTATAACTACGCTTACATTGCCTCTAATAGTTTACAATATATTGAAATAAGTATATACATAACATACTAGTGCATTTATTGAAATTTGAAGTCTTTTAGAACTTTGATGCAACCATAAGAGATGTTTCTCTTTTGAAAAATTGCTGAAAGATTGTAGACTTCACACAACCTTAACTAGAATCAAGCCTAGATGGTGTGGTTATTTCAAGAGATAAAATCCAATGGATTGGAATTTCTAAATCGATTTACATTGGAGATGAGGTGTATCACTACTGCATTTTTCTTATGAATTGTGGACCATAGGAGTAGCCAAGAGTTTCAACGGAATCGAAAGTAGCAAGCTTGTAATGGTCTACGATAACTGCTATAAACATAAAATTTATATCTTCTCTAAGATTGAGCACTTTATATAACTAATATTGCATTGAAAATATTATATAGAAATTAATTATGAGTTTTGGAGCATAGGAGTAACCAAGAGTTTCAAAGGAATTGAAAGTAGCAAGCTTGTAATGGTCTCTGATACCTGCTGTAAACTTAAACTTTATATATTGTGTAAGGTTGAGCACTTGTTATAAATAATATTGCATTGAAAATATTATATAACACTTGTTGAGAAACAATAACTTTTGGAATATATTATATAATAATTTATGCTACAAGAATAAAAGTTGGAAATTATAGGTTTTCAATATTTCCTCTGTGTTAATTGTGTTATCTTTTATATTCCCTGAAGCTCATTATTATTGAATTAATGCAATAAGTGTGTCTCTTGAACCGTGAAAATCTAGTTATTGTGATTAACTCACTTGAGAACAAGGACAATCACCACATGTAAATTTACTTTGGAGATTCACTTCACTTCAAAGTAGGGGATTTTCATAACTCTCGTTATTACATTTACCAGTAATTTTTTGTACTAGGACAATGTTACTGTGTGCAATCTCAACTCCATAGGATCATATATGTTATTATATTTATTGTTTAAGCTTTGTACTATAACTTTGTCACGAGTGTTGAAATTTTGGTCATTAACATGGCTTGTATTACTCAGCTATGACGTTGTGAACAATGTTATTAGATTTTTTTTTTTAATGCTTTGTACTATAAATTTTTCACCATTATCGAAATTTTGGTCATTAGAATGATTTCTCTTACTCAAATTTCACACTATGGCTTGTCCTAAATTCAAGTCATAATTTCTAGCATTTTCTTCAACATGCTGATTTGTTACTTGGACCATCTCAACATGAGAGATTTCCATGGAATGCTTGATATTTTCCGATTCCATGAAATTTTCACAATTTTTCCATGCCATATTTTTCTCTTCTTTGGAAAATATCTCTTCTTCATTCTCCTGGAGAAGAGCCTCCTAAAAATTGGCAATCCAACTTGAGTAATGGTGTTCAAGTAATCTCTTCATAAAAGAAGAATATGTTGGTGAAGCATAACATTAGAACTAACTATTCCTTCAACCCTATTCTCTAGTTGGGTGAGTCACTCTTTCAATTCATCACAATTATTGGAAACATTGTCATTATCTTCAAGGTTTAATAGAATTAAAACTTCCTCTTAGTGAGGAACCTATGAACTTGTTTCTTACCACCAACTCTTGGTGCAATACCCTCCTTTGCTACATGTTGTTTATAGATTTTTTCCTCCATTAATCCTTGCCAAACCAAGTGATAGGCCTAAAAATGTTTTGTGTGTCCAAAGATCGACACATGAAAAGAATCTTGAAAGATCATGTGCTGGATTACAAGAACCATCAACAATTATCACATGATTGAGTGTTGGAATTTTTTTACCCAATGACGAAGTGCTAGGTGATATTAAAACACAAGAGATTTTAGTATTTATGTTTATTATTTTTTATATAAATAGAACAAGTAGGATCCAATTTTAAAAGTTTCTCGTGTTCATAAAAAAAATCCACAAACATTATTATTTGTAATATTTATGTTTATTATTTTTTATATAAATAATTATTATGAGTAGATTTTTATTTAAAAATATATATATTCAATAGTAAAAAACTTATCAAATATTTAATGGAGCAAATTTTAGATTTTAAATATTAAATATATATTATTAATACTCTCAATTTTAGTTAAAATTATTATGATTTATTTTGTACTTACTTATACAATAGATAAGAATACAAAAATTTAGGAGCAATACATATAATATGTAAAAATATTATAATCTAGAGGATGGATCCTAGTTGGGATTCTAAATGTCCACAAATGTTCTCTGACACTGGAAAATCCAAAATTCTGTTCAATAATTGATAACCACAAGAGGTTGAAAATAATATATAAAATTGAAATTCTTAGTAAATGAAAAATGTTTCTTAGAAAAAGAAGTTTAATGATAAGGGATTTAAAAAATAATGGTTTTTATGTTTCTCTAATTTATAATCAATAATAATAACTACCACAGTAATATAAATTAAAATCTTGGTAAATTCCAATAAACATCAAAAAATTACATCATGATACATTTCACATTACCAAGATTAAAAAATCATAAAAACTCATTAAGGAAATTATAATTTAAAAAAAAATAATAATAATAAAAATTATTAATTTAAAAATGAATGTATGAGTTAAACATATACACATTTAGTAAAGCATATAACCATAGAGACTAGCCCCCACTATACCATTAATATTTTTAACTTGTAAATGGACTCCACCTAATAAGATGTGTCTACAAAACAATAATTCACGTTGATATGACACATTCATGGGACAATTTTTTAAAATTAATCAATTTACTATAAAGAGATATGATTCACTTTAGTATTACTTTAGTATTCACTTTAGTATTACTAAAATTTATACTAACGTCCTATCCATAAATTTTACTACCTATTTATCTTACAAAGTTATTACTATCTATTTGGATTATTAATTAAATAGGAAACTATAAATTTTAATTTAAACCATGAAATATCAGAGGAAGCTCTCATGTTGATCCCATTTCATTACTACATATTCATCTCTTTTTCTTCGAGATTTCATTTATTTTAATACACAACCCTAGATTTTATGTATATCATGAAAATACACTCTGCAGTTGATCCCATTTCATTGATAACAATACAAAAAATAAAAGCTAGTATATTAGCTGGCACATTCTTTTAATAACAAGGAAATACTTTAAAATCAAATAAATATGATAATGTTGGCAGTCTTATTACTTATTAAAATACAAAATAAATATTGTAACTGCCTGTTTATCTTAAGACTTTCTAAGCTTTTCATTTCCTCATATAAACAACCTTGATTTCAATGTAAAACATGGAAATATTGTAAATCCCATTGGATGCTATTTCGATTATGAGTACATTTTCTATTTTATATCATATAACAATTATGTTTTTCATTATTGATGGCTATCAATTTATAAGACCCAGGAATGTTTAAAATATTGTATACCCATTTATGAGGGTTTATATCTAACATAAATCACCATCCACTACAACAACCCTTTTTTTTCCCTAAGGTTAGACTACATCTATTATATTATACAGATAAAAGTATTACATATCTCTTCCTCTAGACTTGGAAACCACCTGTGAGGAAAGTAATTGGATTTAAACCAAATGGATCATTTTGAGCTAGGGCTACCACCAAGCTCACCAAGAGCACAACTTGACATTGTTTAGAATGGGAACCTCAACATACACAGAGCAAAAATTAAACTTAAGTTTGAGAGAGAACTTTCCAAAGCATGTTTAGACTAGAGAACGGTACAAAAAGAAGAGGAGAGAGAAGTTCAAATAAAATTCGCAATTGAAACTAGCTCTGACCATCATCCTTCTCGCTGGAGTTGGGTTATTCCTCCTCGATCCTGTAAGCATAGAATGAGTCTTCATCCTCCTTTCTTAGAATGTCGCTAGTGACCTGAGGATGTGGTGACCCCGGCATGTCTTGATAATTGGAGGTGGTCGTGAATTGATTGTTGTCCTCATTCTTCTCTCCTCCATCATTGTTTGAGATTCTACCATCATTGGAACCCAAATTACTGCTGGTGGAGTGGGTACTACTAGAGGCGCTCTTCATAGGGAGAGCCTTGATCTTGCAAGGGATAAACTTTGGCTCAGGCAGGATGGTCAACTTGCGTGGTTGCTCTTTGGGCCAAATGCTCAAGGAGGCCGCGAGGGAGACAGGTAGCTACAAGGATAATTAGACTAAAATATTAACAGCGTCGAGTCTTCTTGTCTCCTCCCAGCCCACCGAAAGATTCAGTTCCCTGCCCATGGCATGCGATAGAGGTGGTCTGGAGGGGAGTCCACGGGCTCCATCTCTTCTACACCACATACGGTGACGCCCTTGCATGACACACAAAGGGAAAAAAGTGTACAACAGGGAGGGAGTTCTTGGAAGCATAGGAGAGGAGATGCCACCACTTGAGAATGTCCTAGGAATCCTGAGAGAGGGATGAGAAGGGCCATGAACTATGGGTCGAAAGGAGGAATGGGAGGCATGAACAGATAACAGAAGGGAGAGCTGAATGGTGGTCGAATGAGCGCGGGTATTAGGCTTAATAGCCATGGTGACAGAATCGAGAGCTCTTAATGCTCTGCAGCAGGAGGACCTCGTAATGAAGGTGGTGAAGTTTGAATTTAAGACAAGCTTTCTCAGGAATTTAACATTGATTGGGTGATCATGTGTGGGTGTGTGGGCTAGACAGTTATCCCGCCACATGACGCCCAGGTGGCCCCTACGATCAAGTAAAAGCACCCGCATATGGGTAACGAAGATTTATCTATTATTGTTTCATTAAGAAAAAAATTAATTTAACCTCACCTTCAACAGAAAATGAACAGAGCATGAATAATAACTATACGCCTTTACAATAACATGAAAGAAAGAGGATCAAAATATTTAGAAGAGATGACTTTAAACTCATAGCAAGGCGCAATCTCTTGTTCCATTGCTATTGCTCCATTGCTACAACTTTAATCAATTATCACAATAGTACTAGCTTCCAAATAGTTAAAAAAAGAAAAAGAAAAGAACTATATATAGCCACTGAATTAGTTTCAAGTACCAGATGATAGTCATTTGTATTTAAATCAACTATAACTATACTCCCTTAACATAGCACGGAAGAAAGGTGATCCAGATATTTAGCAGAGCTGAATTTTACGTGACGGCAGCTAGGGGTCTTTTGCTCCATTACTAGATATTTAATCATTATCACAATAATACCATATTCAAAATAGTTAAAATAGGGGGAAAAAACACCACATATAACCAGTGAAATAGTTTCAAGTACCACACCACCGTAGTTTAAATTTAAAATCAATCATATTTAAGTTTCTTTATCAACATTTATGAGAAAATTAAATAATTATTTATATAAATTACTAATATATTTTTATATTTTCTTAAATATCAAATAATTACATATATGTAATATATTTGTGTATCTTTATTCATTCTCCCCTTCTACGATTGATTATGATTATAGAGGCTCTCTATATAAAGATAGAAAACAATTAAAAAATTAAGAATCTAATTTTAAAAAGATTCGAATGCTTATTAAAAAATCACACTAAAATTACCCAGTGTACTTCTATTGTTATTTTTCTGGAAGAATTAGTTAAACAATTATGGATCACAGATGTTTACAATCTAAAATTATTATTATTATTAATTATAAAAATAACTAATGTATGAGTTAAACATATACACATTTAAAAACAACATGTAACAATATTCTTAATCATAGGGATTAGCCTCCATTTTATCATTTATATTTTGTACTTGTAAATAGGCTCTTACTAATACCACATGCCCAAAAAACCATAATTCATGTTCATATGACATTTTTTTTTAATTGATCAATTTATTTAAAAGCACGGAGATACATAACAACTTTTGAGATAAATATAAACTTTTGATAAGTGACTCTACTACTAAAAATATTGTAGAAAATTCCATGAAGATTAGATCCCTACCATCCTTCTAATCATTATTGATAATAAAATAAAAATATAAAATAATAATTATTTCAAGGAATAATTTATTCTAAGTATCTTTTAAGTTAAAAAGATTAATTGTGAGGAAATTAATTAAAAACAAAATGTACTCTTATAAAAAAGTTTTTTTAATTCAAATAACTAAATAGAAGGAAGAAGGTCTGAAAATCATGGACAAGGAAGACTTGTGAATTATAATCTTTAAATAAAAAAGGTGAGAGATAGTTGACAAATCTTGAAAAGCAATTTTGTGGAGCTGTGTATTATAATCTTTAAATAAAAGAGGTGAGAGAAAGTTGACAAATCTTGAAAAGAATTTTTGTGGAGATCTAAGAGTGTAAAGTTATATATTGAAGCTCATAATAATTTCTCTTTAGTTAATTTTATTTTTGATATTTTCTTTTCCATAAATACATAACCCTAAATCTTTAATCACAAAAGTACAAACTAGGAATGAGAGGATCGGGAGTTTAGTACAGCTAGATTTTTAATCAAATGTCACATGAGTATCAGTACATACACTTCAAAAATAGTTAAAACATGTAGCGAATTGATCACAGCGTACCCATTTATAACTGTAGTTTGTATTTAAAATCAATCATATTACACTTCAAAAACTCTTTGGTACAGATGATCAACATCGACAATTATTATTATAATTAATTGAACTTAATTTTGAACAGAAATAGTAATGATAAATATAATATTTGAACATGTAATAGAGAGGAGTGGGTTTTAGCGAAAATTAATTTGACCTCAGCCGAATTGTTTATTAGTTTGCTATATTTCCATATCTTGAATCAATAGTTACAATAGTGCCAACAAGAATACTTTATATTATTGTGAAAGTGCGTAAAATGAAAAAAACGTAACCCCGATCCCATCCGATATAACTATTAAACCTCGTGAAAATTCATAGATGAAAATGGAAAAACAAACAAAATATAAGGAAACAAAATACATAATCTACGAAGAAGAAAGGAGAATTAAAATTAAAAGTTGCAATTAGTTGCAACTTGGAAAAACCAAAGCAGTCTTTGCAATTCATCATCAGAAGTTTGGTAGAACGAATGTTTTGGCACCAATGTTACTCTAATCCATCTACATGTTGGCAATGAAATTTAGGTAGCTCAAGAAGACAAAAGTCTCACTCGAAAATCATGAACTCAAGAATGATCCAAATGAGGAGGCTCCTCCATCTTTTATAATGTTGGTTTCCCTCCAAAACCCAACGTAGCCTCTCTCTCATCCACGTACTCATCCTTATCTGCGCAGAAGCTTGCAGAAGCTTCTGGAGTGTACATAGGCCCCCTTCTCTACGTGGTGTTTGGCCCCCTTGGCTCCCCCTTAAGTCACAACGTTGTGCTACTAGGAAGGTGTTTTATTCCATCTAAGTGAGTTAGGCCCTCTCCACTCACTTTTTATTTATAGTTTAATTATATAAGGAAAAATTGATCAAAATTAATATTTCCAATTAGCTGCTACTAATTGGGAATATTACATAATTTCTGAGCATAAGATTCTTAATACAACATGAAAGGAATTATCTTTGATTTTTCATATCCTCTAGGTTTCTGTGACTATCTCAAACACATGAACCTTCAATGGGTGTCTTAGAAACTTGGATGTATTTTTTTTCTCTTAGAAAATGAATGGTGCATTCATTGAAGATGAGGTTTGTGACAACTAGGATTGGGCATATTTAATTCGATCATGCTTATCGCTTCAATAAGATTAAATATAATTCTTGTTTCTCATTTTTTAAAGTGTTATATTAATTTTGGCTATGTAATAAATTCATGTTAAGCTTTCTTTCACCAATCGGTTTTTTCATGGTGATATTTCTTGTAATATATTCTATTTCATGGCTTGATTAATTTTATGACCCTATAACTACGCTTACATTGCCTCTAATAGTTTACAATGTATTGAAATAAGTATATACATACCATACTAGTGCATTTATTGAAATTTGAAGTCTTTTACAACTTTGATGCAACCATAAGAGATGTTTCTCTTTTGAAAAATTGTTGAAAGATTGTAGACTTCACACAACCTTAACTAGAATCAAGCCTAGATGGTGTGGTTATTTTAAGAGATAAAATCCAATGGATTGGAATTTCTAAATCGATTTACATTGGAGATGAGGTGTATCACTACTGCATTTTTCTTATGAATTGTGGACCATAGGAGTAACCAAGAGTTTCAACAGACCGAAAGTAGCAAGTTTGTAATGGTCAGAGTCTACGTATAACCGTCAGACCTAATGCATTTTAAATTTTATATCTTCTAAGATTGAGCACTTTATATAAATTAATATTGCATTGAAAATATTATATAGAAATGAATTATGAGTTTTGGAGCATAGGAGTAACCAAGAGTTTCAAAGGAATCGAAAGTAGCAAGCTTGTAATGGTCTCTGATACCTGCTGTAAACTTAAACTTTATATCTTGTGTAAGGTTGAGCACTTGTTATAAATATTGCATTGAAAAAGCGCTAGAACACTCTGCTGAGAAACAACAACTTTGAATATATTATATAATAATTTATATATAAGAATAAAAGTTGGAAATTATAGGTTTTCAATTTTTCTCCGTGTTAATTGTGTTATCTTTTATATTCCATGAAGCTCATTATTATTGAATTAATGCAATAGTGTGTCTCTTGAACCGTGAAAATCTAGTTATCGATTAACTCACTTGAGATCAAGGACAAATACCACATATAAATTTACTTTGGAGATTCACTTCACTTCAAAGTAGGATTTTCATAACTCGTTATTACATTTACCAAGCATTTTGTACTAGGACAATGTTACTGTGTGCAATCTCAGCTCCATAGGATCATATATGTTATTATATTTATTATTTAAGCTTTGTACTATAGCTTTGTCACGAGTGTTGAAATTTTGGTCATTAACATGGCTTCTATTACTCAGCTATGACGTTGTGAACAATGTTATTAGATTTTTTTTTTTTTTAATGCTTTGTACTATAACTTTGTCACCATTATCAAAATTTTGGTCATTAGCATGATTTCTCTTACTCAAATTTCACACTATGGCTTGTCCTAAATTCAAGTCATAATTTCTAGCATTCTCTTCAACATGCTGATTTGTTACTTGGACCATATCAACATGAGAGATTTCCATGGAGTGCTTGATATTTTCCGATTCCATGAAATTTTCACAATTTTTCCATGCCATATTTTTCTCTTCTTTGGAAAATATCTCTTCTTCATTCTCCTGGAGAAGAGCCTCCTAAAAATTGGCAATCCAACTTGAGTAATGGTGTTCAAGGAATCTCTTCATAAAAGGAGAATATGTTGGTGAAGCATAACATTAGAACTAACTAGTCCTTCAACCCTATTCTCTAGTTCGGTGAGTCACTCTTTCAATTCATCACAATTATTGGAAACATTGTCATTATCTTCAAGGTTTAATAGAATTAAAACTTCTTCTTAGTCAGGAACCTATGAACTTGTTTCTTACCACCAACTCTTGGTGCAAGACCCTCCTTTGCTACATGTTGTTTATAGATTTTTTCCTCCATTAATCCTTGCCAAACCAAGTGATAGGCCTAAAATTGTTTTGTGTGTCCAAAGATCGACACATGAAAAGAATCCTGAAAGATCATGTGCTGGATTACAAGAACCATCAACAATTATCACATGATTGAGTGTTGGAATTTTTTTACCCAATGACCAAGTGCTAGGTGATATTAAAACACAGGAGATTTTAGTATTTATGTTTATTATTTTTTATATAAATAGAACAAGTAGGATCCAATTTTAAAAGTTTCTAGTGTTTATAAAAAAAAATCCACAAACATTATTATTTGTAATATTTATGTTTATTAATTTTTATATAGATAATTATTATGAGTAGATTTTTTATTTAAAAATATATATATTCAATAGTAAAACGACAAATATTTAATGGAGTAAATTTTAGATTTTAAATATTAAATATATATTATTAATACTTTAATTTTAGTTAAAATTAATATGATTTATTTTGTACTTACTTATACAATAGATAAGAATACAAAAATTTAGGAGCAATACATATAATATGTAAAAATATTATAATCTAGAGGATGGATCCTAGTTGGGATTCTAAATGTCCAAAGAATGCTCACACTGAAAATCCAAAATTGCTCAATAATTGATAACCACAAGAGTGTTGAAAATAAATATATAAAATTGAAATTCTTAGTAAATGAAAATGTTTCTTAGAAAAAGAAGTTTAATGATAAGGGATTTAAAAAATAATGGTTTTTATGTTTCTCTAATTTATAATCAATAATAATAACTACCACAGTAATATAAATTAAAATCTTGGTAAATTCCAATAAACATCAAAAAATTACATCATGATACATTTCACATTACCAAGATTAAAAAATCATAAAAACTCATTAAGGAAATTATAATTTAAAAAAAAATAATAATAATAAAAATTATTAATTTAAAAATGAATGTATGAGTTAAACATATACACATTTAGTAAAGCATATAACCATAGAGACTAGCCCCCACTATACCATTAATATTTTTAACTTGTAAATGGACTCCACCTAATAAGATGTGTCTACAAAACAATAATTCACGTTGATATGACACATTCATGGGACAATTTTTTAAAATTAGTCAATTTACTTAAAAGTAGAGATATGATTCACTTTAGTATTACTTTAGTATTCACTTTAGTATTACTAAAATTTATACTAACGTCCTATCCATAAATTTTTTACTACCTATTTATCTTACAAAGTTATTACTATCTATTTATCTTACACGTAAATAGGAAACTATAAATTTTAATTTAAACCATGAAAATACTGTATGAAGCTCTATGCAGTTGATCCCATTTCATTACTACATATTTATCTCTTTTCTTTTCTGAGATTTTTATTTCCTTAAATACAAAACCCTATATTTTATGTAAATCATGAAAATACACTCTACAGCTAATCCCATCTCATTGATAACAATACAAAAAATAAAAACTAGTATATTAGCTGGCTCATTCTTTTAATAACAAGGAAATACTTTAAAATCAAATAAATATGATAATTTTGGTAGTCTTATTATTTATTAAAAGACACAAAATAAATATTGTGACTGTATGTTTATCTTAAAACTTTCTAAGATTTTCATTTCCTGATATAAACAACCTTGGTTTTAATGCAAAACATGGAAATATTGTAAATCCCATTGGATGCTATTTCAATTATGAGTATATTTTCTATTTTATATCATATAACAATTGTCTTTTTCAATATTGATGGCTATAAATTTCTAAGACCCAGGAATGTTTAAAATATGACATACCCATTTATGGGAGTTTGTATCTAACATAAATCACCATCTACTACAACAACCCTTTTTTTTTCCCTAAGTTAGACTACATCTATTATATTATACATATAAAAGTATTACATATCTCTTCCTCTAGACTTGGAAAACCAATTCCAGAGGAAAGTATCAAGATTTTAAACCAGAAAATGGACTGTCGGAGCTAGGGAAACCAGTTCACCAGTAGCACAAAATAGACATTGCTTAGAATGGAAAATCAACATACACAGTAGCAAAATTTAAACTTAAGTTTGAGAGAGAACTCTTCCAAAGCATGTTTAGACTAGAGAACGATACAAAAAAAGAAGAGAGAGAGAAGTTCAGCCTGCAATTGAAACTAGTGTGGACCATCATCCTTCTTGCTGGAGTTGGGTTATTCCTCCTCGATCCTGTAAGCATAGAATGAGTCTTCATCCTCCTTTCTTAGAATGTGGCTAGTGACCTGAGGATGTGGTGACCCTGACATGTCTTGATAATTGGAGGTGGTTGTGAGCTGATTGTTGTCCTCATTCTTCTCTCCTCCATCATTGTTTGAGATTCTACCATCATTGGAACCCAAATTACTGCTAGTGGAGTGGGTACTACTAGAGGCCCTCTACATAGGGAGAGCATTCATCTTGCGAGGGATACACTCTGGCTCAGGCAGGATGGTCAACTTGCGTGGTTTCTCTTTGGGCCAAATGCTCGAGGAGGCCGCAGGGGAGACAGGTAGCTGCAAGGATAATTAGACTAAAATATTAACAGGGTCGAGTCTTCTTGGCTCCTCCCAGCCCACCGAAAGATTCAGTTCCCTACCCATGGCATGCGATAGAGGTGGTCTGGAGGGGAGGCCATGAGCTCCATCTCTTCTACACCACATACGGTGACGCCCTTGCATGACACACGAAGGGAAAAAAGTGTACAACACGGAGGGAGTGCTTGGAAGCATAGGAGAGGAGATGCCACCACCTGAGAATGTCCTGGGAAGGCTGAGAGAGGGCTGAGAAGGGCCATGAAATAGGGGTCGAAAGGAGGAATGGGAGGCATGAACAGATAACAGAAGGGAGAGCTGAATGGTGGTCGAATGAGCATGGGTATCAGGGTTAATAGCCATGGTGACAGAATCAAGAGCTCTTAATGCTCTGCAGCAGGAGGACCTCGTAATGAAGGTGGTGAATTTTGAATTTAAGACAAGCTTGCTTAGGAATTTAACATTGATCGGGTGATCATGTGTGGGTGTGTGGGCTGGATAGTTATCTCGCCACATGATGCCTAGGTGGCCCCTCCGATCACGACAAAGCACCCGCATATGGGTAACCAAAATTTATGCATTATTGTTTCATTAACAAAAAAATTCATTTAACCTCACCTTCAACAGAAAATGAACAGAGCATGAATAATAACTATACCCCTTTACAATAAAATGAAAGAAAGAGGATCAACATATTTAGAAGAGATGACTTTAAACTCATAGCAAGGCGCAATCTCTTGTTCCATTGCTATTGCTCCATTGCTACAACTTTAATCAATTATCACAATAGTACTAGCTTCCAAATAGTTAAAATAAGAAAAAAAAAAAGAACTACATATAGCCACTGAATTAGTTTCAAGTACCAGATGACAGTCATTTGTATTTAAATCAACTATAACTATACTCCTTTAACATAGCACAGAAGAAAGGTGATCCAGATATTTAGCAGAACTAAATTGTACTTGACGGCAACGAGGGGTATTTTGCTCCATTACTAGATCTTTAATCATTATCACAACAATACCATATTCAAAATAGTTAAAATAGGGGAAAAAACACCACATATAGCCAGTGAATTAGTTTCAAGTACCACACCGCCGTAGTTTATATTTAAAATCAATCATATTTAAGTTTCTATATCAACATTTATGAGAAAATTAAATAATTATTTATATAAATTACTAATACATTTTTATATTTTCTTAAATATCGAATAATTACTTATATGTAATATATTTGTGTATATTTATTCATTCTCCCTTTCTACGATTGATTATGATTATAGAGGCTCTCTATATAAAGATAGAAAACAATTAAAAAATTAAGAATCTAATTTTAAAAAGATTCGAATGCTTATTAAAAAATCACACTAAAATTACCCAGTGTAGTTCTATTGTTACTTTTCTGGAAGAATTAGTTAAACAATTATGGATCACATATGTTTACAATCTGAAATTATTATTATTATTAATTATAAAAATAACTAATGTATGAGTTAAACATATACACATTTAAAAACAACATGTAACAATATTCTTAATCATAGAGATTAGCCTCCATTTTATCATTTATATTTTGTACTTGTAAATAGGCTCTTACTAATACCACGTGCCCAGAAAACCATAATTCATGTTCATATGACATTTTTTTTAATTGATCAATTTCTTTAAAAGCACGGAGATGACATAACCACTTTTGAGATAAATATAAACTTTTGATAAGTGACTCTACTACTAAAAATATTGTAGAAAATTCCATGAAGATTAGATCCCTACCATCCTTCTAATCATTATTGATAATAAAATAAAAATATAAAATGATAATTATTTCAAGGAATAATGTATTCTAAGTATCTTTCAAGTTAAAAATATTAATTGTGAGGAAATTAATTAAAAACAAAATGTAGTCTTATAAAAATTTTTTTTGAATTCAAATAACTAAATAGAAGGAAGAAGGTCTGAAAATCATGGACAAGGAAGACTTGTGAATTATAATCTTTAAATAAAAGATGTGAGAGATAGTTGACAAATCTTGAAAAGCAATTTTGTGGAGCTTTGTGTATTATAATCTTTAAATAAAAGAGGTGAGAGAAAGTTGACAAATCTTGAAAAGAATTTTTGTGGAGATCTGAGAGTGTAAAGTTATATATTGAAGCTCATAATAATTTCTCTTTAGTTAATTTTATTTTTGATATTTTCTTTTCCATAAATACATAACCCTAAATCTTTAATCAGATAAGTACAAACTAGGAATTATAGGATCGGGAGTTTAGTATAGCTAGATTTTTAATCAATTGTCACATGAGTATCAGTACATACACTTCAAAAATAGTTAAAACATGTAGCGAATTGATCACTGCGTACCCATTTATAACTGTAGTTTGTATTTAAAATCAATCATATTACACTTCAAAAACTCTTTGGTACAGATGATCAACATCAACAATTATTATTATAATTAATTTTGAACAGAAATAGTAATGATAAATATAATATTTGAACATGTAATAGAGAGGAGGGTTTTAGCGAAAATTAATTTTACCTCAGCCGAATTGTTTGCTATATTTCCATATCTTGAATCAATAGTTACAATAGTGCCAACAAGAATACTTTATATTATTGTGAAAGCAGAAAATGAAAAAACAGAACCCCGATCCCATCCGATATAACTATTAAAACCCGTGAAAATTCATAGATGAAAATGGAAAAACAGAAATATAAGGAAACAAAATACATAATCTACAGAAGAAGAAAGGAGAATTAAAAATTAAAAGTTGCAATTAGTTGCAACTTGGAAAAACCAAAGCAGTCTTTGCAATTGATCATCAGAAGTTTGGTAGAACGAATGTTTTGGCACCAATGTTACTCTAATCCATCTACATGTTGGCAATGAAATTTAGGTAGCTCTGTGTAAATAGACATACATCGATCGGATGAATTTAAAAATATTTTGAACGGTTAGCGCAAACCCTGAGTTCGACCGACTTCGGAACCGTTAGTTTGTGCTTTTTTTATCACGTTAAAGGTTGTGAGCTGGTGCTTTTTTAATGAGGTTAAAAGAAAATTTATCTTTATTTTGTGCTTTTTTACGAGATTAAAACAATATTTATCTTAATTTTGTTTTTTTAAGAATGTTAAAAGAAAATTTATCGTAATTTTCTATTTTTTAATGAGGTTTTTTTTTTTTTTTTAATCGTAACATTCTGCATATTCTTTTTTACTAGGTTAAACTTTTTTTATTACATTTTCATTTGCATCTGATTCGAATTTCGCTGAGATTCTCTGCGTTTTAGTTCGCTGCCAAGATAATCCCCGCCATTTAATTATTCCAATTTAACTAGTTCATCATTGAATCGGATACACTTTTCAACTTTGTTTGTTTTTTTGGGTTGATTGGTAAGCGCTAGATAATTGATATTTAAATAAAAATAAAAAATAGCTATATTTAATATTATTAAATATTAAAATTATTATTTCATCTCATCGCTCAAATTAAACTAATCTCTATATATTATTATTAACATTACTAATCTTTTTATATATTATTATTAATATTATTGTTATTATTAAATATTTAAACAATGAAATTGTATAGTTGTTAAATGATTATATTGTTTGTATATAAACTAGAAATTGCATCATATGTTGCAATGGGAATTCTTTAAGGTAGGATCCTAAGAAATAGTAGCATACAAGACTGAACTCAAAATTTTATACAATTTTTTTATTTATGAGTGTTTGTGTGAGAATTTTTTTGTTCATTCCAATATACATGGATTATTTTAAATTTTAATGGATAATCTCAATATAGATTTTGTGAAAACTTATAATGGTTGAATAATGATATTTCTATTAATTGTTTGCAAGAAGAAAATCAAAAGTTTTCCCCTTGTTTACAAGTCAACCTAAATTACATTAATATGTATAATAATAACAAGAACATCTAAATCATCGATGGATAAAGTGATATTTAATGTAAAAACAGACTTCAACAAAGTATTAAATACAACTTAAGATGATTTGATTTCCCTGGTAAATGGAGATACTCAACATAACCCTAAGTTTGAATCTTTGACTGTTAATAATGTTGGTTGTCCAAATTAAAACGATTTAAAATAAGCCCATGGAAATACAAATATAATTTAGAAATGAGAATAGTGAGCTTCTAATATCAAACTAGTTTAATGAAGTGGTCAACATGCTTACCGTCACTTTCATTTCATCCAACTTATTTTCTCATTGGAATATGTATTTAACAACATTAATTTCTAAACATAAGATGCATAATACAACGTGAAAGGAATTATCTTTGAGTTTTCATATCCTCTGGTTTTCTGTGACTATCTCAAACACATGAACCTTCAATGGGTGTCTCAGAAAATTGGATGTCTTTTTTTTTTTTCTCAGAAAATGAATGATGCTTTCATTGAAGATAAGGATTGTGACAACTAGGGTTGCTCATATTTAATTCGGTCATGATTATCACTTCAATAAAATTAAATATAATTGATGTTTCTCATTGTTTTCGTGTTAGATTAATTCTGGCTATGTGATAAATTCACGTCAAGCTTTCTTTTACCAATGGGTTTTTTCATGGTTGTATTACTTGTAATATAGTCTATTTCATGGCTTGATTACTTTGATGACCTTATAAGTACACTTACATTGCCTCAAATAAGTTATGATATATTGAAATAAGAATATACATACCATATTAGTGCATTTATTCAAATTTGAAGTCTTGCAGAACTTTGATGCAACCATAAGAGATGTTTCTCTTTTTACAAATCACTGGAAGATTTTAGACTTCACACACCCTTAGCTAGAATCAAGCCTAGATGGTGTGGTTCTTTTAAGAGATAAAATCCAATGGATGGGAGTTTCTACATAAATTTACATTGGAGATGAGGTGTATCACTGCTGCATTTTTCTTATGAATTGATTTATGAATTGTGGACCATAGGAGTAACCAAGAGTTTCAATGGAATCCAAAGTAGCAAGCTTGTAATGGTCTTCGATACCTGCTATAATATTAAACTTGATATCTTGTGTAATATTGAGCACTTTATATGACTAATATTGCATTGAAAATATTATATAGAAATTGATTTATTTATGAATTGTGGACCATAGGAGTAGCCAAGAGTTTCAAAGGAATAGAAAGTAGCAAGCTTGTAATGGTCTCCGATACTTGTTGTAAACTTAAACTTTATATCTTCTGTAAGATTTAGCACTTGATATAACTAATATTGCATTGAAAATATTATATAACACTTGTGAGGAAAGCATAAAGTTTGGCATATATTATGTAATAATTAATCCTACAAGAATAAAAGCTCAAAATTCCAGGTTTTCAATATTTTATTTATGTTAATTGTGTTATCTTTTGTATTCCATGAAGCTCATTATTATTGAATTAATGCAATAAGTGTGTCTCCTGAACCATGAAAATCTAGTTGTTCCGATTAACACACTTGAGAACAAGGACAGTCACCACATGTGAATTTACTTGGGAGATTCACTTCACTTTAAAGTAGGGGATTTCATAACTCTCATTATTACACTTACCAGTCATATTTTGTATTAGGACAATTTCAGTGTGTGCAAGCTTAGCTCCATAGGATGATATATGTTATTATATTTTTTATTTAGGCTTTGTACTATAACTCTGTCACGAGTGTTAAAATTTTGGTCATTAACACAGCTCTAGTTACTCAACTGTGAGGCTGTGAACAATGTTATTAGATTTTTTATTTATTCTTTGTCCAATAAATTTGTCACCATTATTGAAATTTTGGTCATTAGCTTGATTTCTCTTACTCAAATTTCACATTGTGGCTTGTCCTAAATTCAAGTCATAATTTCCAGCATTTTGTTCAACATGCTGATTTGTTACTTGGACCATCTCAACGTGAGAGATTTCAATGGAATGCTTCAGATTTTCTGATTCCGTGAAATTTTCATAATTTTTCCATGCCATATTTTTCTCTTCCTTGGAAATTATTTCATCTTCATTATCCTAGAGAAGAATCTCCTAAAAATTGGCAATCCAACTTGAGTAATGGTGTTCAAGTAATCTGTTAATAAAAGGGGAATATTTTGGTGAAGCATAACATTAGAACTAACCAGAGCTTCAACCCTATTCTCTAGTTGGGTGAGTCACTCTTTCAATTCATCACAATTGTTGGCAATATTGTCATTATCTTCAAGGTTTAATAGAATTAAAACTTCCTCTTAGTCAGGAACCAAAATAGAATTAATAGAATTATGATCTATTTTATACTTATTTTTATACAATAGATAAGAATACAAAATTTAGGAGCAATACGTATAATATGTAAAAATATTATAATCTAAAAGATGGATCCTAGTTGGGATTCTAAACATCCACAAAGGAAAATCCAAAATCCTCTTCTATAATTGATAACCACGGGAGGTTGAAAATAATATATAAAATTGAAATTCTTCGTAAATGAAAAATGTTTCTTAGAAAAAGAAGTTTAATGATAAGGGATTTCAAAAATAATGGTTTTTAGGTTCCTCTAATTTTTACTCAATAATAATAACTACCACAGTAATATAAATTAAAATGTTGGTAAATTCCAATAAACATCAAAAAATTACATCATGATACATCTCACATTACCAAGATTAACAAAACATAAAAACTCATTTAGGAAATTATAATTTTCTTTTAAATAATAATTATAATTATTAATTAAAAAATTAATGTATGAGTTAAACATATACACATTTAATAAAGCATATAGCCATATAGATTAGCCCCCATTATACCATTTATATTTTTTACTTGTAAATAGACTATTGCTAATACCATGTGTCTACAGAACAGTAATTCACGTTGATATGACACATTCATGGGACAATTTTTTAAAATTAGTCAATTTACTACTTTCAAGATAAATCTAAATCTTTGATTTGTGTTTTATACTAAGAATATTATAGAAAATTCTACAAAGATTAAATCCTTACCATCTATTTCATAATTATTAATAATCAAATTAAATTCCAAAAAACATATTCTAAAATAAAGATTTGTAATTAAAAAAAAATCATTTCAAAGATAATGAATTTTATGTATCTTTTGAATTAAGATAATTAATTATAAAGAAATTAATTAGAGATGAAATGCACTCTTCTAAACCCTTCTAATTAAAAAGAACAAACTATAATTAAAAATTTAAAGTTTGAAAAGGACACTACCAACAATAATGAATTTTAAGGATATTTAAATATAAGATGAGTAATTATGAAGAAATTAATTAGAAATGAAATGCACTTTTATAAAAGAGATTTTTGAATTAAAATAACCAAGTAAAAGGAATTCGGAAAAACATCACTTTTAAGGGAATAATTCTGAATTAAAATCCTCAAGTCAAGACAAGGAAGTAAGAGAAAGCTAACAAATCTTGAAAAAAAAATTATTGAGCATTGAAAATATACATTTATATACGAAGCCAAATACTAACTTGCTTTGAAAAAATACATTTATACACCAAACTTCATACTAAATTCGCTTTATTATTACTAAAATTTATACTAGCTTCCTGTCCATAAAATTTTTACTACCTATTTATCTTACAAAGTTATTACTATATATTTATCTCACAGTTTCATTTGTGAGCTTTTCATTTACTTAAATACACAACTATAGATTTTAATTTAAATCATGAAAATACTCTATGAAGTTCTATGCAGTTGATTACATTTCATTACTACATATTTATCTCTTTTCTTTTGTGATACTTTCATTTCCTTAAATACATAACCCTATATTTTATGTAAATCATGAAAATAGACTCTGCAGTTGATCCCATTTCATTGATAACAATATAAAAAATAAAAACTAGTATATTAGTTGGTTCATTCTTTTAATAACAAGGAAACACTTTTCTTTTAATAACAAGGAAGTACTTTAAAATCAAATAAATATGATAATGTTGGCAGGATTATTATTTATTAAAATACACAAAATAAATATTTTAACAGTCTGTTTATCTTAATACTTTCTAAGCTTTTCATTTCCCGATATAAACAACCTTGATTTCAATGCAAAACATGAAAATATTGTAAAGCCCATTGGATGCTATTTCGATTATGAGTATATTTTCTATTTTATATCATCTAACAATTGTGTTTTTCATTATTAATGGCTATCAATTTCTAAAACCCAGGAATGTTTGAAATATTAAATACCCATTTATGAGCGTTTGTATCTAACATAAATCACCATGCGCTACAACAACCCTTTTCTATGGCAGCATGTGATGAAATTAAAGCAAACCAAAATCTATGTTTTTTTTCTAAGTTAGACTACATCTCTTATATTATACAGAGAAAAATATTACATATCACTTCCTCTTGACCTGGCATCACAATTCCAGAGGGAAGTATCAAGATTTTAAACTAGAAAATGGACTTCCCAAACCGGGGAAACCTATTCACCAGTTGCACAAAATAAACGCCACCCAGAATGGGAAACCAACATACACAGTAGTGAAATTTAAACTTAAGTTTGAGAGCGAATTCTTCCAAAGCATGTTTAGGCTAGAGAACCTTACAAAAAAACTAGAAAGAGGGAAGTGTACCCTGCAATTGAAACTAGTGTGGACCATCATTCTTCTTGCTGGATTTGGGTTATTCCCCCTCAATCCTGCAAGAATAGAATGAGTCTTCATCCTCCTTTCTTAGCGTGTGGCTAGTGACCTGAGGATCTGGCGACCACAGCATGTCTAGCTAACTAGAGTTGGTCGTGAGCTGATTGTTGTCCTAATTCTTATCTCCTTCATCATTATTTAAGCTTCTAACATCGTCGGAACCCGAATTGTTGTTGGTGGAGTGACTGCTACTAGAGTCGCTCTCCATAGGGAGAGCCTTCATCTTGCGAGGGATATAATTCGGCTCAGGAAGGATGGTATTCTTGCGTGGTCTCTCTTTGGGTCAAATTCTTGAGGAGGCCGGAGGGGAGACAGGTAGCTGCAAGGATAATTGGGCTGAAAGATTAATAGGTTTGAGTCTTCTCGGCTCCTCCCATCCCGTCAAAAGATTTAGTTCCCTGCCCATGGCATGCGATAGAGGTTGTCTAGAGGGGAGGCCACAGTCTCCATCTCTTCTACACCGCATATAGTAATGCCTTGACATGACATGCAAAGGAAAAGAAGTGCAGAACAGGGAGGGAGCACTCAGAAGCACAGGAGAGGAGATGCCACCACCTGAGAATGTCTTGGGAAGGCTAAGACAGGGTTGAGCAGGGCCAAGGACCAGGGGTCGAAATGAGGAACCAGAGGCAGGCAAAGATAATAGAAAGGAGACTTGAATGGAGGCCGAATGAGCGTGGGTAGCAGGATTAATAACCATGGTGATGGAATCGAGAGCTCTTAATGCTCCGCAGCAAGAGGACCTCGTAATGAAGGTGGCAAAGTGTGAATTTAAGACAGGCTTGCTCGGGCATTTAACATTGAGTGAGTGACCATGTGCAGGCACGTGGGCTGGATAGTTGTCTCGCAACATGCCGCCCACATGGCCCCTCCTATCACGCCAAAGCACCCGCATCCGAGTAACCAAAATTTATGTATTATTGTTTCATTAACAAAACAATTAATTTAACCTCACCTTCAACAGAAAATGAGTAGAGCATTAATTATAACTATACACCTTTAACATAACATGAAAGAAAGAGAATTGACATATTTAGAAGAGCTGACTTTAAACTCATAGCAAGGCACAATCTCTTGTTCCATTGCTATTTCTCCATTGCTACAACTTTAATCAATTATCACAATAGTGCCAGCTTCCAAATCGTTAAAATAAGAAAAAAAAGAACCACATATAGCCACTGAATTACTTTCAATTACCACATCACAGTTGTTTGTATTTAAATCAACTATAACTATACTCCTTTCACATATAACGGAAGAAAGGTGATCCAGATATTTAGCAGAGCTGAATTTTACCTGACCGCAGTGAGGAGTCTTTCGCTACATTACTAGATCTTTAATCATTATCACAACAGTACCATATTCAAAATATTTAAAATAGGGGGAAAAAACACCACATATAGGGAGTGAATTAGTTTCAAATACCACATCACAATAGTTTATATTTAAAATCAATCATATTTAAGATAGGTAAGTTTATCCAATAGTTAGCATTGAAATAGTTTCTTTATCAACATTTACAAGAAAATTATATAATTATTTATATAAATTACTAATATATTTTTATATTTTCTTAAAAATCAAATAATTACCTATATGGTAATATATTTGTTTATATTTATTAATTCTCCCCTTCTACAATTGATTATGATTATAGAGGCTCCCTATATTAATATAGAAAACAATTTAACAATTAAGAATCTAATTTCAAAAAGATTCCAATGCTTATTATAAAATCACATTATAATTACCCAGTGTAGTTCTATTGTTATTTTTCTGGAAGAATTAGTTAAACAATTATGGATCACAGATGTTTACAATCTGAAATTATTATTATTCTTAATTATAAAAAGAATTAATGTATGAGTTAAACATATACAAAGTTAAAAATAATATGTGACAATATTCTTAATCATAGAGATTAGCCTCCATTTTATCATTTAGATTTTTTACTTGTAAATAAGCTCTTATTATATTTAATTGAACCTAATTTTGAACATAAATAGTAATGATAAATATGATATTTGAACATGTAATAGAGAGGAAGGCTTTAGCGGAAGAAATTAGTTTTACTTGAAGTCTCATCCGAATTGTTTGCTATTTTGGCATATACTTAATCAATAGTTACAATAGTGCCAACAAGAACACTTTATATTATTGTGAAAGCAGAAAAAAAACTCATAAATATCGAACATAAGCCCCATCCCATCCAACATGACTATTAAAACCAGTGAAAATTCATAGGTGAAAATGCTAAAACAGAAATATAAGGAAACAAAAACCATAATCTGCAAAAGAAGAAAGGAAAATTAAAAGTTGCAATTAGTTGCAACTTGAAAAAATCAAAGCAGTCGTTGCAATTCATCATCAGAAATTTGGTAGAACGAAAGTTTTGGCACCACTGTTACCCTAATCCATCTACATGTTGGAAATGAAATTAAGGTGGCTCTTTTTAAATAGACATACATCCATCGGATGAATTTAAAAATATTTTGAACGGTTAGCACAAACTTAGTTTTTGCTTTTTTTATCACGTTAAAAGTTGTGAGCTGGTGTTTTTTAAATGAGGTTAAAAGAAAATTTATCTTAATTTTGTGCTTTTTTATGAGGTTAAAAGAAAATTTATCCTAATTTTTTTTAAGGAAGTTAAAAGAAAATTTATTTTCGGTTTCTGGTTTAAAAGAAAATTTATCGTAATTTTCTGTTTTTTAATGAGGTAAAATTTTTGTTATCGCATTTCCATTTGCATCTGATTCGAATTTCGCTGAGATTCTCTGCATTCTAGTTCGCTGTCAAGATAATCCCCGCCATTTAATTATTCCAATTTAACTAGTTCATCGTTGAATTGGATACTTGACTTTTCAACTATGTTTGCCTTTTTGCGTTGATTTGTAAGTGCTAGATAATTGATATTTAAAAAAAAATAAAAAATCATTATATTTAATATTATTAAATATTAAAATTATTATTTCATCTCATCGCTCAAATTAAACTAATCTCTATATATTATTATTAATATTACTAATTTTTATATATATTATTATTATTTTTTATAAGTAACTTTAAATTTATTAATAAAACATATAGTACAACCAATTCATGGCCTTCAGAGGCAACATACATTCAGCAAGATAACAAAAATTGAGCTGCCCGCAATGGGAAACCAGCCCGAGCAACGTTTGTAAGCTACCTCGGTGGAGGAAACCAGCTATGGCATACCAAAACTTATTAAATCCCAAAACAACAAAAATGACAGAAAAGCTAAACATAGTTATTTGGGCAAAGTAATCTGCACTAGAGACCATAATCCTCCGAGGGTTGTTCTTCTTCAATCTTGCACCAGTATCCATCATCATCATCAGGTACGGGGCATCTTTGAACTGCGGCCACACCTGCTTCGCTACTGCCAACCTGCATGCCAATGTCCTGGAGGAGGCTCGAACTGCAGTCGCCAGCTTTGCAGGAAGCGCCTTTGTCCACAAGTTGAGGGGTCTGCGCAAGGTTAGGGGGAGCTGGAAAGTTAACACGATGCGGGAGAGGGGGGGTTCGGGGATTGCCGCCGGAATTTCCTTAAACGAGACAGAGACAGTCGCTATGACTAGAGGGTGATTAGAATTGCACTTAAAGTGAAAAATGGCGGTGTATGGGCTGTGAAGGGAAGCAGAGACAGTGGAACAGGAGCAAGGAGGTGACAGTGAAGCTCAGGCACCACGTCTTAGGGAGGAGGGGAGTCGACGCCCACATCCCCTCCCACTACGCGTTGAAGGATAGCAACCACGGAAGCTCTCAAAAGAGGAAGACGAAGGGCTGGAGGAAGGGGAGGGACGCCGACCGGTGGGGTGTCCTCTGGAGCTACCCCATCGACATCTCAGATGGTGCCTGAGCCTCGGCATGGTAGCACTGAGCTGAATGGAGAATGCAGAATTGACAGGAGGCGATAGGGGGGTAGGGAAAATTGAGACCACGCGGAGAAGCAAATTGCAGGGAGTAGAAGGGGCTATGCGAGAAATGGAACCTAGGAAGAAAATCGACACAGTAGCCTAGATGACAACGCCTGCCAAGGGAGGTGCGGGAGCTGGGCAATTCGGCCTCCGTGGAGCAGCCAGACCCGACAGGAAAGAATTGCATCGGCATGGAGACCACCAGACTGAGCCGAGACAGAGCCAAGAACCCTAAAGCCAAGTCACAGAGTGGAGAAGAAGAGCCAGAGGAAATAATTTTGAGCGGCTTACAACCTCGACCTCCACACCAGCATAAATGTCGCACAGGGTGACGGCCTGGAGTATTAATCGCTCCAGGTCCTCTCAACTGCAGGCTGTGGGTGGCCATGTGGCCATGCCACGCGTCGTCCCGTAGCCAAACCACCATCACATCAGATGTTGCCACTCGCATCCAGGGTTTTTTATATATTATTATTAATATTATTATCATTATTAAATATTTAAACAATGAAATTGTATAGTTTTTAAAAGAATATATTGTTTGTATATAAACTAGAAATTGCATCATATGTTGCAATGGGAATGCTTTAAGGTAGGATCCTAAGAAATAGTAGCATACAAGACTAAAGTCAAAATTTTATACAATTTTTTTTGTTTATGAGTGTTTGTGTGAGAAATTTTTTGTTCATTTCGATATACATGGATTATTTTAAATTTGAATAGATAATCTCAATATAGATTTTCTGAAAACTTATAATGATTGAATAATGAAATTTCTATTAATTGTTTGCAAGAAGAAAATCAAAAGCTTGCCACATCTTTACAAATCAACCTAAATTACATTAATATTTATAATAATAACAACAGTATATAAATCATCCATAATATAATTAGATGGATAAAGTGATATTTGATGTAAAAACAAACTTCAAAAAAGTATTAAATACAACTTAAGATGATTTGATTTCCATGGTAAATAGAGATACTCAACATAACCATAGGTTTGAATCTTTGAGAGTTAATAATGTCGGTTTTCCAAATTAAAACGATTTGAAATAAGCCCATGGAAATATAAATATAATTTAGAAATGAGAATAGAGAGCTTCTAATATCAAACTAGTTTAATGAGGTGGTCAACATGCTTACCATATGGCGGTATTTCAAATCGTATTTTATGGCGGTATTTCTTGCAGTATATTCTATTTCATGCCTTGATTACATTGATGAACTTATAACTAAGCTTACATTGCCTCAAATAATTTATGTTGTATTGAAATAAGAATATACATAGCATATTAGTGCATTTATTCAAATTTGAAGTCTTGCAGAACTTTGGTGCAACCGTAATAGATGTTTCTCTTTTGGCAAATCGCTGGAAGATTGTAGACTTCACACAACCTTAGCTAGAGTCAAGCCTAGATGGTGTGGTTCTTTTAAGAGATAAAATCCAATGGATAGGAATTTCTACATCAATGTACATTGGAGATGAGGTGTATCACTGCTGCATTTTTCTTATGAATTGATTTATGAATTGTGGACCATAGGAGTAACCAAGAGTTTCAACGGAATCCAAAGTAGCAAGCTTGTAATGGTCTCTGATACCTGCTGTAAACTTAAACTTCATATCTTGTGTAAGATTGAGCACTTTATATAACTAATATTGCATTGAAAATATTATATAGAAATGAATTTATTTATGAATTGTGGACCATAGGAGCAACCAAGAGTTTCAAAGGAATCGAAAGTAGCAAGCTTATAATGGTCTCTGATACCTGTTGTAAACTTAAACTTTATATCTTGTGTAAGATTGAGAACTTGATAAAACTATTATTGCATTGAAAATATTATATAACACCTGTCAGGGAAGCATAACTTTTGGCATATATTATGTAATAATTTATGCTACAAGAATAAAAGCTTGAAATTCTAGGTTTACAATATTTTCTCTGTGTCAATTGTGTTGTCTTTTGTATTCCATGAAGCTCATTATTATTGAATTAATCCAACAAGTGTGTCTCCTAAATACTGAAAATCTAGTTATTGTGATTAACTCACTTGAGAACAAGGACAGTCACCACATGTAAATTTACTTGGGAGATTCACTTCACTTCAAAGTAGGGGATTTTCATAACTCTCGTTCTTACATTTACTAGTCATATTTTGTACTAGGACATTGTCACTGTGTGCAATCTTAGCTCCATAGGATGATATATGTTATTATATTTTTTTATTTAGGCTTTGTACTATAACTATGTCATGTGTTGAAATTTTGGTCACTAACACGGCTCCAGTTACTCAATTGTGACACTGTGAACAATGCTATTAGATTTTTTATTTATGATTTGTACTATAACTTTGTCACCATTATTGAAATTTTGGTCATTAGGATGATTTATCTAAAAAATTTTAAAGTGTGTCTTATGCTAAATTAAAGTCATAATATTAGAAATGAAATAATTCAGAAACATATTACAGAAAACATAGATACAAAACCTAGACCAAACATTGGCGGAAAAGGCAGAAGCCTCATGGCTTCCTCATGTAGTCTCTCTTATTAAAAGAATTTAATTTACGATTTAAATATATGAGAGAAGATAGTCCGTGCTATCTTAGACTCTTTTGGTTGAGATAATTTCTCACCAAAAACCCACCAAGATAGGAGTTCCTAAACAAACTCCAATATTTGAGGAACAACCCAAGAGTTAGGCACATATTTCTAACTTGGAATATTTAATTAATTTAATTATTATTTTGGATTTATTATTGTTATTTTATAGAGGCTAACATTCCCCCCTTCAATGAAAAATCCAAAATAAGAATCAGGAACCATCTTCCAAGTTGTCATTTTGATCCTTAAAAAAAAACATTGCTTGAAAAACCGCCAAAGCTGGATGCTGAAAAACTGCAATATGAAGAGACCATTGGTCAGCTGTAACCAGGAGCAAATGAATTATTAGTTTTGGAGCATAGGAGTAACCAGGAGTTTCAAAGGAATCGAAAGTAGCAATCTTGTAATGGTCTCTGATACCTGGTGTAAACTTAAACTTTATATCTTGTGTAAGGTTGAGCACTTGTTATAACTAATATTGCACTGAAAATATTATATAACACTTGTCAGGAAACCATAAATTTTGGAATATATTATGTAATAATTTATGATAAAAGAATAAAAGTTGGAAATTATAGGTTTTCAATATTTTCTCTGTGTTAATTGTGTTATCTTTTATATTCCATGAAGCTCATTATTATTGAATTAATGCAATAAGTGTGTCTCTTGAACTGTGAAAATCTGGTTATTCTGATTAACTCAGTTGAGAACAAGGACAGTCACCACATGTAAATTTACTTTGGAGATTCACTTCACTTCAAAGTAGGGGATTTTCATAGCTCTCGTTATTACATTTACCAGTAATGTTTTGTACTAGGACAATGTTACTATGTTCAATCTAAGCTCCATAGGATCATATATGTTATTATATTTATTATTTAAGCTTTGTACTACAACTCTATCCGGAGTGTTGAAATTTTGGTCATTAACATGGCTTCTATTACTTAGCTATGACGTTGTGAAGAATGTTATTAGATATTTTTTTTTTTATGCTTTGTATTAAAACTTTGTCACCATTATTGAAATTTTGGTCATTAGCATGATTTCTCTTCTCAAATTTCACATTGTGGCTTGTCCTAAATTCAAGTTATAATTTCTAGCATTTTCTTCAACATGCTGATTTGTTACTTGGACCATCTCAACATGAGAGATTTCCATGGAATGCTTGATATTTTCCAATTCCATGAAATTTTCACAATTTTTCCATGCCATATTTTTCTCTTCTTTGGAAAATATTTCTTCTTCGTTCTCCTGGAGAAGAGTCTCCTAAAAATTGGCAATCCAACTTGAGTAATGGTGTTCAAGTAATCTCTTCATAAAAGGAGAATATGTTGGTGAAGCATAACATTAAAACTAACTAGTGCTTCAACCCTATTCTCTAGTTGCGTGAGTCACTCTTTCAACTCATCACAATTATTGGAAAAATTGTCATTATCTTCAAGGTTTAATAGAATTAAAACTTCCTCTTAGTCAGGAACCTATGAACTTGTTTCTTACCACCAACTCTTTGTGCAAGACCCTCCTTTGCTACATGTTGCTTATAGATTTTTTTCCTACATTATTCCTTGCCAAACCAAGTGATAGGCCTAAAAATGTTTTGTGTGTCCAAATATCGACACATGAAAAGAATCCTGAAAGATCATGTGTTGGATTACAGGAACCATCAACAATTATCACATGATTGAGTGTTGGAATTTTTTTACCCAATGACCAAGTGCTAGCTAATATTAAAACACACTGGAGATTTTAGTATTTATGTTTATTATTTTTTATATAAATAGAAAATTTAGGATCCAATTTTAAAATTTTCTAGTGTTTATAAAAAAAATCCACAAACATTATTTTTTTTTCTCTAAATTTGTCTACTTCTATTATTAATACAAAAATTACAGCGAGGTCTTAGCCTTCGAAAATCTTGCCCATTGAAGCAGCATTCTATCAAATACACCTCTTAAGACTAACCAGAAGTTTGCAAACATTGGACCAGAAACCCCGTTAAGAGACTGACAATTCTGGAAGAGCCGTCCACGCAGGGGAAACTGGCTATGAGACTTAGTGACATAAACATAAAATCCGAAGCACAAAAAAGAAAACCCAGACTTTCAGTTAACCGTCATAAACGTGGAGGTGCTTTCCGGAAACCTGTTATTCAGGTGGTTGTTCTTCAATGATACGGCAACCATAGTCTTGGTTTTCTTCATCCTGCTTCTGGAAGTCTTTGTGGACCTTGGAATCGCCTGCCGTGACTTTGCACTGGCTCCCCGGAAGACCTGTCCTATGGATCTCGTTACCGCCGATATCCTCATGCTTCAGATTGGGGACTGGAGAGGAGGACAGAAGATCATTTAGGCCTTTCTCCGTAAGCTCGCCCACCTCCTGAAGATTATGCTGCTCGGAGTTAACCTGAATGTCAAGGATGAAATTGGCGACCATGGTGACTCTACAGTTGGCGCAAGGAAAGAAGAATTGCACGTTGTGGGAGTGAGCTAGGGAGGAAGACAGAGAAGGCATGGTGTGGGTGAAGCCCCTAGCCGAGAGAGAGTGCACAGCCCTTTTGCCTCGGCCACTCCGATTATCAGGATAGCGCCCAGCGAAAAACCCAGAAGAGTTAGAGGTCGAGCCAGAGTTAGAAGAGGAAGGCAAGCAGGCTGTCTGTCCACGACTTGACCCTCTTCTGGGTCTCATACGATGGAAAATTCTCGACATATTGTGAATGGTAACCAGAGCACAGTGTGAATCTTTAGAGACGAGGTTGGAAGCACGAGCAACAAAAGACGACAAGGGCGTATGAGGAGCCAAATCACAAACAGAAAGCCAAATTGACCGGGAGTTGCAAAGGGGGCTGCAAGTGTAATGGAGACCAGGCGCAAGCTCAAGGCAACCAACGAGAGCACACCTCTTCCCTACGCCAGACCAAGACCATGGAGCAGTGGTTGCCTTAGAGCAATTAGCCCGTAGAGGAGGAACAGAAATACACCAAGGGTATGGCTTCATGTTTGAAATGTTATGAGTACGGTTTGAGAGCATGCTCAGCATTAAAAAAACATTTAAGTTGATCACTGGAGTGTAAATGCATTGAGGATCGGTGAGCTGGGTGGCGGTGGCACCAATCCACATGGAGACCCACCATATCTCGTCACACTCCGACGTACAGAACTCTTTAAACACCCGCATCTGGGGAATCCACAAACATTATTATTTGTAATATTTATGTTTATTAATTTTTATATAAATAATTATTATGAGTATATTTTTGTTTAAAAATATATATATTCAATAGTAAAAAACTTATCAAATATTTAATGGAACAAATTTTATATTTGAAATATTAAATATATATTATTAACACTCTTAAGTTTAGTTAAAATTATTATGATTTATTTTGTACTTACTTATACAATAGAAAAGAATAAAAAAATTTAGGAGCAATACATATAATATGTAAAAATATTATAATCTAGAAGATGGATCCTAGTTAGGATTCTAAATGTCCACAAATGTTCGAAAATCCAAAATTCTGTTCAATAATTGATAACCACAAGAGGTTGAAAATAATATATAAAATTGAAATTCTTAGTAAATGAAAAATGTTTCTTAGAAAAAGAAGTTTAATGATAAGGGATTTAAAAAACAATGGTTTTTATGTTTCTCTAATTTATAATCAATAATAATAACTACCATAGTAATATAAATTAAAATGCTGGTAAATGCCAATAAACATCAAAAAAATGACATCATGATACATCTCACATTACCAAGATTAAAAAATCATAAAAACTCATTGAGGAAATTATAATTTTTTTAAAAATAATAATAATAATTATTAATTTAAAAATTAATGTATGAGTTAAACATATACATATTTAATAAAGCATATAACCATAGATATTAGCCCCCATTATACCATTTATATTTTTAACTTGTAAATAGACTCCTACTAATAAGATGTGTCTACAAAGCAATAATTCAGGTTGACATGAAACATTCATGGGACAAATTTTTAAAATTAGTCAATTTACTTAAAAGTAGAGATATGACATAACTACTTTAAAGATAAATCTAAATATTTGATTTGTGATTTATACTAAGAATAGTATAGAAAATTCTACAAAGATTAAATCCTTACCATCTATTTGATAATTATTAATAATCAAATTAAATTCTAGAAACATATTCTAAAATAAAGATTTGTAATTAAAAAAAAATAAAGAATTTTATGTATATTTTAAATTAAGATAATTAATTATGAAGAAATTAATTAGATATGAAATTCACTCTTCTAAACCCTCCTAATTAAAAAAAGAAAACAAACTGAAATTAAAAAGTTAAAGTTTGAAAACAACATTACCAAGGATAATGAATTTTAAGGGTATTTTAATTTAAGATGAGTAATTAAGAAGAAATTAATGAGAAATGAAATGCACTTTATAAAAGAGATTTTTGAATTAAAATAACCAAGTAAAAGGAAGTTGGAAAAACATCACTTTTAAGGGAATATTTGTGAATTAAAATCCTCAAGTCAAGTAAAGGAAGTGAGAGAAAGCTAACAAATCTTGAAAAAAAAAATTATTGAGCATTGAAAATATACATTTATATACGAAGCCAAATACTAACCTACCTTGAAAAAATACATTTATATACTAAACTTCATACTAAATTCAGTTTAGTATTACTAAAATTTATACTAACTTCCTTTCCATAAATTTTTTACCACCTATTTATCTTACAAAGTTGTTACTATCGATTTATCTTACAGTTTCATTTGTGATCTTTTCATTTACTTAAACAGGAAACTCTAAATTTTAATTTAAATCATGAAAATACTCTATGAAGTTCTATGCAGTTGACCCCATTTCATTACTACATATTTATCTCTTTTCTTTTCTGAGATTTTAATTTCCTTAAATACACAACCCTAGATTTTATGTAAATCATGAAAATACACTCTACAGTTGATCCCATTTCATTGATAGCAATACAAAAAATAAAAACTAGTATATTAGCTGGCACATTCTTTTAATAACAAGAAAGCACTTTAAAATCAAATAAATATGATAATTTTGGAAGTCTTATTATATATTAAAAGACACAAAATAAATATTGTGACTGCCTATTTATCTTAAGACTTTCTAAGATTTTCATTTCCTAATATAAAGAACCTTGGTTTTAATGCAAAACATGGAGATATTGTAAAGCCCATTGGATACTATTTCAATTATGATTATATTTTCTATTTTATATCATATAAAAATTGTGTTTTTAAATATTGATGGCTATAAATTTCTAAGACCCAGGAATGTTTAAAATATTACATACCCATTTATAAGGGTTTGTATCTAACATAAATCACCATCCGGTGCAACAACCCTTTTCTATGGCAACAAGTGATGAAATTCAACCAAACCAAAATTTATGTTTTTTTTTCCTAAGTTAGACTACATATATTATATTATACAGATAAAAATATTACATATCTCTTCCTCCATACATGGCAAACCAATTCCATAGGAAAGTATCAAGATTTTAAACAAGAAAATGGACTGTCGCAGCTAGGGAAACCAGTTCACCAGTAGCACAAAATAGACACTGCCCAGAATGGAAAACCAACATAAAAAATAGTAAAATTTAAACTTAAGTTTGAGAGAGAACTCTTCCAAAGCATGTTTAGACTAGAAAACGGTACAAAAAAAGAAGAAAGAGAGAAGTTCACCGTGTAATTGAAACTAGTGTAGACCATCATCCTTCTTGCTAGAGTTGGGTTATTCCTCCTCGATCCTGTAAGCATAGAATGAGTCTTCATCCTCCTTTATTAGCATGTGGCTAGTGACCTGAGAATGTGGTGACCCCGGCGTGTCTGGATAATTGGAGGTGGTCGTGAGTTGATTGTTGTCCCCATTCTTCTCTCCTCCGTCATTGTTTGAGCTTATACCATCATTGGAACCTAAATTACTGCTGGTGGAGTGGGTACTACTAGAGGCACTCTACATAGGGAGAGAATTCATCTTGCGAGGGATAAACTCTAGCTCAAGCAGGATGGTCAACTTACGTGGTCACTCTTTGGGCCAAATGCTTGAGGAGGCCGAAGGGGAGACAGGTAGCTGCAAGGATCATTATACAAAAATATTAACAGGGTCGAGTCTTCTCGGCTCCTCCCAGCCCATCGAAAGATTCAGCTCCCTGGCCATGGCGTGCGATAGAGGTGTTCTGGAGGGGAGGCCGCAGGGTCCATCTCTTCTACACCACATACGGTGATGCCCTTGCATGACACGCGAAGGAAAAAAAGTGTACAATAGGGAGGGAGCGCTTCGAAGCATAGGAGAGGAGATGTCACCACCTGAGAATGTCCTCGGAAGGCTGAGATAGGGCTGAGAAGGGCCATGAACTAGGGGTCGAAAGGAGGAACGGGAGGCATGAACAGATAACAGAAGGGAGAGCTGAATGGTGGTCGAATGAGCTCGGGTAGCACGCTTAATAGCCATGGTGACAGAATCGAGAGCTCTTAATGCTCTGCAGCAGGAGGACCTCGTAATGAAGGTGGTGAAGTGTGAATTTAAGACAGGCCTGCTTAGGCATTTAACATTGATCGGGTGACCATGTGTGGGTGTGTGGGCTGGACAGTTCTCCCGCCACATGACGCCCAGGTGGCCCCTCTGATCACGGAAAAGCACCCGCATATGGGTAACCAAAATTTATGTATTATTGTTTCATTAACAAAAAAAATAATTTAACCTCACCTTCAACAGAAAATGAACAGAGCGTGAATAATAAGTATACGCCTTTACAATAACATGAAAGAAAGAGGATCAACATATTTAGAAGAGCTGACTTTAAACTCATAGCAAGGCGCAATCTCTTGTTCCATTGCTATTGCTCCATTGCTACAACTTTAATCAATTATCACAACAGTACCAGCTTCCAAATAGTTAAAATAAGAAAAAAAAAAATCTACATATAGCCACTGAATTAGTTTCAAGTACCAGATCACAGTCGTTTGTATTTAAATCAACTATAACTATACTCCTTTAACATAGCACGGAAGAAAGGTGATCCAAACATTTAGCAAAGTTGAATTTTACTTGACGACAGCGAGGGGTCTTTTGCTCCATTACTAGATCTTTAAACATTATCACAACAATACCATATTCAAAATAGTTAAAATAGGGGGAAAAAACACCACATATAGCCAGTGAATTAGTTTCAAGTACCACACCACCGTAGTTTATATTTAAAATCAATCATATTTAAGTTTCTTTATCAACATTTATGAGAAAATTAAATAATTATTTATATAGATTACTAATATATTTTTATATTTTCTTAAATATCGAATAATTACTTATATGTAATATATTTGTGTATATTTATTCATTCTCCCTTTCTACGATTGATTATGATTATAGAGGCTCTCTATATAAAGATAGAAAACAATTAAAAAATTAAGAATCTAATTTTAAAAAGATTCGAATGCTTATTAAAAGATCACACTAAAATTACCCAGTGTAGTTCTATTGTTATTTTTCTGGAAGAATTAGTTAAACAATTATGGATCACAGATGTTTACAATCTCAAATTATTATTATTATTAATTATAAAAATAACTAGTGTATGAGTTAAACATATACACATTTAAAAACAACAGGTAACAATATTCTTAATCATAGAGATTAGCCTCCATTTTATCATTTAGATTTTTTACTTGTAAATAGGCTCTTACTAATACCACATGCCCATAAAACCATAATTCATGTTCATATGAAATTTTTTTTTAATTGATCAATTTATTTAAAAGCACGGAGATGACATAACCACTCTTGAGATAAATCTTAACTTTTGATAAGTGACTCTACTACTAAAAATATTGTAGAAAATTCCATGAAGATTAGATCCCTACCATCCTTCTAATCATTATTGATAATAACATAAAAATATAAAATAATAATTATTTCAAGGAATAATGTATTCTAAGTATCTTTTAAGTTAAAAATATTAATTGTGAGGAAATTAATTAAAAACAAAATGTACTCTTATAAAAAAGTTTTTTGAATTCAAATAACTAAATAGAAGGAAGAAGGTCTGAAAATCATGGACAAGGAAGACTTGTGAATTATAGTCTTTAAATAAAAGAGGTGAGAGATAGTTGACAAATCTTGAAAAGCAATTTTGTGGAGCTTTGTGTATTATAATCCTTAAATAAAAGAGGTGAAAAAGAGTTGACAAATCTTGAAAAAAAAAATTGTGAGATCTGAAAGTGTAAAGTTATATATTGAAGCTCATAATGATTTCTCTTCAGTTAATTTTATTTCTGATATTTTCTTTTCCATAAATACATAACCCTAAATCTTTAATCACGTAAGTACAAACTACGAATGCCAGGATCGGGAGTTTAGTAGAGCTAGATTTTTAATCAATTGTCACATGAGTATCACTGCATACACTTCAAAAATAGTAAAAACATGTAGGAATTGATCACCGCGTACCCATTTATAACCGTAGATTGTATTTAAAATCGATCATATTACACTTCAAAAACTCTTTGGAATAGATGATCAACATCGACAATTATTATTATAATTAATTGAACGTAATTTTGAACGGAAATAGTAATGATAAATATAATATTTGAACATGTAATGATAATTTTACCTCAGCTGAATTGTTTGCTATATTGCCATATCCTGAATCAATAGTTACAATAGTGCCAACAAGAACACTTTATATTATTGTGAAAGTAGAAAATGAAAAAACAGAAGCCTCATCCCATCCAATATAACTATTAAAACCACTGAAAATTCATAGATGAAAATGAAAAAACAGAAATATAAGGAAACAAAAAACATAATCTATAGAAGAAGAAAGGAAAATTAAAAGTTGCAATTAGTTGCAACTTGAAAAAACCAAAGCAGTCTTTGCAATTCATCATCAGAAATTTGGTAGAACGAAAGTTTTGGCACCACTGTTACCCTAATCCATCTACATGTTGGCAATGAAATTAAGCTAGCTCTGTTTAAATAGACATACATCCATCGGATGAATTTAAAAATATTTTGAACGGTTAGCCCAAACCCTCAGTTCGACCGACTTCGGAAATATTTTGTAAAAATTCATCCAATGCAATTACCACCGTTAGTTTGTGCTTTTCTTATCACGTTGAAGGTTGTGAGCTGGTGCTTTTTTAATGAGGTTAAAAGAAAATTTATCTTTATTTTGTGCTTTTTTACGAGGTTAAAAGAATATTTAACTTAATTTTGCTTTTTAAGAAGGTTAAAAGAAAATTTGTTGTTTCTGGATTAAAAGAAAATTTATCGTAATTTTCTATTTTTTTAATGAGGTTATTATTATTTTTTTTGTATCGTAACATTCTGCAATCTTTCTTTTTTACGAGGTTAAACTTTTTTTTATTACATTTTCATTTGCATCTGATTCGAATTTCGCTGAGATTCTCTGCGTTTTAGTTCGCTGCGAAGATAATCCCCGCCATTTAATTATTCCAATTTAACTAGTTCATCATTGAATGGGATATTTGACTTTTCAACTTTGTTTGTTTTTTTGGGTTGACTTGTAAGTGCTAGATAATTGATATTTAAATAAAAGTAAAAAATCGCTATATTTAATATTATTAAATATTAAATTTATTATTTCATCTTATCGCTCAAATTAAACTAATCTTTATATATTATTATTAACATTACTAATTTTTTTATATATTATTATTAATATTATTTTCATTTTTAAATATTTAAACAATGAAATTGTATAGTTGTTAAATGAATATATTGTTTGTATATAAACTAGAAATTGCATCATATGTTGCAATGGGAATGCTTTAAGGTAGGATCCTAAGAAATAGTAGCATACAAGACTGAGCTCAAAATTTTATGCAACTTTTTTTTTATTAATGAATGTTTGTGTGAGAATTTTTTGTTCATTCCAATATACATGGATTATTTTAAATTTTAATGGATAATCTCAATATAGATTTTGTGAAAACTTATAACGGTTGAATAATGATATTTCTATAAATTGTTTGCAAGAAGAAAATAAAAATCTTGCCCCTTGTTTACAAGTCAACCTAAATTACATTAATATGTATAACAATAACAAGAACATCTAAATCATCCATACTATAATTTGATGGATAAAGTGATATTTAATGTAAAAGGAGACTTCAACAAATTATTTAATACAACTTAAGATGATTTGATTTCCCTAGTAAATGGAGATACTCAACATAACCCTAGGTTTGAATCTTTGACTGTTAATAATGTTGTTTGTCCAAATTAAAATGATTTAAAATAAGCCCATGTAAATATAAATATAATTTAGAAATGAGAATAGTGAGCTTCTAATATCAAACTAGTTTAATGAGGTGGGCAACATGCTTACCGTCACTTTCATTTCATCCAACTTAGTTTCTCATTGGAATATGTATTTTCCAACATTAATTTCTAAGCATAAGATGCATAATACAACCTGAAAGGAATTATCTTTGAGTTTTCATATCCTCTGGTTTTATGTGACTATCTCAAACACATGAACCTTCAATGGGTGTCTCAGAAAATTGGATGTCTTTTTCTTTTTTTTCCTCAGAAAATGAATGATGCTTTCATTGAAGATAAGGTTTGTGACAACTAGGGTTGGGATATTTAATTCGGTCATGCTTATCACTTCAATAAAATTAAATATAATTTTTGTTTCTCATTGTTTCCATGTTAAATTAATTTTGGCTATGTGATAAATTCACGTCAAGCTTTATTTTACCGATGGGTTTTTTCATGGCTGTATTTCTTATAATATAATCTATTTCATGGCTTCATTACTTTGATGACCTTATAAGTACACTTACATTGCCTCAAATAATTTATGATATATTGAAATAAGCATATACATACCATATTAGTGCATTTATTCAAATTTTAAGTCTTTCATAACTTTGATGCAACCATAAGAGATGTTTCTCTTTTTACAAATCACCGGAAGATTGCAGACTTCACACAGCATTAGCTAGAATCAAGCCTAGATGGTGTGGTTCTTTGAAGAGATAAAATCCAATGATGTAAAAATTTCCTGCACTGTTCTATATGGAGATGGAGGCGGTATCATTGCTTCTATTTCTCTCCGCTAAATCGATCTTTCGCTTAAACTGCACTGTGGAGTAACCAAGAGTTTCAATGAAATCCAAAGTAGCAAGCTTGTAATGGTCTTCGATACCTGCTGTAAAATTAAACTTGATATCTTGTGTAACATTGAGCACTTTATATAACTAATATTGCATTGAATATATTATATAGAAATGGATTTATTTATGAATTGTGGACCATAGGAGTAACCAAGAGTTTCAAAGGAATCGAAAGTAGCAAGCTCGTAATGGTCTCTGATACTTGTTGTAAACTTAAACTTTATATATTGTGTAAGATTTAGAACTTGATATAACTAATATTGCATTCAAAATATTATATAACAGTTGTCAGGAAAGCATAAATTTTGGCATATATTATCTAATAATTTATGCTACAAGAATAAAAGCTCGAAATTCTAGGTTTTCAATGTTTGCTCTATGTTAATTGTGTTATCTTTTGTATTCCATGAAGCTCATTATTATTTAATTAATGCAATAAGTGTGTCTCTTGAACCGTGAAAATCTATTGTTCCGATAAACTTACTTGAGAACAAGGACAGTCACCACATGTAAATTTACTAGGGAGATTCACTTCACTTCAAAGTAGGGGATTTCATAACTCTCGTTATTACACTTACCAGTCATATTTTGTATTAGTACAATGTTACTATCTGCAAGCTTAGCTCCATAGGATGATATATGTTATTATATTTTTTATTTAGGCTTTGTACTATAACTCTGTCACGAGTGTTGAAATTTTGGTCATTAACACAGCTCTGGTTACTCAATTGTGACGCTGTGAACAATGTTATTAGATTTTTTATTTATTCTTAGTCCTATAACTTTGTCACCATTATTGAAATTTTGGTTATTAGCATGATTTCTCTTACTCAAATTTCACGTTGTGGCTTGTCCTAAATTCAAGTCATAATTTCCAATCTCAACGTGAGAGATTTCCATGGAATGCTTCAGATTTTCTAATTCTGTGAAATTTTCACAATTTTTCCATGCCATATTTTTATCTTCTTTGGAAAGTATTTCATCTTCATTATCCTAGACAAGAATCTCCTAAAAATTGGAAATCCAACTTGAGTAATGGTGTTCAAGTAATCTCTCAATAAAAGGGGAATATGTTGGTGAAGCATAACATTAGAACTAACTAGATCTTCAACCCTATTCTCTAGTTGGGTGAGTCACTCTTTCAATTCATCACAATTATTGGCAACATTGTAATTATCTTCAAGGCTTAATAGAATTAAAACTTCCTCTTAGTTAGGAACCAAAATAGAATTAATAGAATTATGATCTATTGTGTACTTATTTTTATACAATAGATAAGAATACAAAGTTTAGGAGCAATACATATAATATGTAAAAATATTATAATCTAGAAGATGGATCCTAGTTGGGATTCTAAACGTCCACAAAGGAAAATCCAAAATCCTCTTCAATAATTGATAACCACATGAGGTTGAAAATAATATATAAAATTCAAATTCTTAGTAAATGAAAAATGTTTCTTAGAAAAATAAGTTTAATGATAAGGGATTTAAAAAATAATGGTTTTTAAGTTTCTCTAATTTATAGTCAATAATAATAACTAACACAGTAATATAAATTAAAATGTTCGTAATTTCCAAAAAACATTAAAAAATTACATCATGATACATCTCACATTACTAAGATTAAAAAAACATAAAATCTCATTGAGGAAATTATAATTTTTTTTTAAATAATAATTATAATTATTAATTAAAAAATTAATGTATGAGTTAAACATATACACATTTAATAGAGCATATAGCCATATAGATTAGCCCCCAATATACCATTTATATTTTTAACTTGTAAATAGAATATTCCTAATACCATGTGTCTACAGAACAATAATTCACATTGATATGACACATTCATGGGACAATTTTTTAAAATTAGTCAATTTACTAATTTCAAGATCAATCTAAATCTTTGATTTGTGATTTATACTAAGAATATTATAGAAAATTATACAAAGATTAAATCCCTACCATATATTTCATAATTATTAATAATCAAATTAAATTCCAAAAAACATATTCTAAAATAAAGATTTGTAATTAAAGAAATTCATTTCAAAGATAATGAATTTTATGTATCTTTTAAATTAAGATAATTAATTATAAAGAAATTAATTAGAGATGAAATGCACTCTTATAAACCCTTCTAATTAAAAAAAATAAACTATAATTAAAAATTTAAAGTTTGAAAAGGACATTACCAACAATAATGAATTTTAAGGATATTTAAATATAAGATGAGTAATTATGAAGAAATTAATTAGAAATGAAATGCACTTTTATAAAAGAGTTTTTTGAATCAAAATAACCAAGTAAAAGGAATTCGGAAAAACATCACTTTTAAGGGAATATTTCTGAATTAAAATCCTCAAGTCAAGACAAGGAAGTAAGAGAAAGCTAACAAATCTTGAAAAAAAAAATTATTGAGCATTGAAAATATGCACTTATATACGAAGCCAAATACTAACTTGCCTTGAAAAAATACATTTATACACTAACCTTCATACTAACTTCACTTTAGTATTACTAAAATTTATACTAACTTCCTGTCCATAAATTTTTTTCTACCTATTTATCTTACAAAGTTATTACTATCTATTTATCTCACAGTTTCATTTGTGAGGTTTTCATTTACTTAAATACACAACTATAAATTTTAATTTAAATCATCAAAATACTCTATGAAGTTCTATGCAGTTGATTCCATTTCATTACTACATATTTATCTCTTTTCTTTTGTGAGATTTTCATTTCCTTAAATACACAACCCTATATTTTATGTAAATCATGAAAATACACTTTGCAGTCGATCCCGTTTCATTGATAACAATATAAAAAATAAAAACTAGTATATTAGCTGGTTAATTCTTTTAATAACAAGGAAACACTTTTCTTTTAATAACAAGGAAATACTTTAAAATCAAATAAATATGATAATGTTGGCAGGCTTATTATTTATTAAAATACACAAAATAAATATTTTAACTGTCTGTTTATCTTAAGACTTTCTAAGATTTTCATTTCCCGATAGAAACAACCTTGATTTCAAGGCAAAACATGGAAATATTGTAAAGCCCATTGGATGCTATTTCGATTATGAGTATATTTTCTATTTTATATCATCTAACAATTGTGTTTGTCATTATTAATGGCTATCAATTTCTAAGACCCACGAATGTTTAAAATATTACATAGCCATTTATGAGCGTTTGTATCTAACATAAATCATCATGCACTGCAACAACGCTTTTCTATGGCAGTATGTGATGAAATTAAACCAAACCAAAATTTATGTTTTTATTCTAAGTTAGAATAAATCTGTTATATTATACAGAGAAAAATATTACATATCTCTTCCTCTTGACTTGGCATCACAATTCCAGAGGGAAGTATCAAGATTTTAAACCAGAAAATGGACTTCCCCAATCGGGGAAACCAGTTCACGAGTAGCAAAAAATAGACGCCACCCAGAATGGGAAACCAACATACACAGTAGTGAAATTTAAACTTAAGTTTGAGACCGAAGTCTTCCAAAGCATGTTTAGGGTAGAGAACGTTACAAAAAAACTAGAAAGAGAGAAGTGCACCCTGCAATTGAAACTAGTGTGGACCATCATTATTCTTATTGGATTTGGGTTATTCCCCCTCAATCCTGTAAGAATAGAATGAGTCTTCATCCTCATTTCTTAGCTTGTGGCTAGTGACCTTAGGATTTTGCGACCACAACATGTCTGGTTAACTGGAGTTGGTCATGAGCTGATTGTTGTCCTCATTCTTATCTCCTTCATCATTATCTAAGCTTCTAACATCGTCGGAACCCGAATCGCTGCTGGTGGAGTGACTACTACTGGAGGCGCTCTACATAGGGAGATCCTTCATCTTTCCAGGGATAGAATTCTGCTCAGGAAGGATGCTCTACTTGCGTGGTCTCTCTTTGGGCCGAATGCTTGAGGAGGTCGGAGGGGAGATAGGTAGTTGCAAGGATAATTAGGCTGAAATATTAATAGGTTCGAGTCTTCTCGGCTCCTCCCAGCCCATCGAAAGATTTAGTTCCCTGCCCATGGCATGCGATAGAGGTTGTCTGCAGGGGAGGCCATGGTCTCCATCTCTTCTACACCGCATATAGTAATGCCTTGACATGACACTCAAAGGAACAGAAGTGCACGACAGGGAGGGAGTGCTCGGCAACACAGGAGAGGAGATGCCACCACCTGATCATGTCTTGGGAAGGCTGAGACAGGGCTGAGCAGGGCCAAGAACCAGGGGTTGAAAGGAGGAACCATAGGCACGCAAAGATAATAGAAAGGAGTTTTGAATGGAGGCCGAATGAGCGTGGGTAGCAGGATTAATAGCCATGGTGATGGAATCGAGAGCTCTTAATGCTCTGCAGCAAGAGGACCTCATAATGAAGGTGGCAAAGTGTGAATTTAAGACAGGCTTGCTCAGGCATTTAACATTGAGTGAGTGACCATGTGGGGGCACGTGGGCTAGATAGTTATCCCACAACATGGCACCCACGTGGCCCCTCCTATCACGGCAAAGCACCCGCATCCGAGTAACTGAAATTTATGTATTGTTTTTTCATTAACAAAACAATTAATTTAACCTCACCTTCAACAAAAAAATGAACAGAGCATGAATTATAAATATACACCTTTAACATAACATGAAAGAGAGAGGATTGACATGTTTAGAAGAGCTGACTTTAAACTCATAGCAAAGCACAATCTCTTGTTCCACTGCTATTGCTCCATTTCTACAACTTTAATCAATTATCACAATAGTACCAGCTTCCAAATAGTTAAAATAAGAAAAAAAAGAACCACATATAGCCACTGAATTAGTTTCAAGTACCACGTCACAGTCGTTTGTATTTAAATCAACTATAACTATACTACTTTAACATAGCACGGAAGAAAGGTGATCAATATATTTAGCAGAGCTGAATTTTACCTGACGGCAGTGAGGAGTCTTTCGCTCCATTACTAGATCTTTAATCATTATCACAATAGTACCATATTCAAAATATTTAAGATCAATCATATTTAAGATCAGTAAGTGTATCCAATCGTTAGCATTGAAATAGTTTCTTTATCAACATGTACGAGAAAATTAAATACTTATTTATATAAATTACTAATATATTTTTATATTTTCTTAAACATCCAATAATTACCTATATGGTAATATATTTGTTTATCTTTATTCATTCTCCCCTTCTACAATTGATTATGATTATAGAGGCTCCCTATATTAATATAGAAAACAATTACAAAATTAAGAATCTAATTTTGAAAGATTCGAATGCTTATTATAAAATCACATTATAATTACCCAGTGTAGTTATATTGTTATTTTTCTAAGAATTAGTTAAACAATTATGGATCACATATGTTTACAATCTGAAATTATTATTATTATTAATTATAAAAAGAATTAATGTATGAGTTAAACATATACAAATTTAAAATGAACATGTAACAATATTCTTAATCATAGAGATTAGCCTCCATTTTATCATTTAGACTTTTTACTTGTAAATAAGATCTTATTATATTTAATTGAACGTAATCTTGACCATAAATAGTAATGATAAATATAATATTTGAACATGTAATAGAGAGAAAGGCTTTAGCAAAAGAAATTAGTTTTACCTCAAGTCTCATCCGAATTGTTTGCTATTTTGGCATATCCTTAATCAATAGTTACAATAGTGCCAACAAGAACACTTTATATTATTGTGAAAGCAGAAAAGAACTCACAAATATCGAACATAAGCCCCATCCCATCCAAGATAACTATTAAAACGAGTGAAAATTCATAGGTGAAAATGTTAAAACAGAAATATAAGGAAACAAAAACCATAATCTGCAAAAGAAGAAAGGAAAATTGAAAGTTGCAATTAGTTGCAACTTGAAAAAATCAAAGCAGTCGTTGCAATTCATCATCAGAAATTTGGCAGAACGAAAGTTTTGGCACCGCTGTTACCCTAATCCATCTACATGTTGGAAATGAAATTAAGGTGGCTCTTCTTAAATAGACATACATCCATCGGATGAATTTAAAAATATTTTGAACGGTTAGCACAAACCCTGAGTTCGAGCGACTTCGGAAATATTTTGTAAGAATTCATACATTGCAATTACCACCGTTAGTTTTTGCTTTTTTTATCACGTTAAAAGTTGTGAGCTGGTGTTTTTTTAATGAGGTTAAAAGAAAATTTATCTTAATTTTGTGTTTTTTTATAAGGTTAAAAGAAAATTTATCCTAATTTTTTTTAAGGAAGTGAAAAGAAAATTTATTGTCGGTTTCTGGATTAAAAGAAAATTTATCGTAATTTTCTGTTTTTTATAATGAGGTTCTTATTTTTTTTTTAATCGTAACATTCTGCATCTTTCTTTTATACGAGGTTAAATTTTTTTTAATCGCATTTCCATTTGCATTTTATTCGAATTTCGCTGAGATTCTCTGCATTCTAGTTCGATGCCAAGATAATCCCCGCCATTTAATTATTTCCAATTTAACTAGTTCATCGTTGAATTGGATACTTGACTTTTCAACTATGTTTGCCTTTTTGCGTTGATTTTTAAGTGCTATATAATTGATATTTAAATAAAAATAAAAAATCATTATATTTAATATTATTAAATATTAAAAATATCATTTCATCTCATCGCTCAAATTAAACTAATTTCTATATATTATTGTTAATATTACTAATTTTTTTATATATTATTATTTTTTTTCTAAGTAACTTTAAATTTATTAATAAAACATATAATTCAACTAGTTCATGGTCTTCAGAGGCGACATACATTCAGCTAGATAACAAAAATTGAGCTGCCCGCAATGGGAAACCAGCTCGAGCAACGTTTGTAAGCTACCTCGGTAGAGGAAACCAGCTATGGAATACCAAAACTTATTACATCCCAAAATAGCAAAAATGACAGAAAATCTGAACATAGTTACTTGGGCAAAGTAATCTGCGCTAAGGACCATAATCCTCTGAGGGATGTTCTTCTTCAATCCTACACCACTATCCATCATTGTCATCAGGTACGGGGCATCTTTGAACTGCGGCCACACCTGCTTCGCTATTGCCATCTTGCATGCCAATGTCCTGGAGGAGGCTCGAACTGTAGTCGCCAGTTTTGCGAGAAGCACCTTTGTCCACGAGTTGAGGGGTCTGTGCAAGGTTGAGGGGAGCTGGCAAGTTAACAGGATGCACGAGAGGGGCGGGAGGGGGGAGGGGTCGGGGATTGCCCCCGGAATTTCGTTAAACGAGACAGAGACAGTCGCTATGACCAGAGGGTGATTAGAATTGCACTTAAAGCTAAAAATGGCGGTGGACGGGCTGTGAAGGGAAGCAGAGACAGTGGGACGGGAGTGAGGAGGTGACAATGAAGCTAAGGAACCACGTCTGGGGGAGGAGGGGAGTCGACGCCCACGTCCCCTCCCACTACACGTTGAAGGGTAACAACCACGAAAGCTCTCTGAAGAATACGACGAAGGGCTAGAGGAAGGGGAGCGATGCCGACTGGTGGGGTGTGCTCTGGAGCTACCCCGTCGACATCTCAGACAGTGCCTCAGCCTTGGCATGGCAGCACTGAGCCGAATGGATAATGTAGAATTGACAGGAGGCGATAGGGGGGGTAGGGAAAATTGAGACCAAGCGGAGAAGCAAATTTCACAGAGTAGAAGGGGCTCTGCGAGAAATGGAACCTAGGAAGAAAATCGACACAGCAGCCCAGATGACAACGGCTGCCAAGGGAGGTGTGGGAGCTGGGAAATTCGGCCTCCAGGGAGCAGCCATACCCAACAAGCAATAATTGCATCGACATGGAGACCACTAGATTGAGCCAAGACAGAGCCAAGAACCCTGAAGCCAAGTCGAAGAGCGGAGAAGAAAAGCCAGAGGAAATCATTTTGAGCGGCTTACAACCTCGACCTCCACACCGGCATAAATGCCGCGCAGGTTGACGGCCTGGAGTATTAATTGCTCTGGGTCCTCTTAACTGCAGGCTGCGGGTGGCCATGTGGCCATGCCACACGCCGTCCCACAGCGAAACCGCCGTCACATTAGTTGTTGCCACCCGCATCAGGGGTTTTTTATATACTATTATGAATATTATTGTCATTATTAAATATTTAAACAATGTAATTGTATAGTTGTTAAATGAATATATTTTTTGTATATAAACTAAAAATTGCATCATATGTTGCAATGGGAATGCTTTGAGGTAGGATCCTAAGAAATAGTAGCATACAAGAATGAACTCAAAATTTTATACAATTTTTTTTATTTATGTGTTTGTGTGAGAAATTTTTTGTTCATTTCAATATACATGGATTATTTTAAATTTGAATAGATAATCTCAATATAGATTTTCTGAAAACTTATAATGATTGAATAATGAAATTTCTATTAATTGTTTGCAAGAATAAAATCAAAATCTTGCCCCATATTTACAAGTCAACCTAAATTACATTAATATGTATAATAATAACAACAATATCTAAATCATCCATAATATAATTAGATGGATAAAGTGATATTTGATGTAAAAACAGACTTCAACGAAGTATTAAATACAAATTAAGATGATTTGATTTCCGTGGTAAATAGAGATACTCAACATAACCATAGGTTTGAATCTTTGAGAGTTAATAATGTTGGTTGTCCAAATTAAAATGATTTTAAATAAGCCCATGGAAATATAAATATAATTTAGAAATGAGAATAGAGAGCTTCTAATATCAACTAGTTTAATGAGGTGGTCAACATGCTTACCATGACTTTCATTTCATCCAACTTAGTTTCTCATTGGAATATGTATTTTCCAAGTTTAATTTCTAAGCTTAAGATGCATAATACAACGGGAGAGGAATTATCATTGAGTTTTCATATCCTCTAGTGGTCGCTCTGTCGGCCAAATGCTAGAGGAGGCTGGAGGGGAGATAGGTAGTTGAAAGGCTAATTGGGCTGAAATATTAATAGGGTCGAGTATTCTTGGCTCCTCCCAGCACACCAAAATATTTAGTTCCCTACCTGTGGCGTGCGATAGAGGTGTTCTAGAGGGGAGGCCGCAGCCTCCATCTCTTCTACACCACATATGGTGATGCCTTGGCATGACACGCGAAGGAACAAAAGTGCAGGACAAGGAGGGAGCGCTTGGAAGCGCAGGAGAGGAGATGCCACCACCTCAGAATGTCCTGGGAAGGCTGAGACAAGGCTAAGCAGGGCCAAGAACCAGTGGTCTAAAGGAGGAACGAGAGGCATGCATAGATAATAGAAGGGAGAGCTGAATGGAGGCCGAATGAGCACGGGTAACAAGATTTATAGCCATGGTGATAGCATCGAGAGCTCTTAATGCTCTGCAATAGGAGGACCTCGTAATGAAGGTGGGAAAGTGTGAATTTAAGATAGGCTTACTCGAGAATTTAACGTTGAGAGGTTGACCATGTGAGGGCGCGTGTGTCAGACAGTTTTCCCACCACATGGCACCCAGGTGGCCCTCCGATCACTGCAAAGCACCCGCATCTGGGTAACCAAAATTTATTTATTATTGTTTCATTAGAAAAACAATTAATTTAACCTCACCTTCAATAGAAAATGAATAGAGCATAAATAATAAGTATACCCCTTTAACATAACATGAAAGAAAGAGGATTGACATATTTAGAAGAGATGACTTTAAACTTGTAGCAAGGTGCAATCTCTTGTTCCATTGCTATTGCTCCATTGCTACAACTTTAATCAATTATCACAACAATACCAACTTCCAAATAGTTAAAATAAGAAAAAAAAGAACCACATATAGTGACTGAATTAGTTTCAAGTACCAAATCACAGTCGTTTGTATTTAAATCAACTATAACTATATTCCTTTAACATAGCACGGAAGAAAGGTGATCTAGATATTTAGTGGAGCTGAATTTTACCTGATGGTAGCGAGGGGTCTTTTGCTCTATTACTAGATCTTTAATCATTATCACAACAGTACCATATTTGAAATAATTAAAATAATGGAAAAAACACCACATATAGGCAGTGAATTAGTTTCAATTACCACATCACAGTACTTTATATTTAAAATCAATCATATTTAAGATGACTAACTTTATCCAATCATTAGCATTGAAGTAGGTTCTTTATCAACATTTATGAGAAAATTAAATAATTATTTATATAAATTACTAATATATTTTTATATTGTCTCAAACATCGAATAATTACCTATATGGTAATATATTTGTGTATCTTTACTCATTCTCCCTTTCTACGATTGATTATGATTACAGAGGCTCTCTATATAAACATAGAAAACAATTAAAAAATTAAGAATCTAATTTTAAAAAGATTAGAATGCTTATTAAAAAATCACACTAAAATTACCGAGTGTAGTTCTATAGTTATTTTTCCAGAAGAATTATTTAAACAATTATGGATCATTTACAATCTGAAATTATTATTATTATTAATTATAAAAAGAATTAATGTATTCAAGTTAAACATATACAAATTTAAAAACAACATGTAACAATATTCTTAATCATAGAGATTAGCCTCCATTTTATCATTTAGATTTTTTACTTGTAAATAGGCTATTACTAATACCACATGCCCATAAAACCATAATTCATGTTCATATGACATTTTTTTTTAATTGATCAATTTATTTAAAAGCACAAACATGACATAACCACTTTTGAGATAAATCTAAACTTTTGATAAGTGACTCTACTACTAAAAATATTTTAGAAAATTCCATGAAGATTAGATCCCTACCATCCTCCTAATCATTAGTGATAATTAGATAAAAATATAAAATAATAATTATTTCAAGGAATAACGTATTTTAAGTATCTTTTAAGTTAAAAGGATTAACTCTGAGGAAATTAATTAAAAACAAAATGTACTCTTATAAAAAAGTTTTTTGAATTCAGATAACTAAATAGAAGGAAGAAGTTCTGAAAATCATGGACACACAAGACTTGTGAATTATAATCTTTAAATAAAAGAGGTGAGAGAAAGTTGACAAGTCTTGAAAGGCAATTTTGTGGAGCTTTGAAAGTGTAAAGTTATATATTCAAGCTCATAATAATTTCTCTTTGGGTAATTTTATTTTTGATATTTTATTTTCCATAAATACAAAACCCTAAATCTTTAATCATAGGAGTACAAATTAGGAATGATAGGATTGGGAGTTTAGTAGAGTTAGATTTTTAATCAATTAGATTTTTGAAGTGCATACACTTCAAAAATAGTTAAAACATGTAGTGAATTGATCACGCGTACCCATTTATCACCATAGTTTGTATTTAAAATTGATCACATTTCACTTCAAAAACCCTTTGCTATAGATGATCAACATCGACAATTATTATTATAATTAATTGAACGTAATATTCAACATAAATAGTAATGATAAATATAATATTTGAACATGTAATAGAGAGAAGGGCTTTAGCGGAAATTAATTTTACCTCCAGTCTCAGCAGAATTGTTTGCTATATTGCCATATCCGGAAGCCAACAAGAACACTTTATATTATTGTGAAAGCAAAAAAGAACTCACAAATATCGAACATAAACCCCATCCCATCCAAGATAACTATTAAAACCAGTTTAAATTCGTAGGTGAAAATTGAAAAACAGAAATATAAGGAAACAAAAACCATAATCTGCACAAGAAGATAGGAAAATTAAAAGTTTCAATTAGTCGCAACTTGAAAAAATCAAAGCAGTCTTTGCAATTCATCATTAGAAATTTGGTAGAACGAAATTTTTGGCACCAGTGTTACCCTAATCCATCTACATGTTGGCAATGAAATTAAAGTGGCTCTCTTTAAATAGACATACATCCATCGGATGAATTTAAAAATATTTCGAAGGGTTAGCGCAAACCCTAAGTTCCACCGACTTCGGAAATATTTTTGAAGAATTCATCCAATGCAATTACCACCGTTACTTTGTGCTTTTTTTATCACGTTAAAAATTGTGAGGTGGTGCCTTTTTAATGAGGTTAAATGAAATTTTATCTTAATTTTGTGCTTTTTTATGAGGTTTAAAGAAAATTTATCCTAATTTTTTAAGGAGGTTAAAAGAAAATTTATTATCAGGGTTAAATGAAAATTTATGGTAATTTTCTGTTTTTTAATGAAGTTATTTTTTTTTTTAATTGTAACATTCTGCATCTTTCTTTTTTACGAGGTTATTTTTTTTTTTTATCGCATTTTCATTTGCATCTGATTCAAATTTCGCTGAGATTCTCAGCGTTCTAGTTCGGTGCCAAGATAATCCCCGCCATTTAATTATTCCAATTTAACTTGACTTTTGAACTTTGTTTTTTTTTTTTGGGTTGATTTGTAAGTGCTAGATAATTGATATTCAAATAAAAATAAAAAATCGTTATATTTCATATTATTAAATATTAAAAGGATTATTTCATCTCATCGCCCAAATTAAACTAATGTTTATATATTATTACTAATATTACTAATCTTTTGATATATTATTATTAACATTATTGTCATTAATAAATTTTTAAACAATGAAATTGTATAGTTGTTAAATGAGTATATTGTGTGTATAAACCAGAAATTGTATCATATGTTGCAATGGGAATGCTTTAAAGTAGGATCCTAAAAAATAGTAGTATACAAGATTGAACTCAAAATTTTATACAATTTTTATTTATTTATAAGTGTTTGTGTGAGAAATTTTTTGTTCATTTCAATATACATGTATTATTTTAATTTTGAATGGACAATATCAATATAGATTTTGTGAAAACTTACAATGATTGAATAGTGAAATTTCTATTAATTGTTTGCAAGAAGAAAATCAAAAGCTTTGCCCCATCTTTACAATTCAACCTAAATTACATTAATATGTATAATAATAACAACAATATCTAAATCGTCCATAATATAATTACATGGATAAAGTGATATTTGATGTAAAAACAGACTTCAACAAAGTATTAAATAAAACTTAAGATGATTTGATTTCCCTTGTAAATGGAGATACTCAACATAACCCTAGGTTTGAATCTTTGATAGTTAATAATGTGGATTTTCCAAATTAAAACGATTTCAAATAAGCCCATGGGAATATAAATATAATTTAGAAATGAGAACAGTAAGCTTCTAATATCAAACTAGTTTAATGAGGTGGTCAACATTCTTACGGTGACTTTCATTTCATCCAGCTTAGTTTCTCATTGGAATATGTATTTTCCAAAATTAATTTCTAAGCATAAGATTCGTAATACAACATAAAAGTAGCTATCTTTGAGTTTTCATATCCTCTAGTTTTTTTGTGACTAACTCAAACACATGAACCTTCAATGTGTGTCTCAGAAATTTGGATGTATTATTTTTCTCTTAGAAAATGAATGATGCTTTCATTGAAGATGAGATTTGTGATAGTTAGGGTTGGGCATATTTAATTTGTTCATGCTCATCGTTTCAATAAAATTAAATATAATTGTTGTTTCTCATTTTTTCCGTGTTAGATTAATTTTGGCTATGTGATAAATTCAAGTAAAGCTTTATTTTACTAATGGGTTTTTTCATGGAGGTATTTCTTGTAATATAGTCTATTTCATGACCTGGTTACTTTGATGAACTGTCTCAAATAATTTATGATGTATTGAAATAAGCATATACATACCATATTAGTGAATTTATTCAAATTTGAAGTCTTCTAGAACTTTGATGCAACCATAAGTAATGTTTCTCTTTTAAAAAATTGCTGGAAGATTGTAGACTTCACACAACCTTAGCTAGAATCAAGCCTAGATGTTGTGGTTCCTTTAAGAGATAAAATCCAATGGATAGGAATTTCTACATCAATTTACATTGGAGATGAGGTGTATCACTACTGCATTTTCTTATGAATGGATTTATGAATTGTGGACCATAGGAGTAACCAAGAGTTTCAATGGAATCCAAAGTAGCAAGTTTGTAATGGTCTCCAATACATGTTGTAAACTTAAAATTTATATTAGATTGTAAATCTTTCGGGAAATCACATGAGATAGATTTTGTAAGATTGAGCACTTTATATAACTAATATTTCATTGAAAATATTATATATAAATGAATTTATTTATGAATTGTTGATGATAGGAGTAACCAAGAGTTTCAAAGGAATCGAAAGTAGCAAGCTTGTAATGGTCTCCGATACCTATTGTAAACGTAAACTTTATACCTTGTGTAAGATTGAGCACTTGATATAAATAATATTGCATTGAAAATATTATATAACACTTGTCAGGAAACGATAACTTTTGGCATATATTATGTAATAATTTATGGTACAAGAATAAAAAGTGGAAATTCTAGGTTTTCAATATTTTCTCTGTGTTAATTGTGTTATCTTTTGTATTCCATGAAGCTCATTATTATTGAATTAATGCAATAATTGTGTCTCCTAAACCGTGAAAATCTAGTTATTCTGATTAACTCACTAGTGAACAAGGACAATCACCACATGTAAATTAACTTGGGAGATTCACTTGACTTCAAAGTAGGGGATTTTCATAGCTCTCATTATTACATTTACCAGTCATATTTTATTATAGAAAAATGTCACTGTGTGCAATCTTAGCTCCATAATATGATATATGTTATTATATTTTTTATTTAGGCTTTGTACCATTACTCCTAGTGTTGAAATTTTGGTCATTAACATGGCTCCAGTTACTCAATTGTGACACTGTGAACAATGTTATTAGATTTTTTATTTATTCCTTGTACTATAACTTTGTCACCATTATTGAAATTTTGGTCATTAGCATGATTTCTCTTACCCAAATGCACATTGTGGCTTGTCCTAAATTCAAGTCATAATTTCTAGCATTTTGTTTAACATGCTGATTTTTTACTTGGACCATCTCAACATGAGAGGTTTCCATGGAATGCTTAAGATTTTCCGATTCCGTGAAATTTTCAAAAATTTTCCGTGCCATATTTTTCTCTTCTTTGAAAAGTATTTCATCTTCATTCTCCTGGAGAAGAGTCTCCTGAAAATTGGCAATCCAACTTGAGTAATTGTGTTCAAGTAATATCTTCATAAAAGGAGAATATGTTGGTGAAGCATACCATTAGAACTAACTAGAGCTTCAACCCTATTCTCTAGTTCGGTGATTCACTCTTTCAATTCATCACAATTATAGGCAAAAATGTCATTATATTCAAGGTATAATAGAATTAAAACTTCCTCTTAGTCAGGAACCTATGAACTTGTTTATTACCAACAACTCTTGGTGCAAGACCCTCTTTTGTTGCATGTTGCTTATAGATTTTTTCCTCCGTTGTTCCTTGCCAAACCAAGTGATAGGCCTAAACATGTTTTTTCTGTCCAAAGATCCACACATGAAAAGAATCCTAAAAGATCATGTGTTGGATTACAGGAACAATAAAGAATTATCACATGATTGAGCATTGGAATATTTTTACCCAAAGGCCAAGTGGTAGTTGATATTAAAACACACTGGAGCTTTTAGTATTTATGTTTATTATTTTTTATATAAATAGAAAATGAAAGATCCAATTTTAAAAGCTTTTATTGTTTATAAAAAAAATCCACAAACCTTATTATTTGTAATATTTATGTTTATTAATTTTTATATAAATAATCATTATGAGTAGATTTTTATTTATATATATATATATATATATATATATATATATATATATATATATATATATATATATATATATATATATATATATATATATATATATATATTCAATAATAAAAAACCTATCAAATATTTAATGGAGCAAGTTTTAGATTTGAAATATTAAATATATATTATTAATACTCTTAAGTTTAGTTAAAATTATTATGATTTATTTTGTACTTATTTTTATACAATATATAAGAATAAAAAAATTTAGGAGCAATACATATAATATGTAAAAATATTATAATATAGAAGATGGATCCTAGTTATGGTTCTAAACATCCACAAATGTTTTCTGACATTGGAAAATCCAAAATTCACTTCAATAATTGATAACCACAGGAGGTTGAAAATAATATATAAAACTAAAATTCTTAGTAAATGAAAAATGTTTCTTAGAAAAAGAAGTTTAATGATAAGGGATTTAAAAAATAATGTTTTTTACGTTTTTTTATTTTATAGTCAATAATAATAACTACCACAGTAATATAAATTAAAATGTTGGTAAATGCCAATAAACATCAAAAAACTACATGATGATACATCTCCCATTACCAATATTAAAAAATCATAAAAACTCATTGAGGAAATTATAATTTTTTTTTAAATAATAATATTAATTATTAATTAAAAAATTAATGTGTGAGTTAAACATATACACATTTAATAAAGCATATATCCATAGAGATTAGCTCCCGTTATAATATTTTTACTTTTAACTGGTAAATAGACTCACTTAAAAGTAGAGATATGACATAACTAGTTTTAAGATAAATCTAAATCTTTGATTTGTGATTTATACTAAGAATATTATAGAAAACTATACAAAGATTAAATCCTTACCATCTATTTGGTCATTATTAATTATCAAATCAAATTCCATAAACATAGTCTAAAATAAAGATTTGTAATTAAAAAAAAAAAAATCATTTCAAAGATAATGAATTCTATGTATATTTTAAGTTAAGATAATTAATATGAAGAAATTAATTAGAGATGAAATGCACTCTTCTAAAACCTTCTAATTAAAAAAACAAACTATAATTAAAAAGTTAAAGTTTGAAAACAACATTATCAAGGATAATGAATTATGAAGAAATTAATTAGAAATGAAATGCACTTTTATAAGAGAGATTTTTGAGTTAAAATAACCAAGTAAAAGGAAGTCGGAAAAACATCACTTTTAAGGGAATATTTGGGAATTAAAATCCTCAAGTCAAGTCAAGGAAGTGAGAGAAATCTAACCAATCTTGAAAAAGAATTTTATTGAGCATTGAAAATATACATTTATATACGAAGCCAAATACTAACTTGCCTTGAAAAAAGACATTTATATACTAAAATTCATACTAAATTAGCTTTAGTATTAGTAGAATTTATACTAACTTCCTGTCCATAAATTTTTAACTACCTATTTATCTTAAAAAGTTATTACTATCTATTTATCTAACAGTTTCATTTGTGAGATTTTCATTTACTTAAATACAAAACTCTAGATTTTAATTTAAATCATGAAAATACTCTATGAAGTTCTATGTAGTTGATTCCATTTCATTACTACATATTTATCTCTTTTCTCTTGTGAGATTTTCATTTTCTTAAATACACAACCCTAGATTTTATATAAATCATGAAAATACACTCTCCAGCGAATCCCATTTCATTGATAACAATATAAAAATAAAATAAAAAATAGTATATTAGCTGCCTCATTCTTTTAATAATAAGGAAATACTTTAAAATCAATTAAATATGATAATGTTGGCAATCTTATTATTTTTTAAAAGACAAAAAATAAATATTGTAACTGCTCTTTATCTTAAGACTTTCTAAGATTTTCATTTCCCGATATAAACAACCTTGATTTCAATGCAAAACATGGAAATATTGTAAATCCCATTGGATGCTATTTCGATTATGAGTATATTTTCTATTTTATATCATGTAACAATTGTGTTTTTCATTATCGATGGCTATCAATTTCTAAGACCCAGGAATGTTTAAAATATTACATACCCATTTATGAGTGTTTGTATCTAACATAAATCACAATCCTCTCCAACAACCCTTTTCTATGGCAGCATGTGATGAAATTCAACCAAACCATAATTTACGTTTTTTTTTTCTAATTTAGACTACATATATTATATTATACAGAGAAAAATATTACATATCTCTTCCTCCAGACTTGGCAAGCCAATTCCAGAGGGAAGCATCAAGATTTAAACCAGAAAATGGACTGCCCCAGCTGAGGAAACCAGTTCACCATTAGCAGAAAATAGATGCTGCCCAGAATGGGAAACCAACTGACACATTAGCGAAATTTAAAATTAAGTTTTAGAGAAAAGTCTTCCAAAGCATGTTTAGACTAGAGAATGCTAAAAAAACTCTAGAAAGAGAGAAGTGCACCCTGCAATTGAAACTAGTGTGGACCATCATTCTTCTTGCTAGAGTTGGGTTATTCCTCCTCGATCCTACAAGCATAGAATGAGTCTTCATCCTCCTTTTTTAGCGTGTAGCTAGTGACCTGAGGATGTGGTGACCCCAACATGTCTGGCTAATTGGAGGTGGTCGTGAGCTAAATTTTGTCCTCATTATTATCTCCTTCGTCGTTGTTAAGCTTCTACCATCGTTAGAACCTGAATTGCTGCTGGTGGCATGGCTACTACTGGAGGCACTCTGCACAGGGAGAGCCTTCATATTGTGAGGGATAAAGTCATTCTCAGGCAGGATGGTTGACTTGCATGGTCACTCTTTGGGCCGAATGCTTGAGGAGGCTCAAGGGGAGATAGGTAGCTGCAAGGATAATTGGACTGAAATATTAACAGGGTCGAGTATTCTCGACTACTCCCAACCCACTAATAGATTCATTTCCCTGCCCATGGCATGCGATAGAGGTAGTTTGGAGGGGATGCTAGGGCCTCCAGCTCTTATACACCATATACAATGATACGTTGGCATGAAATGAGAAGGAACATAAGTGCAGGATAGGGAGGTAGTGCTCGGTAGCACAGGAGACGAGATGCAACCACCTGAGAATGTTTAGGGAAGGCTGAGACAGAGTTGAGAAGGGCCAATAACCAGGGGTCGAATAGAGTAATGGGAGGCATGCACAGATAACATAAGGGATAATGAGTGCAGGTAGCAAGCTTAATAGCCATGGTGACGGAATCGAGAGCTATTCATGCTCTACAGTAGGAGGACCTCATAATGAAGGTGGAAAAGTGTGAATTTAAGACAGGCTTTCTTGGGCATTTAACATTGAGTGGGTGACCATGTGCAGGCATGTGGGATGGACAGTTATCCTGCGACATGGCACCCAGGTGGCCCCTCCGATCATGGAAAAGCACCCTCATCCGGATAGCCAAAATTTACGTATTATTGTTTCATTAACAAAACAATTAATTTAACCTCACCTTCAACAAAAAATGAACAAAGCATGAGTAATAACTATACACCTTTAACATAACATGAAAGAAAGAGGATCAACATATTTAGAAGAGTCAAATTTAAACTCATAGCAAGGCACATCTCTTGTTCCATTGCTACAACTTTAATCAATTATCACAACAATATCAAATTCCAAATAGTTAAAATAAGAGAAAAGAACCACAGCTACTGAACTAGTTTCAAGTACCACATCACAGTTGTTTGTATTTAACTCAACTATAACTATACCCCTTTAACATAGCATAGAAGAAAGGTGATCCAGATATCTACCTGATGGCAGCAGTCTTTTGCTCCATTACTAGATCTTTAATCATTATCACAACAGTACCATATTCAAAATAGTTAAAATAGGGGAAAAAAACACCACATATAGCCAGTGAATTAGTTTAAAGTACCACATCAGAGTAGTTTATAATTAAAATCAATCATATTTAAGATGAGTAAGTTTATCCAATCATTAGCATTGAAGTAGTTTTTCTATCAACATTTATGAGAAAATTAAATAATTATTTATATAAATTACTAATATATTTTTATATTTTCTTAAGTATCGAATAATTGCTTATATGATAATATATTTGTGTATCTTTATTCATTCTCCCTTTCTATGATTGATTATGATAATAGAGGCTCTCGATATAAAGATAGAAAATAATTAAAAAATTAAGAATCTAATTTTAAAAAGATTCCAACGCTTATTAAAAAATCACACTAAAATTACCCAGTGTAGTTCTATTGTTATTTTTCCAGAAGAATTAGTTAAACAATTATGGATCATAGATGTTTACAATATGAAATTATTATTATTATTAATTATAAAAAGAATTAATGTATGAGTTAAACAGATGCACATTTAAAAACAACATGTAACAATATTCTTAATCATTGAGATTAGCCTCCATTTTATCATTTAGATTTTTTACTTGTAAAGAGACTCTCAGTAATATCACATGCCCATAAAACTATAATTCATGTTGATATGAAATTTTTTTTAATTGATCAATTTATTTAATAGCACAAAGATGACATAACCACTTTTGAGATAAATCTAAACTTTTGATAAGTGACTCTACTACTAAAAATATTGTAGAAAATTCCATGAAGATTATATCTCTACCATCCTCCTAGTCATTAGTGATAATTAAATAAAAATCTAAAATAATAATTATTTCAAAGAATAATGTATTTTAAGTATCTTTTAAGTTAAAAAGATTAATTGTGAGGAAATTAATTAAAAAGAAAATATACTCTTGTAAAAAAGTTTTTTGAATTCAAATAACTAACTAGAAGAAATAAGGTTTGAAAATCATGGAGTAAGAATTATAATCTTTAAATAAAAGAGGTGAGAGAAGGTTGAAAAATCTTGAAAAGCAATTTTGTGGAGCTTTGAGAGTGTAAGGTTATATACTGAAGCTCATAATAATTTCTCTTTAGTTAAATTTATTTTTTATATTTTCTTTTCCATAAATACATAACCCTAAATCTTTAATCAATTGTCACATGGTGCGCTCTGCACAGGGAGTGCCTTCATCTTGCGAGGGATAAAGTCCAGCTCAGGAAGGATGGTTGACTTGCGCGGTCACTCCTTGGGCCAAATGCTTGGGGAGGCTAGAGGGGAATCAAGTAGCATCAAGGATAATTGGGTTGAATTATTAATAGGGTCGAGTCTGCTCGGCTCCACCCAGCCCACCAAAATATTCAGTTCCTTACCCATGGTGTGCGATAGAGGTGGTCTAGAGGGGAGGCCACGACCTCCATATCTTCTACACTGCATACAGTGATGCCTTGGCATGAAACACGAAGGAACAAAAGTGCAGGACAACGAGGAGTGCTTGGAAGCATAGGAGAGAAGATGCCACCACCTCAGAATGTCCTGGGAAGGCTGAGACAGGGCTAAGCAGGGCGAGGAACCAGGGGTCGAAAGGAGCAACGACAGGCATGCACAGATAACAGAAGGGAGAGTTGAATGGAGGCTGAATAAGCACGGGTATTAGGCTTAATATCCATGGTGACGGAGTCAAGAGCTCTTAATGCTATGCAATAGGAGGACCTCGTAATGAAGGTGGAAAAGTGTGAATTTAAGACAGGCTTTCTTTGAAATTTAACGTTGAGCGGGTGACCATGTGAGGGCGCATGGGCTGGACAGTTGTCCCGCCACATGGTGCCTAGGTGGCCCCTCCAATCACGACAAAGCACCTGAATCCGGGTAACCAAAATTTATGTATTATTGTTTCATTAAAAAAACAATTAATTTAACCTCGCCTTCAATAGATAATGAACAGAGCATGAATAATAACTATACGCCTTTAACATAACATGAAAGAAAGAGGATCGAAATATTTAGAAGAGACGACTTCAAACTCATAGCAAGGCGGAATCTCTTGTTCCATTGCAACAACTTTAATCAATTATCACAACAGTAACAGCTTCCAAATAGTTAAAATAAGAAAAAAAATAACCACATATAGTGACTGAATTATTTTCAAGTACGACATCACAATCATTTTTATTTAAATCAACTATAACTATACTCCTTTAACATAGCACGGAAGAAAGGTGATCCAGATATTTAGCGGAGCTAAATTTTACCTGACGACAGCGAGGGGATTTTTTCTCCATTACTAGATCTTTAATCATTATCACAACAGTTCCATATTCGAAATAGTTATAATAGGGGAAAAAACACCACATATAGGTAGTGAATTATTTTCAAGTACCACACCACAGTAGTTTATATTTAAAATCAATCATATTTAAGATGAGTAAGATTATCCAATCATTAGCATTGAACTAGTTACTTTATTAACATTTATGAGAAAATTAAATATTTATTTATATAAAATACTAATATACTAATACTAATATATAAAATACTAATATATATTTAATAGCATTTTCATTTGCATCTGATTCAAATTTCGCTGAGATTCTCTACGTTCTAGTTCGCTTCCAAGATAATACCCGCCATTTAATTATTCCAATTTAACTAGTTCATCGTTGAATTGGATACTTGAATTTTCAACTTTGTTTGTTCTTTTGGGTTGATTTTTAAGTGCTAGATAATTGATATTTAAATAAAAATAAAAAATCGTTATATTTAATATTATTAAATATTAAAATTATTATTTCATCTCATTACCCAAAGTAAACTAATCTCTATATATTATTATTAATATTACTAATTTTTTTATATATTATTATTAATATTATTTTCATTATTAAATTGTTAAACAATGAAATTGTATAGTTGTTAAATGAATATATTGTTTGTGTATAAATTAGAAATTATATCATATGTTGTAATGGGAATGTCTTAAGGTAAGATACTAAGAAATAGTAGTATACAAGACTGAACACAAAATTTAATACAATTTTATTTATTTATGAGTGTTTGTTTGAGAATTTTTTTTGTTTATTTCAATATACATGTATTGTTTTAAATTTGAATGGATAATATCAATATAGATTTTGTAAAAATTTAATGATTGAATAATGAAATTTCTATTAATTGTTTGCAAGGAGAAAATCAAAAGCTTGCCGCATCTTTACAAATCAACCTAAATTACATTAATATGTATAATAATAACAACAACATCTAAATCATCCATAATATAATTAGATGGATAAAGTGATATTTGATTGAAAAACAGACTTCAACAAAGTATTAAATACAACTTAAGATGATTTGATTTCCCTTGTAAATGGAGATACTCAACATAACCCTAGGTTTGAATCTTTGAAAATCAATAATGTTGGTTATCCAAATTAAAATGATTTCAAATAAGCCCATGGAAATATAAATATAATTTAGAAATTAGAATAGTGAGCTTCTAATATCAAACTAGTTTAATGAGGTGGTCAACATGCTTACGGTGACTTTCATTTCGTCCAAATTAGTTTCTCATTGGAATATGTATTTTCCAACATTAATTTCTAAGCATAAGATAAGTAATACAACATGAAAGGAATTATCTTTGCGTTTTCATATCCTCTAGTTTTTTGTGACTATCTTAAACACATGAACCTTCAATGGGTGTCTCAAAAACTTGGATGTCTTTTTTTTTTTTCTCTCAGAAAATGAATGATGCTTTCATTGAAGATGAGCTTTGTGACAACTAGGGTTGGGCATATTTAATTCGGTCATTCTCACAGCTTCAATAAAATTAAATATAATTGTTGTTTCTCATTTTTTTCGTGTTAGATTAATTTTGGCTATGTGATAAATTCACGTCAAGCTTTCTTTTACCAATGGGTATTTTCATGGCGGTATTTCTTGTAATATAGTCTATTTCATGGCTTGATTTCTTTGATGACCTTATAACTACGCTTACATTGCCTCGAATAATTTAAGATGAGTAAGTTTATCCAATCATTAGCATTGAAATAGTTTCTTTATCAACATTTATGTGAAAATTAAATAATTATTTATATAAATTACTAATATGTATTTATATTTTCTTAAAACTAAATAATTATTTATATAAATTACTAATATATTTTTATATTTTCTTAAGTATCGAATAATTAGTTATATGGTAATATATTTGTGTATCTTTATTCATTATCCCTTTCTACGATTGATTACGATTACAGAGGCTCTCTATATAAAGATAGAAAATAATTAAAAATTTAAGAATCTGATTTTAAAAAGATTCAAATGCTTATTAAAAAATCACACTAAAATTACCCAGTGTAGTTTTATTGTTATTTTTTCGGAAGAATTAGTTGAAAAATTATGGATCACAGAGTTTACAATCTCAAATTATTATTATTATTAATTATAAAAAGAATTAATATATGAGTTAAACATATAGACATTTAAAAACAACATGTAACAATATTCTTAATCATAGAGATTAGCCTCCATTTTATCATTTAGAGTTTTTACTTGTAAAGAGACTCTCACTAATACCACATGCCCATAAAACCATAATTCATGTTCATATGACAATTTTAATTGATCAATTTATTTAAAAGCACAAAAATGACATAACCACTTTTGAGATAAATCTAAACTTTTGATAAGTGACTCTACTACTAAAAATATTGTAGAAAATTCCACGAAGATTAGATCCCTACCATCCTCCTAATCATTATTGATAATTAAATAAAAATTTAAAATAATAACTATTACAAGGAATAATGTATTTTAAGTATCTTTTAAGTTAAAAAGATTAATTGTGAGGAAATTAATTAAAAACAAAATGTACTCTTATGCATTTTTTTTGAATTCAAATAACTAAATAGAATGAAGAAGGTCTGAAAATCATGGAGACGGAAGACTTAAGAATAAAATTTTTAAATAAAAGAGGTCAGAGAAAGTTGACAAATCTTGAAAAGCAATTTTGTGGAGCTTTGACAGTGTAAAGTTATATATTGAAGCTCATAATAATTTCCCTTCAGTTAATTTTATTTTTGATATTTTCTTTTCCATAAATACATAACCCTAAATCTTTAATCAGAGGATACAAACGAGGAATGAGATTGGGAGTTTAGTAGAGCTAGATTTTTAATCAATTTTCACACGAGTACGAGTGAATACACTTCGAAAATAGTTAAAACATGTAGCTAATAGATCACCGCGTACCCATTTATCGCCGTAGTTTGTATTTAAAATCGATCACATTCCACTTCAAAAACCCTTGCTACAAATGATCATCAACGAAGATTATTATTATAATTAATTCAAGGTAATTTTGAACATAAATAGTAATGATAAATAAAATATTTGAACATGTTATAGAGAGGAAGGCTTTAGCGGAAATTAATTTTACCTGAGTCTCAGCCAAATTGTTTGCTATATTGCCGTATCCTGAATCAATAGTTACAATAATGCCAACAAAAACACTTTATCTTTTTGTGAAAACCCGAAAAAAACTCACAAATATCGAACATAATCCGCATCCCATCCAAGAACAAAAACCATAATCTGCAGAAGAAGAAAGAAAATTAAAAGTTGCAATTAGTTGCAATTCATCATCAGAAATTTGGTAGAAGGAAAGTTTTGGCACCACTCTTACCCTCATCCATCTACATGTTGGCAATGAAATTAAGGTGGCTCTCTTTAAATAGACATACATCCATTGGATGAATTTAAAAATATTTTGAACGGTTAGCGCAAACCCTGAGTTCGACCGACTTCGGAAATATTTTGTAAGGAATTCATTCAATGAAATTACCACCGTTAGTTTGTGATTTTTTTATCACGTTAAAAGGTGTGAGCTAGTGCATTTTGAATCAGGTTAAAAGAAAATTTATCTTAATTTTGTGTTTTTTTATGAGGTTAAAAAGAAAATTTATCTTAATTTTGTTTTTTTAGGAGCTTAAAAGAAAATTTATACTAATTTTGTTTTTTTAAGGAGGTTAAAAAAAAATTATTTGTTTCTGGGTTAAAAGAAAATTTATCGTAATTTTCTGTTTTTTTTTAATCGTAACATTCTGCATCTTTCTTTTTCACAAGGTTAATTTTCTCTTTTTTTTTATCGCATTTTCATTTGCATCTGATTCGAATTTCACTGAGATTCTCTGCGATTTAGTTCGCTGCCAAGATAATCCCCGCCATTTAATGATTCCAATTTAACTAATTCATCGTTGAATTGGATACTTTCCTTTTCAACTTTGTTTGTTTTTTGGGTTGATTTGTAAGTGCTAGATAATTGATATTTAAATAAAAATAAAAAATCGTTATATTTAATATTATTAAATATTCATATTATTATTTCATCTCATCCCTTAAATTAAACAAATGTCTATATATTATTATTAATATTACAGATCTTTTTGTATATTATTATTAATATTATTGTAATTATTAAATATTTAAACAATGAAATTGTATAGTTGTTAAATGAATATATTGTTTGTATATAAACTAGAAATTGCATCATATGTTTCAATGGGAATGGTTTAAGGTAGGATCCTAAGAAATAGTAGCATACAAGGCACAAGTGAAAATTTTATATAATTTATTTTATTTATGAGTGTTTCTGTGAGAATTTTTTTGTTCATTTCAATATAAATGGGTTATTTTAAATTTCAATGGATAATCTCAATATAGATTTTGTGAAAACTTATAATGATTGAATAATGAAATTTTTGTTAATTGTTTGCAAGAAGAAAATCAAAAGCTTGCCCCATCTTTACAAGTCAACCTAGATTACCTTAATATGTATAATAATAACAGCAACTAAAACATCTAAATCATCCATAATATAATTAGATGGATAAAGTTATATTTGATGTAAAAACAGACTTCAACAAAGTATTAAATACAACTTAAGATGATTTGATTTCCCTGGTAAATGGAGATACTCAACATAAATCTAGGTTTGAATCTTTGACAGTTAATAATGTTGGTTGTCCAAATTAAAACGATTTCAAATAAGCCCATCGAAATATAAATATAATTTACAAATGAGAATAGTGAGCTTCTAATATCAAACTAATTTAATGAGGTGGTCAACATGCTTACCGTGACTTTCATCTCATCCAACCTAGTTTCTCATTGGAATATGTATTTTCCAACATTAATTTATCTTTGAGTTTTCATATCCTCTAGTTTTCTGTGACTATCTCAAACACATGAGCCTTAAATGGGTGTCTCAGAAACTTGGATGTCTTTTTTTTTTTCTCTCAGAAAATGAATGATGCTTTCATTCAAGATGAGGTTTGTGACAACTAGGGTTGGGCATATTTAATTCGGTCATGCTTATAGCTTCAATAAAATTAAATATAATTGTTGTTTCTCATTTTTTCAGTGTTAGGTTAATTTTGGCTATGTGATAAGTTCACGTCAAGATTTCTTTTACCAATGGGTTTTTTCATAGTGGTATTTCTTGTAATATAGTCTATTTCATGTCTTGATTACTTTGATGACCTCAAATAATTTATGATGTATTGAAATAAGCATATACATACGATATTAGTGCATTTATTCAAATTTGAAGTCTTGGAGAACTTTGATGCAACCATAAGAGATGTTTCTCTTTTGACAAATCGCTGGAAGATTGTACACTTCACACAGCCTTAGCTAGAATCAAGCCTAGATGGTGTGGTCTTTTAAGAGATAAAATCCAATGGATGAGAATTTATACATCATTTACATTGGAGATGAGGTGTATCACTGCTGCATTTTTCTTATCAATTGATTTATGAATTGTGGACCATATGAGTAACCAAGAGTTTTAACGGAATCCAAAGTAGAAAGCTTGTAATGGTCTCTTATACGTGTTGTAAACTTAAAAATGATATCTTGTGTAATATTGAGCACTTTATATATACATATTTTAAAGCCCACTGGATGTTATTTTGATTATGAGTATATTTTCTATTTTATATCATCTAAAAATTGTGTTTTTCGTTATTGATGGCTATCAATTTCTAAGACCTAGGAATGTTTAAAATATTACATACCCATTTATGATCATTTGTATCTAACATAACTGACCATCAGCTGCAACAACCCTTTTCTATGGCAGCATGTGATGAAATTCAATGAAACTAAAATTTACGTTTTTTTTTCTAAGTGAGTCTATATCTATTATATTATACAGAGAAAAATATTACATATCTCTTCCTTTATACTTTGCAAGCCAATTCCAGAGCGAAGTATCAAGATTTTAAGCCAGAAAATGGAATGCCCCAGCTAGGGAAACCAGTTTACCAGTAGCACAAAATAGACATTTCCCAGAATGGGAAACCAACATACATAGTAGCGAAGCGAAATTTAAACTTAAGTTTGAGAGAGAAGTCTTCCAAAGCATGTTTAGATTAGAGAACGCTAAAAAAAAACTAGAAAGAGAGAAGTGCACCCTACAATTGAAACTAGTGTGGACCATAATTCTTCTTGCTGCAGTTGTGTTATTCCTCCTCGATCTTTCAAGCATAGAATGAGTCTTCATCCTCCTTTATTACCGTGTCGCTAGTTACCTAAGGATGTGGTGACCACGTTGTGTTTGGCTAATTAGAGGTGGTCGTGAGCTGATTTTTGTCATCATTCTTATCTCCTTCGTCAATGTTTGGGCTTCTACCATCGTTGAAAATCGAATTGCTTCTGGTGGAGTGGCTACTACTAGAGGTGGTCTGCACAGGGAGAGCCTTCATCTTGCGAGGGATAAATTCCGGCTCAGGCAGGATGGTCGACTTGCACGGTCACTCTTTGGGCTGAATGCTTGAGGAGGCCGGAGGGGAGACAGGTAGTTACAAGGATATTTGGGCTGAAATATTAATAGGGTCAAGTCTTCTTAGCTCCTCCATGGCATGCGATAGAGGTGATCTGGAGCGGAGGCCATGACCTCCATCTCTTCTACACCACATACGATGACGTCTTGGCATGACACAAGAAGGAACAAAAGTGCAGGACAGGGAATGCCACCACCTGAGAATGTCTTGGGAAGGCTAAGACAGGGCTGAGCAGGGCCAAGAACTAGGGGTCTAAAGGAGGAACGAGAGGCATGCATAGATAACATAAGGGAGAGCTGAATGTAGGCCGAACGAGCATGGGTAGTAGGATTAATAGCCATGGTGATGGAATTGAGAGCTCTTAATGCTCTGCAGCAGGAGGACCTCGTAATGAAGGTGGCCAAGTGTGAATTTAAGATAGGATTGCTTGAGCATTTAACGTTTAGCGGGTGGCCATGTGCAGGCATGTGGGCCAGACAGTTGTCTCACCACATGGCGCCCAGGTGGCCCCTCCGATCATAAAAAAGCACCCACATCCAGGTAACCAAAATTTACGTATTATTGTTTCGTTAACAAAACAGTTAATTTAACCTCACCTTCAACAAAAAATGAACAGAGAATGAATAATAACTATACTCATTTAACATAACATGAAACAAGGAGGATCGACATATTTAGAAGAGTCAACATTAAAATCATAGCAAGGCGCAATCTCTTGTTCCATTGCTATTGCTCCATTGCTACAAATTTAATCAATTATCATAGTACTAGCTTCCAAATAGTTAAAATAAGAAAAAAAAGAACCACATATAGCCACTGAATTAGTTTGAAGTACCACATCACAATAGTTTGTATTTAAATGAACTATAAGTATACTCCTTTAACATAGCACGAAAGAAAGGTGATCCAGATATTTAGCAGAGCTGAATTTTACCTCATGACAACGAGGGGTATTTTGCTCAATTACTAGATATTTAATCATTATCCCAACAATATCATATTCAAAATTGTTAAAATAGGGGAAAAAAACCACATATAGCCAATGAATTAGAAGTACCACATCATAGTAGTTTATACTTAAAATCAATCATATTTAAGATGAGTAATATTATCCAATCATTAGCATTGAACTAGTTTCTTTATCAACATCTATGAGAAAATTAAATAATTATTTATATAAATTACTAATATATTTTTATATTTTCTTAAACATCGAATAACTACTTATATGTTAATATATTTGTGTATCTTTATTCATTCTCCCTTTCTACGATTGATTATGATTATAGAGGCTCTATATAAAGATAGAAAAAAATTAAAGAATTAAGAATCTAATTTTAACAAGATTCGTATGCTTATTAAAAAATCACACTAAAATTACCCAGTGTAGTTCTATTGTTATTTTTATGGAAGAATTAGTTAAAAAATTATGGATCTACAATCTAAAATTATCATTATTATTAATTATAAAAAGAATTAATGTATGAGTTAAACATATACACATTTAAAAACAACATGTAACAATATTCTTAATCATAGAGATTAGCCTCCATTTTATCATTTAGATTTTTCACTTGGAAATAGGCTCTTACTAATAGCACATGACCATAAAACCATAATTCATGTTCATATGACAATTTTTTCTAATTGATCCATTTATAAAAAAAGCACAAATATGACATAACCACTTTTGAGATAAATCTAAACTTTTGATAAGTGACTATACTACTCAAAATATTGTAGAAAATTACATAAAGATTAGATCCCTACCATCCTCCTAGTCATTAGTGATAATTAAATAGAAATCTAAAATAATAATTATTTCAAGGAATAATGTATTTTAAGTATCTTTTAAGTTAAAAATATTAATTGTGAGGAAATTGATTAAAAACAAAATGTACTCTTATAAAAAAGTTTATTGAATTCAAATAACTAAATAGAAGGAAGAAGGTCTGAAAATTATGGCCACAGAAGACTTGTGAATTATAATATTTAAATAAAATAGGGGAGAGAAAGTTGACAAATCTTGAAAAGAAATTTTGTGGAGCTTTGAGAGTATAAAGTTAAATATTGAAGCTCATAATAATTTCTCTCTAGTTAATTTTATTTTTGATATTTTCTTTTCCATAAATACACAACCCTAAATCTTTAATCACAGGAGTTCAAACGAGGAATAGTAAGATCAGGAGTTTAACAGAGCTAGATTTTTAGTCAATTGTCACATGAGTAGGAGTGCATACACTTAAAAAATAGTTAAAACATATAGCGAATTGATCACCGCATACCCATTTATCACCTTAGCTCGTATTTAAAATCGATCACATTCCACTTCCAAAACCCTTTGCTACAGATGATCAACATCGACAATTATTATTATAATTAGTTGAACGTAATTTTGAACTTAAATAGCAATGATAAATATAATATTTGAACATGTAATAGAGAGGAGGGCTTTAGCAGATTTTTTTTTTTTTTTTTTGTAATATTCGTAGGACCTTTCTATTATCCGAAATATTAAGGGCAGAGAGTCATACAACAAAAAAACAGATACAGTGACCTCAACCTCCCCGAAGGAAACTAGGTCTGTTGGCCACCCCACCGAGTTATAAGCAAACCAAAAACGAAATTATTTTATCCTAGCACTAATTGCATTGAGAGGTATAGTATGTCCATAAGCTTTACAAGTAAAACAAGTAGAAAATCTAACATATTCCAAACTAAGCAAACAGTAAAATATTTAACCAGCTAAATCCATACAAACTTGAGCATGAGCTGTTGGGCCTAACACCTGTGAACTGCTGTGAGTAAGTTGGAGCTGTTGTTCAATCTTACCCACCCTATCATTCAATTGCATCTGTACTTTGAGCATAGCATGCATATCCAGCTTCATTTGTTGCATTTCAAACAAAATAGAAGAAGTGAGACTCTTATCCTCCTTACTGGCCATAGCCTTGGCAAGTAGGCATATCATCTTCCTATAGGTCTTAATTGATGGTTGAAAAAGAGAAACTCAACCCTGAGTGCTTCCAGCATCAGTTAAGAAATCCATTTGAGAATACCAAAACAACCGATAATACCATGCAACCACTACAAATAATCCAGTGTTAATGCGTTTGACATAGTGTTAATGGTGAGGCTTGGCTAGCGCATGCACAATAAATAAGCAGAGTGGAGCGCAAATGTCAAAGGACCTGCGGAATAATAACATTAGAGAAGGCGGAAAGATATCCACCACATGGACAAGCATGGCCCATATCAACTGCCAGGCACCCCGATTAGGGTTAGCAGAAATAAATTTTACCTGAAGTGTCAGCCGAATTGTTCGCTATATTGCCATATCCTGAATCAATAGTTACAATAGTGCCAACAAGAACCCTTTATATTATTGTTAAAGAAAAAAAGAACTCACAAATATTGAATAGAAGCCCCATCCCGTCCAAGATAACTATTAAAACTAGTGAAAATTCATAGGTGAAAATAAAAGAACAGAAATATAAGGAAACAAAAACCATAATCTGCAGAAAGGAAAATTAGAAGTTGCAATTAGGTTCAACTTGAAAAAATCAAAGCAGTCGTTGCAATTCATCATCAGAAATTTGGTTGAACGAAAGTTTTGGCACGTGTTACCCTAATCCATCTACATGTTGGGAATGAAATTAAGGTGGCTCTATTTAAATAGACATACATCCATCGGATGAATTTAAAAAATATTTTGAACGTTTACCGCAAACCCCGAGTTCGACCGACTTTGGAATTATTTTGTAAGAATTCATCCAATGCAATTACCACCGTTAGTTTGTTCTTTTTTTATCACGTTAAAAGTTGTGATCTGGTGCTTTTTTTAATGATGTTAAAAGAAAATTTATCCTAATTTTTTTCTTTTTATGAGGTTAAAAGAGAATTTATCTTAATTTTCTGTTTTTTTAATGAGGTTAATTTTTTTATCCGCCATTTAATTATTCCAATTTAACTAGGTCATCGTTGAATTGGATACTTGACTTCTAAACTTTGTTTGTTTTTTTGGGCTGATTCGTAAGTGCTAGATAATTGATATTTAAATAAAAATAAAAAATCGTTATATTTAATATTATTAAATATTAAAATTATTATTTCATCTCATCACCCAAATTAAATTAATCTTTATATTATTATTAATATTTTTATTTTTATTTTATATTATTATTAATATTATTGTCATTATTTAATATTTAAACAATGAAATTGTATAGTTGTTAAATGAATATATTGTTTTTATATAAACTAGAAATTGCATCATATATTGCAATGGGAATGTCTTAAAGTAGGAATCTAAGAAGTAGTAGCATACAAGACTGAACTCAAAATTTCATACATTTTTTTATTATTTATGAGTGTTTGTGTGAGAAATTTTTTGTTCATTTTAATATACATGGATTATTTTAAATTTGATTGGATAATCTCAATATAGATTTTGTGAAAACTTTTAATGATTGAATAATGAAATTTCCATTAATTGTTTGCAAGAAGAAAATCAAAAGCTTGCCCCATATTTACATGTCAACCTAAATTACACTAATATGTATAATAATAACAAAAACATCTAAATCATCCATAATATAATTAGATGGATAAAGTGATATTTGATGTAAAAACAAACTTCAACAAAGTATTAAATACAACTTAAGATTATTTGATTTTCCTCGTAAATGGAGATAATCAACATAACCCTAGACTAGTTTAATGAGGTGGTCAGCATGCTTACCATGACTTTCATTTCATCCAAATTAATTTCTCATTGGAATATGTATTTTCCAACATTAATTTCTAAGCATAAGATGTGTAATACAATGTGAAAGGAATTATCTTTAATTTTTCATATCCTCTAGTTTTATGTGACTATGGATGTCTTTTTTTTTCTCTTTTAAATGAATGATGCTTTCATTGAAGATGAGATTTGTGCCAACTAGGGTTAGACATATTTAATTTGGTCATGCTTATAGCTTCAATAAAATTAAATATAATTGTTCTTTCTCACTTTTTCTGTGTTAGACTAATTTTGGCTATGTGATAAATTCACATGTTTCTTGTAATACAGTCTATTTCATGGCTTGATTACTTTGATGACCTTATATCTACCCTTACATTGCTTCAGATAATGTATGATGTATTGAAATAGTCATATACATACCATATTATTGCATTTATTCAAGTTTTAAGTCTTGCAGAACTTTGATGCAACCATAAGAGATGTTTCTCTTTTGAAAAATCACTGGAAGATTGTAGACTTCACACAACCTTAGCTAGAATCAAGCCTAGATGGTGTGGTTCTTTTAAGAGATAAAATCAAATGGATGGGAATTTCCACATCAATTTACATTGAAGATTAGGTGTATCACTGCTGCATTTTTCTTATGAATCGATTTATGAATTGTGGACCATAGGAGTAACCAAGAGTTTCAATGGAATTAAAAGTAGCAAGCTTGTAATGGTCTCCGATACCTGTTGTAAACTTAAAATTGATATCTTGTGTAAGATTTAGCACTTTATATAACTAATATTGCATTGAAAATATTATATAGAAATGAATTTGTTCATGAATTGTGGACCATAGGAGTAGCCAAGAGTTTCAAAGGAATCGAAAGTAGCAAGCTTGTAATGGTCTCTCATACTTGTTGTATACTTAAACTTTATATCTTGTGTAGGATTTAGCACTTGATATAACTAATATTGCATTGAAAATATTATATAACACTTGTCAAGAAACCATAACTTTTGGCATATATTATGTAGTAATTTATGCTAGAAGAATAAAAGCTGGAAATTCTAGGTTTTCAATATTTTCTCTTTGTTAATTGTGTTATCTTCTATATTCCATGAAGCTCATTATTATTGAATTAATGCAATAAGTGTGTCTCCTGAACCATGAAAATCTAGTTATTCCGATTAACTCACTTGAGAACAAGGATAGTCACCACATGTAAATTTACTTGGGAGATTCACTTCAGTTCAAAGTAGGGGATTTTCATAATTCTAGTTATTACGTTTACCAATCATATTTTATACTAGGACAATGTCACTGTGTGCAATCTTAGCTCCATAGGATGATATATGTTATTATATTTTTTATTTAGGCTTTTTACTCTAACTCTGTCATGAGTGTTGAAATTTTGGTCATTAACACAGCTCCAGTTACTCATTAGTGATGCTATGAACAATATTATTATATTTATTATTTATGCCTTGTACTATAACTTTGTCACCATTATTCTCCGGATGCCGATGGTTGTGAGAACTGATGGGACTTTGGTCCTAGGCCACATCCCGAGGAGGCTCGCATGGGGTGGCCATATGGGCCTTGGTGGCTCCATTAAACTCATCATTAATCTGCCAGCTCTATTGGCATTTACTCTCCATCGTCGGCACTTGATTCTTCTCGGCTTGCTCAGTTGGATAACTATGGCCCTCATCTCCAGCTCTCTAGATTGTTCCTACTCTGATCACCATTCTTTGCATTTCCTATGGAGCACCTGCCCTGCTGCTTGTGCTGAGCCAAGCACTCACACACAGACGGGGTGACACTAATCTTTACTTAGCTGTTTGGAAACCACGCCTGGTAGTCATTTTTCTCAAAGTATCTTCTGTTATTTCAATTCTGGTCTGCAGGTTCCTTTTCGCATTCACTGTGGGTCTCTGCCAGCATCTTGCTGCTCTCATTGTCTCAGGAAGTTTCAAATCACTGAATCCGCCATGCCAAGACTCCGCCATTGAATGCGGTGTCGCCGCGGTGCAAGTCGTGGGAGGTCTGCTCGCTCTCGTCCTTCCGCAAGTTCTGACGTAGAGACCTCTTTAGAGGACGTTGTGTGGGGGAATTACCCAGACACCCATAGCCACAGAGGTCATGCTAGCCACCCTAGCATTGCTCGAGTAGCTCAGCCCACCCCGCCTCCTTTTGCTGCTCTGACCAGACCTCTCTCCCCTACCTCCCGTGCTTCTAAAAGTCACGCTATGCATCAAACCTCACAGAGGGAAGAATTTCTCTTTGAATTCTCCTTCAACCAGCCCATTGTCACTGCCTTTGTTACTGTTACCCTGCGAGAAGAAACGCCTCTCTGTCTTCCTCCTATGGCTGGGCCTTCCCCCCCTCCCCTTGGTCTTAATCCCGCCCTGGCTACGAATTCTCCTGAATGACCGGTTTCACCCCTAGTTTCTGTCCCTCCTGACCTGAGTACGCAACCCATGCAGGTGGACGCGAGCATTGAAAGTAAAGATGGTGCACAGAAAAATGTTTTTAAGGATCTGGAGGACGAATACTGGTGTCGCATAGTGGAGGAGCCGCCTTCTCCCGCTCACAAGCAGTAGTTTCACTCTACCTTGGTTCAACATGGTACATTTGTTTTACTGTTTTGGGAGATACTTTGATTATCTTTGTTTTCCTACAGCAGCAAAAGTTGCATGCCACTCTAGTCCTTTTTGTTTTTTTATGATGTATGCAATGAACAATACATCGGTTTCCCTCACAAGGGTGGTGAAACTCAGCTTAAAAGAACTGGTTTCCCACACAGGGCAGTTCGTCACTTTGTTAAAGCATGGACATCAAGCCTAGATTTCAGGCTCTCATAGCTGAACTGAGGCAGTTTTGTAACAGTATGTTTTTATGTTTTTCACCATTATTGAAATTTTGGTCATTAGCATGATTTCTCTTACTCAAATTTCACACTATGGCTTGTCCTAAATTCAAGTCATAATTTCTAGCATTTTGTTCAACATGTTGATCTGTTACATGGACCATCTCAACATGAGAGATTTCCATGGAATGCTTGATATTTTCTGATTCCGTGAAACTTTATAAAAGAGATTTTTGAATTAAAATATCCAAGTAAAAGGAAGTTGGAAAAACATCACTTTTAAGGGAATATTTGTGAATTAAAATCCTCAAGTCAAGTCAAAGAAGTGAGAGAAAGCTAACAAATATTGAAAAACAATTTTATTGAGCATTGAAAATATACATTTATATTCGAAGCCAAATACCAACTTGCCTTGAAAAAATACATTTATATACAGAACTTCATACTAACTTCACTTTAGTATTACTAAAATTTATACTAACTTTCTATCCATAAATTTCTTACTACCTATTTATCTTACAAAGTTATTACTATCTATTTATCTTACAGTTTCATTTGTGAGATTTTCATTTACTTAAATACGCAACTCTAAATTTTAATTTAAATCATGAAAATACTCTGTGAAGTTCTATGCAGTTGATCCCATTTCATTGATAACAATACAAAAAATAAAAACTAGTATATTAGCTGGCTCATTCTTTTAATAACAAAGAAATACTTTAAAATAAAATAAATATGATAATGTTGGCAGTCTTATTATTTATTAAAATACACAAAATAAATATTGTAACTTCCTGTTTATCTTAATAATTTCTAAGCTTTTCATTTCCTGATATAAACAACCTTGATTTCAATGCAAAACATGGAAATATTGTAAAGGCCATTGGATGCTATTTCGATTATGAGTATATTTTCTATTTTATATTATATAACAGTTTTGTTTTTCATTATTAATGCTTATAAATTTATAAGACCCAAGAATATTTAAAATAATACATACCCATTTATGAAGGTTTGTATCTAACATAAATCACCATCCGCTGTAACAACCCTTTTCTATGGCAACATGTGATGAAATTCAACCAAACCAAAATTTACATTTTTTTTTCTAAGTTAGACTACATCTATTATATTATACAGATCAAAATATTACATATCTCTTCCTCCAGACTTGGAAAACCAATTCCAGAGGAAAGTATCAAGATTTTAAACTAGAAAATGGACTGCCCTGGGTGGGGAAACCAGCTCACCAGTGGCACAAAATAAACGCTGCCCAAAATGGGAAACCAACGTACACAGTAGTGAAATTTAAACTTAAGTTTTAGAGAGAAGTATTCCAAATCATGTTTAGACTAGAGAATGCTACAAAAAAACTAGAAAGAGGGAAGTGCACCCTACAACTAAAACTAGTGTGGACAATCATCCCTCTTGCTGGAGTTGGGTTATTCATCCTCGATCATGCAAGCATAGAATGAGTCTTCATCCACCTTTCTTAGCATGTGGATAGTGACCTGAGGATGTGGCAATCCTAGCGTGTCTGGATAATTGGAGGTGGTCGTCAGCTGATTGTTGTCCTCATTCTTATCTCCTTCGTCATTGTTTGAGCTTCTACCATCGTTGGAACCCAAATTACTGTTGGTGGAGTGGATACTACTAGAGGCGCTCTGCACAGGGAGAGATTTCATCTTGCGAGGGATAAAGTCTGGTTGAGTTAGGATGGTCGACTTGCACAGTTGCTCTTTGGGTCGAATGCTTGAGGAGGCTGAAGGGGAGACAACTAGCTACAATGATAATTTGGCGGAAAGATTAATAGGGTTGAGTCTTCTCAACTCCTCCCAGCCCACTGAAAGATTCAGTTCCCGACCCATGGCATGCGATAGAAATGTTCTAGAGGGGAGGTTGCGGCCTCCATGTCTTCTACACCACATACAGTGACGCCATGGCATGAAACACGAAGGAAATAAAGTCTAGGATAGGGAGGGATCAATCCGCAGCATAGGAAAGGAGATGCCACCACCTGAGAATGTCCTGGGAAGGCTGAGACAGGGATGAGAAGGGCCATGAAGTAGGGTTCAAAAGGAGGAACAAGAGGCATGAACAGATAACAGAAGGGAGAGCTGATTGGTGGCCAAATGAGCGCGAGTAGTGGGCTTAATAGCCATGGTGATAGAATGAAGAGCTCTTAATGCTCTACAACAGGAGGACCCCGTAATGAAGGTGGTGAAGCGTGAATTTAAGACAGGCTTGCTCAGGCATTTAACGTTGAGTGGGTGACCATGTGCGGGTGCGTGGGCTGGATAGTTCTCCTACAACATGGCGCCTAGTTGGCCCCTCCGATCACAGCAAAGCACCCGCATACGGGTAAACAAAATTTATGTATTATTGTTTCGTTAACAAAAAAATTAATTTAACCTCACCTTCAACAGAAAATGAACAGAGCATGAATAATAACTATACGCCTTTAACATAACATGAAAGAAAGAGGATCAACATATTTAGAAGAGCTCAATTTAAACTCATAGCAAGGCGCAATCTCTTGTTCCAGTGCTATTGCTCCATTTCTATAGCTTTAATCAATTATCACAACAGTACCAACTTCTAAATAGTTAAAAAAAGAAAAAAAAAAGAACCACATATAGCCACTGAATTAGTTTCAAGTACCACATCACAGTCGTTTGTATTTAAATCGACTATAACTATACTCCTTTAACATAGCATGGAAGAAAGGTGATCCAAATATTTAGCAGAGCAGAATTTTACCTGACGACAGTGAGGGGTAGTTTGCTCCATTACTAGATCTTTAATCATTATCACAACAGTACCATATTCGAAATCGTTAAAACAGGCGGAAAAAACAACACATATAGCCAGTGATTTAGTTTCAAATACCACACCACCGTAGTTTATATTTAAAATCAATCATATTTAAGATGAGTAAGTTTATCCAATCATTAGCATTGAACTAGTTTCCTTATCAACATTTATGAGAAAATTAAATATTTATTTATATAAATTACTAATATATTTTTATATTTTCTTAAACATCCAATAATTACTTATATGGTAATATATTTGTGTATCTTTATTCATTCTCCCTTTCTACGATTGATTATTTTTATACAGCCTCTCTATATAAATAGAGAAAACAATTAAAAAATGAAGAATCTAATTTTAAAAAGACTCTGGATAACAGTTAAACAATTATGGATCACAGATGTTTACAATCTGAAATTATTATTATTATTATTAATTATAAAAAGAATTAAAGTATGAGTTAAACATATACACATTTAAAAACAACATGTAACAATATTCTCAATCATAGAGATTAGCCTCCATTTTATCATTTATATTTTTTACTTGTAAATAGGCTCTTACTAATACCACACACCCATAAAACCATAATTCATGTTCACATGACAATTTTTTTAAATTGATCAATTTATTTAAAAACACAAAGATGACATAACCACTTTTGAGATAAATCTAAACTTTTGATAAGTGACTCTACTACTAAAAATATTGTAGAAAATTCCATGAAGATTAGATCCCTACCATCCTTCTACTCACTATTGATAATAAAATAAAAATATAAAATAATAATTATTTCAAGGAATAATGTATTTTAAGTATCATTTAAGTTTAAAATATTAATTGTGAGCAAATTAATTGAAAAAAAAATGTACTATTCTAAAAAAAAGTTTTTTGAATTCAAATAACTAAATAGAAAGAAGAAGGTATGAAAATCATGGACAAGGAAGACTTGTGAATTATAATCTTTAAATAAAAGAGGTGAGAGATAGCTGAAAAATCTTGAAAAACAATTGTGTGGAGCTTTCTGAATTATAATCTTTAAATAAAAGAGGTGAGAGAAAGTTGACAAATTTTGAAACGCAATTTTGTGGAGCTTTGAGAGTGTAATGTTACATATAGAAGCTCAATAATATCTCTTTAGTTAATTTTATTTTTGATATTTTCTTTTCCATAAATACATAATCCTAAATCTTTAATAATAGGAATACAAACTAGGAATGATAGGATCGGGAGTTTAGTAGAGCTAGATTTTTAATCGATTGTCACATTAGTACCAGTGCATACACTTCAAAAATAGTTAAAACATGTAGCGAATTGATCACTTCTTACCCATTTATAACCTTAGTTTGTATCTAAAATCGATCACATTACACTTCAAAAACTATTTTCTATAGATGATGAACATTGACAATTATTATTATAATTAATTGAATGTAATATTGAACAAAAATAGTAATGTTAAATATAATATTTGAACATGTAATAGAGAGGAGGGCTTTAGCGAAAATTAAATTTTACCTAAAGTCTCAGCCGAATTGTTTGCTATATTGCCAGATCCTGAATCAATAGTTACAGCAGAAAAGAACTCACAAATATCGAACAGAAACCCCATCACATCCAAGATAACTATTAAAACCAGTGAAAATTCATAGATGAAAATGCAGAAACAGAAATATAAGGAAACAAAAACCATAATCTCCAGAAAAAGAAAGGAAAATTAAAAATTGTAATTAGGTGCAACTTGAAAAAACCAAAGCAGTCTTTGCAATTCATCATCAGAAATTTGGTGGAACGAAAGTTTTGGCACCACTGTTACCCTAATCCATCTACATGTTGGCAATGAAATTAAGGTAGCTCTGTTTAAATAGACATACATCCATCGGATGAATTTAAAAATATTTTGAACGGTTAGGCAATTACCACGCTTAGTTTGTGCTTTTTTTATCACGTTAAAAGTTGTGAGCTGGTGCTTTTTTAATGAGGTTAAAAGAATATTTATCCTAATCTTGTGCTTTTTTATGAGGTTAAAAGAAAATTTATCTTACTTTTGTTCTTTAATGAGGTTAAAAGAGAATTTATTGTTTATGGGATAAAAGAAAATTTATCGTAATTTTCTATTTTTTAATGAGGTTATTTCTTTTTTTTTTTTAATCGTAACATTCTGCATCTTTCCTTTTTACGAGGTTTAACTTTTGTTTATCACATTTTCATTGCATTTGATTCGAATTTCGCTGAGATTCTCTGCGTTCTAGTTCGCTGCCAAGATAATCCCCGCCATTTAATTATTCCAATTTAACTAGTTCATCGTTGAATTGGATATTGACTTTTCAACTTTGTTTGTTTTTTTGGATTGATTTGTAAGTGCAAGATAATTGATATTTAAATATAAATAAAAAATGTTATATTTAATATTATTAAATATTAAAATTATTATTTCGTCTCATCGCCCAAATTAAATTAATCTCTATATATTATTATTAATATTACTAATTCTTTTATATATTATTGTTAATATTATTGTCATTATTAAATATTAAAACAATGAAATTGTATAGTTGTTAAATCAATATATTGTTTGTATATAAACAAGAAATTGCATCATATGTTGCAATGAGAATGCCTTAAAGGTAGGATCTTAAAAAATAGTAGCATACAAGACTGAACTCAACATTTTATACAATTTTTTTTTTATTTATGAGTGTTTGTGTGTGAAATTTTTTGTTGATTTCAATATACATGGATTATTTTAAATTTGAATGGATAATGTCAATATAGATTTTGTGAAAACTTATAATGGTTGACTAATGATATTTCTGTAAATTGTTTGCAAGAAGAAAATCAAAAGCTTGCCCCATCTTTAAAAATCAACGTAAATTACATTAATATGTATAATAATAACAACAACATCTAAATCATCCATACTATAATTCGATGGATAAAGTGATATTTGATGTAAAAATAGACTTCAACAAAGTATTAAATACAACTTAAGATGATTTGATTTCCCTCGTAAATGGAGATAGTCAACATAACCCTAGGTTTGAATCTTTGACTGTTAATAATGTTGGTTGTCGAAATTAAAACGATTTCAAATAAGCCCATGAAAATACAAATATAATTTAGAAATGAGAATAGTTAACTTCTAATATCAAACTAGTTTAATGAGGTGGTCAACATGCTTACAGTGACTTTCATTTCATCCAACTTAGTCTCTCATTGGAATATGTATTTTCCAACATTAATTTCTAAGCATAAGATGCATAATACAACGTGAAATAAGAATCCGATGTAGCAACAACAACTGCATATGGAACACGCCTGAAGTGTTGCCGCCAGCCCGTAATCAACTCCCATTGCTCTGCCCTGTCTACCAATGAAAGATGCCTATAGAAGAAAGTCCCTCTCTCTATAATGGGCCAAAGTGGGCAAGATATGCTACAAACTCCATCAATGTACTCCTGGAGAGTGCTACACACTAAAAACACTGCAGCTCTGCTAACTGTGTGTACATTTATCTGCGCCTCATGCCTGTGTCAACCCACAGATGGATGCTCCACCATATCAAAAAGCTCCTCCCACTCCTGATCAGGAATGTCATGCTCCTGCTATCTACTGGCCCCGTGCAGAACAATCCCATCAACCTCCAACACCTTCAGAGGATATGGATCTGCAACTGTTGTCATCGTACTCGATGTCGGTGCATCTGACTGCCCCACCTCAATTGCTGGCCCAAATGTTAGCTGCATATCCCTCATCGACTCATTGTGGGTGCCCATCTGGCTCTCCCCCATAGGAATATCGTGCCTAATGTGAATAGTGTCCTCCTATGTTGACTCAGGCTCCATCACCTGCTGCTCTAGCTGAATCGTCACAAGTGACTCTTCACCCAGAATATCTCCTGTAGAGTCCCATGACTGCTCACCGTGGACACTGGAATGTAGCTTCGGTCTACTCTCACCATCTCTGCATGACTACTCTGGCTCCCCAAAAACGTCCTCAACTGATCCTATGGACTCATATGAAAAAGAGTCGTTACCCTGGCATATAGAAGGAATGCCCTCCTGTTCTACCTCTTCCACCTCATCTGCATCGAATATGCCATCCACCCTCTCGATAAAGTGTCGATACAATGTCTAGATCCCAGACACATACTGGAATGCTACCTCTGCTGTACCCAGTATCCTCCGCTCAGGCATGATCTCAACATGCCCTGAGGGAAAAGTGACCCATGTTTCCCTTGTGACCTGCTCGCAAATCGTAGGCTCAACGATGACTAATGGGCCACCCCTGTAGAGGATCATCTCATCCCCTGGCTTGTGGCTGCCAACTAGCACACCGACCCAGTGCCACTGCTGAGAGGTCTCTCGCCTAGTGTGCTGAGTACCATCCAAACATATTGGGTGAGACTCACGTACCCTACTGCTCATGCCCCAAGTGCCAAATGACAACAACAAAATGGGCTATGCCTGTGAGTGATGTAGAGGGTCAGGTGTGTGAGTCAGCACAGATACCTTCAAGTATCACTCATCTGTCTCCCCATCGATCCTCGGTGAAATACCCCCAAAGGTAAGCCCAATGTCCCTGTCCGTGAGTCTCCTTGGAGGCAATTCTCTAAGACCCTGTTATGGAGCACCATACGCCCTCGTATACCATTGATCATCCATGTACTTGTCACATAACTCCCTTCAATTTTTTTTTCCCACTAATTCTTGTTTAACTTAAGTGTTATTACTTAAGTGTTAATATGGTAAATGAATTGCAGACCAATTGACTTTTATGAAATTTCATTCTACAATTCTCATGTCTATTCAACATAACTCAACCCTTCTCTCATCATTTATTTATAATGTTTATTTCATGTAAATCGTATCACTATATCAATATCTTGTTACACTTATACGTCACAATTTTGATGGTAAGAGTATTTCATTTTAATTCGTTTTCTCTTTACTCCTATGTTGCTAAATACATTGTCCATGGGATGCCATGGTTATATTATGGTTTGAGTCATTATCTGTATGGTTCTATTTTTATATCATTGGTTGGATACTCTATGCCACGTCGCATTACTATGTAAGCATGGTTTCCTTTTCACTTGGCATTTATACACCGACGTTAATGTTTTTTGCCCATGGGGTACTCATAATCTATATTTCTCTTCCACGAAATTATGTTGACTTGGTACCTATCCTATCCTATGCCGATCTGGGATGCCGAGAGGTCTTTTACGTATAGTTTGAGATTGCTCGTTTAATATTTATGGTACATCGCATTTACATGTCTATCGTGTAGTTCGACGTCGGGTCCCGTCGCCTTATCAATGCACATTCATTTCGATCGTGTAAATTGTGATGGATGCTATGAGCAAGATCTTTAGTTCTCTCGAGCCCAATAATAATTGTATTTTAATTCCTTTCGACGAACCTATATTCAATTTCTGCGTATCAGTACGTATCTACTTAATTTTTTTTTTCAAGCTATTGTACTCCCAACATTATACGTTGATCCATGTCTCCGGTGATTGGCCACCACGTGGACAGTGGTATCCCTTAAGGTTTCCCCGCTCATTTACTATTTCAGTTGTTTACCCTATCGTTTACCATTTTCGGTGTTTTCGCTACGAAGCTATCTTCTCTGGTTTGTTCTTGGAGAAATGAACGTGAGACTTTGCCTATGGTTCTGATATTCATTGCTGCCCCTCAGCGCAACTTCTTATGGTAAGTAATCACCCCAAATTTTTTTTATTGTAGGCCGCTGTATCAATACTGGTATATAATGGTGGTTCATCATTTTATGCCCACTCCTGAATTTCTTTTTTTGTTTATTTGTTGGACGTTGAATAATTAACTATGCACAAGGATTTAATCGCACTGTTGACTGATAATACGTATTTGTTTATTTATATCCTCACAAGGGAATGGTGCTATGGTTACCGATAACCGTGCACATTAACACTCCTGCCAGGCTTCATATCGCCATTCGTCGACAACCGAAGTCTACGAGCCAAGGGTAAACATTGTGCTTCTCTTCGCAACACTCTATTGTTTATTTATCGAACCATTGACATACGTATCATCAATTTTTAGTTCTAAATTCATGTCCATGGTTTATTACAGGTCTCGTGTGGATGGAGAGAGGTTAACTTTTTCAAGTGATGAAATATCTCTTCGAGTTTGGTTTGAAGTCAACCGTGTTATTTAATATCGCATTTACTAACGATTTCTGGTTTGGTTGACCCATAGGTATTAGTTACGCGAGCCATCATCGCGTTCTCAATCTCCACAATTTTTGTTTCGCTTTCAGTCCAATAGGCTTATGATGTTCGTTTCTTATTCTAGGTTGGTTGTACATTGAAGCTTTTCGTCCAACAAGCTTCTTGATGAAATGATATCTCTCTTAGGAATTGTAATTCCCTACAGAATATTTTTTTTTGTTTTGATTCTCTACGAAAGAGAAAGTCTCTATTGGGAAGAAAGTTACAGGCATTGGAATTTATAAGTCTGATTATACTTCTCTATTAGTGGTATTTTAATTACAGGCCCATGAATTTCATATAAGTTTTTCTCCCAATGAGATTTAGTTACTTTTTTCCCCTTATGACTTTGCATACTACGAAAAAGTCGGCACATAATTGGATTACTAAATTGATACTCTGTCTCTTTTCCATATGGACAAACTGTCATGACTCTGTTGGATTAATTTTCCTTTGCATAAATTTTTTCTATTAATTTCTTCGTCAATATATTCTTCCCTCTATAGATTAAATAGATTATGATTCTAGTTGATTAGTCGTAGTAACTCCAAAATATAAATGTCTATTTATTTTTACATGTGACACTAGTCTTCCGTTTTCCAATGCTATCATACACAGTTTATTGTTAATACATGAAGAATATCTGGAGGTATAGCAGAATAGTAATCCTATACCGGACTTGTTTTGGTTCATATGAAAGGGATCTCGACACGATTCATACAGTGCCAGATTTCAGTAGTATATTTATTGGTATTTTTCCAGAGATAATGTACTATATGATTTATTTAATTTTTTTAAGTTGTTCAGACTACTAGTATCATTTATAGCAATTTGCCTCACTTTAATGTCGAAATAGTTAAATGGAAATGACAGTCTCTATACATTTTATTTCCTTTTCTATCTCAGTTTTCAGTATATCCAGTTCTCTACTAACACTTCCAACCAGCATTTTATGTAAATCTGGTGGGTAAAATATTTTTTATCCTTCACAGCTTATAAAGTTTGCATGCACTTTATACAAGTTTCATTATATTTATTTTCCAATAGAATATTCAGTTTGGACAATTCACTAGAAAAGGTTGTTATTCCTGCACCAATTTATGTTTATTTCTCAGACCAGAATTTTTTACAGGTTTAGTAGACCCTATTTAGCTCTATTTATGTCTGAATATCTTTAACTCTAATAACTGTACTTATCGCTCTATTCTTTTCTTAGTGTAGATGATAAATCTATAGATATACATGCACTGATACTTCAACATATCTACCAATCTGCATTTCACATATTTAATCATTCCTTTATACAGGTTTTGTTTTTCTTGTGTTTTCTAATTTAATTCTATTTTTAACAGAAATAGATTAAAGTTACAAATTTATGGATTATGAGGTTAACATAAATCTCTAGATTTAAACCAGTCACTGGTTTAGAGCTTCTGGCTGATTTTCCTCATAATTCTTGTTCCTACAACTATCCAGAACTGAGAGGATTTAATTCTTCTAAAAATTCTGTAAATGTATGGAACACAAGAAATAAAACATTGTAAGTAATTCATTCATTAATACACACTATAGGCATACCACTTCTGCAATTGACCAGTCCTCCCAAGTTTAGAGTCCCTCTATATCCACAACTCACCCCCGAGCTGAGATCACCTCCAGAACAGACCAACCTCAATCTGTTCTGGAGTAGCTTATTTAATCTCATGTTCCCCAAAGCCTGTTTATCATTACGCGTCCAGAATTACAGGATGATTTTCTTCCTGTTTGCCTAGGCTTCCCTTATCTAGGGTTTTTTAAAGCTGCTTTCTGCTTTTCCCAGCTTTTTACCTCTTCCAAACTAATCTCCACCTCATTGGGGAAACTAGATTTTTCCTCAAAAATCTAATTTAGAAATAAATTCTTTCAAGGATTTTTGAAATATTTCTGGGGAATTCTTAGCCTCTTTCCATATTTCATGGATTTGGCAAGGGATCTCATATTTCTCATTTGGTCAATATGCCCAAAATTATTTTATTTATTGTCCATAATTAAAATTTAATTACATCCACAAAATACTTATCTATTGGGGTCCACTCCCCTTTGAATTTAAAGTTCAAATGTCTAGCTTGAAAGAAAAACATAAACTAGGGGTGTTACAGTACTCCTCGACATCCCACTGCACACTGAGGCATACCCCTGTATATTGTTGGATACCCCAAGCTACTGTTGTACCACCCTGTATCGTCTCATGCCCTGACTGTGTCCAGGCACCGGTCACTTCCCGTGTGCTCTCAATGTGATGTAGGACACTCCTACTCCACAATGCAGTCCCACACACTACTGTACACCACCATGCAACTCCATGTCCATCGGTAGTCCACTGCTTAATGTTAGAGGCTCCCACACATCCCTAGATGTGATTACCTAGAGCTATGTCTCTACATGTTGGACTACCCCCAATCAGTATCATCGTCTCCACCATCGCGTCACTATACCCACCGACGAATGGATCATCACTCCAAGCCCTCCTCGAGGGGTTCGAGAAGTGAATCTACCTATGTGTCAGTAGTCTTACCACCACTACTCGGCTCTGCTGTATGCTCTGTGCCCGACACAAAGGTGAAGAATCCTTGGCCCATACATGGCACCATCTGGTGGCATGCCAATGCCACCTCCTCCACCAAGCTCCTACTAAGGTATGTTGACCACCCCGTGATCCCGTGTATAAGTGTCATACCAAGACAACCTAGGGAGTCTGCCCATAAATTGGTTGGCCACTGGAGCTGACCGAAACTCCCCTAAAGAATGCACATGCTCTACTGCTAGGCCAACTGTACCCTCCAAGACATTGGAAACCAACCTGCCTGGGAAATGATAGGTGATCCCACCTAGATCCCAATGCCAATCTGGGGTTCCTGTATGCCCAACACCTGGGAACTCTTGCTGAACTACACCTGGGTCCACCACTATCTCCATAACCCACTCCACCGAGTACCAACTCAAAATCTCTTGCCATCCAACCTCGACAAGTGGATGTTGCACATTGTGCAACTCTTATCGTCTCATCCTCCTAACCAAGTCAATGTATGAGGTCTGACTAGGTGACTCTGTGTCTTTCTCTCCAATGGGAAGAGGTGACCCAACAATGTTGTTAGTCCCGTCCATGCATTCCTGAAGGGGAATGATCTGACGCTCTAACGTGCCCTCTAGTTGTACCATCAGGGAATCCAGTCATTCCCAAATGCGGGCCAACTTGGCCGCCGACTTGGCACAAGCCACTCTCATGCCCTCTAGCTCCCTGTCCTGCAACCAAATGGCCTCTCGTACTGGCGTGGCCTTCCCTTGCAAAACTATAAGGTCTACCCGAAGCCGATGATACCGCTGTCTGCGACCATAATCCAATACCTCTGTATCTCCTAGTGCCTCATCGAAGGTGGATACATCTCCTAACACATCACCCATCTGTCGTGTGCTGCTACCACCCGAAGACTCAGACACAGCTCCATTCATCACCTCAACGGATGGCTCTATTGGGGTAGGCTCTACCTTCTCCACTACGATATCCACCGACATGGTCAGGGAGGTCTCCAATGAGGGTGATTCTTGTGTCACACTAGGTGTATCCTCGAACTCCCTGCAATCCTATGTGCCCTCATTCTCCAAGTGCGAGGTAACCATTTTGATGGTTTCCCCCTCTGATACTCGGTCAAGTTGGAAAGAGGTATCCAACTTCTCCACCCAAGATTTTTCTGAAAGCTTGGATGACCTGTCAAATGTCATTAAATGGAATCTACCCACTGTGTGCTGCAAGCCCCCATCATGTGAGTGCTTGTTCCCTCTGTGAAAGTTGCGGGGTCTGCTATCCCACTGGAGCTGAAAAAAATCTATGAATGGAAGGGCATCCTTGAACTCCTGCCCATAGGACTGATACTCTGCAAAATTCTCATCTAAGTGTCCAGGCTCTACCTCCTACTGGGCTCCTGCCCCTGTATCTGCTCCCAATAAAGTGGGCATGGTAGAGCGGGTAGGTGCACGAGAAGCCGTCGGCTGAGGAGTATCACGTTGAGCATCACCATACTCCGGAAAATGATGGGATGTAGCTGATCCCTCTTCGACCTAGAAAACCCATGGAGTTTCACACTTCCTAGCCTCCACAGTTGTGAACCTCTCTCCCATCACCTCAATCTGTCTAGCTAAATATTGCATAGACTTGGGGAGTGCCTCTCCAAACTTTTTGGCCTCTGTGTCATATGTCATCGGTTCTTTCTCTCTTAAATCTACTACAAGCTCCACCTGTTCTGTGTCCGTCATAGGCTCTCTCTCTTGATCTGCGTCCTCTACCCGGGCAGAGTCTTCCTCTTCATAGGTGGTCTCCAATCTACGCTCACGGTCTCTATACCTCCTGCCTCTCTATGGTTTGTTTCCCAATCTCATAGACCACAAGCTGAGCTAGAACTATGCTCTGATACCACTCTAATATCCTGTTTCGGGAATTTCTCTAAAACATGGCCAACTCCAACTAGAGATTGACTGAGAGGGCATTTACCGGATATGTCGCCTCTAAAAGAGAACGAGATCCAGAGGCTACCTGGCCCTCTCCAGACTCTGTCTAGGAGTGAAATATAAACACACCAAGTGGTATAGAACTAGACTGCTAAAAAACAATAATAATGCAGCAGACATATAATAGAAAGAGAATACAACAACTACGACAACAACGGAAACTACGAAAACTCAACCAGAAAACATAAAGAGGAAATGTTGAGAGATTTTATTAATCTGAGAAATTTAATGAAGTACAAGAAGCAATCTTTCCCAAATCAAGTAAGAAAACACTCTCAGAAAAGACAAGAACTGGCTACTTTATAAAATGCGTCCCAGCTACTGGAAAATTGCCGTGTAGCTACTACTACTGGAATGGACTGAAGATTAGGGGCTGATCCCCTTGCCGAAATGAGCTAAAAATAGGCAAACCTCCTCACCTCGACAACCCAGAAAAGATCCAAAAACCATTCCAAGAATGGCCAACCCCAGAAATCACCAAAAACTGTCTCCCCAGTGAATTATGCTGGCCTCCAAGGCACTGCACAGTGGCTAGATAGAAACAGCTGAAATAATGCCACAAACTTCGCCAAAAATCTCCGATGGGCAAAGGTTGAACCTCTGCTCAAAATCTCGGTGAAATGACCTGCATAAACCCCAATCCGAAGCTCCTCCACAAGGGAATACATCCACTCTCCTAGTGACTGCGCAGTCTCTATAAGCTCTAGCTCTGCAACAAACCCAAACAATGAAACGACTCAAAAAATACTGAAAAACAAACCTTGCCCAAGCAGGCACTCAAAGTCCCCTGGGGCTAAGGGCGAGATCTCTGACCGGAGACACTCAATGCAGTAAACAGTGATGCAGACAGGCTAAACAGCCAGTGTGCTCAAGAAGACAAAAGTCTCACTCGAAAATCATGAACTCAAGAATGATCCAAATGAGGAGGCTCCTCCATCTTTTATAATGTTGGTTTCCCTCCAAAACCCAACGTAGCCTCTCTCTCATCCACGTACTCATCCTTATCTGCGCAGAAGCTTGCAGAAGCTTCTGGAGTGTACATAGGCCCCCTTCTCTACGTGGTGTTTGGCCCCCTTGGCTCCCCCTTAAGTCACAACGTTGTGCTACTAGGAAGGTGTTTTATTCCATCTAAGTGAGTTAGGCCCTCTCCACTCACTTTTTATTTATAATTTAATTATATAAGGAAAAATTGATCAAAATTAATATTTCCAATTAGCTGCTACTAATTGGGAATATTACATAATTTCTGAGCATAAGATGCTTAATACAACATGAAAGGAATTATCTTTGATTTTTCATATCCTCTAGGTTTCTGTGACTATCTCAAACACATGAACCTTCAATGGGTGTCTTAGAAACTTGGATGTATTTTTTTTTCTCTTAGAAAATGAATGGTGCTTTCATTGACGATGAGGTTTGTGACAACTAGGATTGGGCATATTTAATTCGATCATGCTTATCGCTTCAATAAGATTAAATATAATTCTTGTTTCTCATTTTTTAAAGTGTTATATTAATTTTTGCTATGTAATAAATTCATGTTAAGCTTTCTTTTACCAATCGAGTTTTTCATGGTGATATTTCTTGTAATATATTCTATTTCATGGCTTGATTAATTTTATGACCCTATAACTACGCTTACATTGCCTCTAATAGTTTACAATATATTGAAATAAGTATATACATACCATACTAGTGCATTTATTGAAATTTAAAGTCTTTTAGAACTTTGATGCAACCATAAGAGATGTTTCTCTTTTGAAAAATTGCTAAAAGATTGTAGACTTCACACAACCTTAACTAGAATCAAGCCTAGATGGTGTGGTTATTTTAAGAGATAAAATCCAATGGATTGGAATTTCTAAATCGATTTACATTGGAGATGAGGTGTATCACTACTGCATTTTTCTTATGAATTGTGGACCATAGGAGTAACCAAGAGTTTCAACAGAATCGAAAGTAGCAAGCTTGTAATGGTCTACGATAACTGCTGTAAACATAAAATTTATATCTTCTCTAAGATTGAGCACTTTATATAACTAATATTGCATTGAAAATATTATATAGAAATGAATTATGAGTTTTGGAGCATAGGAGTAACCAAGAGTTTCAAAGGAATTGAAAGTAGCAAGCTTGTAATGGTCTCTGATACCTGCTGTAAACTTAAACTTTATATCTTGTGTAAGGTTGAGCACTTGTTATAAATAATATTGCATTGAAAATATTATATAACACTTGTTGAGAAACAATAACTTTTGGAATATATTATATAATAATTTATGCTACAAGAATAAAAGTTGGAAATTATAGGTTTTCAATATTTCCTCTGTGTTAATTGTGTTATCTTTTATATTCCATGAAGCTCATTATTATTGAATTAATGCAATAAGTGTGTCTCTTGAACCGTGAAAATCTAGTTATTCTGATTAACTCACTTGAGATCAAGGACAGTCACCACATATAAATTTACTTTGGAGATTCACTTCACTTCAAAGTAGGGGATTTTCATAACTCTCGTTATTACATTTACCAGTAATGTTTTGTACTAGGACAATGTTACTGTGTGCAATCTCAGCTCCATCGGATCATATATGTTATTATATTTATTATTTCAGCTTTGTACTATAACTTTTTCACGAGTGTTGAAATTTTGGTCATTAACATGGCTTCTATTACTCAGCTATGACGTTGTGAACAATGTTATTAGAATTTTTTTTTTTAATGCTTTGTACTATAACTTTGTCACCATTATCGAAATTTTGGTCATTAGCATGATTTCTCTTACTCAAATTTCACACTATGGCTTGTCCTAAATTCAAGTCATAATTTCTAACATTTTCTTCAACATGCTGATTTTTTACTTGGACCATCTCAACATGAGAGATTTTTATGGAATGCTTGATATTTTCCGATTCCATGATATTTTCACAATTTTTCCATGCCATATTTTTCTCTTCTTTGGAAAATATCTCTTCTTCATTCTCCTGGAGAAGAGCCTCCTAAAAATTGGCAATCCAACTTGAGTAATGGTGTTCAAGTAATCTCTTCATAAAAAGAGAATATGTTGGTGAAGCATAACATTAGAACTAACTAGTCCTTCAACCCTATTCTTTAGTTGGGTGAGTTACTCTTTCAATTCATCACAATTATTGGAAACATTGTCATTATCTTCAAGGTTTAATAGAATTAAAACTTCCTCTTAGTGAGGAACCTATGAACTTGTTTCTTACCACCAACTCTTGGTGCAATACCCTCCTTTGCTACATGTTGTTTATAGATTTTTTCCTCCATTAATCCTTGCCAAACCAAGTGATAGGCCTAAAAATGTTTTGTGTGTCCAAAGATCGACACATGAAAAGAATCTTGAAAGATCATGTGCTGGATTACAAGAACCATCAACAATTATCACATGATTGAGTGTTGGAATTTTTTTACCCAATGACGAAGTGCTAGGTGATATTAAAACACAAGAGATTTTAGTATTTATGTTTATTATTTTTTATATAAATAGAACAAGTAGGATCCAATTTTAAAAGTTTCTCGTGTTCATAAAAAAAATCCACAAACATTATTATTTGTAATATTTATGTTTATTATTTTTTATATAAATAATTATTATGAGTAGATTTTTATTTAAAAATATATATATTCAATAGTAAAAAACTTATCAAATATTTAATGGAGCAAATTTTAGATTTTAAATATTAAATATATATTATTAATACTCTCAATTTTAGTTAACATTATTATGATTTATTTTGTACTTACTTATACAATAGATAAGAATACAAAAATTTAGGAGCAATACATATAATATGTAAAAATATTATAATCTAGAGGATGGATCCTAGTTGGGATTCTAAATGTCCACAAATGTTCTCTGACACTGGAAAATCCAAAATTCTGTTCAATAATTGATAACCACAAGAGGTTGAAAATAATATATAAAATTGAAATTCTTAGTAAATGAAAAATGTTTCTTAGAAAAAGAAGTTTAATGATAAGGGATTTAAAAAATAATGGTTTTTATGTTTCTCTAATTTATAATCAATAATAATAACTACCACAGTAATATAAATTAAAATCTTGGTAAATTCCAATAAACATCAAAAAATTACATCATGATACATTTCACATTACCAAGATTAAAAAATCATAAAAACTCATTAAGGAAATTATAATTTAAAAAAAAATAATAATAATAAAAATTATTAATTTAAAAATGAATGTATGAGTTAAACATATACACATTTAGTAAAGCATATAACCATAGAGACTAGCCCCCACTATACCATTAATATTTTTAACTTGTAAATGGACTCCACCTAATAAGATGTGTCTACAAAACAATAATTCACGTTGATATGACACATTCATGGGACAATTTTTTAAAATTAATCAATTTACTTAAAGAGATATGATTCACTTTAGTATTACTTTAGTATTCACTTTAGTATTACTAAAATTTATACTAACGTCCTATCCATAAATTTTACTACCTATTTATCTTACAAAGTTATTACTATCTATTTGGATTATTAATTAAATAGGAAACTATAAATTTTAATTTAAACCATGAAATATCAGAGGAAGCTCTCATGTTGATCCCATTTCATTACTACATATTCATCTCTTTTTCTTCGAGATTTCATTTATTTTAATACACAACCCTAGATTTTATGTATATCATGAAAATACACTCTGCAGTTGATCCCATTTCATTGATAACAATACAAAAAATAAAAGCTAGTATATTAGCTGGCACATTCTTTTAATAACAAGGAAATACTTTAAAATCAAATAAATATGATAATGTTGGCAGTCTTATTACTTATTAAAATACAAAATAAATATTGTAACTGCCTGTTTATCTTAAGACTTTCTAAGCTTTTCATTTCCTCATATAAACAACCTTGATTTCAATGTAAAACATGGAAATATTGTAAATCCCATTGGATGCTATTTCGATTATGAGTACATTTTCTATTTTATATCATATAACAATTATGTTTTTCATTATTGATGGCTATCAATTTATAAGACCCAGGAATGTTTAAAATATTGTATACCCATTTATGAGGGTTTATATCTAACATAAATCACCATCCACTACAACAACCCTTTTTTTTCCCTAAGGTTAGACTACATCTATTATATTATACAGATAAAAGTATTACATATCTCTTCCTCTAGACTTGGAAACCACCTGTGAGGAAAGTAATTGGATTTAAACCAAATGGATCATTTTGAGCTAGGGCTACCACCAAGCTCACCAAGAGCACAACTTGACATTGTTTAGAATGGGAACCTCAACATACACAGAGCAAAAATTAAACTTAAGTTTGAGAGAGAACTTTCCAAAGCATGTTTAGACTAGAGAACGGTACAAAAAGAAGAGGAGAGAGAAGTTCAAATAAAATTCGCAATTGAAACTAGCTCTGACCATCATCCTTCTCGCTGGAGTTGGGTTATTCCTCCTCGATCCTGTAAGCATAGAATGAGTCTTCATCCTCCTTTCTTAGAATGTCGCTAGTGACCTGAGGATGTGGTGACCCCGGCATGTCTTGATAATTGGAGGTGGTCGTGAATTGATTGTTGTCCTCATTCTTCTCTCCTCCATCATTGTTTGAGATTCTACCATCATTGGAACCCAAATTACTGCTGGTGGAGTGGGTACTACTAGAGGCGCTCTTCATAGGGAGAGCCTTGATCTTGCAAGGGATAAACTTTGGCTCAGGCAGGATGGTCAACTTGCGTGGTTGCTCTTTGGGCCAAATGCTCAAGGAGGCCGCGAGGGAGACAGGTAGCTACAAGGATAATTAGACTAAAATATTAACAGCGTCGAGTCTTCTTGTCTCCTCCCAGCCCACCGAAAGATTCAGTTCCCTGCCCATGGCATGCGATAGAGGTGGTCTGGAGGGGAGTCCACGGGCTCCATCTCTTCTACACCACATACGGTGACGCCCTTGCATGACACACAAAGGGAAAAAAGTGTACAACAGGGAGGGAGTTCTTGGAAGCATAGGAGAGGAGATGCCACCACTTGAGAATGTCCTAGGAATCCTGAGAGAGGGATGAGAAGGGCCATGAACTATGGGTCGAAAGGAGGAATGGGAGGCATGAACAGATAACAGAAGGGAGAGCTGAATGGTGGTCGAATGAGCGCGGGTATTAGGCTTAATAGCCATGGTGACAGAATCGAGAGCTCTTAATGCTCTGCAGCAGGAGGACCTCGTAATGAAGGTGGTGAAGTTTGAATTTAAGACAAGCTTTCTCAGGAATTTAACATTGATTGGGTGATCATGTGTGGGTGTGTGGGCTAGACAGTTATCCCGCCACATGACGCCCAGGTGGCCCCTACGATCAAGTAAAAGCACCCGCATATGGGTAACGAAGATTTATCTATTATTGTTTCATTAAGAAAAAAATTAATTTAACCTCACCTTCAACAGAAAATGAACAGAGCATGAATAATAACTATACGCCTTTACAATAACATGAAAGAAAGAGGATCAAAATATTTAGAAGAGATGACTTTAAACTCATAGCAAGGCGCAATCTCTTGTTCCATTGCTATTGCTCCATTGCTACAACTTTAATCAATTATCACAATAGTACTAGCTTCCAAATAGTTAAAAAAAGAAAAAGAAAAGAACTATATATAGCCACTGAATTAGTTTCAAGTACCAGATGATAGTCATTTGTATTTAAATCAACTATAACTATACTCCCTTAACATAGCACGGAAGAAAGGTGATCCAGATATTTAGCAGAGCTGAATTTTACGTGACGGCAGCTAGGGGTCTTTTGCTCCATTACTAGATATTTAATCATTATCACAATAATACCATATTCAAAATAGTTAAAATAGGGGGAAAAAACACCACATATAACCAGTGAAATAGTTTCAAGTACCACACCACCGTAGTTTAAATTTAAAATCAATCATATTTAAGTTTCTTTATCAACATTTATGAGAAAATTAAATAATTATTTATATAAATTACTAATATATTTTTATATTTTCTTAAATATCAAATAATTACATATATGTAATATATTTGTGTATCTTTATTCATTCTCCCCTTCTACGATTGATTATGATTATAGAGGCTCTCTATATAAAGATAGAAAACAATTAAAAAATTAAGAATCTAATTTTAAAAAGATTCGAATGCTTATTAAAAAATCACACTAAAATTACCCAGTGTACTTCTATTGTTATTTTTCTGGAAGAATTAGTTAAACAATTATGGATCACAGATGTTTACAATCTAAAATTATTATTATTATTAATTATAAAAATAACTAATGTATGAGTTAAACATATACACATTTAAAAACAACATGTAACAATATTCTTAATCATAGGGATTAGCCTCCATTTTATCATTTATATTTTGTACTTGTAAATAGGCTCTTACTAATACCACATGCCCAAAAAACCATAATTCATGTTCATATGACATTTTTTTTTAATTGATCAATTTATTTAAAAGCACGGAGATACATAACAACTTTTGAGATAAATATAAACTTTTGATAAGTGACTCTACTACTAAAAATATTGTAGAAAATTCCATGAAGATTAGATCCCTACCATCCTTCTAATCATTATTGATAATAAAATAAAAATATAAAATAATAATTATTTCAAGGAATAATTTATTCTAAGTATCTTTTAAGTTAAAAAGATTAATTGTGAGGAAATTAATTAAAAACAAAATGTACTCTTATAAAAAAGTTTTTTTAATTCAAATAACTAAATAGAAGGAAGAAGGTCTGAAAATCATGGACAAGGAAGACTTGTGAATTATAATCTTTAAATAAAAAAGGTGAGAGATAGTTGACAAATCTTGAAAAGCAATTTTGTGGAGCTGTGTATTATAATCTTTAAATAAAAGAGGTGAGAGAAAGTTGACAAATCTTGAAAAGAATTTTTGTGGAGATCTAAGAGTGTAAAGTTATATATTGAAGCTCATAATAATTTCTCTTTAGTTAATTTTATTTTTGATATTTTCTTTTCCATAAATACATAACCCTAAATCTTTAATCACAAAAGTACAAACTAGGAATGAGAGGATCGGGAGTTTAGTACAGCTAGATTTTTAATCAAATGTCACATGAGTATCAGTACATACACTTCAAAAATAGTTAAAACATGTAGCGAATTGATCACAGCGTACCCATTTATAACTGTAGTTTGTATTTAAAATCAATCATATTACACTTCAAAAACTCTTTGGTACAGATGATCAACATCAACAATTATTATTATAATTAATTGAACTTAATTTTGAACAGAAATAGTAATGATAAATATAATATTTGAACATGTAATAGAGAGGAGTGGGTTTTAGCGAAAATTAATTTGACCTCAGCCGAATTGTTTATTAGTTTGCTATATTTCCATATCTTGAATCAATAGTTACAATAGTGCCAACAAGAATACTTTATATTATTGTGAAAGTGCGTAAAATGAAAAAAACGTAACCCCGATCCCATCCGATATAACTATTAAACCTCGTGAAAATTCATAGATGAAAATGGAAAAACAAACAAAATATAAGGAAACAAAATACATAATCTACGAAGAAGAAAGGAGAATTAAAATTAAAAGTTGCAATTAGTTGCAACTTGGAAAAACCAAAGCAGTCTTTGCAATTCATCATCAGAAGTTTGGTAGAACGAATGTTTTGGCACCAATGTTACTCTAATCCATCTACATGTTGGCAATGAAATTTAGGTAGCTCAAGAAGACAAAAGTCTCACTCGAAAATCATGAACTCAAGAATGATCCAAATGAGGAGGCTCCTCCATCTTTTATAATGTTGGTTTCCCTCCAAAACCCAACGTAGCCTCTCTCTCATCCACGTACTCATCCTTATCTGCGCAGAAGCTTGCAGAAGCTTCTGGAGTGTACATAGGCCCCCTTCTCTACGTGGTGTTTGGCCCCCTTGGCTCCCCCTTAAGTCACAACGTTGTGCTACTAGGAAGGTGTTTTATTCCATCTAAGTGAGTTAGGCCCTCTCCACTCACTTTTTATTTATAGTTTAATTATATAAGGAAAAATTGATCAAAATTAATATTTCCAATTAGCTGCTACTAATTGGGAATATTACATAATTTCTGAGCATAAGATTCTTAATACAACATGAAAGGAATTATCTTTGATTTTTCATATCCTCTAGGTTTCTGTGACTATCTCAAACACATGAACCTTCAATGGGTGTCTTAGAAACTTGGATGTATTTTTTTTCTCTTAGAAAATGAATGGTGCATTCATTGAAGATGAGGTTTGTGACAACTAGGATTGGGCATATTTAATTCGATCATGCTTATCGCTTCAATAAGATTAAATATAATTCTTGTTTCTCATTTTTTAAAGTGTTATATTAATTTTGGCTATGTAATAAATTCATGTTAAGCTTTCTTTCACCAATCGGTTTTTTCATGGTGATATTTCTTGTAATATATTCTATTTCATGGCTTGATTAATTTTATGACCCTATAACTACGCTTACATTGCCTCTAATAGTTTACAATGTATTGAAATAAGTATATACATACCATACTAGTGCATTTATTGAAATTTGAAGTCTTTTACAACTTTGATGCAACCATAAGAGATGTTTCTCTTTTGAAAAATTGTTGAAAGATTGTAGACTTCACACAACCTTAACTAGAATCAAGCCTAGATGGTGTGGTTATTTTAAGAGATAAAATCCAATGGATTGGAATTTCTAAATCGATTTACATTGGAGATGAGGTGTATCACTACTGCATTTTTCTTATGAATTGTGGACCATAGGAGTAACCAAGAGTTTCAACAGACCGAAAGTAGCAAGTTTGTAATGGTCAGAGTCTACGTATAACCGTCAGACCTAATGCATTTTAAATTTTATATCTTCTAAGATTGAGCACTTTATATAAATTAATATTGCATTGAAAATATTATATAGAAATGAATTATGAGTTTTGGAGCATAGGAGTAACCAAGAGTTTCAAAGGAATCGACAGTAGCAAGCTTGTAATGGTCTCTGATACCTGCTGTAAACTTAAACTTTATATCTTGTGTAAGGTTGAGCACTTGTTATAAATATTGCATTGAAAAAGCGCTAGAACACTCTGCTGAGAAACAACAACTTTGAATATATTATATAATAATTTATATATAAGAATAAAAGTTGGAAATTATAGGTTTTCAATTTTTCTCCGTGTTAATTGTGTTATCTTTTATATTCCATGAAGCTCATTATTATTGAATTAATGCAATAAGTGTGTCTCTTGAACCGTGAAAATCTAGTTATTCTTATTAACTCACTTGAGAACAACGACAGTCACCACATGTAAATTTACTTTGGAGATTCACTTCACTTCAAAGTAGGGGATTTTCATAACTAGGACAATGTTACTGTGTGCAATCTCAGCTCCATAGGATCATATATGTTATTATATTTATTATTTAAGCTTTGTACTATAGCTTTGTCACGAGTGTTGAAATTTTGGTCATTAACATGGCTTCTATTACTCAGCTATGACGTTGTGAACAATGTTATTAGATTTTTTTTTTTTTTAATGCTTTGTACTATAACTTTGTCACCATTATCAAAATTTTGGTCATTAGCATGATTTCTCTTACTCAAATTTCACACTATGGCTTGTCCTAAATTCAAGTCATAATTTCTAGCATTCTCTTCAACATGCTGATTTGTTACTTGGACCATATCAACATGAGAGATTTCCATGGAGTGCTTGATATTTTCCGATTCCATGAAATTTTCACAATTTTTCCATGCCATATTTTTCTCTTCTTTGGAAAATATCTCTTCTTCATTCTCCTGGAGAAGAGCCTCCTAAAAATTGGCAATCCAACTTGAGTAATGGTGTTCAAGGAATCTCTTCATAAAAGGAGAATATGTTGGTGAAGCATAACATTAGAACTAACTAGTCCTTCAACCCTATTCTCTAGTTCGGTGAGTCACTCTTTCAATTCATCACAATTATTGGAAACATTGTCATTATCTTCAAGGTTTAATAGAATTAAAACTTCTTCTTAGTCAGGAACCTATGAACTTGTTTCTTACCACCAACTCTTGGTGCAAGACCCTCCTTTGCTACATGTTGTTTATAGATTTTTTCCTCCATTAATCCTTGCCAAACCAAGTGATAGGCCTAAAATTGTTTTGTGTGTCCAAAGATCGACACATGAAAAGAATCCTGAAAGATCATGTGCTGGATTACAAGAACCATCAACAATTATCACATGATTGAGTGTTGGAATTTTTTTACCCAATGACCAAGTGCTAGGTGATATTAAAACACAGGAGATTTTAGTATTTATGTTTATTATTTTTTATATAAATAGAACAAGTAGGATCCAATTTTAAAAGTTTCTAGTGTTTATAAAAAAAAATCCACAAACATTATTATTTGTAATATTTATGTTTATTAATTTTTATATAGATAATTATTACGAGTAGATTTTTTATTTAAAAATATATATATTCAATAGTAAAACGACAAATATTTAATGGAGTAAATTTTAGATTTTAAATATTAAATATATATTATTAATACTTTAATTTTAGTTAAAATTAATATGATTTATTTTGTACTTACTTATACAATAGATAAGAATACAAAAATTTAGGAGCAATACATATAATATGTAAAAATATTATAATCTAGAGGATGGATCCTAGTTGGGATTCTAAATGTCCAAAGAATGCTCACACTGAAAATCCAAAATTGCTCAATAATTGATAACCACAAGAGTGTTGAAAATAAATATATAAAATTGAAATTCTTAGTAAATGAAAATGTTTCTTAGAAAAAGAAGTTTAATGATAAGGGATTTAAAAAATAATGGTTTTTATGTTTCTCTAATTTATAATCAATAATAATAACTACCACAGTAATATAAATTAAAATCTTGGTAAATTCCAATAAACATCAAAAAATTACATCATGATACATTTCACATTACCAAGATTAAAAAATCATAAAAACTCATTAAGGAAATTATAATTTAAAAAAAAATAATAATAATAAAAATTATTAATTTAAAAATGAATGTATGAGTTAAACATATACACATTTAGTAAAGCATATAACCATAGAGACTAGCCCCCACTATACCATTAATATTTTTAACTTGTAAATGGACTCCACCTAATAAGATGTGTCTACAAAACAATAATTCACGTTGATATGACACATTCATGGGACAATTTTTTAAAATTAGTCAATTTACTTAAAAGTAGAGATATGATTCACTTTAGTATTACTTTAGTATTCACTTTAGTATTACTAAAATTTATACTAACGTCCTATCCATAAATTTTTTACTACCTATTTATCTTACAAAGTTATTACTATCTATTTATCTTACACGTAAATAGGAAACTATAAATTTTAATTTAAACCATGAAAATACTGTATGAAGCTCTATGCAGTTGATCCCATTTCATTACTACATATTTATCTCTTTTCTTTTCTGAGATTTTTATTTCCTTAAATACAAAACCCTATATTTTATGTAAATCATGAAAATACACTCTACAGCTAATCCCATCTCATTGATAACAATACAAAAAATAAAAACTAGTATATTAGCTGGCTCATTCTTTTAATAACAAGGAAATACTTTAAAATCAAATAAATATGATAATTTTGGTAGTCTTATTATTTATTAAAAGACACAAAATAAATATTGTGACTGTATGTTTATCTTAAAACTTTCTAAGATTTTCATTTCCTGATATAAACAACCTTGGTTTTAATGCAAAACATGGAAATATTGTAAATCCCATTGGATGCTATTTCAATTATGAGTATATTTTCTATTTTATATCATATAACAATTGTCTTTTTCAATATTGATGGCTATAAATTTCTAAGACCCAGGAATGTTTAAAATATGACATACCCATTTATGGGAGTTTGTATCTAACATAAATCACCATCTACTACAACAACCCTTTTTTTTTCCCTAAGTTAGACTACATCTATTATATTATACATATAAAAGTATTACATATCTCTTCCTCTAGACTTGGAAAACCAATTCCAGAGGAAAGTATCAAGATTTTAAACCAGAAAATGGACTGTCGGAGCTAGGGAAACCAGTTCACCAGTAGCACAAAATAGACATTGCTTAGAATGGAAAATCAACATACACAGTAGCAAAATTTAAACTTAAGTTTGAGAGAGAACTCTTCCAAAGCATGTTTAGACTAGAGAACGGTACAAAAAAAGAAGAGAGAGAGAAGTTCAGCCTGCAATTGAAACTAGTGTGGACCATCATCCTTCTTGCTGGAGTTGGGTTATTCCTCCTCGATCCTGTAAGCATAGAATGAGTCTTCATCCTCCTTTCTTAGAATGTGGCTAGTGACCTGAGGATGTGGTGACCCTGACATGTCTTGATAATTGGAGGTGGTTGTGAGCTGATTGTTGTCCTCATTCTTCTCTCCTCCATCATTGTTTGAGATTCTACCATCATTGGAACCCAAATTACTGCTAGTGGAGTGGGTACTACTAGAGGCCCTCTACATAGGGAGAGCATTCATCTTGCGAGGGATACACTCTGGCTCAGGCAGGATGGTCAACTTGCGTGGTTTCTCTTTGGGCCAAATGCTCGAGGAGGCCGCAGGGGAGACAGGTAGCTGCAAGGATAATTAGACTAAAATATTAACAGGGTCGAGTCTTCTTGGCTCCTCCCAGCCCACCGAAAGATTCAGTTCCCTACCCATGGCATGCGATAGAGGTGGTCTGGAGGGGAGGCCATGAGCTCCATCTCTTCTACACCACATACGGTGACGCCCTTGCATGACACACGAAGGGAAAAAAGTGTACAACACGGAGGGAGTGCTTGGAAGCATAGGAGAGGAGATGCCACCACCTGAGAATGTCCTGGGAAGGCTGAGAGAGGGCTGAGAAGGGCCATGAAATAGGGGTCGAAAGGAGGAATGGGAGGCATGAACAGATAACAGAAGGGAGAGCTGAATGGTGGTCGAATGAGCATGGGTATCAGGGTTAATAGCCATGGTGACAGAATCAAGAGCTCTTAATGCTCTGCAGCAGGAGGACCTCGTAATGAAGGTGGTGAATTTTGAATTTAAGACAAGCTTGCTTAGGAATTTAACATTGATCGGGTGATCATGTGTGGGTGTGTGGGCTGGATAGTTATCTCGCCACATGATGCCTAGGTGGCCCCTCCGATCACGACAAAGCACCCGCATATGGGTAACCAAAATTTATGCATTATTGTTTCATTAACAAAAAAATTCATTTAACCTCACCTTCAACAGAAAATGAACAGAGCATGAATAATAACTATACCCCTTTACAATAAAATGAAAGAAAGAGGATCAACATATTTAGAAGAGATGACTTTAAACTCATAGCAAGGCGCAATCTCTTGTTCCATTGCTATTGCTCCATTGCTACAACTTTAATCAATTATCACAATAGTACTAGCTTCCAAATAGTTAAAATAAGAAAAAAAAAAAGAACTACATATAGCCACTGAATTAGTTTCAAGTACCAGATGACAGTCATTTGTATTTAAATCAACTATAACTATACTCCTTTAACATAGCACAGAAGAAAGGTGATCCAGATATTTAGCAGAACTAAATTGTACTTGACGGCAACGAGGGGTATTTTGCTCCATTACTAGATCTTTAATCATTATCACAACAATACCATATTCAAAATAGTTAAAATAGGGGAAAAAACACCACATATAGCCAGTGAATTAGTTTCAAGTACCACACCGCCGTAGTTTATATTTAAAATCAATCATATTTAAGTTTCTATATCAACATTTATGAGAAAATTAAATAATTATTTATATAAATTACTAATACATTTTTATATTTTCTTAAATATCGAATAATTACTTATATGTAATATATTTGTGTATATTTATTCATTCTCCCTTTCTACGATTGATTATGATTATAGAGGCTCTCTATATAAAGATAGAAAACAATTAAAAAATTAAGAATCTAATTTTAAAAAGATTCGAATGCTTATTAAAAAATCACACTAAAATTACCCAGTGTAGTTCTATTGTTACTTTTCTGGAAGAATTAGTTAAACAATTATGGATCACATATGTTTACAATCTGAAATTATTATTATTATTAATTATAAAAATAACTAATGTATGAGTTAAACATATACACATTTAAAAACAACATGTAACAATATTCTTAATCATAGAGATTAGCCTCCATTTTATCATTTATATTTTGTACTTGTAAATAGGCTCTTACTAATACCACATGCCCAGAAAACCATAATTCATGTTCATATGACATTTTTTTTAATTGATCAATTTCTTTAAAAGCACGGAGATGACATAACCACTTTTGAGATAAATATAAACTTTTGATAAGTGACTCTACTACTAAAAATATTGTAGAAAATTCCATGAAGATTAGATCCCTACCATCCTTCTAATCATTATTGATAATAAAATAAAAATATAAAATGATAATTATTTCAAGGAATAATGTATTCTAAGTATCTTTCAAGTTAAAAATATTAATTGTGAGGAAATTAATTAAAAACAAAATGTAGTCTTATAAAAAAAATTTTTGAATTCAAATAACTAAATAGAAGGAAGAAGGTCTGAAAATCATGGACAAGGAAGACTTGTGAATTATAATCTTTAAATAAAAGATGTGAGAGATAGTTGACAAATCTTGAAAAGCAATTTTGTGGAGCTTTGTGTATTATAATCTTTAAATAAAAGAGGTGAGAGAAAGTTGACAAATCTTGAAAAGAATTTTTGTGGAGATCTGAGAGTGTAAAGTTATATATTGAAGCTCATAATAATTTCTCTTTAGTTAATTTTATTTTTGATATTTTCTTTTCCATAAATACATAACCCTAAATCTTTAATCAGATAAGTACAAACTAGGAATTATAGGATCGGGAGTTTAGTATAGCTAGATTTTTAATCAATTGTCACATGAGTATCAGTACATACACTTCAAAAATAGTTAAAACATGTAGCGAATTGATCACTGCGTACCCATTTATAACTGTAGTTTGTATTTAAAATCAATCATATTACACTTCAAAAACTCTTTGGTACAGATGATCAACATCAACAATTATTATTATAATTAATTTTGAACAGAAATAGTAATGATAAATATAATATTTGAACATGTAATAGAGAGGAGGGTTTTAGCGAAAATTAATTTTACCTCAGCCGAATTGTTTGCTATATTTCCATATCTTGAATCAATAGTTACAATAGTGCCAACAAGAATACTTTATATTATTGTGAAAGCAGAAAATGAAAAAACAGAACCCCGATCCCATCCGATATAACTATTAAAACCCGTGAAAATTCATAGATGAAAATGGAAAAACAGAAATATAAGGAAACAAAATACATAATCTACAGAAGAAGAAAGGAGAATTAAAAATTAAAAGTTGCAATTAGTTGCAACTTGGAAAAACCAAAGCAGTCTTTGCAATTGATCATCAGAAGTTTGGTAGAACGAATGTTTTGGCACCAATGTTACTCTAATCCATCTACATGTTGGCAATGAAATTTAGGTAGCTCTGTGTAAATAGACATACATCGATCGGATGAATTTAAAAATATTTTGAACGGTTAGCGCAAACCCTGAGTTCGACCGACTTCGGAACCGTTAGTTTGTGCTTTTTTTATCACGTTAAAGGTTGTGAGCTGGTGCTTTTTTAATGAGGTTAAAAGAAAATTTATCTTTATTTTGTGCTTTTTTACGAGATTAAAACAATATTTATCTTAATTTTGTTTTTTTAAGAATGTTAAAAGAAAATTTATCGTAATTTTCTATTTTTTAATGAGGTTTTTTTTTTTTTTTTAATCGTAACATTCTGCATATTCTTTTTTACTAGGTTAAACTTTTTTTATTACATTTTCATTTGCATCTGATTCGAATTTCGCTGAGATTCTCTGCGTTTTAGTTCGCTGCCAAGATAATCCCCGCCATTTAATTATTCCAATTTAACTAGTTCATCATTGAATCGGATACACTTTTCAACTTTGTTTGTTTTTTTGGGTTGATTGGTAAGCGCTAGATAATTGATATTTAAATAAAAATAAAAAATAGCTATATTTAATATTATTAAATATTAAAATTATTATTTCATCTCATCGCTCAAATTAAACTAATCTCTATATATTATTATTAACATTACTAATCTTTTTATATATTATTATTAATATTATTGTTATTATTAAATATTTAAACAATGAAATTGTATAGTTGTTAAATGATTATATTGTTTGTATATAAACTAGAAATTGCATCATATGTTGCAATGGGAATTCTTTAAGGTAGGATCCTAAGAAATAGTAGCATACAAGACTGAACTCAAAATTTTATACAATTTTTTTATTTATGAGTGTTTGTGTGAGAATTTTTTTGTTCATTCCAATATACATGGATTATTTTAAATTTTAATGGATAATCTCAATATAGATTTTGTGAAAACTTATAATGGTTGAATAATGATATTTCTATTAATTGTTTGCAAGAAGAAAATCAAAAGTTTTCCCCTTGTTTACAAGTCAACCTAAATTACATTAATATGTATAATAATAACAAGAACATCTAAATCATCGATGGATAAAGTGATATTTAATGTAAAAACAGACTTCAACAAAGTATTAAATACAACTTAAGATGATTTGATTTCCCTGGTAAATGGAGATACTCAACATAACCCTAAGTTTGAATCTTTGACTGTTAATAATGTTGGTTGTCCAAATTAAAACGATTTAAAATAAGCCCATGGAAATACAAATATAATTTAGAAATGAGAATAGTGAGCTTCTAATATCAAACTAGTTTAATGAAGTGGTCAACATGCTTACCGTCACTTTCATTTCATCCAACTTATTTTCTCATTGGAATATGTATTTAACAACATTAATTTCTAAACATAAGATGCATAATACAACGTGAAAGGAATTATCTTTGAGTTTTCATATCCTCTGGTTTTCTGTGACTATCTCAAACACATGAACCTTCAATGGGTGTCTCAGAAAATTGGATGTCTTTTTTTTTTTTCTCAGAAAATGAATGATGCTTTCATTGAAGATAAGGATTGTGACAACTAGGGTTGCTCATATTTAATTCGGTCATGATTATCACTTCAATAAAATTAAATATAATTGATGTTTCTCATTGTTTTCGTGTTAGATTAATTCTGGCTATGTGATAAATTCACGTCAAGCTTTCTTTTACCAATGGGTTTTTTCATGGTTGTATTACTTGTAATATAGTCTATTTCATGGCTTGATTACTTTGATGACCTTATAAGTACACTTACATTGCCTCAAATAAGTTATGATATATTGAAATAAGAATATACATACCATATTAGTGCATTTATTCAAATTTGAAGTCTTGCAGAACTTTGATGCAACCATAAGAGATGTTTCTCTTTTTACAAATCACTGGAAGATTTTAGACTTCACACACCCTTAGCTAGAATCAAGCCTAGATGGTGTGGTTCTTTTAAGAGATAAAATCCAATGGATGGGAGTTTCTACATAAATTTACATTGGAGATGAGGTGTATCACTGCTGCATTTTTCTTATGAATTGATTTATGAATTGTGGACCATAGGAGTAACCAAGAGTTTCAATGGAATCCAAAGTAGCAAGCTTGTAATGGTCTTCGATACCTGCTATAATATTAAACTTGATATCTTGTGTAATATTGAGCACTTTATATGACTAATATTGCATTGAAAATATTATATAGAAATTGATTTATTTATGAATTGTGGACCATAGGAGTAGCCAAGAGTTTCAAAGGAATAGAAAGTAGCAAGCTTGTAATGGTCTCCGATACTTGTTGTAAACTTAAACTTTATATCTTCTGTAAGATTTAGCACTTGATATAACTAATATTGCATTGAAAATATTATATAACACTTGTGAGGAAAGCATAAAGTTTGGCATATATTATGTAATAATTAATCCTACAAGAATAAAAGCTCAAAATTCCAGGTTTTCAATATTTTATTTATGTTAATTGTGTTATCTTTTGTATTCCATGAAGCTCATTATTATTGAATTAATGCAATAAGTGTGTCTCCTGAACCATGAAAATCTAGTTGTTCCGATTAACACACTTGAGAACAAGGACAGTCACCACATGTGAATTTACTTGGGAGATTCACTTCACTTTAAAGTAGGGGATTTCATAACTCTCATTATTACACTTACCAGTCATATTTTGTATTAGGACAATTTCAGTGTGTGCAAGCTTAGCTCCATAGGATGATATATGTTATTATATTTTTTATTTAGGCTTTGTACTATAACTCTGTCACGAGTGTTAAAATTTTGGTCATTAACACAGCTCTAGTTACTCAACTGTGAGGCTGTGAACAATGTTATTAGATTTTTTATTTATTCTTTGTCCAATAAATTTGTCACCATTATTGAAATTTTGGTCATTAGCTTGATTTCTCTTACTCAAATTTCACATTGTGGCTTGTCCTAAATTCAAGTCATAATTTCCAGCATTTTGTTCAACATGCTGATTTGTTACTTGGACCATCTCAACGTGAGAGATTTCAATGGAATGCTTCAGATTTTCTGATTCCGTGAAATTTTCATAATTTTTCCATGCCATATTTTTCTCTTCCTTGGAAATTATTTCATCTTCATTATCCTAGAGAAGAATCTCCTAAAAATTGGCAATCCAACTTGAGTAATGGTGTTCAAGTAATCTGTTAATAAAAGGGGAATATTTTGGTGAAGCATAACATTAGAACTAACCAGAGCTTCAACCCTATTCTCTAGTTGGGTGAGTCACTCTTTCAATTCATCACAATTGTTGGCAATATTGTCATTATCTTCAAGGTTTAATAGAATTAAAACTTCCTCTTAGTCAGGAACCAAAATAGAATTAATAGAATTATGATCTATTTTATACTTATTTTTATACAATAGATAAGAATACAAAATTTAGGAGCAATACGTATAATATGTAAAAATATTATAATCTAAAAGATGGATCCTAGTTGGGATTCTAAACATCCACAAAGGAAAATCCAAAATCCTCTTCTATAATTGATAACCACGGGAGGTTGAAAATAATATATAAAATTGAAATTCTTCGTAAATGAAAAATGTTTCTTAGAAAAAGAAGTTTAATGATAAGGGATTTCAAAAATAATGGTTTTTAGGTTCCTCTAATTTTTACTCAATAATAATAACTACCACAGTAATATAAATTAAAATGTTGGTAAATTCCAATAAACATCAAAAAATTACATCATGATACATCTCACATTACCAAGATTAACAAAACATAAAAACTCATTTAGGAAATTATAATTTTCTTTTAAATAATAATTATAATTATTAATTAAAAAATTAATGTATGAGTTAAACATATACACATTTAATAAAGCATATAGCCATATAGATTAGCCCCCATTATACCATTTATATTTTTTACTTGTAAATAGACTATTGCTAATACCATGTGTCTACAGAACAGTAATTCACGTTGATATGACACATTCATGGGACAATTTTTTAAAATTAGTCAATTTACTACTTTCAAGATAAATCTAAATCTTTGATTTGTGTTTTATACTAAGAATATTATAGAAAATTCTACAAAGATTAAATCCTTACCATCTATTTCATAATTATTAATAATCAAATTAAATTCCAAAAAACATATTCTAAAATAAAGATTTGTAATTAAAAAAAAATCATTTCAAAGATAATGAATTTTATGTATCTTTTGAATTAAGATAATTAATTATAAAGAAATTAATTAGAGATGAAATGCACTCTTCTAAACCCTTCTAATTAAAAAGAACAAACTATAATTAAAAATTTAAAGTTTGAAAAGGACACTACCAACAATAATGAATTTTAAGGATATTTAAATATAAGATGAGTAATTATGAAGAAATTAATTAGAAATGAAATGCACTTTTATAAAAGAGATTTTTGAATTAAAATAACCAAGTAAAAGGAATTCGGAAAAACATCACTTTTAAGGGAATAATTCTGAATTAAAATCCTCAAGTCAAGACAAGGAAGTAAGAGAAAGCTAACAAATCTTGAAAAAAAAATTATTGAGCATTGAAAATATACATTTATATACGAAGCCAAATACTAACTTGCTTTGAAAAAATACATTTATACACCAAACTTCATACTAAATTCGCTTTATTATTACTAAAATTTATACTAGCTTCCTGTCCATAAAATTTTTACTACCTATTTATCTTACAAAGTTATTACTATATATTTATCTCACAGTTTCATTTGTGAGCTTTTCATTTACTTAAATACACAACTATAGATTTTAATTTAAATCATGAAAATACTCTATGAAGTTCTATGCAGTTGATTACATTTCATTACTACATATTTATCTCTTTTCTTTTGTGATACTTTCATTTCCTTAAATACATAACCCTATATTTTATGTAAATCATGAAAATAGACTCTGCAGTTGATCCCATTTCATTGATAACAATATAAAAAATAAAAACTAGTATATTAGTTGGTTCATTCTTTTAATAACAAGGAAACACTTTTCTTTTAATAACAAGGAAGTACTTTAAAATCAAATAAATATGATAATGTTGGCAGGATTATTATTTATTAAAATACACAAAATAAATATTTTAACAGTCTGTTTATCTTAATACTTTCTAAGCTTTTCATTTCCCGATATAAACAACCTTGATTTCAATGCAAAACATGAAAATATTGTAAAGCCCATTGGATGCTATTTCGATTATGAGTATATTTTCTATTTTATATCATCTAACAATTGTGTTTTTCATTATTAATGGCTATCAATTTCTAAAACCCAGGAATGTTTGAAATATTAAATACCCATTTATGAGCGTTTGTATCTAACATAAATCACCATGCGCTACAACAACCCTTTTCTATGGCAGCATGTGATGAAATTAAAGCAAACCAAAATCTATGTTTTTTTTCTAAGTTAGACTACATCTCTTATATTATACAGAGAAAAATATTACATATCACTTCCTCTTGACCTGGCATCACAATTCCAGAGGGAAGTATCAAGATTTTAAACTAGAAAATGGACTTCCCAAACCGGGGAAACCTATTCACCAGTTGCACAAAATAAACGCCACCCAGAATGGGAAACCAACATACACAGTAGTGAAATTTAAACTTAAGTTTGAGAGCGAATTCTTCCAAAGCATGTTTAGGCTAGAGAACCTTACAAAAAAACTAGAAAGAGGGAAGTGTACCCTGCAATTGAAACTAGTGTGGACCATCATTCTTCTTGCTGGATTTGGGTTATTCCCCCTCAATCCTGCAAGAATAGAATGAGTCTTCATCCTCCTTTCTTAGCGTGTGGCTAGTGACCTGAGGATCTGGCGACCACAGCATGTCTAGCTAACTAGAGTTGGTCGTGAGCTGATTGTTGTCCTAATTCTTATCTCCTTCATCATTATTTAAGCTTCTAACATCGTCGGAACCCGAATTGTTGTTGGTGGAGTGACTGCTACTAGAGTCGCTCTCCATAGGGAGAGCCTTCATCTTGCGAGGGATATAATTCGGCTCAGGAAGGATGGTATTCTTGCGTGGTCTCTCTTTGGGTCAAATTCTTGAGGAGGCCGGAGGGGAGACAGGTAGCTGCAAGGATAATTGGGCTGAAAGATTAATAGGTTTGAGTCTTCTCGGCTCCTCCCATCCCGTCAAAAGATTTAGTTCCCTGCCCATGGCATGCGATAGAGGTTGTCTAGAGGGGAGGCCACAGTCTCCATCTCTTCTACACCGCATATAGTAATGCCTTGACATGACATGCAAAGGAAAAGAAGTGCAGAACAGGGAGGGAGCACTCAGAAGCACAGGAGAGGAGATGCCACCACCTGAGAATGTCTTGGGAAGGCTAAGACAGGGTTGAGCAGGGCCAAGGACCAGGGGTCGAAATGAGGAACCAGAGGCAGGCAAAGATAATAGAAAGGAGACTTGAATGGAGGCCGAATGAGCGTGGGTAGCAGGATTAATAACCATGGTGATGGAATCGAGAGCTCTTAATGCTCCGCAGCAAGAGGACCTCGTAATGAAGGTGGCAAAGTGTGAATTTAAGACAGGCTTGCTCGGGCATTTAACATTGAGTGAGTGACCATGTGCAGGCACGTGGGCTGGATAGTTGTCTCGCAACATGCCGCCCACATGGCCCCTCCTATCACGCCAAAGCACCCGCATCCGAGTAACCAAAATTTATGTATTATTGTTTCATTAACAAAACAATTAATTTAACCTCACCTTCAACAGAAAATGAGTAGAGCATTAATTATAACTATACACCTTTAACATAACATGAAAGAAAGAGAATTGACATATTTAGAAGAGCTGACTTTAAACTCATAGCAAGGCACAATCTCTTGTTCCATTGCTATTTCTCCATTGCTACAACTTTAATCAATTATCACAATAGTGCCAGCTTCCAAATCGTTAAAATAAGAAAAAAAAGAACCACATATAGCCACTGAATTACTTTCAATTACCACATCACAGTTGTTTGTATTTAAATCAACTATAACTATACTCCTTTCACATATAACGGAAGAAAGGTGATCCAGATATTTAGCAGAGCTGAATTTTACCTGACCGCAGTGAGGAGTCTTTCGCTACATTACTAGATCTTTAATCATTATCACAACAGTACCATATTCAAAATATTTAAAATAGGGGGAAAAAACACCACATATAGGGAGTGAATTAGTTTCAAATACCACATCACAATAGTTTATATTTAAAATCAATCATATTTAAGATAGGTAAGTTTATCCAATAGTTAGCATTGAAATAGTTTCTTTATCAACATTTACAAGAAAATTATATAATTATTTATATAAATTACTAATATATTTTTATATTTTCTTAAAAATCAAATAATTACCTATATGGTAATATATTTGTTTATATTTATTAATTCTCCCCTTCTACAATTGATTATGATTATAGAGGCTCCCTATATTAATATAGAAAACAATTTAACAATTAAGAATCTAATTTCAAAAAGATTCCAATGCTTATTATAAAATCACATTATAATTACCCAGTGTAGTTCTATTGTTATTTTTCTGGAAGAATTAGTTAAACAATTATGGATCACAGATGTTTACAATCTGAAATTATTATTATTCTTAATTATAAAAAGAATTAATGTATGAGTTAAACATATACAAAGTTAAAAATAATATGTGACAATATTCTTAATCATAGAGATTAGCCTCCATTTTATCATTTAGATTTTTTACTTGTAAATAAGCTCTTATTATATTTAATTGAACCTAATTTTGAACATAAATAGTAATGATAAATATGATATTTGAACATGTAATAGAGAGGAAGGCTTTAGCGGAAGAAATTAGTTTTACTTGAAGTCTCATCCGAATTGTTTGCTATTTTGGCATATACTTAATCAATAGTTACAATAGTGCCAACAAGAACACTTTATATTATTGTGAAAGCAGAAAAAAAACTCATAAATATCGAACATAAGCCCCATCCCATCCAACATGACTATTAAAACCAGTGAAAATTCATAGGTGAAAATGCTAAAACAGAAATATAAGGAAACAAAAACCATAATCTGCAAAAGAAGAAAGGAAAATTAAAAGTTGCAATTAGTTGCAACTTGAAAAAATCAAAGCAGTCGTTGCAATTCATCATCAGAAATTTGGTAGAACGAAAGTTTTGGCACCACTGTTACCCTAATCCATCTACATGTTGGAAATGAAATTAAGGTGGCTCTTTTTAAATAGACATACATCCATCGGATGAATTTAAAAATATTTTGAACGGTTAGCACAAACTTAGTTTTTGCTTTTTTTATCACGTTAAAAGTTGTGAGCTGGTGTTTTTTAAATGAGGTTAAAAGAAAATTTATCTTAATTTTGTGCTTTTTTATGAGGTTAAAAGAAAATTTATCCTAATTTTTTTTAAGGAAGTTAAAAGAAAATTTATTTTCGGTTTCTGGTTTAAAAGAAAATTTATCGTAATTTTCTGTTTTTTAATGAGGTAAAATTTTTGTTATCGCATTTCCATTTGCATCTGATTCGAATTTCGCTGAGATTCTCTGCATTCTAGTTCGCTGTCAAGATAATCCCCGCCATTTAATTATTCCAATTTAACTAGTTCATCGTTGAATTGGATACTTGACTTTTCAACTATGTTTGCCTTTTTGCGTTGATTTGTAAGTGCTAGATAATTGATATTTAAAAAAAAATAAAAAATCATTATATTTAATATTATTAAATATTAAAATTATTATTTCATCTCATCGCTCAAATTAAACTAATCTCTATATATTATTATTAATATTACTAATTTTTATATATATTATTATTATTTTTTATAAGTAACTTTAAATTTATTAATAAAACATATAGTACAACCAATTCATGGCCTTCAGAGGCAACATACATTCAGCAAGATAACAAAAATTGAGCTGCCCGCAATGGGAAACCAGCCCGAGCAACGTTTGTAAGCTACCTCGGTGGAGGAAACCAGCTATGGCATACCAAAACTTATTAAATCCCAAAACAACAAAAATGACAGAAAAGCTAAACATAGTTATTTGGGCAAAGTAATCTGCACTAGAGACCATAATCCTCCGAGGGTTGTTCTTCTTCAATCTTGCACCAGTATCCATCATCATCATCAGGTACGGGGCATCTTTGAACTGCGGCCACACCTGCTTCGCTACTGCCAACCTGCATGCCAATGTCCTGGAGGAGGCTCGAACTGCAGTCGCCAGCTTTGCAGGAAGCGCCTTTGTCCACAAGTTGAGGGGTCTGCGCAAGGTTAGGGGGAGCTGGAAAGTTAACACGATGCGGGAGAGGGGGGGTTCGGGGATTGCCGCCGGAATTTCCTTAAACGAGACAGAGACAGTCGCTATGACTAGAGGGTGATTAGAATTGCACTTAAAGTGAAAAATGGCGGTGTATGGGCTGTGAAGGGAAGCAGAGACAGTGGAACAGGAGCAAGGAGGTGACAGTGAAGCTCAGGCACCACGTCTTAGGGAGGAGGGGAGTCGACGCCCACATCCCCTCCCACTACGCGTTGAAGGATAGCAACCACGGAAGCTCTCAAAAGAGGAAGACGAAGGGCTGGAGGAAGGGGAGGGACGCCGACCGGTGGGGTGTCCTCTGGAGCTACCCCATCGACATCTCAGATGGTGCCTGAGCCTCGGCATGGTAGCACTGAGCTGAATGGAGAATGCAGAATTGACAGGAGGCGATAGGGGGGTAGGGAAAATTGAGACCACGCGGAGAAGCAAATTGCAGGGAGTAGAAGGGGCTATGCGAGAAATGGAACCTAGGAAGAAAATCGACACAGTAGCCTAGATGACAACGCCTGCCAAGGGAGGTGCGGGAGCTGGGCAATTCGGCCTCCGTGGAGCAGCCAGACCCGACAGGAAAGAATTGCATCGGCATGGAGACCACCAGACTGAGCCGAGACAGAGCCAAGAACCCTAAAGCCAAGTCACAGAGTGGAGAAGAAGAGCCAGAGGAAATAATTTTGAGCGGCTTACAACCTCGACCTCCACACCAGCATAAATGTCGCACAGGGTGACGGCCTGGAGTATTAATCGCTCCAGGTCCTCTCAACTGCAGGCTGTGGGTGGCCATGTGGCCATGCCACGCGTCGTCCCGTAGCCAAACCACCATCACATCAGATGTTGCCACTCGCATCCAGGGTTTTTTATATATTATTATTAATATTATTATCATTATTAAATATTTAAACAATGAAATTGTATAGTTTTTAAAAGAATATATTGTTTGTATATAAACTAGAAATTGCATCATATGTTGCAATGGGAATGCTTTAAGGTAGGATCCTAAGAAATAGTAGCATACAAGACTAAAGTCAAAATTTTATACAATTTTTTTTGTTTATGAGTGTTTGTGTGAGAAATTTTTTGTTCATTTCGATATACATGGATTATTTTAAATTTGAATAGATAATCTCAATATAGATTTTCTGAAAACTTATAATGATTGAATAATGAAATTTCTATTAATTGTTTGCAAGAAGAAAATCAAAAGCTTGCCACATCTTTACAAATCAACCTAAATTACATTAATATTTATAATAATAACAACAGTATATAAATCATCCATAATATAATTAGATGGATAAAGTGATATTTGATGTAAAAACAAACTTCAAAAAAGTATTAAATACAACTTAAGATGATTTGATTTCCATGGTAAATAGAGATACTCAACATAACCATAGGTTTGAATCTTTGAGAGTTAATAATGTCGGTTTTCCAAATTAAAACGATTTGAAATAAGCCCATGGAAATATAAATATAATTTAGAAATGAGAATAGAGAGCTTCTAATATCAAACTAGTTTAATGAGGTGGTCAACATGCTTACCATATGGCGGTATTTCAAATCGTATTTTATGGCGGTATTTCTTGCAGTATATTCTATTTCATGCCTTGATTACATTGATGAACTTATAACTAAGCTTACATTGCCTCAAATAATTTATGTTGTATTGAAATAAGAATATACATAGCATATTAGTGCATTTATTCAAATTTGAAGTCTTGCAGAACTTTGGTGCAACCGTAATAGATGTTTCTCTTTTGGCAAATCGCTGGAAGATTGTAGACTTCACACAACCTTAGCTAGAGTCAAGCCTAGATGGTGTGGTTCTTTTAAGAGATAAAATCCAATGGATAGGAATTTCTACATCAATGTACATTGGAGATGAGGTGTATCACTGCTGCATTTTTCTTATGAATTGATTTATGAATTGTGGACCATAGGAGTAACCAAGAGTTTCAACGGAATCCAAAGTAGCAAGCTTGTAATGGTCTCTGATACCTGCTGTAAACTTAAACTTCATATCTTGTGTAAGATTGAGCACTTTATATAACTAATATTGCATTGAAAATATTATATAGAAATGAATTTATTTATGAATTGTGGACCATAGGAGCAACCAAGAGTTTCAAAGGAATCGAAAGTAGCAAGCTTATAATGGTCTCTGATACCTGTTGTAAACTTAAACTTTATATCTTGTGTAAGATTGAGAACTTGATAAAACTATTATTGCATTGAAAATATTATATAACACCTGTCAGGGAAGCATAACTTTTGGCATATATTATGTAATAATTTATGCTACAAGAATAAAAGCTTGAAATTCTAGGTTTACAATATTTTCTCTGTGTCAATTGTGTTGTCTTTTGTATTCCATGAAGCTCATTATTATTGAATTAATCCAACAAGTGTGTCTCCTAAATACTGAAAATCTAGTTATTGTGATTAACTCACTTGAGAACAAGGACAGTCACCACATGTAAATTTACTTGGGAGATTCACTTCACTTCAAAGTAGGGGATTTTCATAACTCTCGTTCTTACATTTACTAGTCATATTTTGTACTAGGACATTGTCACTGTGTGCAATCTTAGCTCCATAGGATGATATATGTTATTATATTTTTTTATTTAGGCTTTGTACTATAACTATGTCATGTGTTGAAATTTTGGTCACTAACACGGCTCCAGTTACTCAATTGTGACACTGTGAACAATGCTATTAGATTTTTTATTTATGATTTGTACTATAACTTTGTCACCATTATTGAAATTTTGGTCATTAGGATGATTTATCTAAAAAATTTTAAAGTGTGTCTTATGCTAAATTAAAGTCATAATATTAGAAATGAAATAATTCAGAAACATATTACAGAAAACATAGATACAAAACCTAGACCAAACATTGGCGGAAAAGGCAGAAGCCTCATGGCTTCCTCATGTAGTCTCTCTTATTAAAAGAATTTAATTTACGATTTAAATATATGAGAGAAGATAGTCCGTGCTATCTTAGACTCTTTTGGTTGAGATAATTTCTCACCAAAAACCCACCAAGATAGGAGTTCCTAAACAAACTCCAATATTTGAGGAACAACCCAAGAGTTAGGCACATATTTCTAACTTGGAATATTTAATTAATTTAATTATTATTTTGGATTTATTATTGTTATTTTATAGAGGCTAACATTCCCCCCTTCAATGAAAAATCCAAAATAAGAATCAGGAACCATCTTCCAAGTTGTCATTTTGATCCTTAAAAAAAAACATTGCTTGAAAAACCGCCAAAGCTGGATGCTGAAAAACTGCAATATGAAGAGACCATTGGTCAGCTGTAACCAGGAGCAAATGAATTATTAGTTTTGGAGCATAGGAGTAACCAGGAGTTTCAAAGGAATCGAAAGTAGCAATCTTGTAATGGTCTCTGATACCTGGTGTAAACTTAAACTTTATATCTTGTGTAAGGTTGAGCACTTGTTATAACTAATATTGCACTGAAAATATTATATAACACTTGTCAGGAAACCATAAATTTTGGAATATATTATGTAATAATTTATGATAAAAGAATAAAAGTTGGAAATTATAGGTTTTCAATATTTTCTCTGTGTTAATTGTGTTATCTTTTATATTCCATGAAGCTCATTATTATTGAATTAATGCAATAAGTGTGTCTCTTGAACTGTGAAAATCTGGTTATTCTGATTAACTCAGTTGAGAACAAGGACAGTCACCACATGTAAATTTACTTTGGAGATTCACTTCACTTCAAAGTAGGGGATTTTCATAGCTCTCGTTATTACATTTACCAGTAATGTTTTGTACTAGGACAATGTTACTATGTTCAATCTAAGCTCCATAGGATCATATATGTTATTATATTTATTATTTAAGCTTTGTACTACAACTCTATCCGGAGTGTTGAAATTTTGGTCATTAACATGGCTTCTATTACTTAGCTATGACGTTGTGAAGAATGTTATTAGATATTTTTTTTTTTATGCTTTGTATTAAAACTTTGTCACCATTATTGAAATTTTGGTCATTAGCATGATTTCTCTTCTCAAATTTCACATTGTGGCTTGTCCTAAATTCAAGTTATAATTTCTAGCATTTTCTTCAACATGCTGATTTGTTACTTGGACCATCTCAACATGAGAGATTTCCATGGAATGCTTGATATTTTCCAATTCCATGAAATTTTCACAATTTTTCCATGCCATATTTTTCTCTTCTTTGGAAAATATTTCTTCTTCGTTCTCCTGGAGAAGAGTCTCCTAAAAATTGGCAATCCAACTTGAGTAATGGTGTTCAAGTAATCTCTTCATAAAAGGAGAATATGTTGGTGAAGCATAACATTAAAACTAACTAGTGCTTCAACCCTATTCTCTAGTTGCGTGAGTCACTCTTTCAACTCATCACAATTATTGGAAAAATTGTCATTATCTTCAAGGTTTAATAGAATTAAAACTTCCTCTTAGTCAGGAACCTATGAACTTGTTTCTTACCACCAACTCTTTGTGCAAGACCCTCCTTTGCTACATGTTGCTTATAGATTTTTTTCCTACATTATTCCTTGCCAAACCAAGTGATAGGCCTAAAAATGTTTTGTGTGTCCAAATATCGACACATGAAAAGAATCCTGAAAGATCATGTGTTGGATTACAGGAACCATCAACAATTATCACATGATTGAGTGTTGGAATTTTTTTACCCAATGACCAAGTGCTAGCTAATATTAAAACACACTGGAGATTTTAGTATTTATGTTTATTATTTTTTATATAAATAGAAAATTTAGGATCCAATTTTAAAATTTTCTAGTGTTTATAAAAAAAATCCACAAACATTATTTTTTTTTCTCTAAATTTGTCTACTTCTATTATTAATACAAAAATTACAGCGAGGTCTTAGCCTTCGAAAATCTTGCCCATTGAAGCAGCATTCTATCAAATACACCTCTTAAGACTAACCAGAAGTTTGCAAACATTGGACCAGAAACCCCGTTAAGAGACTGACAATTCTGGAAGAGCCGTCCACGCAGGGGAAACTGGCTATGAGACTTAGTGACATAAACATAAAATCCGAAGCACAAAAAAGAAAACCCAGACTTTCAGTTAACCGTCATAAACGTGGAGGTGCTTTCCGGAAACCTGTTATTCAGGTGGTTGTTCTTCAATGATACGGCAACCATAGTCTTGGTTTTCTTCATCCTGCTTCTGGAAGTCTTTGTGGACCTTGGAATCGCCTGCCGTGACTTTGCACTGGCTCCCCGGAAGACCTGTCCTATGGATCTCGTTACCGCCGATATCCTCATGCTTCAGATTGGGGACTGGAGAGGAGGACAGAAGATCATTTAGGCCTTTCTCCGTAAGCTCGCCCACCTCCTGAAGATTATGCTGCTCGGAGTTAACCTGAATGTCAAGGATGAAATTGGCGACCATGGTGACTCTACAGTTGGCGCAAGGAAAGAAGAATTGCACGTTGTGGGAGTGAGCTAGGGAGGAAGACAGAGAAGGCATGGTGTGGGTGAAGCCCCTAGCCGAGAGAGAGTGCACAGCCCTTTTGCCTCGGCCACTCCGATTATCAGGATAGCGCCCAGCGAAAAACCCAGAAGAGTTAGAGGTCGAGCCAGAGTTAGAAGAGGAAGGCAAGCAGGCTGTCTGTCCACGACTTGACCCTCTTCTGGGTCTCATACGATGGAAAATTCTCGACATATTGTGAATGGTAACCAGAGCACAGTGTGAATCTTTAGAGACGAGGTTGGAAGCACGAGCAACAAAAGACGACAAGGGCGTATGAGGAGCCAAATCACAAACAGAAAGCCAAATTGACCGGGAGTTGCAAAGGGGGCTGCAAGTGTAATGGAGACCAGGCGCAAGCTCAAGGCAACCAACGAGAGCACACCTCTTCCCTACGCCAGACCAAGACCATGGAGCAGTGGTTGCCTTAGAGCAATTAGCCCGTAGAGGAGGAACAGAAATACACCAAGGGTATGGCTTCATGTTTGAAATGTTATGAGTACGGTTTGAGAGCATGCTCAGCATTAAAAAAACATTTAAGTTGATCACTGGAGTGTAAATGCATTGAGGATCGGTGAGCTGGGTGGCGGTGGCACCAATCCACATGGAGACCCACCATATCTCGTCACACTCCGACGTACAGAACTCTTTAAACACCCGCATCTGGGGAATCCACAAACATTATTATTTGTAATATTTATGTTTATTAATTTTTATATAAATAATTATTATGAGTATATTTTTGTTTAAAAATATATATATTCAATAGTAAAAAACTTATCAAATATTTAATGGAACAAATTTTATATTTGAAATATTAAATATATATTATTAACACTCTTAAGTTTAGTTAAAATTATTATGATTTATTTTGTACTTACTTATACAATAGAAAAGAATAAAAAAATTTAGGAGCAATACATATAATATGTAAAAATATTATAATCTAGAAGATGGATCCTAGTTAGGATTCTAAATGTCCACAAATGTTCGAAAATCCAAAATTCTGTTCAATAATTGATAACCACAAGAGGTTGAAAATAATATATAAAATTGAAATTCTTAGTAAATGAAAAATGTTTCTTAGAAAAAGAAGTTTAATGATAAGGGATTTAAAAAACAATGGTTTTTATGTTTCTCTAATTTATAATCAATAATAATAACTACCATAGTAATATAAATTAAAATGCTGGTAAATGCCAATAAACATCAAAAAAATGACATCATGATACATCTCACATTACCAAGATTAAAAAATCATAAAAACTCATTGAGGAAATTATAATTTTTTTAAAAATAATAATAATAATTATTAATTTAAAAATTAATGTATGAGTTAAACATATACATATTTAATAAAGCATATAACCATAGATATTAGCCCCCATTATACCATTTATATTTTTAACTTGTAAATAGACTCCTACTAATAAGATGTGTCTACAAAACAATAATTCAGGTTGACATGAAACATTCATGGGACAATTTTTTAAAATTAGTCAATTTTGTTGACACCTAATCCTATGGATGGGTGTGCATATGTATTTTTGTATATTATTTATTATTAGGAAATAAGGAAGGCCAAGAGTCATTGGGAGCTGAATCCCAATAGCCTCACCTCCTATCTATATAAGCATGTACATTCTTCAGCTAATACACATTCTAGTTTTGAGGCGTTACCTCCTGGTTTGACATGGTATCGGAGCCAGCCCCACATTTGGAATTTATACCCTGTGGTGTAACTCCCTATCCTTTGCTCAGTCATATTTTTTAATAGTTTTTGCTGCTCTTAATTGCTAGACTGTTATTCTGCATTTTTTTTCCCTATTTAGCACTGACATTTGCAGCTCCAGCTCCTGCAGCTGCTGAAGACTGCAGGCTCTGTCAATCTGCAAATTGCAGGCTCTGCCATTCTACAATTCCAGCAGTCCTGCAACTCTGTCTTCTGCAGATTCAATTTCAAATTTTTTGTAACACCCTTTTGGGCCTCCTCCTCTCCATTCATCCCTGCGCTCCTCTCCTCCCTCTCCATACACCAGCGCCCCCTACAATACCCAATGCCCTCCTCACCGTCACTGGTATACACCCCTTATCACTCCAAGCTCCCCAATTGATAGCCTTTCGGCTCCCACTCCTACGCCTCTGCTATACGCTCACTCCAGCGAATTCAACTCTGCGCTATTACCTACCCTCTCTGCATCTAACTCACAGCCTAGTGCTCCTCCCTACCGCTCAGCCCATAACCCACCACTTCTGCGCAGACTCCTCACTCCATACAACGCTGCTCCAAACAACAGTCAACCCTTATCACTCCAGCGGCCTCACATCCACACTGCAATACAACCCTGCATTTTAATAATCCCTAAATCCCATACGCTCGACCACTCTGCAACTTTCAACGCCGGCCACCCCTCACTAATACACTAACTATGCGCCATTCTCTACAATCTACCTCTCACCTCTGCTTACAGCATTCTCCTCACTCATACATTATACCGCTCACCGTTATATAAAACGCTGGTTGTATTATGTTAACACCAGTCGTATGGTATTGTATTGCATGTTATCGCTGGTTGTATTGTCATATATTACAACGCTGTCATTTAAGCACGCCTTCATATATTACAACGCTGTCATTTAAACGCTGCCACTGTTTATGTTTACGCCCCTCTCACCATAACATTTACGCCTTAACATCTATACCGCTTTCATATAATACCACGGCCTTTACTCCAACCGCCCCTCCCTTTTTAATACCACGCCCCTACTTTTCAAATAATACCGCCACTCTTTTTGTCATACCGCCATTTCATCATACTGCCATTCCACTTTTTAAATTCCACTTCTCTTATTCTATACCATTTCCGCCCATATATACCACTCCGCCTTTCATAATACCACCATTCATTATATCCCATACCGCCTCCATACCATAATACTTCCATTCACATTCCGTATTCCCCATTCCATATCGACTTTTTTATTCCCCAAACAAACAAACAAAAAAATACATTTTTTTTATGCAGAATCAGTTTATGGCAAAGAGTACTTTTTGTCCATTTAAATTCAGTCTTCAGAGTTTTTGAGCAAATTTAGTTTCCAGAAAGAGTTTTTAAACTCAGAATATTTTTTTCCAGTAAGAGTTTCTGCCCTTTTAATTGAGTATATTTTCCAGCAATAGATTTTTTTTCTCTCCTTCAAGAGAAATTTTCCAGCAAAGTTTTGGTTTTTCTCTCCTCCTTCAAAGAAGATGACAGTCCCTTCGTCTTCTAAAGAGGCTGCCTACTTGGCACAGAGAGAAAAGAGACATGCTTCAGGTCCATCCAAATGAAGAGAAGGCAGAAGACGAAGAAGAAATTTCAGAGAAAAGGGGGGCAGACAATCTAAAGCTCAGTAGCAAACAAATCAAGACAGAGGTAAAACTGATGACAAAGACAAAGGTAAACCAGTTGAATCAGCTCATTCTGTTCTAGCACATTGTAACAATGGAGTAACTCAAAACCTATTTGATGTTTCATTTACTTCATGGAGAGATGATTGGTTGCTAGATTCAGGAGCAACATGTCACATGACATTTAGAAAAGATTTTTTTGAAGATTTCAATGACAAAGTTGATGGAGCAGTATATTTCGCAGATAAATCCAAACTCAAGCCATCAGGGCTTGGCACAGTCAGGCTTAAACTGCCTGGTCTTCCTGATCATATCCTACATGAGGTTCTATACCTCCCGTAGTTGAAGAGAAACTTGCTGTCCCTGATCGAAATCCGGCAGCAAGGACACTCAGTTCACTTGTTTGATGGCAAGGCAGAGGTCAGATCAGCATCAGATCACTCACTTGTCATGGAGGGAATAGAAGAAGGGAGACTTTTTAAGCTGAAAGGTTCATCTGCTCATGCTCAAAACTTTGCATTCAGTTCACATCATGATGAAGGTACATTTCCATCAAGTCTTTTATGGCATGCTAGATTTGGACACTTAAATTATGACAGCCTTCGTTTGTTGAAAAAAAATGGTGTTGATGGACTGCCTACAATTCCAAGAAAACCTAAGGAATGTGATGCTTGTATTCTAGGAAAGCATAGAAAACATCCATTTCATGATTCACACTCAAGAGCACATAGGAAACTTGAACTTGTTCATTCAGATTTATGTGGCCCTATGCCTATTGCTTCTGCAAATGGAAACAAATACATGATGACATTTATTGATGACTACACCAGAATGTGCTGGATTTACTTAATGAAGAATAAGTCTGATGCTTTTCAAACTTTCAAGAATTTTCATGCATGGATTGAAAATGAGGCACAAACACATATTGGCTCTCTACGTACTGATAATGGAAAAGAATACACCTCAAACGAATTTGAAAATTATCTTCGTCAACATGGAATCAAACATCAAACCACTTTGCCATATAATCCACAACAGAACGGTGTAGTTGAAAGAATGAACATAACCATTTTAAATATGGTCCGCTCCATGTTATTTTTCAAGAATGTAAAATTGATGTTTTGGGCTGATGCAGTTCTATGTGCTGTTTACATAAAGAATGGGTGTCCTTCAAGTTCAATTAGAAACAAAACTCCTTTTGAAATGTGGCATGGCCACATTCCTTCGGTAAAGCATTTCAGGGTCTTTGGGTCCACCTATTATGCCTTGATACCCAAGGGTCAAAGGAACAAACTTGGTGCTAGAAGCAGAAAATGTATCTTCTTGGGGTACTCCAATACCTCCAAAGGATATCGTATCTATGATGAAGCAAATAAGAAGTTTGTGATAGCAAGAGATGTCATATTTCTTGAATCTTCCAAGAGTGACAAGGTTGTTGAGCGGCAACTTGATCGCTTGGATAGATTCACACATGCAAAGTCTTTCCAAGAATTTGATAATGTGATTCCACACCTTGAAGGGGGGATTCCGATATTGAATCAAAATGTGGAATCATTTCCTGAACCACACTCTCCCCCACATGAAGAAACAACCACGGATGACACATTGGATGATGTGATTGACAGAATTGGGAGATTGAATCTTGAATCAATCCCAACTCAGTCAAGTGACCAGCCAGGGCCATCTCAGAAAGGTCCCCCCCAATGGCTGACAAAGACACTGGAGGATGTTCATCCTGATGAGGTTGGAAAAACAGGAACAAGAAGTTCCACTCAAGAAATCGAAGGTGATGTAGATAATTCTGATTCCCCTGTTGATATGGATATTGCTTATAACTGTGAAATGAGTTTTTCTACAGATCATGAACCAACTTCCTTCAAAGAAGCCGCTTCTCATGATGAATGGAAAGAAGCGATGCAGAAGGAGTATGATGCCTTGATAAAGAATGGCACTTGGAAGCTGGTTGATCCGCCTTTGGGAACGAAACCAATTGGCTGCAAGTGGGTCTACAAGAACAAGTACAAAGCAGACGGCTCACTTGACAAGCACAAGGCCAGGCTTGTGGCAAAAGGATTCGCACAAAAAGAAGGAGTCGATTATGAAGAAACTTTTTCTCCCACAGCAAAATGGACCACCATCCGGACTCTCTTTGCCTTAGCAGCTCAGAATGGATGGAAAGTCCATCATATGGATGTAAAAACAACCTTCTTGAATGGAGATCTAAAGGAGAAAGTTTATATGTCCCAGCCAGAAGGATTTGTGATAAAGGGTCAAGAACACAAAGTTTGTAAACTTGTAAAATCCTTGTATGGCCTCAAGCAAGCACCACGAGCCTGGTATGAGAAATTGACCGAGCATCTTCTGAAACTTGATTTCAAACACTTTGATCTTGATGATGCAACTTTGTTTGTTAAGAAATTTGGAAAAACAGTTGTATATCTTGTGGTATATGTAGATGATGTTTTGATAACAGGAAACAATGCGAGCTATATTGCATCCATGAAGAAAGAGTTGAAGAAATTTTTTGAAATGACTGATTTGGGTCATGTTCATTACTATTTGGGTATTGAAGTAATTCTACATCCTAAATTCATATTTCTTTCTCAGAAGAAGTACATTGGAGATCTCTTGAACAAGTTTGGCATGGATGATTGTAAACCCTTAAGTACTCCAATGGAACAAAACTTGAAGCTCACATCTATTGAAGGGAAGGAATTTGAGGATGCAACTAAGTATAGACAGCTTGTAGGAAGTCTTATCTATCTAACCACCACCAGACCTGACATCTCATTTGTTGTTGGAATCCTCTCAAGGTTCATGCAAAAACCTTGTGAAGGACATTGGTCTGCTACAAAAAGAGTGCTAAGGTACTTGAAGGGGACTCAAGACTTTGGACTCAAATATACACAGGTAGGCGACTTCAACTTGACCGGATACTCTGATTCAGACTTTGATGGCGACAAAGAAACAGGGGTGTCTACTACAAGTTACACCATGAGTCTTGGATCAGGAGCTGTCTCATGGAGATCACGCAAATAGTCAGTTCCAGCAGATTCCACGACCGAGGCAGAATATGTGGCAGCAGCTGAAGCAAAAAAGGAAATTGTGTGGCTCCGGAAAATCCTGGAAGATTTGCAGATGAAACAGATGTATTCCACTCCACTCATGATCGACAACACTTCTGCAATAAAGTTGGCCAAGAACCCAAAGTTCCATGATCGAACAAAGCACATCAATACAAAGTACCATCTCATTCGACATCATGTTCAGGCCAAAACCATCCATCTACATTATTGTTCCACAATTGAGAAAACTGCTGACATCTTCACCAAAGCACTTGGAAGAGAGAAGTTTGAAAAGTTCAGATCGATGCTTGGACTCACCAACATCCCTTCGGATTAAAGGGGGGAATGTTGACACCTAATCCTATGGATGGGTGTGCATATGTATTTTTGTATATTATTTATTATTAGGAAATAAGGAAGGCCAGGTGTCATTGGGAGCTGAATCCCAATAGCCTCACCTCCTATCTATATAAGCATGTACATTCTTCAGCTAATACACATTCTAGTTTTGAGGAGTTACCTCCTGGTTTGACAAATTTACTTAAAAGTAGAGATATGACATAACTACTTTAAAGATAAATCTAAATATTTGATTTGTGATTTATACTAAGAATATTATAGAAAATTCTACAAAGATTAAATCCTTACCATCTATTTGATAATTATTAATAATCAAATTAAATTCCAGAAACATATTCTAAAATAAATATTTGTAATTAAAAATAAATAAATAATTTTATGTATATTTTAAATTAAGATAATTAATTATGAAGAAATTAATTAGAGATGAAATGCACTCTTCTAAACCCTCCTAATTAAAAAAAGAAAACAAACTGAAATTAAAAAGTTAAAGTTTGAAAACAACATTACCAAGGATAATGAATTTTAAGGGTATTTTAATTTAAGATGAGTAATTAAGAAGAAATTAATGAGAAATGAAATGCACTTTATAAAAGAGATTTTTGAATTAAAATAACCAAGTAAAAGGAAGTTGGAAAAACATCACTTTTAAGGGAATATTTGTGAATTAAAATCCTCAAGTCAAGTCAAGGAAGTGAGAGAAAGCTAACAAATCTTGAAAAAAAAATTTATTGAGCATTGAAAATACACATTTATATACGAAGCCAAATACTAACCTGCCTTGAAAAAATACACTTATATACTAAACTTCATACTAAATTCACTTTAGTAATACTAAAATTTATACTAACTTCGTGTCCATAAATTTTTTACCACCTATTTATCTTACAAAGTTGTTACTATCGATTTATCTTACAGTTTCATTTGTGAGCTTTTCATTTACTTAAAAAGGAAACTCTAAATTTTAATTTAAATCATGAAAATACTCGATGAAGTTCTATGCAGTTGACCCCATTTCATTACTACATATTTATCTCTTTTCTTTTCTGAGATTTTAATTTCCTTAAATACACAACCCTAGTTTATATGTAAATCATGAAAATACACTCTACAGTTCATCCCATTTCATTGATAACAATACAAAAAATAAAAACTAGTATATTAGCTGGCACATTCTTTCAATAACAAGGAAGCACTTTAAAATAAAATAAATATGATAATTTTGGAAGTCTTATTATATATTAAAAGACACAAAATAAATATTGTGACTGCCTGTTTATCTTAAGACATTCTAAGCTTTTCATTTCCTGATATAAACAACCTTGGTTTTAATGCAAAACATGGAAATGTTGTAAAGCCCATTGGATACTATTTCGATTATGATTATATTTTCTATTTTATATCATATAACAATTGTGTTTTTAAATATTGATGGCTATAAATTTCTAAGACCCAGGAATGTTTAAAATATTACATACCCATTTATGAGGGTTTGTATCTAACATAAATCACCATCCGGTGCAACAACCCTTTTCTATGGCAACAAGTGATGAAATTCAACCAAACCAAAATTTATGTTTTTTTTTCCTAAGTTAGACTACATCTATTATATTATACAGATAAAAATATTACATATCTCTTCCTCCAGACATGGCAAACCAATTCCAGAGGAAAGTATCAAGATTTTAAACAAGAAAATGGACTGTCGCAGCTAGGGAAACCAGTTCACTAGTAGCACAAAATAGACACTGCCCAGAATGGAAAACCAACATACAAAATAGTAAAATTTAAACTTAAGTTTGAGAGAGAACTCTTCCAAAGCATGTTTAGACTAGAAAACGGTACAAAAGAGGAAGAAAGAGAGAAGTTCACCCTGTAATTGAAACTAGTGTGGACCATCATCCTTCTTGCTGGAGTTGGGTTATTCCTCCTCGATCCTGTAAGCATAGAATGAGTCTTCATCCTCCTTTCTTAGCATGTGGCTAGTGACCTGAGGATGTGGTGACCTCGGCGTGTCTGGATAATTGGAGGTGGTCCTGATCTGATTGTTGTCCTCATTCTTCTCTCCTCTGTCATTGTTTGAGCTTATACCATCATTGGAACCCAAATTACTGCTGGTGGAGTGGGTACTACTAGAGGCACTCTACATAGGGAGAGCCTTCATCTTGTGAGGGATAAACTCTAGCTCAGGCAGGATGGTCGACTTACGTGGTCGCTCTTTGGGCCAAATGCTTGAGGAGGCCGAAGGGGAGACAGGTAGCTGTAAGGATCATTATACAAAAAGATTAACAGGGTTGAGTCTTCTCGGCTCCTCCCAGCCCATCGAAAGATTTAGCTCCTTGGCCATGGCGTGCGATAGAGGTGGTCTGGAGGGGAGGCCACAGGGTCCATATCTTCTACACCACATACGGTGATGCCCTTGCATGACACGCGAAGGAAAAAAAGTGTACAATAGGGAGGGAGTGCTTGGAAGCATAGGAGAGCAGATGTCACCACCTGAGAATGTCCTCGGAAGGCTGAGATAGGGCTGAGAAGGGCCATGAAATAGGGTTCGAAAGGAGGAACGGGAGGCATGAACAGATAACAGAAGGGAGAGCTCAATGGTGGTCGAATGAGCGCGGGTAGCACGCTTAATAAGCATGGTGACAGAATCGAGAGCTCTTAATGCTCTGCAGCAGGAGGACCTCGTAATGAAGGTGGTGAAGTGTGAATTTAACACAGGCTTTCTTAGGCATTTAACATTGATCGGGTGACCATGTGCAGGTGTGTGGGCTGGACAGTTCTCCCGCCACATCACGCCCAGGTGGCCCCTCTGATCACGGAAAAGCACCCGCATATGGGTAACCAAAATTTATGTATTATTGTTTCATTAACAAAAAAAATAATTTAACCTCACCTTCAACAGAAAATGAACAGAGCATGAATAATAACTATAAGCCTTTACAATAACATGAAAGAAAGAGGATCAACATATTTATAAGAGCTGACTTTAAACTCATAGCAAGGCGCAATCTCTTGTTCCATTGCTATTGCTCCATTACTACAACTTTAATCAATTATCACAAAAGTACCAGCTTCCAAATAGTTAAAATAAGAAAAAAAACAAAATCTACATATAGCCACTGAATTAGTTTCAAGTACCAGTTCACATTCGTTTGTATTTCAATCAACTGTAACTATACTCCTTTAACATAGCACGGAAGAAAGGTGATCCAAATATTTAGCAAAGCTGAATTTTACTTGACGACAGCGAGGGGTCTTTTGATCCATTACTAGATCTTTAAACAATATCACAACAATACCATATTCAAAATAGTTAAAATAGGGGGAAAAAACCACATATAGCCAGTGAATTAGTTTCAAGTACCACACCACAGTAGTTTATATTTAAAATCAATCATATTTAAGTTTCTTTATCAACATTTATGAGAAAATTAAATAATTATTTATATAAATTACTAATATATTTTTATATTTTCTTAAATATCTAATAATTACTTCTATGTAATATATTTGTGTATCTTTATTCATTCTCCCTTTCTACGATTGATTATGATTATAGAGGCTCTCTATATAAAGATAGAAAACAATTAAAAAATTAAGAATCTAATTTTAAAAAGATTCGAAGGCTTATTAAAAAATCACACTAAAATTACCCAGTGTAGTTCTATTGTTATTTTTCTGGAAGAATTAGTTAAACAATTATGGATCACAGATGTTTACAATCTCAAATTATTATTATTATTAATTATAAAAATCACTAATGTATGAGTTAAACATATACACATTTAAAAACAACATGTAACAATATTCTTAATCATAGAGATTAGCCTCCATTTTATCATTTAGATTTTTTACTTGTAAATAGGCTCTTACTAATACCACATGCCCATAAAACCATAATTCATGTTCATATGACATTTTTTTTAATTGATCAATTTATTTAAAAACACGGAGATGACACAACCACTCTTGAGATAAATCTAAACTTTTGATAAGTGACTCTACTACTAAAAATATTGTAGAAAATTCCATGAAGATTAGATCCCTACCATCCTTCTAATCATTATTGATAATAAAATAAAAATATAAAATAATAATTATTTCAAGGAATAATGTATTCTAAGTATCTTTTAAGTTAAAAATATTAATTGTGAGGAAATTAATTAAAAACAAAATGTACTCTTATAAAAAAGTTTTTTGAATTCAAATAACTAAATAGAAGGAAGAAGGTCTGAAAATCATGGACAAGGAAGACTTGTGAATTATAATCTTTAAATAAAAAAGGTGAGAGATAGTTGACAAATCTTGAAAAGAAATTTTGTGGAGCTTTGTGTATTATAATCTTTAAATAAAAGAGGTGAAAAAAAGTTGACAAATCTTGAAAAAAAATTTGTGAGATCTGAAAGTGTAAAGTTATATATTGAAGCTCATAATGATTTCTCTTCAGTTAATTTTATTTTTGATATTTTCTTTTCCATAAATACATAACCCTAAATCTTTAATCACATAAGTACAAACTAGGAATGCGAGGATCGGGAGTTTAGTAGAGCTATATTTTTAATCAATTGTCACATGAGTATCAGTGCATACACTCCAAAAATAGTAAAAACATGTAGGAATTGATCACCGCGTACCCATCTATAACCGTAGATTGTATTTAAAATCGATCATATTACACTTCAAAAACTCTTTGGAATAGATGATCAACATCGACAATTATTATTATAATTAATTGAACGTAAGTTTGAACGGAAATAGTAATGATAAATATAATATTTAAACATGTAATGATAATTTTACCTCAGCTGAATTGTTTGTTATATTGCCATATCCTGAATCAATAGTTACAATAGTGTCAACAAGAACACTTTATATTATTGTGAAAGCAGAAAATGAAAAAACAGAAGCCTCATCCCATCCAATATAACTATTAAAACCAGTGAAAATTCATAGATGAAAATGAAAAAACAGAAATATAAGGAAACAAAAAACATAATCTATAGAAGAAGAAAGGAAAATTATAAGTTGCAATTAGTTGCAACTTGAAAAAACCAAAGCAGTCTTTGCAATTCATCATCAGAAATTTGGTAGAACGAAAGTTTTGGCACCACTGTTACCCTAATCCATCTACATGTTGGCAATGAAATTAAGCTAGCTCTGTTTAAATAGACATACATCCATCGGATGAATTTAAAAATATTTTGAACGGTTAGCCCAAACCCTCAGTTCGACCGACTTCGGAAATATTTTGTAAAAATTCATCCAATGCAATTACCACCGTTAGTTTGTGCTTTTCTTATCACGTTGAAGGTTGTGAGCTGGTGCTTTTTTAATGAGGTTAAAAGAAAATTTATCTTTATTTTGTGCTTTTTTACGAGGTTAAAAGAATATTTAACTTAATTTTGTTTTTTTAAGAAGGTTAAAAGAAAATTTGTTGTTTTTGGATTAAAAGAAAATTTATCGTAATTTTCTATTTTTTTAATGAGGTTATTATTATTTTTTTTTTATCGTAACATTCTGCAATCTTTCTTTTTTACGAGGTTAAACTTTTTTTTATTACATTTTCATTTGCATCTGATTCGAATTTCGCTGAGATTCTCTGCGTTTTAGTTCGCTGCGAAGATAATCCCCGCCCTTTAATTATTCCAATTTAACTAGTTCATCATTGAATGGGATATTTGACTTTTCAACTTTGTTTGTTTTTTTGGGTTGACTTGTAAGTGCTGGATAATGGCGTTGTCTAACGAGCCGGAGGAATTGCCCGGACGGTCAAAATTGGCCGGAATCCGGGCCAAAAAAATTTAAAAAATCTTGCAGAAACAGTGCTTGAATCTTGATTTTAACATTGGAAATGAATTCAGCATCATCAAAAACTTGTAGGACACCCAAAATATTAAACTTTGAGAGTTATAACATAGATTCAGAAAAATTCCTGCCGGATTTTCTGAAAATCTTACCGGAATTGTCATGATTTTCAGGGCGATTCCTCCGGCTAGGGCCTGGATAATTGATATTTAAATAAAAATAAAAAATCGCTATATTTAATATTATTAAATATTAAATTTATTATTTCATTTTATCGCTCAAATTAAACTAATCTCTATATATTATTATTAACATTACTAATCTTTTTATATATTATTATTAATATTATTGTCATTTTTAAATATTTAAGCAATGAAATTGTATAGTTGTTAAATGAATATATTGTTTGTATATAAACTAGAAATTGCATCATATGTTGCAATGGGAATGCTTTAAGGTAGGATCCGAAGAAATAGTAGCATACAAGACTGAGCTCAAAATTTTATAAAACTTTTTTTTTATTTATGAATGTTTGTGTGAGAATTTTTTGTTCATTCCAATATACATGGATTATTTTAAATTTTAATGGATAATCTCAATATAGAATTTGTGAAAACTTATAATGGTTGAATAATGATATTTCTATTAATTGTTTGCAAGAAGAAAATAAAAAACTTGCCCCTTGTTTACAAGTCAACCTAAATTACATTAATATGTATAACAATAACAAGAACATCTAAATCATCCATACTATAATTTGATGGATAAAGTGATATTTAATGTAAAAGGAGACTTCAAGAAAGTATTTAATACAACTTAAGATGATTTGATTTCCCTAGTAAATGGAGATACTCAACATAACCCTAGGTTTGAATCTTTGACAGTTAATAATGTTATTTGTCCAAATCAAAACGATTTGAAATAAGCCCATGGAAATATAAATATAATTTAGAAATGAGAATAGTGAGCTTCTAATATCAAACTAGTTTAATGAGGTGGGCAACATGCTTACCGTCACTCTCATTTCATCCAACTTACTTTCTCATTGGAATATGTATTTTCCAACATTAATTTCTAAGCATAAGATGCATAATACAACTTGAAAGGAATTATCTTTGAGTTTTCATATCCTCTGGTTTTATGTGACTATCTCAAACACATGAACCTTCAGTGGGTGTCTCAGAAAATTGGATGTCTTTTTTTTTTTTTCCTCATAAAATGAATGATGCTTTCATTGAAGATAAGGTTTGTGACAACTAGGGTTGGGATATTTAATTCGGTCATGCTTATCACTTCAATAAAATTAAATATAACTGTTGTTTCTCATTGTTTCCATGTTAGATTAATTTTGGCTATGTGATAAATTCACGTCAAGCTTTATTTTACCGATGGGTTTTTTCATGGCTCTATTTCTTATAATATAATCTATTTCATGGCTTCATTACTTTGATGACCTTATAAGTACACTTACATTGCCTCAAATAATTTATGATCTATTGAAATAAGCATATAGATACCATATTAGTGCATTTATTCAAATTTTAAGTTTTGCATAACTTTGATGCAACCATAAGAGATGTTTCTCTTTTTACAAATCACCGAAAGATTGCAGACTTCACACAGCATTAGCTAGAATCAAGCCTACATGGTGTGGTTCTTTGAAGAGATAAAATCCAATGGATGGGAATTTCTACATCAATTTACATTGGATATGAGGTGTATCATTGCTGCATTTTTCTTATGAATTGATTTATGAATTGTGGACCATAGGAGTAACCAAGAGTTTCAATGAAATCCAAAGTAGCAAGCTTGTAATGGTCTTCGATACCTGCTGTAAAATTAAACTTGATATCTTGTGTAACATTGAGCACTTTACATAACTAGTATTGCATTGAATATATTATATAGAAATGGATTTATTTATGAATTGTGGACCATAGGAGTAACCAAGAGTTTCAAAGGAATCGAAAGTAGCAAGCTAGTAATGGTCTCTGATACTTGTTGTAAACTTAAACTTTATATCTTGTGTAAGATTTAGCACTTGATATAACTAATATTGCATTCAAAATATTATATAACAGTTGTCAGGAAAGCATAAATTTTGGCATATATTATCTAATAATTTATGCTACAAGAATAAAAGCTCGAAATTCTAGGTTTTCAATGTTTGCTCTATGTTAATTGTGTTATCTTTTGTATTCCATGAAGCTCATTATTATTGAATTAATGCAATAAGTGTGTCTCTTGAACCGTGAAAATCTATTGTTCTGATAAACTCACTTGAGAACAAGGACAGTCACCACATGTAAATTTACTAGTGAGATTCACTTCACTTCAAAGTATGGGATTTCATAACTCTTGTTATTACACTTACCAGTCATATTTTGTATTAGGACAATGTTACTATCTGCAAGCTTAGCTCCATAGGATGATATATGTTATTATATTTTTTATTTAGGCTTTTTACTATAACTATGTCATGAGTGTTGAAATTTTGGTCATTAGCACAACTCTAGTTACTCAATTTTGACGCTGTGAACAATGTTATTAGATTTTTTATTTATTCTTAGTCCTATAACTTTGTCACCATTATTGAAATTTTGGTTATTAGCATGATTTCTCTTACTCAAATTTCACGTTGTGGCTTGTCCTAAATTCAAGTCATAATTTCCAGCATTTTGTTCAACATGCTGATTTGTTACTTGGACAATCTCAACGTGAGAGATTTCCATGGAATGCCTCAGATTTTCTAATTCCGTGAAATTTTCACAATTTTTCCATGCCATATTTTTGTCGTCTTTGGAAAGTATTTCATCTTCATTATCCTAGAGAAGAATCTCCTAAAAATTGGAAATCCAACTTGAGTAATGGTGTTCAAGTAATCTCTCAATAAAAGGGGAATATGTTGGTGAAGCATAACATTAGAACTAACTAGATCTTCAACCCTATTCTCTAGTTGGGTGGGTCACTCTTTCAATTCATCACAATTATTGGCAACATTGTAATTATCTTCAAGGCTTAATAGAATTAAAACTTCCTCTTAGTTAGGAACCAAAATAGAATTAATAGAATTATGATCTATTGTGTACTTATTTTTATACAATAGATAAGAATACAAAGTTTAGGAGCAATACATATAATATGTAAACATATTATAATCTAGAAGATGGATCGTAGTTGGGATTCTAAACGTCCACAAAGGAAAATCCAAAATCCTCTTCAATAATTGATAACCACATGAGGTTGAAAATAATATATAAAATTCAAATTCTTAGTAAATGAAAAATGTTTCTTAGAAAAATAAGTTTAATGATAAGGGATTTAAAAAATAATGGTTTTTAAGTTTCTCTAATTTATAGTCAATAATAATAACTACCACAGTAATATAAATTAAAATGTTGGTAAATTCCAAAAAACATTAAAAAATTACATCATGATACATCTCACATTACCAAGATTAAAAAAACATAAAATCTCATTGAGGAAATTATAATTTTTTTTTAAATAATAATTATAATTATTAATTAAAAAATTAATGTATGAGTTAAACATATACACATTTAATAGAGCATATAGCCATATAGATTAGCCCCCATTATACCATTTATATTTTTAACTTGTAAATAGAATATTGCTAATACCATGTGTCTACAGAACAATAATTCACATTGATATGACACACTCATGGGACAATTTTTTAAAATTAGTCAATTTACTAATTTCAAGATAAATCTAAATCTTTGATTTTTGATTTATACTAAGAATATTATAGAAAATTATACAAAGATTAAATCCCTACCATATATTTCATAATTATTAATAATCAAATTAAATTCCAAAAAACATATTCTAAAATAAAGATTTGTAATTAAAAAAATTCATTTCAAAGATAATGAATTTTATGTATCTTTTAAATTAATATAATTAATTATAAAGAAATTAATTAGAGATGAAATGCACTCTTATAAACCCTTCTAATTAAAAAAAATAAACTATAATTAAAAATTTAAAGTTTGAAAAGGACATTACCAACAATAATGAATTTTAAGGATGTTTAAATATAAGATGAGTAATTATGAAGAAATTAATTAGAAATGAAATGCACTTTTATAAAAGAGTTTTTTGAATCAAAATAACCAAGTAAAAGGAATTCGGAAGAACATCACTTTTAAGGGAATATTTCTGAATTAAAATCCCCAAGTCAAGACAAGGAAGTAAGAGAAAGCTAACAAATCTTGAAAAAAAGAATTATTGAGCATTGAAAATATACACTTATATACGAAGCCAAATACTAACTTGCCTTGAAAAAATACATTTATACACTAAACTTCATACTAACTTCACTTTAGTATTACTAAAATTTATACTAACTTCCTGTCCATAAATTTTTTACTACCTATTTATCTTACAAAGTTATTACTATCTATTTATCTCACAGTTTCATTTGTGAGGTTTTCATTTACTTAAATACACAACTATAAATTTTAATTTAAATCATGAAAATACTCTATGAAGTTCTATGCAGTTGATTCCATTTCATTACTATATATTTATCTCTTTTCTTTTGTGAGATTTTCATTTCCTTAAATACACAACCCTATATTTTATGTAAATCATGAAAATACACTCTGCAGTTGATCCCATTTCATTGATAACAATATAAAAAATAAAAACTAGTATATTAGCTGGTTCATTCTTTTAATAACAAGGAAACACTTTTCTTTTAATAACAATGAAATACTTTAAAATCAAATAAATATGATAATTTTGGCAGGCTTATTATTTATTAAAATACACAAAATAAATATTTTAACTGTCTGTTTATCTTAATACTTTCTAAGATTTTCATTTCCCGATATAAACAACCTTGATTTCAAGGCAAAACATGGAAATATTGTAAAGCCCATTGGATGCTATTTCGATTATGAGTATATTTTCTATTTTATATCATCTAACAATTGTGTTTGCCATTATTAATGGCTATCAATTTCTAAGACCCACAAATGTTTAAAATATTACATAGCCATTTATGAGCGTTTGTATCTAACATAAATCATCATGCGCTGCAACAACGCTTTTCTATGGCAGTATGTGATGAAATTAAACCAAACCAAAATTTATTTTTTTATTCTAAGTTAGACTAAATCTGTTATATTATACAGAGAAAAATATTACATATCTCTTCCTCTTGACTTGGCATCACAATTCCAAAGGGAAGTATCAAGATTTTAAACCAGAAAATGGACTTCCCCAATCGGGGAAACCAGTTCACTAGTAGCACAAAATAGACGCCACCCAGAATGGGAAACCAACATACACAGTAGTGAAATTTAAACTTAAGTTTGAGACCGAAGTCTTCCAAAGCATGTTTAGGGTAGAGAACGTTATAAAAAAACTAGAAAGAGAGAAGTGCACCCTGCAATTGAAACTAGTGTGGACCATCATTATTCTTACTGCATTTGGGTTATTCCCCCTCAATCCTGCAAGAATAGAATGAGTCTTCATCCTCCTTTCTTAACTTGTGGCTAGTGACCTTAGGATTTTGCGACCACAACATGTCTGCCTAACTGGAGTTGGTCATGAGCTGATTGTTGTCCTCATTCTTATCTCCTTCATCATTATCTGAGCTTCTAACATCGTCGGAACCCGAATTGCTGCTAGTTGAGTGACTACTACTGGAGGCGCTCTACATAGGGAGATCCTTCATCTTGCCAGGGATAGAATTCGGCTCAGGAAGGATGGTCTACTTGCGTGGTCTCTCTTTGGGCTGAATGCTTGAGGAGGCCGGAGGGGAGATAGGTAGCTGCAAGGATAATTGGGCTGAAAGATTAATAGGTTCGAGTCTTCTCGGCTCCTCCCAGCCCATCGAAATATTTAGTTCCCTGCCCATGGCATGCGATAGAGGTTGTCTGCAGGGGAGGCCACGGTCTCCATCTCTTCTACACCGCATATAGTAATGCCTTGACATGACACTCAAAGGAACAGAAGTGCACGACAGGGAGGGAGCGCTCGGCAACACAGGAGAGGAGATGCCACCACCTGAGAATGTCCTGGGAAGGCTGAGACAGGGCTGAGCAGGGCCAAGAACCAGGGGTCGAAAGGAGGAACCATAGGCACGCAAATATAATAAAAAGGAGTTTTGAATGAAGGTCGAATGAGCATGGGTAGCAGGATTAATAGCCATGGTGATGGAATCGAGAGCTCTTAATGCTTTGCAGGAAGAGGACCTCATAATGAAGGTGGCAAAGTGTGAATTTAAGACAGGCCTTCTCAGGCATTTAACATTGAGTGAGTGACCATGTGCGGGCACGTGGGCTAGATAGTTATCCCACAACATGGCGCCCACGTGGCCCCTCCTATCACGGCAAAGCACCCGCATCCGAGTAACTGAAATTTATGTATTGTTTTTTCATTAACAAAACAATTAATTTAACCTCACCTTCAACAAAAAAATGAACAGAGCATGAATTATAAATATACACCTTTAACATAACATGAGAGAGAGAGGATTGACATATTTAGAAGAGCTGACTTTAAACTCATAGCAAAGCACAATCTCTTGTTCCACTGCTATTGCTCCATTTCTACAACTTTAATCAATTATCACAATAGTACCAGCTTCCAAATAGTTAAAATAAGAAAAAAAAGAACCACATATAGCCACTGAATTAGTTTCAAGTACCACGTCATAGTCGTTTGTATTTAAATGAACTATAACTATACTACTTTAACATAGCACGGAAGAAAGGTGATCAATATATTTAGCAGAGCTAAATTTTACCTGATGGCAGTGAGGAGTCTTTCGCTCCATTACTAGATCTTTAATCATTATCACAATAGTACCATATTCAAAATATTTAAAATAGGGGAAAAAAACACCACATATAGGCAGTGAATTAGTTTCAAGTACCACATCACAATAGTTTATATTTAAAATCAATCATATTTAAGATCGGTAAGTCTATCCAATCGTTAGCATTGAAATAGTTTCTTTATCAACATGTACCAGAAAATTAAATACTTATTTATATAAATTACTAATATATTTTTATATTTTCTTAAACATCCAATAATTACCTATATGGTAATATATTTGTTTATCTTTATTCATTCTCCCCTTCTACAATTGATTATGATTATAGAGGCTCCCTATATTAATATAGAAAACAATTACAAATTTAAGAATCTAATTTTAAAAGATTCGAATGCTTATTATAAAATCACATTATAATTACCCTGTGTAGTTATATTGTTATTTTTCTAAGAATTAGTTAAACAATTATGGATCACAGATGTTTACAATCTGAAATTATTATTATTATTAATTATAAAAAGAATTAATGTATGAGTTAAACATATACAAATTTAAAAAGAACATGTAACAATATTCTTAATCATAGAGATTAGCCTCCATTTTATCATTTAGATTTTTTACTTGTAAATAAGATCTTATTATATTTAATTGAACGTAATCTTAAACATAAATAATAATGATAAATATAATATTTGAACATGTAATAGAGAGAAAGGCTTTAGCAAAAGAAATTAGTTTTACCTCAAGTCTCATCCGAATTGTTTGCTATTTTGGCATATCCTTAATCAATAGTTACAATAGTGCCAACAAGAACACTTTATATTATTGTGAAAGCAGAAAAGAACTCACAAATATCGAACATAAGCCCCATCCCATCCAAGATAACTATTAAAACGAGTGAAAATTCATAGGTGAAAATGTTAAAACAGAAATATAAGGAAACAAAAACCATAATCTGCAAAAGAAGAAAGGAAAATTGAAAGTTGCAATTAGTTGCAACTTGAAAAAATCAAAGCAGTCGTTGCAATTCATCATCAGAAATTTGGCAGAACGAAAGTTTTGGCACCACTGTTACCCTAATCCATCTACATGTTGGAAATGAAATTAAGGTGGCTCTGCTTAAATAGACATACATCCATCGGATGAATTTAAAAATATTTTGAGCGGTTAGCACAAACCCTGAGTTCGACCGACTTCGGAAATATTTTGTAAGAATTCATGCAATGCAATTACCACCGTTAGTTTTTGCTTTTTTTATCACGTTAAAAGTTGTGAGCTGGTGTTTTTTTAATGAGGTTAAAAGAAAATTTATCTTAATTCTGTGTTTTTTTATAAGGTTAAAAGAAAATTTATCCTAATTTTTTTTAAGGAAGTTAAAAGAAAATTTATTATCGGTTTCTGGATTAAAAGAAAATTTATCGTAATATTTTGTTTTTTATAATGAGGTTCTTATTTTTTTTTTAATCGTAACATTCTGCATCTTTCTTTTATACGAGGTTAAATTTTTTTTATCGCATTTCCATTTGCATTTTATTCGAATTTCGCTGAGATTCTCTGCATTCTAGTTCGATGCCAAGATAATCCCCGCCGTTTAATTATTTCCAATTTAACTAGTTCATCGTTGAATTGGATACTTGACCTTTCAACTATGTTTGCCTTTTTGCGTTGATTTTTAAGTGCTATATAATTGATATTTAAATAAAAATAAAAAATCATTATATTTAATATTATTAAATATTAAAATTATCATTTCATCTCATCGCTCAAATTAAACTAATTTCTATATATTATTGTTAATATTACTAATTTTTTTATATATTATTATTTTTTTCTAAGTAACTTTAAATTTATTAATAAAACATATAATTCAACTAGTTCATGGCCTTCAGAGGCGACATACATTCAGCTAGATAACAAAAATTGAGCTGCCCGCAATGGGAAACGAGCCCGAGCAACATTTGTAAGCTACCTCGGTAGAGGAAACCAGCTATGGAATACCAAAACTTATTACATCCCAAAATAGCAAAAATGACAGAAAATATGAACATAGTTACTTGGGCAAAGTAATCTGCGCTAAGGACCATAATCCTCTGAGGGATGTTCTTCTTCAATCCTACACCACTATCCATCATTGTCATCAGGTACGGGGAATCTTTGAACTGTGGCCACACCTGCTTCGCTATTGCCATCCTGCATGCCAATGTCCCGGAGGAGGCTCGAACTGTAGTGGCCAGTTTTGCGGGAAGCGCCTTTTTCCACGAGTTGAGGGGTCTGCGCAAGGTCGAGGGGAGATGGCAAGTTAACAGGATGTGCGAGAGGGGCGGGAAGGGGGGTTGGGTTCGGGGATTGCCCCCGGAATTTCCTTAAACGAGACATAGACAGTCGCTATGACCAGAGGGTGATTAGAATTGCACTTAAAGTGAAAAATGGCGGTGGACGGGCTGTGAAGGGAAGCAGAGACAGTGGGACGGGAGTGAGGAGGCGACAGTGAAGCTAAGGAACCACGTCTGGGGGAGGAGGGGAGTCGACGCCCACGTCCCCTCCCACTACGTGTTGAAGGATAGCAACCACGAAAGCTCTCTGAAGAATACGACGAAGGGCTGGAGGAAGGGGAGTGACGCCGACTGGTGGGGTGTGCTCTGGAGCTACCCCGTCGACATCTCAGACGGTGCCTCAGCCTCGGCATGGCCGCACTGAGCCGAATGGAGAATGTAGAATTGACAGGAGGCGATAGGGGGGGTAGGGAAAATTGAGACCAAGCGGAGAAGCAAATTGTACAGAGTAGAAGGGGATCTGCGAGAAATGGAACCTAGGAAGAAAATCGACACAGCAGCGCAGATGACAACGCCTGCCAAGGGAGGTGTGGGAGCTGGGAAATTCGGCCTCCAGGGAGCAGCCAGACCCAACAAGCAATAATTTCATCGTCATGGAGACCACTAGACTGAGCCAAGATAGAGCCAAGAACCCTGAATCCAAGTCGAAGAGCAGAGAAGAAGAGTCAGAGGAAATCATTTTGAGCGGCTTACAACCTTGACCTCCACACCGGCATAAATGCCGGGTAGGTTGACGGCCTGGAGTATTAATTGCTCTGGGTCCTCTTAACTGCAGGCTGCGGGTGGCCATGTGGCCATGCCACGCGCCGTCCCACAGTGAAACCGCCGTCACATCAGCTGTTGCCACATGCATCAGGGGTTTTTTATATATTATTATTAATATTATTGTCATTATTAAATATTTAAACAATGTAATTGTATAGTTGTTAAATGAATATATTTTTTGTATATAAACTAAAAATTGCATCATATGCTGCAATGGGAATGCTTTGAGGTAGGATCCTAAGAAATAGTAGCATACAAGAATGAACTCAAAAATTTATACAATTTTTTTTATTTATGTGTTTGTGTGAGAAATTTTTTGTTCATTTCAATATACATGGATTATTTTAAATTTGAATAGATAATCTCAATATAGATTTTCTGAAAACTTATAATGATTGAATAATGAAATTTCTATTAATTGTTTGCAAGAAGAAAATCAAAATCTTGCCCCATCTTTACAAGTCAACCTAAATTACATTAATATGTATAATAATAACAACAATATCTAAATCATCCATAATATTATTATATGGATAAAGTGATATTTGATGTAAAAAAAGACTCCAATAAAGTATTAAATACAACTTAAGATGATTTGATTTCCGTGGTAAATACAGATAATCAACATAACCATAGGTTTGAATCTTTGAGAGTTAATAATGTTGGTTGTCCAAATTAAAATTATTTCAAATAAGCCCATGGAAATATAAATATAATTTAGAAATGAGAATAGAGAGCTTCTAATATCAACTAGTTTAATGAGGTGGTCAACATGCTTACCGTGACTTTAATTTCATCCAACTTAGTTTCTCATTGGAATATGTATTTTCCAAGTTCAATTTCTAAGCTTAAGATGCATAATACAACGGGAGAGGAATTATCATTAAGTTTTCAAATCCTCTAGTTTCTTATGAATATCTCAAACACATGAACCTTCAATCAGTGTCTCAGAAACTTGGATCTCTTTTTTTTTCTCTCAGAAAATGAATGATGCTTTCATTGAAGATGAGGTTTGTGACAACTAGGGTTGGGCATATTTAATTCGGTCATGCTTATCGCTTCAATAAAATTAAATATAATTGTTGTTTCTCATTTTTTCTGTGTTAGATTAATTTTAGTCGTGTGATAAATTCACATCAAGATTTATTTTACCAATGGTTTTTTTTATGGCGGTATTTCTTGTAATATAGTCAATTTCATGCCTTGACTAGATTGATGAACTTATAACTACGCTTACATTGCCTGAAATAATTTATGATGTATTGAAATAAGCATATAAATACCATATTAGTGCATTTATTCAAATTTGAAGTCTTGCAGAACTTTGGTGCAACCATAATAGATGTTTCTATTTTGGCAAATCGCTGGAAGATTGTAGACTTCACACAACCTTAGCTAGAATCAAGCCTAGATGGTGTGGTTCTTTTAAGAGATAAAATCCAATGGATAGGAATTTCTACATCAATGTACAATGGAGATGAGGTGTATTAGTGCTGCATTTTTCTTATGAATTGTGGACCATAGGAGTAACCAAGAGTTTCAACGGAATCCAAAGTAGCAATCTTGTAATGGTCTCCGATACCTGCTGTAAAAATAAACTTGATATCTTGTGTAAGATTGAGCACTTTAAATAACTAATATTGCATTGAAAATATTATATAGAAATGAATTTATTTATGAATTGTGGACCATAGGAGCAACCAAGTGTTTCAAAGGAATTGAAAGTAGCAAGCTTATAATGGTATCTGATACCTGTTGTAAACTTTAACTTTATATCTTCTGTAAGATTGAGCACTTGATATAACTAATATTGCATTGAAAATATTATATAACACCTATTAGGGAAGCATAAATTTTGGCATATATTATGTAATAATTTATGCTACAAGAATAAAAGCTGGAAATTCTAGGTTTACAATATTTTCTCTGTGTCAATTGTGTTGTCTTTTGTATTCCATGAAGCTCATTATTATTGAATTAATGCAATAAGTGTGTCTCCTGAATAGTGAAAATCTAGTTATTGTGATTAACTCATTTGACAAAAAGGACAGTCACCACATGTAAATTTACTTGGGAGATTCACTTCAGTTCAAAGTAGGGGATTTTCATAACTCTCATTCTTACATTTACTAGTCATATTTTGTACTAGGACAATGTCACTGTGTGCAATCTTAGCTCCATAGGATGATATATGTTATTATATTTTTTTATTTAGGCTTTGTACTATAACTCTGTCATGAGTGTTGAAATTTTGGTCATTAGCATGGCTCCAGTTACTCAACTGTGACACTTTGAACAATGTTATTAGCTTTATTATTTATTATTTGTACTATAACTTTGTCACCATTATTGAAATTTTGGTCATTAGCATGATTTCTCTTACAAATTTAAAAATGTGGCTTGTCCTAAATTCAAGTCATAATATTAGAAATGAAATAATTCAAAAACATATTACAGAAAACATAGATACAAAACCTAGACCAAACATTGGCAGAAAAGGCAGAAGTCTCATGGCTTCCTCATGTAATCTCTTATTAAAATAATTTAATTTAAAACTTAAAAATATGAGAGAAGATAGTCCATGCTATCTTATACTCTTTTGGTTGAGATAATTTCTCACCAAAAAACCACCAAGATAGGAGTTCCTAAACAAACTCCAATATTTGAGGAACAACCCAAGAGTTAGGCACATATTCCTAACTTGGAATATTTAATTAATTTAATTATTATTTTGGATTTATTATTGTTATTTTAGAGATGCTAATATTCCCCCCTTAAATGAAAAATCCAAAATAATAACGAGGAACCATCTTCCAAGTTCTCATGTTGATCCTAAAAAAAAACATTGCTTGAAAAACCACCAAAGCTGGATGCTGAAAAACTGCAATCTAAAGAGACCATGAGTCAGTTGTATGTCTGATTCATCTCTGAATTGCACTTGACAACTCCATCAAGTGCCAAGTTGCAAAAGAATCCATTTGTCTGGTTTTCTGCAACTGTCTCTGAATGTGCTGAGGGGATCTGTTCAAGAAATCTCGCACTGAAAAACTGAATGGGCTTGGAATAATCAGGAATATGTAAGTTGGTGTCATCTTGGACATATCCTAAGCCTCATCGATTCTTGTCATTGTGAATTTCTTCCCAGGGCTTGATGATGGGCTTGGAATAAATTTGAACTGGAACAAATTTAACACTTGAAGCTATTGGGATGAATGAATTATCATCTGGATGGTTCAAAGACTTGAAATTATCACTCTTTTCTTGCAATTCAATCCTTTTAAATTGCAACTCGAGTTGAAGAAACTCAATAGTTTCATGTGTTTCCTATAGATATCATGAAATATCAGCAAGAGTTTCTTTGCTGACGTGCACCATATCTTCATCACTTGAGATGATCAAACTATGAAGAATGTTTAACAACTGAATATGTTGTGCCATCTAAAATTGCTCAATTGAAATCAGGCTCTCCTGTTGTAGAAGTCGTACTTTGAACTGTTTCACTTGATTTTGAGACTTGAATCATAGGCTCACTTGCGATGTGGCTTGAATGACAACCTTGACTTGTTTCTTATTGCACTTTCTTGGAACACTTGCTAGAATTGTAGAATATTCTCGCTTAAACTCTAGAATTCATGCTCGCTTGATGACAATCGTGTTTGTTTAAGCACTCACTTGACTTACTTGATGACTTCACGCTCACTTGAATGAATATTAATGCTTTCTTGATGTCGATCTGAACCTACTTGATTGATGTTAGAGTTTAACTTCTTTGGTTGCTTTGACGATTACTACAATAAACTTCACGTTGGCTCACTTGAAGGTTTGATCTTTGTACTAACTTGAAGCAAATTGCTTGAATGAACACTCACGTTTGCTTGCAGAAGATGTAAAATTGTTTCTTTTTTGATTTAAAAAGTCATGTACTCACTTGATTTTGTGTAAAGGAAGGGTGTCAAACACTGTCGAAAATGCACCCAAGAAATCTTACAATGATTCACTCTAAAACAATGAATTCATTAACAATGAATTTTTAATGATTCACTTAAATAAATGAATTTGATTACAAGTTCTTTAAAGGGATTTGCAAGAACATTGATGAAGACTTTGCTGTGAAAAGCGTTAACTTGACTAAGTGAATTTGCTATTTGATGTAGAATGCTGATGTAGAGAATCTTCGATTATATGTTGTAGTTGTGTAGATGCATTTGTTGATCTTGGATCTATTTCGTTATTGTGTTGTGCTTGCTAATGTATGCAATATTAAATGAAATCATTGATGTGTCACAACTAGACACAAATCAAAAAGCAACAACATGAAGCCATAGAAAACATGTGCCATCACAAACACACATGGTGTACCTAAGATCCCCTTATTCAATTTTGAGCGGATCTAGGACACATTAACACCAAAAAATGATATCTTTATTAAATATTGAGTACATAAGAAATCTCCACCTTCAAGTAATGAATATGCCAAGCTCACAACATTTAGAAGCAATTTGTCTTCAAAATATGAATATTCACTCACTCAATCTCTCTCCAAGTAAAGAAATACTTTGAATTACAACAATGGCTTTCCCTTATCACTCCAAATACAAAATGGAAAAAATACTTATCTCTGCAAATTTACAAAATACAACTTATCTCTCCAAAATGCATTAAATCACCTTATCTCTCTCAACAAAAACATCACTCATATTACAAAATCAATGACAATCTTCACCCTTATGACTCTCCTCAGAAAAATATTTTTGCCATTTCTTATCTCTCCCCAATCAATATTTAAAGAGAAATTATAATCATGCTTTTTACATAATTTCCATTAAAATAATGGAATGAAAATTATGAAGTCACTCCACCCTTCTTATAATATCACTTCTCACTTTGGAAAACTACGACCCCCATTTTTTTTTTTTTAACTTTGGAAAATTATGACACCTTTTTTTAAAAAAACTTTGCAAAAAATTTTAAACAAAATTTCCTCATGCAGCCACACCAAAGATAGAAATCAGCGCCAAAAAAAAATCCAATCAAAATAAGTCAGACTACTCTTTCAAGAAGTCCTTTTTGTGGACATGTTTTTCAATAAAAGAATGGTCACAAGCACAGAAATAATTTGCACCAGCACCCCTGCTATGACTCTGCATCCTTCCAACACGTCGAACAAAACCAATAGAGTATCTGTGTCTTGGTCCAGATTTGAATGGCTAAAGAACTGAGCTGAGAAGTGACCCAAATCACAAGATATAAGTGATAGAGTCATTGCAATAGATGATGCAAGCATGTAAAGGTTGAGAAGTTTAGGATTACTCCATCTTCGTAAAGGACATAAATCTATGTAAAGGATCACAGAAAGAGGATCTGTGTATCTTTGCGGTTCAAATTGGCAGCTCAGGCGCACGACCATCTGCCTGAAATTCGAGGACGAATCAAGCTCGCACCCTGGATTGCGTCCTTCCACTTTCAAAAACTAGAAACCACGTTAATAAAAAACATAAGCTAGCAACGGGCATATTCACAGTACATGAAAACCTTCAAATTTTTAATTTCTCAACTAACTGTTTACAAATTTCTGAATAGCACAGTGAATAACTTAAACTGGTATGAACATGTAATTAGTACAAAGAAAGAATTAAAGTAGAAATCTACGCTGGGATGATGGAGCACATGAGATCACCCTGCAAAAAGGTCATAATATAGGCCAAAATAGAATATAGAAGTGCTAGGTGGCCATCCGAAAATTAAAAAGAAGAAAACAAATTCTATAAAATTAGCCATCCTGAAGGATCCGGTCGCTCGCCGAGAGCCTTGACACATCAGATAGAAGTAAAAATTCCCAGGCACATCAGCAATTCCCTGCTTTGAGAGAGCATCAAACTCAGAATTGAATTCCCTATAATAATGAACAAAACTGGTCTGCCTAAACATGTCTAAAAGTTGAGCAATCCGACGCATCCAATTGAATAGGAATGGCGGATTGAAAGTGGATCGTCGATTAAGCCAATCAATGATGACATGTGAATCACCAAATATGTGAATGGAGTCCAAACCCAAAAGTTCTCTTCACAGCTTCTTGCATGATGGATTTTTCTCCAGTCCATACAGGACCATGCACGGATAGTTTTAATGGTAGTCAACACTATTTTGAGGATCGATCGTGCTCGAAATCGATCAAACCACTTTCGGCCCAATTGCCATGCGATACTAGTGGTATTTCCCACAAAACTACTCAATTGAAAAATCAATTTCTGACTGTATTGAAGCCAGATTTCATCAGATCTCCGATTAATATTTAACCAAAGTTCAATCGGTTCTTTTAGAATTTCTCAGACAGGATAGCGCTATCACACAACTAGTTTTCGTAATTTCAGAAAAACCTTATCACTCTCTCAATCCCAAAGAGAGAAATGAAAAATATGGACACTGTATGTGCTTAGTGCAGACACAAACCAGTGTTTTTTCTTCAAGAATATAAGAAATTGAGATCCAGGAATGAGGATGAAGGGGATGATGCGTTTCTGATTTTCAAAGCAGGAAATTACAATTTAAATTACACGACACTTACATGACTACCTCGCAATTAGGGAAGAAGGAAAGCTATAGGCCCAAATCAAACTCTTTAGAGGTTGCACACACAACTGCTATGGTAGCAATTTTGTGCACCAAATACTAGCGCAAAACTCCCATGATCGACTTTCTGTCGCATAGATCGAATGAGACCACTCGTACACCCAGCCACACGCATAAGATTCACACAGTAGAAAAAAACTCTCTCAACGGGTCCTCAACACACCGTAAGCTCTGATACCACATGATAACAAAATAATTAACTCAGAAACATACATAAATCACACATAATAAAGCACACACAAAATAAAGGCGGAAAAGGAAGAAGCCTTACGACTGCCTCATGTAATCTCTCTTATTAAAAGAATTTAATTTACAATTTAAATAGATGAGAGAAGATAGTCCGTGCTATCTTAGAATCTTTTGGTTGTGATAATTTCTCCTCAAAAACCCACCAAGATAGGAGTTCCTAAACAACTCCAATATTTGAGGAACAACCCAAGAGTTAGGCACATATTCCTAACTTGGAATATTTAATTAATTTAATTATTATTTTGGATTTATTATTGTTATTTTAGAGAGGCTAACACATAATTTCCATCATTTTTTTCAACATGCTGATTTTTTACTTGGACCATCTCAACATGAGAGATTTCCATGGAATTCTTGAGATTTTTCGATTCCGCGAAATTTTCACAATTTTTCCATGCCATATTTTTCTCTTCTTTGGAAACTATTTCATGTTAATTCTCATGCAGAAGAGTTTCCTAAAAATTGGCAATCCAACTTGAGTAAAGGTGTCCAAGTAATCTCTTCATAAAACGAGAATATATTGGTGAAGCATAACATTAGAACTAACTAAAGCTTCAAACGTATTCTCTTCTTGGGTGTGTCACTTTTTCAATTCATCACAATTATTGTCAACATTTTCATTATCTTCAAGGTTTAATATAATTAAAACTATAATTCCTCTTAGTCAGGAACCTATGAACTTGTTTCTTACCACCAACTCTTGGTGCAAGACCCTCCTTTGCTACATGTTGCTTATAGATTTTTTCCTCCATTATTCCTTTCCAAACCAAGTGGTAGGCCTAAACATGTTTTTTCTATCCAAAGATCCACACATGAAAAAAATCCTGAAAGATCATGCGTTGGATTACACGAACCATCAACAATTATCACGTGATTGAGTGTTGGAATATTTTTACCCAATAACCAAGTGCTAGTTGATATTAAAACACACTGGAGCTTTTAGTATATATGTTTATTATTTTTTATATAAATATAAAATGAAGGATCCAATTTTAAAAGTTTCTAGTGTTTATAAAAAAATCCAAAAACATTATTATTTGTAATATTTATGTTTATTAATTTTTATATAAATAATCATTGAGTAGATTTTTATTTAAAAATATATATATTCAATAATAAAAAACTTCTCAAATATTTAATGGAGAAACTTTTAGATTTGAAATATTAAATATATATTATTAATACTCTTAAGTTTAGTTAAAATTATTATGATTTATTTTATACTTATTTTTATACAATAGATAAGAATACAAAAAATTAGGAGCAATACATATAATATGTAAAAATATTATAATCTAGAAGATGGATCCTAGTTGGGATTCTAAACGTATGCCAATGTTCCCTGACACGAAAATCCAAAATCCTCTTCGATTAATTGATAGCCACAGGAGGTTGAAAAATAATATATAAAATTGAAATTCTTAGTAAATGAAAAACGTTTCTTAGAAAAAGAATTTTAATGATAAGGGATTTAAAAAATAATGGTTTTTAAATTTCTCTAATTTATAGTCAATAATAATAACTACCACAATAATATAAATTAAAATGTTGGTAAATGCCAATAAACATCAAAAAATTACATCATGATACATCTCACATTACCAAGATTAAAAAATCATAAAAACTCATTGACCAAATTCTAATTTTTTTAAAAATAATAATAATAATTATTAGTTAAAAAATTAATGTATGAGTTAAATATATACACAATTAATAAAGCATATAACCATAGATATTAGCCACCATTATACCATTTATATTTTTAACTTGGAAATAGGCTCTTGCTAATACCATGTGTCTACATAACAATAATTCATGTTGATATGACATGTTCATCGGACAGTTTTTTAAAATTAGTCAATTTACATAAAAGTAGAGATATGACATAAATACTTTCAAAATAAATATAAATCTTTGATTTGTGATTTATACTAAGAATGTTATAGAAAATTCTACAAATATTAAATCCTTACTATCTATTTGATAATTATTAATAATCAAATTAAATTACAGAAACATATTCTAAAATAACGATTTCTAATTAAAAAAAAAATCATTTCAAAGATAATGAATTTTATGTATATTTTAAATTAAGATAATTAATTATGAAGAAATTAGTTAGATATGAAATGCACTCTTCTAAACCCTTCTAATTAAAATAAACAAAATATAATTAAAAACTTAAAGTTTGAAAACAACATTATGAAGGATAATGAATTTTAAGGATATTCTAAATTAAGATGAGTAACTATGAAGAAATTAATTAGAAATGAAATGCACTTTTATAAAAGAGATTTTTGAATTAAAATAACCAAGTAAAAGGAAGTAAAAAAAACATCACTTTTAAGGGAATATTTGTGAATTAAAATCCTCAAGTCAAGTCAAGGAAGTGAGAGAAAGCTAACAAAACTTGAAAAAGATATACATTTATATATGAAGCCAAATACTAACTTTCCTTGAAAAAATACATTTATATACTAAAATTCATACTAAATTCGCTTTAGTGTCACTAAAATTTATACTAACTTGCTGTCCATAAATATTTTACTACCTATTTATCTTACAAAGTTATTACTATCTATTTGTCTCACAATTTCATTTGTGAGCTTTTCATTTAATTATATATGCAACTCTAGATTTTAATTTAAATCATGAAAATACTCTATGAATTTATGTAAATCATTAAAATACACTCTACAGTTGATCCCATTTCATTGATAATAACATAAAAAATAAAAACTAGTATATTAGTTGGCTCATTCTGTTAATAATTATTTATTAAAAGGCACAAAATAAATATTGTAATTCCCTGTTTATCTTAATACTTTCTAAGCTTACTGCCTGTTTATCTTAAGACTTTCCAAGCTTTTCATTACCCGATATAAACAACCTTGATTTCAATGCAAAACATGGAAATATTGTAAAGCCCATTGGATGCTATTTCTATTATGAGTACATTTCTCTTTTATATCATCCAACAATTGTCTTTTTCATTATTGATGTCTATCAAATTCTAAGACACAGGAATGTTTAAAATATTACATACCCATTTATGAGCATTTGTATCTAACATAAATCACCATCCACTACAACATCCCTTTTCTATGGTAGCATGTGATGAAATTCAACCAAACAAAAATTTACTTTATTTTTTTCCAAGTTAGACTACATCAATTATATTATACAGAGAAAAATATTACATATCTCTTTCTCCAGACTTGGCAAGCGAATTCCAGAGGGAAGTATCAACATTTTAAACCAAAAAATGGACTGCCCCAGCTGGGGAAACCAGTTCACTAATAGCACAAAATAGATGCTGCCCAGAATGGGAAACCAACATACACTGTAGAGAAGTTTAAACTTAATTTTGAGAGAAAATTCTTCCAAAGCATGTTTATACGAGAGAAAGCTACAAAAAAACTAGAAAGAGAGAAGTGCACCCTGCAATTGAAACTAGTGTGGACCATCATTCTTCTTACTGGAGTTGGTTTATTCATCCTCGATCCTGCAAGCGTAGAATGAGTATTCATCCTCCTTTCTTAGTGTGTGGCTAGTGACCTGAGGATGTGGCAACCCCAGCGTGTCTGGATAATTGAAGGTGGTCATGAGATGATTGTTGTCCTCATTCTTATCTCCTTCGTCACTGTTTGAGCTTTTAATGCCATCGAAAACTGAATTGCCGGTGGTGGAGTGGCCACTACTGGAGGTGCCCTCCACAAGGAGAGCCTTCATCTTGCGAGGGATAAATTCTGGCTCAGGCAGGATGGTCGAATTGCGTGGTCGCTCTTTCGGCCGAATGCTAGAGGAGGCTGGAGGGGAGATAGGTAGCTGAAAGGCTAATTGGGCTGAAATATTAACAGGGTCGAGTATTCTTGGCTCCTCCCAGCACACCGAAATATTTAGTTCCCTACATGTGGCGTGCAATAGAGGTGGTCTAGAGGGGAGGCCGCGGCCTCCATCTCTTCTACACCACATACGGTGATGCCTTGGCATGACACGCGAAGGAACACAAGTGCAGGACAAGGAGGGAGCGCTTCGAAGTGTAGGAGAGGAGATGCCACCACATCAGAATGTCTTGGGAAGGCTGAGACAACGCTAAGCAGGGCCAAGAACCAGTGGTCTAAAGGAGGAACGAGAGGCATGCATAGATAATAGAAGAGAGAGCTGAATGGAGGTCGAATGAGCATGGGTAACAGGATTTATAGCCATGGTGATAGCATCAAGAGCTCTTAATGCTCTGCAATAGGACGACCTCGTAATGAAGGTGGGAAAGTGTGAATTTAAGATAGGCTTACTCGGGAATTTAACATTGAGAGGTTGACCATTTGAGGGCGTGTGTGTCAGACAGTTGTCCCACCACATGGCACCCAGGTGGCCCTCCGATCACTGCAAAGCACCCACATCTCGGTAACCAAAATTTATTTATTATTGTTTCTGTAACACCCCCAAGTTCTATGCTTTTCAAATGAGACATTTGAACATAAATCCAAAGGGGAGTGGACCCCAGTGGATGATTATTGTGTGGATGTGGTTAATTATTTAATTATGAAAAATAAAGAAAATATTATGTATGCACTATGACCAGATGAGAAAATGAGATCATATGCCTAATCCATGAGGTGATGGAAAAGGAAAAAATACTTTCCCCAAATCTTTCAAAAATCCTTGAAAGAAATTATTTCTAATTTAGATTTTTGAGGAAAAATCTAAATTTCCCCAATGAAGAGGAGTAGTTGGGAAGAGGTGAGAAAAAGCTAGAAAAGCTGAGGAAAAGCTTAAAGCAGCTTTAAAGAGTCCCATAATGGGAAGCCTAGGCTAAACAGGAATAAAGCATCCTGAAATTCTGGACGCAGAATTGGAAACAGGCTTGGGGAAAGCACAGCTTAAATAAGCTGCTCCAGAACAGATTGAAGTTAGTCTGTTCTTGGAGGATCTCTGCTCGGGGGTGAATCCTGGGAGATAAAGAGGATTCTATGGTTGGGAGGACTGGTCATAGTAGAGGTGTGCATGCATAAATTTGGAGATATCTGTAAGTCTGTGTTAAATATATTCCTGTTTTTATGAAATTGTGATGTTATATTCCTTTATGCAAATTATAAAATTGTGATGTTATATTCCTTTTTGCAAATTATAAAATTGTGATGTTATATTCCTTTATGCAATTTATGAACTTGTGATGTTATAGTCCTTTATGCAATTTATGAAATTGCAATGTTATAGTGCATTATGGAATGTATGAATTGTAGGTTACGTTGCAGTATGCCACTGTTAGATGGATTAATGGTTCAGTAACTTATGTAATTGCAAATACAACTATTGACAGTAGAGACAAATGGGTGGGTGTAGGTATGAGTACCTGGTAATAATGAGATTTGAGATGATAGATTAGTTAAACAGCCAACCTAATAACTATCTATAGGTATAGCTTGATATCTTTGAAAGGAGGATTTAAGTTCTGTGTGTAGAAACAGAAAATGGTAACAAACCAGTAACCATGAACAGTAAGTTCCTAACAACTAAACCTATCATAACCATACGGATGGCACAGAACCCCCTGTAACCAATAACAGAAAGCAAGAAACAAAAACCCTGTGATAGTCGTATGGGGTTCCGTATGTATGTTCCAATGGAGAGAATGGAAACAGTTAGAATTTAAATTATTCTATTAAATGTAAGTGTAATCATCTGGAAGTAAAGGTTGAACCCTAATTAAGGACGAAGATCTAACACTAGAAATTCTAAACTATCCAGTGCAGTATTCTCTACCGCCAATTGATTGAAGCACGAGGATCTGTTTCCTAGTTTTCACATGGAACAGCTGAATCTGTACCAAAATGTCACACATGTTGGATGTCTATAACAATAAAATAAGGGGGAAATCCTATTGAACAATCTAGGGTGTGATAACAGTTGGGTGAAGTAAGATTGTAATCATGTGTAAAATACCATGAGCAGAGCATCTGGTTACCATCCATAGAACTACTGGGAAAGTAGTGGAGCAACGGTGGTGAATTGCGTAGAGATAGATGTATGTGAGGAGTCATACATCTATACTTCGATGCTGGAACTTTAACATATGGAAAATATTAGCAGGCCGGCAAACTGGGAAGAGTTTGATGAAGGGCCTAGTGATCATCCTGCACAGAAAAAACCTGAGAAATACAAGGTAAAATATGTAGATATATAAGTCTACTATATGAACTGAGAAGAAGGGAGGTTAAGCCCAAAAATCCTCATGGAAATTCTTGTATTCCAGGGCTGTCTGTAAGTACTGAAAAGAATCTAAACCCCGGATAACAGTCTGCATTGTAGGTGATTCAGTATAAAAACTATGACATTACTAAATAATAATAGAATCCCATGGTATAGAAAAAAAAATGGGTTTGGGAGACGTGACAAATGGTATCGGAGCACAGTTCAAAAAATTGGGCAAGATATGTGCTCACAAAGAAATGGTTAACTGTTATAGATTTTACGAATTTTAAAAATATTTCTTCGAGTATATAGATATCTTGGATATACTTTCAGGTATACATGTAACAGATTGATTTAGTACTACGTTCAACTGAATCTATCTTTTGGTATTCAGCGTCCCGAACTCTGTTTAGCTATAGACAGAAAGTCCATAGAGTAGGAACTCCAGAATCTTTAAACCAAGGAGGGTTTAAAATCTGTATTTACTTAGCTTCTACAGACGATTAATTATTGTTCTGCTTCCTGTAGACATAAAGGTGAAAGTCTATGTTCATAAGTATAATAGAAAAACTTTGTAGCAGAATGGTGATAGAGTAAAAAAAAAATACATTTGAACATGAAACTCAACATGTTTCTAGAAAAAGAAAAAAAAAGAGGAAAATTCTACTCTACAGTAATATTATAGCATTCAGAGAAATTAGGTGGGAGTCTTCTAGCACCTGTAGCCTTTATTGAGCCTATTGAAAATTTAAACCTACCTCTATATCATGAAATAAAAATTATAGTTATTGATGAAATCCATGCTATATGAGTGTTACATATTAAAGGGATGGAACCAAGAAAGGCTTCCTTTCTTTATAGAGGGTGGTAATTCCTCTTTTTTATATAGAGGTTGATGAGAAAAAAAAAAATTCACAATGGAGATTTGGCTTACTCAAGCCAACGTGAGAAGTGAAATCTGCATACTTATGAATATGTATTATTATTAAACCAAAGAGTAAATCTGCAATATAAGAAGGTTACCTCATTTATAGCCATTATAGAATGTATTGAAAATTTTAAGGTCACTTCTAACCCTTAGAAAAAACCTTAGGGTTATGAATTAAATCTATGCATAATGAACTCTATTATATATATATATATATGTTCACAAGTGTCGAGGCCTAGAGCCTTAGGTCCTCTTAGGCTCGACTGCAAATTATTCGGATTTTATATACAAACATGATGTTTGATGTATATATATGCTACATATATATATAGAGGTTCGAATCTGTAACAAAAAAAAAAAAAAAAAAAAGGACGAACATATCTATGATATATATAAATAGAAGTGTTATATTTGTATAGGTATAATAAAGTTATATTGCCGAGGCCTAGAACCCTTAAGTTCGACTGCAAATAAAGATACTTGCATGTAAAACTTGAAATTCTTCTAGATGATAAAGTAAGCGCGTAAGAATGATGAGTAAGAGCGTAAGCGCCGTAACTTACAATCACAACAATACACCTGATTTTATAAAGTACTTTACATGTATATATACCTTCGGCGTATTAAAATTCTTTTGTTTCCTGCATATATATAATATATGAATCAATAGTTATATTGATGAGCTTCGTTGAATCTACGTTAACTCTCTTATCCTAATGCGGATTTCAAGGTTTATAAATAAAATTGACATACGAAATACTCCATAGTAATTAGGAATCGAATAGCCCACCAATTGGGGCATGGTTAAACTTGATTACGACCTATTCAATTATATACCTATAAGTGAGGCTATGCGCTCCAAAAACAATAAAATTAAAATTGTTATAAATTAACAATGCATGTTAGCAGTGCCCGGATAGGGTCATATGCTAGTCACATATATTGGCAAATAAATGATATAAGAAGAGTGCCGCTATTCAAAGATCATTAAAAACACAAGTAGGCATATTCTTAAAAAGTCAAATGAAATCGCCGCGACTCCGAAACCAAGCAATTTCAGATACATATGTAGGAAGTCGACATTTAACCTGTCATGAGATTCCTTGATCAAATTTGAACGAGTGGATTCGACTGGTAACACCTGCAAGAATTATAATGTCAAATGATAAAACAGGTAACTCTCGGAAAGAAATAATAATAAGCAAAAATTAAAACTAGGTTCAGAAATAGAGTTATATAAATGACCGCAACTCTAAACATGGAAGTGCTGCCAGGCTGCAGTCAAAAGAAAGTTTTATTTAAATATACGAGTGGGTAAATATACGCACGAAGGCGGCGACAGTGCAGGGTTATAGTTATTACACAGACAGAACCCTGTCATAAACCTGTGCTTCCGTAGAAAGGGCGGACCAACGAGTAACACTGCGTGCGGTTTCTTTGTAGTAAGAGGGCGTAACTTAGGCAGGCCGAGTTAAGAAATATAATAAATCGAAAGAAAAAAAAAATAAACTTGAGTTCGTTCTGCGTCCCAGATTCTTTCGGCACACCACTGTAAAGGGATAGGGTCGAACCTGCGTAGACAATTAGGAGCAGAACAAATTTTAGAATCACAGTCAAGCGACCAACATTGTCATCCATTAAACAACGTTACTCTTCAATAAAAAAATTCTCGGAGGATAATATAAACACTCATGAAATGAGAAGGGCATACTGAGCTATTCACATGATAGCTAGTAAGAAAATTCTCTGATATCAGAAGCGTAAAGTTCTGGGAAACGCTCATTAAATAATACGCAGCAATATGAAAGAAAATCATAGGTTACCCTCGTACTGCCGAGAGATGTGGGAACGATTATGATCGTTGCAACTCTGCCATACAGGACGCGCGCTGAGTTAGAGGACCATTCTGCCTCAGCGAGGATGCGCAGGCACTGGCATATTAACCCTGTGGTTTCGCCACTCCTCAGAGAGCAAGTAAGGCCGAATAAATGAATTGCAATCCCAGGGAAGAGGGTCGGGTTTAAAAAGGATAACTGAAACCCTAACCCTCTCTACAGTAGCCGCATCTTAAGAGCGCTACAGCTCTGGAGCCTAGATTCAGAAAAAAAAAAAAACCCTAATACACGCCAATAGTATACGTAAATCTTCTATACGTTAACCTCGCAGGACGGTTCGATCCGGCATGTGACGCGTGCCTCGGGCCGTCCATAAACCTGATCTGATGTGAGACATGAAGTACCTAATACAGAGAAGAACACCGTCTGCCGCCGACTCTGGTACCCCAACTGATCATTCCAGCTCATTCATCGATCTCAGAAAAAGGAAAACCCTACGGGTTACACTGGCATTCCTTGGAGTTGGTACCTGCAAAGATCAGGGCGCGGGGAAAATAATCTTTAGTAATACGCTAACTGCAACCACTGTGACACATACACAGCCATCGGAATTCACGCAAGGTTTGTCAGTCGTTTATCATAATGCATTACGCCAGCTCTACTTACCATCACTCCAAGTAGGTGGCGGAAAATCATTACCAAACCAACTCTCTGCAATTCGAGTTTTTAAAGAAATGCAATCTTGACACATAACACTACTGTCCGAAGTATAGATATAAATCCACCCTGGTTAATGAGATGGGTTACCATTGTATGGAACGATACGACTGGAAGGATTATTACAAACTCTATTCAATAATTTCATATGCGTCTATGGGTCGGTTTATGCACGGTTCGTGCGTGGAATGAATTCGTAAGTATAATGAATTATGGGGGAATTCGCACATACCGGTACAGATATATAAAAATAAATGTATATACCGTGATATATAGGTGGCGTTGCATAAGCGCACCTTATAAACAATTATGATTAAAATAATGTCGGCCTACATATATGGGTAGAGTGTATATATTTGCATATATCAATCTTAGTCGACATGTGTGAAATAACCTAAAGAGTTTTTTTAAAAATGATAAGGGTGTGATATTGAATATATGAATATATATATAGACCTACATATATGTATTTTTATATATAGGTAATGGTTGTAAAGTAGCTCTTTAATCTGATATAATACCTTCCACTTTAGTAGCGTAAATCAGTGCATGTTGAAATTGAAGACCTATCATAGGGGTCCAATTGAAAAATCCAGAAGTGGAAAAGTTGATAGTAGAGATTGAAATACTGGTCAAAACAAGGAAAAAAAAATATTGTTAGAAAGTATGAAAAGTGGGGGTATGACACTATATATATATATATATATGCACATAAAAAAATTGTATATTTGATGACAAGACATGCAAAAGGGTATATGGGGGATAGGTTAATATAAGTGGACTATGTAAATGTTGTATAAGAGTATTACCGCATGAGTTACATATATATATAATGATGGAAAATTTCATGGGGAATAGAAATATGGGTGAAGAGGTGTACTTCACATATAAATAGGTGTGGAGGGTATAAATGATCCAAAGAAAATGGTTGGTCAATGTATGTTGGACATACATGTCATATAAAGATATATATATATATATATATATATATTTATATATGTGAGTCACAGATATATATATATATATATATAAATATATATTCCCAGAAAAACGTGTCATATAATCTATATATATATTGTTACATATATATATATTATCCATTGAAGTGATATGAAGGGAAATAAATGCCACCTTTGAACTTAATTAGTCAAGTATATGAAGAAAAAAAAAGAAATTTTCCTTAACTAAAGGTGTTACAAATGGTATCAAAATTTTACATTGGTCACTACGCAGCAGATCAAAATTTTACATTTGTCACTACACAGTAGAGGTATGAAAAACAAATATAAGTATGTGTAATATATATATGGTAGTACTTTCAAAAAGCCTTTGAACTTATATATGAATATATATAATATAGGGATACATAGATATATTCATATGTTCATCAAATTAGTATTGCCAAGGCTATATATATATATATATATATATCATGGTTACTTATACAATAAGGTTTGGAAATATATATGAACCTAGTGGATATATAGATATGCTGCATGAGATGTATATTGCCCAAGGGTTGAGATGTAAGTAGTATATGAGTAAGTGTAAGATGTATCCTATAAATAAGGGCTGTATACTGCTATAAAAAAAAAGGAGATTGAAGTACAAGTTTTAATTACAATTAAATGGTTGATTTAGAAATTGTGGAACCATTACATTGAGTTAGGCATGAATGAATGAAGGGGTAAATTAAAATTTTCCTGATGATTTACTTAAGGAAGAATATTCTTGTAATAGTGGAAGAATGATTTCCTAATTACTTATTTATATTCTTCCAGTTGGTATATTTTATGAGTTTAGAGATAATGAGTAATAGAATTGGAAAAAAAATATGGAGAAGTGATATTTCTCTCATAAAGAAAAAAAAAAAAAAAAAAAACAAATATAAAGTTAAAAATAAAAGCATGAGAGATTTATGGGTTGCTTTTGTTAGAAAAAAAAATAGAATGCTTTTATGCATTAGAAAAGAAGGAATTCTGTTATGATTCAGAAAAAGTCGGAGTACTTTTAGGATCTATTCCATTTTAATTGATTCTATTTTATGATATAAACCTATGAGAGGAATAGAAGAGGGGAACTAGAAAAGCATGAACATACAATTAAAAGTAAATGCATAAATTCTGGTGAGTCTTTGAAAAAGGGGAAATTGTGTCAAATTTAATTTTGGCATTATCAAGTATTAATATTTGTGAATGTGATGAATTATAGAAATTACATTTATCACCAGAAAAGAAAACATGTATTCACACTATAAAATTTTGTGGTGTAAATTTTTTTTAAAGTTAATTTTCTTGAGTCTTAAATTCAAAGACAGAGAAATGATGGGAAGTTATACAGCTACAAACCAAGAGAAAAGAGGATGAGCGGTATTTTGGACTTGGGTGTGGGGGAAACCCATCAGCTCCCAATTTGTTCACTTAAGTTTTGAAGTAGTGGATACAATTTCATGTGAGAGGAAAGCATGGAATTGTAGAGATTATTAATGAGTCTAGTTGTTACTAATTAAATTGATTGGTTAACAAAAAGAAACAATGAAAAGGTACTAGAAGTACAACTATAAAATGAGAAAGGGTAAGCATAAACATGCATATGATACAATTGTTTTCTTTCATTTATGAGTACTAATGAAAAAGTTGGAAAAATTGTTTAGCCAAGTGTGTAACAGGAAATTGGGCACTCTGGAAACAAAGAGGAAAAAGGTGAAGATAAATCACCTAGAAAATCCAGAAAAGCTGAACTGAACCAAGTTGCGTGAGGAAAGAATCTCACTGAAAAACAAGAAAGGATAAGTAGTGTACTCAAAGTGCACTAAACTATTATGAACCTGAACGGTTTGATTAATAACTGAATGTCTTAAGTTATTGAAATGCAGAATGCTGTTGTGAATTATCAATTATATGTACCTAATATTACTTACATTGGTATGAATTGTGGACAGAGAAACCAGAATAAAGGATCTTCCATACAGACTTCTTGTAAAGAAGTAGGAAGAAAACCAACTGCATAAGGCATCAGTAAATATAGTGGAGGCAGGAGAGTACTCTGCTGGAAACTAATGGCTTATACATTAGCCCTGCCATTGCTTATTAAATTTCCTGATATATTTCATGCCTCCTTGTTGGAGAAGAAAGGTTATAATTTTTGTACATGATGCTTCTCACATGATTGATTGAAAATGTGGTCCAGGTGGAACCAGAAGAGGAATCTCCTTCCAGAGTCGCTTCAAAGATGAAAGCGAGAAGAAATGGAATTGTGAAAGTGAACAGTAGCTCGATTAAAGGTGCAGTGGAGCACTTTACTGCTAAACAAGCTACATGGAATAGAGAAGCTCAGATGATGGAAAAGCATTCATGATTTTGTTCACAATCAACTAGTAGATAGTTGTCAACACCGAGGACGGTGTTTATTTTCAGAGGGGGAATATGTAACACCCCCAAGTTCTATGCTTTTCAAATGAGACATTTGAACATAAATCCAAAGGGGAGTGGACCCAGTGGATGATTATTGTGTGGATGTGGTTAATTATTTAATTATGAAAAATAAATAAAATATTATGTATGCACTATGACCAGATGAGAAAATGAGATCATATGCCTAATCCATGAGGTGATGGAAAAGGAAAAAAAGACTTTCCCCAAATCTTTCAAAAATCCTTGAAAGAAATTATTTCTAATTTAGATTTTGAGAAAAAATCTAAATTTCCCCAATGAAGAGGAGTAGTTGGGAAGAGGTGAGAAAAAGCTGGAAAAGCTGAGGAAAAGCTTAAAGCAGCTTTAAAGAGTCCCATAATGGGAAGCCTAGGCTAAACAGGAATAAAGCATCCTGAAATTCTGGACGCAGAATTGGAAACAAGCTTGGGGAAAGCACAGCTTAAATAAGATGCTCCAGAACAGATTGAGGTTAGTCTGTTCTGGGGAGGATCTCTGCTCGGGGGTGAATCCTGGGAGATAAAGAGGATTCTAAGGTTGGGAGGACTGGTCATAGTAGAGGTGTGCATGCATACATTTGGAGATATCTGTAAGTATGTGTTAAATATATCCCTGTTTTATGAAATTGTGATGTTATATTCCTTTATGCAATTTATGAAATTGTGATGTTATATTACTTTATGCAATTTATGAAATTGTGATGCTATATTCCTTTATGCAATTTATGAAATTGAAATGTTATAGTGCATTATGGAATGTATGAATTGTATGTTAAGTTTCATTATGCAACTGTTAGATGGATTAATGGTTCAGTAACTTATGTAATTGAAAATACAACTATTGACAGTAGAGACAAATGGTTGGGTGTAGGGATGAGTACCTGGTAATAATGAGATTGGAGATGATAGATTAGTTAAACATCCAATCTAATTACTATGTATAGGTATAGCTTGATATCTTCGAAAGGAGTATTTAAGTTCTGTGTGTAGAAACAGAAAATGGTAACAAACCAGTAACCATGAATAGTAAGTTCCAAACAACTAAACCTATCATAACAATACGGATGGCACAGAACCCCCTGTAACCAATAACAGAAAGTAAGAAACAATAACCCTGTGAGAGTCGTATGGGGTTCAGTATGTATGTTCCAATGGAGAGAATGGTAACAGTTAGAATTTAAATTATTCTATTAAATGTAAGTGTAATCATCTGAAAGTAGAAGTTGAACCCTAATTAAGGACAAAGATCTAACACTAGAAATTCTAAACTATCCAGTGCAGTATTCTCTACCACCAATTGATTGAAGCACGAGGATCTGTTTCCTAGTTTTCACATGGAACAGCTGAATCTGTACAAGAATGTCACACATGTTGGATGTTTATAACAATAAAATAAGGGGGAAATCCTATTGAACAATCTAGTGTGTGATAACAGTTGGGTGAAGTAAGATTGTAAGCATGTGTAAAATACCATGAGCAGAGCATCTGGTTACCATCCATAGAACTACGGGGAAAGTAGTGAAGCAATGGTGGTAAATTGCGTAGAGATAGATGTATGTGAGGAGGCATACATCTATACTTCGATGCTGGAACTTTAACGTATGGAAAATATTAGCAGGCCAGCAAACTGGGAAGTTTGATGAACGGCCTAGTGATCATCCAGCATAGAAAACCTGAGAAATACAAGGTAAAATATGTAGATATATAAGTCTACTATATGAACTGAGAAGAGGGGAGGTTAAGCCCAAAAATCCTCATGGAAATTCTTGTATTCCAGGGCTGTCTGTAAGTACTGAAAAGAATCTAAACCCCGGATAACAGTCTGCATTGTAGGTGATTCAGTATAAAAACTATGACATTACTAAATAATAATAGAATCCCATGGTATAGAAAAAAAAAAAATGGGTTTGGGAGACGTGACAGTTTCATTAGAAAAACAATTAATTTAACCTCACCTTCAATAGAAAATGAATAGAGCATAAATAATAAGTATACGTCTTTAACATAACATGAAAGAAAGAGGATTGAAATATTTAGAAGAGATGACTTTAAACTTGTAGCGAGGTGCAATCTCTTGTTCCATTGCTATTGCTCCATTGCTACAACTTTAATCAATTATCACAACAATACCAACTTCCAAATAGTTAAAATAAGAAAAAAAAGAACCACATATAGTGACGGAATTAGTTTCAAGTACCACATCACAGTTGTTTGTATTTAAATCAACTATAACTATATTCCTTTAACATAGCACGGAAGAAAGGTGATCTAGATATTTAGTGGAGCTGAATTTTACCTGATGGCAGCGAGGGGTCTTTTGCTCTATTACTAGATCTTTAATCATTATCACAACAGTACCATATTTGAAATAATTAAAATAGTGGAAAAAACACCACATATAGGCAGTGAATTAGTTTCAAGTACCACATCACAGTACTTTATATTTAAAATCAATCATATTTAAGATGACTAACTTTATCCAATCATTAGCATTGAAGTAGGTTCTTTATCAACATTTATGAGAAAATTAAATAATTATTTATATAAATTACTAATATATTTTTATATTTTCTCAAACATCGAATAATTACCTATATGGTAATATATTTGTGTATCTTTACTCATTCTCCCTTTCTACGATTGATTATGATTACAGAGGCTCTCTATATAAACATAGAAAACAATTAAAAAATTAAGAATCTAATTTTAAAAAGATTAGAATGCTTATTAAAAAATCACACTAAAATTACCGAGTGTAGTTCTATAGTTATTTTTCCAGAAGAATTATTTAAACAATTATGGATCATTTACAATCTGAAATTATTATTATTATTAATTATAAAAAGAATTAATGTATTCAAGTTAAACATATACAAATTTAAAAACAACATGTAACAATATTCTTAATCATAGAGATTAGCCTCCATTTTATCATTTAGATTTTTTACTTGTAAATAGGCTATTACTAATACCACATGCCCATAAAACCATAATTCATGTTCATATGACATTTTTTTTTAATTGATCAATTTATTTAAAAGCACAAAGATGACATAACCACTTTTGAGATAAATCTAAACTTTTGATAAGTGACTCTACTACTAAAATATTTTAGAAAATTCCATGAAGATTAGATCCCTACCATCCTCCTAATCATTAGTGATAATTAGATAAAAATCTAAAATAATAATTATTTCAAGGAATAACGTATTTTAAGTATCTTTTAAGTTAAAAGGATTAACTCTGAGGAAATTCATTAAAAACAAAATGTACTCTTATAAAAAAGTTTTTTGAATTCAAATAACTAAATAGAAGGAAGAAGTTCTGAAAATCATGGACAATGAAGACTTGTGAATTATAATCTTTAAATAAAAGAGGTGAGAGAAAGTTGACAAGTCTTGAAAGGCAATTTTGTGGAGCTTTGAAAGTGTAAAGTTATATATTCAAGCTCATAATAATTTCTCTTTGGGTAATTTTATTTTTGATATTTTATTTTCCATAAATACAAAACCCTAAATCTTTAATCATAGGAGTACAAATTAGGAATGATAGGATTGGGAGTTTAGTAGAGTTAGATTTTTAATCAATTAGATTTTTGAAGTGCATACACTTCAAAAATAGTTAAAACATGTAGGGAATTGATCACACGTACCCATTTATCACCATAGTTTGTATTTAAAATTGATCACATTTCACTTCAAAAACCCTTTGCTATAGATGATCAACATCGACAATTATTATTATAATTAATTGAACGTAATCTTCAACATAAATAGTAATGATAAATATAATATTTGAACATGTAAAAGAGAGAAGGGCTTTAGCGGAAATTAATTTTACCTCCAGTCTGAGCAGAATTGTTTGCTATATTGCCATATCCGGAAGCCAACAAGAACACTTTATATTATTGTGAAAGCAAAAAAGAACTCACAAATATCGAACATAAACCCCATCCCATCCAAGATAACTATTAAAACCAGTTTAAATTCGCAGGTGAAAATTGAAAAACAGAAATATAAGGAAACAAAAACCATAATCTGCACAAGAAGAAAGGAAAATTAAAAGTTTCAATTAGTTGCAACTTGAAAAAATCAAAGCAGTCTTTGCAATTCATCATTAGAAATTTGGTAGAACGAAATTTTTGGCACCAGTGTTACCCTAATCCATCTACATGTTGGCAATGAAATTAAAGTGGCTCTCTTTAAATAGACATACATCCATCGGATGAATTTAAAAATATTTCGAAGGGTTAGCGCAAACCCTAAGTTCCACCGGCTTCGGAAATATTTTTGAAGAATTCATCCAATGCAATTACCACCGTTACTTTGTGCTTTTTTTATCACGTTAAAAATTGTGAGGTGGTGCTTTTTTAATGAGGTTAAATGAAATTTTATCTTAATTTTGTGCTTTTTTATGAGGTTTAAAGAAAATTTATCCTAATTTTTTTAGGAGGTTAAAAGAAAATTTATTATCAGGGTTAAATGAAAATTTATGGTAATTTTCTGTTTTTTTAATGAAGTTAATTTTTTTTTTAATTGTAACATTCTGCATCTTTCTTATTTACGAGGTTATTTTTTTTATTTTTTTTTATCGCATTTTCATTTGCATCTTATTCAAATTTCGCTGAGATTCTCAGCGTTCTAGTTCGGTGCCAAGATAATCCCCGCCATTTAATTATTCCAATTTAACTTGACATTTGAACTTTGTTTTTTTTTTGGGTTGATTTGTAAGTGCTTGATAATTGATATTCAAATAAAAATAAAAAATCGTTATATTTCATATTATTAAATATTAAAATGATTATTTCATCTCATCGCCCAAATTAAACTAATGTTTATATATTATTACTAATATTACTAATCTTTTGATATATTATTATTAACATTATTGTCATTAATAAATTTTTAAACAATGAAATTGTATAGTTGTTAAATGAATATATTGTGTGTATAAACCAGAAATTGTATCATATGTTGCAATGGGAATGCCTTAAAGTAGGATCCTAAAAAATAGTAGTATACAAGATTGAACTCAAAATTTTATACATTTTTTATTTATTTATAAGTGTTTGTGTGAGAAATGTTTTGTTCATTTCAATATACACTTATTATTTTAATTTTGAATGGACAATATCAATATAGATTTTGTGAAAACTTACAATGATTGAATAATGAAATTTCTATTAATTGTTTGCAAGAAGAAAATCAAAAGCTTTGCCCCATCTTTACAAGTCAACCTAAATTACATTAATATGTATAATAATAACAACAATATCTAAATCGTCCATAATATAATTAGATGGATAAAGTGATATTTGATGTAAAAACTGACTTCAACAAAGTATTAAATAAAACTTAAGATGATTTGATTTCCCTTGTAAATGGAGATACTCAACATAACCCTAGGTTTGAATCTTTGATAGTTAATAATGTTGGTTTTCCAAATTAAAATGATTTCAAATAAGCCCATGGGAATATAAATATAATTTAGAAATGAGAACAATAAGCTTCTAATATCAAACTAGTTTAATGAGGTGGTCAACATTCTTACGGTGACTTTCATTTCATCCAGCTTAGTTTCTCATTGGAATATGTATTTTCCAAAATTAATTTCTAAGCATAAGATTCGTAATACAACGTAAAAGTAGCTATCTTTGAGTTTTCATATCCTCTAGTTTTTTTGTGACTAACTCAAACACATGAACCTTCAATGTGTGTCTCAGAAATTGGATGTATTATTTTTCTCTTAGAAAATGAATGATGCTTTCATTGAAGATGAGATTTGTGATAGTTAGGGTTGGGCATATTTAATTTGTTCATGCTCATCGTTTCAATAAAATTAAATATAACTGTTGTTTCTAATTTTTTCCGTGTTAGATTAATTTTGACTATGTGATAAATTCAGGTAAAGCTTTATTTTACGAATGGGTTTTTTCATGGAGGTATTTCTTGTAATATAGTCTATTTCATGACCTAGTTACTTTATGAACTGCCTCAAATAATTTATGATGTATTGAAATAAGCATATACATACCATATTAGTGAATTTATTCAAATTTGAAGTCTTCTAGAACTTTGATGCAACCATAAGTAATGTTTCTCTTTTAAAAAATTGCTGGAAGATTGTAGACTTCACACAACCTTAGCTAGAATCAAGCCTAGATGTTGTGGTTCCTTTAAGAGATAAAATCCAATGGATAGGAATTTCTACATCAATTTACATTGGAGATGAGGTGTATCAGTACTGCATTTTCTTATGAATGGATTTATGAATTGTGGACCATAGGAGTAACCAAGAGTTTCAATGGAATCCAAAGTAGCAAGTTTGTAATGGTCTCCAATACATGTTGTAAACTTAAAATTGATAGCTTTTGTAAGATTGAGCACTTTATATAACTAATATTTCATTGAAAATATTATATATAAATGAATTTATTTATGAATTGTTGATGATAGGAGTAACCAAGAGTTTCAAAGGAATCAAAAGTAGCAAGCTTGTAATGGTCTCCAATACCTATTGTAAACGTAAACTTTATACCTTGTGTAAGATTGAGCACTTGATATAAATAATATTGCATTGAAAATATTATATAACACTTGTCAGGAAACCATAACTTTTGGCATATATTATGTAATAATTTATGGTACAAGAATAAAAACTGGAAATTCTAGGTTTTCAATATTTTCTCTGTGTTAATTGTGTTATCTTTTGTATTCCATGAAGCTCATTATTATTGAATTAATGCAATAATTGTGTCTCCTAAACCGTGAAAATCTAGTTATTCTGATTAACTCACTAGTGAACAAGGACAATCACCACATGTAAATTAACTTGGAAGATTCACTTGACTTCAAAGTAGGGGATTTTCATAGCTCTCGTTATTACATTTACCAGTCATATTTTTTTATAGAAAAATGTCACTGTGTGCAATATTAGCTCCATAATATGATATATGTTATTATATTTTTTATTTAGGCTTTGTACTTTTACTCATTATTTTGAAATTTTGGTCATTATTTTGGTCATTAACACGGCTCCAGTTACTCAATTGTGACACTGTGAACAATGTTATTAGATTTTTCATTTATTCCTTGTACTATAACTTTGTCACCATTATTGAAATTTTTGTCATTAGCATGATTTGTCTTACCCAAATGCACATTGTGTCTTGTCCTAAATTCAAGTCATAATTTCCAGCATTTTGTTCAACATGCTGATTTTTTACTTGGACCATCTCAACATGAGAGGTTTCCATGGAATGCTTAAGATTTTCCGATTCCGTGAAATTTCCAAAAAAATTACGTGCCATATTTTTCTCTTCTTTGAAAAGTATTTCATCTTCATTCTCGTGGAGAAGAGTCTCCTGAAAATTGGCAATCCAACTTGAGTAATTGTGTTCAAGTAATCTCTTCATAAAAGGAGAATATGTTGGTGAAGCATCCCATTAGAACTAACCAGAGCTTCAACCCTATTCTCTAGTTGGGTGATTCACTCTTTCAATTCATCACAATTATAGGGAACAATGTCATTATATTGAAGGTATAATAGAATTAAAACTTCCTCTTAGTCAGGAACCTATGAACTTGTTTATTACCAAGAACTCTTGGTGCAAGACCCTCTTTTGTTGCATGTTGCTTATAGATTTTTTCCTCCGTTGTTCCTTGCCAAGCCAAGTGATAGGCCTAAACATGTTTTTTCTATCCAAAGATCTACACATGAAAAGAATCGTGAAAGATCATGTGTTGGATTACAGGAACAATAAAGAATTATCACATGATTGAGCATTGGAATATTTTTACCCAAAGGCCAAGTGGTAGTTGATATTAAAACACACTGGAGCTTTTAGTATTTATGTTTATTATTTTTCATATAAATAGAAAATGAAAGATCCAATTTTAAAAGCTTTTATTGTTTATAAAAAAAATCCACAAACCTTATTATTTGTAATATTTATGTTTATTAATTTTTCTATAAATAATCATTATGAGTAGATTTTTATTTAAAAATATATATATATATATATTCAATAATAAAAAACCTATCAAATATTTAATGGAGCAAGTTTTAGATTTGAAATATTAAATATATATTATTAATACTCTTAAGTTTAGTTAAAATTATTATGTTTTATTTTGTACTTATTTTTATACAATATATAAGAATAAAAAAATTTAGGAGCAATACATATAATATGTAAAAATATTATAATATAGAAGATGGATCCTAGTTGGGGTTCTAAACATCCACAAATGTTTTCTGACACTGGAAAATCCAAAATTCACTTCAAGAATTGATAACCACAGGAGGTTGAAAATAATATATAAAACTAAAATTCTTAGTAAATGAAAAATGTTTCTTAGAAAAAGAAGTTTAATGATAAGGGATTTAAAAAATAATGGTTTTTACGTTTTTTTATTTTAAAGTCAATAATAATAACTACCACAGTAATATAAATCAAAATGTTGGTAAATGCCAATAAACATCAAAAAACTACATGATGATACATCTCCCATTACCAAGATTAAAAAATCATAAAAACTCATTGAGGAAATTATAATTTTTTTTTAAAATAATAATATTAATTATTAATTAAAAAATTAATGTGTGAGTTAAACATATACACATTTAATAAAGCATATAACCATATAGATTAGTTCCCGTTATAATATTTTTACTTTTAACTAGTAAATAGACTCACTTAAAAGTAGAGATATGACATAACTAGTTTTAAGATAAATCTAAATCTTTGATTTCTGATTTATACTAAGAATATTATAGAAAACTATACAAAGATTAAATCCTTACCATCTATTTGGTCATTATTAATTATCAAATCAAATTCCATAAACATATTCTAAAATAAAGATTTGTAATTAAAAAAAAAAAAATCATTTCAAAGATAATGAATTTTATGTATATTTTAAATTAAGATAATTAATTATGAAGAAATTAATTAGAGATGAAATGCACTCTTCTAAAACCTTCTAATTTAAAAAAAAAAACTATAATTAAAAAGTTAAAGTTTGAAAACAACATTATCAAGGATAATGAATTATGAAGAAATTAATTAGAAATGAAATGCACTTTTATAAGAGAGATTTTTTGAGTTAAAATAACCAAGTAAAAGTAAGTCGGAAAAACATCACTTTTAAGGGAATATTTGTGAATTAAAATCCTCATGTAAAGTCAAGGAAGTGAGAGAAATCTAACAAATCTTGAAAAAGAATTTTATTGAGCATTGAAAATATACATTTATATACGAAGCCAAATACTAACTTGCCTTGCAAAAAGACATTTATATACTAAAATTCATACTAAATTAGCTTTAGTATTAGTAGAATTTATACTAACTTCATGTCCATAAATTTTTAACTACCTATTTATCTTAAAAAGTTATTACTATCTATTTATCTAATAGTTTCATTTGTGAGATTTTCATTTACTTAAATACAAAACTCTAGATTTTAATTTAAATCATGAAAATACTCTATGAAGTTCTATGTAGTTGATTCCATTTCATTACTACATATTTATCTCTTTTCTCTTGTGATATTTTCATTTTCTTAAATACACAACCCTAGATTTTATATAAATCATGAAAATACACTCTCCAGCTAATCCCATTTCATTGATAACAATATAAAAATAAAATAAAAAATAGTATATTAGCTGCCTCATTCTTTTAATAAGAAGGAAATACTTTAAAATCAATTAAATATGATAATGTTGGCAATCTTATTATTTTTTAAAAGACACAAAATAAATATTGTAATTTCTCTTTATCTTAAGACTTTCTAAGCTTTTCATTTCCCGATATAAACAACCTTGATTTCAATGCAAAACATGGAAATATTGTAAAGCCCATTGGATGCTATTTCGATTATGAGTATATTTTCTATTTTATATCATGTAACAATTGTGTTTTTCATTATCGATGGCTATCAATTTCTAAGACCCAGGAATGTTTAAAATATTACATACCCATTTATGAGTGTTTGTCTCTAACATAAATCACCATCCGCTCCAACAACCCTTTTCTATGGCAGCATGTGATGAAATTCAACCAAACCATAATTTACGTTTATTTTTCTAAGTTAGACTACATATATTATATTATACGGAGCAAAATATTACATATCTCTTCCTCCAGACTTGGCAAGCCAATTCGAGAGGGAAGTATCAAGATTTAAACCAGAAAATGGACTGCCCTAGCTGAGGAAACCAGTTCACCATTAGCAGAAAATAGATGCTGCCCAGAATGGAAAACCAACTAACACAGTAGCGAAATTTAATATTAAGTTTGAGAGAAAAGTCTTCCAAAGCATGTTTAGACTAGAGAATGCTAAAAAAACTCTAGAAAGAGAGAAGTGCACCGTGCAATTGAAACTAGTGTGGACCATCATTCTTCTTGCTGGAGTTGGGTTATTCCTCCTCGATCCTACAAGCATAGAATGAGTCTTCATCCTCCTTTTTTAGCGTGTAGCTAGTGACCTGAAGATGTGGTGACCCCAACATGTCTGGCTAATTGGAGGTGGTCGTGAGCTAAATTTTGTCCTCATTCTTATCTCCTTCGTCGTTGTTAAGCTTCTACCATCGTTAGAACCCGAATTGCTGTTGGTGGCATGGCTACTACTGGAGGCACTCTACACAGGGAGAGCCTTCATATTATGAGGGATAAAGTCTATCTCAGGTAGGATGGTTGACTTGCATGGTCACTCTTTGGGCCGAATGCTTGAGGAGGCTCAAGGGGAGACAGGTAGCTCCAAGGATAATTGGACTGAAATATTAACAGGGTCGAGTCTTCTCGACTACTCCCAACCCACTAAAAGATTCATTTCCCTGCCCATGGCATGCGATAGAGGTATTTTGGAGGAGATGTTGGGGCCTCCATCTCTTCTACACCATATACAATGATACATTGGCATGAAATGAGAAGGAACAGAAGTGTAGGATAGGGAGGTAGTGCTCGGTAGCACAGGAGACGAGATGCAACCACCTGAGAATGTCTAGGGAAGGCTGAGACAGAGTTGAGAAGGGCCAATAACCAGGGGTCGAATAGAGGAATGGGAGGCATGCACAGATAACATAAGGGATAATGAGTGTGGGTAGCAAGCTTAATAGCCATGGTGATGGAATCGAGAGCTCTTCATGCTCTACAGCAGGAGGACCTCGAAATGAAGGTGGCAAAGTGTGAATTTAAGACAGGCTTTCTTGGGCATTTAACGTTGAGTGGGTGACCATGTGTAGGCATGTGGGATGGACAGTTATCCTACCACATGGCACCCAAGTGGCCCCTCCAATCACGGAAAAGCACCCTCATCCGGATAACCAAAATTTATGTATTATTGTTTCATTAACAAAACAATTAATTTAACCTCACCTTCAACAAAAAATGAACAAAGCATGAATAATAACTATACACCTTTAACATAACATGAAAGAAAGAGGATCAACATATTTAGAAGAGTCGAATTTAAACTCATAGCAAGGCACATCTCTTGTTCCATTGCTATTGCTCCATTGCTACAACTTTAATCAATTATCACAACAATATCAAATTCCAAATAGTTAAAATAAGAGAAAAGAACCACATATAGCTACTGAACTAGTTTCAAGTACCACATCACAGTCATTTGTATTTAACTCAACTATAACTATACCCCTTTAACATAGCATAGAAGAAAGGTGATCCAGATATCTAGCAGAGCTGAATTTTACCTGATGGCAGTAGTCTTTTGCTCCATTACTAGATCTTTAATCATTATCACAACAGTACCATATTCAAAATAGTTAAAATAGGGGAAAAAAACACCACATATAGCCAGTGAATTAGTTTAAAGTACCACATTAGAGTAGTTTATAATTAAAATCAATCATATTTAAGATGAGTAATTTTATCCAATCATTAGCATTGAAGTAGTTTTTCTATCAACATTTATGAGAAAATTAAATAATTATTTATATAAATTACTAATATATTTTTATATTTTCTTAAGTATCGAATAATTACTTATATGATAATATATTTTTGTATCTTTATTCATTCTCCCTTTCTACGATTGATTATGATTATAGAGGCTCTCGATATAAAGATAGAAAATAATTAAAAAATTAAGAATCTAATTTTAAAAAGATTCGAACGGTTATTAAAAAATCACACTAAAATTACCCAGTGTAGTTCTATTGTTATTTTTCCAAAAGAATTAGTTAAAAAATTATGGATCATAGATGTTTACAATATGAAATTATTATTATTATTAATTATAAAAAGAATTAATGTATGAGTTAAACAGATGCACATTTAAAAACAACATGTAACAATATTCTTAATCATTGAGATTAGCCTCCATTTATCATTTAGATTTTTTACTTGTAAAGAGACTCTCGGTAATATTACATGCCCATAAAACTATAATTCATGTTGATATGACAATTTTTTTAATTGATCAAATTAGTTAATAGCACAAAGATGACATAACCACTTTTGAGATAAATCTAAACTTTTGATAAGTGACTCTACTACTGAAAATATTGTAGAAAATTCCATGAAGATTATATCTCTACCATCCTCCTAGTCATTAGTGATAATTAAATAAAAATCTAAAATAATAATTATTTCAAAGAATAATGTATTTCAAGTATCTTTTAATTTAAAAAGATTAATTGTGAGGAAATTAATTAAAAACAAAATATACTCTTGTAAAAAAGTTTTTTGAATTCAAATAACTAAATAGAAGAAATAAGGTTTGAAAATCATGGAGTAAGAATTATAATCTTTAAATAAAAGAGGTGAGAGAAGGTTGACAAATCTTGAAAAGCAATTTTGTGGAGCTTTGAGAGTGTAAGGTTATATATTGAAGCTCATAATAATTTCTCTTTAGTTAAATTTATTTTTTATATTTTCTTTTCCATAAATACATAACCCTAAATCTTTAATCAATTGTCACATGGGGCGCTCTGCACAGGGAGTGCCTTCATCTTGCGAGGGATAAAGTCTAGCTCAGGCAGGATGGTTGACTTGCGCGGTCACTCCTTGGGCCAAATGCTTGGGGAGGCTAGAGGGGAATCAAGTAGCATCAAGGATAATTGGGTTGAAATATTAATAGGGTCGAGTCTGCTCGGCTCCACCCAGCCCACCAAAATATTCAGTTCCTTACCCATGGCGTGCGATAGAGGTGGTCTAGAGGGGAGGCCACGACCTCCATATCTTCTACACTGCATATAGTGACGCCTTGGCATGACACACGAAGGAACAAAAGTTCAGGACAAGGAGGAGTGCTTGGAAGCATAGGAGAGAAGATGCCACCACCTCAGAATGTTCTGGGAAGGCTGAGATAGGGCTAAGCAGGGCGAGGAACTAGTGGTCGAAAGGAGGAACGACAGGCATGCACAGATAACAGAAGGGAGAGTTGAATGGAGGCTGAATAAGCACGGGTATCAGGCTTAATATCCATGGTGACGGAGTCAAGAGCTCTTAATGCTATGCAATAGGAGGACCTCGTAATGAAGGTGGAAAAGTGTGAATTTAAGACAGGCTTTCTTTGAAATTTAACGTTGAGCGGGTGACCATGTGAGGGCGCATGGGCTGGAAAGTTGTCCCGCCACATGGTGCCTAGGTGGCCCCTCCAATCACGACAAAGCACCTACATCCGGGTAACCAAAATTTATGTATTATTGTTTCATTAAAAAAACAATTAATTTAACCTCGCCTTCAATAGATAATGAACAGAGCATGAATAATAACTATACGCCTTTAACATAACATGAAATAAAGAGGATCGAAATATTTAGAAGAGCCGACTTCAAACTTATAGCAAGGCGCAATCTCTTGTTCCATTGCAACAACTTTAATCAATTATCACAACAGTGACAACTTCCAAATAGTTAAAATAAGAAAACAAATAACCACATATAGTGACTGAATTATTTTCAAGTACGACATCACAATCGTTTTTATTTAAATCAACTATAACTATACTCCTTTAACATAGCACGGAAGAAAGGTGATCTAGATATTTAGCGGAGCTAAATTTTACCTGACGACAGCGAGGGGATTTTTTCTCCATTACTAGATCTTTAATCATTATCACAACAGTGCCATATTCGAAATAGTTAAAATAGGGGAAAAAACACCACATATAGATAGTGAATGATTTTCAAGTACCACACCACAGTAGTTTATATTTAAAATCAATCATATTTAAGATGAGTAAGTTTATCCGATCATTAGCATTGAACTAGTTACTTTATTAACATTTATGAGAAAATTAAATATTTATTTATATAAAATACTAATATACTAATACTAATATATAAAATACTAATATATATTTAATAGCATTTTCATTTGCATCTGATTCAAATTTCGCTGAGATTCTCTACGTTCTAGTTCGCTTCCAAGATAATACATGCCATTTAATTATTCTAATTTAACTAGTTCATCGTTGAATTGGATACTTGAATTTTCAACTTTGTTTGTTATTTTGGGTTGATTTTTAAGTGCTAGATAATTGATATTTAAATAAAAATAAAAAATCGTTATATTTAATATTATTAAATATTAAAATTATTATTTCATCTCATCGCCCCAAAGTAAACTAATCTCTATATATTATTATTAATATTATTTTCATTATTAAATTGTGAAACAATGAAATTGTATAGTTGTTAAATGAATATATTGTTTGTGTATAAACTAGAAATTATATCATATGTTGTAATGGGAATGTCTTAAGGTAAGATACTAAGAAATAGTAGTATACAAGACTGAACACAAAATTTTATACAATTTTATTTATTTATGAATGTTTGTGTGAGAATTTTTTTGTTTATTTCAATATACATGTATTGTTTTAAATTTGAATGGATAATATCAATATAGATTTTGTAAAATTTAATGACTGAATAATGAAATTTCTATTAATTGTTTGCAAGGAGAAAATCAAAAGCTTGCCGCATCTTTACAAATCAACCTAAATTACATTAATATGTATAATAATAACAACAACATCTAAAACATCCATAATATAATTATATGGATAAAGTGATATTTGATGTAAAAACAGACTTCAACAAAGTATTAAATACAACTTAAGATGATTTGATTTCCCTTGTAAATGGAGATACTCAACATAACCCTAGGTTTGAATCTTTGAAAATCAATAATGTTGGTTATCCAAATTAAAATGATTTCAAATAAACCCATGGAAATATAAATATAATTTAGAAATTAGAATAGTGAGCTTCTAATATCAAACTAGTTTAATGAGGTGGTCAACATGCTTATGGTGACTTTCATTTCATCCAAATTAGTTTCTCATTGGAATATGTATTTTCCAACATTAATTTCTAAGCATAAGATACGTAATACAACATGAAAGGAATTATCTTTGCATTTTCATATCCTCTAGTTTTTTGTGACTATCTTAAACACATGAACCTTCAATGGGTGTCTCAAAAACTTGGATGTCTTTTTTTTTTTCTCTCAGAAAATGAATGATGCTTTCATTGAAGATGAGCTTTGTGACAACTAGGGTTGGGCATATTTAATTCGGTCATTCTCATAGCTTCAATAAAATTAAATATAATTGTTGTTTCTTATTTTTTTCGTGTTAGATTAATTTTGGCTATGTGATAAATTCAGGTCAAGCTTTCCTTTACCAATGGGTATTTTCATGGCGGTATTTCTTGTAATATAGTCTATTTCATGGCTTGATTTCTTTGATGACCTTATAACTACGCTTACATTGCCTCAAATAATTTAAGATGAGTAAGTTTATCCAATCATTAGCATTGAACTAGTTTCTTTATCAACATTTATGTGAAAATTAAATAATTATTTATATAAATTACTAATATGTATTTATATTTTCTTAAAACTAAATAATTATTTATATAAATTACTACTATATTTTTATATTTTCTTAAGTATCGAATAATTACTTATATGGTAATATATTTGTGTATCTTTATTCATTTTACAATTGATTACGATTACAGAGGCTCTCTATATAAAGATAGAAAATAATTAAGAATTTAAGAATCTGATTTTAAAAAGATTCAAATGCTTATTAAAAAATCACACTAAAATTACCCAGTGTAGTTTTATTGTTATTTTTTCGGAAGAATTAATTAAAAAATTATGGATCGCACATGTTTACAATCTCAAATTATTATTATTATTAATTATAAAAAGAATTAATAAATGAGTTAAACATATAGACATTTAAAAACAACATGTAACAATATTCTTAATCATAGAGATTAGCCTCCATTTTATCATTTAGAGTTTTTACTTGTAAAGAGACTCTCACTAATACCACATGCCCGTAAAACCATAATTCATGTTCATATGACAATTTTAATTGATCAATTTATTTAAAAGCACAAAAATGACATAACCACTTTTGAGATAAATCTAAACTTTTGATAAGTGACTCTACTACTAAAAATATTGTAGAAAATTCCACGAAGATTAGATCCCTACCATCCTCCTAATCATTATTGATAATTAAATAAAAATTTAAAATAATAATTATTACAAGGAATAATGTATTTTAAGTATCTTTTAAGTTAAAAAGATTAATTGTGAGGAAATTAATTAAAAACAAAATGTACTCTTATGCATTTTTTTTGAATTCAAATAACTAAATAGAAGGAAGAAGGTCTGAAAATCATGGAGATGGAAGACTTAAGAATTATAATTTTTAAATAAAAGAGGTCTGACAAATCTTGAAAAGCAATTTTGTGGAGCTTTGACAGTGTAAAGTTATATATTGAAGCTCATAATAATTTCCCTTCAGTTTATTTTATTTTTTATATTTTATTTTCCATAAATACATAACCCTAAATCTTTAATCATAGGAGTACAAACGAGGAATGAGATTGGGAGTTTAGTAGAGCTAGATTTTTAATCAATTTTCACACGAGTACGAGTGAATACACTTCGAAAATAGTTAAAACATGTAGCTAATAGATCACCGCGTACCCATTTATCGCCGTAGTTTGTATTTAAAATCGATCACATTCCACTTCAAAAACCCTTGCTACAAATGATCAACAACGAAAATTATTATTATAATTAATTCAAGGTAATTTTGAACATAAATAGTAATGATAAATAAAATATTTGAACATGTTATAGAAAAGAAGGGTTTAGCGGAAATTAATTTTACCTGAGTCTCAGCCAAATTGTTTGCTATATTGCCGTATCCTGAATCAATAGTTACAATAATGCCAACAAAAACACTTTATCTTTTTGTGAAAACCGAAAAAAACTCACAAATATCGAACATAAGCCGCATCCCATCCAAGAACAAAAACCATAATCTGCAGAAGAAGAAAGAAAATTAAAAGGTGCAATTAGTTGCAATTCATCATCAGAAATTTGGTAGAAGGAAAGTTTTGGCACCACTCTTACCCTCATCCATATACATGTTGGCAATGAAATTAAGGTGGCTCTCTTTAAATAGACATACATCCATTGGATGAGTTTAAAAATATTTTGAACGGTTAGCGCAAACCCTGAGTTCGACCGACTTCGGAAATATTTTGTAAGGAATTCATTCAATGAAATTACCACCGTTAGTTTGTGATTTTTTTATCACGTTAAAAGGTGTGAGCTAGTGCATTTTGAATCAGGTTAAAAGAAAATTTGTCTTAATTTTGTGGTTTTTATGAGGTTAAAAAGAAAATTTATCTTAATTTTGTTTTTTTAAGGAGCTTAAAAGAAAATTTATACTAATTTTGTTTTTTTTAAGGAGGTTAAAAGAAAATTATTTGTTTCTCGGTTAAAAGAAAATTTATCGTAATTTTCTGTTTTTTAATGAGGTTGATTTTTTTTTTAATCGTAACATTCTGCATCTTTCTTTTTCACAAGGTTAATTTTCTCTTTTTTTTATCGCATTTTCATTTGCATCTGATTCGAATTTCACTGAGATTCTCTGCGATTTAGTTCGCTGCCAAGATAATCCCCGCCATTTAATGATTCCAATTTAACTAATTGATCGTTGAATTGGATACTTTCCTTTTCAACTTTCTTTGTTTTTTTGGGTTGATTTGTAAGTGCTAGATAATTGATATTTAAATAAAAATAAAAAATCGTTATATTTAATATTATTAAATATTCATATTATTATTTCATCTCATCGCCTAAATTAAACCAATGTCTATATATTATTATTAATATTACAAATCTTTTTATATATTATTATTAATATTATTGTAATTATTAAATATTTAAACAATGAAATTGTATAGTTGTATATAAACTAGAAATTGCATCATATGTTTCAATGGGAATGATTTAAGGTAGGATCCTAAGAAATAGTAGCATACAAGGCACAACTGAAAATTTTATACAATTTATTTTATTTATGAGTGTTTCTGTGAGAAATTTTTTGTTCATTTCAATATAAATGGGTTATTTTAAATTTCAATGGATAATCTCAATATAGATTTTGTCAAAACTTATAATGATTGAATAATGAAATTTTTGTTAATTGTTTGCAAGAAGAAAATGAAAAGCTTGCCCCGTCTTTACAAGTCAACCTAGATTACCTTAATATGTATAATAATAACAGCAACTAAAACATCTAAATCATCCATAATATAATTAGATGGATAAAGTTATATTTGATGTAAAAACAGACTTCAACAAAGTATTAAATACAACTTAAGATGATTTGATTTCCCTGGTAAATGGAGATACTCAACATAAATCTAGGTTTGAATCTTTGACAGTTAATAATGTTGGTTGTCCAAATTAAAACGATTTCAAATAATCCCATCGAAATATAAATATAATTTACAAATGAGAATAGTGAGCTTCTAATATCAAACTAGTTTAATGAGGTGGTCAACATGCTTACCGTGACTTTCATCTCATCCAACCTAGTTTCTCATTGGAATATGTATTTTCCAACATTAATTTATCTTTGAGTTTTCATATCCTCTAGTTTTCTGTGACTATCTCAAACACATGAACCTTCAATGGGTGTCTCAGAAACTTGGATGTCTTTTTTTTTTCTCTCAGAAAATGAATGATGCTTTCATTCAAGATGAGGTTTGTGACAACTAGGGTTGGGCATATTTAATTCGGTCATGCTTATAGCTTCAATAAAATTAAATATAATTGTTGTTTCTCATTTTTTCGGTGTTAGGTTAATTTTGGCTATGTGATAAGTTCACGTCAAGATTTCTTTTACCAATGGGTTTTTTCATAGTGGTATTTCTTGTAGTATAGTCTATTTCATGTCTTGATTACTTTGATGACCTCAAATAATTTATGATGTATTGAAATAAGAATATACATACCATATTAGTGCATTTATTCAAATTTGAAGTCTTGGAGAACTTTGATGCAACCATAAGAGATGTTTCTCTTTTGACAAATCGCTGGAAGATTGTACACTTCACACAGCCTTAGCTACAATCAAGCCTAGATGGTGTGGTTCTTTTAAGAGATAAAATCCAATGGATGGGAATTTATACATCATTTACATTGGAGATGAGGTGTATCACTGCTGCATTTTTCTTATCAATTGATTTATGAATTGTGGACCATTTGAGTAACCAAGAGTTTTAACGAAATCCAAAGTAGAAAGCTTGTAATGGTCTCTTATACGTGTTGTAAACTTAACCATGATATCTTGTGTAATATTGAGCACTTTATATATACATATTTTAAAGCCCACTGGATGTTATTTTGATTATGAGTATATTTTCTATTTTATGTCATCTAAAAATTGTGTTTTTCGTTATTGATGGCTATCAATTTCTAAGACCTAGGAATGTTTAAAATATTACGTACGCATTTATGATCATTTGTATCTAACATAACTCACCATCCGCTGCAACAACCCTTTTCTATGGCAGCATGTGATGAAATTCAATGAAACTAAAATTTACGTTTTTTTTTCTAAGTGAGTCTATATCTATTATATTATACAGAGAAAAATATTACATATCTCTTCCTCTAGAATTTGCAAGCCAATTCCAGAGGAAAGTATCAAGATTTTAAGCCAGAAAATGGACTGCCCCAGCTAGGGAAACCAGTTTACCAGTAGCACAAAATAGACATTTCCTAGAATGGGAAACCAACATACATAGTAGCGAAGCGAAATTTAAACTTAAGTTTGAGAGAGAAGTCTTCCAAAGCATGTTTAGATTAGAGAACGCTACAAAAAAACTAGAAAGAGAGAAGTGCACCCTACAATTGAAACTAGTGTGGACCATAATTCTTCTTGCTACAGTTGTGTTATTCGTCCTCGATCTTTCAAGCATAGAATGAGTCTTCATCCTCCTTTATTACCGTGTCGCTAGTTACCTAAGGATGTGGTGACCACGTTGTGTCTGACTAATTAGAGGTGGTCGTGAGCTGATTTTTGTCATCATTCTTATCTCCTTCGTCAATGTTTGGGCTTCTACCATCGTCGGAAATCGAATTGCTTCTGGTGGAGTGGCTACTACTGGAGGTACTCTGCACAGGGAGAGCCTTCATTTTGCGAGGGATAAATTCCGGCTTAGGCAGGATGGTCGACTTGCACGGTCACTCTTTGGGATGAATGCTTGAGGAGGCCGGAGGGGAGACAGGTAGTTAAAAGGATATTTGGGCTGAAATATTAATAGGGTCAAGTCTTCTCAGCTCCTCCATGGCATGCGATAGAGGTGATCTGGAGCAGAGGCCATGACCTCCATCTCTTCTACACCGCATACGATGACGTCTTGGCATGACACAAGAAGGAACAAAAGTGCAGGACAGGGAATGCCACCACCTGAAAATGTCTTGGGAAGGCTAAGACAGGGCTGAGCAGGGCCAAGAACTAGGGGTCTAAAGGAGGAACGGGAGGCATGCATAGATAACATAAGGGAGAGTTGAATGTAGGCCGAACGAGCATGGGTAGTAGGATTAATAGCCATGGTGACGGAATTGAGAGCTCTTAATGCTCTGCAGCAGGAGGACCTCGTAATGAAGATGGCCAAGTGTGAATTTAAGATAGGCTCGCTCGAGCATTTTTAAGACAGGCTCGCTCGGGCATTTAACGTTTAGCGGAGCATTTAACGTTTAGCGGGTGACCATGTGCAGGCATGTGGGCCAGACAGTTGTCTCACCACATGGCGCCCAGGTGGCCCCTCCGATCATAGAAAAGCACCCATGTCTGGGTAACCAAAATTTACGTATTATTGTTTCATTAACAAAACAGTTAATTTAACCTCACCTTCAACAAAAAATGAACAGAGCATGAATAATAACTATACTCCTTTAACATAACATGAAACAAGGAGGATCGACATATTTGAGTCAACATTAAAATCATAGCAAGGCGCAATCTCTTGTTCCATTGCTATTTCTCCATTGCTACAAATTTAATCAATTATCATAGTACTAGCTTCCAAATAGTTAAAATAAGAAAAAAAAAGAACCACATATAGCCACTGAATTAGTTTGAAGTACCACATCACAGTAGTTTGTATTTAAATGAACTATAACTATACTCCTTTAACATAGCACGAAAGAAAGGTGATCCAGATATTTAGCAGAGCTGAATTTTACCTGATGACAACTAGGGGTATTTTGCTCAATTACTAGATATTTAATCATTATCACAACAATATCATATTTAAAATTGTTAAAATAGGGAAAAAAACCACATATAGCCAATGAATTAGTTTCAAGTACCACATCACAGTACTTTATACTAAAAATCAATCATATTTAAGATGAGTAATATTATCCAATCATTAGCATTGATCTAGTTTCTTTATCAACATCTATGAGAAAATTAAATAATTATTTATATAAGTTACTAATATATTTTTATATTTTCTTAAACATTGAATAACTACTTATATGTTAATATATTTGTGTATCTTTATTCATTCTCCCTTTCTACGATTGATTATGATTATAGAGGCTTTATATAAAGATAGAAAAAAATTAAAGAATTAAGAATCTAATTTTAACAAGATTCGTATGCTTATTAAAAAATCACACTAAAATTACCCAGTGTAGTTCTATTGTTATTTTTATGGAAGAATTAGTTAAAAAATTATGCATCTACAATCTAAAATTATCATTATTATTAATTATAAAAAGAATTAATGTATGAGTTAAACATATACACATTTAAAAACAACATGTAACAATATTCTTAATCATAGAGATTAGCCTCCATTTTATCATTTAGATTTTTCACTTGGAAATAGGCTCTTACTAATAGCAGATGACCATAAAACCATAATTCATGTTCATATGACAATTTTTTCTAATTGATCCATTTATTTAAAAGCACAAATATGACATAACCACTTTTGAGATAAATCTAAACTTTTGATAAGTGACTATACTACTCAAAATATTGTAGAAAATTACATAAAGATTAGATCCCTACCATCCTCCTAGTCATTAGTGATAATTAAATAGAAATCTAAAATAATAATTATTTCAAGGAATAATGTATTTTAAGTATCTTTTAAGTTAAAAATATTAATTGTGAGGAAATTGATTAAAAACAAAATGTACTCTTATAAAAAAGTTTATTGAATTCAAATAACTAAATAGAAGGAAGAAGGTCTGAAAATTATGGCCACAAAAGACTTGTGAATTATAATATTTAAATAAAATAGGGGAGAGAAAGTTGACAAATCTTGAAAAGCAATTTTGTGGAGCTTTGAGAGTATAAAGTTAAATATTGAAGCTCATAATAATTTCTCTCTAGTTAATTTTATTTTTGATATTTTCTTTTCCATAAATACACAACCCTAAATCTTTAATCACAAGAGTTTAAACGAGGAATAGTAAGATCAGGAGTTTAACAGAGCTAGATTTTTAGTCAATTGTCACATGAGTAGGAGTGCATACACTTAAAAAATAGTTAAAACATATAGCGAATTGATCACCGCATACCCATTTATCACCGTAGCTCGTATTTAAAATCGATCACATTCCACTTCAAAAACCCTTTGCTACAGATGATCAACATCGACAATTATTATTATAATTAGTTGAACGTAATTTTGAAGTTAAATAGCAATGATAAATATAATATTTGAACATGTAATAGAGAGGAGGGCGAGGAGGGCTTTAGCAGATTTTTTTTTTTTTTTTGTAATATTCGTAGGACCTTTTTATTATCCGAAATATTAAGGGCAGAGAGTCATACAACAAAAAAACAGATATAGTGACAACCTGCCCGAAGGAAACTAGGTCTGTTGGCCACCCCACCGAGTTATAAGCAGACCAAAAACCAAATTATTTTATCCTAGCACTAATTGCATTGAAAGGTATAGTATGTCCATAAGCTTTACAAGTAAAAGAAGTAGAAAATCTAACATATTCCAAACTAAGCAAACGGTAAAATATTAACCAGCTAAATCCATAGAAACTCGAGCATGAGTTGTTTGGCCTAACACCTGTGAACTGCTGTGAGTAAGTTGCAGCTGTTGTTCAATCTTACCCACCCTATCATTCAATTGCATATGTACTTTGAGCATAGCATGCATATCCAGCTTCATTTGTTGCATTTCAAACAAAATAGAAGAAGTGAGACTCTTATCCTCCTTACTGTCCATAGCCTTGGCAAGTAGGCATATCATCTTCCAATAGGTCTTAACTGACGGTTGAAAAAGGGAAACTCAACCCCGAGTGCTTCCAGGATCAGTTAAGAAATCCATTTGAGAATACCAAAACAACCGATAATACCATGCAACCACTGCAAATAATCCAGTGTTAATGCATCTGACAGAGTGTTAATGGTAAGGCTTGGCTAGCGCATGCACAATAAATAAGTGGAGTGGAGCGCAAATGTCAAAGGACCTGCGGAATAATAACATTAGAGAAGGCGGCAAGATATCCACCACATGGACAAGCATGGCCCATATCAACTGCCAGGCACCCCGATTAGGGTTAGTAGAAATAAATTTTACCTGAAGTGTCAGCCGAATTGTTTGCTATATTGCCATATCCTGAATCAATAGTTACAATAGTGCCATCAACAACATTATATTATTGTTAAAGCAGAAAAGAACTCACAAATATTGAATAGAAGCCCCATCCCGTCCAAGATAACTATTAAAACTAGTGAAAATTCATAGGTGAAAATAAAAAAACAGAAATATAAGGAAACAAAAACCATAATCTGAATAAGAAGAAAAGAAAATTAAAAGTTGTAATTAGGTTCAACTTGAAAAAATCAAAGCAGTCGTTGCAATTCATCATCAGAAATTTGGTTGAACGAAAGTTTTGGCACGTGTTACCCTAATCCATCTACATGTTGGCAATGAAATTAAGGTGGCTCTATTTAAATAGACATACATCCATCGGATGAATTTAAAAAATATTTTGAACGTTTACCGCAAACCCTGAGTTCGACCGACTTTGGAATTATTTTGTAAGAATTCATCCAATGCAATTACCACCGTTAGTTTGTTCTTTTTTTATCACGTTAAAAGTTGTGAGCTGGTGCTTTTTTAATGATGTTAAAAGAAAATTTATCCTAATTTTTTTTTTATGGGGTTAAAAGAGAATTTATCTTAATTTTCTGTTTTTTTTAATGAGGTAATTTTTTTTATCGTAACATTCTGCATCTTTCTTTTTTATTAGTTTTTTTTTTTTTTTTTTCTAATCGCATTTTCATTTGCATCTGATTCGAATTTCGATCGCTGCCAAGATAATCCCCGCCATTTAATTATTCCAATTTAACTAGGTCATCGTTGAATTGGATACTTGACTTCTAAACTTTGTTTGTTTTTTTGGGCTGATTCGTAAGTGCTAGATAATTGATATTTAAATAAAAATAAAAAATAGTTATATTTGATATCACCCAAATTAAATTAAATTAATCTTTATATTATTATTAATATTTTTAATTTTTTATATATTCTTATTAATATTATTGTCATTATTTAATATTTAAACAATGAAATTGTATAGTTGTTAAATGAATATATTGTTTGTATATAAACTAGAAATTGCATAATATATTGCAATGGGAATGTCTTAAGGTAGGATTCTAAGAAGTAGTAGCATACAAGACTGAACTCAAAATTTTATACATTTACATTTATTTATGAGTGTTTGTGTGAGAAATTTTTTGTTAATTTTAATATACATGGATTATTTTAAATTTGATTGGATAATTTCAATATAGATTTTGTGAAAACTTTTAATGATTGAATAATGAAATTTCCATTAATTGTTTGCAAGAAGAAAATCAAAAGCTTGCCCCATATTTACATGTCAACCTAAATCACACTAATATGTATAATCATAACAAAAACATCTAAATCATCCATAATATAATTAGATGGATAAAGGGATATTTGATGTAAAAACAGACTTCAACAAAGTATTAAATACAACTTAAGATTATTTGATTTCCCTCGTAAATGGAGATAATCAACATAACCCTAGACTAGTTTAATGAGGTGGTCAGCATGCTTACCATGACTTTCATTTCATCCAAATTAATTTCTCATTTGAATATGTATTTTCCAACATTAATTTCTAAGCATAAGATGTGTAATACAATGTGAAAGGAATTATCTTTAATTTTTCATATCCTCTAGTTTTCTGTGACTATGGATGTCTTTTTTTTTCTCTTTTAAATGAATGATGCTTTCATTGAAGATGATATTTGTGCCAACTAGGGTTAGACATATTTAATTCGGTCATGCTTATAGCTTCAATAAAATTAAATATAATTGTTTTTTCTCACTTTTTCTGTGTTAGACTAATTTTGGCTATGTGATAAATTCACGTATTTCTTCTAATACAGTCTATTTCATGGCTTGATTACTTTGATGACCTTATAGCTACCCTTACATTGCTTCATATAATGTATGATTTATTGAAATAATCATATACATACCATATTATTGCATTTATTCAAATTTGAAGTCTTGCAGAACTTTGATGCAACCATAAGAGATGTTTCTCTTTTGAAAATTCACTGGAAGATTGCAGACTTCACACAACCTTAGCTAGAATCAAGCCTAGATGGTGTGGTTCTTTTAAGAGATAAAATCAAATGGATGGGAATTTCCACATCAATTTACATTGAAGATGAGGTGTATCACTGCTGCATTTTTCTTATGAATCAATTTATGAATTGTGGACCATAGGAGTAACCAAGAGTTTCGACGGAATTCAAAGTAGCAAGCTTGTAATGGTCTCTGATACCTGTTGTAAACTTAAAATTGATATCTTGTGTAAGATTTAGCACTTTATATAACTAATATTGCATTGAAAATATTATATAGAAATGAATTTGTTCATGAATTGTGGACCATAGGAGTAGCCAAGAGTTTCAAAGGAATCGAAAGTAGCAAGCTTGTAATGGTCTCTCATACTTGTTGTATACTTAAACTTTATATCTTGTGTAGGATTGAGCACTTGATATAAATAATATTGCATTGAAAATATTATATAACACTTGTCAGGAAACCATAACTTTTGGCATATATTATGTAGTAATTTATGCTAGAAGAATAAAAGCTGGAAATTCTAGGTTTTCAATATTTTCTCTGTGTTAATTGTGTTATCTTCTATATTCCATGAAGCTCATTATTATTGAATTAATGCAATAAGTGTGTCTCCTAAACCGTGAAAATCTAGTTATTCCGATTAACTCACTTGAGAACAAGGATAGTCACCACATGTAAATTTACTTGGGAGATTCACTTCAGTTCAAAGTAGGGGATTTTCATAATTCTAGTTATTACATTTACCAATCATATTTTATACTAGGACAATGTCACTGTGTGCAATCTTAGCTCCATAGGATGATATATGTTATTATATTTTTTATTTAGGCTTTGTACTCTAACTCTGTCATGAGTGTTGAAATTTTGGTCATTAACACAGCTCCAGTTACTCATTAGTGATGCTATGAACAATATTATTATATTTATTATTTATGCCTTGTACTATAACTTTGTCACCATTATTCTCCGGATGCTGATGGTTGTGAGAACTGATTGGACTTTGGTCCTAGGCCACATCCCGAGGAGGCTCGCATGGGGTGGCCATATGGGCCCTGGTGGCTCCATTAAACTCGTCATTAATCTGCCAGCTCTATTGGCATTTACTCTCCATCGTCGGCACTTGATTCTTCTCGGCTTGCTCACTTGGATAACTATGGCCCTCATACCGAGCTCTCTAGATTGTTCCTACTCTGATCACCATTCTTTGCATTTCCTGTGGAGCACCTGCCCTGCTACTTGTGCTGAGCCAAGCACTCGCACACAGACGGGGCGACACTACTCTTTACTTAGCTATTTGGAAACCACGCCTGGTAGTCATGTTTCTCAAAGTATCTTCTGTTATTTCAATTCTGGTCTGCAATTCCCTTTTGGCATTCACTGTGGGTCTCTGCCAGCATCTTGCTGCTCTCATTGTCTCAGGCAGTTTCAAATCACTGAATCTGCCATGCCAAGACTCCACCCTTGAATGCGGTGTCACTGTGGTGCAAGTCGTGGGAGGTCTTCTCGCTCTCGTCCTTCCGCAAGTTCTGACGTAGAGACCTCTTTAGAGGACGTTGTGTGGGGGCATTACCCAGACACCCATAACCACAGAGGTCGTGCTAGCCACCCTGGCATTGCTCGAGTAGTTCAGCCCACCCCGCCTCATTTTGCTGCTCTGACCAGACCTCTCTCCCCTGCCTCCCGTGCTTCTAAAAGTCATGCTCTGCATCAAACCTCACAGAGGGCAGAATTTCTCTTTGAATTCTCCTTCAACCAGCCCATTGTCACCGCCTTTTTTACTGTTACCCTGCGAGAATAAACGCCTCTCTGTCTTCCTCCTATGGCTGGGCCTTCCCCCCCTCCCCTTGGTCTTAATCCCGCCCTGGCTACGAATTCTACTTAATGACCGGTTTCACCCATAGTTTCTGTCCCTCCTGACCTGCATACACAACCCATGCAGGTGGATGCGAGCATTGAAAGTAAATATGGTGCACAGAAAGATGTTTTTGAGGATCCGGAGGACGAATACTGGTGTCGCATAATGGAGGAGCCGCCTTCTCCCGCTCACAAGCAGTAGTTTCACTCTACCTTGGTTCAACATGGTACATTTGTTTTAATGTTTTGGGAGATACTTTGATTATCTTTGTTTTTCTACAGTAGCAAAAGCTGCATGCCACTCTAGTCCTTTTTGTTTTTTTATGATGTATGCAATGAACAATACATCGGTTTCCCTCACAAGGGCGGTGAAACTCAGCTTAAAAGAACTGGTTTCCCACACAGGGCAGTTTGTCACTTTGTTAAAGCATGGACATCAAGCCTAGATTTCAGGCTCTCATAGCTGAACTGAGGCAGTTTTGTAACAGTATGTTTTTATGAATAGAATTAGCATAATTTAGAAAAAAATTAAATTTTTCACCATTATTGAAATTTTGGTCATTAGCATGATTTCTCTTACTCAAATTTCACACTGTGGCTTGTCCTAAATTCAAGTCATAATTTCCAGCATTTTGTTCAACATGTTGATCTGTTACATGGACGATCTCAACATGACAGATTTCCATGGAATGCTTGATATTTTCTGATTCCGTGAAATTTTATAAAAGAGATTTTTTAATTAAAATAACCAAGTAAAAGGAAGTTGGAAAAACATCACTTTTAAGGGAATATTTGTGAATTAAAATCCTCAAGTCAAGTCAAAGAAGTGAGAGAAAGCTAACAAATATTGAAAAACAATTTTATTGAGCATTGAAATTATACATTTATATTCGAAGCCAAATACCAACTTGCCTTGAAAAAATACATTTATATACAGAACTTCATACTAACTTCACTTTAGTATTACTAAAATTTATACTAACTTTCTATCCATAAATTTCTTACTACCTATTTATCTTACAAAGTTATTACTATCTATTTATCTTATAGTTTCATTTGTAAGATTTTCATTTACTTAAATATGAGAATCTAAATTTTAATTTAAATCATGAAAATACTCTGTGAAGTTCTATGCAGTTGATCCCATTTCATTGATAACAATACAAAAAATAAAAACTAGTATATTAGCTGGCTCATTCTTTTAATAACAAAGAGATACTTTAAAATAAAATAAATATGATAATGTTGGCAATCTTATTATTTATTAAAATACACAAAATAAATATTGTAACTTCCTGTTTATCTTAATACTTTCTAAGCTTTTCATTTCCTGATATAAACAACCTTGATTTCAATGCAAAACATGGAAATATTGTAAAGCCCATTGGATGCTATTTCGATTATGAGTATATTTTCTATTTTTTATCATATAACAGTTTTGTTTTTCATTATTAATGCTTATAAATTTATAAGACCCAAGAATATTTAAAATAATACATACCAATTTATGAAGGTTTGTATCTAACATAAATCACCATCCGCTGCAACAACCCTTTTCTATGGCAACATGTGATGAAATTCAACCAAACCAAAATTTACATTTTTTTTTCTAAGTTAGACTACATCTATTATATTATAAAGATCAAAATATTACATATCTCTTCCTCCAGACTTGGAAAACCAATTCCAGAGGAAAGTATCAAGATTTTAAACCAGAAAATGGACTGCCCCGGGTGGGGAAACCAGCTCACCAGTAGCACAAAATAAACGCTGCCCAAAATGGGAAACCAATGTACACAGTAGTGAAATTTAAACTTAAGTTTTAGAGAGAAGTATTCCAAATCATGTTTAGACTAGAGAATGCTACAAAAAAACTAGAAAGAGGGAAGTGCACCCTACAACTAAAACTAGTGTGGACAATCATCCTTCTTGCTGGAGTTGGGTTATTCCTCCTCGATCATGCAAGCATAGAATGAGTCTTCATCCTCCTTTCTTAGCATGTGGATAGTTACCTGAGGATGTGGAAATTCTAGCGTGTCTGGATAATTGGAGGTGGTCATCAGCTGATTGTTGTCCTCATTCTTATCTCCTTCGTCATTGTTTGAGCTTCTACCATCGTTGGAACCCAAATTACTGTTGGTGGAGTGGCTACTACTAGAGGCGCTCTGCACAGGGAGAGATTTCATCTTGCGAGGGATAAAGTCTGGCTGAGTCAGGATGGTCGACTTGCACGGTTGCTCTTTGGGGTGAATGCTTGAGGAGGCAGAAGGGGAGACAACTAGCTACAAGGATAATTAGGCGGAAAGATTAATAGGGTCGAGTCTTCTCAACTCCTCCCAGCCCACTGAAAGATTCAGTTCCCGACCCATGGCGTGCGATAGAGGTGTTCTAGAGGGGAGGTTGCGGCCTCCATGTCTTCTACATCACATACAGTGATGCCATGGCATGAAACACGAAGGAAATAAAGTGTAGGATAGGGAGGGATCAATCCGCAGCATAGGAAAGGAGATGCCACCACCCAAGAATGTCCTGGGAAGGCTGAGACAGGGATGAGAAGGGCCATGAACTAGGGTTCAATAGGAGGAACAGGAGGCATGAACAGATAACAGAAGGGAGAGCTGATTGGAGGCCAAATGAGCGCGAGTAGTGGGATTAATAGCCATGGTGATAGAATGAAGAGCTCTTAATGCTCTATAGCAGGAGGACCCCGTAATGAAGGTGGTGAAGTGTGAATTTAAGACAGGCTTGCTCAGGCATTTAACGTTGAGTGGGTGATCATGTGCGGGTGCGTGGGCTGGATAGTTCTCCTACAACATGGCGCCTAGTTGGCCCCTCCAATCACAGCAAAGCACCCGCATACGGGTAAACAAAATTTATGTATTATTGTTTCGTTAACAAAAAAATTAATTTAACCTCACCTTCAACAGAAAATGAACAGAGCATGAATAATAACTATACGCCTTTAACATAACATGAAAGAAAGAGGATCAACATATTTAGAAGAGCTCAATTTAAACTCATAGCAAGGCGCAATCTCTTGTTCTAGTGCTATTGCTCCATTGTTATAGCTTTAATCAATTATCACAACAGTACCAGCTTCTAAATAGTTAAAATAAGAAAAAAAAAGAACCACATATAGCCACTGAATTAGTTTCAAGTACCACATCACAGTCGTTTGTATTTAAATCGACTATAACTATACTCCTTTAACATAGCACGGAAGAAAGGTGATCCAAATATTTAGCAGAGCAGAATTTTACCTCACGACAGTGACGGGTAGTTTGCTCCATTACTAGATCTTTAATCATTATCACAACAGTACCATATTCGAAATCGTTAAAACAGGCGGAAAAAACAACACATATAGCCAGTGAATTAGCTTCAAATACCACACCACCGTAGTTTATATTTAAAATAAATCATATTTAAGATCAGTAAGTTTATCCAATCATTAGCATTGAACTAGTTTCCTTATCAACATTTATGAGAAAATTAAATATTTATTTATATAAATTACTAATATATTTTTATATTTTCTTAAACATCGAATAATTACTTATATGGTAATATATTTGTGTATCTTTATTCATTCTCCCTTTCTACGATTGATTATGTTTATACAGCCTCTCTATATAAATAGAGAAAACAATTAAAAAATTAAGAATCTAATTTTAAAAAGACTCTGGATCACAGTTAAACAATTATGGATCACAGATGTTTACAATCTGAAATTATTATTATTATTATTAATTATAAAAACAATTAAAGTATGAGTTAAACATATACACATTTAAAAACAACATGTAACAATATTCTTAATCATAGAGATTAGCCTCCATTTTGTCATTTAGATTTTTTACTTGTAAATAGGCTCTTACTAATACCACACACCCATAAAACCATAATTCATGTTCACATGACAATTTTTTTAAATTGATCAATTTATTTAAAAACACAAAGATGACATAACCACTTTTGAGATAAATCTAAACTTTTGATAAGTGACTCTACTACTAAAAATATTGTAGAAAATTCCATGAAGATTAGATCCCTACCATCCTTCTACTCACTACTGATAATAAAATAAAAATATAAAATAATAATTATTTCAAGAAATAATGTATTTTAAGTATCATTTAAGTTTAAAATATTAATTGTGAGCAAATTAATTGAAAACAAAATGTACTATTCTAAAAAAAAGTTTTTTGAATTCAAATAACTAAATAGAAAGAAGAAGGTATGAAAATCATGGACAAGGAAGACTTGTGAATTATAATCTTTAAATAAAAGAGGTGAGAGATAGCTGACAAATCTTGAAAAACAATTTTGTGGAGCTTTGTGAATTATAATCTTTAAATAAAAGAGGTGAGAGAAAGTTGACAAATTTTGAAACGCAATTTTGTGGAGCTCTGAGAATGTAATGTTACATATTGAAGCTCAATAATATATCTTTAGTTAATTTTATTTTTGATATTTTCTTTTCCATAAATACATAATCCTAAATTTTTAATAATAGGAATACAAACTAGGAATGATAGGATCGGGAGTTTAGTAGAGCTAGATTTTTAATCGATTGTCACATTAGTACCAGTGCATACACTTCAAAAATAGTTAAAACATGTAGCGAATTGATCACTGCTTACCCATTTATAACCTTAGTTTGTATCTAAAATCGATCACATTACACTTCAAAAACTCTTTTCTATAAATGATGAACATTGACAATTATTATTATAATTAATTGAATGTAATATTGAACAAAAATAGTAATGTTAAATATAATATTTGAACATGTAATAGAGAGGAGGGCTTTAGCGAAAATTAATTTTACCTAAGTCTCAACCGAATTGTTTGCTATATTGCCAGATCCTGAATCAATAGTTACAACAGAAAAGAACTCACAAATATTGAACAGAAACCCCATCCCATCCAAGATAACTATTAGAACCAGTGAAAATTCATAGATGAAAATGCAGAAACAGAAATATAAGGAAGCAAAAACCATAATCTCCAGAAAAAGAAAGGAAAATTAAAAATTGTAATTAGTTGCAACTTGAAAAAACCAAAGCAGTCTTTGCAATTCATCATCAGAAATTTGGTGGAACGAAAGTTTTGGCACCACTGTTACCCTAATCCATCTACATGTTGGCAATGAAATTAAGGTAGCTCTGTTTAAATAGACATACATCCATCGGATGAATTTAAAAATATTTTGAACGGTTAGCGCAAACCTTGAGTTCGACCGGAAATATTTTGTAAGAATTCATCCAATGCAATTACCACGCTTAGTTTGTGCTTTTTTTATCACGTTAAAAGTTGTGAGCTGGTGCTTTTTTAATGAGGTTAAAAAAAAATTTATCCTAATCTTGTGCTTTTTTATGAGGTTAAAAGAAAATTTATCTTACTTTTGTTCTTTAAGGAGGTTAAAAGAGAATTTATTGTTTCTGGGATAAAAGAAAATTTATCGTAATTTTCTATTTTTTAATGAGGTTATTTCTTTTTTTTTAATCGTAACATTCTGCATCTTTCCTTTTTACGAGGTTTAACTTTTGTTTATCACATTTTCATTGCATTTGATTCGAATTTCGCTGAGATTCTCTGCGTTCTAGTTCGCTGCCAAGATAATCCCCGCCATTTAATTATTCCAATTTAACTAGTTCATCGTTGAATTGGATATTGACTTTTCAACTTTGTTTGTTTTTTTTGGATTGATTTGTAAGTGCAAGATAATTGATATTTAAATAAAAATAAAAAATGTTATATTTAATATTATTAAATATTAAAATTATTATTTCATCTCATCGCCCAAATTAAACTAATCTCTATATATTATTATTAATATTACTAATTTTTTTATATATTATTGTTAATATTATTGTCATTATTAAATATTAAAACAATGAAATTATATAGTTGTTAAATAAACATATTGTTTGTATATAAACAAGAAATTGCATCATATGTTGCAATGAGAATGCCTTAAGGTAGGATCCTAAGAAATAGTAGCATACAAGACTGAACTCAGCATTTTATACAATATTTTTATTTATTTATGAGTGTTTGTGTGAGAAATTTTTTGTTGATTTCAATATACATGGATTATTTTAAATTTGAATGGATAATGTCAATATAGATTTTGTGAAAACTTATAATGGTTGACTAATGATATTTCTGTTAATTGTTTGCGAGAAGAAAATCAAAAGCTTGCCCCATCTTTAAAAATCAACATAAATTACATTAATATGTATAATAATAACAACAACATCTAAATCATCCATACTATAATTCGATGGATAAAGTGATATTTGATGTAAAAACAGACTTCAACAAAGTATTAAATACAACTTAATATGATTTGATTTCCCTCGTAAATGGAGATACTCAACATAACCCTAGGTTTGAATCTTTAACTGTTAATAATGTTGGTTGTCCAAATTAAAATGATTTCAAATAAGCCCATGGAAATAGAAATATAATTTAGAAATGAGAATAGTTAACTTCTAATATCAAACTAGTTTAATGAGGTGGTCAACATGCTTACAGTGACTTTCATTTCATCCAACTTAGCCTCTCATTGGAATATGTATTTTCCAACATTAATTTCTAAGCATAAGATGCATAATACAGCGTGAAATAAGAATCCGATGTAGCAACAACAACTGCATATGGAACACGCCTGAAGTGTTGCTGCCAACCCGTAATCAACTCCCATTGCTCTGCCCTGTCTACCAATGAAAGATGCCTATAGAAGGAAGCCCCTCTCTCTATAATGGGCCAAAGTGGGCAAGATATGCTACAAACTCCATCAATGTACTCCTGGAGAGTGCTACACACTAAAAACACTGCAGCTCTGCTAACTGTGTGTACATTTATTTGCGCCTCATGCCTATGTCAACCGATAGATGGATGCTCCACCATATCAAAACGCTCCTCCCACTCCTGATCAGGAATGTCATGCTCCTGCTATCTACTGGCCCCATGCAGAAAAATCCCATCAACCTCCAACACCTTCAGAGGATATGGATCTGCAACTGCTGTCATCGTACTCGATGTTGGTGCATCTGACTGCCCCACCTCAATGGCTGGCCCAAATGTTAGCTGCATATCCCTCATCGACTCATTGTGGGTGCCCATCTGGCTCTCCCCCATAGGAATATCGTGCCTAATGTGAATAGTGTCCTCCTATGTTGACTCAGGCTCCATCACCTGCTGCTCTAGCTGAATCGTCACAAGTGACTCTTCACCCAGAATATCTCCTGTAGAGTCCCGTGACTGCTCACCCTTGACACTGGAATGTAGCTTTAGTCTACTCTCACCATCTCTGCATGACTACTCTCGCTCCCCAGAAGCGTCCTCAACTGATCCTATGGACTCATATGAAAAAGAGTCCTTACCCTGGCATATAGAAGGAATTCCCTCCTGTTCTACCTCTTCCACCTCATCTGCATCGAATATGCCATCCACCCTCTCGATAAAGTGTCGATACAATGTCTAGAGCCCAGACACATACTCTAATGCTACCTCTGTTGTACCCAGTATCCTCTGCTCAGGCATGATCTCAACATGCCCTGAGGGAAAAGTGACCCATGTTTCCCTCGTGACCTGCTCGCAAATCGTAGGCTCAACGATGACTAATGGGCCACCCCTGCAAAGGATCATCTCATCCCCTGGCCTGTGGCTGTCAACTAGCACACCGACCCAGTGCCACTGCTGAGAGGTCTCTCGCCTAGTGTGCTGAGTGCCATCCAAATATATTGGGTGAGACTCACGTACCCTACTGCTCATGCCCCAAGTGCCAAATGACAACAAAAAAATGGGCTATGCCTGTGAGTGATGTAGAGGGTCAGTTGTGTGAGTCACCACAGATACCTTCAAGTATCGCTCATCTGTCTCCCCATCGATCCTCGGTGAAATACCCCCAAAGGTAAGCCCAATGACCCTGTCCGTGAGTCTCCTTGGAGGCAATGCTCTAAGACCCTGTTGTGGAGCACCATACGCCCTCGCATACCATTGATCATCCATGTACTTGTCACATAACTCCTTTCAAAAAAAAAATTTCCCACTAATTCTTGTTTAACTTAAGTGTTATTACTTAAGTGTTAATATGGTAAATGAATTGCAGACCAATTGACTTTTATGAAATTTCATTCTACAATTCTCATGTCTATACAACATAACTCAACCCTTCTCTCATGATTTATTTCTAATGTTTATTTCATGTAAATCGTATCACTATATCAATATCTTGTTACACTTATACGTCACAATTTTGATGGTAAGAGTATTTCATTTTAATTCGTTTTCTCTTTACTCCTATGCTGCTGAATACATTGTCCATGGGATGCCATGGTTATATTATGGTTTGAGTCATTGTCTGTATGGTTCTATTTTTATATCATTGGTTGGATACTCTATGCCACGTCGCATTACTATGTAAGCATGGTTTCCTTTTCACTTGGCATTTATACACCGACGTTAATGTTTTTTGGCCGTGGGGTACTCATAATCTATATTTCTCTTCCACGAAATTATGTTGACTTGGTACCTATCCTAGCCTATGCCGATCTGGGATGCCGAGAGGTCTTTTACGTATAGCTTGAGATTGCTCGTTTAATATTTATGGTACATCGCATTTACATGTCTATCGTGTAGTTCGACGTCGGGTCCCATCGCCTTATCAATGCACATTCATTTCGATCGTGTAAATTGTGATGGATGCTATGAGCAAGATCTTTACTTCTCTCGAGCCCAATAACAATTTTATTTTAATTCCTTTCGACGAACCTATATTCAATTTCCGCGTATCAGTACGTATCTACTTAATTTTTTTTTTCAAGCTATTGTACTCCCACCATTATACGTTGATCCATGTCTCCGGTGATTGGCCACCACATGGACAGTGGTATCCCTTAAGGTTTCCCCGCTCATTTACTATTTCAGTTGTTTACCCTATCGTTTACCATTTCCAGTGTTTTCGCTACGAAGTTATCTTCTCTGGTTTGTTCTTGGAGAACTGAACGTGAGACTTTGCCTATGGTTCTGATATTCATTATTGCCCCTCAGCGCAACTTCTTATGGTAAGTAATCACCCCAATTTTTTTTTATTGTAGGCCGCTGTATCAATACTGGTATATAATGGTGGTTCATCGTTTTATGCCCACTTTTTTTTTAATTTGTTGGACGTTGAATAATTAACTATGCACAAGGATTTAATCGCACTGTTGACTGATAATACATATTTGTTTATTTATATCCTCACAAGGGAATGGTGCTATGGTTACTGATAACCGTGCACATTAACACTCCCGTCAGGCTTCATATCGCCATTCGTCGACAACCGAAGTCTGCGAGCCAAGGGTAAACATTGTGCTTCTCTTCGCAACACTCTATTGTTTATTTATCGAACCATTGACATACGTATCATAAATTTTTAGTTCTGAATTCATGTCCATGGTTTATTACAGGTCTCGTGTGGATGGAGAGAGGTTAACTTTTTCAAGTGATGAAATATCTCTTCGAGTTTGGTTTGAAGTCAACCGTGTTATTTAATATCGCATTTACTAACAATTTCTGGTTTGGTTGACCCACAGGTATTAGTTACGCGAGCCATCATCGCGTTCTCAATCTCCACAATTTTTGTTTCGCTTTCAGTCCAATAGGCTTATGATGTTCGTTTCTTATTCTAGGTTGGTTGTACATTGAAGCTTTTCGTCCAACAAGCTTCTTGATGAAATGATATCTCTCTTAGGAATTGTAATTCCCTACAGAATATTTTTTTTTGTTTTGATTCTCTACGAAAGAGAAAGTCTCTAGTGGGAAGAAAGTTACAGGCATTGGAATTTATAAGTCTGATTATACTTCTCTATTAGTGGTATTTTAATTACAGACCCATGAATTTCATATACGTTTTTCTCCCAATGAGATTTAGTTACTTTTTTCCCCTTATGACTTTGCATACTCCGAAAAAGTCGGCACATAATTGGATTACTAAATTGATACTCTGCCTCTTTTTCATATGGACAGACTGTCATGATTCTGTTGGATTAATTTTCCTTTGCATAAAGTTTTTCTATTAATTTCTTCGTCAATAGATTCTTCCCTCTATAGATTAAATAGATTATGATTCTGGTTGATTAGTCGTAGTAACTCCAAAATATAAATGTCTATTTATTTTTACATGTGACACTAGTCTTCCGTTTTACAATGCTATCATACACAGTTTATTGTTAATACATGAAAAATATCTGGAGGTATAGCAGAACAGTAATCCTATATAGGACTTTTTTTGGTTCATATGAAAGGGATCTCGACACGATTCATACAATGCCATATTTCAGTAGTATATTTATTGGTATTTTTCCAGAGATAATGTACTATATGATTTATTTAATTTTAAGTTGTTCAGACTACTAGTATCATTTATAGCAATTTGCCTCACTTTAATGTCGACATAGTTAAATGGAAATGACAGTCTCTATACATTTTATTTCCTTTTCTATCTCATTTTTCAGTATATCCAGTTCTCTAATAACACTTCCAACCAGCATTTTATGTTAATCTGGTGGGTAAAGTATTTTTTATCCTGCACAGCTTATAAAGTTTGCATGCACTTTATACAAGTTTCATTATATTTATTTTCCAATAGAATATTCAGTTTGGACAATTCACTAGTAAAGGTTGTTATTCCTGCACCAGTTTACGTTTATTTCTCAGACCAGAATTTTTTACAGGTTTAGTAGACCCTATTTAGCTCTATTTATGTCTGAATATCTTTAACTCTAATAACTGTACTTATCGCTCTATTATTTTCTTAGTGTAGATGATAAATCTATAGATATACATGCACTGATACTTCAACATATCTACCAATCTGCATTTCATATATTTAATCATTCCTTTATGCAGGTTTTTTTTTTTTAGTGTTTTCTAATTTAATTCTATTTTTAACAGAAATAGATTAAAGTTACAAATTTATGGATTATGAGGTTAACATAAATCTCTAGATTTAAACCAGTCACTGGTTTAGAGCTTCTCGCTGATTTTCCTCATAATTCTTGTTCCTACAACTATCCAGAACTGAGAGGATTTAATTCTTCTAAAAATTCTGTAAATGTATGGAACACAAGAAATAAAACATTATAAGTAATTCATTCATTAATACACACTATAGGCATACCACTTATGCAATTGACCAGTCCTTCCAAGTTTAGAGTCCCTCTATCTCCACAACTCACCCCCGAGCTGAGATTACCTCCAGAACAGACCAACCTCAATCTGTTCTGGAGTAGCTTATTTAATCTCATGTTCCCCAAAGCCTGTTTATCATTACGTGTCTAGAATTACATGATGATTTTCTTCCTGTTTTCCTCGGCTTCCCTTATTTAGGGTTTTTTAAAGCTGCTTTCTGCTTTTCCCAGCTTTTTACCTCTTCCAAACTAATCTCCACCTCATTGGGGAAACTAGATTTTTCCTCAAAAATCTAATTTAGAAATAAATTCTTTCAAGGATTTTTGAAATATTTCTGGGGAATTCTTAGCCTCTTTCCATATTTCATGGATTTGGCAAGGGATCTCATATTTCTCATTTGGTCAATATGCCCAAAATTATTTTATTTATTGTCCATAATTAAAATTTAATTACATCCACAAAATACTTATCTATTGGGGTCCACTCCCCTTTGAATTTAAAGTTCAAATGTCTAGCTTGAAAGAAAAACATAAACTAGGGGTGTTACAGTACTCCTCGACATCCCACTGCACACTGAGGCATACCCCTGTATACTGTTGGATACCCCAAGCTACTGTTGTACCACCCTGTATCGTCTCATGCCCTGACTGTGTCCAGGCACCGGTCACTTCCCGTGTGCTCTCAATGTGATGTAGGACACTCCTACTCCACAATGCAGTCCCACACACTACTGTACACCACCATGCAACTCCATGTCCATCGGTAGTCCACTGCTTAATGCTAGAGGCTCCCACACATCCCTAGATGTGATTACCTAGAGCTATGTCTCTACATGTTGGACTACCCCCAATCAGTATCATCGTCTCCACCATCGCGTCACTATACCCACCGACGAATGGATCATCACTCCAAGCCCTCCTCGAGGGGTTCGAGAAGTGAATCTACCTATGTGTCAGTAGTCTTACCACCACTACTCGGCTCTGCTGTATGCTCTGTGCCCGACACAAAGGTGAAGAATCCTTGGCCCATACATGGCACCATCTGGTGGCATGCCAATGCCACCTCCTCCACCAAGCTCCTACTAAGGTATGTTGACCACCCCGTGATCCTGTGTATAAGTGTCGTACCAAGACAACCTAGGGAGTCTGCCCATAAATTGGTTGGCCACTGGAGCTGACCGAAACTCCCCTAAAGAATGCACATGCTCTATTGCTAGGCCAACTGTACCCTCCAAGACATTGGAAACCAACCTGCCTGGGAAATGATAGGTGATCCCACCTAGATCCCAATGCCAATCTGGGGTTCCTATATGCCCAACACCTGGGAACTCTTGCTGAACTACACCTGGGTCCACCACTATCTCCATAACCCACTCCACCGAGTACCAACTCAAAATCTCTTGCCATCCAACCTCGACAAGTGGATGTTGCACATTGTGCAACTCTTATCGTCTCATCCTCCTAACCAAGTCAATGTATGAGGTCTGACTAGGTGACTCTGTGTCTTTCTCTCCAATGGGAAGAGGTGACCCAACAATGTTGTTAGTCCCGTCCATGCATTCCTGAAGGGGAATGATCTGACGCTCTAACGTGCCCTCTAGTTGTACCATCAGGGAATCCAGTCATTCCCAAATGCGGGCCAACTTGGCCGCCGACTTGGCACAAGCCACTCTCATGCCCTCTAGCTCCCTGTCCTGCAACCAAATGGCCTCTCGTACTGGCGTGGCCTTCCCTTGCAAAACTATAAGGTCTACCCGAAGCCGATGATACCGCTGTCTGCGACCATAATCCAATACCTCTGTATCTCCTAGTGCCTCATCGAAGGTGGATACATCTCCTAACACATCACCCATCTGTCGTGTGCTGCTACCACCCGAAGACTCAGACACAGCTCCATTCATCACCTCAACGGATGGCTCTATTGGGGTAGGCTCTACCTTCTCCACTACGATATCCACCGACATGGTCAGGGAGGTCTCCAATGAGGGTGATTCTTGTGTCACACTAGGTGTATCCTCGAACTCCCTGCAATCCTATGTGCCCTCATTCTCCAAGTGCGAGGTAACCATTTTGATGGTTTCCCCCTCTGATAATCGGTCAAGTTGGAAAGAGGTATCGAACTTCTCCACCCAAGATTTTTCTGAAAGCTTGGATGACCTGTCAAATGTCAGTAAATGGAATCTACCCACTGTGTGCTGCAAGCCCCCATCATGTGAGTTCTTGTTCCCTCTGTGAAAGTTGCGGGGTCTGCTATCCCACTGAAGCTGAAAAAAATCTATGAATGGAAGGGCATCCTTGAACTCCTGCCAATAGGACTGATACTCTGCAAAATTCTCATCTAAGTGTCCAGGCTCTACCTCCTACTGGGCTCCTACCCCTGTATCTACTCCCAATAAAGTGGGCATGGTAGAGCGGGTAGGTGCACGAGAAGCCGTCGGCTGAGGAGTATCACGTTGAGCATCACCATACTCCGGAAAATGATGGGATGTAGCTGATCCCTCTTCGACCTAGAAAACCCATGGAGTTTCACACTTCCTAGCCTCCACAGTTGTGAACCTCTCTCCCATCACCTCAATCTGTCTAGCTAAATATTGCACAGACTTGGGGAGTGCCTCTCCAAACTTTTTGGCCTCTGTGTCATATGTCATCGGTTCTTTCTCTCTTAAATCTACTACAAGCTCCACCTGTTCTGTGTCCGTCATAGGCTCTCTCTCCTGATCTGCGTCCTCTACCCGGGCACAGTCTTCCTCTTCATAGGTGGTCTCCAACCTACGCTCACGGTCTCTATACCTCCTGCCTCTCTATGGTTTCCTTCCCAATCTCATAGACCACAGGCTGAGCTAGAACTATGCTCTGATACCACTCTAATATCCTGTTTCGGGAATTTCTCTAAAACATGGCCAACTCCAACTAGAGATTGACTGAGAGGGCATTTACCGGATATGTCGCCTCTAAAAGAGAACGAGATCCAGAGGCTACCTGGCCCTCTCCAGACTCTGTCTAGGAGTGAAATATAAACACACCAAGTGGTATAGAACTAGACTGCTAAAAAACAATAATAATGCAGCAGACATATAATAGAAAGAGAATACAACAACTACGACAACAACGGAAACTACGAAAACTCAACCAGAAAACATAAAGAGGAAATGTTGAGAGATTTTATTAATCTGAGAAATTTAATGAAGTACAAGAAGCAATCTTTCCCAAATCAAGTAAGAAAACACTCTCAGAAAAGACAAGAACTGGCTACTTTATAAAATGCGTCCCAGCTACTGGAAAATTGCCGTGTAGCTACTACTACTGGAATGGACTGAAGATTAGGGGCTGATCCCCTTGCCGAAATGAGCTAAAAATAGGCAAACCTCCTCACCTCGACAACCCAGAAAAGATCCAAAAACCATTCCAAGAATGGCCAACCCCAGAAATCACCAAAAACTGTCTCCCCAGTGAATTATGCTGGCCTCCAAGGCACTGCACAGTGGCTAGATAGAAACAGCTGAAATAATGCCACAAACTTCGCCAAAAATCTCCGATGGGCAAAGGTTGAACCTCTGCTCAAAATCTCGGTGAAATGACCTGCATAAACCCCAATCCGAAGCTCCTCCACAAGGGACTGCATCCTCTCTCCTAGTGACTGCGCAGTCTCTATAAGCTCCAGCTCTGCAACAAACCCAAACAATGAAACGACTCAAAAAATACTGAAAAACAAACCTTGCCCAAGCAGGAACTCGAAGTCCCCTGGGGCTAAGGGTGAGATCTTTGACCGAAGACACTCAATGCAGTAAACAGTGATGCAGACAGGCTAAACAGCCAGTGTGCTCAAGAAGACAAAAGTCTCACTCGAAAATCATGAACTCAAGAATGATCCAAATGAGGAGGCTCCTCCATCTTTTATAATGTTGGTTTCCCTCCAAAACCCAACGTAGCCTCTCTCTCATCCACGTACTCATCCTTATCTGCGCAGAAGCTTGCAGAAGCTTCTGGAGTGTACATAGGCCCCCTTCTCTACGTGGTGTTTGGCCCCCTTGGCTCCCCCTTAAGTCACAACGTTGTGCTACTAGGAAGGTGTTTTATTCCATCTAAGTGAGTTAGGCCCTCTCCACTCACTTTTTATTTATAATTTAATTATATAAGGAAAAATTGATCAAAATTAATATTTCCAATTAGCTGCTACTAATTGGGAATATTACATAATTTCTGAGCATAAGATGCTTAATACAACATGAAAGGAATTATCTTTGATTTTTCATATCCTCTAGGTTTCTGTGACTATCTCAAACACATGAACCTTCAATGGGTGTCTTAGAAACTTGGATGTATTTTTTTTTCTCTTAGAAAATGAATGGTGCTTTCATTGACGATGAGGTTTGTGACAACTAGGATTGGGCATATTTAATTCGATCATGCTTATCGCTTCAATAAGATTAAATATAATTCTTGTTTCTCATTTTTTAAAGTGTTATATTAATTTTTGCTATGTAATAAATTCATGTTAAGCTTTCTTTTACCAATCGAGTTTTTCATGGTGATATTTCTTGTAATATATTCTATTTCATGGCTTGATTAATTTTATGACCCTATAACTACGCTTACATTGCCTCTAATAGTTTACAATATATTGAAATAAGTATATACATAACATACTAGTGCATTTATTGAAATTTGAAGTCTTTTAGAACTTTGATGCAACCATAAGAGATGTTTCTCTTTTGAAAAATTGCTGAAAGATTGTAGACTTCACACAACCTTAACTAGAATCAAGCCTAGATGGTGTGGTTATTTCAAGAGATAAAATCCAATGGATTGGAATTTCTAAATCGATTTACATTGGAGATGAGGTGTATCACTACTGCATTTTTCTTATGAATTGTGGACCATAGGAGTAGCCAAGAGTTTCAACGGAATCGAAAGTAGCAAGCTTGTAATGGTCTACGATAACTGCTATAAACATAAAATTTATATCTTCTCTAAGATTGAGCACTTTATATAACTAATATTGCATTGAAAATATTATATAGAAATTAATTATGAGTTTTGGAGCATAGGAGTAACCAAGAGTTTCAAAGGAATTGAAAGTAGCAAGCTTGTAATGGTCTCTGATACCTGCTGTAAACTTAAACTTTATATATTGTGTAAGGTTGAGCACTTGTTATAAATAATATTGCATTGAAAATATTATATAACACTTGTTGAGAAACAATAACTTTTGGAATATATTATATAATAATTTATGCTACAAGAATAAAAGTTGGAAATTATAGGTTTTCAATATTTCCTCTGTGTTAATTGTGTTATCTTTTATATTCCCTGAAGCTCATTATTATTGAATTAATGCAATAAGTGTGTCTCTTGAACCGTGAAAATCTAGTTATTGTGATTAACTCACTTGAGAACAAGGACAATCACCACATGTAAATTTACTTTGGAGATTCACTTCACTTCAAAGTAGGGGATTTTCATAACTCTCGTTATTACATTTACCAGTAATTTTTTGTACTAGGACAATGTTACTGTGTGCAATCTCAACTCCATAGGATCATATATGTTATTATATTTATTGTTTAAGCTTTGTACTATAACTTTGTCACGAGTGTTGAAATTTTGGTCATTAACATGGCTTGTATTACTCAGCTATGACGTTGTGAACAATGTTATTAGATTTTTTTTTTTAATGCTTTGTACTATAAATTTTTCACCATTATCGAAATTTTGGTCATTAGAATGATTTCTCTTACTCAAATTTCACACTATGGCTTGTCCTAAATTCAAGTCATAATTTCTAGCATTTTCTTCAACATGCTGATTTGTTACTTGGACCATCTCAACATGAGAGATTTCCATGGAATGCTTGATATTTTCCGATTCCATGAAATTTTCACAATTTTTCCATGCCATATTTTTCTCTTCTTTGGAAAATATCTCTTCTTCATTCTCCTGGAGAAGAGCCTCCTAAAAATTGGCAATCCAACTTGAGTAATGGTGTTCAAGTAATCTCTTCATAAAAGAAGAATATGTTGGTGAAGCATAACATTAGAACTAACTATTCCTTCAACCCTATTCTCTAGTTGGGTGAGTCACTCTTTCAATTCATCACAATTATTGGAAACATTGTCATTTTTTTTTTCTAAATAAGACTAAATTCTATTACTGTGATAAAATATGGTACATACAGAGGTGCTTTTCTAGCAGTAGGACGAGTTTCAGCAAAATGACAAAAAAAGCGCTGCCCTCGTAGGGAAACACGGTAACGAGGAAGAGATCAGTTATTTTTATAAGAGAGGAAACGACATTACAGAGTGGTCTTGCTTCAGTGGCAAATACCAGAACAAAAACATGGTGAGGGTTGGACAAGCCTAGAGCTAAAAAGTGGGCTCCAACAACAAAGACTTGCGGAAAATGTGGTGAAATGGAAGATTTGCAGGACGCAATCATCGGGAGGGGATTCTTCGCCGGTCGACATCCGCAACGCATTCTTCATCGTCACACGCAGGAGTGCTTTGCCTGCACTGCGTGCGTTCGCCGGGAAGCGCGCTGTGGTTAATCTTTTCGCTAAGGCGCTCTCTCGGGCGATCGCGTGGGTTTACATTAAAATTGAACGGTCATGATCCCGGACCGATTTCAGAGCGCGTGAGGACAATCCCTGAAGCGTTGGAAGGCTGGCCCCAAGTTCGGTTGAGGGCTGCCAGGTGTTGAGATGGTCGCCACTACCATGGTGCAGTTCATGACACAAGGAAGTGAAGCGACGGACGGAGTTGGCAAGAAGGCGAGGCTGCGGTTGCGAGGACGAGAAGGGCGGATGGGGAGAGACGCCGCGCGGAGAAGAGGGCGGGTGGTGGGCCGGCGGAGCTCTTCTTCTGCCTGAGGCTCGAGTGGAGGGGCGACGAATGCGTTCAGAATCCGGAGAGCTCGAGGGGCTAGAAGGTGAGCGACGCCTGGAGGTAGGTCTGGCTCGGGTGCTGCCTCTGCGGCATCTGAGCCTGTGCCGAAGCCGAGGCATGACCTTGCAAGGAGAGTGCAGGCGTCGAGGGAAGAGGAGAGGCGAAGTAGGCTGAGGGGACGACGACAGACCAGGAGAGAAAACCTGGGGCGGATCAGCAAGAAGCCAGGGATGCAGATGGCCTTGACAGTGATGAAAACCAGTGTCGAATTCCACGCAGCAGAAGAGGGTGCATCTCCGGCCAAGAGCCGTTCTGGAGCTGGCGAGCTTGGCTTCCGGTGGGCACGCAGAGCCGAGAGGAACAATGAGCTGAGACATGGTGACAAGCCAAATGAAATGCAGAGCGTATAGAAGAAGCATCGAGAAGGCGGGAGAGAAAATGCGCATGGAGGACGGCGGTAAGTTATGGCGATGGCCTCGTCCTCCCCACTGGCTTGAATGCCGAGTATTGTGAAGGGCCAGGGATTTAATGCGATTATGGTGGAGTGAATGCAGTCGGCCGGCTGCTTTGTGGCGTGGCCACGCACCAACCCAGCCTCCGCACTTCCCAATGTCAACTGTGGTCACCCGCATCCAGGGTGGAGTTGTCTTGGTGCACCAGCTGAGTGCAGTATTGAAGGAGCTTGGTGTCATTGAGGTTGTGAAGAGGTCCAGCAAAGAGGATTTGGTCACTGGTAACTCCTTTGTTAGCCAGTAAATCTGCGACCTTGTTTCCCGTTCTTTTAACATGCTTTAGAACAATGGCTTTATTGTGTTGCATCCAGTTAGCCATGAGTTCTAGCCTTGCAGTCAATCTCCAGCTATCGGAAACTCGTGAAGGAGGGGAGCCTTGGAGAAGTTTCTGCGCCATGTTGATGAGAATCTGAGATTCTCCTTCTATTTCCAATGGGAAGAAGTTGTTGTGTTGCACCAGTTGAAGTCCTTGCCAAAGTCCTTCGAGCTCTGCAGAGTTGTTGGTGTCCCACCCAATGGAGCCATAGTAGATAAGCATAGGTCCTCCCTGATGATCCCTGAAGATGTCCCCGTATCCAGCCTCCCCTGGGTTACCTTTAGAAGCCCCATCAAAGTTGAGTTTGAAGTAGCCCTCAGGGGGATGGACCCACCTAAGTTTGCTGGGAATGTGATGTTTGACTTGATTGCTTGAGAAGTCCGTGGGCTGAAGAGAAAGGTGCCAGCTTGCCCAGATGCTTTTTTCTGAAGGTTGAGAGGGAAAGTCATCTTGATGCCAATGTCGGAGACTAAGAGTTTCTTGTAGGTTCCTGCAAATATTGCTCCAGAGGACTTCAAAAGGAGTGCTCTGGTATTTGAAGACCCGTTTGTTCCGTTCTTTCCAGAGATTCCAGAGCGTGAGGCCAGGAATGATCTGCCACAGGGCGTTGAGGAGGGTGCAGTTGTATGGTGCAGCTGGCCAGTTGCGGATAAGGGCGTTCAGGTTGGCTCTGTTTCTGCCTTCTTCTCTGCATTTGAGGGCGATGCTGTCCCAAAAAGAGGTAGCCAGAGGGCAAGAGATCATGAGATGAAGGATAGTTTCCTCTTGGGAGGCGCAGCTGGGGCAGCGAGAGGGGCCAACGAACCCTTTTTTGAGAAGGTTGTCCCAGGTGAGGATTTTGCGATGACTGAGGAGCCACAAGAAGGTGGAAACTTTGGGCCAAAGGTGAGGTAGCCAGAGCCTTTTCCAGATGGGATCAATGGGATCGTTAGTATGAGTGAGCAATGAGTAGGCCTCCTGAGTTGTAAACATACCTCTGGTAGTGTGGCCCCATCTGATGATGTCTGGCTGCTCTGAATGTCTTATCCTTCTGTTGTTCAACTCCTTTTCTAGCTGCGCCTGGGCATGGTCCTGGTTCTGGTTTAGACAAGCGGCTGCTGATTTCCATTGGCGGAATCCTTGGGTGATGGGTTCTTCCCAAAACTGGCCGACTTGTCCTTCAAAAGTGTGGTTGTCCTGAGGTTGAAGCGGCGGATCAATGAGAGACAGCAGGGGAGGTCTTTGCTGCCATGCGTCTGTCCAGAAGCGTGCCACTTGACCATTGTGAACTTCCCAAAAACTGTGCTCTTGTATCAATTGCCGATGTTGTTTTGCTGCGTTCCAGATTAAAGAGCCCGAGTCGGTTGTGGTGAGCCGGATGAGTTCAGAGCTAGGTCTGTGGTTGGCGTACTTATCAGTCCATAGCCTTGCCCATGGGCTGAGAGGTTTGGATAGCCAATTCCACCAGACTTTTGCCCCCATGATGGCATTGCTGTGCTGAGGATCTCGAAGGCCCAGACCTCCTATATGCTTAGGGGTGCAGACAGTAGTCCATTTGACTAAGGCCCATTTCCTATTGTGACCAGAGGCTCCCCAGAGAAAGTTGCGTTGAAGAGTTTTGATTTTCTTGAGAACCCATTTGGGGGCCGCGAGAACTGAGAAGAGGTAAAGGGGCATTGATTGAAGGACAGATTTGACTAGAATGAGGCGGCTGGGCAGGTTGAGAGAGCGAAACGTCCAAGAGGAAAGTTTAGAATCGAGCTTGTCAAGCAGTTGCTGCCAAGATGAGTGCTTCAAGGCAGAGTCGATGAGGGGGGCACCCAGATAGTTGGCAGGAAGTTTGGCTATGGTGAAGCCCAAAATCCGAGTGATTCTAGTTTGAATGTAGGTAGCGGTGTTGAAGAAAAATATTTGAGACTTCGAGGCATTGACCGAGGTACCTGAGGCTTCAGCAAAGGTGTCGAGGATGTCTTTGAGGGAGGAAGCTTCTTGGGCTGAAGGGTGCCCAAAGAGCATGTTGTCGTCCACAAATTGCTGATGCGTAATGGGAGAGGAGCCATGAACAGAGATGCCACGAATCTGCTTCTGGTGCAGGGCGTTCTTGATGTATCGACCAAGACCTTCAGCCATTAACACAAAGAGAAAAGGGGAAAGGGGGTCACCTTGTCGAATGCCACGGGAGGGGGAGAAGGGTCGCGAGGGAAAGCCATTAACAAGGATGGAAAAGAAGGAGGACGAGATAAGACTCATGACCCAACGAATCCAGGAGGGGTTAAATCCAAAGGCTGAGAGGACTTGGCGGATGTAATTCCAGCTGAGCTTATCGAAGGCCTTTGAAAGATCAATCTTCAGAAGCATTCCAGGCTTTTTGATCAGCTTTAAGGAATGGATGACTTCATGGGTGAGTATGATGCCGTCCAGAATTTGTCGACCTTCAACATAACCATTTTGCTCGGGAGAGATGAGGAGAGGAAGAAGAGGCTTGAGCCGGTTGGCTATGACTTTGGAAATGATTTTATATATGACGTTGCAGAGAGCTATGGGTCGAAATTTTTCAGGAGAGGCAGCCTGATCCACTTTGGGGATGAGGGCTATGAAGGTGGCGTTGAGAGACGGAAGGAGCCAGTGCATGGTTCTTAATTCCTCTACCAATTGCCAAACCTCAGTTTTTATCAGATCCCAGAAATGGTGGAAGAAGCAGGCTGTGAATCCATCCGGTCCAGGTGCTTTGCCTTCCTTGTTTTGAGCGACAACTTGCTCCACCTCCAAGAGTGAAACAGGCCTGAGGAGAAGCTGATTGTGATCGTCTGAAATGAGCTTGGGGATGTGAGGAATGATCTTGGCTATCGCTGTCTGCCTGTCCGGTCTATCTTCATTCAGGACCGTTTTGAAGTGAGTAGTGAGTTCAGCTTCAATCGCTTGGTGGTCCTCTAGGCGATCTCCTGCTTGGGACTGGAGGAAGGTGATGTTGTTGTGCATTCTGCGTTGGATAGTGGAGCGATGAAAGAATTTTGTATTCCGTTCACCTTCCTTTAGCCAGCGAATGCGCGATTTCTGTTTCCAGAGAATCTCTTCCTGCTGTCGTCGGTCCTCCAGTTGCTTAAGAAGGTGTTGCTCCTGAGAGTTCAGCTCCTCAGTGCGTCCCTCTTGGATAAGATGAGTTTGCAGTTCCTCCATTTCTTTTTCAAGTTGCTGTTGATGCTGAAAGATGTTCCCAAAGGTGGAATGATTCCAGTTTTTAATGTGAGTCTTGAGATCCTTAAGATGTTGCTGAAATTGATACATCTTAGAGCCTGAAGGAGGAATAAAGGCTTTCCAGGCTGAGTGTACCATTTCCTTGAAGCTTGGATGTGTGAGCCAAAAGGCTTCAAAGCGAAAAGGTATTTTTGCAGTGTTTCCTGGTCTGGTCCAATGGAGAGATATCGGCCAATGATCAGAGCCAGCTATGGGCAGGATAGAGGTACAGAAGTCGCCGCCAATGTGGATAGCGTTGTCGGAAAGCAGGAAGCGATCCAGTTTGGAAGCAATTTGTTGGGGTCCAGCCTCTTTGTTGCTCCACGTATGGATGCCATTGGCAAAAGGGATGTCTATTAGCCAGTTGCGCTGTATGAAGTTTTTGAAGTGAGTGATGTCGCCTTCCAGCTTGGCTCGACCTCCTTTTTTCTCCTCCAGATTCGTGATCATGTTGAAGTCACCTGCTAAAATCCAAAGAGGGTGGGTTCGGCTGGCGTTGAGCGCTTCAATTGTGCTGAGAAGAGCGATTTTCTTTTGAATATCCTGGGGGAAATAAGCATTGGTGAAGTGGCCATGCATGTTTGTGCCCAGGATGTGGAAAGTGGCCTGGATCAGACTGTGGGTGGCGTGAGCATCGCTGATGGAGATTGACTGAGGATCCCAGGCGATGGCCAGTCCACCAGAGAAACCTGTAGCGTCAACGGCTATGGAGTTGCAACCAGGCCATGCTCTTGAGAGTATGGAACTGAGAGTGGTGCTATTGCATTTGGTCTCTTGTAGAAAAAGGACCTGCGGTTTTTCCTTTTTTATCAAGCTTTTGATCATCCTGAACTTGGTGGGGCTGTTTAGACCCCTTATGTTCCAGGAGATGTGCTTCATTGAGAACTGTCGTCCCTGGGTGGAAAAAACCTGGTAAGCTTGGGATACCTACCAGATTCGACTAGCATTTCTCCGATGAGGATGGTTCTTTGTAGATCAGTTTTCCGTCCTCTCTTTTTTGAATCCTTGAAGAGTTTCTTGCTGTCCCATGTACTTCCAACCTGAATGCCAAGAGTCTTTTGATGTTGCTGAGCTTTGGTTAGGGCCACCGCTAGATTTTCTATCTGTTTGTCCGAAATGGTATCAAAGTCTTTTTTTTGGCAAGCTTGTTCCAGAGTGTAGATGTCCAGCTCATCAATGTCAATTCCTTCCGGCCCTGCTTCCAACTGACTGCAGGACGTGGTAGAGGGATCCAGTTCCATGTGCAGGGAGTTGGGATCTCCAGAAGAGGGGGTTTGGGACGGCTTAACAGGAAGAAGGAAGGTTTCCGGAGGGGGCGCAGAAGGGTTCAGGGTAGCAGGAAGGTCAGAGGTTGGAGGCGTGATGATCATGGGTGTGGGGGTGGCATTTGGTCCCGATAGTTCTGTGGCCGAGGGTTGATTCAAGGCTTCAAAGCTATTGCTTGTGGAAGGGGCGTCAAGGGAATGAGGGGCTTTGGTCGAGCTAGCAGGGGGTTTTCTGTTGTGGCGTCTGCGAGAATGAACTTTGGTGAAGCCATCAGCATCCGTATCAGGGGAAGCTTCCTGGGGTTTGCTGGGTGCGAGATTGAGGGGGAAATCTCTGAACAAATGCCCGTGTGCATGGCATTTCCTGCATCTGAAGGGAACATGCTCATAATCTTTAGATTGAACCCATTCGAAGTCATCGTGGTAGAGACTTACCGAGTCAGGAAGGGCTTGTGCGAGATGCATGAAGACGCACAGTCTAGCATATGAAGTGTAGCGTCTGAGCTTGGTCTCCTCCGCGATTTTGACAAATTCTCCCAGGACATTGCCGATGTCTCTGAGTGATTCTTCGTCCCAATATTCCAGCGGTAGTGAGTATAACCTGATCCAGACTGGCGCCCAGTTTAGATCCTCCTTGTCCGGGTTGAAGCGCTCTGTCCAGTCCCTGAGGTAGAGCCCGGAGGAGTTGAAAAAATAGGGCCCTCCATCCATGATGCGTGATTTGTCCTCCAGGCAAGTGAAGATTGCAGTGAAGAAACCCTTGGGCCCTAGCTGCAGAGTGATTTGTCCTTTTGGCTTCCATTTTGATTTGATCCAACCGTGAAGAGCCTTCTCCGTAGGCCAGAAGCCCACAAATTTGCCAATCAGGGCGTGGTCTTTCATGAATTGAATCTGGGCATTGATTCTGTGACTAGGGAGATCTATTTTGGGTCGATCGGCCGCTATTGGCTTGCAGGTTGCAGAGGTCGCCTTGGGTTGGGCGGCCGCATCTGTCGTTTCTGGTTCTTTTCCTTTTTGAGCAGTAGGCTTGTCGCCTTGTACACTTGGCTGGTTGGCCTGGATCTGGGTACCGTTGGTCGTAGATGTGGTCTGAGCTTGCGCAGAGGCCGCTTTTGGAATCTCTGCAGACTGGTTCGAGTGTTTCTTAGTCGTGGCAGTGGGGGAGGCTCTGTGGGCCTCCCCCTGAGACGGATCCATGAGATGCGATTCAGAGAGCGCGGTTGTAATCAGGGCAGAGGGTGAGTATAGCTAGTGCAGGTCGCTCTGAGGGGCAGCAGCGCCGTCGCAGAGACGCAGGAACCCTACCGGAGCCAAACCCTAGCAGAGCTCGTTTCCATGTGTGTCTCTTATGTTCAAGACATCGATAATAATATTAATGTTTATTGGAAACATTTTCATTATCTTCAAGGTTTAATAGAATTAAAACTTCCTCTTAGTCAGGAACCTATGAACTTGTTTCTTACCACCAACTCTTGGTGCAAGACCCTCCTTTGCTACATGTTGTTTATAGATTTTTTCCTCCATTAATCCTTGCCAAGCCAAGTGATAGGCCTAAAAATGTTTTGTGTGTCCAAAGATCGACACATGAAAAGAATCCTGAAAGATCATGTGCTGGATTACAAGAACCATCAACAATTATCACATGATTGAGTGTTGGAATTTTTTTACCCAATGACCAAGTGCTAGGTGATATTAAAACACAGGAGATTTTAGTATTTATGTTTATTATTTTTTATATAAATAGAACAAGTAGGATCCAATTTTAAAAGTTTCTAGTGTTTATAAAAAAAAATCCACAAACATTATTATTTGTAATATTTATGTTTATTAATTTTTATATAAATAATTATTATGAGTAGATTTTTATTTAAAAATATATATATTCAATAGTAAAAAACTTATCAAATATTTAATGGAGAAAATTTTAGATTTTAAATAATAAATATATATTATTAATACTCTCAATTTTAGTTAAAATTATTATGATTTATTTTGTACTTACTTATACAATAGATAAGAATACAAAAAATTAGGAGAAATACATATAATATGTAAAAATATTATAATCTAGAGGATGGATCCTAGTTGGGATTCTAAATGTCCACAAATGTTCTCTCACTAGAAAATCCAAAATTCTGTTCAATAATTGGTAACCACAAGAGGTTGAAAATAATATATAAAATTGAAATTCTTAGTAAATGAAAAGTGTTTCTTAGAAAAAAAAGTTTAATGATAAGGGATTTAAAAAATAATGGTTTTTATGTTTCTCTAATTTATAATCAATAATAATAACTACCACAGTAATATAAATCAAAATCTTGGTAAATTCCAATAAACATCAAAAAATTACATCATGATACATTTCACATTACCAAGATTAAAAAATCATAAAAACTCATTGAGGAAATTATAATTTAAAAAAAAAAAATAATAATAAAAATTATTAATTTAAAAATGAATGTATGAGTTAAAAATATACACATTTAGTAAAGCATATAGCCATAGAGACTAGCCCCCACTATACCATTAATATTTTTAACTTGTAAATGGACTCCACCTAATAAGATGTGTCTACAAAGCAATAATTCACGTTGATATGACACATTCATGGGACAATTTTTTAAAATTAGTCAATTTACTTAAAAGTAGAGATATGAGATAACTACTTTAAAGATAAATCTAAATCTTTGATTTGTGATTTATACTAAGAATATTATAGAAAAATTCTACAAATATTAAATCCTTACCATCTATTTGATAATTATTAATAATCAAATTAAATTCCAGAAACATATCCAAAATTAAAGATTTGTAATTAAAAAAAATAATAATAATTTTATGTATATTTTAAATTAAGATAATTAATTATGAAGAGATTAATTAGAGATGAAATGCACTCTTCTAAAGCCTTCTAATTAAAAAAGAAAAAAAATGTAATTAAAAAGTTAAAGTTTGAAAACAACATTACCAAGGATAATGAATTTTAAGGGTATTTTAATTTAAGTTGAGTAATTAAGAAGAAATTAATGAGAAATGAAATGAACTTTTATAAAAGAGATTTTTGAATTAAAATAACCAAGTGAAATGAAGTTGGAGAAACATTACTTTTAAGGGAATATTTTTGAATTAAAATCCTCAAGTCAAGTCAAGGAAGTGAGAGAAAGCTAACAAATCTTGAAAAACAATTTTATTGAGCATTGACAATATACATTTATATACGAAGCCAAATACTAACCTTCCTTCAAAAAATACATTTATATACTAAACTTCCTACTAAATTCACTTTAGTATTGTAACATACCCCGATAACCTCGCAGGAAAAATGCATGGAGTTAGGACTTTTTTTCAACATTTACGAATGTGTAACATTATAAATTTCTTTATATATTTCTGCATTAACCATTTAAATACCCATTATCATCACTTAGAGAAATATTTAGAAAAAATCATAGTGAGTTACACAACCATTAATTGTCCTTGTTGTAGCATATTAACTTAAATTTCCTGCTATAACTATGCATCGATCCCATGATCATTTTAATTCAATTAGTAGATCACCTAATTGATAATATCGATGTCATATCATGAAAGAAATTAACATCATCAAAATGACACAATGAACAATCACAGAAATAGACACCGATATACGCTGGAAACCCCGTAGGGTGAAAACCAGCAAACATTTAATTTTATTATTAAACGCTCGTGAGGGTTGTCACCCCTCACTCAATGGTTATAAGGGAGTCCATCCCTTGACCATTGTCATAAAATTTACATATAAAAATAATCTTAAACAAAACATAACTAGCTATAAGTTATTACAATCATCATGATACCATTTACCCACGAATCATCAATCTCTGTCTTTGTATTCAGTCTGTTTCCTTCAGGGGATCATTGTGCAATTGGAACTACTAAAACTGCATGGAATAACAAATCTTTATCTTCCACAATGTTAAACTTGAAATTTTCTTTTCTCAAGCCATCCTTCTTTCCTGCCATTGCTGTCGTCAGCACACTTGATATCATGATTAGATAAAATATTAATAAACCAATAATCAATCTCTATTTGTGATGCTTCAACAAATATTTGTATGCATGTATAAAACATAACCACATTGACATTAGTTTCCTTATTTAACATCATTTCACATGCATTAGTAACAAATAATCACTATCAAGCATCATCTTTCCACCAAACACTAAGAAAATCTTGCATGCACTTTCATATTATTTCCAAAAGAAAGCTAACATACTATATAATAATACTGTGCATGCAAATGCATAACAAGATTTTCAAGATAACTATCCCAACAAGAAATTTCTCTTTTCGCCTACTCGTATGTTTTCTTTTCAATATGTATTAATGAAATAGATGTTATACTTATGCATGTGAATACATGTTCTTTTCAAAAAACATATTTTCCACCCAAGATCTATTCATAATGGTTACTATGTATAACAATGCCAACTCTATTTCAAACAAAGTTAACATAAAAGTTATAGTTTTGTGCATGCAATAACATATCTTGTTCTTCCTGCATGTAAAACATATATTTCTTTCCAAAATAAACCAAAGAAATATTTCATGGAAAAATAAACACATTTCTTTTCCAAGGGTCAAACGCATACCACTTTTCATTTCATGCATGCAAAGTGACATTTCCCTCTCATCCAAAAGATATAACCAATAACTATGCATAATATTCTCCCAAGATAAAGCTAATACCATAGCTAATCCCCTTAGGTTGGACAAATACATATTATTTTTCCCAAAAGAAGGCTAACACAATAAATATTATGTGATTGCATCTTCCTTTTCTCTAGAAATCTAATACTCAAAAATATATTTTTTCCATGCATGCAAGCATATATGTTTCTCTAAATAATATTACATAATAAAGCATGTGATTACTCTTTTTCCTCTCTAAGAATCTAATCCAATAATTCATACAAGGATATATTTTTATCTTCTATTCATTTTGAAGAGTTTTAACACAATAATTATTTCTTTGCATACAATTATGCAATGTTCCAAATGGGAAAATATAGGCTCAGTAGGGAATATCTTAAGATATTCCACTATGGAATCACAGCAATATGGAATTACACCAATAGATCTAAACCAGAGATAGACTAGCAGGGCATTTACTAGATGCATCATCTTCACAAGGAAGGGTGAAATCCAGAGGCTTCCTGGCCCATTCCAGACTCTGTCTATAGAAGAATGGTGAAACACAGCAAGTGTGGGAATGACACACTCCTCTTAGATTTTTCTGATCTTAGGAACCTTAGATCTATACATCTAAACAATGGATCCAAAAGAGAAGTAAAAATCAACCAAGGAAGAAGCGCTAAATTCCACTATCAGGAAAATCTGCAATAGGCTCAAGGAGGACATTGTATAAGCAAGCCAGTGTGAAAATAACATAGAACAGGGTTGGGTTCCCTTATTTTAGGCTGTGTCAGACCTCAAGAAAATTTTCAGCAAAAATAAATGAGTTTAGAGGTTTTAACAGATCTCCCACAATCAACACTAGCTGAAAATCAGCTAAAGGAGAGAGTTGGTAAATAGAGAAACCGTCCTTTAGAAATTGTGCAGTTTCTGCTGGAAGACACTAGAAATCAGCCATTAGACTCATGTTATAGTATGGCATTAAGAAATCATATCTATAATCAAGTTCATTTGTAGAGATTGGATTTGTAGGAGAAGCAAGAGCAAGAATCCTTCAAAAAATTTAGCATGAAACAATTGGAAAGTTGTAGAAAGACTTAAGCGGCATTTTATATGAAAGAGCTTCAGCTACGGCAAGGTTAATATAAAGATACACGAAGAACGTATATGGCTGAAACATCAGATCCATACCAGATCTGGAACTACTCAACCTTCTAAACAAGATCCCCCTAGGGTTTTATCAAAATAATGCATAAATAAGTGTAGATCTAGCTTTTAATACACTGAAATTTTTATTGCAAATAAATTCAATCATTATATAATCAAGGTCCATATGCAAACAAAGAGATTTTCAAAGAATATGGTTACTCATCTCTTGATGCATGCTTGAAATACTCTCTTCCTCTTCCTTGGCTCCATTCTCCATGTATTCTCCCATTTCCTCTTCTATTTCTCTCATAGGCTTATATAATAAAATAGAATTAATTAAAATGGAATAGATTTTATAAATCATAAAAGTATTCCAACTTTTTTCTAAATCATAAAAGAATTCCATCTTTTCTAATTCATAAAAGCATTCAAGCTTTTCTAAATCGTAAAAGTATTCCAGCTTTTTCTAAATCATAAAATAATTCCATATTTTCTAAATCATAAGAGCATTCCAGCTTTTCTAAATCACAAAAGCAATCCATAAAGCCTCCATAAATCTGATTTTTCCTAAATCAGAAAAGCATTCCATAAATCCCTCATGCTTTTATTTTTAAAGGTAGATTTTCTTTTTCCTTATGAGAAAAATATCACTTATACATACTTTTTCCAAATCTATTACTCCTTATCTCTAAAACTCATAAAATATACCAACTTGGAAATATAATTTATTTCCATGGAAGAATATAAATTATTATAAATAAAATAATTAAGAAATAATTCTTCCAATATTCTTATAATCAACAATTACAAGAATATTCTTCATTTAATATCAATATAATAATTAATAATATTTAAATTATTTAATAACCCTCATTTTATGAGAGTTTTTATGGTGGCTTATTCGAGGGATATTACAAACTCCCCCCCTTAAAGAGAACATCGTCCTCGATGTTCTTCTCTTGTTGGAACATTAACCTTTAATTTTCATTTCCAATTATTTAGAAAATGTAAAATAATACTTAAGTCATAATACTTTCACAAAAACTCAAGGAGCGCTTAGCCCTTTAATCATCAAAATGATAAGAAAAACTCTATCAAGTGCACATTGCATTTTATTTAGGAGTTACACTAGTCTTTCTCTCCCACTAGTGTTTTTGAAAATTATTGTCTTTCTCTCCCACAATAATTTCAATCTAATTCAAACTCATGGTATTTATCTCCAACCATTTCCTTTGCAAATTACTGTCTTTCTCTCCCACAGTAATTTCATTCAAATTAAAACTCATGTCATTAAGCTCCAGCCATGTTCCTCTAATATGTCAGGAATTTAAAGTTCAATAAATAATTATTTTATCTAACATGAGTTATTTCAGTCGCCTATATATTTCAATTAATTTCCTCTATGCATGCATATAGATCAACCATTTATGACATGTTCATTTGCTCATAAAAACACAACCTATTTCATCTAAATTGTTGCTAAGATAATTTAATATATCATGCATGCAAAAATATAGCACATGCAACAAATTTGAGACATGAAATTTACAGTCTATTGTAACATCCAACATCTTTAGATAATTTGAAAATTTGTAACATAACATAGACAAAATTTCATCTAACCTTATATAAAAATTCATAGATAAATCTCCAAATTTATGTATGCATACCGATACTATGACCAGTCCTCCCAACCTTAGAGTTCGTCTATCTCCAGAACTCATCCCCGAGCTGAGATCCTCCAAGAACAGACTAACCTCAATCTATTCTGGAGCAGCTTATTTAAGCTATGCTCTCCCCAAAGCCTGTTTCCAATTCCGCGTCCAGAATTTCAGGATGCTTTTATTCCTGTTTGCCTAGGCTTCCCTTATTTAGGGACTTTAAAGCTGCTTTCTGCTTTTCCAGCTTTTCCAGATTTTTACCTCTTCCCAACTACTTTCCTCATCATTGGGGAATTTAGATTTTTCCTCAAAAATCTAAATTAGAAATAACTTCTTTCAAGTATTTTTGAAAGATTTTGGGGAAAGTCTTTACCTTTTCCATAACCTCATGGATTAGGCATGTGATCTCAATTTCTCATTTGGTCATAGTGCATACACAATATTTTATTTATTTTTCATAAATAAATAATTAACCACATCCACACAATAATTATCCATTGGGGTCCACTCCCCTTTGGATTTATGCTCAAATGTCTAATTTGAAAAGCATAGAACTTGGGGGTGTTACAAAAACTCTAGAGTTATTTCCTGAATACCCCAATTAAAGTATTCATTAACTCAACAATAAAATAAAATATTACCTCATTACATCAATCCCCTCATAGCTTCCATAACCATTGAATCAAATAAAAATTCAATGTCTAAAAATAGTCAATGTCTACAAATCCACTGTAATTTACATAATTTTCCATTGCATATTATCATTAAGGCAAAGGAACATTTATGTACACCATGCATCTATACTTGACCCACAACATGGGGTCCACAATTTTTCAAAGCACATTGACAACAATTCATCGCATGTAATATAGGTGGTATACATTCAAAATTTCCACATAATAATAATAATCATGTAGCTTAGAAAAAAGACATTAACATATGTTGCATACCATAGCATGATACTTTATTTAAGGTCTCACCTTAGCAACCATCAATATTGTAGAGAATTAACAGTCCCATTGAACACTAGGACACAAAATGTGATTTTTTTATTTTTTTTTCGCTTACCATTAGCTTGCAACCATATAAGCGACAACCATTGAGGAATTTTGTGAAAATAATTTGCAATCATGAAATCTACAATCACTGCAGACTTTTTTTTTTTTCAAATAGTGTGCAAGCATGCAATCTACAACCAATTGAGGGACTAGTTAGCAGAGATGAAATAAATTTCCATAAATATGTTTATACTATCATAGAGATAGTAAAACTAGAATTTCTATAACATCATGAATCATATTAATATCATCAATGGTAAAATTTCTGCTAATAACAGAACCAACAATCCCTACAACAGCGTCTAATCAGGAAATTTGACCAAATTATGGATCCATTTCTAAACATAACCTTTTCTTGGAATCACCATGGGGGTTACATGATCTCAAGGTATGAAAATCCCTTGATATTAAAGATTAATCACATCCAAAACTTCCATGGATGAAATTATTTAAAATAACAAAATCGTCGATCTCAATTACCACTTTTTGTCGAAAACATGGAATGCAAACTTTCCTCTACAACTCTAAATGAAGAAAGAGAACCCACAATTATGCTACTATGATTTTTTCATTGAATTTAAGTTCACTATGTGAGTTCTATTTCACTCGTTGCTTATTTTTAACAACTAAAGAGTTTCGTTCAAATATATATATATATATATATATATATATATATATATATATATATATATATATATATTGTTTTCAACATTCCATTGTCCTCTTCAGGGTCAAACCCAACTTCTATATTATTTAGTTATCACACCAACCATACGTGTATTTATTATTTATATGTAGTGCATGATAAATTTAGCCATGTTTTTCCATCCTTTTTTCTTATGCACCATAACCATTTTACTCATATTATGCATGCAAAGGTTGGTAATTAATCTGCAATATAACCAGTGAGTGCTAAAGATGGTTCATAGGTACAATAGAAGTTTTATTGTCTTTTATCCACATCCATATTCACATTTCATGAGCACAACTTTTAAAGAAACATTATAACTGTCTACTCTTTCATGCGGTCATTAATCATGCAACATGCATCTCATGTTAATTGTAGTATACTACAAGTTTAATTAAAATCATACCTGAGATGATGCCCACTAGCATCATACCTCTACTTCCTTTTTGCATAACGATTCCCAAAAGGCGCTAGTGTTGCAACCTTTTGCTCTGATACCATTTGTAACATACCCCGATAACCTCGCAGGAAAAATGCATGGAGTTAGGACTTTTTTTCAACATTTACGAATGTGTAACATTATAAATTTCTTTATATATTTCTGCATTAACCATTTAAATACCCATTATCATCACTTAGAGAAATATTTAGCAAAAATCATAGTGAGTTACACAACCATTAATTGTCCTTGTTGTAGCATATTAACTTAAATTTCTTGCTATAACTATGCATCGATCCCATGATCATTTTAATTCAATTAGTAGATCACCTAATTGATAATATCAACATCATATCATGAAAGAAATTAACATCATCAAAATGACACAATGAACAATCACATAAATAGACACCGATATACCCTGGAAACCCCGTAGGGTGAAAACCAACAAACGTTTAATTTTATTATTAAACGCTCGTGAGGGTTGTCACCCCTCACTCAGTGGTTATAAGGGAGTCCATCCCTTGACCATTGTCATAAAATTTACATATAAAAATAATCTTAAACAAAACATAACTAGCTCTAAGCTATTACAATCATCATGATACCATTTACCCACGAATCATCAATCTCTGTCTTTGTATTCAGACTGTTTCCTTCAGGGGATCATCGTGCAATTGGAACTACTAAACCTGCATGGACTAACAACTATTTATCTTCCACAATGTTAAACTTGAAATTTACTTTTCTCAAGTCATTCTTCTTTCCTGCCATTGCTGTCGTCAGCACACTTGATATCATGATTAGATAAAATATTAATAAACCAATAATCAATCTCTATTTGTGACGCTTCAAAAAATATTTGTATGCATGTATAAAACATAACCACATTGACATTAGTTTCCTTATTTAACATCATTTCACATGCATTAGTAACAAATAATCAATATCAAGCATCATCTTTCCACCAAACACTAAGAAAATCTTGCATGCACTTTCATATTATTTCCAAAAGAAAGCTAACATACTATATAATAATACTGTGCATGCAAATGCATAACAAGATTTTAAAGATAACTATCCCAACAAGCAATTTCTCTTTTTGCCTACTCGTATGTTTTCTTTTCAATATGGATTAATGCAATAGATGTTATACTTATGCATGTGAATACATGTTCTTTTCCAAAAACATATTTTCCACCCAAGATCTATTCATAATGGTTACTATGTATAACAATGCCAACTCTATTTCAAACAAAGTTAACATACAAGTTATAGTTTTGTGCATGCAATAACATATCTTGTTCTTCCTGCATGTAAAAAATATATTTCTTTCCAAAAGAACCCAAAGAAATATTTCATGGAAAAATAAACACATTTCTTTTCCAAGGGTCAAACGCATACCACTTATCATTTCATGCATGCAAAGTGACATTTCCCTCTCATCCAAAAGATATAACCAATAACTACGCATAATATTCTCCCAAGATAAAGCTAATACCATAGCTAATCCCCTTAGGTTGGAAAAATACATATTATTTTGCCCAAAAGAGGGCTAACACAATAAATATTATGTGATTTCATCTTCGTTTTCTCTAGAAATCTAATACTCAAGACTATATTTTTCCCATGCATAAAAGCATGTATGTTTCTCTAAATAATATTAAATAATAAAGCATGTGATTACCCTTTTTCCTCTCCAAGAATATAATCCAACAATGCATACAAGGATATATTTTTCTCTTCTATTCATTTTGAAGAATTTTAACACAATAATTATTTCCTTGCATACAATTATGCAATGTTCCAAATGGGAAAATATAGGCTCAGTAGGGAATATCCTAAGATATTCCACTATGGAATCACAACAATATGGAATTACACCAATAGATCTAAACCAGAGATAGACTGGCAGGGCATTTACTAGATGCATCACCTTCACAAGGAAGGGTGAAATCCAGAGGCTTCCTGGCCCGTTCCAGACTCTGTCTATAGAAGAATGGTGAAACACAGCAAGTGTGGGAATGACACACTCCTATTAGATTTTTCTGATCTTAGGAACCTTATATCTATATATCTAAACAATGGATCCAAAAGAGAAGTAAAAACCAACCAAGGAAGAAGCGAGAAATTCCACTCTCAGGAAAATCTGCAATAGGCTCAAGGAGGACATTGTATAGGCAAGCCAGTGTGAAAATAACACAGAACAGGGCTGGGTTCCCTTATTTTAGGCTATTTTGGACCTCAACCAAAGTTTCAGCAAAAATAAATGAGTTTAGAGGTTTTAACAGATCTCCCACATTCAACACTAGCTGAAAATCAGCTAAAGGAGAGAGTTGGTAAATAGAGAAACCGTCCTTCAGGTATTGCGCAGTTTCTGCTGGAAGACACTAGAAATCAGCCATTAGACTCATGTTATAGTATGGCATCAAGAAATCAGATCTATAATCAAGTTCCTTTGTAGAAGCACTGGATTTACTTGAAGCAAGAGCAAGAATCCTTCAAAAATAATAGCAGAAACAATTGGAAAAGCTGCAGAAAGACTTGACAACATTTTATATGAGGAGCTTCAGCTGCTGTAGGTTAATATTCAGATCTAAAACTGATATATGGCTGAAACATCAGATCCATACCAGATCTGGAACTACTCAGCCTTCTAAACAAGATCCCCCTAGGGTTTTATCAAAATAATGCATAAATAAGTGTAGATCTAGCTTTTAATACACTGAAATTTTTATTGCAAATAAATTCAATCATTATATAATCAGGGTCCATATGCAAAAAAAAATATTTTCAAAGAATATGGTTACTCATCTCTTGATGCATTCTTGAAATACTCTCTTCCTCTTCCTTGGCTCCATTGTCCATGTATTCTCCCATTTCCCTCTTTTATTTCTCTCATAGGCTTATATAATAAAAGAAAATTAATTAAAATGGAATAGATTTTATAAATCATAAAAGTATTCCAACTTTTTTCTAAATCATAAAAGAATTCCATCTTTTCTAATTCATAAAAGCATTCCAGCTTTTCTAAATCCTAAAAGTATACTTGTTTTTTTCTAAATCATAAAAGAATTCCATATTTTCTAAATCATAAAAGCATTCCAGCTTTTGTAAATCACAAAAGCAATCCATAAAGCCTCCATAAATCTGATTTTTCCTAAATCAGAAAAGCATTTCATAAATCCCTCATGCTTTTATTTTTAAAGGTATATTTTCTTTTTCCTTATGAGAAAAATATCACTTATCCATACTTTTTCCAAATCTATTACTCCTTATCTCTAAAACTTATAAAATATACCAACTTGGAAATATAATTTATTTCCATGGAAGAATATAAATTATTATAAATAAAATAATTAAGAAATAATTCTTCCAATATTCTTATAATCAACAATTACAAGAATATTCTTCATTTAATATCAATATAATAATTAATAATATTTAATTATTTAATAACCCTCATTTTATGAGAGTTTTTATGGTGGCTTATGCGAGGGATATTACAAGTATTACTAAAATTTATACTAACGTCCTGTCCATAAATTTTTTACTACCTATTTATCTTACAAAGTTATTACTATCTATTTATCTTACACGTAAATAGGAAACTATAAATTTTAATTTAAACCATGAAAATACTGTATGAAGCTCTATGCAGTTGATCCCATTTCATTACTACATATTTATCTCTTTTCTTTTTTGAGATTTTCATTTCCTTAAATACAAAACCCTAGATTTTATGTAAATCATGAAAATACACTCTACAGCTGATCCCATCTCATTGATAACAATACAAAAAATAAAAACTAGTATATTAGCTGGCTCATTCTTTTAATAACAAGGAAATACTTTAAAATCAAATAAATATGATAATTTTGGTAGTCTTATTATTTATTAAAAGACACAAAATAAATATTGTGACTGTCTGTTTATCTTAAAACCTTCTAATATTTTCATTTCCTGATATAAACAACCTTGGTTTTAATGCAAAACATGGAAATATTGTAAATCCCATTGGATGCTATTTCAATTATGAGTATATTTTCTATTTTATATCATATAACAATTGTGTTTTTCAATATTGATGGCTATAAATTTCTAAGAGCAAGGAATGATTAAAATATGACATACCCATTTATGAGAGTTTGTATCTAACATAAATCGCCATCTACTACAACAACCCTTTTCTATGGCAACAAGTGATGAAATTCAACCAAACCAAAATTTACTTTTTTTTTTCCTAAGTTAGACTACATCTATTATATTATACAGATAAAAATATTACATATCTCTTCCTCTAGACTTGGCAAACCAATTCCAGAGGAAAGTATCAAGATTTTAAACCAGAAAATGGACTGTCGGAGCTAGGGAAACCAATTCACCAGTAGCACAAAATAGACATTGCTTAGAATGGAAAACCAACATACACAGTAGCAAAATTTAAACTTAAGTTTGAGAGAGAACTCTTCCAAAGCATGTTTAGACTAGAGAACGGTACAAAAAAAGAAGAAAGAGAGAAGTTCAGCTTGCAATTGAAACTAATGTGGACCATCATCCTTCTTGTTGGAGTTGGGTTATTCCTCCTCAATCCTGTAAGCATAGAATGAGTCTTCATACTCCTTTCTTAGAATGTGGCTAGTGACCTGAGGATGTGGTGACCCCGACGTGTCTTGATAATTGGAGGTGGTTGTGAGCTGATTTTTGTCCTCATTCTTCTCTCCTCCATCATTGTTTTAGCTTCTACCATCATTGGAACCCAAATTACTGCTGGTGGAGTGGGTACTACTAGAGGCGCTCTACATAGGGAGAGCGTTCATCTTGCGAGGGATAAAATTTGGCTCAGGCAGGATGGTCAACTTGCGTGGTTTCTCTTTGGGCCAAATGCTCGAGGAGGCCGCAGGGGAGACAGGTAGTTGCAAGGATAATTAGACTAAAATATTAACAGGGTCGAGTCTTCTTGGCTCCTCCCAGCCCACTGAAAGATTCAGTTCCCTACCCATGGCATGCGATAGAGGTGGTCTGGAGGGGAGGCCGCGAGCTCCATCTCTTCTACACCACATACGGTGATGCCCTTGCATGACACACAAAGGGAAAAAAGTGTACAACAGGGAGGGAGTGCTTGGAAGCATAGGAGAGGAGATGCCACCACCTGAGAATGTCCTGGGAAGGCTGAGAGAGGGCTGAGAAGGGCCATGAACTAAGGGTCGAAAGGAGGAATGGGAGGCATGAACAGATAATAGAAGGGAGAGCTGAATGGTGGTCGAATGAGCGTGGGTATCAGGCTTAATAACCATGGTGATAGAATCAAGAGCTCTTAATGCTCTGCAGCAGGAGGACCTCGTAATGAAGGTGGTGAATTTTGAATTTAAGACAAGCTTGCTCAGGCATTTAACATTGATCGGGTGATCATGTGTGGGTGTGTGGGCTGGACAGTTATCTCGCCACATGATGCCTAGGTGGCCCCTCCGATCACGGCAAAGCACCCGCATATGGGTAACCAAAATTTATGTATTATTGTTTCATTAACAAAAAAATTAATTTAACCTCACCTTCAACAGAAAATGAACAGAGCATGAATAATAACTATACCCCTTTACAATAACATGAAAGAAAGAGGATCAACATATTTAGAAGAGATGACTTTAAACTCATAGCAAGGCGCAATATCTTGTTCCATTGCTATTGATCCATTGCTACAACTTTAATCAATTATCACAATAGTACTAGCTTCCAAATAGTTAAAATAAGAAAAAAAAAAAGAACTACATATAGCCAATGAATTAGTTTCAAGTACCAGATGACAGTCATTTGTATTTAAATCAACTATAACTATACTCCTTTAACATAGCACGGAAGAAAGGTGATCCAGATATTTAGCAGAGCTAAATTTTGCTCCATTACTAGATCTTTAATCATTATCACAACAATACCATATTCAAAATAGTTAAAATAGGGGGAAAAAACACCACATATAGCCAGTGAATTAGTTTCAAGTACCACACCACCGTAGTTTATATTTAAAATCAATCATATTTAAGTTTCTTTATCAACATTTATGAGAAAATTAAATAATTATTTATATAAATTACTAATACATTTTTATATTTTCTTAAATATCGAATAATTACTTATATGTAATATATTTGTGTATATTTATTCATTCTCCCTTTCTACGATTGATTATGATTATAGGGGCTCTCTATATAAAGATAGAAAACAATTAGAAAATTAAGAATCCAATTTTAAAAAGATTCGAATGCTTATTAAAAAATCACACTAAAATTACCCAGTGTAGTTCTATTGTTATTTTTCTGGAAGAATTAGTTAAACAATTATGGATCACATATGTTTACAATCTGAAATTATTATTATTATTAATTATAAAAATAACTAATGTATGAGTTAAACATATACACATTTAAAAACAACATGTAACAATATTCTTAATCATAGAGATTAGCCTCCATTTTATCATTTATATTTTGTACTTGTAAATAGACTCTTACTAATACCACATGCCCAGAAAACCATAATTCATGTTCATATGACATTTTTTTTTAATTGATCAATTTCTTTAAAAGCACAGAGATGACATAACCACTTTTGAGATAAATATAAACTTTTGATAAGTGACTCTACTACTAAAAATATTGTAGAAAATTCCATGAAGATTAGATCCCTACCATCCTTCTAATCATTATTGATAATAAAATAAAAATATAAAATAATAATTATTTCAAGGAATAATGTATTCTAAGTATCTTTCAAGTTAAAAATATTAATTGTGAGGAAATTAATTAAAAACAAAATGTACTCTTATAAAAAAGTTTTTTGAATTCAAATAACTAAATAGAAGGAAGAAGGTCTGAAAATCATGGACAAGGAAGACTTGTGAATTATAATCTTTAAATAAAAGAGGTGAGACATAGTTGACAAATCTTGAAAAGCAATTTTGTGGAGCTTTGTGTATTATAATCTTTAAATAAAAGAGGTGAGAGAAAGTTGACAAATCTTGAAAATATTTTTTGTGGAGATCCGAAAGTGTAAAGTTATATATTGAAGCTCATAATAATTTCTCTTTAGTTAATTTTATTTTTGATATTTTCTTTTCCATAAATACATAATCCTAAATCTTTAATCAGATAAATACAAACTAGGAATTATAGGATCGGGAGTTTAGTATAGCTAGATTTTTAATCAATTGTCACATGAGTATCAGTACATACACTTCAAAAATAGTTAAAACATGTAGCGAATTGATCACTGCGTACCCATTTATAACTGTAGTTTGTATTTAAAATCAATCATATTACACTTCAAAAAGTCTTTGGTACAGATGATCAACATCGACAATTATTATTATAATTAATTGAACTTAATTTTGAACAGAAATAGTAATGATAAATATAATATTTGAACATGTAATAGAGAGGAGGGTTTTAGCGAAAATTAATTTTACCTCAGCCGAATTGTTTGCTATATTTCCATATCTTGAATCAATAGTTACAATAGTGCCAACAAGAACACTTTATATTATTGTGAAAGCAGAAAATGAAAAAACAGAACCCCGATCCCATCCAATATAACTATTAAAACCCGTGAAAATTCATAGATGAAAATGAAAAAACAGAGATATAAGGAAACAAAATACATAATCTACAGAAGAAGAAAGGAAAATTAAAAATTAAAAGTTGCAATTAGTTGTAACTTGGAAAAACCAAAGCAGTCTTTGCAATTCATCATCAGAAGTTTGGTAGAACGAATGTTTTGGCACCACTGTTACTCTAATCCATCTACATGTTGGCAATGAAATTTAGGTAGCTCTGTGTAAATAGACATACATCGATCGGATGAATTTAAAAATATTTTGAACGGTTAGCGCAAACCCTGAGTTCGACTGACTTCGGAACCGTTAGTTTGTGCTTTTTTTATCACGTTAAAGGTTGTGAGCTGGTGCTTTTTTAATGAGGTTAAAAGAAAATTTATCTTTATTTTGTGCTTTTTTACGAGATTAAAAGAATATTTATCTTAATTTTGTTTTTTTAAGAATGTTAAAAGAAAATTTATCGTAATTTTCTATTTTTTAATGAGGTTATTTTTTTTTTTAATCGTAACATTCTGCATATTCTTTTTTACTAGGTTAAACTTTCTTTTATTACATTTTCATTTGCATCTGATTCGAATTTCGCCGTTTTAGTTCGCTGCCAAGATAATCCCCGCCATTTAATTATTCCAATTTAACTAGTTCATCATTGAATCGGATACTTGACTTTTCAACTTTGTTTGTTTTTTTGGGTTGATTGGTAAGTGCTAGATAATTGATATTTAAATAAAAATAAAAAATAGCTATATTTAATATTATTAAATATTAAAATTATTATTTCATCTCATCGCTCAAATTAAACTAATCTCTATATATTATTATTAACATTACTAATCTTTTTATATATTATTATTAATATTATTGTTATTATTAAATATTTAAACAATGAAATTGTATAGTTGTTAAATGATTGTATTGTTTGTATATAAACTAGAAATTGCATCATATGTTGCAATGGGAATTCTTTAAGGTAGGATCCTAAGAAATAGTAGCATAGAAGACTGAACTGAAAATTTTATACAATTTTTTTATTTATGAGTGTTTGTGTGAGAATTTTTTTGTTCATTCCAATATACATGGATTATTTTAAATTTTAATGGATAATCTCAATATAGACTTTGTGAAAACTTATAATGGTTGAATAATGATATTTCTATTAATTGTTTGCAAGAAGAAAATCAAAAGCTTTCCCCTTGTTTACAAGTCAACCTAAATTACATTAATATGTATAATAATAACAAGAACATCTAAATCATCGATGGATAAAGTGATATTTAATGTAAAAACAGACTTCAACAAAGTATTAAATACAACTTAAGATGATTTGATTTCCCTGGTAAATGGAGATACTCAACATAACCCTAAGTTTGAATATTTGACTGTTAATAATGTTGGTTGTCCAAATTAAAACGATTTAAAATAAGCCCATGGAAATATAAATATAATTTAGAAATGAGAATAGTGAGCTTCTAATATCAAACTAGTTTAATGAAGTGGTCAACATGCTTACCATCACTTTCATTTCATCCAACTTATTTTCTCATTGGAATATGTATTTAACAACATTAATTTCTAAACATAAGATGCATAATACAACGTGAAAGGAATTATCTTTGAGTTTTCATATCCTCTGGTTTTATGTGACTATCTCAAACACATGAACGTTCAATGGGTGTCTCAGAAAATTGGATGTCTTTTTTTTTTTTTCTCAGAAAATGAATGATGCTTTCATTGAAGATAAGGTTTATGACAACTAGGGTTGCACATATTTAATTCGGTCATGATTATCACTTCAATAAAATTAAATATAATTGTTGTTTCTCATTGTTTTCGTGTTAGATTAATTCTGGCTATGTGATAAATTCAGGTCAAGCTTTCTTTTACCAATGGGTTTTTTCATGGTTGTATTACTTCTAATATAGTCTATTTCATGGCTTGATTACTTTGATGACCTTATAAGTACACTTACATTGCCTCAAATAATTTATGATATATTGAAATAAGAATATACATACCATATTAGTGCATTTATTCAAATTTGAAGTCTTGCAGAACTTTGATGCAACCATAAGAGATGTTTCTCTTTTTACAAATCACTAGAAGATTTTAGACTTCACACACCCTTAGCTAGAATCAAGCCTAGATGGTGTGGTTCTTTTAAGAGATAAAATCCAATCGGTGGGAGTTTCTACATCAATTTACATTAGAGATGAGGTGTATCACTGCTGCATTTTTCTTATGAATTGATTTATGAATTGTGGACCATAGGAGTAACCAAGAGTTTCAATGGAATCCAAAGTAGCAAGCTTGTAATGGTCTTCGATACCTGCTATAAAATTAAACTTGATATATTGTGTAATATTGAGCACTTTATATAACTAATATTGCATTGAAAATATTATATAGAAATGGATTTATTTATGAATTGTGGACCATAGGAGTAGCCAAGAGTTTCAAAGGAATCGAAAGTAGCAAGCTTGTAATGGTCTCTGATACTTGTTGTAAACGTAAACTTTATATTTCTGTAATATTTAGCACTTGATATAACTAATATTGCATTGAAAATATTATATAACACTTGTGAGGAAAGCATAAAGTTTGGCATATATTATGTAATAATTTATCCTACAAGAATAAAAGCTCAAAATTCCAGGTTTTCAATATTTTCTCTATGTTAATTGTGTTATCTTTTGTATTCCATGAAGCTCATTATTATTGAATTAATGCAATAAGTGTGTCTCATGAACCATGAAAATCTAGTTGTTTCCATTAACACACTTGAGAACAAGGACAGTCACCACATGTGAATTTACTTGGGAGATTCACTTCACTTTAAAGTAGGGGATTTCATAACTCTCATTATTACACTTACCAGTCATATTTTTTATTAGGACAATTTCAGTGTCTGCAAGCTTAGCTCCATAGGATGATATATGTTACTATATTTTTTATTTAGGCTTTGTACTATAACTCTGTCACGAGTGTTGAAATTTTGGTCATTAACACAACTCTAGTTACTCAACTGTGAGGCTGTGAACAATGTTATTAGATTTTTTATTTATTCTTTGTCCTATAAATTTGTCACCATTATTGAAATTTTGGTCATTAGCTTGATTTCTCTTACTCAAATTTCACATTGTGGCTTGTCCTAAATTCAAGTCATAATTTCCAGCATTTTGTTCAACATGCTGATTTGTTACTTGGACCATCTCAACGTGAGAGATTTCAATGGAATGCTTCAGATTTTCTGATTCCGTCAAATTTTCACAATTTTTCCATTCCATATTTTTCTCTTCCTTAGAAATTATTTCATATTCATTATCCTAGAGAAGAATCTCCTAAAAATTGGCAATCCAACTTGAGTAATGGTGTTCAAGTAATCTGTTAATAAAAGGGGAATATTTTGGTGAAGCATAACATTAGAACTAACCAGAGCTTCAACCCTATTCTCTAGTTGGGTGAGTCACTCTTTCAATTCATCACAATTATTGGCAATATTGTCATTATCTTCAAGGTTTAATAGAATTAAAACTTCCTCTTAGTCAGGAGCCAAAATAGAATTAATAGAATTATGATCTATTTTATACTTATTTTTATACAATAGATAAGAATACAAAATTTAGGAGCAATACATATAATATGTAAAAATATTATCATCTAGAAGATGGATCCTAGTTGGGATTCTAAACATCCACAAAGGAAAATCCAAAATCCTCTTGATAACCACGGGAGGTTGAAAATAATATATAAAATTGAAATTCTTCATAAATGAAAAATGTTTCTTAGAAAAAGAAGTTTAATGATAAGGGATTTAAAAAATAATGGTTTTTAGGTTTCTCTAATTTATACTCAATAATAATAACTACCACAGTAATATAAATTAAAATGTTGGTAAATTCCAATAAACATCAAAAAATTACATCATGATACATCTCACATTACCAAGATTAACAAAACATAAAAACTCATTCAGGAAATTATAATTTTCTTTTAAATAATAATTATAATTATTAATTAAAAAATTAATGTATGAGTTAAACATATACACATTTAATAAAGCATATAGCCATATAGATTAGCCCCCATTATACCATTTATATTTTTTACTTGTAAATAGACTATTGCTAATACCATGTGTCTACAGAACAATAATTCACGTTGATATGACACATTCATGGGACAATTTTTTAAAATTAGTCAATTTACTACTTGCAAGATAAATCTAAATCTTTGATTTGTGTTTTATACTAAGAATATTATAGAAAATTCTACAAAGATTAAATCCTTACCATCTATTTCATAATTATTAATAATCAAATTAAATTCCAAAAAACATATTCTAAAATAAAGATTTGTAATTAAAAAAAAATCATTTCAAAGATAATGAATTTTATGTATCTTTTGAATTAAGATAATTAATTATAAATAAATTAATTAGAGATGAAATGCACTCTTCTAAACCCTTCTAATTAAAAAGAACAAACTATAATTAAAAATTTAAAGTTTGAAAACGACATTACCAACAATAATGAATTTTAAGGATATTTAAATATAAGATGAGTAATTATGAAGAAATTAATTAGAAATGAAATGCACTTTTATAAAAGAGATTTTTGAATTTTAATAACCAAGTAAAAGGAATTCGGAAAAAACATCACTTTTAAGGGAATAATTCTGAATTAAAATCCTCAAGTCAAGACAAGGAAGTAAGAGAAAGCTAACAAATCTTGAAAAAAAAATTATTGAGCATTGAAAATATACATTTATATACGAAGCCAAATACTAACTTTCTTTGAAAAAATACATTTATACACCAAACTTCATACTAAATTAGCTTTAGTATTACTAAAATTTATACTAACTTCCTGTCCATAAAATTTTTACTACCTATTTATCTTACAAAGTTATTACTATATATTTATCTCACAGTTTCATTTGTGAGCTTTTCATTTACTTAAATACACAACTATAGATTTTAATTTAAATCATGAAGATACTCTATGAAGTTCTATGCAGTTGATTACATTTCATTACTACATATTTATCTCTTTTCTTTTGTGAGACTTTCATTGCCTTAAATACATAACCCTAGATTTTATGTAAATCATGAAAATCGACTCTGCAGTTGATCCCATTTCATGGATAACAATATAAAAAATAAAAACTAGTATATTAGTTGGTTCATTCTTTTAATAACAAGGAAACAATTTTCTTTTAATAACAAGGAAGTACTTTAAAATCAAATAAATATGATAATGTTGGCAGGATTATTATTTATTAAAATACACAAAATAAATATTTTAACATTCTGTTTATCTTAATACTTTCTAAGCTTTTCATTTCCCGATATAAACAACCTTGATTTCAACGCAAAACATGAAAATATTGTAAAGCCCATTGGATGCTATTTCGATTATGAGTATATTTTCTATTTTATATCATCTAACAATTGTGTTTTTCATTATTAATGGCTATCAATTTCTAAGACCCATGAATGTTTGAAATATTACATACCCATTTATGAGCGTTTGTATCTAACATAAATCACCATGCGCTACAACAACCCTTTTCTATGGCAGCATGTGATGAAATTAAAGCAAACCAAAATCTATTTTTTTTCTAAGTTATACTACATCTCTTATATTATACAGAGAAAAATATTACATATCCCTTCTTCTTGACTTGGCATCACAATTCCAGAGGGAAGTATCAAGATTTTAAACTAGAAAATGGACTTCCCAAACCGGGGAAACCTGTGCACCAGTAGCAAAAAATAGACGCCACCCAGAATGGCAAACCAGCATACACAGTAGTGAAATTTAAACTTAAGTTTGAGAGCGAATTCTTCCAAAGCATGTTTAGGCTAGAGAACCTTACAAAAAAACTAGAAAGAGGGAAGTGTACCCTGCAATTGAAACTAGTGTGGACCATCATTCTTCTTGCTGGATTTGGGTTATTCCCCCTCAATCCTGCAAGAATAGAATGAGTCTTCATCCTCCTTTCTTAGCGTGTGGCTAGTGACCTGAGGATCTGGCGACCACAACGTGTCTGGCTAACTGGATTTGGTCATGAGCTGATTGTTGTCCTCATTATTATCTCCTTCATCATTATTTAAGCTTCTAACATCGTTGAAACCCGAATTGCTGTTGGTGGAGTGACTGCTACTGGAGGCGCTCTCTATAGGGAGAGCCTTCATCTTGCGAGGGATAGAATTCGGCTCAGGAAGAATGGTATTCTTGCGTGGTCTCTCTTTGGGTCAAATTCTTGAGGAGGCCGGAGGGGAGACAGGTAGCTGCAAGGATAATTGGGCTGAAATATTAATAGGTTCGAGTCTTCTCAGCTCCTCCCAGCCCGTCAAAAGATTTAGTTCCCTGCCCATGGCATGTGATAGAGGTTGTCTAGAGGGGAGGCCACAGTCTCCATCTCTTCTACACCGCATATAGTAATGCCTTTACATGACACGCAAAGGAACAGAAGTGCAGGACAGGGAGGGAGCACTCAGAAGCACAGGAGAGGAGATGCCACCAGCTGAGAATGTCCTGGGAAGGCTAAGACAGGGTTGAGCAGGGCCAAGAAACAGGGGTCAGAATGAGGAACCAGAGGCACGCAAAGATAATAGAAAGGAGAGTTGAATGGAGGCCGAATGAGCGTGGGTAGCAGGATTAATAGCCATGGTGATGGAATCGAGAGCTCTTAATGCTCCGCAGCAAGAGGACCTCGTAATGAAGGTGGCAAAGTTTGAATTTAAGATAGGCTTGCTCGGGCATTTAACATTGAGTGAGTGACCATGTGCAGGCACGTGGGCTGGATAGTTGTCTCGCAACATGGCGCCCACATGGCCCCTCCTATCACGCCAAAGCACCCGCATCCGAGTAACCAAAATTTATGTATTATTGTTTCATTAACAAAACAATTAATTTAACCTCACCTTCAATAGAAAATGAGTAGAGCATGAATTATAACTATACACCTTTAACATAACATGAAAGAAAGAGAATTGACATATTTAGAAGAGCTGACTTTAAACTCATAGCAAGGCACAATCTCTTCTTCCATTGGTATTTCTCCATTGCTACAACTTTAATCAATTATCACAATAGTGCCAGCTTCCAAATAGTTAAAATAAGAAAAAAAAGAACCACATATAGCCACTGAATTACTTTCAAGTACCACATCACAGTTGTTTGTATTTAAATCAACTATAACTATATTCCTTTCACATAGAACGGAAGAAAGGTGATCCAGATATTTAGTAGAGCTGAATTTTACTTGACAGCAGTGAGGAGTCTTTCGCTCCATTACTAGATCTTTAATCATTATCACAACAGTACCATATTCAAAATATTTAAAATAGGGGGAAAAAACACCACATATAGGGAGTGAATTAGTTTCAAATACCACATCACAATAGTTTATATTTAAAATCAATCATATTTAAGATAGGTAAGTTTATCCAATAGTTAGCATTGAAATAGTTTCTTTATCAACATTTACGAGAAAATTATATAATTATTTATATAAATTAGTAATATATTTTTATATTTTCTTAAAAATCAAATAATTACCTATATGGTAATATATTTGTTTATATTTATTAATTCTCCCCTTCTACAATTGATTATGATTATAGAGGCTCCCTATATTAATATAGAAAACAATTTAACAATTAAGAATATAATTTTAAAAAAATTCCAATGCTTATTATAAAATCACATTATAATTACCCAGTGTAGTTCTATTGTTATTTTTCTGGAAGAATTAGTGAAACAATTATGGATCACAGATGTTTACAATCTGAAATTATTATTATTCTTAATTATAAAAAGAATTAATGTATGAGTTAAACATATACAAATTTAAAAATAACATGTGACAATATTCTTAATCATAGAGATTAGCCTCCATTTTGTCATTTAGATTTTTTACTTGTAAATAAGCTCTTATTATATTTAATTGAACCTAATTTTGAACATAAATAGTAATGATAAATATGATATTTGAACATGTAATAGAGAGGAAGGCTTTAGCGGAAGAAATTAGTTTTACTTGAAGTCTCATCCGAATTGCTTGCTATTTTGGCATATCCTTAATCAATAATTACAATAGTGCCAACAAGAACACTTTATATTATTGTGAAAGCAGAAAAAAACTCACAAATATCGAACATAAGCCCCATCCCATCCAACATAACTATTAAAACCAGTGAAAATTCATAGGTGAAAATGCTAACACAGAAATATAAGGAAACAAAAACCATAATCTGCAAAAAAAGAAAGGAAAATTAAAAGTTACAATTAGTTGCAACTTGAAAAAATCAAAGCAGTCGTTGCAATTCATCATCAGAAATATGGTAGAACGAAAGTTTTGGCACCACTGTTACCCTAATCCATCTACATGTTGGAAATGAAATTAAGTTGGCTCTTTTTAAATAGACATACATCCATCGGATGAATTTAAAAATATTTTGAACGGTTAGCACAAACTTAGTTTTTGCTTTTTTTATCACGTTAAAAGTTGTGAGCTGGTGTTTTTTTAATGAGGTTAAAAGAAAATTTATCTTAATTTAGTGCTTTTTTATGAGGTTAAAAGAAAATTTATCCTAATTTTTTTTAAGGAAGTTAAAAGAAAATTTATTTTCAGTTTCTGGTTTAAAAGAAAATTTATCGTAATTTTCTGTTTTTTTAATGAGGTTCTTATTTTTTTTTTAATCGTAACATTCTGCATCTTTCTTTTATACGAGGTAAAAAATTTTGTTATCGCATTTCCATTTGCATCTGATTCGAATTTCGCTGAGATTCTCTGCATTCTAGTTCGCTCCCAAGATAATCCTCGCCATTTAATTATTCCAATTTAACTAGTTCATCGTTGAATTGGATACTTGACTTTTCAACTATGTTTGCCTTCTTGCGTTGATTTGTAAGTGCTAGATAATTGATATTTAAATAAAAATAAAAAATCATTATATTTAATATTATTAAATATTAAAATTATTATTTCATCTCATCGGTCAAATTAAACTAATCTCTATATATTATTATTAATATTACTAATTTTTATATATATTATTATTTTTTTTATAAGTAATTTTAAATTTATTAATAAAACATATAGTACAACCAATTCATGGCCTTCAGAGGCAACATACATTCAACAAGATAACAAAAATTGAGCTGCCCGCAATGGGAAACCCGCCCGAGCAACGTTTGTAAGCTACCTCGGTGGAGGAAACCAGCTATGGCATACCAAAACTTATTAAATCCCAAAACAACAAAAATGATAGAAAAGCTAAACATAGTTACTTGGGCAAAGTAATCTGCACTAGAGACCATAATCCTCCGAGGGTTGTTCTTCTTCAATCTTGCACCAGTATCCATCATCATCATCAGTTACGGGGCATCTTTGAATTGCAGCCACACCTGCTTCGCTACTGCCAACCTGCATGCCAATGTCCTGGAGGAGGCTCGAACTGCAGTCACCAGCTTTGCGGGAAGCGCCTTTGTCCACGAGTTGAGGGGTCTGTGCAAGGTTACGGGGAGTTGGAAAGTTAACACGATGCGGGAGAGGGGGGGGGTTCAAGGATTGCCCCCGGAATTTCCTTAAACGAGACAGAGACAATTGCTATGACTAGAGGGTGATTAGAATTGCACTTAAAGTGAAAAATGGCAGTGGACGGGCTGTGAAGGGAAGCAGAGACAGTGGAAGAGGAGCAAGGAGGCGACAGTGAAGCTCAGGCACCACGTCTGGGGGAGGAGGGGAGTCGACGCCCACGTCCCCTCCCACTACGCGTTGAAGGATAGCAACCACGGAAGCTCTCAAAAGAGGACGACGAACGGCTGGAGGAAGGGGAGGGACGTCGACCGGTGGGGTGTGCTCTGGAGCTACCCCGTCGACATCTCAGATGGTGCCTGAGCCTCGACATGGCAGCACTGAGACGAATGGAGAATGCAAAATTGACAGGAGGCGATAGGGGGGGTAGGGAAAATTGAGACCACGCGGAGAAGAAAATTACAGGGAGTAGAAGGGGCTATGCGAGAAATGGAACCTAGGAAGAAAATCGACATAGTAGCCTAGATGACAACGCCTGCCAAGGGAGGTGCGGGAGCTGGGCAATTCGGCCTCCGGGGAGCAGCCAGACCCAACAGGAAAGAATTGCATCGACATGGAGACCACGAGACTGAGCCGAGACAGAGCCAAGAACCCTGAAGCCAAGTCACAGAGTGGAGAAGAAGAGCCAAAGGAAATAATTTTGAGCGACTTACAACCTCGACCTCCACACCAGCATAAATGCCGCGGAGGGTGACGGCCTGGAGTATTAATCGCTCCAGGTCCTCTCAACTGCAGGTTGCGGGTGGCCATGTGGCCATGCCACGCGTCGTCCCGCAGCCAAACCACCATCACATCAGCTGTTGCCACCCGCATCCGGGGTTTTTTATATATTATTATTAATATTATTGTCATTATTAAATATTTAAACAATGAAATTGTATAGTTTTTAAAAGAATATATTGTTTGTATATAAACTAGAAATTGCATCATATGTTGCAATGGGAATGCTTTAAGGTAGGATCCTAAGAAATAGTAGCATACAAGACTGAAGTAAAAATTTTATACAATTTCTTTTGTTTATGAGTGTTTGTGTGAGAAATTTTTTGTTCATTTCAATATACATGGATTATTTTAAATTTGAATAGATAATCTCAATATAGATTTTCTGAAAACTTATAATGATTGAATAATGAAATTTCTATTAATTGTTTGCAAGAAGAAAATCAAAAGCTTGCCACATCTTTACAAGTCAACCTAAATTACATTAATATTTATAATAATAACAACAGTATATAAATCATCCATAATATAATTAGATGGATAAAGTGATATTTGATGTAAAAACAAACTTCAAAAAAGTATTAAATACAACTTAAGATGATTTGATTTCCGTGGTAAATAGAGATACTCAACATAACCATAGGTTTGAATCTTTGAGAGTTAATAATGTTGGTTTTCCAAATTAAAACAATTTCAAATAATCCAATGGAAATATAAATATAATTTAGAAATGAGAATAGAGAGCTTCTAATATCAAACTAGTTTAATGAGGTGGTCAACATGCTTACCATGACTTTCATTTCATCCAACTTAGTTTCTCATTGGAATATGTATTTTCCAAGTTTAATTTCTAAGCATAAGATGCATAATACAACGTGAGAGGAATTATCATTTAGTTTTCATATCCTCTAGTTTCCTGTGACTATCTCAAACACTTGAACCTTCAATGAGTGTCTCAGAAACCTGTATCTCTTTTTTTTCTCTCAGAAAATGAATGATGCTTTCTTTGAAGATGAGGTTTTCGACAACTAGGGTTGGGCATATTTAATTCGGTCATGCTTATCGCTTCAATAAAATTAAATATAATTGTTGTTTCTCATTTTTTCTATGTTAGATTAATTTTGGATGTGTGATAAATGCACATCAAGCTTTCTTTTACCAATGGGTTATTTTATGGCAGTATTTCCTGCAATATATTATATTTCATGCCTTGATTACACTGATGAACTTATAACTAAGCTTACATTGCCTCAAATAATTTATGATGTATTGAAATAAGAATATACATAGCATATTAGTGCATTTATTCAAATTTGAAGTCTTGGAGAACTTTGGTGCAACCGTAATAGATGTTTCTCTTTTGGCAAATCGCTGGAAGATTGTAGACTTCACACAACCTTAGCTAGAGTCAAGCCTAGATGGTGTGGTTCTTTTAAGAGATAAAATCCAATGGATAGGAATTTCTACATCAATGTACATTGGAGATGAGGTGTATCACTGCTGTATTTTTCTTATGAATTGATTTATGAATTGTGGACCATAGGAGTAACCAAGAGTTTCAACGGAATCCAAAGTAGCAAGCTTGTAATGGTCTCTGATACCTGCTGTAAACTTAAACTTGATATCTTGTGTAAGATTGAGCACTTTATATAACTAATATTGCATTGAAGATATTATATAGAAATGAATTTATTTATGAATTGTGGACCATAGGAGCAACCAAGAGTTTTAAAGGAATCGAAAGTAGCAAGCTTATAATGGTCTCTGATACCTGTTGTAAACTTAAACTTTTTATCTTGTGTAAGATTGAGAACTTGATATAACTATTATTGCATTGAAAATATTATATAACACCTGTCAGGGAAGCATAACTTTTGGCATATATTATGTAATAATTTATGCTACAAGAATAAAAGCTTGAAATTCTAGGTTTACAATATTTTCTCTGTGTCAATTGTGTTGTCTTTTGTATTCCATGAAGCTCATTATTATTGAATTAATCCAACAAGTGTGTCTCCTAAATACTGAAAATCTAGTTATTGTGATTAACTCACTTGAGAACAAGGACAGTCACCACATGTAAATTTACTTGGGAGATTCACTTCACTTCAAAGTAGGGGATTTTCATAACTCTCATTCTTACATTTACCAGTCATATTTTGTACTAGAACATTGTCACTGTGTGCAATCTTAGCTCCATAGGATGATATATGTTATTATATTTTTTTATTTAGGCTTTGTACTATAACTATGTCATGTGTTGAAATTTTGGTCACTAACACGGCTCCAGTTACTCAATTGTGACACTGTGAACAATGTTATTAGATTTTTTATTTATGATTTGTACTATAACTTTGTCACCATTATTGAAATTTTGGTCATTAGGATGATTTCTCTAAAAAATTTCAAACTGTGTCTTATGCTAAATTAAAGTCATAATATTACAAATGAAATAATTCATAAACATATTACAGAAAACATAGATACAAAACCTAGACCAAACATTGGCGGAAAAGGCAGAAGCCTCATGGCTTCCTAATGTAGTCTCTCTTAGTAAAAGAATTTAATTTACGATTTAAATATATGAGAGAAGATAGTCCGTGCTATCTTAGACTCTTTTGGTTGAGATAATTTCTCACCAAAAACCCACCAAGATAGGAGTTCCTAAACAAACTCCAATATTTGAGGAACAACCAAAGAGTTAGGCACATATTTCTAACTTGGAATATTTAATTAATTTAATTATTATTTTGGATTTATTATTGTTATTTTATAGAGGCTAACATTCCCCCCTTCAATGAAAAATCCAAAATAAGAATTAGGAACCATCTTCCAAGTTCTCATTTTGATCCTAAAAAAAAACATTGCCTGAAAAACTGCCAAAGCTGGATGCTGAAAAACTGCAATCTGAAGAGACCATGGGTTAGCTGTAACCAGGAGCAAATGAATTATTAGTTTTGGAGCATAGGAGTAACCTGGAGTTTCAAAGGAATCGAAAGTAGCAATCTTGTAATGGTCTCTGATACCTGCTGTAACTAATATTGCACTGAAAATATTATATAACACTTGTCAGGAAACCATAACTTTTGGAATATATTATGTAATAATTTATGATACAAGAATAAAAGTTGAAAATTATAGGTTTTCAATATTTTCTCTGTGTTAATTGTGTTATCTTTTATATTCCATGAAGCTCATTATTATTGAATTAATGCAATAAGTGTGTCTCTTGAACCGTGAAAATCTAGTTATTTTGATTAACTCAGTTGAGAACAAGGACAGTCACCACATGTAAATTTACTTTGGAGATTCACTTCACTTCAAAGTAGGGGATTTTCATAGCTCTCGTTATTACATTTACCAGTAATGTTTTGTACTAGGACAATGTTACTATGTTCAATATAAGCTCCATAGGATCATATATGTTATTATATTTATTATTTAAGCTTTGTACTACAACTCTGTCCCGAGTGTTGAAATTTTGGTCATTAACATGGCTTCTATTACTTAGCTATGACGTTGTGAAGAATGTTATTAGATTTATTTTTTTTATGCTTTTTATTAAAACTTTGTCAGCATTATTGAAATTTTGGTCATTAGCATGATTTCTCTTACTCAAATTTCACACTGTGGCTTGTCCTAAATTCAAGTTATAATTTCTAGCATTTTCTTCAACATGTTGATTTGTTACTTGGACCATCTCAACATGAGAGATTTCCATCGAATGCTTGATATTTTCCAATTCCATGAAATTTTCACAATTTTTCCATGCCATATTTTTCTCTTCTTTGGAAAATATTTCTTCTTCGTTCTCCTGGAGAAGAGTCTCCTAAAAATTGGCAATCCAACTTGAGTAATGGTGTTCAAGTAATCTCTTCATAAAAGGAGAATATGTTGGTGAAGCATAACATTAGAACTAACTAGTGCTTCAACCCTATTCTCTAGTTGGGTGAGTCACTCTTTCAATTCATCACAATTATTGGAAAAATTGTCATTACCTTCAAGGTTTAATAGAATTAAAACTTCCTCTTAGTTAGGAACCTATGAACTTGTTTCTTACCACCAACTCTTTGTGCAAGACCCTCCTTTGCTACATGTTGCTTATAGATTTTTTTCCTACATTCATCCTTGCCAAACCAAGTGATAGGCCTAAAAATGTTTTGTGTGTCCAAATATCGACACATGAAAAGAATCCTGAAAGATCATGTGTTGGATTACAGGAACCATCAACAATTATCACATGATTGAGTGTTGGAATTTTTTTACCCAATTACCAAGTGCTAGCTAATATTAAAACACACTGGAGATTTTAGTATTTATGTTTATTATTTTTTATATAAATAGAAAATTTAGGATCCAATTTTAAAATTTTCTGGTGTTTATAAAAAAAATCCACAAACATTATTTTTTTTTCTCTAAATTGGTCTACTTCTATTATTAGTACAAAAATTACAGCGAGGTCTTAGCCTTCGAAAATCTTGCCCATTGAAGCAGCATTCTATCAAATACACCTCTTAAGACTAACCAGAAGTTTTCAAACACTGGACCAAAAACCCCGTTAAGAGACTGAAAATTCTGGCAGAGCCGTCCATGCAGGGGAGACTGGCTATGAGACTTAGTGACATAAACATAAAATCTGAAGCACAAAAAAGAAAACCCAGACTTACAGTTAACCGTCATAAACATGGAGGTGTTTTCCGGAAACCTGTTATTCAGGTGGCTGTTCTTCAATGATACAGCAAACATAGTCTTGGTTTTCTTCATCCTGCTTCTGGAAGTCTTCGTGGACCTTGGAATCGCCTACCTTGACTTTGCACTGGCTCCCCGGAAGACATGTGCTATGGATCTTGTTACCGCCGATATCCTAATGCTTCAGATTGGGGACTGGAGAGGAGGACAGAAGATCATTGAGGCCTTTCTCTGTAAGCTCGCCCACCTCCTGAAGATTCTGCTGCTCGGAGTTAGCCTGAATGTCAAGGGTGAAATTGGCGACCATGGTGACACTACGGTTGGCGCAAGGAAAGAATAATTGCACGTTGTGGGAGTGAGTTAGGGGGGAAGACAAAGAAGGCATGGTGTGGGTGAAGCCCCTAGCTGAGAGAGAGTGCACAACCCTTTTGCCTCGGCCACTGCGAGTATCAGGATAGCGCCCAGTGAAAAACCCAGAAGAGTTAGAGGTCGAGCCAGAGTTAGAAGAGGAAGGCAAGCGGGCTGTCTGTCCACGACTTGACCCTCTTCTGGGTCTCATACGATGGCGAATTCTCGACATATTGTGAATGGTAACCAGAGAACAGTGTGAATCTTCAGAGATGAGGTTGGAAGCACGGGCAACAAAAGACGGCAAGGGCATATGAGGAGCCAAATCACAAACAGAAAGCCAAATTGACCGTGAGTTGCAAAGGGGGCTGCAAGTGTAATGGAGACTAGGCGCAAGCTCAAGGCAACCAACGAGAGCACACCTCTTCCCTACACCGGACCAAGACCATGGAGCAGTGGCTGCCTTGGAGCAATTAGCTCGCAGAGGAGGAACAGAAATACACCAAGAGTATGGCTTCATGTTTGAAATTCTATGAGTATGGTTTGAGAGCATGCTCGGCATTAAAAAAACATTTAAGTTGATCGCTGGAGTGTAAATGCATTGAGGACCGGTGAGCTGGGTTGCGGTGGCACCAATCCACACGGAGACCTGCCATATCTCGTCACACTCCGACGTACAGAACTCTTTAAACACCCGCATCTGGGGAATCCACAAACATTATTATTTGTAATATTTATGTTTATTAATTTTTATATAAATAATTATTATGAGTATATTTTTGTTTAAAAATATATATATTCAATAGTAAAAAACTAATCAAATATTTAATGGAACAAATTTTATATTTGAAATATTAAATATATATTATTAACACTCTTAAGTTTAGTTAAAATTATTATGATTTATTTTGTACTTACTTATACAATAGAAAAGAATAAAAAAATTTAGGAGCAATACATATAATATGTAAAAATATTATAATCTAGAAGATGGATCCTAGTTAGGATTCTAAATGTCCAGAAATGTTCGAAAATCCAAAATTCTCTTCAATAGTTGATAACCACAAGAGGTTGAAAATAATATATAAAATTGAAATTCTTAGTAAATGAAAAATGTTTCTTAGAAAAAGAAGTTTAATGATAATGGATTTAAAAAATAATGGTTTTTATGTTTCTCTAATTTATAATCAATAATAATAACTACCACAGTAATATAAATTAAAATGTTGGTAAATGCCAATAAACATAAAAAAAAATGACATCATGATACATCTCACATTACCAAGATTAAAAAATCATAAAAACTCATTGAGGAAATTATAATTTTTTAAAAAATAATAATAATAATTATTAATTTAAAAATTAATGTATGAGTCAAACATATACATATTTAATAAAGCATATAACCATAGATATTAGCCCCCATTATACCATTTATATTTTTAACTTGTAAATAGACTCCTACTAATAAGATGTGTCTACAAAACAATAATTCAGGTTGACATGAAACATTCATGGGACAATTTTTTAAAATTAGTCAATTTACTTAAAAGTAGAGATATGACATAACTACTTTAAAGATAAATCTAAATATTTGATTTGTGATCTATACTAAGAATATTATAGAAAATTCTACAAAGATTAAATCCTTATCATCTATTTGATAATTATTAATAATCAAATTAAATTCGAGAAACATATTCTAAAATAAAGATTTGTAATTAAAAAAAAAGAAAGAATTTTATGTATATTTTAAATTAAGAGAATTAATTATGAAGAAATTAATTAGAGATGAAATGCACTCTTCTAAACCCTTCTAATTAAAAAAAGAAAACAAACTGAAATAAAAAACTTAAAGTTTGAAAACAACATTACCAAGGATAATGAATTTTAAGGGTATTTTAATTTAAGATGAGTAATTAAGAAGAAATTAATGAGAAATGAAATGCACTTTATAAAAGAGATTTTTGAATTAAAATAACCAAGTAAAAGGAAGTTGGAAAAACATCACTTTTAAGGGAATATTTGTGAATTAAAATCCTCAAGTCAAGTAAAGGAAGTGAGAGAAAGCTAACAAATCTTGAAAAAAAAAATTATTGAGCATTGAAAATATACATTTATATACGAAGCCAAATACTAACCTGCCTTGAAAAAATACATTTATATACTAAAATTCATACTAAATTCACTTTAGTATTACTAAAATTTATACTAACTTCCTGTCCATAAATTTTTTACCACCTATTTATCTTACAAAGTTGTTACTATCGATTTATCTTACGGTTTCATTTGTGAGCTTTTCATTTACTTAAACAGGAAACTCTAAATTTTAATTTAAATCATGAAAATACTCTATGAAGTTCTATGCAGTTGACCCCATTTCATTACTACATATTTATCTCTTTTCTTTTCTGAGATTTTAATTTCCTTAAATACACAACCCTAGATTTTATGTAAATCATGAAAATACACTCTACAGTTGATCCCATTTCATTGATAACAATACAAAAAATAAAAACTAGTATATTAGCTGGCACATTCTTTTAATAACAAGGAAGCACTTTAAAATCAAATAAATATGATAATTTTGGAAGTCTTATTATATATTAAAAGACACAAAATAAATATTGTGACTGCCTATTTATCTTAATACTTTCTAAGCTTTTCATTTCCTGATATAAACAACCTTGGTGTTAATGCAAAACATGGAAATATTGTAAAGCCCATTGGATACTATTTCGATTATGATTATATTTTCTATTTTATATCATATAACAATTGTGTTTTTAAATATTGATGGCTATGGACTTTCCACTGTCTCCATTTCCCCCATTGGCATTCAAAAAAAAAAATTGCATCTTCTCTGCAACTAAATGAAAATGGGTTCGAAGTTTAAAATAAGTATTGGTCAAAAGGACTTAAAATTCATTGTGAAGATGATATATTAAGGTTGAAAGATGAGAAGCGGGACGGTCTGAGCCTGCGACAGAGGATTGAAACCCTGCAAAAACTCTGAGCCTGGCTCGGAAAGCTTGCATCTGCGCTATCACCTGAATCGATCAGCTCTGCAACGGCGCCATAACCTGAATCGATCCATGCACAACACCGGGGGGGGTCCGACCCCCCCTTCCTCCTTTCCGCCCTTCGTTTTTGGCAGCATCCCATTGGGAACCTCCGGCTACCCTACCAACTCCAGATCTGCTGGTATCAGCCACGAAACGGAGCCAAATGGATCTGAGTCGGCAGGGCACATCCCCAATCGAAACAACGAGCAAAAATCGTCCCCATGCAAACCCATCTCGGAGGAAATACCAAGACTAATCATTGAAGATCCATGCATAGATGAATACAGAGATCACATGAGCAAACACGCCCTGATCTGCAGATTCATGGGGGTCCGACTGAACGAAAAGGCTCTATGCTGGTGGATCAACCAGAAATGGAAACCCAAAGGGGATTTCGAGCTCGAGCTGGGATCGAGGAGCTTTTTCACTGTCATATTCGCCCACAGGGATGACAGAGATCGAATCTTCGACGGAGGACCATATTTCTACAACTCAGCCGGACTATACATCACATACTGGAGACCAAACTTCACTCCAGAACAGGAGAACTTCAAAAAAGTTCCAGTATGGATTCGCCTTCACTCTTTGCCTGTGGATTATTGGCACAAACGTATCCTGGAGGCCATTGGAAACCAGCTGGGAGTCTTCATCAAAGCCTCAGACCTAACATCACAAGGTAAGTACACTGCTTATGCTAGAATCTGTGTTTACCTGGATATTTAAGGACCCCTCCCAGGACATATGGAGCTGATCCACAGAGGAGTGCACTGGAAGCAAACCATTGACTATGAAAACATCCCTTTTAGATGCCGAACCTGCCGCCAGCATGGACATCTCAGCCACGGATGCCCTGTCAATCAACCACAGCCCAAATCTCAACAGGAACAAGAGGCCACTGCAGTACCTGGCTTTACCCCAGCTTCAAGAAAGACTAAAGGCAGGAGAAGCAAAAAGATTCCAAAACAACCCACCAGCAACACCCCCAATAATAAGCCCTCGACAAAGCAAAACAGCTTCGAAATTCTGGGCAACCTTGACACATCGGAGCACCCATCAGCTCCTCAGGCCCCCACTCAACATGATCTTCCTGAATCAAGTCAACCCACGACTACCACCAAAGCTCCGAGCTCAACCTCTGACCCAACCCTTGCCCAAACACCGCAAAACCAACAGAACTCCTCTCCCCTACAGCCTACCACCAGCCAAACCCCTGAGCAAACCCAGCAGAGCACAGAAATGCACTTAGATCAGCCTTCACCATCCCCCTCAAACAACCCTTTGGAGGAGATCCTCGGGGATCTAGATCTTCAAAAAATCAACGAGAAATGGTCCAAATTGGGAGTCGATGCCATTCCTCCAGACCATTTGGAGAAGATAGAAATGGCCTACTTGCAGTTGGAATACATCAACCAGAATGCGGCCAAAAGGCAATGGGGAAACAGCAGCAAAACAGGTATACAAGCCAACATGGATCTGGATCAGTATAAACCACAGGGACCAGGCAAGAAAAGAGGGCGCAAATCCACAAGACAGCAGATACAAGAGCTGGGCAGACGCCTAATCAACGAAGGGAAAATCAGGGCATTGGTCCTTTCTGCTCCAAAGACTGCTCAATGAAAATCACAACCTGGAACATCAGGGGGCTCAACAGCACCTCCAAGAGAAGGATCTCGAAAAACCGCCTATTCTCACAGCACCCAGACATCGTCCTACTGCAAGAATCCAAATGCTCTTCCAAGAGCATGGAAATTCTCAAAAAACTTGTTTCTCACAGTCATCACTGCATTAGCATCGATGCAATCGGGCAAGCAGGAGGGTTGATCACATTCTGGAACAAAAACAAATTCATAGTACAAAATGCTCTGTCCACCAAGCATTCCCTATCGGTGATTCTCAACATGCCTGACTCAAGGCAATCGATTTGCGTTACCAATGTATATGGACCCCAACGACTTCAGGAAAAGCTGGAGATGCTGCTTGACCTAGATGAGGTCAGACAACACCATGGGGAAGATCACTGGCTTTTAGGAGGAGACTATAATATGATTACCAATCTAGCAGAGAAAAAGGGAGGCCTACGAAGACTAGATAAGGACTCGGAAGCATTCAACAATTTCATTGCTGCTTCCAAACTCATTGACATCCCCACCGTCAATGGTCTACACACCTAGAACAATAAGCAAGGAGGAAACCGGCAGATAGCTTCAAGGCTTGACAGATTCCTCATATCAGAACCCACTATGTTACAAAACATAGACATGGAGGCCAGCATTCTGCCCATCGGAGGATCTGATCACTGGCCAGTGCAGGTCCACTTCACCAATTTGGATAAACCCCAAAACAGACCTTTCAGATTTGAAACCTTCTGGACAGAGCACCCATCCTTCATGGAGAACATACAAAACTGGTGGAATCAAACCACCATAAGAAGCGACAACATCATGTACATAATCCAACAAAAGCTCAAGATTATCAAGACCAATCTCAAACAATGGAACAAAGATACCTTCGGCAACATATTTCAAGCCAAAAGAGAACTTGAAGAAAAAATGGCGAATCTACAGCAAACTCTGATCACCGAAGGGCCCACTGAGGAGCGCAACACTCAAGAATCGACTATGCAAAGGCAATGGGAAGAAAGATTAAAGCAGGAAGAGACACTGTGGAGACAGAAATCGAGAGTGTAATGGTTAAAACAGGGCGAGCGCAACACCAGCTTCTTTCACAAGTCCACCATACAGAACAGAGCTTTTAATCGCATCCTATCCCTCAAGACCGCAGATGGTGATCAAGTCTTCTCACGGGATCACATCGGATCTGAGCTAAACTCATATTTCACCTCTCTTCTCAGAGAGCCTCTTCAAGATCGATCCCAAGCCATTCAGGAAATTTTGGGAGCCATACCCAGCTTAGTTACAGAAGATCAAAACGCCCTCCTTCTAAGAGAGTTTACTGAGCAGGAGATTGAAGAAACCGTCTTCTCCATGGCCACGAACAAGGCCCCCGGACCTGACGGATTTACTATTGAATTCTTCAAGACATGTTGGCCCATTATTAAAGCTGATCTTTTTGTTCTCGTCAGAAACTTTCACAGAACCAAGAAAGTCCTGCCTGCCATCAATGCTACTTTCCTTACCTTAATCCCCAAATCGAACCAAGCCGACTCCCCTGACAAGTTCCGCCCCATAGCCCTCTGCAATGTCCTCTATAAAATCCTCTCCAAATTGATGGCCGACAGACTCAAATCAGTCCTCCCCTCAATCATTTCCCAAGAGCAGACGGGCTACGTCGAAGGAAGGCAGATCACTGACAGCATAATCCTTACCCAGGAAATTTTGCACTCTCTCAAAACAACCACATCTCCGGGTATGCTAATTCAGCTTGATCTGTCCAAGGCCTTAGACAGAATCAGATGGAAATATATGAAAGCAGTCCTCCAAGCTTTTGGCTTCAGTGAGCTATGGACAAACTAGATAATGGCACTGGTTTCAGGTGCTTTCTTCTCTATCCTGCTTAATGGAGGACCCCTACAACCCTTCAGTCCATCCAGAGGCATACGACAAGGGGACCCCCTGTCTCCTTTTCTCTTCATAATAATGGCTGAAGGGCTAGGAAGATCCTTGACCAGGGCAAAGCAACAGAACCAACTCAAAGGTATCAAACCGGTACACCAAGGACCCACTATTACGCATCAGCAATTTGTTGACGACACCATGCTCATTGGAGCCCCCACAACACAGGAAGCTCGAACCATCAGCACGGTGTTAAAGACCTTCTCGGATGCCTCAGGTATGGAAATCAATCTAACCAAATCCAAATTTTTTTTCTTCAACACATCCATTCCTGTACAGAGAAATCTCAGCAGAATTCTAAATATTCAAAAGAACTCCCTTCCTACCAAATACCTTGGCATTCCTCTTTCGGAACATGCCTATAGATCAAGCAACTGGGAAGCCCTCCTTAACAAAATGAAAGCCAGGCTCAGCAGCTGGACCCACCGAGCTCTGAATATGGCCAGCAGATTGATATTGGTAAAGTCCGTCCTTCAAACCATGCCAGCCTACATGTTCTCAGCACTTGCAGCCCCTAAGGTGGCTTACAAGACCATCCGAAACCTTCAGCGCTCCTTTCTCTGGAATGGACCCTCTAAGAAATCCAAATGGGCCCTCCTCAAATGGACAGACATCTGCAAACCAAAAATGGAGGGAGGTTTGGGTCTCCGAGACCCTGAGCTATTAAGCAAGGCCGTAGCTGCAAAAATCTGGTGGAGATGGGTTGAAAATCCAGATTCCCTCTGGGGCGCCCTGTGGAAAGCGAAGTATACTACCCAAATCAGGGATAAAGACCTCATCCGGCTCACAGGCACCACTCAAGGATCCGCAATCTGGAACAAAGCATGGGAAAATAGACATATTGTTCAACAACATAGCTTCTGGGAAGTTCACCAAGGCAACACAACCCTATTCTGGGAAGATGCCTGGCAGCAGCTTCCACCCCTGGAAAACCCAGACTGGAACACTCTTAAAAGAGCCATGCAGGAGGAAGGCAATATTACGGTAGCAGACTACTGGCAATCGGCAAGCGAAGCAACCATATGGCAAAAATGGATATCCAGAGAACAATGGCATACCCTAGCAGGCCCAAGGAATGTAGACCATTTTCTACAAGACTTGGACAAAAGAAGAATCCTAAGATCCAACAAAGAGGACATCCTAAGATGGGGAAGTAACCCTAAAGGCACGTTCAACCTCAAAGAAGCATATAAGCTCTTGGCAGCCTCCCCGAATCAGCAACCAGACCACAAATGGCAAACCCTGTGGAACAGAGGAACATGGCCAAAAATCACACTTTTCTCCTGGCTAGTCTGCTGCAGGCTCTCACATGGGACAAACTTGAGCTTGGTTTGTAGGCCCTTCCCAAATCTTGCCTCCACGAGAATGAGCGAAGCAGCTAAATACTGCTCAATACACGCCCCATGGCTTGCTCCACGTAGGATGACATGGCCATGGTCTTCAGACAGACAGATAGAGACCGAAACTCCATCCAATCTTCTTTAAGCCAGTGGAGATTCTCCATCTCCTCCAACCCCCTGGTCAACAGTGCATGGAATCTAGCTCCGGGCGTAATAGTGTGGACCCTTTGGAAAGAGCGAAACGCAAGAATATTCAAAAACACAGCTACAGGAGTTCACATGCTGACAAAGAAGGTTCGACTGCTCATCACAGAAACAGTCAACGCCAAAGGCATTCAGAAGATAGAGGGCAATACTTCACCAAACGAGACAAGAATAATACAGATGCATCTCTGAGCTTGAAGACTTGACTCTGTGGAAGGAATCGGACCTCAACGGCAATGGCGCGGAACCCCATTTGGACTTTGCCCCCTTCCGACACCTTTTGAGCTCAACTTGAGACAGGCTTCAAGACAAAACCGGGCATGGCGGGCTATGGGGGAAGCAGGTTCCGGGATCACACGGGTGCAATCCACCTACTTACCATAGCGACCTTGGGTGAATACAACATGTGCTGCAGAACTCATAGCCCTCCTCCCAGGCCTCCACAACATGAGATACGAGCTCACACCTACGATAGTGGAGGGAGGTCAGAATAATAGATGATTAGGAAGCACTCAGGATAGATTTGCAATTGAGAGTAATGACTCGAAGCTGTGTACTCAAAGATCTCAAAACCAAACTATAACGAGAAACGGGATCACCTTCCAAGGTTTGTTCGAAGGAGAAAGCGAACAAGTGCTTCGATGCAGCAAATGCAGAGTTGACTCAACACAGCGAGTATCACAGCCTCTGGCATGATCAGGAGGAGGGAGAAATCAAAGCCAAATGCCAAGATCTCCAACAAGCGGATCTGCAAATGCAAGCCTAGGCAATAAGGAGTCCTTATTCCAGGTAATCATGGCAAACTAGATCGATGGCAACCTCAATCGATGTCAAACTCCAGATCACGGCAAATTCATTCAATGGCAACTCAATCGCTGGCAAACTCCACATTCACGCCCCAAGGAACAGCGCAGCCTCTGAAACGAAATTCCACAGGACAGCATGCTAATTCACCATCTTCAGAAGGCGCAGATCGGAGCTGACCGGACCTGCTGGGCGCGCCAACGCATCTGGAGCCACAGGGAAAGATATACGGGCCATGCGGCCTCACTTCTAAGCGCATCTGTAAATGGACAGCTGCATCTCCGGGAGGTCACATTGACTCCCAGGACTCTCTGTAATTTTACTCAAAAAGACTAATACAAAACGCTGAATTTTACAAACAAAAAAAAATATTGATGGCTATAAATTTCTAAGACCCATGAATGTTTAAAATATTACATACCCATTTATGAGGGTTTGTATCTAACATAAATCACCATCCGGTGCAACAACCCTTTTCTATGGCAACAAGTGATGAAATTCAACCAAACCAAAATTTATGTTTTTTTTTCCTAAGTTAGACTACATCTATTATATTATACAGATAAAAATATTACATATCTCTTCCTCCAGACATGGCAAACCAATTCCAGAGGAAAGTATCAATATTTTAAACAAGAAAATGGACTGTTGCAGCTAGGGAAACCAGTTCACCAGTAGCACAAAATAGACACTGCCCAGAATGGAAAACCAACATACACAATAGTAAAATTTAAACTTAAGTTTGAGAGAGAACTCTTCCAAAGCATGTTTAGACTAGAAAACGGTACAAAAGAGGAAGAAAGAGAGAAGTTCACCCTGTAATTGAAACTAGTGTGGACCATCATCCTTCTTGCTGGAGTTGGGTTATTACTCCTCGATCCTGTAAGCATAGAATGAGTCTTCATCCTCCTTTCTTAGCATGTGGCTAGTGACCTGAGGATGTGGTGACCCCGGAGTGTCTAGATAATTGGAGGTGGTTGTGAGCTGATTGTTGTCCTCATTCTTCTCTCCTCCGTCATTGTTTGAGATTATACCATCATTGGAACCCAAATTACTGCTGGTGGAGTGGGTACTACTAGAGGCACTCTACATAGGGAGAGACTTCATCTTGCGAGGGATAAACTCTAGCTCAGGCAGGATGGTCAACTTACGTGGTCGCTCTTTGGGCCAAATGCTTGAGGAGGTCGAAGGGGAGACAGGTAGCTGCAAGGATCATTATACAAAAATATTAACAGGGTCGAGTCTTCTCGGCTCCTCCCAGCCCATCGAAAGATTCAGCTCCCTGGCCATGGCATGCGATAGAGGTGGTCTGGAGGGGAGGCCGTACGGTCCATCTCTTCTACACCACATACGGTGATGCCCTTGCATGACATGCGAAGGAAAAAAGTGTACAATAGGGAGGGAGCGCTTGGAAGCATAGGAGAGCAGATTTCACCACCTGAGAATGTCCTCGGAAGGCTGAGATAGGGCTGAGAAGGGCCATGAACTAGGGGTCGAAAGGAGGAACGGGAGGCATGAACAGATAACAGAAGGGAGAGCTGAATGGTGGTCGAATGAGCGCGGGTAGCACGCTTAATAGCCATGGTGACAGAATCGAGAGCTCTTAATGCTCTGCAGTAGGAGGACCTCGTAATGAAGGTGGTGAAGTGTGAATTTAAGACAGGCTTTCTTAGGCATTTAACATTGATTGGGTGACCATGTGCGGGTGTGTGGGCTGGACAGTTCTCCCGCCACATGACACCCAGGTGGCCCCTCTGATCACGGAAAAGCACCCGCATATGGGTAACCAAAATTTATCTATTATTGTTTCACTAACAAAAAAAATAATTTAACCTCACCTTCAACAGAAAATGAACAGAGCATGAATAATAACTATACGCCTTTACAATAACATGAAAGAAAGAGGATCAACATATTTATAAGAGCTGACTTTAAACTGATAGCAAGGCGCAATCTCTTGTTCCATTGCTATTGCTCCATTGCTACAACTTTAATCAATTATCACAATAGTACTAGCTTCCAAATAGTTAAAATAAGAAAAAGAAAATCTACATATAGCCACTGAATTAGTTTCAAGTACCAGATCACAGTCGTTTGTATTTCAATCAACTATAACTATACTCCTTTAACATAGCACGGAAGAAAGGTGATCCAAATATTTAGCAAAGCTAAATTTTACTTGACGACAGTGAGGGGTCTTTTGCTCCATTACTAGATCTTTAAACAGTATCACAACAATACCATATTCAAAATAGTTTAAATAGGGGGAAAAAACACCACATATAGCCAGTGAATTAGTTTCAAGTACCACACCACCGTAGTTTATATTTAAAATCAATCATATTTAAGTTTCTTTATCAACATTTATGAGAAAATTAAATAATTATTTATATAAATTACTAATATATTTTTATATTTTCATAAATATCCAATAATTACTTATATGTAATATATTTGTGTATCTTTATTCATTTTCCCTTTCTACGATTGATTATGATTATAGAGGCTCTCTATATAAAGATAGAAAACAATTAAAAAATTAAGAATCTAATTTTAAAAAGATTCGAATGCTTATTAAAAAATCACACTAAAATTACCCAGTGTAGTTCTATTGTTATTTTCTGGAAGAATTAGTTAAACAATTATGGATCACAGATGTTTACAATCTCAAATTATTATTATTATTAATTATAAAAATAACTAATGTATGAGTTAAACATATACACATTTAAAAACAACATGTAACAATATTCTTAATCATAGAGATTAGCCTCCATTTTATCATTTAGATTTTTTACTTGTAAATAGGCTCTTACTAATACCACATGCCCATAAAACCATAATTCATGTTCATATGACATTTTTTTTTAATTGATCAATTTATTTAAAAGCACGGAGATGACATAACCACTCTTGAGATAAATCTAAACTTTTGATAAGTGACTCTACTACTAAAAATATTGTAGAAAATTCCATGAAGATTAGATCCCTACCATCCTTCTAATCATTATTGATAATAAAATAAAAATATAAAATAATAATTATTTCAAGGAATAATGTATTCTAAGTATCTTTTAAGTTAAAAAGATTAATTGTGAGGAAATTAATTAAAAACAAAATGTACTCTTATAAAAAAGTTTTTTGAATTCAAATAACTAAATAGAAGGAAGAAGGTCTGAAAATCATGGACAAGGAAGACTTGTGAATTATAATATTTAAATAAAAGAGGTGAGAGATAGTTGACAAATCTTGAAAAGCAATTTTGTGGAGCTTTGTATATTATAATCTTTAAATAAAAGAGGTGAAAAAAAGTTGACAAATCTTGAAAAAAAAATTGTGAGATCTGAAAGTGTAAAGTTATATATTGAAGCTCATAATGATTTCTCTTCAGTTAATTTTATTTTTGATATTTTCTTTTCCATAAATACATAACCCTAAATCTTTAATGACATAAGTACAAACTAGGAATGCCAGGATCGGGAGTTTAGTAGAGCTAGATTTTTAATCAATTGTCACATGAGTATCAGTACATACACTTCAAAAATAGTAAAAACATGTAGGAATTGATCACCGCGTACCCATTTATAACCGTAGATTGTATTTAAAATCGATCATATTACACTTCAAAAACTCTTTGGAATAGATGATCAACATCGACAATTATTATTATAATTAATTGAACGTAATTTTGAACGGAAATAGTAATGATAAATATAATATTTAAACATGTAATGATAATTTTACCTCAGCTGAATTGTTTGCTATATTGCCATATCCTGAATCAATAGTTACAATAGCGCCAACAAGAACACTTTATATTATTGTGAAAGTAGAAAATGAAAAAACAGAAGCCTCATCCCATCCAATATAACTATTAAAACCAGTGAAAATTCATAGATGAAAATGAAAAAACAGAAATATAAGGAAACAAAAAACATAATCTATAGAATAAGAAAGGAAAATTAAAAGTTGCAATTAGTTGCAACTTGAAAAAACCAAAGCAGTCTTTGCAATTCATCATCAGAAATTTGGTAGAACGAAAGTTTTGGCACAACTGTTACCCTAATCCATCTACATGTTGGCAATGAAATTAAGCTAGCTCTGTTTAAATAGACATACATCCATCAGATGAATTTAAAAATATTTTGAACGGTTAGCCCAAACCCTCAGTTCGACCGACTTCGGAAATATTTTGTAAAAATTCATCCAATGCAATTACCACCGTTAGTTTGTGCTTTTCTTATCACGTTGAAGGTTGTGAGCTGGTGCTTTTTTAATGAGGTTAAAAGAAAATTTATCTTTATTTTGTGCTTTTTTACGAGGTTAAAAGAATATTTAACTTAATTTTGTTTTTTTAAGAAGGTTAAAAGAAAATTTGTTGTTTCTGGATTAAAAGAAAATTTATCGTAATTTTCTATTTTTTTAATGAGGTTATTATTATTTTTTTTTTATCGTAACATTCTGCAATCTTTCTTTTTTACGAGGTTAAACTTTTTTTTATTACATTTTCATTTGCATCTGATTCGAATTTCGCTGAGATTCTCTGCGTTTTAGTTCGCTGCGAAGATAATCCCCGCCATTTAATTATTCCAATTTAACTAGTTCATCATTGAATGGGATATTTGACTTTTCAACTTTGTTTGTTTTTTTGGGTTGACTTGTAAGTGCTAGATAATTGATATTTAAATAAAAATAAAAAATCATTATATTTAATATTATTAAATATTAAATTTATTATTTCATCTTATCGCTCAAATTAAACTAATCTCTATATATTATTATTAACATTACTAATCTTTTTATATAGTATTATTAATATTATTGTTATTTTTAAATATTTAAACAATGAAATGGTATAGTTGTTAAATGAATATATTGTTTGTATATAAACTAGAAATTGCATCATATGTTGCAATGGGAATGCTTTAAGGTAGGATCCTAAGAAATAGTAGCATACAAGACTGAGCTCAAAATTTTATACAACTTTTTTTTTATTTATGAATGTTTGTGTGAGAATTTTTTGTTCATTCCAATATACATGGATTATTTTAAATTTTAATGGATAATCTCAATATAGATTTTGTGAAAACTTATAATGGTTGAATAATGATATTTCTATTAATTGTTTGCAAGAAGAAAATAAAAATCTTGCCCCTTGTTTACAAGTCAACCTAAATTACATTAATATGTATAACAATAACAAGAACATTTAAATCATCCATACTATAATTTGATGGATAAAGTGATATTTAATGTAAAAGGAGACTTCAACAAAGTATTTAATACAACTTAAGATGATTTGATTTCCCTAGTAAATGGAGATACTCAACATAACCCTAGGTTTGAATCTTTGACTGTTAATAATGTTATTTGTCCAAATTAAAACGATTTAAAATAAGCCCATGGAAATATAAATATAATTTAGAAATGAGAATAGTGAGCTTCTAATATCAAACTAGTTTAATGAGGTCGGCAACATGCTTACCGTCACTTTCATTTCATCCAACTTACTTTCTCATTGGAATATGTATTTTGCAACATTAATTTATAAGCATAAGATGCATAATACAACCTGAAAGGAATTATCTTTGAGTTTTCATATCCTCTAGTTTTATGTGACTATCTCAAACACATGAACCTTCAATGGGTGTCTCAGAAAATTGGATGTCTTTTTTTTTTTTTTCCTCAGAAAATGAATGATGCTTTAATTGAAGATAAGGTTTGTGACAACTAGGGTTGGGATATTTAATTCGGTCATGCTTATCACTTCAATAAAATTAAATATAATTGTTGTTTCTCATTGTTTCCATGTTATATTAATTTTGGCTATGTGATAAATTCACGTCAAGCTTTATTTTACCGATGGGTTTTTTCATGGCTATATTTCTTATAATATAATCTATTTCATGGCTTCATTACTTTGATGACCTTATAAGTACACTTACATTGCCTCAAATAATTTATGATATATTGAAATAAGCATATACATACCATATTAGTGCATTTATTCAAATTTTAAGTCTTGCATAACTTTGATGCAACCATAAGAGATGTTTCTCTTTTTACAAATCACCGGAAGATTGCAGACTTCACACAGCATTAGCTAGAATCAAGCCTAGATGGTGTGGTTCTTTGAAGAGATAAAATCCAATGGATGGGAATTTCTACATCAATTTACATTGGAGATGAGGTGTATCATTGCTGCATTTTTCTTATGAATTGATTTATGAATTGTGGACCATAGGAGTAACCAAGAGTTTCAATGAAATCCAAAGTACCAAGATTGTAATGGTCTTCGATACCTGCTGTAAAATTAAACTTGATATCTTATGTAACATTGAGAACTTTATATAACTAATATTGCATTGAATATATTATATAGAAATGGATTTATTTATGAATTGTGGACCATAGGAGTAACCAAGGTTTTCAAAGGAATCGAAAGTAGCAAGCTCGTAATGGTCTCGGATACTTGTTGTAAACTTAAACTTTATATCTTGTGTAAGATTTAGCACTTGATATAACTAATATTGCATTCAAAATATTATATAACAGTTGTCAGGAAAGCATAAATTTTGGCATATATTATCTAATAATTTATGCTACAAGAATAAAAGCTCGAAATTCTAGGTTTTCAATGTTTGCTCTATGTTAATTGTGTTATTTTTTGTATTCCATGAAGCTCATTATTATTGAATTAATGCAATAAGTGTGTCTCTTGAACCGTGAAAATCTTTTGTTCCGATAAACTCACTTGAGAACAAGGACAGTCACCACATGTAAATTTACTAGGGAGATTCACTTCACTTCAAAGTAGGGGATTTCATAACTCTCGTTATTACACTTACCAGTCATATTTTGTATTAGGACAATGTTACTATCTGCAAGCTTAGCTCCATAGGATGATATATGTTATTATATTTTTTATTTAGGCTTTTTACTATAACTCTGTCACGAGTGTTGAAATTTTGGTCATTAACACAGCTCTAGTTACTCAATTGTGACACTGTGAACAATGTTATTAGATTTTTTATTTATTCTTAGTCCTATAACTTTGTCACCATTATTGAAATTTTGGTTATTAGCATTATTTCTCTTACTCAAATTTCACGTTGTGGCTTGTCCTAAATTCAAGTCATAATTTCCAGCATTTTGTTCAACATGCTGATTTGTTACTTGGACAATCTCAACGTGAGAGATTTCCATGGAATGCTTTAGATTTTCTAATTCCGTGAAATTTTCACAATTTTTCCATGCCATATTTTTGTCTTCTTTGGAAAGTATTTCATCTTCATTATCCTAGAGAAGAATCTCCTAAAAATTGGAAATCCAACTTGAGTAATGGTGTTCAAGTAATCTCTCAATAAAAGCGGAATATGTTGGTGAAGCATAACATTAGAACTAACTAGATCTTCAACCCTATTCTCTAGTTGGGTGAGTCACTCTTTCAATTCATCACAATTATTGGCAACATTGTAATTATCTTCAAGGCTTAAATTAAAACTTCCTCTTAGTTAGGAACCAAAATAGAATTAATAGAATTATGATCTATTGTGTACTTATTTTTATACAATAGATAAGAATACAAAGTTTAGGAGCAATACATATAATATGTAAAAATATTATAATCTAGAAGATGGATCCTAGTTGGGATTCTAAAGGTCCACAAAGGAAAATCCAAAATCCTCTTCAATAATTGATAACCACATGAGGTTGAAAATAATATATAAAATTCAAATTCTTAGTAAATGAAAAATGTTTCTTAGAAAAATAAATTTAATGATAAGGGATTTAAAAAATAATGGTTTTTAAGTTTCTCTAATTTATAGTCAATAATAATAACTACCATAGTAATATAAATTAAAATGTTGGTAAATTCAAAAATACATTAAAAAATTACATCATGATACATCTCACATTACCAAGATTTAAAAAACATAAAATCTCATTGAGGAAATTATAATTTTTTTAAAAATAATAATTATAATTATTAATTAAAAAATTAATGTATGAGTTAAACATATACACATTTAATAGAGCATATAGCCATATAGATTATCCCCCATTATACCATTTATATTTTTAACTTGTAAATAGAATATTGCTAATACCATGTGTCTACAGAACAATAATTCACATTGATATGACACATTCATGGGACAATTTTTTAAAATTAGTCAATTTACTAATTTCAAGATAAATCTAAATCTTTGATTTGTGATTTATACTAAGAATATTATAGAAAATTATACAAAGATTAAATCCCTACCATATATTTCATAATTATTAATAATCACATTAAATTCCAAAAAACATATTCTAAAATAAAGATTTGTAATTAAAAAAATTCATTTCAAAGATAAAGAATTTTATGTATCTTTTAAATTAAGATAATTAATTATAAAGAAATTAATTAGAGATGAAATGCACTCTTCTAAACCCTTCAAATTAAAAAAAATAAACTGTAATTAAAAATTTAAAGTTTGAAAAGGACATTACCAACAATAATGAATTTTAAGGATATTTAAATATAAGATGAGTAATTATGAAGAAATTAATTAGAAATGAAATGCACTTTTATAAAAGAGTTTTTTGAATCAAAATAACCAAGTAAAAGGAATTCGGAAAAACATCACTTTTAAGGGAATATTTCTGAATTAAAATCCTCAAGTCAAGACAAGGAAGTAAGAGAAAGCTACAAATCTTGAAAATAATTTATGTAAAGGAAATGAAAATAAAATATAGGGTTGTGTATTTAAGGAAATGAAAATACACAGCTAATGAAATAAAATATAGGGTTGTGTAAAGGAAATGAAAATAAAGGGTTGTGTATTTAAGGAAATGAAAATACAAAGCTATGTGTATTTTCATTTCCTTAAATACACAACCCTATATTTTATGTAAATAATGAAAATACACTCTGCAGTTGATCCCATTTCATTGATAACAATATAAAAAATAAAAACTAGTATATTAGCTGGTTCATTCTTTTAATAACAAGGAAACACTTTTCTTTTAATAACAAAGAAATAATTTAAAATCAAATAAATATGATAATGTTGGCAGGCTTATTATTTATTAAAATACACAAAATAAATACTTTAACTTTTTGTTTATCTTAAGACTTTCTAAGATTTTCATTTCCCGATATAAACAACCTTGATTTCAAGGCAAAACATGGAAATATTGTAAAGCCCATTGGATGCTATTTCGATTATGAGTATATTTTCTATTTTATATCATCTAACAATTGTGTTTGTCATTATTAATGGCTATCAATTTCTAAGACCCACAAATGTTTAAAATATTACATAGCCATTTATGAGCGTTTGTATCTAACATAAATCATCATGCGCTGCAACAACGCTTTTCTATGGCAGTATGTGATGAAATTAAACCAAACCAAAATTTATTTTTTTATTCTAAGTTAGACTAAATCTGTTATATTATACAGAGAAAAATATTACATATCTCTTCCTCTTGACTTGGCATCACAATTCCAGAGGGAAGTATCAAGATTTTAAACCAGAAAATGGACTTCCCCAATTGGGGAAACCAGTTCACCAGTAGCACAAAATAGACGCCACCCAGAATGGGAAACCAACATACACAGTAGTGAAATTTAAACTTAAGTTTGAGACCGAAGTCTTCCAAAGCATGTTTAGGGTAGAGAACGTTACAAAAAAACTAGAAAGAGAGAAGTGCACCCTGCAATTGAAACTAGTGTGGACCATCATTATTCTTACTGGATTTGGGTTATTCCCCCTCAATCCTGCAAGAATAGAATGAGTCTTCATCCTCCTTTCTTAGCTTGTGGCTATTGACCTTAGGATTTTGCGACCACAACATGTCTGGTTAACTGGAGTTGGTCATGAGCTGATTGTTGTCCTCATTCTTATCTCCTTCATCATTATCTGAGCTTCTAACATCGTCGGAACCTGAATTGTTGCTGGTGGAGTGACTACTACTGGAGGCGCTCCACATAGGGAGATCCTTCATCTTGCCAGGGATATAATTCGGCTCAAGAAGGATGGTCTACTTGCGTGGTCTCTCTTTGGGCCGAATGCTTGAGGAGGCTGGAGGGGAGATAGGTAGCTGCAAGGATAATTGGGCTGAAAGATTAATAGGTTCGAGTCTTCTCGGCTCCTCCCAGCCCATCGAAAGATTTAGTTCCCTGCCCATGGCATGCGATAGAGGTTATCTGCAGGGGAGGCCACGGTCTCCATCTCTTCTACACCGCATATAGTAATGCCTTGACATGACACTCAAAGGAACAGAAGTGCATGACAGGGAGGGAGTGCTCGGCAACACAGGAGAGGAGATGCCACCACCTGAGAATGTCCTGGGAAGGTTGAGACTGGGCTGAGCAGGGCCAAGAACCAGGGGTCGAAAGGAGGAACCATAGGCATGCAAATATAATAAAAAGGAGTTTTGAATGGAGGTCGAATGAGCGTGGGTAGCAGGATTAATAGCCATGGTGATGGAATCGAGAGCTCTTAATGCACTGCAGCAAGAGGACCTCATAATGAAGGTGGCAAAGTGTGAATTTAAGACAGGCTTGCTCAGGCATTTAACATTGAGTGAGTGACCATGTGCGGGCACGTGGGCTAGATAGTTATCCCACAACATGGCGCCCACGTGGCCCCTCCTATCACGGCAAAGCACCCGCATCCGAGTAACTGAAATTTATGTATTGTTTTTTCATTAACAAAACAATTAATTTAACCTCACCTTCAACAAAAAAATGAACAGAGCATGAATTATAAATATACACCTTTAACATAACATGAAAGAGAGAGGATTGACATATTTAGAAGAGCTGACTTTAAACTCATAGCAAAGCACAATCTCTTGTTCCACTGCTATTGCTCCATTTCTACAACTTTAATCAATTATCACAATAGTACCAACTTCCAAATAGTTAAAATAAGAAAAAAAAGAACCACATATAGCCACTCAATTAGTTTGAAGTACCACGTCACAGTCGTTTGTATTTAAATCAACTATAACTATACTACTTTAACATAGCACGGAAGAAAGGTGATCAATATATTTAGCAGAGCTAAATTTTACCTGACGACAGTGAGGAGTCTTTCGCTCCATTACTAGATCTTTAATCATTATCACAACAGTACCATATTCAAAATATTTAAAATAGGGGAAAAAAACACCACATATAGGCAGTGAATTAGTTTCAAGTACCACATCACAATAGTTTATATTTAAAATCAATCATATTTAAGATCGGTAAGTCTATCCAATTGTTAGCATTGAAATAGTTTCTTTATCAACATGTACGAGAAAATTAAATACTTATTTATATAAATTACTAATATATTTTTATATTTTCTTAAACATCCAATAATTACCTATATGGTAATATATTTGTTTATCTTTATTCATTCTCCCCTTCTACAATTGATTATGATTATAGAGGCTCCCTATATTAATATAGAAAACAATTACAAATTTAAGAATCTAATTTTAAAATATTCGAATGCTTATTATAAAATCACATTATAATTACCCAGTGTAGTTATATTGTTATTTTTCTAAGAATTAGTTAAACAATTATGGATCACAGATGTTTACAATCTAAAATTATTATTATTATTAATTATAAAAAGAATTAATGTATGAGTTAAACATATACAAATTTAAAAAGAACATGTAACAATATTCTTAATCATAGAGATTAACCTCCATTTTATCATTTAGACTTTTTACTTGTAAATAAAATCTTATTATATTTAATTGAACGTAATCTTGAACCTAAATAGTAATGATAAATATAATATTTGAACATGTAATAGAGAGAAAGGCTTTAGCAAAAGAAATTAGTTTTACCTCAAGTCTCATCAGAATTGTTTGCTCTTTTGGCATATCCTTAATCAATAGTTACAATAGTGCCAACAAGAACACTTTATATTATTGTGAAAGCAGAAAAGAACTCACAAATATCGAACATAAGCCCCATCCCATCCAAGATAACTATTAAAACGAGTGAAAATTCATAGGTGAAAATGTTAAAACAGAAATATAAGGAAACAAAAACCATAATCTGCAAAAGAAGAAAGGAAAATGGAGAGTTGCAATTAGTTGCAACTTGAAAAAATCAAAGCAGTCATTGCAATTCATTATCAGAAATTTGGCAGAACGAAAGTTTTGGCACCACAGTTACCCTAATCCATCTACATGTTGGAAATGAAATTAAGGTGGCTCTGCTTAAATAGACATACATCCATCGGATGAATTTAAAAATATTTTGAACGGTTAGCACAAACCCTGAGTTCGACCGACTTCGGAAATATTTTGTAAGAATTCATGCAATGCAATTACCACCGTTAGTTTTTGCTTTTTATATCACGTTAAAAGTTGTGAGCTGGTGTTTTTTTAATGAGGTTAAAAGAAAATTTATATTAATTTTGTGGTTTTTTATAAGGTTAAAAGAAAATTTATCCTAATTTTTTTTAAGGAAGTTAAAAGAAAATTTATTGTCGGTTTCTGGATTAAAAGAAAATTTATCGTAATTTTCTGTTTTTTATAATGAGGTTCTTATTTTTTTTTTAATCGTAACATTCTTCATCTTTCTTTTATACGAGGTTAAATTTTTTTTTATCGCATTTCCATTTGCATTTTATTCGAATTTCGCTGAGATTCTCTGCATTCTAGTTCGATGCCAAGATAATCCCCGCCATTTAATTATTTCCAATTTAACTAGTTCATCGTTGAATTGGATACTTGACTTTTCAACTATGTTTGCCTTTTTGCGTTGATTTTTAAGTGCTATATAATTGATATTTAAATAAAAATAAAAAATCATTATATTTAATATTATTAAATATTAAAATTATCATTTCATCTCATCGCTCAAATTAAACTAATTTCTATATATTATTGTTAATATTACTAATTTTTTTATATATTATTATTTTTTTTCTATGTAACTTTAAATTTATTAATAAAACATATAATTCAACTAGTTCATGGCTTTCAGAGGCGACATACATTCAGCTAGATAACAAAAATTGAGCTGCCCGCAATGGGAAACCAGCCTGAGCAACGTTTGTAAGCTACCTCGGTAGAGGAAACCAGCTATGGAATACCAAAACTTATTACATCCCAAAATAGAAAAATGACAGAAAATCTGAACATAGTTACTTGGGCAAAGTAATCTGCGGTAAGGACCATAATCCTCTGAGGGATGTTCTTCTTCAATCCTACACCACTATCCATCATTGTCATCAGGTACGGGGCATCTTTGAACTGCGGCCACACCTGCTTCGCTATTGCCATCCTGCATGCCAATGTCCTGGAGGAGGCTCGAACTGTAGTCACCAGTTTTGCGGGAAGCGCCTTTGTCCACGAGTTGAGGGGTCTGCGCAAGGTCGAGGGGAGCTGGCAAGTTAACAGGATGCGTGAGAGGGGCGAGAAGGGGGCGGGGGGGGGGTTCGGGGATTGCCCCCGGAATTTCCTTAAACGAGACAGAGACAGTCGCTATGACCAGAGGGTGATTAGAATTGCACTTAAAGTGAAAAATGGTGGTGGACGGGCTGTGAAGGGAAGCAGAGACAGTGGGACGGGAGTGGGGAGGCGACAGTGAAGCTAAGGAACCACGTCTGGGGGAGGAGGGGAGTCGACGCCCACGTCCCCTCCCACTACGCATTGAAGGATAGCAACCACGAAAGCTCTCTAAAGAATACGACGAAGGGCTGGAGGAAGGGGAGCGACGCCGACCGGTGGGCTGTGCTCTGGAGCTACCCCGTCGACATCTCAGACGGTGCCTCAGCCTCAGCATGGCAGCACTGAGCCGAATGGAGAATGTAGAATTGACAGGAGGCGATAGGGGGGGTAGGGAAAATTGAGACCAAGCGGAGAAGCAAATTGCACAGAGTAGAAGGGGATCTGCGAGAAATGGAACCTAGGAAGAAAATCAACACAACAGCCCAGATGACAACGCCTGCCAAGGGAGGTGTGGGAGCTGGGAAATTCAGCCTCCAGGGAGCAGCCAGACCCAACAAGAAATAATTGCATTGGCATGGAGACCACTAGACTGAGCCAAGATAGAGCCAAGAACCCTGAATCCAAGTCGAAGAGCGGAGAAGAAGAGCCAGAGGAAATCATTTTGAGCGGCTTACAACCTCAACCTCCACACTGGCATAAATACTGCGCAGGTTGACGGCCTGGAGTATTAATTGCTTTGGGTCCTCTTAACTGCATGCTGCGGGTGGCCATGTGGCCATGGCACGCGCCGTCCCACAGCGAAACTGCCGTCACATCAGCTGTTGCCACCCGCATCAGGGGTTTGTTATATATTATTATTAATATTATTGTCATTATTAAATATTTAAACAATGTAATTGTATAGTTGTTAAATGAATATATTTTTTGTATATAAACTAAAAATTGCATCATATGTTGCAATGGGAATGCTTTGAGGTAGGATCCTAAGAAATAGTAGCATACAAGAATGAACTCAAAATTTTATACAATTTTTTTTATTTATGTGTTTGTGTGAGAAATTTTTTGTTCATTTCAATATACATGGATTATTTTAAATTTGAATAGATAATCTCAATATAGATTTTCTGAAAACTTATAATGATTGAATAATGAAATTTATATTAATTGTTTGCAAGAATAAAATCAAAATCTTTCCCCATATTTACAAGTCAACCTAAATTACATTAATATGTATAATAATAACAACAATATCTAAATCATCCATAGTATAATTAGATGGATAAAGTGATATTTGATGTAAAACCAGACTTCAATGAAGTATTAAATACAACTTAAGATGATTTGATTTTCGTGGTAAATAGAGATACTCAACATAACCATAGGTTTGAATCTTTGAGAGTTAATAATGTTGGTTGTCCAAATTAAAATGATTTGAAATAAGCCCATGGAAATATAAATATAATTTAGAAATGAGAATAGAGAGCTTCTAATATCAACTAGTTTAATGAGGTGGTCAACATGCTTATCGTGACTTTCATTTCATCCAACTTAGTTCCTCATTGGAATATGTATTTTCCAAGTTTAATTTCTAAGCTTAAGATGCATAATACAATGGGATAGGAATTATCATTGAGTTTTCATATCCTCTAGTTTCTTATGAATATCTCAAACACATGAACCTTCAATCAGTGTCTCAGAAACTTGGATCTCTTTTTTTTTCTCTCAGAAAATGAATGATGCTTTCATTGAAGATGAGGTTTGTGACAACTAGGGTTGGGCATATTTAATTCGGTCATGCTTATCGCTTCAATAAAATTAAATATAATTGTTGTTTCTCATTTTTTCTGTGTTAGATTAATTTTAGTCGTGTGATAAATTCACATCAAGATTTATTTTACCAATGGTTTTTTTTATGGCGGTATTTCTTGTAATATAGTCGATTTCATGCCTTGATTAGATTGATGAACTTATAACTACGCTTACATTGCCTGAAATAATTTATGATGTATTGAAATAAGCATATAAATACCATATTAGTGCATTTATTCAAATTTGAAGTCTTGCAGAACTTTGGTGCAACCATAATAGATGTTTCTATTTTGGAAAATCGCTGGAAGATTGTAGACTTCACACAACCTTAGCTAGAATCAAGCCTAGATGGTGTGGTTCTTTTAAGAGATAAAATCCAATGGATAGGAATTTCTACATCAATGTACAATGGAGATGAGGTGTATCAGTGCTGCATTTTTCTTATGAATTGTGGACCATAGGAGTAACCAAGAGTTTCAACGGAATCCAAAGTAGCAATCTTGTAATGGTCTCCGATACCTGCTGTAAACTTAAACTTGATATCTTGTGTAAGATTGAGCACTTTAAATAACTAATATTGCATTGAAAATATTATATAGAAATGAATTTATTTATGAATTGTGGACCATAGGAGCAACCAAGTGTTTCAAAGGAATTGAAAGTAGCAAGCTTATAATGGTATTTGATACCTGTTGTAAACTTAAACTTTATATTTTGTGTAAGATTGAGCACTTGATATAACTAATATTGCATTGAAAATATTATATAACACCTATCAGGGAAGCATAAATTTTGGCATATATTATGTAATAATTTATGCTACAAGAATAAAAGCTGGAAATTCTAGGTTTACAATATTTTCTCTGTGTCAATTGTGTTGTCTTTTGTATTCCATGAAGCTCATTATTATTGAATTAATGCAATAAGTGTGTCTCCTGAATAGTGAAAATCTAGTTATTGTGATTAACTCATTTGACAACAAGGACAGTCACCACATGTAAATTTACTTGGGAGATTCACTTCACTTCAAAGTAGGGGATTTTCATAACTCTCGTTCTTACATTTACTAGTCATATTTTGTACTAGGACAATGTCACTATGTGCAATCTTAGCTCCATAGGATGATATATGTTATTATATTTTTTTATTTAGGCTTTGTACTATAACTCTGTCATGAGTGTTGAAATTTTGGTCATTAACATGGCTCTAGTTACTCAATTGTGACACTTTGAACAATGTTATTAGATTTATTATTTATTATTTGTACTATAACTTTGTCACCATTATTGAAATTTTGGTCATTAGCATGATTTCTCTTACAAATTTAAAAATGTGGCTTGTCCTAAATTCAAGTCATAATATTAGAAATGAAATTATTCAAAAACATATTACAGAAAACATAGATACAAAACCTAGACCAAACATTGGCAGAAAAGGCAGAAGCCTCATGGCTTCCTCATGTAATCTCTTATTAAAATAATTTAATTTAAAACTTAAAAAGATGAGAGAAGATATTCCATGCTATCTTATACTCTTTTGGTTGAGATAATTTCTCACCAAAAACCCACCAAGATAGGAGTTCCTAAACAAACTCCAATATTTGAGGAACAACCCAAGAGTTAGGCACATATTCCTAACTTGGAATATTTAATTAATTTAATTATTATTTTGGATTTATTATTGTTATTTTAGAGATGCTAATATTCCCCCCTTCAATGAAAAATCCAAAATAAGAACGAGGAACCATCTTCCAAGTTCTCATGTTGATCCTAAAAAAAAACATTGCTTGAAAAACCACCAAAGCTGGATGCTGAAAAACTGCAATCTAAAGAGACCATGAGTCAGCTGTATGTCTGATTCATCTCTGAATTGCACTTGACAACTCCATCAAGTGCCAAGTTGCAAAAGAATCCATCTGTCTGGTTGTCTGCAACTGTCTCTGAATGTGCTGAGGGGATCTGTTCAAGAAATCTCGCACTGAAAAACTGAATGGGCTTGGAATAATCGGGAATATGTAAGTTGGTGTCATCTTGGACATATCCTAAGCCTCGTCAATTCTTTTCATTGTGAATTTCTTCCCAGGGCTTGATGATGGGCTTGGAATAAATTTGAACTGGAACAAATTTAACACTTGAAGCTATTGGGATGAATGAATTATCATCTGGATGGTTCAAAGACTTGAAATTATCACTCTTTTCTTGCAATTCAATCCTTTGAAATTGCGACTCGAGTTGAAGAAACTCAATAGTTTCATGTGTTTCCTGTAGATACCATGAAATATCAGAAAGAGTTTCTTTGCTAACATGCACCATATCTTCATCACTTGAGATGATCAAACTATGAAGAATGTTTAACAACTGAATATGTTGTGCCATCTAAAATTTCTCAATTGAAATCAGGCTCTACTGTTGTAGAAGTCGTACTTTGAACTGTTTCACTTGATTTTGAGACTTGAATCATAGGCTCACTTGCGATGTGGCTTGAATGACAACCTTGACTTGTTTCTTATTGCACTTGCTTGGAACACTTGCTAGAATTGTAGAATATTCTCGCTTAAACTGTAGAATTCATGCTCGCTTGATGACAATCGTGTTTGTTTAAGCACTCACTTGACTTTCTTGATGACTTCACGCTCACTTGAATGAATATCCATGCTTTCTTGATGTCGATCTGAACCTACTTGATTGATGTTAGAGTTTAACTTCTTTGGTTGCTTTGACGATTACTGCAATAAAATTCACGTTGGCTCACTTGAAGGTTTGATCTTTGTACTAACTTGAAGCAAATTTCTTGAATGAACACTCACGTTTGCTTGCAGAAGATGTAAAATTGTTTCTTTTTTTATTTAAAAACTCATGTACTCACTTGATTTTGTGTAAAGGAAGGGTGTCAAACACTGTCGAAAATGCACCCAAGAAATATTACAATGATTCACTCTAAAACAATGAATTCATTAACAATGAATTTTTAATGATTCACTTAAATAAATGAATTTGATTACAAGTTCTTTAAAGGGATTTGCAAGAAAATTGATGAATACTTTGCTGTGAAAAGCATTAACTTGACTAAGTGAATTTGCTATTTGATGTAGAATGCTGATGTAGACAATCTTCGATTATATGTTGTAGTTGTGTAGATGCATTTGTTGATCTTGGATCTATTTCGTTATTGTGTTGTGCTTGCTAATGTATGCAATATTAAATGAAATCATTGATGTGTCACAACTAGACACAAATAAAAAATCAACAACATGAAGCCATAGAAAACATGTGCCATCACAAACACACATGGTGTACCTAAGATCCCCTTATTCAATTTTGAGCGGATCTAGGACACATTAACACCAAAAAATGATATCTTTATTAAATATTGAGTACACAAGAAATCTCCACCTTCAAGTAATGAATATGCCAAGCTCACAACCTTTAGAAGCAATTTGTCTTCAAAATCTGAATATTCACTCACTAAATCTCTCTCAAAGTAAAGAAATACTTTGAATTACAACAATGGCTTTCCCTTATCACTCCAAATACAAAATGGAAAAAATACTTATCTCTCCAAATTTACAAAATACAACTTATCTCTCGAAAATGCATTAAATCACCTTATCTCTCTCAACAAAAACATCACTCATATTACAAAATCAATGACAATCTTCACCCTTATGACTCTCCTCACAAAAATATTTTTGCCATTTCTTATCTCTCCCCAATCAATATTTAAAGAGCCATTATAATCATGCTTTTTACATAATTTCCATTAAAATAATGGAATGAAAATTATGAAGTCACTCCAACCTTCTTATAATATCACTTCTCACTTTGGAAAACTACGACCCCCCCTTTTTTTTTTAACTTTGGAAAATTATGACACCTTTTTTTAAAAAAACTTTGCAAACATTTTTAAACAAAATTTACTCATGGAGCCACACCAAAGATAGAAATCAGCGCCAAAAAAAAATCCAATCAAAAGAATTCAGACTACTCTTGCAAGAAGTCCTTTTTGTGGACACGTTTTTCAATAAAAGAATGGTCACAAGCACAAAAATAATTTGCACCAGCACCCCTGCTATGACTCTGCATCCTTCCAACACGTCGAAAAAAACTAGTAGAGTATCTGTGTCTTGGTCCAGATTTGAATGGCTAAAGAACTGAGCTGAGAAGTGACCCAAATCACAAGATATAAGTGATAGAGTCATTGCAATAGATGATGTGAGCATGTAAAGGTTGAGAAGTTTAGGATTACTCCATCTTCGTAAAGGACATAAATCTATGTAAAGGATCACAGAAAGAGGATCTGTGTATCTTTGGGGTTCAAATTGGCAGCTCAGGCACGCGACCATCTGCCTGAAATTCGAGGACGAATCAAGCTCGCACCCTGGATTGCGTCCTTCCACTTTCAAAAACTAGAAACCACGTTAATAAAAAAACATAAGCTAGCAACGGGCATATTCACAGTACATGAAAACCTTCAAATTTTTAATTTCTCAACTAGTTGTTTACAAATTTCTGAATAGCACAGTGAATAACTTAAACTGGTATGAACATGTAATTAGTATAAAGAAAGAATTAAAGTAGAAATCTACGCTGGGCTGATGGAGCACATGAGATCACCTTGCAAAAAGGTCATAATATAGGCCAAAACAAAATATAGAAGTGCTAGGTGGCCATCCCAAAATTAAAAAGAAGAAAACAAATTCTATAAAATTAGCCATCCTGAAGGATCTGGTGGCTCGCCGAGAGCCCTGACACATCAGATAGAAGTAAAAATTCCCAGGCACGTCAGCAATTCCCTGCTTCGAGAGAGCATCAAACTTAGAATTGAATTCCCTATAATAATGAACAAAACTGGTCTGCCTAAACATGTCTAAAAGTTGAGCAATTCGACGCATCCAATTCAATAGGAATGGCGGATTGAAAGTGGATCGTCGATTAAGCCAATCAATGATGACATGTGAATCACCAAATATGTGAATGGAGTCCAAACCCAAAATTTCTCTTCACAGCTTCTTGCATGATGGATTTTTCTCCAGTCCATACAGGACCATGCACGGATAGTTTTAATGGTAGTCAACACTATTTTGAGGATCGATCGTGCTCGAAATCGATCTAACCACTTTCGGCCCAATTGCCATGCGATACTAGTGGTATTTCCCACAAAAATACTCAATTGAAAAATCAATTTCTGACTGTATTGAAGCCGGATTTCATCAGATCTCTTATTAATATTTAACCAAATTTCAATCGGTTCTTTTAGAATTGATCAGACAGGATAGCGCTATCACACAACTAGTTTTCGTCATTTCAAAAAAACCTTATCACTCTCTCAATCCCAAAGAGAGAAATGAAAAATATGGACACTGTATGTCCTTAGCGCAGACACAAGCCAGTGTTTTGTCTTCGAGAATATAAGAAATTGAGATCCTGGAATGAGGATGAAGGGGATGATGCATTTCTGATTTTCAAAGCATGAAATTACAATTTAAATTACACGACACTTACATGACTACCTCGCAATTAGGGAAGAATGAAAGCTATAGGCCCAAATTCAACTCTTTAGAGGTTGCACACACAGCTGCTATGGTAGCAATTTTGTGCACCAAATACCAGCGCAAAACTCCCATGATCGACTTTCTGTCGCATAGATCGAACGAGGCCACTCGCACACCCAACCACACGCATAAGATTCACACATTAGAAAACAACTCTCTCAACGGGTCCTCAACACACCGTAAGCTCTGATACCACATGATAACAAAATAATTAACTCAGAAACATACATAAATCACACATAATAAAGCACACACAAAATAAAGGCGGAAAAGGAAGAAGCCATACGACTTCCTCATGTAATCTCTCTTATTAAAAGAATTTAATTTACAATTTAAATAGATGAGAGAAGATAGTCTGTGCTATCTCAGAATCTTTTGGTTGTGATAATTTCTCCTCAAAAACCCACCAAGATAGGAGTTCCTAAACAACTCCAATATTTGAGGAACAACCCAAGAGTTAGGCACATATTCCTAACTTGGAATATTTAATTAATTTAATTATTATTTTGGATTTATTATTGTTATTTTAGAGAGGCTAATGCATAATTTCCATCATTTTGTTCAACATGCTGATTTTTTACTTGGACCATCTCAACATGAGAGATTTCCATGGAATTCTTGAGATTTTTCGATTCCGCAAAATTTTCACAATTTTTCCATGCCATATTTTTCTCTTCTTTGGAAACTATTTCATGTTAATTCTCATGGAGAAGAGTTTCCTAAAAATTGGCAATCCAACTTGAGTAAAGGTGTCCAAGTAATCTCTTCATAAAAGGAGAATATATTGGTGAAGCATAACATTAGAACTAACTAGAGCTTCAAACGTATTCTCTACTTGGGTGAGTCACTTTTTCAATTCATCACAATTATTGTCAACATTGTCATTATCTTCAAGGTTTAATATAATTAAAACTATAATTCCTCTTAGTCACGAACCTATGAACTTGTTTCTTACCACCAACTCTTGGTGCAAGACCCTCCTTTGCTACATGTTGCTTATAGATTTTTTCCTCCATTATTCCTTGCCAAACCAAGTGGTAGGCCTAAACATGTTTTGTCTATCCAAAGATCCACACATGAAAAAAATCCTGAAAGATCATGTGTTGGATTACACGAACCATCAACAATTATCACATGATTGAGTGTTGGAATATTTTTACCCAATGACCAAGTGCTAGTTGATATTAAAACACACTGGAGCTTTTAGTATATATGTTTATTATTTTTTATATAAATATAAAATGAAGGATCCAATTTTAAAAGTTTCTAGTGTTTATAAAAAAATCCAAAAACATTAGTATTTGTAATATTTATGTTTATTAATTTTTATATAAATAATCATTGAGTAGATTTTTATTTAAATATATATATATTCAATAATAAAAAAACTTATCAAATATTTAATGGGGAAACTTTTAGATTTAAAATATTAAATATATATTATTAATACTCTTAAGTTTAGTTAAAATTATTATGATTTATTTTATACTTATTTTTATACAATAGATAAGAATACAAAAAATTAGGAGCAATACATATAATATGTAAAAATATTATAATCTAGAAGATGGATCCTAGTTGGGATTCTAAACGTATGCCAATGTTCACTGACACTGGAAAATCCAAAATCCTCTTCCATTAATTGATAGCCACAGGAGGTTGAAAAATAATATATAAAATTGAAATTCTTAGTAAATGAAAAACGTTTCTTAGAAGAAGAATTTTAATGATAAGGGATTTAAAAAATAATGGTTTTTAAATTTCTCTAATTTATAGTCAATAATAATAACTACCACAGTAATATAAATTAAAATGTTAGTAAATGCCAATAAACATCAAAAAATTACATCATGATTCATCTCACGTTACCAAGATTAAAAAATCATAAAAACTCATTGACGAAATTCTAATTTTTTTTAAAATAATAATAATAATTATTAGTTAAAAAATTAATGTATGAGTTAAATATATACACAATTAATAAAGCATATAACCATAGATATTAGCCACCATTATACCATTTATATTTTTAACTTGGAAATAGGCTCTTGCCAATACCATGTGTCTACATAACAATAATTCATGTTGATATGACATGTTCATCGGACAGTTTTTTAAAATTAGTCTATTTACTTAAAAGTAGAGATATGACATAAATACTTTCAAGATAAATTTAAATCTTTGATTTGTGATTTATACTAAGAATATTATAGAAAATTCTACAAATATTAAATCCTTACTATCTATTTGATAATTATTAATAATCAAATTAAATTCCAGAAACATATTCTAAAATAAAGATTTGTAATTAAAAAAAAGATCATTTCAAAGATAATGAATTTTATGTATATTTTAAATTAAGATAATTAATTATGAAGAAATTAGTTACATATGAAATGCACTCTTCTAAACCCTTCTAATTAAAATAAACACAATATAATTAAAAACTTAAAGTTTGAAAACAACATTATGAAGGATAATGAATTTTAAGGATATTCTAAATTAAGATGAGTAACTATGAAGAAATTAATTAGAAATGAAATGCACTTTTATAAAAGAGATTTTTGAATTAAAATAACCAAGTAAAAGGAAGTAAAAAAAACATCACTTTTAAGGGAATATTTGTGAATTAAAATCCTCAAGTCAAGTCAAGGAAGTGAGAGAAAGCTAACAAAACTTGAAAAAGATATACATTTATATATGAAGCTCAATACTAACTTTCCTTGAAAAAATACATTTATATACTAAAATTCATACTAAATTCGCTTTAGTGTCACTAAAATTTATACTAACTTCCTGTCCATAAATATTTTACTACCTATTTATCTTACAAAGTTATTACTATCTATTTGTCTCACAATTTCATTTGTGAGCTTTTCATTTAATTATATATGCAACTCTAGATTTTAATTTAAATCATGAAAATACTCTATGAAGTTATGTAAATCATTAAAATACATTCTGCAGTTGATCCCATTTCATTGATAATAACATAAAAAATAAAAACTAGTATATTAGTTGGCTCATTCTTTTAATAACAAGGAAATACTTTAAAATCAAATAAATATGATAATGTTGGCAAACTTATTATTTATTAAAAGGCACAAAATAAATATTGTAATTGCCTGTTTATCTTAATACTTTCTAAGCTTACTGCCTGTTTATCTTAAGACTTTCCAAGCTTTTCATTTCCCGATATAAACAACCTTGATTTCAATGCAAAACATGGAAATATTGTAAAGCCCATTGGATGCTATTTCTATTATGAGTACATTTCTATTTTATATCATCCAACAATTGTCTTTTTCATTATTGATGTCTATCAAATTCTAAGACCCAGGAATGTTTAAAATATTACATACCCATTTATTAGCATTTGTATCTAACATAAATCACCATCCACTGCAACATCCCTTTTCTATGGTAGCATGTGATGAAATTCAACCAAACCAAAATTTACTTTATTTTTTTCCAAGTTAGACTACATCAATTATATTATACAGAGAAAAATATTACATATCTCTTTCTCCAGACTTGGCAAGCGAATTCCAGAGGGAAGTATCAACATTTTAAACCAGAAAATGGACTGCCCCAGTTGGGGAAACCAGTTCACTAATAGCACAAAATAGACGCTGCCCAGAATGGGAAACCAAAATACACTGTAGAGAAATTTAAACTTAAGTTTGAGAGAAAATTCTTCCAAAGCATGTTTATACTAGAGAAAGCTACAAAAAAACTAGAAAGAGAGAAGTGCACCCTGCAATTGAAACTATTGTGGACCATCATTCTTCTTGCTGGAGTTGGTTTATTCATCCTCGATCCTGTAAGCGTAGAATGAGTATTCATCCTCCTTTCTTAGTGTGTGGCTAGTGACCTGAGGATGTTGCAACCCCGGCGTGTCTGGCTAATTGGAGGTGGTCGTGAGATGATTGTTGTCCTCATTCTTATCTCCTTCGTCACTGTTTGAGCTTTTAATGCCATCGAAAACTGAATTGTCGGTGGTGGAGTGGCTGCTACTGGAGGTGCCCTCCACAGGGAGAGCCTTCATCTTGCGAGGGATAAATTTTGGCTCAGGTAGGATGGTCGACTTGCGTGGTCGCTCTTTTGGCTAAATGCTAGAGGAGGCTAGAGGGGAGATAGGTAGCTGAAAGGCTAATTGGGCTGAAATATTAATAGGGTCGAGTATTCTTGGCTCCTCCCAGCACACCGAAATATTTAGTTCCCTACCTATGGCGTGCGATAGAGGTGGTCTAGAGGGGAGGCCGCGGCCTCCATCTCTTCTACACCACATACGGTGATGCCTTGGCATGACACGCGAAGGAACAAAATTGCAGGACAAGGAGGGAGCGCTTGGAAGCGCAGGAGAGGAGATGCCACCACCTCAGAATGTCCTGGGAAGGCTGAGACAAGGCTAAGCAGGGCCAAGAACCAGTGGTCTAAAGGAGGAACGAGAGGCATGCATAGATAATAGAAGGGAGAGCTGAATGGAGGCCGAATGAGCACGGGTAACAAGATTTATAGCCATGGTGATAGCATCGAGAGCTCTTAATGCTCTGCAATAGGAGGACCTCGTAATGAAGGTGGGAAAGTGTGAATTTAAGATAGGCTTACTCGAGAATTTAACGTTGAGAGGTTGACCATGTGAGGGCGCGTGTGTCAGACAGTTTTCCCACCACATGGCACCCAGGTGGCCCTCCGATCACTGCAAAGCACCCGCATCTGGGTAACCAAAATTTATTTATTATTGTTTCATTAGAAAAACAATTAATTTAACCTCACCTTCAATAGAAAATGAATAGAGCATAAATAATAAGTATACGTCTTTAACATAACATGAAAGAAAGAGGATTGAAATATTTAGAAGAGATGACTTTAAACTTGTAGCGAGGTGCAATCTCTTGTTCCATTGCTATTGCTCCATTGCTACAACTTTAATCAATTATCACAACAATACCAACTTCCAAATAGTTAAAATAAGAAAAAAAAGAACCACATATAGTGACGGAATTAGTTTCAAGTACCACATCACAGTTGTTTGTATTTAAATCAACTATAACTATATTCCTTTAACATAGCACGGAAGAAAGGTGATCTAGATATTTAGTGGAGCTGAATTTTACCTGATGGCAGCGAGGGGTCTTTTGCTCTATTACTAGATCTTTAATCATTATCACAACAGTACCATATTTGAAATAATTAAAATAGTGGAAAAAACACCACATATAGGCAGTGAATTAGTTTCAAGTACCACATCACAGTACTTTATATTTAAAATCAATCATATTTAAGATGACTAACTTTATCCAATCATTAGCATTGAAGTAGGTTCTTTATCAACATTTATGAGAAAATTAAATAATTATTTATATAAATTACTAATATATTTTTATATTTTCTCAAACATCGAATAATTACCTATATGGTAATATATTTGTGTATCTTTACTCATTCTCCCTTTCTACGATTGATTATGATTACAGAGGCTCTCTATATAAACATAGAAAACAATTAAAAAATTAAGAATCTAATTTTAAAAAGATTAGAATGCTTATTAAAAAATCACACTAAAATTACCGAGTGTAGTTCTATAGTTATTTTTCCAGAAGAATTATTTAAACAATTATGGATCATTTACAATCTGAAATTATTATTATTATTAATTATAAAAAGAATTAATGTATTCAAGTTAAACATATACAAATTTAAAAACAACATGTAACAATATTCTTAATCATAGAGATTAGCCTCCATTTTATCATTTAGATTTTTTACTTGTAAATAGGCTATTACTAATACCACATGCCCATAAAACCATAATTCATGTTCATATGACATTTTTTTTTAATTGATCAATTTATTTAAAAGCACAAAGATGACATAACCACTTTTGAGATAAATCTAAACTTTTGATAAGTGACTCTACTACTAAAATATTTTAGAAAATTCCATGAAGATTAGATCCCTACCATCCTCCTAATCATTAGTGATAATTAGATAAAAATCTAAAATAATAATTATTTCAAGGAATAACGTATTTTAAGTATCTTTTAAGTTAAAAGGATTAACTCTGAGGAAATTCATTAAAAACAAAATGTACTCTTATAAAAAAGTTTTTTGAATTCAAATAACTAAATAGAAGGAAGAAGTTCTGAAAATCATGGACAATGAAGACTTGTGAATTATAATCTTTAAATAAAAGAGGTGAGAGAAAGTTGACAAGTCTTGAAAGGCAATTTTGTGGAGCTTTGAAAGTGTAAAGTTATATATTCAAGCTCATAATAATTTCTCTTTGGGTAATTTTATTTTTGATATTTTATTTTCCATAAATACAAAACCCTAAATCTTTAATCATAGGAGTACAAATTAGGAATGATAGGATTGGGAGTTTAGTAGAGTTAGATTTTTAATCAATTAGATTTTTGAAGTGCATACACTTCAAAAATAGTTAAAACATGTAGGGAATTGATCACACGTACCCATTTATCACCATAGTTTGTATTTAAAATTGATCACATTTCACTTCAAAAACCCTTTGCTATAGATGATCAACATCGACAATTATTATTATAATTAATTGAACGTAATCTTCAACATAAATAGTAATGATAAATATAATATTTGAACATGTAAAAGAGAGAAGGGCTTTAGCGGAAATTAATTTTACCTCCAGTCTGAGCAGAATTGTTTGCTATATTGCCATATCCGGAAGCCAACAAGAACACTTTATATTATTGTGAAAGCAAAAAAGAACTCACAAATATCGAACATAAACCCCATCCCATCCAAGATAACTATTAAAACCAGTTTAAATTCGCAGGTGAAAATTGAAAAACAGAAATATAAGGAAACAAAAACCATAATCTGCACAAGAAGAAAGGAAAATTAAAAGTTTCAATTAGTTGCAACTTGAAAAAATCAAAGCAGTCTTTGCAATTCATCATTAGAAATTTGGTAGAACGAAATTTTTGGCACCAGTGTTACCCTAATCCATCTACATGTTGGCAATGAAATTAAAGTGGCTCTCTTTAAATAGACATACATCCATCGGATGAATTTAAAAATATTTCGAAGGGTTAGCGCAAACCCTAAGTTCCACCGGCTTCGGAAATATTTTTGAAGAATTCATCCAATGCAATTACCACCGTTACTTTGTGCTTTTTTTATCACGTTAAAAATTGTGAGGTGGTGCTTTTTTAATGAGGTTAAATGAAATTTTATCTTAATTTTGTGCTTTTTTATGAGGTTTAAAGAAAATTTATCCTAATTTTTTTAGGAGGTTAAAAGAAAATTTATTATCAGGGTTAAATGAAAATTTATGGTAATTTTCTGTTTTTTTAATGAAGTTAATTTTTTTTTTAATTGTAACATTCTGCATCTTTCTTATTTACGAGGTTATTTTTTTTATTTTTTTTTATCGCATTTTCATTTGCATCTTATTCAAATTTCGCTGAGATTCTCAGCGTTCTAGTTCGGTGCCAAGATAATCCCCGCCATTTAATTATTCCAATTTAACTTGACATTTGAACTTTGTTTTTTTTTTGGGTTGATTTGTAAGTGCTTGATAATTGATATTCAAATAAAAATAAAAAATCGTTATATTTCATATTATTAAATATTAAAATGATTATTTCATCTCATCGCCCAAATTAAACTAATGTTTATATATTATTACTAATATTACTAATCTTTTGATATATTATTATTAACATTATTGTCATTAATAAATTTTTAAACAATGAAATTGTATAGTTGTTAAATGAATATATTGTGTGTATAAACCAGAAATTGTATCATATGTTGCAATGGGAATGCCTTAAAGTAGGATCCTAAAAAATAGTAGTATACAAGATTGAACTCAAAATTTTATACATTTTTTATTTATTTATAAGTGTTTGTGTGAGAAATGTTTTGTTCATTTCAATATACACTTATTATTTTAATTTTGAATGGACAATATCAATATAGATTTTGTGAAAACTTACAATGATTGAATAATGAAATTTCTATTAATTGTTTGCAAGAAGAAAATCAAAAGCTTTGCCCCATCTTTACAAGTCAACCTAAATTACATTAATATGTATAATAATAACAACAATATCTAAATCGTCCATAATATAATTAGATGGATAAAGTGATATTTGATGTAAAAACTGACTTCAACAAAGTATTAAATAAAACTTAAGATGATTTGATTTCCCTTGTAAATGGAGATACTCAACATAACCCTAGGTTTGAATCTTTGATAGTTAATAATGTTGGTTTTCCAAATTAAAATGATTTCAAATAAGCCCATGGGAATATAAATATAATTTAGAAATGAGAACAATAAGCTTCTAATATCAAACTAGTTTAATGAGGTGGTCAACATTCTTACGGTGACTTTCATTTCATCCAGCTTAGTTTCTCATTGGAATATGTATTTTCCAAAATTAATTTCTAAGCATAAGATTCGTAATACAACGTAAAAGTAGCTATCTTTGAGTTTTCATATCCTCTAGTTTTTTTGTGACTAACTCAAACACATGAACCTTCAATGTGTGTCTCAGAAATTGGATGTATTATTTTTCTCTTAGAAAATGAATGATGCTTTCATTGAAGATGAGATTTGTGATAGTTAGGGTTGGGCATATTTAATTTGTTCATGCTCATCGTTTCAATAAAATTAAATATAACTGTTGTTTCTAATTTTTTCCGTGTTAGATTAATTTTGACTATGTGATAAATTCAGGTAAAGCTTTATTTTACGAATGGGTTTTTTCATGGAGGTATTTCTTGTAATATAGTCTATTTCATGACCTAGTTACTTTATGAACTGCCTCAAATAATTTATGATGTATTGAAATAAGCATATACATACCATATTAGTGAATTTATTCAAATTTGAAGTCTTCTAGAACTTTGATGCAACCATAAGTAATGTTTCTCTTTTAAAAAATTGCTGGAAGATTGTAGACTTCACACAACCTTAGCTAGAATCAAGCCTAGATGTTGTGGTTCCTTTAAGAGATAAAATCCAATGGATAGGAATTTCTACATCAATTTACATTGGAGATGAGGTGTATCAGTACTGCATTTTCTTATGAATGGATTTATGAATTGTGGACCATAGGAGTATTTATGATGTATTGAAATAAGCATGTACATACCATATTAGTGCATTTATTCAAATTTGAAGTCTTGCAGAACTTTGGTGCAACCATAAGTGATGTTTCTTTTTTGACAAATCGCTGGAAGATTGTAGACTTCACACAACCTTAGCTAGAATGAAGCCTAGATGGTGTGGTTATTTTAAGAGATAAAATCCAATGGATAGGAATTTCTACATCAATTTACATTGGAGATGAGGTGTATCACTGCTGCATTTTTCTTATGAATTGATTTATGAATTGTGGACCATAGGAGTAACCAAGAGTTTCAATGGAATCTAAAGTAGCAGGCCTGTAATGGTCTTCGATACATGCTGTAAACTCAAACTTGATATCTTGTGTAAGATTGAGCACTTTATATAACTAATATTTCATTGAAAATATTATATAGAAATGAATTTATTTATGAATTGTGGACCATAGTTGTAACCAAGAGTTTCAAAGTAATCGAAAGTAGCAAGCTTGTAATGGTCTCTGATACCTATTGTAAACTTAAACTTTATACCTTGTGTAATATTGAGCACTTGATATAACTAATATTGCATTGAAAATATTATATAACACTTGTCATGAAACCATAACTTTTGGCATATATTATGTAATAATTTATGCTACAAGAATAAAATCTGGAAATTCTAGGTTTTCAATATTTTCTCTGTGTTAATCATGTTATCTTTTGTATTCCATGAAGCTCATTACTATTGAATTATTGCAATAATTTTGTCTCCTAAACCATGAAAATCTAGTTATTCTGATTAACTCACTAGAGAACAAGGACAATCACCACATGTAAATTTACTTGGGAACTTCAAAGTAGGGGATTTTCATAACTCTCGTTATTACATTTACCAGTCATATTTTGTACTAGGACAATATCACTATGTGCAATCTTGGCTCCATAGGATGATATATGTTATTATATTTTTTATTTAGGCTTTGTACTATAACTTTGTCACCGTTATTGAAATTTTGGTCTGTAGCATGATTTCTCTTACTCAAATTTCACATTGTAGCTTGTCCTAAATTCGAGTCATAATTTCCAGCATTTTTTTAAGACGATGATTTGTTACTTGGACCATCTCAACATGAGAGATTTCCATGGAATGTTTGAGATTTTCGGATTCTGTGAAATTTTCAAAATTTTTCCATGCCATATTTTTCTCTTCTTTGGAAAGTATTTCATCTTCATTCTCCAAGAAGAGTCTCCTGAAAATTGGCAATCCAACTTGAGTAATGGTGTTCAAGTAATCTCTTCATAAAAGGAGAATATGTTCATGAAGCATAACATTAGAACTAACCAGAGCTTCAACCCTATTCTCTAGTTAGGTGAGTCACTCTTTCAATTCATCACAATTATTGGCAAAATTTTCATTATATTCAATGTTTAATAGAATTAAAACTTCCTCTTAGTCAGGAACCTATGAACTTGTTTCTTACAACCAACTCTTTGTGCAAGACCCTCCTTTTCTGCATGTTGCTTATAGATTTTTTCCTCCGTTGTTCCTTTCCAAACCAAGTGATAGGCCTAAACATGTTTTGTCTGCCAAAGATCCACACAGGAAAATAATCTTGAAACATCATGTGTCGGATTACAGGAACCATCAACAATTATCAGATGATTGAGCGTTGGAATATTTTTACCCAATGACCAAGTGGTAGTTGATATTAAAACACACTTGAGCTTTTAGTATTTATGTTTATTATTTTTTATATAAATAGAAAATGAAAGATCCAATTTTCAAAGTTTCTACTATTTATAAAAAAAAATCCACAAACATTATTATTTGTAATATTTATGTTTATTAATTTTTATATAAATAATCATTATGAGCAGATTTTTATTTAAAAATATATATATTCAATAATAAAAAACTTATCAAATATTTATTGGAGCAAGTTTTAGATTTGAAATATTAAACATATATTATTAATACTCTTAAGTTTAGTTAAAATTATTATGATTTATTTTGTATTTATTTTTATACAATAGATAAGAATACAAAAATTTAGGAGCAATACATATAATATGTAAAAATATTATAATCTAGAAGATGGATCCTAGTTGGGATTTTAAATGTCCACAAATGTTCTCTGACACTGGAAAATCCAAAATCCTCTTCATTAATTGATAACCACAGGAGGTTGAAAATAATATATAAAATTGAAATTCTTAGTAAATGAAAAATGTTTCTTAGAAAAATAAGTTTAATGATAAGGGATTTAAAAAATAATGGTTTTTAAGTTTCTCTAATTTATAGTCAATAATAATAACTACCATAGTAATATAAATTAAAATCTTGGTAAATGCCAATAAACATCAAAAAACTACATCATTATACATCTCACATTACCAAGATTTAAAAATCATAAAAACTCATCGAGGAAATTATAATTTTTTTAAAATAATAATATTAATTATTAATTAAAAAATTAATGTATGAGTTAAAGATACACACTTTTAATAAAGCATATAACCATAGAGATTAGCCCCCATTATACCATTTTTACTTTTAAATGGTAAATAGACTCTTGCTAATACCATGTGTCTACAGAACAATAATTCAGGTTGATATGACACATTCATGGGACATTTTTTTAAAATTAGTCAATTTACTTAAAAGTAGAGATATGACATAACTACTTTCAAGATAAATCTAAATCTTTGATTTGTGATTTATACTAAGAATATTATAGAAAAATATACAAAGATTAAATCCTTACCATCTATTTGATAATTATTAATTATCAAATCAAATTCCAGAAACATATTCTAAAATAGAGATTTGTAATTAAAAAAAAAAAAAATTCAATGATAATGAATTTTATGTATATTTTAAATTAATATGATTAATTATGAAGAAATTAATTAGAGATGAAATGAACTCTTCTAAACCCTTGTAATTAAAAAAAACAAACTATAATTAAAAATTTAAAGTTTGGAAACAACATTATCAAGGATAATGAATTTTAAGGATATTTTCATTTAAGATGAGTAATTATGAAGAAATTAATTAGAAATTAAATGCACTTTTATAAAAGAGATTTTTGAATTAAAATAACCAAGTAAAAGGAAGTCGGAAAAACATCAATTTTAAGGGAATATTTGTGAATTAAAATCCTGAAGTCAAGTCAAGGAAGTGAGAGAAAGCTAACAAATCTTGAAAAAAAATTTTATTGAGCATTGAAAATATACATTTATATCTGAAGCCAAATACTAACTTGCCTTGAAAAAAGACATTTATATACTAAAATTCATACTAACTTAGCTTTAGTATCAATAAAATTTATACTAACTTCCAGTCCATAAATTTTTAACTACCTATTTATCTTAAAATGTTATTACTATCTATTTATCTAATAGTTTCATTTGTGAGATTTTCATTTCCTTAAATACACAACTCTAGATTTCAATTTAAATCATGAAAATACTATATGAAGTTCTATGCAGTTGATTCCATTTCATTACTACATATTTATCTCTTTTCTCTTGTGAGATTTTCATTTCCTTAAGTAAATCATGAAAATGCACTCTGCAGTTGATCCCATTTCATTGATAACAATATAAAAAATAAAAACTAGGATATTGGTTGCCTCATTCTTTTAATAAGAAGGAAATACTTTAAAATGAAATAAATATGATAATGTTGGCAGGCTTATTATTTATTAAAAGACACAAAATAAATATTGTAATTTCCTGTTTATCTTAAGACTTTCTAAGCTTTTCATTTCCCGATATAAACAACCTTGATTTCAATGCAAAACGTGGAAATATTGTAAAGCCCATTGGATGCTATTTCGATTATGAGTATATTTTCTATTTTATATCATATAACAATTGTGTCTTTCATTATCGATGGCTATCAATTTCTAAGACATGGAAATGTTTAAAATATTACATACCCATTTATGAGTGTTTGTATCTGACATAAATTACCATCCGCTCCAACAACCCTTTTCTATGGTAGCATGTGTTGAAATTCAACCAAAACAAAATTTACATTTTTTTTTCTAAATACATATATTATATTATACACAGCAAAATATTACATATCTCTTCCTCCAGACTTGGTAAGACAATTCCAAAGGGAATTATCAAGATTTTAAACCAGAAAATGGACTGCCCCAGCTGGGGAAACTAGTTCACCAGTAGCACAAAATAGACGCTGCCCAGAATGGGAAACCAACATACACAGTAGAGAAATTTAAACTTAATTTTGAGAGCAAAGTCTTCCAAAGCATGTTTATACTAGAGAACGCTACAAAAAATCTAGAAAGGGAGAACTGCACCCTGCAATTGAAACTAGTTTGGACCATCATTCTTCTTGCTAGAGTTGGGTTATTCCTCCTCGATCCTGTAAACATAGAATGAGTCTTCATCCTCCTTTTTTAGCGTGTCGCTAGTTACCTGAGGATGTGGCGACCTCGGCGTGTCTGGCTAATTAGAGGTGGTCATGAGCTGAATTTTGTCCTCATTATTATCTCCTTTATCACTGTTAAGCTTCTACCATTGTTAGAACCTAAATTGCCGGTGGTGGAATGGTTGCTACTGGAGGTGCTCTGCATAGGGAAAGCCTTCACCTTGCGAGCGATAAAGTCTGTCTCAGGCAGAATGGTTAACCTGCACAGTCACTCTTTGGGCCGAAAGCTTGAGGAGGCCCGAGAGGAGACAGGTAGCTGCAAGGATAATTGGGCTGAAAGATTAACAGGGTCAACTCTTCTCGTCTCCTCCTAGCCCACCGAAAGATTCATTTCCCTGCCCATGGCGTGCGATAGAAGTATTCTGGAGTGGAGGCTGCGGCCTCCATCTCTTGTACACCGCATATGGTGATGCATTGGCATGACACATGAAGGACCATAAGTGCAGGATAGGGAGGTAGTGCTTGGTAGCACAGAAGATGAGATGCAACTGCCTAAGAATGTCCTGGGAAGGCTGAGACAGAGTTGAGCAGGGCCAATAACTAGGGGTCGCAAGGAGGAACGGGAGGCGTGCATAGATAACATAAGGGAGAATGAGTGCAGGTAGCAAGCTAAATAGCCATGGTGACGGAATCGAGAGCTCTTTATGCTCTACATCAGGAGGACCTCGTAATCTATGCACGAAGTGTGAATTTAAGACAGGCTTGATGGGGCATTTAACGTTGAGCGGGTGACCATGTGCGGGCGCGTGGGCTGGACATTTATCCTACCACATGGTGCCTAGGTGGCCCCTTAGATCATGACAAAGCACCCGCATCCGAATAACCAAAATTAACGTATTACTGTTTCATTAACGAAACAACTAATTTAGCCTCACCTTCAACAGAAAATGAACAGAGCATGAATAATAACTATACACCTTTAACATAACATGAAAGAAAGAGGATCGACATATTTAGAAGAGTTGAATTTAAACTCATAGCAAGGTGCATCTCTTGTTCCATTGCTATTGCTCCATTGCTACAACTTTGATCAATTATCACAACAGTACCAGCTTCTAAATAGTTAAAATAAGAAAAAAAAGAACCATGTATAGCCACTGAATTAGTTTCAAGTACCACATAACATTCATTTGTATTTAATTCAACTGTAACTATACTCTATACTCCTTTGACATAGCACAAAAGAAAGGTGATCCAGATATTTAGCAGAGCTGAATTTTACCTAATGGTAGCAAGGGGTCTTTTGCTCCATTACTAGATCTTTAATCATTATCACAACAGTACCATATTCAAAATAGTTAAAATAGGGGAAAAAACCCCACATATAGCCAGTGAATTAGTTTCAAGTACCACATCATAGTAGTTTATAATTAAAATCAATCATATTTAAGATGAGTAAGTTTATCCAATCATTAGCATTGAACTAGTTTCTTTATCAACATTTATGAGAAAATTAAATAATTATTTATATAAATTACTAATATATTTTTATATTTTCTTAAGTATCGAATAATTACTTATATGGTAATATATTTTTGTATCTTTATTCATTCTCCCTTTCTACAATTGATTATGATTATAGAGGCTCTCTATATAAAGATAGAAAATAATTAAAAAATTAAGAATCTAATTTTAAAAATATTCGAATGTTTATTAGAAAATCAAACTAAAATTACTCAGTGTAGTTCTATTGTTATTTTTCTGGAAGAATTAGTTAAACAATTATGGATCACAGATGTTTACAATCTGAAATTAATATTATTATTAATTATAAAAAGAATTAATGTATGAGTTAAACATTCACACATTTAAAAACAACATGTAACAATATTCTTAATCATAGAGATTAGCCTCCATTTTATCATTTATATTTTTTACTTGTAAAGAGGCTCTCACTAATACCACATGCCCATAAAATGATAATTCATGTTGATATGACAATTTTTTTAATTGATCAATTTATTTAAAAGCACAAAGATGACATAACCACTTTTGAGATAAATCTAAATTTTTGATAAGTGACTCTACTACTAAAAATATTGTAGAAAATTCCATGAAGATTAGATCCCTACCATCCTCCTAATCATTAGTGACAATTACATAAAAATCTAAAATAATAATTATTTCAAGGAATAATGTATTTTAAGTATCTTTTAAGTTAAAAAGATTAATTCTGAGGAAATTAATTAAAAACAAAATGCACTCTTATAAAAAAGTTTTTTGAATTCAAATAACTAAATAGAAGGAAGAAGGTCTGAAAATCATGGACATGGAAGACTTAAGAATTATAATCTTTAAATAAAAGAGGTGAGAGAAAGTTGACAAATCTTGAAAAGAAATTTTTGTGGAGCTTTGAGAGTGTAAAGTTATATATTGAAGCTCATAATAATTTCTCCTTAGTTAATTTTATTTTTTATATTTTCTTTTCCATAAATACATAACCCTAAATATTTAATCACAGGAGTACAAACGAGGAATGAGATCAGGAGTTTAGTAGAGCTAGATTTTTAATCAATTGTCACCCAAGTACCAGTGCATACACTTCAAAAATAGTTAAAACATGTAGCGAATTGATCACTGGGTACCATTTATCACCATAGTTTGTATTTAAAATCGATCACATTCCACTTCAAAAACCCTTTGCTACAGATGATCAACATCAACAATTATTATTATAATTAATTGAACGTAATTTTGAACATAAATAGTAATGATAAATATAATATTTGAACACGTTATAGAAAGGAAGGCTTTAGTGAAAATTAATTTTACCTGAAGTCTCGGCCAAATTGTTTGCTATATTGCCATATCCTGAATCAATAGTTACAATAGTGCCAACGAAAACACTTTATATTTTTGTGAAAGCAAGATCTCACAGATATCCAACATAAGCCCCATCCCATCCAAGATAACTATTAAAATCAGTGAAAATTCATAGGTGAAAAAGCAAAAACAGAAATATAAAGAAACAAAAACCATAATCTGCAGAAAAAGAAAGGAAAATTAAACGTTGCAATTAGTTGCAACTTGAAAAAATTATAGTACTCGTTGCAATTCATCATCAGAAATTTGGTAGAACGAAAATTTTGGTACCACTCTTACCCTAATCCATCTACATGTTGGCAATGAAATTAAGGTGGCTCTCTTTAAATATACATACATCCATTGGATTAATTTAAAAATATTTTGAACGATTAGCGTAAACTCTGAGTTCGACTGACTTCGGAAATATTTTGTAAGAATTCAATCAATGCAATTACCAACGTTAGTTTGTGCTTTTTTAATCACGTTAAAAGGTGTGAGCTAGTGCTTTTCTAACGAGGTTAAAAAAAAATTTATCGTAATTTTGTGATTTTTTTTGACGTTAAAAGAAAATTTATCTTAATTCTGTTTTTAGGAGGTTAAAAGAAAATGTATCCTAATTTTGTTTTTTTAAGGAGGTTAAAAGAAAATTTATTGTCAGTTTATGGGTTAAAAGAAAATTTATCGTAATTTAATGTTTTTTAATGACGTTAATTTTGTTTTTCCCGTAACATTCTGCATCTTTTTTTTACGAGGTTATTTTTTTTTTTTAATCGCATTTTCATTTGCATCTGATTCGAATTTCACTGAGATTCTCTGCGTTTTAGCTCGCTGCCACGACAATCCCCGCCATTTAATGATTCCAATTTAACAAGTTCATCGTTGAATTGGATACTTGCCTTTTCAACCTTGTTGGCTTTTTTGGGTTGATTTGTAAGTGCTAGATAATTGATATTTAAATAAAAATAAAAAATCGTTATATTTAATATTATTAAATATTAAAATTATTATTTCATCTCATCGCCTAAATTAAACTAATGTCTATATATTATTATTAATATTACTAATCTTTTCATATATTATTATTAATATTATTGTCATTATTAAATATTTAAACAATAAAATTGTATAGTTGTTAAATGAATATATTGTTTGTATATAAACTAGAAATTGCATCATATGTTGTAATGAGAAAGACTTAAGGTAGGATCCTAAGAAATAGTAGCATACAATGCTAAACTCAAAATTTTATACAATTTATTTTATTTATGAGTGTTTTTGTGAGAAATTTTTTGTTCATTTCAATATACATGGATTATTTTAAATTTGAATGCATAATCTCAATATAGATTTTGTGAAAACTTATAATGATTGAATAATGAAATTTCTATTAATTGTTTGCAAGAAGAAAATCAAAAGCTTGCCCCATCTTTACAAGTCAACCTAAATTACATTAATATGTATATTAATAACAACAACATCTAAATCATCCATAATATAATTAGATGGAAAAAGTGATATTTGATGTAAAAACAGACTTCAACAAAGTATTAAATACAACTTAAGATGATTTGATTTCCCTGGTAAATGGAGATACTCAACAAAAATCTAGGTTTGAATCTTTGACAGTTAATAATGTTGGTTGTCCAAATTAAAACGATTTCAAATAAGCCCATGGAAATATAAATATAATTTAGAAACGAGAATAGTGAGCTTCTGATATCAAACTAGTTTAATGAGGTGGTCAACATGCTTACCGTGACTTTCATTTCATCCAACTTAGTTTCTCATTGGAATATGTATTTTCCAACATTAATTTCTAAGCATAAGATATGTAATACAACGTGAAAGGAATTATCTTTGAGTTTTCATATCCTTTAATTTTCTTTGACTATCTCAAACACATGAACCTTCAATGGGTGTCTCACAAACTTGGATGTCTTTTTTTTTTCTCTTAGAAAATGAATGATGCTTTCATTCAAGACGAGGTTTGTGACAACTAGGGTTGGGCATATTTAATTCGGTCATGCTTATCACTTCAATAAAATTAAATATAATTTTTGTTTCTCATTTTTTCCGTGTTAGATTAATTTTGGCTATGTGATAAGTTCACATCAAGATTTCTTTTAACAATGGGTTTTTTCATGGCGGTATTTCTTGTAATATAGTCTATTTAATGTCTTGATTACTTTGATGACCTTATAACTACGCTTACATTGCCTCAAATAATTTAGGATGTATTGAAATAAGCATATACATACCATATTAGTGAATTTATTGAAATTTGAAGTCTTGCAGAATTTTGATACAACCATAAGAGATGTTTCTCTTTTGAAAAATCGCTGCAAGATTGTAGACTTCACACAACCTTAGATAGAACCAAGCCTAGATGGTGTGGCTCTTTTAAGAGATAAAATCCAATGGATGGGAATTTCTACATCAATTTACATTAGAGATGAGGTGTATCACTGCTACATTTTTCTTATGAATTGATTTATGAATTGTGGACCATAGGAGTAACCAAGAGTTTCAACGGAATCCAAAGTAGCAAGCTTGTAATGGTCTCCGATACCTACTGTAAACTTAAACTTGATATCTTGTGTAAGATTGAGCACTTTATACATACATATTGTAAATTCCATTGGATGGTATTTCGATTATGAGTATATTTTCTATTTTATAGCATCTAACAATTGTGTTTTTCGTTATTGATGGCTATCAATTTCTAAGACCCGGGAATTTTTAAAATATTATGTACCCATTTATTAGCGTTTGTATCTAACATAAATCACCATCCGCTGCAACAACCCTTTTCTATGGCAGGATGTGATGAAATTCAACGAAACCAAAATTTACGTTTTTTTTTCTAAGTTAGACTACATCTATTATATTATATAGAGCAAAATATTACATATCTTTTCCTCCAGACTTGGCAAGCCAATTCCAAAGGGAAGTATCAAGATTTTAAACCAAAAAATGGACTACCCCAGTTGGGGAAACTAGTTCACCAGTAGCACAAAATAGACGCTTCCCAGAATGGGAAACGAACATACACAGTAGCGAAATTTAAACTTAAGTTTGAGAGAAAAGTCTTCCAAAGCATGTTTAGACTAGAGAATGCTACAAAAAAACTAGAAAGAGAGAAGTGCACCCTACAATTGAAACTAGTGTGGACCCTCATTCTTCTTGCTGGAGTTGTGTTATTCCTCCTCGATCTTACAAGCATAGAATGAGTCTTCATCCTCCTTTATTAGCATGTGGCTAGTGACCTGAGGATGTGGCGACCACGGCATGTTTGGCTAATTGGAGGTGGTCATGAGCTGATTTTTGTCCTCATTCTTATCTCCTTTGTCAATGTTTGAGCTTCTACCATCATCAGAAAACTTGAATTGCTGCTGGTGGAGTGGCTACTATTGGAGGCGCTTTGCATAGGGAGAGCCTTCATCTTGCGAGGGATAAATTCCGGCTCAGGCAGGATGGTAAACTTGCGTGGTCGCTCTTTGGGCCGAATGCTTGAGGAGGCTGGAAGGGATACAGGTAGCTGCAAGGATAACTGGGCTGAGATATTAATCAGGTCGAGTCTTCTCGACTAATCACAGCCCATAGAAAGATTTAGTTCCCTGCTCAGGGCATGCGATAGAGGTGGTCTGGTGGGGAGGTTGTTGCCTCAATATCTTCTACACCGCATACGGTGATGCCTTGGCATGACACAGGAAGGAACGTAAGTGTAGGACAGGGAGGGAGCGCTCAGCAGCATAGGAAAGGAGATGCCACCAGTTAAGAATGTCCTGGGAAGGCTGAGATAGGGCTCAGCAGGGCCAAGAACCAGGGGCGAAATGAGGAACAGGAGGCATGCACAGATAACAGAAGGGAGAGCTGAAGGGAGGTCGAATGAGCGCATGTAGCAGGCTTAATAGTCATGGTGACAGAATCGAGAGCTCTTAATGCTTTGCAGTGAGAGGACCTCGTAATGAAGGTGGCGAAGTGTGAATTTAGGAAAGGCTTGCTCTGGCATTTAACGTTTAGCGAGTGGCCATGTGCGGGCGCATGGGCTGGACAGTTGTCCCGCCACATGGCGCCCAGGTGGCCCCTCCGATCACGGAAAAGCACCCACATCCGGGTAACCAAAATTTACATATTATTGTTTCGAACAAAACTATTAATGTAACCTCACCTTCAACAGAAAATGAACAGAGAAAGAATAATAACTATACTCCTTTAACATAACATGAAAGAAAGAGGATCGACATATTTAGAAGAGATGACTTTAAACTCATAGTAAGGAAGAATCTCTTGCTCCATTGCTATTTCTCCATTGCTACAACTTTAATCAATTATCACAACAGTACCAGCTTCCAAATAGTTAAAATAAGAAAAAAAAGAACCACATATAGCCACTGAATTAGTTTCAAGTATCACATCACAGTCGTTTGTATTTAAATGAACTATAACTATACTCCTTTAACATAGCACGGAAGAAAGGTGATCCTATTATTTAGTAGAGCTGAATTTTAACTGAATTTTAAGTTTTTTTTTTTAAATTGTAACATTCTGCATCTTTGTTTTTTACGAGGTTAATTATTTTTTTTTTATCGCATTTTCATTTGCATCTAATTCAAATTTCGCTGAGATTCTATGCGTTCTAGTTCGCTGCCAAGATAATCCCTGCCATTTAATTATTCCAATTTAACTAGTTCATCGTTGAATTGGATACTTGACTTTTCAACTTTTTTTTGTTTTTTTGGGTTGATTTGTAAGTGCTAGATAATTGATATTTAAATAAAAATAAAAAAAATCGTTATATTTATTATTATTTAATATTAAAATTATTATTTCATCTCATCGCCCAAATTCAACTAATGTCTATATATTATTATTAATATTACTAAATTTTTTATATTATTATTAGTATTATTGTCATTATTAAATTTTTAAACAATGAAATTGTATAGTTGTTAAATCAATATATTATTTGTGTATAAACTAGAAATTGTCTCATATGTTGTAATGGGAACGCCTTAAGCTAGGATCCTAAGAAATAGTAGCATACAAGACTGAACTCAAAATTTTATACAAATTTTTTTATTTATGAGTGTTTGTGTGAGAAATTTTTTGTTCATTTCAATATACATATATTATTTTAAATTTGAATGGATAATATCAATATAGATTTTGTGAAAACTTATAATTATTGAATAATGAAATTTCTATTAATTGTTTGCAAGAAGAAAATCAAAAGCTTGCCCCATCTTTACAAGTCAAAATAAATTACATTAATATGTATAATAATAACAACAACATCTAAATAATCCATAATATAATTAGATGGATAAAGTGATGTTTGATGTAAAAACAGACTTGAACAAAGTATTAAATACAACATAAGATGATTTGATTTCCCTTGTAAATGGAGATACTCAACATAACCCTAGGTTTGAATCTTTGACAATTAATAATGTTGGTTATCCAAATTAAAACGATTTCAAAGAAGCCCATGGAAATATAAATATAATTTAGAAATGAGAATAGTGAGATTCTAATATAAAACTAGTTTAATGAGGTGGTCGCTTATCGTGACTTTCATTTCATCCAAATTAGTTTCTCATTGGAATATGTATTTTCCAACATTAATTTCTAAGCATAAGATGCATAATACAACGTGAAAGGAATTATCTTTGAGTTTTCATATCCTCTAGTTTTTTGTGACTATCTCAAACACATGAACTTTCAATGGGTGTCTCAAAAACTTGGATGTCTTTTTTTTTCTCTTAGAAAATGAATGATGCTTTCATTGAAGATGAGGTTTTTGACAACTAGGGTTGGGCATATTTAATTCGGTCATGCTCATCGCTTCAATAAAATTAAATATAATTTTTGTTTCTCATTTTTTCCGTGTTAGATTAATTTTGGCTATGTGATAAATTCATGTCAAGCTTTCTTTTACCAACGGGTTTTTTCATGCCGGTATTTCTTGTAATATAGTCTATTTCATGGCTTGATTACTTTGATGACCTTATAACTACACTTACATTGCCTCAAATAATTTATGATGTATTGAAATAAGCATATACATACCATATTAGTGCATTTATTCAAATGAGGAGGCCGAAGGGGAGACAAGTAGCTGCAAGGATAATTGGGTTGAAAGATTAACAGGGTCGAGTCTTCTCGGCTCCTCCCAGCCCATCGAAATATTTAGTTCCGTGCCCATGGCATGCGATAGATGTTGTCTGGTGGGGAGGCTGCGGCCTCCATCTCTTATACACTACATACGGTGACGCCTTGACATGACACACAAAGGAACAAAAGTGCAGGATAGGGAGGGAGCACTCGACGACACAGGAGAGGAGATGCCACCACCTAAGAATGTCCTGGGAAGGCTGAGATAGGGCTGAGCAGGGCCAAGAACCAGGGGTCGAAAGCATGAACCAGAGGCATGCAAAGATAACAGAAGGGAGAGATGAATGGAGGCCGAATAGGAGTGGGCACCAGGATTAATAGCCATGGTGACGTAATCGAGAGCTCTTAATGCTCTGCAACAGGAGGACCTCGTAATGAAGGTGGAAAAGTGTGAATTTAAGACAGGCTTGCTCGGTCATTTAACGTTGAGTGAGTGACCATGTGCACGTGCATGGGCTGGAAAATTGTCTTGCCATATTTAGAAGATTGAAGAGATGACGTTAATCTCATAGCAAGGCGCAATCTCTTGTTCCATTGCTATTGCTCCATTGCTACAACTTTAATCAATTATCACAATAGTACCAGCTTCCAAATAGTTAAAATAACAAAAAAAAAGAACCACATATAGCCACTAAATTAGTTTCAAGTGCCACATCATAGTTGTTTGTATTTAAATCAACTATAACTATACTCCTTTAACATAGCACGGAAGAAAGGTGATCCAAATATTTAGCAGAGCTGAATTTTACCTAACGGCAGCGAGGGGTCTTTCGCTTTATTACTAGATCTTTAATCATTATCACAACAATACCATATTCAAAATAGTTAAAATAAGGGAAAAAAACACCACATATAGGTAGTGAATTAATTTCAAGTACCACATCACAGTAGTTTATATTTAAAATGAATCATATTTAAGATGGGTAAGTTTATCCAATCGTTAGCATTGAACTAGTTTCTTTATCAACATTTATGAGAAAAATAAATAATTATTTATATAAATTACTAATATATTTTTATATTTTCTTAAACATCGAATAATTACTTATATCGTAATATATTTGTGTATCTTTATTCATTCTCCATTTTTCTACGATTGATTATGATTATAGAGGCTCCCTATATAAATATAGAAAACAATTAAAAAATTAAGAATCTAATTTTAAAAAGATTCAAATGGTTATTAAAAAATCACACTAATATTACCCAGTATAGTTCTATTGTTATTTTTCGGAAAGAATTAGTTAAACAATTATGGATCACAGATGTTTACAATCTGAAATTATTATTATTAATAATTATAAAAAGAATTAATGTATGAGTTAAACATATACACATTTAAAAACAACATGTAACAATATTCTTAATCATAGAGATTAGCCTCCATTTTATCATTCAGATTTTTTATTTGTAAATAAGCTCTTATTATAATTAATTGAATGTAATTTTGAACATAAATAGTAATGATAAATATAATATTTGAAGATGTAATAGAGAGAAAGGCATTAGCGGAAATTAATTTTACCTGAAGTCTCAGCCAAATTGTTTGCTATATTGCCATATCCTGAATCAATAATTACAATAGTGCCAACCAGAACACTTTATATTATTGTGAAAGAAGAAAAGAACTCACAAATATTGAACAGAAGTCCCATCCCATCCAATATAACTATTAAAACTAGTGAAAATTCATAGCTGAAAATGCAAAAACAGAAATATAAGGAAACAAAAACCATAATCTGCAAAAGAAGAAAGGAAAATTAAAAGTTGCAATTAGTTGCAACTTGAAAAAATCAAAGCAGTCGTTGCAATTCATCATCAGAAATTTGGTAGAAAGAAAGTTTTGGCACGAGTGTTACCCTAATCCATCTACATGTTGGAAATGAAATTAAGGTTACATCCATCGGATGACTTTAAATATATTTTGAACGGTTAGCGCAAACCCTGAGTTCGACCGACTTCGGAAATGTTTTGTAAGAATTCATCCAATGCAATTACCATCGTTAGTTTTTTCTTTTTTATCACGTTAAAAGTTGTGAGCTGGTGTCTTTTTAATGAGGTTAAAAGAAAATTTATCCTAATTCTTTTTTTAAGAAGGTTAAAAGAAAATTTATTGTAAGTTTTCGGATTAAAATAAAATTTATCGTAATTTTCTGTTTTTTAATGAGATTATTTATTTATTTTTTAATCGTAACGTTCTGCATCTTTCTTTTATACGAGGTTAAATTTTTTTTTTTTTCGCATTTCCATTTGCATCTGATTCGAATTTCGCTGAAATTCTCTGCGTTCTAGTTCGGTGCCAAGATAGTCCCCGCCATTTAATTATTCCAATTTAACTAGTTCATCGTTGAATTGGATACTTGACTTTTCAACGTTGTTTGTCTTTGTAGGTTGATTTGTAAGTGCTAGATAATTGATATTTAAATCAAAATAAAAAATCGTTATCTTTAATATTATTAAATATTAAAATTTTTATTTAATCTCATCGCTCAAATTAAACTAATCTCTATATATTATTATTAATATTACTAATTTTTATATATATTATTATTAATATTATTGTCATTATTAAATATTTAAACAAAGAAATAGTTGTTAAATGAATATATTGTTTGTATATAAACTAGAAATTGCATCACATGTTGCAATGGGAATGCTTTAAGTTAGGATCCTAAGAAATAGTAGCATACAAGACTGAACTCAAAATTTTATACAATTTTTTTTATTTATGAGTGTTTGTGTGAGAAATTTTTTGTTCACTTCAATATACATGGATTATTTTAAATTTGAATAGATAATCTCAATACAGATTTTGTGAAAACTTATAATAATTGAATAATGAAATTTCTATTAATTGTTTGCAAGAAGAAAATCAAAAGCTTGCCCCATCTTTACAAGTCAACCTAAATTACATTAATATGTATAATAATAACAACAACATCTAAACCATCCATAATATAATTAGATTGATAAAGTGATCTTTGATGTAAAAACAGACTTCAAAAAAGTATTAAATACAACTTAAGATGATTTGATTTCCCTGGTAAATAGAGATACTCGACATAACCATAGGTTTGAATCTTTGAGAGTTAATAATGTTGGTTGTCCAAATTAAAATGATTTCAAATAAGCCCGTGGAAATATAAATATAATCTAGAAATGAAAATAGTAAGCTTCTAATATCAAACTAGTTTAATGAGGTGGTCAACATGCTTACCATGACTTTCATTTCATCCAACTTAGTTTCTCATTGGAATATGTATTTTCCAACATTAATTTATAAGGATAAGATGCGTAATACAACGTGAGAGGAGTTATCTTTGTGTTTTCATATCCTCTAGTTTTCTGTGACTATCTCAAACACATGAACCTTCAATGGGTGTCTCAGAAACTTGGATCTCTTTTTTTTTCTCTTAGAAAATGAATGATGCTTTCATTGAAGATGAGGTTTGTGACAACTAGGGTTGGGCATATTTAATTCGGTCATGCCTATAGCTTCAATAAAATTAAATATAATTGTTGTTTCTCATTTTTTCTGTGTTAGATTAATTTTGGTTGTGTGATAAATTCACGTCAAGCTTTCTTTTACAAATGGGTTTTTTCATGGTGGTATTTCTTGTAATATAGTCTATTTCACGCCTTAATTACTTTGATGACTTTATAACTACACTTACATTGCCTCAAATAATTTATGATGTATTGAAATAAGCATATACATACCATATTAGTGCATTTATTCAAATTTGAAGTCTTGCAAAACTTTGGTGCGGCCATAAGAGATGTTTCTCTTTTCCAAAATCACTGGAAGATTGTATACTTCACACAACCTTAGCTAGAATCAAGCCTAGATGTTGTGGTTCTTTTAAGAGATAAAATCCAATGGATGGGACTTTCTACGTCAATTTACATTGGAGATGAGGTGTAACACTACTGCATTTTTCTTATGAATTGATTTATGAATTGTGGACCATAGGAGTAACCAAGAGTTGCAACAGAATCCAAAGTAGCAAGCTTGTAATGGTCTCCGATAACTGCTGTAAACTTAAACTTGATATCTTGTGTAAGGTTAAGCACTTTATATAACTAATATTGCATTGAAAATATTATATATAAATGAATTTATTTATGAATTGTGGACCATAGGAGTAACCAAGATTTTCAGAGGAATCAAAAGTATCAAGCTTGTAATGGTCTCTGATACCCGTTGTAAACTAAAACTTTATATCTTGTGTAAGATTGAGCACTTGATATAACTGATATTGCATTGAAAATATTATATAACACTTGTCAGGAAACCATAACTTTTGGCATATATTGTGTAATAATTTATGCTACAAGAATAAGGGCTGGAAATTCTAGGTTTACAATATTTTCTCTGTGTTAATAGTGTTGTCTTTTGTATTCAATGAAGCTCATTATTATTGAATTAATGCAATAAGTCTGTCTCCTGCCGGAAATTTTAGGTTTACAATATTTCCTCTCTGTGAATTGTGTTTTCTTTTGTATTCAATGAAGCTCATTATTATTGAATTAATGCAATAAGTCTGTCTCCTGAACAGTGAAAATCTAGTTATTGCGATTAAGTCACTTGAGAACAAGGATAGTAACCACATGTAAATTTACTTGGGAGATTCACTTCACTTCAAAGTAGGGGATTTTCATAACTCTTTTTATTACATATACCAGTCATATTTTCTAATAGGACAATGTCAATGTGTGCAATCTTAGCTCCATAGGATGATATATGTTATTATATTTTTTATTTAGGCTTTGTACTATAACTCTGTCATGAGTGTTGAAATTTTGTCATTAACACAGATCTAGTTACTCAACTGTGAAACTGTGAACAATGTTATTAGATTTTTTTTTTATGATTTTTACTATAGCTTTCTCACCATTATTGAAATTTTGGTCATTAGCATGATTTCTCTTACTCTAATTTCGCACTATGCCTTGTCCTAAATTCAAGTCATAATTTCCAAAATTTTGTTCAACATGCTGATTTGTTACTTGGACCATCTCAACATGAGAGATTTCCATGGAATGCTTGAGATTTTCGGATTCCGTGAAATTTTCACAATTTTTCCATGCCATATTTTTCTCTTCTTTGGAAAGTATTTCATCTTAATTCTCCTGGAGAAGAGTCTCCTAATAATTGGCAATCCAACTTGAGTAAAGGTTTCCAAGTAATCTCTTCATAAAAGGAGAATATATTGGTGAAGCATAACATTAGAACTAACTAGAGCTTCAACCCTATTCTCTAGTTGGGTGATTCACTCTTTCAATTCATCACAATTATTGGAAACATTGTCATTATCTTCAAGGTTTAATAGAATTAAAACTATAATTCCTCTTAGTCAGTAGCCTATGAACTTGTTTCTTACCACCAACTGTTAGGTGCAAGACCCTCCTTTGCCACATGTTGCTTATAGATTTTTTCCTCCATTGTTCCTTGGCAAACCAAGTGATAGGCCTAAACATGTTTTGTCTGTCCAAAGACCCACACATGAAAAGAATCCTGAAAGATCATGTGTTGGATTACAGGAACCATCAACAATTATCATATGATTGAGTGTTGGAATATTTTTACCCAATGACCAAGTGCTAGTTAATATTAAAACACACTGGAGCTTTTAGTATTTATGTTTATTATTTTTTATATAAATAGAAAAAGAAGGTTCCAATTTTAAAAGTTTCTACTATTTATAAAAAAAAATCCACAGACATTATTATTTATAATATTTATGTTTATTAATTTTTATATAAATAATCATTGAGTAGATTTTTATTTAAATATATATATATATTCAATAATAAAAAAGCTATCAAATATTTAATGGAGGGAGTTTTAGATTTGAAATATTAAATATATATTATTAATACTCTTAAGTTTAGTTAAAATTATTATGATTTATTTTGTACATATTTTTATACAATAGATAAGAATACAAAAAATTAGGAGAAATACATATAATATGTAAAAATATTATAATCTAGAAGATGGATCCTAGTTGGGATTCTAAACGTCTACAAATGTTCTCTGACACTGGAAAATCCAAAATCCTCTTCAATAATTGATAAGCATAGGAGGTTGAAAACAATATATAAAATTGAAATTATTAGTAAATGTAAAATGTTTCTTAGAAAAAGAAGTTTTATGATAAGGGATTTAAAAAATAATGGTTTTTAAATTTCTCTAATTTATAGTCAATAATAATAACTACCACAATAATATAAATTAAAATGTTGGTAAATGCCAATAAACATCAAAAAATTACATCATGATACATCTCACGTTACCAAGACTAAAAAATCATAAAAACTCATTGAGGAAATTATAACTTTTTTTTAATAATAATAATGATTATTAATTAAAAAATTAATGTATGAGTTAAACATATACAAATTTAATAAAGCATATAACCATAGATATTATCCCCCATTATACCATTAATATTTTTAACTTGGAAATAGACTCTTGTTAATACCATGTGTCTACAAAACAATAATTCATGTTGATATGACACATTCATGGGACAATTTTTTAAAATTAGTCAATTTACTTAAAAGTAGAGATATGACATAACTACTTTCAAGATCAATCTAAATCTTTGATTTGTGTTTTATACTAAGAATATTATAGAAAATTCTACAAATATTAAATCCTTACCATCTATTTGATAATTATTAATAATCAAATTAAATTCCAAAAACATATTCTAAAATAAAGATTTGTAATTAAAAATTTGTAAGTAAAAATAAAGATAATGAATTTTATGTATATTTTAAATTAAGATAATTAATTATGAAGAAATTAATTAGATATGAAATGTACTCTTCTAAACCCTTCTAATTAAAAAAAACAAAATATAATCAAAAAGTTAAAGTTTGAAAACAACATTACCAAGCATAATGAATTTTAAGGATATTTTAATTTAAGATGAGTAATTATGAAGAAATTAATTAGAAATGAAATGCACTTTTATAAAAGAGATTTTTGAATTAAAATAACCAAGTAAAAGGAAGTCGGAAAAACATCACTTTTAAGGGAATATTTGTGAATTAAAATCCTCATGTCAAGTCAAGGAAGTGAGAGAAAGCTAACAAATCTTGAAAAACAATTTTATTGAGCATTGAAAATATACATTTATATACGAAGACAAATACTAACTTTCCTTGAAAAAATACATTTATATACTAAACTTCATACTAACTTCGCTTTAGTATTACTAAACTTTATACTAACTTCTTGTCCATAAATTTTTTACTACCTATTTTTCTTACAAAGTTATTACTATCTATTTTTCTCACAGTTTCATTTTTGAGCTTTTCATTTACTTATATACACAACTCTAGATTTTAATTTAAATCATGAAAATACTCTATAAAGTTATATACAATTGATTCCATTTCATTACTACATGCTTATCTCTTTTCCTTTGTGAAATTTTCATTTCCTTAAATACACAACCCTAGATTTTATGTAAATCATTAAAATACACTCTGAAGTTGATCCCATTTCATTGATAACAATATAAAAAATAAAAACTATTATATTAGTTGGCTCATTCTTTTAATAAGAAGGAAATACTTTAAAATCAAATAAATATGATAATGTTGGAAGGCTTATTATTTATTAAAAGACACAAAATAAATATTGTAACTACCTGTTTATATTAAGACTTTCTAAGATTTTCATTTCCCGATATAAACAACATTGATTTCAATGCAAAACATGGACATATTGTAAAGCCCATTTGATGTTATTTCGATTATGAGTATATTTTCTATTTTATATCATCTAACAATTGTGTTTTTCATTATTGATGGCTATCTATTTGTAAGACCCAAGAATGTTTAAAATATTACATACCCATTTATGAGCGTTTGTATCTAACATAGATCACCATTTGCTGCAACATCCCTTTACTATGGCAGCATGTGATGAAATTCAACCAAACCAAAATTTAGGGTCTTTTTTTCTAAGTTAGACTACATCTATTATATTATACAGAGCAAAATATTACATATCTCTTCCTCCAGACTTGGCAAGCCAATTCGAGAGGGAAGTATCAAGATTTTAAACTAGAAAATCGACTGCCCCAGCTCGAGAAACCAGTTCACCAATAGCACAAAACAGACGCTGCCTAGAATGGGAAACCAACATACACAGTAGAGAAATTTAAACTTAAGTTTGAGAGTGAAGTCTTCCAAAGCATGTTTAGACTAGAGAACGCTACAAAAAAATAGAAAGAGAGAAGTGCACCTTGCAATTGAAACTAGTGTGGACCATCTGGAGTTGGCTTATTCCTCCTCGATCCTGCAAGCATAGAATTAGTCTTCATCCTCCTTTCTTAGTGTGTGGCTAGTGACCTGAGGATGCGGTGACCCCGGCATGTCTAGATAATTGGAGGTGGTCATGAGCTAATTGTTGTCCTAATTCTTATCTCCTTCATCATTGTTTGAGCTTCTATTGTCATCAGAACCCGAATTGTTACTATTGGAGTGGCTGCTACTAGAGGCGCTCTGCATAGGGAGTGCCTTCATCTTGCAAGGGATAAATTCTGGCTCAGGCAGGATGGTCGACTTATGCGGTCGCTCTTTAGGTCGAATGCTTGAGGAGGCCAGAGGGGAGACAAGTAGCTGCAAGGATAATTGGGGTGAAATATTAACATGATCAAGTCTTCTCGGCTCCGCCCAGCCCACCGAAAGATTCAACTCCCTGCCCATGGCATGTGATAGAGGTGGTCTGGAGGGGAGGCCGTAGCCTCCATCTCTTCTACATCGCATATGGTGACACCTTGGCATGACACGTGAAGGAACATAAGTGCAAAACAAGGAGGGATCACTTGGAAGTACAGGGGAGGAGATGCCACCACCTCATAATGTCTTGGGAAGGCTGAGACAGGGTTGAGTAGGGCCAAGAACGATGGGTCGAAAGGAGGAACGAGAGGCATGCACAGATAACAAAAGGGAGAGCTGAATGGAGGCCGAATGAGCGCGGGTAGTAGGCATAATAGCCGTGGTGACAGAATCGAGAGCTCTTAATGCTATGCAACATGAGGACCTCGTAATGAAGGTGGTAAAGTGTGAATTTAAGACAGGCTTTCTCAGGAATTTAACGTTGAGCAAGTGACCATGTGAGGGCACGTGGGTTGGACAGTTGTCCCGCCACATGGCACCTGGGTGGCCCCTCTGATCACGACAAAGCACCCGCATCTTGGTAACAAAAATTTACGTATTATTGTTTCATTAACAAAACAATTAATTTAACCTCACCTTCAACAGAAAATTAATGGAGAATGAATAATAAATATACACCTTTAAGATAACATGAAAGAAAGAGGATCGACATATTTAGAAGAGCCGACTTTAAACTCATATAAGGGCGCAATCTCTTGTTCAATTGCTATTGCTCCATTGCTACAACTTTAATCAATTATCACAATAGTACCAGCTTCCAAATAGTTAAAATAAGAAAAAAAAAGAACCACATATAGCGACTGAATTAGTTTCAAGTACCACATCATAGTCGTTTGTATTTAAATAAACTATAACTATACTCCTTTGACATAGCATAGAAGAAAGGTGATCTAGATATTTAGCGGAGCTGAATTTTACCAGGGGTCTTTTGCTCCATTACTAGATCTTTAATCATTATCACAACAGTACCATATTCGAAATAGTTAAAATAGGGGAAAAAACACCACATATAGGCATTGAATTAGTTTCAAGTACCACATCATAGTAGTTTATATTTAAAATAAATCATATTTAAGATGAGTAAGTTTATCCAATCATTAGCATTGAACTAGTTTCTTTATCAACATTTAGGAGAGAATTGAATAATTATTTATATAAATTACTAATATATTTTTATATTTTCTTAAACATCGAATAATTACTTATATTGTAATATATTTGTGTATCTTTATTCATTCTCCCTTTCTACGATTGATTATGATTATAGAGGCTCTCTATATAAAGATAGAAAACAATTAAAAAATTAAGAATCTAATTTTAAAAATATTAGAATGCTTATTAAAAAATCACACTAAAATTACCTACTGTAGTTCTATTGTTATTTTCCCTGAAGAATTAGTTAAACAATTATGGACCACACATGTTTACAATCTGAAATTATTATTATCATTAATTATAAAAAGAATTAATGTATTCAAGTTAAACATATACACATTTAAAAACAACATGTAACAATATTCTTAATCATAGAGATTAACCTCCATTTTATCATTTAGATTTTTTACTTCTAAATAGTCTCTTACTAATACCACATGACAAAAAACCGTAATTCATGTTCATATGACAATTTTTTATAGTTGATCAATTTATTTAAAAGCACAAAGATGACTTAACCACTTTTGAGATAAATCTAAACTTTTGATAAGTAACTCTACTACTAAAAATATTGTAGAAAATTCCATGAAGATTAGATCCCTACCATTCTCCGAATCATTAGTGTTAATTAGATAAAAATCTAAAATAATAATTATTTCAAAGAATAATGTATTTCAAGTATCTTTTAAGTTAAAAGGATTAATTGTGAGGAAATTAATTAAAAACAAAATGTACTCTTATAGAAAAGTTTTCGGAATTCAAATAACTAAATAGAAGGACAAATTTCTGAAAATCATGGACAAGGAAGACTTGTGAATTATAATCTTTAAATAAAAGAGGTGAGAGAAAGTTGAATTTTGTGGAGGTTTGAGAGTGTAAATTTATATATTGAAGCTCATAATAATTTCTCATTAGTTAATTTTATTTTTGATATTCTCTTTTTCATAGATACAAAACCCTAACTCTTTCACACGAGCTAGATCTAGATTTTTAATCAATTGTGACATGTGTACAATGCATACACTTTAAAAATAGTTAAAACATGTAGTGAATTGATCACGCGTACCCATTTATCACCGTACTTTGTATTTAGAATCGATCACATTCCACATCAAAAACCTTTTGCTACAAATGATCAACATCAACAATTATTATTATAATTAATTGAACGTAATTTTGAACATAAATAGTAATGATAAATATAATATTTGAACATGTAATAGAGAGGAGTGCTTTAGCGGAAATTAATTTTACAAAGTAGAAAAGAACTCACGAATATCGAACATAAGCCCCATCCCATCCAAGATAACCATTAAAACCAGTTTAAATTCGTAGGTGAAAATTGAAAAACAGATATATAAGGAAACAAATTCCATAATCTGCAGAAGAAGAAAGGAAAATTAAAAGTTTCAATTAGTTGAAACTTGAAAAAATCAAACCAGTCGTTGCAATTCATCATCAGAACTTTGGTAGAACGAAAGTTTTGGCACCACTGTTACCCTAATCCATCTACATGTTGGCAATGAAATTAAGGTGGCTCTCTTTAAATAGACATACATCGATCCGATGAATTTAAAAATATTTTGAACGGTTAGCGCAATCTCTGAATTCGACCGACTTCGGGAATATTTTGTAAGAATTCATGCAATGCAATTACCACCGTTAGTTTGTGCTTTTTTTATCACGTTAAAAATTGTGAGATTAATGAGGTTAAAAGAAGTTTTATCTTAATTTTGTGTTTTTTATGAGGTTAAAAGAAAATATATCCTAATTTTGTTTTTTAAGGAGGTTAAAAGAAAATTTATTATCAGTTTCTGGGTTAAAAGAAAATTTATCGTAATTTTTTTTTTTTAAAATGAAGTTGAGTTTTTTTTTAATTGTAACATTCCGCATCTCTCTTTTTTACGAAATTAATTAATTATTTATTTGTTATCGCATTTTCATTTGCATCTCTTCAAATTTCGCTGAGATTCTCTGCGTTCTAGTTTACTGCCAAGATAATCCCCGCCATTTAATTATTCCAATTTAACTAGTTCATCGTTGAATTGGATACTTGAATTTTCAACTTTGTTTGTTTTTTTGGGCTGATTTGTAAGTGCTAGATAATTGATATTTATATATAAAAAAAAAATCGTTATATTTAATATTATTAAATATTAAAATTATTATTTCATCTCATCTCTCAAAGTAAACTAATGTCTATATATTATTATTAATATTACTCATCTTTTTATATATTATTATTAATATTCTTGTCATTATTAAATTTTTAAATAATGAAATTGTATAGTTGTTAAATGAATATATTATTTGTGTATAAACTAGAAATTCTATCATATGTTGCAATGGAAACGTTTTAAGGTAGGATCCTAAGAAATAGTAGCACACAAGACTAAACTCAAAATTTTATACAATTTTTATTTATTTACGAGTGTTTGTGTGAGAAATTTTTTGTTCATTTCAATATACATGTATTATTTTAAATTTGAATGGATAATATCAATATAGATTTTGTGAAAGCTTATAATGACTGAATAATGAAATTTCTATTAATTGTTTGCAAGAAGAAAATCAAAATCTTGCCCCATCTTTACAAGTCAACCTAAATTACATTAATATGTATAATAAAACAACAACATCTAAATCATCCATAATATAATTAGATGGATAAAGTGATATTAGATGTAAAAAAAGACTTCAACAAAGTATTAAATACAACTTAAGATGATTTGATTTCCCTTGTAAATGGAGATACTTAACTTAACCCTAGGTTTGAATCTTTGAAAATTAATAATGATGGTTATCCAAATTAAAACAATTTCAAATAAGTCCATGGAAATATAAATATAATTTAGAAACAAGAATAGTGAGCTTCTAATATCAAAGTAGTTTAATGAGGTGGTCAACATGCCTACAGTGACTTTCATTTCATCCAAATTAGTTTCTCATTTGAATATGTATTTTCCAACATTAATTTATAATCATAAGATGCATAATACAACGTGAAAGGAATTATCTTTGAGTTTTCATATCCTCTATTTTTTTGTGACTATCTCAATCACATGAACCTTCAATGGGTGTCTCAGAAACTTGGATGTCTTTTTTTTCTCTCAGAAAATGAATGATGCTTTCATTGAAGATGAAGTTTGTGACAAATAGGGTTGGGCATATTTAATTTGGTCATGCTCATCGGTTCAATAAAATTAAATATAATTGTTGTTTCTCATTTTTTCCGTGTTAGATTAGTTTTGGTTATGTGATAAATTCATGTCAAGCTTTCTTTTACCAATGGGTTTTTTCATGGCGGTATTTCTTGTAATATAGTCTATTTCATGGCTTGATTACTTTTATGACCTTATAATTATGCTTACATTGCCTCAAATAATTTATGATGTATTGAAATAAGCATATACATACCATATTAGTGCATTTATTCAAATTTGAAGTCTTGTAGAACTTTTATGCAACCATAAGTGATGTTTCTCTTTTGTGATGCCTGGGCTATCACACTCAACCCCACAATCACACTCTCTTGTGTATATAAGACTTCATTTCTGTTCTAGCGCAAATAATTTTAAATTTGGGCAATTTACAATTATGTGGAAGTACCTTTCTTCATTTACCGCTTGTAACCCATGATGCATATAATAGACTTTTCTATTATATTCCCAACCAAATCTCAGCTAGGGTTTTCCTTCAATTTAATGATATTCAGTCTTTTCAAAAGTCCTACCATAAGTTTGGAATAGAATAACTCTCGGCCTATAACTCAAGCTTATTATATTAAACCCAATGGTTACATTAACCATTCTGAAGCCCACATTCTACCTCCTTCAAGCATATAATTATTCACCCACATATTCACGTAATTTCAAGGCTTGTATGAATTAAAATTCATATCAAATATTCATGCACCTATGCAACTGGCTTTTGGATACAAAACATATAGTTTAACCCAAAACCTTACTAACCCATCTCACCTCTCCACCATTCGGCGAATATTTAATTTGGGATATAAAACCATAACCCCAAATAATATTAAATCTCAACTATTAACACAATATGTTCGGGTCCCGCAACAGGGCTTACTTCATTAATGCATTTCATATCCGGGCCCACATTTCAATCATGTTCACAAATAAAAGTTTGACCTTAATATAACTCAATGTGCCAACCCATAATATGTCTGACCCACAACATGTCATTTAAGCTTTGGTTTGTAATTCAAATATGAACGTCAAAATTAATTTGGGCTCACAGCAACTTACCTCGTTAACTTTCATACATCGCTTAGTATGACCACTGTAGATTTTGCAGCACTAACCATCAGACGGATATCGTGCAATAAACTTGCATAGGCTTTGGATTTCAAAAATTACATGACATAAATGGTTTTCAAATACCACCTATCACCACGCGTCAGATAAGGACTGATATCGTGTTTTTTATTCTAGATACCACTTACCGGTCTTAAGGCTACGCAAAACCCATTCATTGTTTTCTGAATCCACCTTTGTTGCTTGCTCCCACCATTTGACTTCATTCGATTTTAACTTCACTGTGCTTTGCCATTAACCAATGCTCCAATGTATCTTGATGCCATATTCCACTCAACAATACTTAACACAGATTATGTCAATAATAAATGAATTCCAAAAAGATCAGAATCCTCTACCTACAGAGTTTAATCAAAACCGCATAAATCAATTAAAGTTTCAAGGAACAAACAGGCTCTTCACATAGAGATTGAAAAATTAGATACCTCAATAGCATAATGACTCAGGAACCAAAAGGAATCGAACCCTCCTTCAATAGGGACTATAGGAATTCGATTCGCTTTAGATTTAATCCAATATATCATATATAAATCCAGACAGACAATTAAATTTTTTCTGGAATTGATCCTTTTAGTGATCGATCCACTCAATTTTCAAATAAAATTGAAACACATGAAGCCTCAAGCAAGAATCAAAAGGAACCTGAATTTCTCTGTACAATTAAATTCAATTAATTACCAGGACTTAATTCCTCATGTGAATAGTATTCACCATCACATATAGAATCTCTATCTCTGGCCTGATTTTCAAACTAGTGGCCCTTTTCACAGTTACTCGTAGGCTTACAACAAACCCTACTGTCCAAAACCCTAATCTGTCTCTACCTAGATATGATCCCTGGTGTTTACATTTATAAAAAATATTAATGAATCGATTCAACTCCCATACATCTTGACAAAACTCTTGAAATTCTCCAAAGTCCTAAACTTAGAATCAATTCCCAAAATTACTGAAACTGATCCTAAATTTACTCTTAACCCTCGGTTGTCTCTTAAAATCCATAACTAATTAACTCCCTCTCATGTTCTCCCATGATTTGGGAATATTTACAATTCCTTACCAATTTATTCAAATTGCTAATAATTAATCAAGAATTTAAAAACATAAGACCCCCCTATGTCTTATAAAAATACAAAGTATTTCTTGAGCCTAATGCCCCTGCATCAGACTCCCAAGGTTCAAATTTTTCATGATCTCCTAATCATGTGCCTTCAGCCCTTGTTTTCTTGGATCCCATACTTCGTTTTATTGCTGTCCAACAGCTGCATTACTCTCCAACTGCACTCCTCCAGGTCTCCATATCATGTTATGCATCTTCCCTCCAGCTGTGCTTTCACAATTCCTTCTTGTCTTTCCTTTGCTAAAATCCTTCTTCCCTCTTGCTGCTGTCTGCTGCTTCTGAGACACCTTCATCATCAGTCTTCTAATGTTTTCAATTTCTTTGTCCAACTTATCTATCGTTTGGAAATTTCTTTGCCCACTGCTGCTGCTTCCAATCTCTGTTGCTGACAATACTATTGCTGTTACTACCTCAGAATATTGCTGCTGCCCTTGTGGCTATCTCCTCCACTATTGTTGTAATTATTTTTACTTCTGTAGATGTCACCCCACATGTTGATGCCTCTGTGGCTGCCTCCCAAACCTCCTGAATGTATCTTAAGATATATCCCTCTGCAACATTCTTTTGCTCATCGCCTGCAAATTTACATTTAAAAAGAAAATTATCCTTCAATTCTCTAACCGCAGTAACATACTCATTCATTTCTCCTTGTGTACTAGTAAGCATGATTAATTTCTGCAAACTAGTATCTGCTCCTATTCTTTTCAAAGCTTCAAGCATTTTCACTCTAGTGTCTGCAATTTCATTCTCTTGTTTAATTATTTCCAGCAAACATTTCAGCCATTCATTTTGTACTTGTCTCACATCATCAATATGCTGCAATTTTAATTCAGCATCTTCTTCTTCTTCCTTGAAAATCTTCAGTAATTGTCCTTCATCATCTTGATTGACTCTGGCAATCAAATAAAGTTCTTCAACCACCGTATCATCATCCTCTATCAGATTAGAATTCTGATTCTTCATCACTGTGTCAGTTTTAGAAATATGTCCTCCAGTCTTCTCTTGGCTATTCAGACAAGCCGGCTCCTCCTTGTCACCAATAGTAACAAGTTCTTGCATGACTGTTTCACCTTCCTTCAAGACAATCCAAAGAGATGGACTGTCTCCTACAATACCTATAAGCATCATCAAATTTTCAGTTTCAAAATCACAAGACCCAATGGTCTCAATTGATGATCGAGTTACCAATTCTTCTCTTTGCAGTTCCAAGTCTTCTTCAGGACTCAGAAAATCTTCACTATCTTTCTCCTTAGCTTCTAGATTTATCTCCACTATTCCAATCACCATGTTAAAATGATGATCCTTCCCTATTTTTTCAGCTAACATAGTTTCCTTCTTATTAACTTTCCTGACAATTTCCATTTGTTGTTCTTCTTTGCCTGCATAGTTAACACATGAACCTTCAGCACTAAAATTACAAGGTCTCAATACCTCTTCCTCCTCTAACAACACATCAGTATGTTTCCCTGAGTTTCCTCCCACTTCCTTTGTTAGCACATCAATATGTTGATTTGCATCCTCCATGAGACTGTCAGCTAGTCTCTCCTTTCCATCATCTGCCTCATGAACATTATCCATGAAGACCTTCCTATTCTTCTTCCCCACCAAATTATCTTGTGCATAGGTCCTTTTTTTCTCCAATTCTTTTCTTTGAAAATCCAACCTTCTATACAATTCAACAATTTCAATTGGAGTAGATTTTGGGAACCTCACACAACCTTTTATACCTTCACTTGTTCTTGACCGATCATCAGATGGTCCTTCACCTCTTGCCTCAATATTCTCATTAGACTCCCTTGTCTTCAATTTCTCCTGAGATATTGCTATCTCAGCATTGATCTGAATAGATTTCAGATTCAATTTTTCCTCCTCAATAAACTTTAAATCTTGTTCATCTCTCTGTGATGTACCTGCAAACATACACAACTCTTTAGTTTTAAAAACACAAGACTTATCAGTTTTGGTTTCATTCTCAAGAACTTCCCTTTGAACAAATATGCATGTGGAATATTAAAATTCCATCCTTGAATCAAGAAATATGAGTTCCTTCCTCTGTAGAACCTATAATCTCCTCACAATTGTCAGGTTCAAAAATATAAGGCTCTACATCATCCAGTTGATCTGGAATTGTCCAATAACTCAGGAAATCATCAATGATTTCCTCTTTAGCAAGACAAACTTCTTGTTGCCTTATGTCTTCATCATGGTTCATAAGATCCTTCATAGATCTGTGTTCTTCACATGTACTCTGTTTTGCTTCAGAAACAAAAATTTCTTTTCTTACCTCTGCTGCTCTGAGTTCTTCTTTCAATAAGGCAATCTTCTTTTTCCTGAACCTCAATTGTAATGTTTGCCATTTACTCTCTTATTCATGAGCCAAAAAACTCTGTAGCTTTCCTCTATCATCATCTCCAGTTTATTAAACTGTTCTCTGATCTCAGCTATCTCTTTCCAATATTCTGCATCAGTCAAATGCTGCCTTATGCCATTTGCCTTGGCATCTACTTTTTCCTTTCTGTTGTGTCTTCTCTCAGAACCTCTGCAGTCTCTGCTATGACTATCAGTAGTCATCATTTTCTCCATGAGTTCTTCACCCACAAGCTACACTAAGCCTCTGCAACAGTAAGCTATCCTGCTGCCACTTACCTCACCAATCCTTTCCTCCCGATCTGGTCTTTTGGCAAGTACTGGTTCTCCTTTTGCTGGAACCTTCTGAGCACTCTCTTCTGCACTCTCTAGGCTTCACTCTACAACTTTTCAAGAACACATATGTTCTTCTTTCATCCAACCTCTATTTGGAATTCTCCAGGTTCTGCCACACTTTCTTCTTCACTTTAGAATCCTCTGCTGGACTCTTTCATAACTGCTCTCAAAGCTGTGATCTGCTTCTGCTGAGATTTCTTCAATTGCCTGCAATCTTAATTTTGCAAAAAAAAATTCAAACCAGACTTAAATAATGCTCATCACTCACCTTTCAAGATCCCTGTGTGATATTGTTGCTCCTCTCACCTGCACTGCATCTCTGTATGCTGCAATCTTTATCAGTTTCAAAAATCCGGTCTTTCTATCAGACATGCAATTAGTAAAAACTTGAACTTTCAAAAAGAGTTATTCCAGCTCTGATACCACTTGATGCCCGGGCTACCACAGTCAACCCCACAATCACACTCTCTTGTGCATAGAAGACTACATTTCCGTTCTAGCCCAAATAATTTTAAATCTAGGGAATTTACAATTATGTGGAAGTACCTTTCTTCATTTATTGCTTATAACCCATGATGCATATAATAGACTTTTTTATTATATTCCCAAACAAATCTCAACTAAGGCTTTCCTTCGATTTAATGATAATAGGTCTTTTCAAAATTCCTACCATAAGTTTGGAATAGAATAACTCTCGGCCTATAACTCAGGCTTATTACATTAAACCCAATGGTTGCAATAACCATTCCGAAGCCCACATTCTACATCCTTCAAGACTATAATTATTCACCCACATATTCACGTAATTTCAAGGCTTGTATGAATTAAAATTCATATCAAATATTCGTGCACCGGTGAAATTGGATTTTGGATACAAAACGTATAGTTTAACCCAAAACATTACCAACCCATCTCACCTCTCCACCATTCGGAAAATATTTAATTTGGGATATAAAACCATAACCCCAAATAATACTAAATCTCAACTATTAACACAATATGTTCAGGTCCCACAGCAAGGCTTAATTCGTTAACGCATTTCATATCCGGGCACACATTTCAATCACATTCAAAAATTAAAGTTCGACCTTAATATAACTCAATGTGCCAACCCATAATACATCTGGCGCATAGCATGCCATTTAAGCTTTGGTTTGTAATTCAAATATCAACGTCAAATTTGATTCGGGCCCACAACAACTTACCTCGTTAACTTTCATACATCGCTCAGTATCACCACCATAGATTTTCCAGTGCTGACCATTAGATGGATATCACAAAATAAACTTGCACATGCTTTGGATTTCAAAAATTACACGACATAAATGGTTTTCAAATACCACCTATCGTCATGCGTCAGACAAGGACTGATATCACGTTTTTTTCTGGATACCACTTACCAGTCTTGAGGCTACGCGAAACCCATTCACTGTTTTCTGAATCCGCCTTTGTTGCTTACTCCCATCATTTGACTTCATTCGATTTTAACTTCACGGTGCTTTTCCATTAACCGACCCTCCAACATATCTCGGTGCCATATTCCACTCAATAATACTTAACACAGATTATGTCAATAATAAAGGAACTCTGAAGAGATCAGAATCCTCTACCTATAGATTTTAATGGAAACCACATAAATCAATTAAAGTTTCTAGGAACGAATTGGCTCTTCACACAGAGATTAACAAATTAGATCCCTCAATAGCATAATGACTCAAGAACCAAAAGGAATCAAACCCTCCTTCAACGGAGACTACAGGAATTTGATTCGCCTCAGATTTCATCCAATATATCATATATTGTAATACCCCCAATTTGTGTGTTGAATTTTAAAGTTAGACATTTGAACTTAAATCCTAAGGGGGTGGACCCCAAGGGATAAGTGTGGTGTGAATGTATTTGCATATTTTATTTGAGGAAATAAATAAAATGATTGTGCATTTTGACCAAGATGAGAATTAGAGATCACTTGCCAAATCCATGAGGATGGATAAGGCAACAAATCCCCAAAAATCTTTCAAAAATCCTTGAAAGAAATTAATTTAGATTTGAGGAGGAATATAAATTTCCCCAATGAAGAGGAGTAGTTGGGAAGAGGTAAAGAAAAGCTGGAAAAGCTGAGGAAAAGCATAAAACAGCTTTAAAGAATCCCAAAATGGGAAGCCTAGGCTAAACAGGAAAGAAAGCATCCTGCTATTCTGGACACAGAATTAGAAACATGCTTTGGGGAAATATGAGCTTAAATAAGCTACTCCTAGGCAGATCAGAGATTGATCTGTGCTAGGAGGTGATCTCAGCTCGGGGGTGAGTCCTGGGAGACAAAGAGGATTCTAAGGTTGGGAGGTTGGTCAATTGCGATAGTGGTATGTTTCTGAAATTTTTGATCATTTTGATGTATTATGGTATGAATTAGCTACATATAAAATTTAAGAGAATTTGTATGATTGATTTCAGTACTACATTTAACAGAGTCCATCCTAAGGCATTCACCTTCCAGATTCTGTTTAGTTGTAGACCAGAAATCCATAGAGTAGAAACTCCGTAAACTCTAAACCAAGGTAGGTTTAAATTTGAAGTTACTTAGCCTCACAGATGATTAATTTTTGTTTGCACTCAGAGACACAAAAATGATATGATATGCTATGTATGCTAAAGAAACATTATAGCAGAACTAAAGTTATATGGTACCAATCTAAAAAGAAGAAAGTGAGATGCTAGTATATGATCTTTGAAATGGTGCTAGAAAAATAATAATTTTACTCTATATGATGTTGATAACAATTATAAGGATATATATTGACATTCCAAACCTATTCTCACTCCTTGAAAATAAATATCATAGCAAAGGACTGAACTGATAATTAAAGTCCTCTAGCCAAGCCTTATTGAATACATAGAGGTGTACCTCAAAAGAAAAATAGAATTTATGAGTAAGGACTCTAGAACGTATTTTGAATTCTTATTAAACCACAAAATAAATCTACATTATAGAAGAGTTATAGTACTCATAAGCACTTATAGAGTATTTTGATATTTTAACTTTATCTCTACCCCTTGAAATACACATTAGGGGCAATAGAGTTAATCTATGCTTAACGTATATTGAAATTTCAAATACCTATATATATATGCATTGAACAAAGAAAGATTTAATATATATCAACAAATTTTGAGCCTTACACCACTCGGTCCTTGCTATTTTTAATCTCGACTACAAACGAGCCATATTTATATACATGAATTTTATATGTCATAAGGACGATATAAATGCCAATCCTATGGTTAAACGATATACGTTAAGAATGAAAAACAGGTATGAAATGTATAAACATATGAACATATATATGTCAAAAAGGGGACACAAAACGCATCAACGAAATCTATACGATCTATATAGCTAATGGAATGAACATACATCAACCTAAACTCATGCGTGGAGATTAATTAAAAGACTCGTGTCCTTGACTTATGTGAGACAACTCCATCGAAATTTCCGACAACTATAAACCACTAAGCATTGGGGAATATTTCAACGTTAAATAAAAACGAATAGAAGTGAAATATCAAACGAGAACACGATGCGGTAAAACAATAGGTTCTGAGCATAATGATTACGCAACAGTGTGGAGACTTTCCCCGTTATAACAATAATTAATCGGAGATAGCGTGTAGTCATGGGGAGCCTACGATATGGTTCCGCACTGTCTATTAGCTCTGCATAAAATATATGGATTTCTTGATATGCCACGATATCACATGCTAAAATCATACCGAAACGCAGCCTTACCTTCGCGCGCCAAAGAACGCTGTCATTATTATCATACCTATCTGATCACAGTGTTAAATCTTTTTAGTACAAAGGATATCGGTGGAAGAACTCAATTCATTCGTCATTCTCCCCGTAAAATGAAATCAAACAGACCGAATATTAGTGGGTAGACTGATCATTGAGTTTTGGGTCACAGTTGCGAGGAAGTCAGCTCTTACAACATAAAACCTCCTACGGTAGACGCGCTACAAAAAAAAAATCGAGCTCAATTAGTGCTCAGAAGCTAGTGACGAAGGAATATCAAAGGCCAAACCAACTGTGTGGATAGGAATAGCAATGCTGAATATCCCCTGCAAACCATACCATTTTAATACTACCACTTTAATATCACAGGATTGAAATTTTATTGAATGGTATAGGAAATTTTATGGAATATAACCGTAGCCAGTAAGGCTGGTTAGCTGACAATAGGGACAAATATCTATACTCTGAATATAGAACAAGAACAAGAAACTCAATACAACCGTACCATGAACAGATAGAGGAAATGGACGACCACGACCGCGCGGCTGGCTGATCAACATTCATCACAGGATGACCTCGAACCCGTTAAGCAGCAATCTGAAACCTGCAACGTATCTGCAAAACAATCAATAAGTGCGTCTTAAGATGAGCTATTATAAAGCCACAAAACGAAATTTACTAGATAGAAAAGACAAGATGAGCATATTCTACGAAAAAGGAACTCCAAAATTAGCTGAAGGCGTAGGAGGCGTAGCCCGGTAAGGTGATTAGCTGTAGAGACGATCCGGCTATGCAAGTTTAGAAACTTGTAACTCCGCAAGACCTGAAACAATGGAGTGAAGAAGACGAGCAGTGATGACGTTCGGGGCAGAGGAATACTAATAATGAAAAACCAAACCCTAAGACGAGATATCTCAACGTACCGGTGAGATCACGTCCAAGGATTTGCTCAGGAGAGCTCGAGTTTCACGAAATCTCTAAGGGGATTTCAAGGTCAGCATTGAGCCGCGACTGTGGTACCTTTCTGGCAGTTAATATTATTTTAATCCTGTGCAGAGTACCTGGGAGGTGGGCTGCCGGCGAGTTCAGGAGAGGTTGCTCATCGAAAAGACCTTCCTCTTGTCCTTCTCCAGCTGTTGGGAAAACGCGTTCTCAGTACAGCAACTGGTGTGACAAAGTTGAAAAGAGATGTCCCAGTCATGGACCTGAACTACGCCACTGAAAGCTGATACCCGCGCTTATGGGTGAGCATGCCATACGGTTGTGCCCAGGAACCGTCCTCTGCAAAAAAAATCGGAACCCAAGATCGTTAGTACATGCGAGTATAAGCGGCGTAGTATGAGTTAGGGTGCCGGCTAGGGTTTGGATCGAACCAGGGTCATATGGAAGTGGTACTAGTAACCAACCCGAGTGACCGAATCGGCGTATTCACACGTTTGAATGGCCCAATACTAGAGTTAAGACAGGTTGGTAAACCATAGAACACGCAATGGTGAACGTGCAGGTGGGGTTACTATATATATAACTAGTATATGATATATCCGATCCATTACAACGAGTAATATGCGGAACCGATATATACGTAAGGACCAAATCGAAACATTAATGGGGTTAATTTTAAATTTGACTGAATTTGTATATGGTGGCGCTTCCCACTAATTGTACCAAAGGTCTTGGACTTATATCGATTATATATAAACATAGGTGTTTTATATATATATCTACATATATGCTCCTTGAATATTGTCCAATGCTACATATAGGCCATATTTATTATACAAAAGGGGTTTGAAAATATATATGATATAGAAATATAGGAGCTATATATATAGATACATAGGTCATTAAATTTATATTGCCAAAGGCTTTATATGTAAGTAGTATATGTGGTTTATATAAACATAATTGGAATATGTATTCTATAAGCAAGACTTGTATACTACGAGTAAGAGAAAGGAATGTTGAGTCTTCTTCTGGGAAAAAAAAAAAAAAAAATTTCCTCAAACTGGAGGTGTTACAAATGGTATGAGAGCACCGGTTACAAAAATTGGGCTGTCAATTTTGTGCTCACTACTTAGTACATATTTTGTTTTTTTTTAGTTTTATAAACTTTTGCTAATCTGTGTTGTAAGTGTGTACAGTTGAAATGGCTGAAGGTGAAGGGATTTATGTGGATCTGCGGGATGAGTTTGCTACTCCAGATCCCAATGCCCCGGTAATGGCTATGTTGCACAGGCTGCAACGAGAATTGGCTGAACTGAGAAGCCAGAATGACATGTTGTCATCAGCCAGTAGGGAGCAGGAAAAGCTCATTAGAGAACTAACTTCCCGGAACAGTCAGGAAGGCGAAGGTTCCGGAAAAAGAAAGATGGATGAGTCTGATGATGATGATGCTGCTGGACAGCAGCATAAACAGAAAAGAGAATTGCAGGGAGAATTTAGAAAGATCAAACCTCTTTCCTATGATGGGGAGAAGGAGGAGGATGTTGAAGCTTGGTTGCTGAACATGATCAAGTATTTCCAAGTATATGAATATGAGAGCAATCTGAAGGCCCGATTAGCTGTGTATCAGTTGCAATGAAAAGCCACACTGTGGTGGGAAGAGACAAAAATGGTGCATGCCATTGATGAAAAAACAGTTACTTGGGAATATTTTCAGACTAAGTTCAAAAGTCGTTATTTGAATGAACGTTATTATGATGATAAAGCAAAAGAATTCCATGAACTGAGACTAGGACAGCTCACTATTGATGAGTTTGTCACTAATTTTACTAATTTACTGAGGTATGTCCCTTACATAAGGGAAGAAAAAGCAAAGGTTCAAAGGTTTTTGAATTGCTTACCTACTGTGTACAAAGAGAAAATTGAGTTTGACAACCCGAAGACAATGGATGAAGCTGTGAGAAAAGCAAGATTATGCTATCAGCAGTTTAAAGGTAAAGCTGAATAAGGGAAGAGCTGGCTGAACAAGGGCGAGTTCAAAGGTAAAAGACCAAAACCAGCATATCTAAGGAATTTTGGTAGAGATCATCAGAGGAAAAAATTCAATAAACCAAAAGAAAGTCAAACTGCTCAGTCCCAAGTGGCGTTAAAACCAGTAGAAGGGAACAATAAAAAGGAAGGGACAGTCAGAATGAAGGAACCTTTGAAATGTTGGGGCTGTGGAGAACCCCATATGATGAGGGCCTGTCCCCATCGAAATATACACATGATCAGCAGAGAGCGAGAGGCAACAACAGTAAATGACATAGCCAGTAATATACCAACTATCAGTGCAGCCTTGGAAAATCGGCAAGCAGAATATCAAGCCACCATGGTAGAAATGGAGGGTAAGATTGCTGACCTACCTATTACTGCTTTGATTGATCCAGGTGCTTCTTTGAGTTACATTAGTCCTAGAATTGTAGAAAAATGTAAAATTAAACCTGAAAAATTTCAGCAGTCATGGTTGGTATAGCTGGCCACTGGAACTAAGAGAAAAGTCACACATAAATTGCCCAAAACAGTACTACAATTAAATGGCTTTACAACAGAAGTAAATTTGAACATATTTCCATTAGGATCTTAGGATCTGCTGATAGGAATGGATTGGCTGGAAAAGAAGAAAGCCCTGATATACTGCTGGGATAAAACCCTGCATTGTGTAGATGAGGAAGGAAAACCTTTTACACTAAAAGGGAAACCAAAATCCATTTCAATAAGACAAATATCAGCTTTACAATTAAAAAGAACAGCTAGAAAAGGATACCAAGTCTATGCAGTGCATATAGAAGAAATAGAACAACAAACTGAGGAAGAGTTACTGGATGCTATACCAGTCATTAGAGAATTTAAGGAAGTTTTTCCCAAGGAAATCCCTCATCTTCCCCCCAAAAGAGAAATTGATTTTTCCATAGATCTGGTGCCGGGAGCCACACCTGTTTCCCGAGCCCCCTATCGGATGAGTCCTCCAGAACTCATGGAACTAAAAATGCAATTGCAGGAGTTGTTAGAAAAAGGGTATATCAGACCCAGTGTGTCTCCTTGGGGAGCCCCGATTTTATTTGTGAAAAAGAAGGATGGAACTTTTAGGATGTGCATTGATTATCGTCAACTGAACAAGTTGACCATTAAGAATAGATATCCACTTCCTAGAATTGATGATCTGTTTGATCAAGTGAGAGGGGCCTCAGTATTTTCCAAGATAGACCTAAGGACTGGGTATCACCAGCTCAGAATTAAAGAAGAAGACATCAGCAAAACAACATTTCGAACCAGGTATGGGCATTACGAATTTGTGGCCCTACCTTTTGGTTTGAGGAATGCCCCTGCCACGTTTATGTGCTTGATGAACAGTGTGTTGAATAAGTATTTGGACAAATTTGTTCTTGTGTTCATAGATGATATCTTAGTCTATTCTAAAAATGAAGATGAGCATAAGGAACATCTGAGAATAGTGTTGCAGACTTTAAAAGAAAATCAGCTATATGCCAAGTTCAGCAAATGTGAATTTTATAAAGATAAAATTCAATATTTGGGTCATATTATTTATGAAAAAGGGCTTGCAGTTGACCCTGAAAAGATAAAAGCAATTAAGGAATGGCCAGTCCCAACTGATGTTTCAGCAGTAAGGTCGTTCATGGGGATACCAGGCTACTATCGTAGATTTGTGGAAAGATTTTCTACCATAGCACATCCCATCACTTCATTGCAAAGAAAGGGTGTCAAGTTTGTGTGGACTGAAAAATGTCAAAACAGTTTCGAGCAGTTAAAACAAAAACTTATTTCAGCCCCTATATTAAAAATTATTGATCCTAATAAAGAGTTTGTTGTATGTACAGATGCTTGCAGAGAAGGGCTGGGAGGAGTCCTGTTGCAGGAAAATTCAGTCATTGCCTATGAATCTAGGAAACTGAAAATACATGAACAGAATTATAGTGCATATGATTTGGAATTTGTAGCTGTTATCCATGCTTTAAAAATGTGGAGGCATTATCTCTTGGGGAAGAAGTTCACATTGATGACTGATCATATCAGCCTCAAATATTTTTTCTCCCAAACTGACCTGAATGCAAGACAAGCCAGATGGCTGTCTTTCCTAAGTGAATTCGATATGGACATAAAGCATATCAAGGGGAAGGAGAATAAAGTTGCTGACGCATTAAGTCGAAATGCTTGTCAAAATTTAAACAGCATGGGGATTAGTGCCCATATGGAGGTAGAGGAATTGGTGGGAAAAGAAGCAACTCAAGATCCCAACTATGAAGCACTATTGGTGAAACTACAAACAAGGGATAAAACTGATTTCACTAAAAATAAAAAAAGGGCTGCTCTATTACAAAAACAGGTTGTATATTCCAAATATAGAGTCATTGAAAAGAGAAATTCTAGATGAATATCACAAACAGCCCTATGCAGGACATCCAGGATACCAAAATATGTTAACAGCCCTGAAGAAGAAGTTGTTCTGGCCAGGAATGAAAAGAGATGTAGCAGAGTATTTAAGTAGATGTATGGAATGTCAGTTAGTTAAAGTTGAGCATCAACACCCAGCAGGGCTTTTAAATCCTTTGCCAATTGCAGAATGGAAATGGGACACATTTTCCATGGATTTTATAACAGGATTACCCAAGACTAAATATCAGCATGATTCTGTGATGGTAGTAGTAGACACTCTCACCAAAGCTGCTCACTTTATACCAGTGAAATCTACTTTCGGAACAGCTCAAGTAGCAAATGTGTTCCTGAAGGAGATAGTAAGGCTTCATGGAGTTCCCAAAGTAATTCTTTCAGATCGAGATGCTAAGTTTACAGCAGCATTTTGGAAAGGATTGTTTGGAGGAATGGGTACTAAGCTGAATTTTAGTACTGCCTATCGCCCTCAAACCGATGGGCAGACAGAAAGGACGAATCAAATTTTGGAGGATATGTTGCGAATGTATGTGATGGATAGACCATCAAAGTGGGAAGAGTATCTGCATCTAGCCGAGTTTTCCTATAATAATAGCTACCAATCCTCTATTAAGATGAGTCCGTTTGAGGCACTCTATGGGAGAAAGTGCTGTACTCCCTTGAGTTGGAGTCAACCAGAGGATAAACTGGTGTTGGGACCAGATGCACTACAAGAGATGGAAAGAATTGTTAAAAAAATACAGAGAAATATCAAGATAGCGCAGGATCGCCAGAAAAGCTATGCTGATAAGAAAAGAGTGCACCGAGAATTCAAAGTGGGGGATCATGTGTATTTGCGCATCAAACCCAAAAATAGCACACTTTATGCTGGAAGTTGTGCAAAACTTGCTCCTAGATATCGTGGGTCTTTTGAAATTTTAGAAAGGGTGGGACCAGTGGCTTACAAGCTGGCCTTACCACCCCATGTTAAAGTACATGATGTGTTTCATATTTCATTATTAAAAAGATATGTTCATGATGCCTCTCACATAGTTGATTGGAATGTTGTACAGGTGGAACCAGAAGGGGAGTTTCTGCCAGAACCGCTTCAAATATTGGAGCGGGCAGAAATTGAATTGAGAAACAGAACAGTGGTCAGATTAAAAGTGCAGTGGAAGCACTTTACTGCTGAAGAAGCTACCTGGGAAAAGGAAGCTACCGAGGACGGTGTTTATTTTGAGAGGGGGAATATGTAATACCCCCAATTTGTGTGTTGAATTTTAAAGTTAGACATTTGAACTTAAATCCTAAGGGGGTGGACCCCAAGGGATAAGTGTGGTGTGAATGTATTTGCATATTTTATTTTAGGAAATAAATAAAATGATTCTGCATTTTGACCAAGATGAGAATTAGAGATCACTTGCCAAATCCATGAGGATGGATAAGGCAACAAATCCCCAAAAATCTTTCAAAAATCCTTGAAAGAAATTAAATTAGATTTGAGGAGGAATCTAAATTTCCCCAATGAAGAGGAGTAGTTGGGAAGAGGTGAGAAAAAGCTGGAAAAGCTGAGGAAAAGCTTAAAGCAACTTTAAAGAGTCCCAAAATGGGAAGCCTAGGCTAAACAGGAAAGAAAGCATCCTGCTATTCTGGACGCAGAATTAGAAACATGCTTGGGGAATTATGAGCTTAAATAAGTTGCTCCTAAGCAGATCAGGGGTTGATCTGTTCTAGGAGGTGATCTCTGCTCGGGGGTGAGTCCTGGGAGACAAAGAGGACTCTAAGGTTGGGAGGTTGGTCATTTGCAGATTGTGGTATGTTCTGAAATTTTTGTTCATTTTGATGTATTATGGTATGAATTAGCTACATATAAAACTTAAAAGAAATTGTAGGATTTATGTTAGTACTACATTTAACAGAATCCATCCTAAGGCATTCACCTTCCAGATTCTGTTTAGTTGTAGACCAGAAATCTATAGAGAAGAAACTCCAGAAACTCTAAACCAAGGTAGGTTTAAATTTGAAGTTACTTAGCCTCTACAGATGATTAATTTTTGTTGTGTTCCTTTTAGACACAAAAATGATATGATATTCTTATGTGTATGCTAAAGAAACATTATAGCAGAACTAAAGTTATATGGTACCAATCTAAAAAGAAGAAAGTGAGATGCTAGTATATGATCTTTGAAATGGTGCTAGAAAAATAATAATTTTACTCTATATGATGTTGATAACAATTATAAGGATATATATTGACATTCCAAACCTATTCTCACTCCTTGAAAATAAATATCATAGCAAAGGACTGAACTGATAATTAAAGTCCTCTAGCCAAGCCTTATTGAATACATAGAGGTGTACCTCAAAAGAAAAATAGAATTTATGAGTAAGGACTCTAGAACGTATTTTGAATTCTTATTAAACCACAAAATAAATCTACATTATAGAAGAGTTATAGTACTCATAAGCACTTATAGAATATTTTGATATTTTAACTTTATCTCTACCCCTTGAAATACACATTAGGGGCAATAGAGTTAATCTATGCTTAACGTATATTGAAATTTCAAATACCTATATATATATGCATTGAACAAAGAAAGATTTAATATATATCAACAAATTTCGAGCCTTACACCACTCGGTCCTTGCTATTTTTAATCTCGACTACAAACGAGCCATATTTATATACATGAATTTTATATGTCATAAGGATGATATAAATGCCAATCCTATGGTTAAACGATATACGTTAAGAATGAAAAACAGGTATGAAATGTATAAACATATGAACATATATATGTCAAAAAGGGGACACAAAACGCATCAACGAAATCTATACGATCTATATAGCTAATGGAATGAACATACAGCAACCTAAACTCATGCGTGGAGATTAATTAAAAAGACTGTGTCCTTGACTTATGTGAGACAACTCCATCGGGAATTTCCGACAACTATAAACCACGGTTACTTGGGGAATATTTCAACGTTAAATAAAAACGAATAGAAGTGAAATATCAAACGAGAACATGATGCGGTAAAACAATAGGTTCTGAGCATAATGATTACGCAACAGTGTGGAGACTTTCCCCGTTATAACAATAATTAATCGGAGATAGCGTGTAGTCATGGGGAGCCGACGATATGGTTCCGCACTGTCTATTAGCTCTGCATAAAATATATGGATTTCTTGATATGCCATGATATCACATGCTAAAATCATACCGAAACGCAGCCTTACCTCCGCGCGCCAAAGAACGTTGTCATTATTATCATACCTATCTGATCACAGCGTTAAATATTTTTAGTACAAAGGATATCAGTGGAAGAACTCGATTCATTCGTCATTCTCCCCGTAAAATGAAATCAAACAGACCAAAAATTAGTGGGTAGACTGATCATTGAGTTCTGGGTCACAGTTGCGAGGAAGTCAGCTCTTACAACATAAAACCTCTGACGGTAGACGCGCTACAAAAAAAAAATCGAGCTCAATTAGTGCTCAGAAGCTAGTGACGAAGGAATATCAAAGGCCAAACCAACTGTGTGGATAGGAATAGCAATGTTGAATATCCCCTGCAAACCATACCATTTTAATACTACCACTTTAATATCACAGGAATGAAATTTTATTGAATGGTATAGGAAATTTTATGGAATATAACCGTAGCCAGTAAGGCTGGTTAGCTGACAATAGGGAAAAATATCTAGACTCTGAATATAGAACAAGAACAAGAAACTCAATACAGCCGTACCATGAACAGATAGAGGAAATGGACGACCACGACCGCGTGGCTGGCTGATCAACATTCGTCACAAGATGACCTTGAACCCGTTAAGCAGCAATCTGAAACCTGCAACGTATCTGCAAAAAAATCAGTAAGTGCGTCTTAAGACGAGCTGTTATAAAGCCACAAAACGAAATTTACTAGATATAAAAGACAAGATGAGCATATTCTACGAAAAAGGAACTCCAAAATTAGCTGAAGGCGTAGGAGGCGTAGCCCGGTAAGGTGATTAGCTGTAGAGATGATCCGGCTATGCAAGTTTAGAAACTTGTAACTCCGCAAGACCTGAAACAATGGAGTGAAGAAGACGAGCAGTGATGAGGTTCGGGGCAGAGGAATACTAATAATGAAAAACCAAACCCTAAGATGAGATATCTCAACGTACCGGTGAGATCACGTCCAAGGATTTGCTCAAGCGAGCTGGAGTTTCACGAAATCTCTAAGGGGATTTCAAGGTCAGCATTGAGTCGCGACTGTGGTACCTTTCTGGCAGTTAATATTATTTTAATCCTGTGCAGAGTACCTGGGAGGCGGGTTGCCGGCGAGTTCAGGAGAGGTTGCTCATCGAAAAGACCTTCCTCTTGTCCTTCCCCAGCTGTTGGGAAAACGCGTTCTCAGTACAGCAACTGGTGTGACAAAGTTGAAAAGAGATGTCCCAGTCATGGACCTGAACTACGCCACTGAAAGCTGATACCCGCGCTTATGGGTGAGCACGCCATACGGTTGTGCCCAGGAACCGTCCTCTGCAAAAAAAATCGGAACCCAAGATCGTTAGTACATGCGAGTATAAGCGGCGTAGTATGAGTTAGGGCGCCGACTAGGGTTTGGATCGAACCAGGGTCATATGGAAGTGGTACTAGTAACCAACCCGAGTGACCGAATCGGCGTATTCACACGTTCGAATGGCCCAATACCAGAGTTAAGACAGGTTGGTAAACCATAGAAAACGCAATGGTAAACGTGCAGGTGGGGTTACTATATATATAACTAGTATATGATATATCTGATCCATTACAACGAGTAATATGCGGAACCGATATATACGTAAGGACCAAATCGAAACATTAATTGTGTTAATTTTAAATTTGACTGAATTTGTATATGGTGGCGCTTCCCACTAATTGTACCAAAGGTCTTGGACTTATATCGATTATATATAAACATAGGTGTTTTATATATATATCTATATATATGCTCCTTGAATATTGTCCAATGCTACATATAGGCCATATTTATTATACAGAAGGGGTTTGAAAATATATATGATATAGAAATATAGGAGCTATATATATAGATACATAGGTCATTAAATTTATATTTCCAAAGGCTTTATATGTAAGTAGTATATGTGGTTTATATAAACATAATTGGAATATGTATTCTATAAGCAAGACTTGTATACTACGAGTAAGAGAAAGGAATGTTGAGTCTTCTTCTGGGAAAAAAAAAAAAAAAAAAAAAAATCCTCAAACTGGAGGTGTTACATATATAAATCCAGACAGAAAATTAGATGCTTGTTGGAATCGATCCTTTGAGTGATTGATTCACTCAATTTGCAAATAAAATTGAAACACGCGCAACCTCAAGCAAGAATCAAAAGGAACCTGAATTTCTCTGTACAATTAAATTCAATTAATTACCAATACTTACTGCCTCATGTGAAGAGTATTCACCATCACATATAGAATCTATGTCTCTGGCCTGATTTTCAAATCAGTGGCCCTTTTCATAAGTACCTGTAGGCTTACAACAAACCCTACTGTCCAAATCCTACTCTGTCTCTACCTAGATTTGATTCCTGGTGTTTACATTTATACAAAATATAAATGAATCAATTCAGCTCCCATACAGCTTGACAAAACTCTTGGAATTCTCCAAGGTCCTAAACTTAGACTCAATTCCTAAAATTACTGAAACTGATCCTAAATTTACTCTTAACCCTTGGTTGTCTCTTCACATCCCTAACTAATTAACTCCCTCTCATGTTCTTCCATGATTTGGGAATATTTACAATTCCTCACCAATTTATTCAAATTGCTAATAATTACATGAGAATTTAAAAACATAAGACCCCGCTATGTATTATAAAAATACAAAGTATTTCTTGAGCCTAATTCCCCTGCATCATTTTGACAAATCACTGTAAGGTTGTAGACTTCACACAACCTTAGCTAGAATCAAGCCTAGATGGTGTGGTTATTTTAAGAGATAAAATCAAATGGATAGGAATTTATACATCAATATACATTGGATATGAGGTGTATCACTGCTGCGTTTTTCTTATGAATTGATTTATGAATTGTGGACCATAGGAGTAACCAAGAGTTTCGACGAAATCCAAAGTAGCAAGCTTGTAATGGTCTCCGATACATCCTGTAAACTTAAACTTGATATCTTGTGTAAGGTTGAGCACATTATATAACTAATATTGCATTGAAAATATTATATAGAAATGAATTTATTTATGAATTATGGACCATAGGAGTAATGAAGAGTTTCAAAGGAATCGAAAGTAGCAAGCTTGTAATGGTCTCTGATACCTATTGTAAACTTAAACTTTATACCTTGTGTAAGATTGAGAACTTGATATAACTAATATTGCATTTAAAATATTATATAACACTTTTCAGGAACCATAACGTTTGGCATATATTATGTAATAATTTATGCTACAAGAATAAAAGTTGGAAATTATAGGTTTTCAATATTTTCTCTGTGTTAATTGTGTTATCTTTTGTATTCCATGAAGCTCATTATTATTGAATTAATGCAATAATTTTGTCTCATTATTATCTTTTTTATTCCATGCTTTGTACTATAACTTTGTCACCATTATTGAAATTTTGGTCATTAGCATGATTTCTATTTCTCAAATGTCACACTGTGGCTTGTCCTAAATTGAAGTCATAATTTCTAGCATTTTGTTCAACATGTTGATTTGTTACTTGGACCATCTCAACACGAGATATTTCCATGGAATGCTTGATATTTTCCGATTCCGTGAAATTTTCACAATTTTTCCATGCCATATTTTTCTCTTCTTTGGAAAGTATTTCATCTTCATTCTCTTGGAGAAGAGTCTCTTAACAATTGGCAATCCAACTTGAGTAATGGTGTTCAAGTAATCTCTTCATGAAAGGAGAATATGTTGGTGAAGCATAACATTAGAAATAACGAGAGCATCAACCCTATTATCTAGTTGGGTGAGTCACTCTTTCAACTCATCACAATTATTGGAAACATTGTCATTATCTTCAAGGTTTAATAGAATTAAAACTTCCTCTTAGTCAGGAACCTATGAACTTGTTTCTTACCACCAACTCTTGGTGCAAGACCCTCCTTTGCTACATGTTTCTTATAGATTTTTTCCTCCATTTTTCCTTGCCAAACCAAGTGATAGGCCTAAAAATGTTTTGTGTCTCCAAATATCGACACATGAAAATAATCCCCAAAGAGCATGTGTTGGATTATAGGAACCATCAACAATTATCACATGATTGAGTGTTGGAATATTTTTACCCAATGACCAAGTGCTAGTTGATATTAAAACACACTGGAGATTTTAGTATTTATGTTTATTATTTTTTATATAAATAGAAAATGAAGGATCCAATTTTAAAAGTTTCTAGTGTTCATAAAAAAAATCCACAAAAATTATTATTTGTAATATTTATGTTTATTAATTTTTATATAAATAATCATTGAGTAGATTTTTATTTAAATATATATATATATTCAATAATAAAAAAGCTATCAAATATTTAATGGAGGGAGTTTTAGATTTCAAATATTAAATATATATTATTAATACTCTTAAGTTTAGTTAAAATTATTATGATTTATTTTGTACTTATTTTTATACAATAGATAAGAATACAAAAAATTACGAGAAATACATATAATATGTAAAAATATTATAATCTAGAAGATGGATCCTAGTTGGGATTCTAAACGTCCACAAATGTTCTCTGACACTGGAAAATCCAAAATCCTCTTCAATAATTGATAACCATAGGAGGTTGAAAACAGTATATAAAATTGAAATTCTTAGTAAATGAAAAATGTTTCTTAGAAAAAGAAGTTTTATGATAAGGGATTTAAAAAATAATGGTTTTTAAATTTCTCTAATTTATAGTCAATAATAATAACTACCACAATAATATAAATTAAAATGTTGGTAAATGCCAATAAACATCAAAAAATTACATCATGATACATCTCACGTTACCAAGATTAAAAAATCATAAAAACTTATTGAGGAAATTATAACTTTTTTTTAATAATAATAATGATTATTAATTAAAAAATTAATGTATGAATTAAACATATACACATTTAATAAAGCATATAACCATAGATATTAGCCCCCATTATACCATTAATATTTTTAACTTGGAAATAGACTCTTGTTAATACCATGTGTCTACAAAACAATAATTCATGTTGATATGACACATTCATGGGACAATTTTTTAAAATTAGTCAATTTACTTAAAAGTAGAGATATGACATAACTACTTTCAAGATCAATCTAAATCTTTGATTTGTGATTTATACTAAGAATATTATAGAAAATTCTACAAAGATTAAATCCTTACCATCTATTTGATAATTATTAATAATCAAATTAAATTCCAGAAACATATTCTAAAATAAAGATTTGTAATTAAAAATTTGTAATTAAAAATAAAGATAATGAATTTTATGTATATTTTAAATTAAGATAATTAATTATGAAGAAATTAATTAGATATGAAATGTACTCTTCTAAACCCTTCTAATTAAAACAAACAAAATATAATTAAAAAGTTAAAGTTTGAAAACAACATTACCAAGGATAATGAATTTTAAGGATATTTTAATTTAAGATGAGTAATTATGAAGAAATTAATTAGAAATGAAATGCACTTTTATAAAAGAGATTTTTGAATTAAAATAACCAAGTAAAAGGAAGTCGGAAAAACATTAGTTTTAAGGGAATATTTGTGAATTAAAATCCTCATGTCAAGTCAAGGAAGTGAGAGAAAGCTAACAAATCTTGAAAAACAATTTTATTGAGCATTGAAAATATACATTTATATATGAAGACAAATACTAAATTTCCTTGAAAAAATACATTTATATACTAAACTTCATACTAAATTCGCTTTAGTATTACTAAAATTTATACTAACTTCTTGTCCATAAATTTTTTACTACCTATTTTTCTTACAAAGTTATTACTATCTATTTGTCTCACAGTTTCATTTGTGAGCTTTTCATTTACTTATATACACAACTCTAGATTTTAATTCAAATCATGAAAATACTCTATGAACTTATATACAATTGATTCCATTTCATTACTACATGCTTATCTCTTTTCCTTTGTGAAATTTTCATTTCCTTAAATACACAACCCTAGATTTTATGTAAATCATTAAAATACACTCTGAAGTTGATCCCATTTCATTGATAACAATATAAAAAATAAAAACTATTATATTAGTTGGCTCATTATTTTAATAACAAGGAAATACTTTAAAATCAAATAAATATGATAATTTTGGCAGGCTTATTATTTATTAAAAGACACAAAATAAATATTGTAACTACCTGTTTATCTTAAGACTTTCTAAGATTTTCATTTCCCGATATAAACAACCTTGATTTCAATGCAAAACATGGAAATATTGTAAAGCCCATTAGATGCTATTTCGATTATGAGTATATTTTCTATTTTATATCATCTAACAATTGTGTTTTTCATTATTGATGGCTATCGATTTATAAGACCCAAGAATGTTTAAAATATTACATACCCATTTATGAGCGTTTGTATCTAACATAAATCACCATCTGCTGCAGCATCCCTTTACTATGGCAGCATGTGATGAAATTCAACCAAACCAAAATTTATGGTTTTTTTTTCTAAGTTAGACTACATCTATTATATTATACAGAGCAAAATATTACATATCTCTTCCTCCAGACTTGTCAAGCCAATTCGAGAGGTAAGTATCAAGATTTTAAACTAGAAAATGGACTGCCCCAGCTGGGGAAACTAGTTCACCAATAGCACAAAATAGACGCTACCTAGAATGGGAAACCAACATACACAGTAGAGAAATTTAAACTTAAGTTTGAGAGCGAAGTCTTCCAAAGCATGTTTAGACTAGATAACACTACAAAAAAATAGAAAGAGAGAAGTGCGCCTTACAATTGAAACCAGTGTAGACCATCTGGAGTTGGGTTATTCCTCCTCGATCCTGCAAGCATAGAATTAGTCTTCATCCTCCTTTCTTAGTGTGTGGCTAGTGACCTGAGGATGCGGTGACCATGGCATGTCTAGATAATTGGAGGTGGTCATGAGCTGATTGTTGTCCTCATTCTTATCTCCTTCATCATTGTTTGAGCTTCTACTGCCGTCAGAACCCGAATTGCTACTGGTGGAGTGGCTGCTACTAGAGGCACTCTGCACTGGGAGTGCCTTCATCTTGCAAGGGATAAATTCTGGCTCAGGCAGGATGGTCGACTTGCGTGGTCGCTCTTTAGGTCGAATGCTTGAGGAGGCCGGAGGGGAGACAAGTAGCTGCAAGGATAATCGGGGTGAAATATTAACAGGATCAAGTCTTCTCGGCTCCGCCCAGCCCTCCGAAAGATTTAGCTCCTTGCCCATGGCATGTGATACAGGTGGTCTGGAGGGGAGGCCGTAGCCTCCATCTCTTCTACATCGCATATGGTGACACCTTGGCATGACACGCGAAGGAACAAAAGTGAAAAACAAGGAGGGATCACTTGGAAGTATAGGAGAGGAGATGCCACCACCTCAGAATGTCTTGGGAAGGCTGAGACAAGGTTGAGCAGGGCCAAGAACCATGGGTCGAAAGGAGGAATGGGAGGCATGCATAGATAACAAAAGGGAGAGTTGAATGGAGGCCGAATGAGCACGGGTAGTAGGCATAATACCCATGGTGACAGAATCGAGAGCTCTTAATGCTCTGCAACAGGAGGACCTCGTAATGAAGGTGGCAAAGTGTGAATTTAAGACAGGATTTCTCGGGAATTTAACGTTGAGCAAGTGATCATGTGAGGGCATGTGGGCTGGACAGTTGTCCCGCCACATGGCACCTGGGTGGCCCCTCCGATCATGACAAAGCACCCGCATCTGGGTAACAAAAATTTATGTATTATTGTTTCATTAACAAAACAATTAATTTAACCTCACCTTCAACAGAAAATTAACGGAGAATGAATAATAAATATACACCTTTAACATAACATGAAAGAAAGAGGATCGACATATTTAGAAGAGCCGACTTTAAACTCATATAAAGGCGGAATCTCTTGTTCAATTGCTATTGCTCCATTGATCCAACTTTAATCAATTATCACAATAGTACCAGCTTCCAAATAGTTAAAATAAGAGAAAAAAAGAACCACATATAGCGGCTGAATTAGTTTCAAGTACCACATCATAGTCGTTTGTATTTAAATAAACTATAACTATACTCCTTTGACATAGCACAGAAGAAAGGTGATCTAGATATTTAGCGGAGCTGAATTTTACCTGACGACAGCGAGGGGTCTTTTGCTCCATTAGTAGATCTTTAATCATTATCACAACAGTACCATATTCGAAATAGTTAAAATAGGGGAAAAAACACCACATATAGGCATTGAATTAGTTTCAAGTACCACATCATAGTAGTTTATATTTAAAATAAATCATATTTAAGATGAGTAAGTTTATCCAATCATTAGCATTGAACTAGTTTCTTTATCAACATTTAGGAGAGAATTGAATAATTATTTATATAAATTACTAATATATTTTTATATTTTCTTAAACATCGAATAATTACTTATATGGTAATATATTTGTGTATCTTTATTCATTCTCCCTTTCTACGATTGATTATGATTATAGAGGCTCTCTATATAAAGATAGAAAACAATTAAAAAACTAAGAATCTAATTTTAAAAAGATTAGAATGCTTATTAAAAAATCACACTAAAATTACCTAGTGTAGTTCTATTGTTATTTTTCAAGAATTAGTTAAACAATTATGGACCACACATGTTTACAATATAAAATTATTATTATTATTAATTAAAAAAAGAATTAATGTATTCAAGTTAAACATATACACATTTAAAAACAACATGTAACAATATTCTTAATCATAGAGATTAGCCTCCATTTTATCATTTAGATTTTTTACTTGTAAATAGTCTCTTACTAATACCACATGCCAAAAAAACCGTAATTCATGTTCATATGACAATTTTTTTTAGTTGATAAATTTATTTAAAAGCACAAAGATGACTTAACCCCTTTTGAGATAAATCTAAACTTTTGATAAGTAACTCTACTACTAAAAATATTGTAGAAAATTCCATGAAGATTAGATCCCTACCATCCTCCGAATCATTAGTGTTAATTAGATAAAAATCTAAAATAATAATTATTTCAAAGAATAATGTATTTCAAGTATCTTTTAAGTTAAAAGGATTAATTGTGAGGAAATTAATTTAAAAAAAAATGTACTTTTATAAAAAAGTTTTTGAAATTCAAATAACTAAATAGAAGGACAAATTTCTGAAAATCATGGACAAGGAAGACTTGTGAATTATAATCTTTAAATAAAAGAGGTGAGAGAAAGTTGAATTTTGTGGAGGTTTGAGAGTGTAAATTTATATATTGAAGCTCATAATAATTTCTCATTAGTTAATTTCATTTTTGATATTTTCTTTTTCATAGATACAAAACCCTAAATCTTTCACACGAGCTAGATCTAGATTTTTAATCAATTGTGACACGTGTACAATGCATACACTTTAAGAATAGTTAAAACATGTAGTGAATTGATCACGCGTACCCATTTATCACCGTACTTTGTATTTAGAATCGATCACATTCCACATCAACATCAACAATTATTATTATAATTAATTGAACGTAATTTTGAACATAAATAGTAATGATAAATATAATATTTGAACATGTAATAGAGAAGAGTGCTTTAGTGGAAATTAATTTTACCTAAAATCTCAGCCGAATTGTTTGCTATAATGCCATATCCTGAATCAATAGTTAGAATAGCGCCAACAAGAACACTTTATATTATAGTGAAAGTAGAAAAGAACTCACAAATATCGAACATAAGCCCCATCCCATCCAAGATAACAATTAAAACCAGTTGAAATTCGTAGGTGAAAATTGAAAAACAGATATATAAGGAAACAAATTCCATAAGAAGAAAAGAAAATTAAAAGTTTCAATTAGTTGAAACTTGAAAAAATCAAACCAGTCGTTGCAATTCATCATCAGAACTTTGGTAGAACGAAAGTTTTGGCACCACTGTTCCCCTAATCCATCTACATGTTGGCAATGAAATTAAGGTGGCTCTCTTTAAATAGACATACATCGATCGGATGAATTTAAAAATATTTTGAACGGTTAGCGCAAACTCTGAGTTCGATCGACTTCGGAAATATTTTGTAAGAATTCATCCAATGCAATTACCACCGTTAGTTTGTGCTTTTTTATCACGTTAAAAATTGTGAGCTGGTGCTTTTTTAATGAGGTTAAAAGAAATTTTATCTTAATTTTGTGCTTTTTTATGAAGTTAAAAGAAAATTTATCCTAATTTTTTTTTTTAAGGAGGTTAAAAGAAAATTTATTATCAGTTTCTGGGTTAAAAGAAAATTTATCGTAATTTTATTTTATTTTTTTAAATGAAGTTGAGTTTTTTTTTAATTGTAACATTCCGCATCTCTCTTTTTTACGAAGTTAATTATTTATTTATTTGTTATCGCATTTTCATTTGCATCTCTTCAAATTTCGCTGAGATTCTCTGCGTTCTAGTTTACTGCCAAGATAATCCCCGCCATTTAATTATTCCAATTTAACTAGTTCATCGTTGAATTGGATACTTGAATTTTCAAGTCTCTTTGTTTTTTTGGGTTGATTTGTAAGTGCTAGATAATTGATATTTATATATATAAAAAAAATCGTTATATTTAATATTGTTAAATATTAAAATTATTATTTCATCTCATCTCTCAAAGTAAACTAATGTCTATATATTATTATTAATATTACTCATCTTTTTATATATCATTATTAAATTTTTAAATAATGAAATTGTATAGTTGTTAAATGAATATATTATTTGTGTATAAACTAGAAATTGTATCATATGTTGCAATGGAAACGTTTTAAGGTAGGATCCTAAGAAATAGTAGCACACAAGACTGAACTCAAAATTTTATACAATTTTTATTTATTTACGAGTGTTTATGTGAGAAATTTTTTTGTTCATTTCAATATACATGTATTATTTTAAATTTGAATGGACAATATCAATATAGATTTTGTGAAAACTTATAATGACTGAATAATGAAATTTCTATTAATTGTTTTCAAGATGAAAATCAAAAGCTTGCCCCATCTTTACAGTTCAACCTAAATTACATTAATATGTATAATAATAACAACAACATCTAAATCATCCATAATATAATTAGATGGATAAAGTGATATTAGATGTAAAAAATGACTTCAACAAAGTATTAAATACAACTTAAGATGATTTGATTTCCCTTGTAAATGGATATACTTAACATAACCCTAGGTTTAAATCTTTGACAATTAATAATGATGATTATCCAAATTAAAACAATTTCAAATAAGCCCATGGAAATATAAATATAATTTAGAAACGAGAATAGTGAGCTTCTAATATCAAACTAGTTTAATGAGGTGGTCAACATGCCTACAGTGACTTTCATTTCATCCAAATTAGTTTCTCAGTGGAATATGTATTTTCCAACATTAATTTCTAAGCATAAGATGCATAATACAACGTGAAAGGAATTATCTTTGAGTTTCCATATCCTCTATTTTTTTGTGACTATCTCAATCACATGAACCTTCAATGGGTGTCTCAGAAACTTGGATGTCTTTTTTTTTCTCTCAGAAAATGAATGATGCTTTCATTGAAGATGAAGTTTGTGACAAATATGGTTGGGCATATTTAATTCAGTCATGCTCATCGCTTCAATAAAATTAAATATAATTGTTGTTTCTCACTTTTTCTGTGTTAGATTAATTTTGGCTATGTGATAAATTCATGTCAAGCTTTCTTTTACCAATGGGTTTTTTCATGGCGGTATTTCTTGTAATATAGTCTATTTCATGGCTTGATTACTTTTATGACCTTATAACTACGCTTACATTGCCTCAAATAATTTATGATGTATTGAAATAAGCATATAGATACCATATTAGTGCATTTATTCAAATTTGAAGTCTTGTAGAACTTTTATGCAACCATAAGTGATGTTTCTCTTTTGTGATGCTTGGGCTATCACACTCAACCCCACAATCACACTCTCTTGTGCATATAAGACTGCATTTCTGTTCTAGCCCAAATAATTTTAAATTTGGGCAATTTACAATTATGTGGAAGTATCTTTCTTCATTTACCGCTTATAACCCATGATGCATATAATAGACTTTTCTATTATATTCCCAACAAAATCTCAGCTAAGGTTTTCCTTCGATTTAATGATATTCAGTCTTTTCAAAAGTCCTACCATAAGTTTGGAATAGAATAACTCTCGGCCTCTAACTCAAGCTTATTACATTAAACCCAATGGTTACAATAACCATTCTGAAGCCCACATTCTACCTCCTTCAAGCATATAATTATTCACCCGCATATTCACGTAATTTCAAGGCTTGTATGAATTAAAATTCATATCAAATATTCGTGCACCTGTGCAATTGGCTTTTGGATACAAAACATATAGTTTAACCCAAAACCTTACTAACCCATCTCACCTCTCCACCATTCGGCGAATATTTAATTTGGGATATAAAACCATAACCCCAAATAATATTAAATCTCAACTATTAACATAATATGTTCGGGTCCCGCAACAGGGCTTACTTCATTAACGCATTTCATATCCGGGCCCACATTTCAATCATGTTCACAAATAAAAGTTCGACCTTAATATAACTCAATGTGCCAACCCATAATACGTCTGACCCACAACATGTCATTTAAGCTTTGGTTTGTAATTCAAATATGAACGTCAAAATTAATTTGGGCTCACAGCAACTTACCTCGTTAACTTTCATACATCGCTTAGTATGACCACTGTAGATTTTGCAGCGCTGACCATCGGACGGATATCGTGCAATAAACTTTCATAGGCTTTGGATTTCAAAAATTACATGACATAAATGGTTTTCAAATACCACCTATCACCACGCGTCAGATAAGGACTGATATCGCATTTTTTTTTCTAGATACCACTTACCGGTCTTAAGGCTACGCAAAACCCATTCACTATTTTCTGAATCTGCCTTTGTTGCTTGCTCCCACCATTTGACTTCATTCGATTTTAACTTCACTGTGCTTTTCCATTAACCAATGCTCCAACGTATCTTGATGCCATATTCCACTCAACAATACTTAACATAGATTATGTCAATAATAAATGAATTCCAAAGAGATCAGAATCCTCTACCTATAGAGTTTAATCGAAACCACATAAATCAATTAAAGTTTCAAGGAACAAATTGGCTCTTCACACAAAGATTAAAAAATTAGATACCTCAATAGCATAATGATTGAGGAACCAAAAGGAATCGAACCCTCCTCCAATAGAGACTATAGGAATTCGATTCGATTCAGATTTCATCCAATATATTATAATTAAATACAGACAGACAATTAAATGTTTTCTGGAATCGATCCTTTCAGTGATCGATTCACTCAATTTGCAAATAAAATTGAAACACACGCAGCCTCAAGCAAGAATCAAAAGGAACCTGAATTTCTCTGTACAATTAAATTCAATTAATTACCAAGACATAATTCCTCATATGACCAGTATTCACCATCACATATAGAATCTTTGTCTCTGGCCTGATTTTCAAACCAGTGGCCCTTTTCACAGCTACCCGTAGGCTTACAACAAACCCTACTGTCCAAAATCCTAATCTGTCTCTACCTAGATATGATCCCTGGTGTTTACATTTATACAAAATATTAATGTATCGATTATGTTCCCATACATCTTGACAAAACTCTTGAAATTCTCCAAAGTCCTAAACTTAGAATCAATTCCCAAAATTACTGAAACTGATCCTAAATTTACTCTTAACCCTCGGTTGTCCCTTCACACAACTTACAGGGATTGGTGATCTTACCCTGCTTCTTAGGAGCCTTATCAGTACCAGTTGAAGAGGTGCCCCCAACCTGACTCCCCGAAGTCAAAGGCAACGACGGACAGTCGTCGGACCATGCTTCGAGCACCTTGGGGATGCCAGGGCAGTCTCGAAGAAGATGGTCTCCCGTGCACAACATGCAAGGGAACTTGACTTTCCGCGGAGGGTTGGGAGGTTTATCAAGAGAAGATATCTCAGAGGCAGTAGCTGTACATTTAGCCTCTTGCTTATCGGACTTCTTCTTCTTTGTCTTCTTCTTCTTCTTCTTAGCCACCTGGTTACTCGAATCCAGACTTTCACCAGGCGAAGTAGAAGATGAGGACGCAGAAATAGGTGAAGAAGGGGAGAGGCCCACTTTGGAATCAACAAGATGTTGTTTAGGTGGAGGAACTGATTAACCAGTAGCGGAGATATTTGGACCACAGAGGTTGAAAATAACCAAACAGGCAACCCAACAGTTAACCCAGGAAGGGACAACGTCGCCATGTAAGGAGCACCAACATTCCCAAAAGGAGGAAAATGACCAGGATTCCCTTCTGAGGGGATTCCTTGGTTGGTAAACTCTGAAAAAGTTGCCATCACAAGTCAAAACCACACACGGGCCGAAAAAGAGCCAAGAAACATGATCAAACGGTCAACAAGCAATATTTAACAGGGCGTTTAATCGTGGGTGATTAATTTTTACCACATTGAAAAATAAGAAACTCTACCGTTTCATGTTTTAAGAGTCGAGAAACGATAAAAAGATGACTCTATCTCTTTCAGATTTGACACAAGCATGAAAGGACAAGCGCTTGACGGTCTTTTCAAATTTAGGGAGTCAGAAAAAACCAAATGACTGCTCAGGAATACTAGGCACAAAGGGTGTACCAAATAACCGTGAACTGCAATATACACCTTGGTTTTAATAATGAAGAAGAAATCAACCAAGGACTTTCCGTACGTGCAGGCAATCTCCCCGAATGCTGTGTTCGGTGTATCAAGGGTATAGGGCGGCAGACTCGGCTTCCTATGGATAAAGGATTGAAAACCTAGAGGGGTCTCCCTTTATATACGCGATGGTACGGGGAGCAAAAGTTCGTACTAGCGCTGTCTAAAGCCAAAAGGCGAACGACAACTACTAGGTTTAAAGACGCCGGAACACGTCTCTAGCCTAGACCTCTAAATATGTTTCGTTAGATTTCAATGCTGCCTTAGGTTAATTGAGTGGATTTTAAAGTTGATCTTCAATTAGGTTTCGATTTTCAGGCCCTAACGAATGTATTGTTCCAAAAACTCCTAAATGCAAAGCTATATGCCACAGTAGACCATTTTGTTCGATGAAAACTAGCTATAGAAGAGTTGAGAGTCTTTACACAAACAAAATGATTCAGAAGACAAACAATGAGATCTCTAATGCAACTAATGAAATTGAAAACTTTTCATTCAAATCACTAATTACTAGTAAAATCGAAAAATTTCAATTTGCACTAATCAATCAACGCAAAAGAGATTTTTTTTTGTAATTTTCAACGTTTGATAGCTAAATGCACTAAACAAACTGAAAACAAACGAAACAACTTGAGAAATGATATTGAGAGAGAAAAACAAACAAATTTCACTCAACAACACAAGCAATCAGATCCCAAATCGACCAAAGTCTCTCAAAACCAAGAAAAGACTCAAAGGCTCCAATGGACCGTGTGATCTAGGCCCAAAGCAAGACCAAACGAAATTTGAATGAAGGAATGAGAAATCACCCAAAAATCGCAACAAAATAGTGAACAACTACTAAGAGGATGCGGAGGAGCAATCAGAAAGTCGACTGGACAAACGAAACACCAAAACTCCCAAGGAGGGCTCGATACACAAAGCCACTAGATTCCCTAGGGCTTAAAACGTGAAATCGATAGATAAAAGCAAACAACCAAAGGACGGAGGCAAATTCCCAGTCAAACAGGACTCCAACACACTCAGGTAGTTGGAAAATCAAGAAGAAAAGCACTGACCAGACCCAGAGAGCCCAAAACTGAGCAAACTCAAAAACCTTACAGGAGTGGCGCGACTGTAAGGCTGCAACTGGCACCAGGAAGCAATTGGCGCGGGCTAAACAAAAGAAACATGCGCCAATTGGCGCGACTGTCGGGCTAAAAAGTGCGCCAGTCGAGTTTCTTAGCCAAAAACAAAAAAGAACTACTCCAGAAGCAGATCAATGTATACTAAGCAAACCAAGAAGCAAAAAATAGCAAAATAACCCAACCCAGAAGGCTCATCAAGCAAGGAAAATCATAAAATAATCAAAGCGAGACAATCTAAACGAGACAGTGAAATCTAGACGATCCCCAGCGGAGTCGCCAAATTGTTGAGGAGGTAAATCCCCTCTGCAGACAGAGGCGATCCCTACTAGCCCAGCAGGGGTCTAGCAACAATCATGAAATGTTACAACGCAAGTTCCTAGTTACGAATGAAAAGACCAAAGATGGAGGCCTACCTGGAATCCAATGCTACGATCTAAAGAAGAGAGCGTTCCCGTTCCCCAGCCTCGGCAGATCACGATCCTCCATGATCTCCGCGGATGGACACCTGCACATGCAAGAAACAAACAGATACAAGCATAAAATCCATCATACGCAACTAAATATCAGTCAGAAAGGATACTACTCATATTAACATAATCGAAAACAGAGTGGAACCATAGTCGTAATCATTCATTAAATAACAATCGAAGGAGATTACAACCATTCTGACGTCGTGGTGTCCTTCGGATGGGTCTCCAGTTGTTCACGTCTCGCAAAGCTCGCCAGGGAAAGGGAAAACCTCCCCTGAGTCTCTCAACGATAGTCTCCTTACTTGAGTCGGCCTTAAGGGAAGAAAGAAGGCTCTTACAGCACAAAGGCTCTCGGGAATTTGGAGATTCAAAGCTTAGGCACTTCAAGACTAGCTTGCCATGGAATTTAGCAGGCTTTTATAGATGGGAAAGGAGGGAGTTGGGATCCATATTACTGTGGGATTGGCCCTATCAACAAGGAAGGTTCCATGGGAGGTGGCAAACCACTTCCCTTCCATAGAACTCCCGTAGCCAAACCTCCCAACTCAAGATAGGAAATGGTTTCTGAGTTTGTTGAAACACAACTTCCGCCATATTTATTTAAAAAACACTCCTTAAATTGGCTGGCGCGACTACTGCTCTGGGACAGAGCGCTAGTTGGCGCAGCCTCTTTGTAGGATTTTCCCCATTGGCGCGAGTGATGAACTGTCTGCCCGCGCCAATGCAAAAGGAGATGTTTTCATGACTTTTTGCAAGGAGATGTCTTTAGGGCAATTGAAGCTCATGCTTAAAGGAATGCATTGATGATGTTTTCAAGGCATGAAAATGTTCACAGGTCACAAAATGGGTCCTCCATTGGTGCGGGACGGGGAATGGTAGGGACGGTGACAAATTACTGTGTAACACTCCTAGATACTGTCAAGATTATTGACAAATTTATTGATCTTCGGGCAAGGGCGGGGTGGATCTAAAGAAATTATCAGAGCCGAGAAGGCTTGGAATTGATCAAGAGGATGGGACCCCTCTGGGATGGACTCCAAAGGGGACATGCATGTGGCAGAGTGCAGGAGCAGCAGTCAATGGAGGAGGTTTCAACACCAGAGCGCAACAGCTCTCAGGTTTTCTTCTAAGAATACTACTAGTTTTCTTATTCGATGGATATTTTTTATTAAATTTCCTATGTTTTAAGTAGTATAAGATAAAATGAAATTATAGTTCCCATAATTTGTAAATTAAGCTAATATAAAAACTCATGAAAATAAAATCACGCATCTATTGAACAACTATTATCTTAGCCATTAAAAAAATATAGACTCTTTTTTGGAGAGGAAACATGAACAAACTAAATTTTTATTAAAGAATGTGATTTACTTCCTTAGAGAAGTCTAGATGTGGTTGTTTTTTTTCCAACATGAAAATGTTTGAAAACGTGGCTATCTCCACAAGCATGAAGGTTTTGTGTTATTCTGATAATTGTATTAGGGGGTGTATTTATAGTCCCAAAAGAAATATCCAGCTTCACATTGTACCCACAACATACTGATTCCTTATCTTCCTCTTGTAGACCATGAAGCACAATTTTTTTGTTAGGAACATGCCCTGCCTTATTCATCTGGCTTGCCAAATCCTCCAATGTTTCCAAATCATCCTATTTCCCCCCCATGCAGAATGCATGAATGAACCATTTGATCATCCTCAAACCAACTGAATCTCATACCGGTATCGGGTTAAAATGGCATACATTTGATCATGTTGTGTGACTCTTCAAGATAGCCTGTAATACCAAGAATGTCAACCACACAAGAATAATGCTCCATTTTTTGTTTGATGTTGAAATTCTGAATCATTTGATCAAAGTATTGTGTCCCTTCATCCACTAAGCCCCCATGACTCCATGTTGAAAGAACAACTACGAAAGTCACATGGTCTAGTTTCAATCCTAACTATTGCATTTGGTGAAAAGGGATAAGAGAATCATCACCAAGCACATGCACGACATAGCCCACTATTATAAATTTCCATGAGACCAAATATTTTTCGGGAATATTGTCAAAATTTTGGTGTGCATAATTTAATCATGTCATGTTCCTTTTCAAGATGGCCTTTATTTCCAAGACTATCAACCACACAATCATAATGCTCCATTGTTGGTTTGATGTTGTAAGTATGAATCATTTGATCAAAGTATTTCACACCCTCATCCACTAGAACCCCATAACTGCATGCTAAAAGAACAACTACGAAAGTCACATGGTCTGGTTTCACTCATGACAGTCGTATTTGGTGAAAAATGGTGAGAGCATCATCACCAAGCCCATTCATGCCATAACATACTATTATAGAGGTCCATGAGACCAAATATTTTTTAGGCATCTTATCATAAATTTGGCGTGGAACTTGTAAAATCGAACATTTCGCATACATGTCTAGGTAGGCACCTAATGCAAAAACATCCTACTCAAAACCATGTTCAAAATGTGATCCTAAATCTCTTTTCCATGTTGCAAAGCTAGCAAGTGAGCACATGCAGGGAGAAAATTTGCATTTATCCATCTTCCTTGAATAGTATCGAAAAATATTGATCCTTATACATTTAGACAGGAAGATGTATATTAGGAATCGAGGATAGGTGCCATAAACATTCCATGAGTCATGGATGAAATGTGACTAAATACTTATTTTTTTTTTCTTTTCAAGAAGCTATTAAGACACAAAAGAGTAAAACAATAAAAAAAATGTACATAAATAATAGGTCATGTAAGCTTTTGTTTATATTTTGCGAGTGCAATGTTATGGAACTATTTTCTTGTTCTGTTTCTTTCTTGAATTATATTATTTACATAGGTCATAATCGATGAAGGGAGGTCCATTAGCTAGTTAGGTTAATAATGCTAAATTTTGGATTGGCCATTTGGAAGGAAATGGATGTAAGAATTCTAATGAAAAAAGAGAACATAATGGAAATGAAAAATGCTAGAGTTTCGTTGTTGTTTTTAATTCACTTTATACATAACCTTGGCATTCATAATGTAAAAAATGATGACAAGAGTAAGGACAATACCGAGAACATAATGTATGTGTAATGTTAATGTATGTGACACATAATGAGTTGTGCATATGATGTTGTGCATATAGTGTTTCTATTTAAACCTTGCTGAATGTGGAAAGAAAAAAATATATATATTCTGACAAGGAAATTTTGAAATAGTTGTAGAAAAGAACGATCAATTTTTTCTCGTCTAATTTAATTGAATTGGTACTTGAGCTTTCTATATAATATTTCCCAATAAAAATGGTATTGAACGAACATACTAATGTTTCTTGTAGTTAATCTAAACATAATTATATTTGCAACAAAAGTGAGAAACTATTAAGGTATACAAATAAGGCATTCTAATAAAATTTTGGCAGAAACCCTGGGAACCTAAGAGCTTTGATTAGCCTTCTAACATTTTTCATTGTAATCACGTGAAAAATGTGGTTTTCCCAAAACTGATGCATGCACAAAAACATTATGAACTTTCATCTCCCTGTGCTGAAATTTTTTATAGTTAAATGAATTTTCTCTTATTAAGGGGAATTAAAGTTGTACAATAAAAATAATATACACAATTCTTTACCAATATATCTATTGTTCGACAAGTGATTTCTAGAGGAGTATAATGAATGCTACCATAAAGAGACATGATATAAACATGTTAGGCTGCCATTTTCTTTGTGGGGCCCTTCACTGTAGTTGGCAAGAATTCATCCATTTTTCCACTTCTTAACACAAGATAAAGCAAATCATTACTATTCCCTTCTATCCAGTTCACAATTTGACCAAGCGTAGGAGGAAAGGCATGATCCCAGTGTGACCACTCTTTATTTCCAATAGCATAGATGCTTTTAATTGGCACTTCAAAGAAACGACATTGATCAAGTGATCAAATTATCCAGCCTTTTGAACAGGGTCAACACTCAAAATTTAGGACATTAGTACATATGCTTCAATTGAACGTGAGGGATGAGGTAACACCTCACAATCATTCCCTTCCGATACATGAGAAATTCATGCCTATTTTTGAAGATAAACAAGTTTATATACAACTAAAACACAACCAGAATGCGAGCTCATGCTACTACAAAACTTATTGAAGGCCTTGGAAACAATGTGTATCTATTTTTTTAGCCATTCTTTGTGATCATAGTTGTTTCCGGTATTGGTATACATGCGAGCTAGTGTGTCTCTAACATTTTCATTCGAGAATGACTCCAATTCCTTTTACGATTTCTATAATGAATGTAGCAATCGTTTATAGGACTTATTCAGTATTTTATTATCCAAGTTATCCACTAACTATGTTGCAATTTCTTCTTTAGTTTTTCCTAGAAAATGAGAGTACCAATGGTGGAGGTTCTCTGTATGAAACAAAAATGGTAGTGGTAAATCAAATTTTTGATGAATGATATAACATTGCACTATCTTCACCTAATTGTCATTGGCATATGAACCATTATTTGATAGAATATTCTGCAAAACCATTAGCATATCCTTCACCTTCGGGTAGTGTTTGTTAGAGAGATAATGAATTGTAGCTAGTGAAAGAGTAGTGGGAAATGCGGCCTTTGCAACCTTGTGACTCTTACATTCAAAAAAATAAAAAATAGATCCATAGTGAATTCCATGAAGGCTGGTAAGATCCATATATCTTTAAAATATCTCTATTCTATTTTCCTAATTCCATATCCACTCGTAAGAAGTTCTATAAAATAACATAATAGTATAAATACATAGCCAAATTGTTATGTCAATGTGTGGGAATTATTATTTTTGGAATGTGAAGCACATTCAAAGCCAAGTCCAATATTTAACTTTAATGATTGTGACGATGTTGCTCGCATATGGTGTTCGTACAGCTCCCTAAAGACTAAAATTTAGCTCAGTGCAAGTGACTTGACAATAACACCTTTGTCATTATCTTTTGCGTTTCTAGCTTCCCGGGGCTTCTGACCCTCTTCCTTTTTGACAAAACAATTTTTTTGTATGAAATGTAAAGTTTAGTCTTTTAGGCTTCTTCCAATTTTCTGGCATTTTATTTAGAGGTTAGATTTTTCATGTTGCAATAAGCATGAATATCAAGAGAAAGTATAGGCTTATAAGAGAATAAAAAATCAAGTAAATGTTTCCCTTCAATATTTGATTCAATAGCGTATCCTTAGTGGAAAAAATTAGTCATCTTGGCTTCAAATATATTATCTTCAATAGGCTTGAAATTGTATTTAGAATCAAAGGTGTGGCGAGGAGGTACTATTGGCAAAGCTAATGTATGGGTCCCACCAAATAGGTAGTGACCATCAATCAAACCACTAAATAAATAATTTAATAAAGAGATTGTAGTATGAACTGCTCGTGGTGTCATAATTTTTCCAATTTTTTTAATCTATTCCCTGAAAAGAGTATAATGGCCATGGATGAGTTTGAGTTGTTGTACATTTTGCAGATCTTATACAAGAAACAATGTATGTAATACTGCAAAAGATTTTTCCCCTATAATTATTTTTACTTTTGTGGCCCTCTGTAGTTCCCAACGTGTGAGACTGCCACTAGTTATAAGCGCTACTCAATCTAAAGAATGAAGAGGATGTGCTTGCTTATACAGGGCTAAATATGATGACAACAATGGATATATATCTTGGAGGAAGCACCTTGGCTCTAGAGCACCGAAAATTAACTAAAGATAAATCCAATAGCTTGGGGGGACACCCTCTTCAAGAAGTAGCATAAATATAATTCTTGTTAATGGTTGTATATGTGGGTGGTGTGAAAATGAAACACCAAGAAAAATAGTGACACAAGGCTTCCCAATTTCATCAATGTTGTAGGAATATGGGCTCCAACCATTATGCTTGAAATAAAATCCAAATTCATTCTGGTTGATAAAGGAAAGAAGATGTTTCATGTTGTTAGCATCATTTTTTATGGGTTCTAAAACAAATACAACAGAAAAACATGACCCCAATCAATCCATAATGTTGTAAATCTTGTTTTCTGAAAAATTTTCAAGCATAATAAATTTGATGCCAAATAAAAATTACGTTCACATTATATGGCCAAAGTCTGCAATAAATTAAAAAAAAAAAAAAGCACAAACAAAAAAACCATAGACATTCATAAATGCATCATTTTATAGAATTTTTCTGTAACAACAGCTATGGTCATACATGGAGTTTAATGATATCCTCCTTCTGCAAAGTAAAACCAAATTCCTACTCAAAGTACATCTCAGTTCAAACCCTCGTACACAATCCATAATAGCTCACCATTAAAATGTGTAGGCATTGAATAATTTAAGAATATTTTATCGTATGTTAGCTCATGGTTGTTTGCATGGTCAACCACAGGGGGGTATTTCAAAACATAGAGCATTTAAAGTGAAGTGGTGCCATTAAAAACAACCTAAAACCCTAACCTATAACCAATCTCAACCCTTCGAGAACCTAGTGCCGCATGTAAATTACCTATAAAATCCTACCAATATATAAAATTACCTATCAATCCAAAATGGGTATGTTAGGGTAGTGTTTCTCATATTAACGACATACCATCAAGAGAATTCCTACATGGGCCTGTACTGCACAATACTTGCATGTATACCTGGAAGTTAGAAGGATTCATAACCAACATTAGAACAAAATTAAAAGAATCAAGTTTACTCAACATCGAAGCCTTCATACAAAATGAAAACAGTAAGAAATTAATTGTTCGATCTCAATGAGATACTTGGTAAATTGTGGAAGTCATCATGACCAAAGAACTTGTGAAATTAGTTCCAGAGCTCGGAGGTTAGATATCGAGGCTAATATGAGAAGAGAAAATAGTAATAATTGAGGAAAAATTTATGAATTTTCATGTAGGATAACCTCCAAGGAAAACACTGGTTTGGCTACTCAGTGCAAACATAGCCAATTAAACATTACCTAAGAACCATTTCCAAAAGGAACAAACCAAACTCACGAAAAATCTTTCCTATCTATAAAACTAACTATTAATTCAAACTGCCAATCATCGAGATACGATATACCAACTAGAGAAGGCCTCACATACCTTGAAGTTGGAAAGGTAAATGGTGGTAGAAATATTGTTACGAATTGTAACTGACTAATACGTGTCAAATCAATCCGATGGCCCAAGCTATTTCTATCTTCTAAAACCTAAATATGACTAATATGTTTTTGTATTCAAAACTTGGAATGAATAATATGTGTCAAATCAATTTGATGACCCAAGCTATTTCTATCGTCTAACACCTAAACAATCGACACATGAAGGGATAGGTGGCATGGGAGGGGAGTTGTTCTTTGAGGAACGCTTTACAACATACATATTTTATCCATGTTTTATTTATTCTGTTATTATTATTATTATTTTATAATTGCTTTGAAGGCACCCTAGAGCCCCGTATGCAGGAGATGTTGATGTTGTAATGTTTCGTCGTGTAAAAATTCTGATTTGGTCGAAATAAAATAAAATAACATAAAAAATAACCCTATATTAAAATAAAAATTTCAAGTTATTACCATTTTCACCCATGAAGAGGCCCTCTCAAGCCTAGTACGAAAGAGATGTTGTAAGGTCATTAAGCCTTCTTCAGAAAGGTTTTAATTTTGCACCTATTCCTTGTTACATTATCTATGAAGACATTATTTTCTCTATTGAATCGATCTCCCACTACCTCCCCTCTCATGCACCTGAGGAGCTTCGCCAAGAATGAGGTCGCATTCTTCAACACTCCAAGCTCCCCAAGCCTAAGCTCTCTAAGGATGAATTTCTTTCCTTTCGTCAACTCAATTCCAACCCTAATATTCTCATTCTTAAAGTTGATAAAGGTAATGCATTTGTTATTATGAACTCCTAAAATTACCATCGTAAGATGATGGATCTTCTTTCCTCCCCTTCCTACCATCCCTTATGTAAAACCCCCCTTCAATCCATCTCCAGTAAGGTCATCAAAGCTATCAAATCCTCTTCCCTTGACCCTACCACCCTAAAGTGCCTCCTCCCCCTTAATCCCATTACCCCTAGAATTTACGGGCAACCAAAAATTCATAAGCCTAATATCCCCTTCCGACCTATCGTCAATGCTATAGGTGGCCACACCCATGCCCTTTCCAAATACCTTGCCAAGAAGCTTAGCCCCTATTCTTTGCATTACTCATCTGTAACACCCCCAATTTGTGTGTTGAATTTTTAAAGTTAGACATTGAACTTTAATCCTAAAGGGGGGTGGACCCCAAGGGATAAGTGTGGTGTGAATGTAATTGCATATTTTATTTGAGGAAATAAATAAAATTATTGTGCATTTTGACCAAGATGAGAATTAGAGATCACTTGCCAAATCCATGAGGATGGATAAGGCAACAAATCCCCAAAAATATTTCAAAAATCCTTGAAAGAAATTAATTTAGATTTGAGGAGGAATCTAAATTTCCCCAATGAAGAGGAGTAGTTGGGAAGAGGTGAGAAAAAAGCTGGAAAAGCTGAGGAAAAGCATAAAACAGCTTTAAAGAGTCCCAAAATGGGAAGCCTAGGCTAAACAGGAAAGAAAGCATCCTGCTATTCTGGACGCAGAATTAGAAACATGCTTTGGGGAATTATGAGCTTAAATAAGCTGCTCCTAGGCAGATCAGGGGTTGATCTGTGCTAGGAGGTGATCTCTGCTCGGGGGTGAGTCCTAGGAGACAAAGAGGACTCTAAGGTTGGGAGGTTGGTCAGTTGCAGATTGTGGTATGTTCTGAAATTTTTGTTATTCTACTTTCTGATGGTATGAATTGGCTACATATATAAAAATAAATTAAATGGTGTGATTAATGTTAGTACTACATTTAACAGAATCCATCATAAGGCATTCACCTTCCATATTCTGTTTAGTTGTAGACCAAAAATCAGTAGAGTAGAAACTCCAGAAACTCTAAACCAATGTCGGTTTAAATCTGAAGTTACTTAGTCTCTACAGATGAGTAATTATTGTTTTATTCCTTGTAGACACAAAAGTGATATTATATGTTTATGTGTATGCTAGAGAAACATTATAGTAGAACTAAAAGTTGCATGGTACAAATCTAAAAAGAAGAAAGTAAGAACATTAGAATATGACATTCGAAACTGAAAAAAAAAAAAAAAAAACTCTACTTTGTAGGATTTTTATAATGGTTATAAGTGTATAGATATCACTTCCAAATCTGCCTTTAATTTCAGAACCATGTACTATAGCTACGAAAGACTTAAAGTTGTCATACATCTATGTAGACATCTATTCAAATGCTACTGAATACATCTAAGTATACATAAAGAAAAAAAATAAATAAATAGAACACCCGAGCCACGAACTAAAAAGAATAACAATACAGGTATATATATACACAGTAAAATTTAAGTGTACGTGCAGTGGGTGAAATGAATGACTCTTTGACATTCGCCCCTTGGCAACATATAGTATGGTGAGAATATATATAGATATTAATAAGGGTCAAGAGCAGACCCAATTAAGTCCTTTAATATCGAAAAAAAAAAATGAGTCCTATAGTTATGAACGATATATGTCAACAAGAAGATACAACTACAAATCAGTTACGTTAAATAGAATACATGCATGAGCCCTACGGCCTTGAAATCCAACGTATAGTCAACTATATTAATGCGTGTGGATTATCTCAGAGTTCAATTATGAAAATGCCGAGAGCTAACAAGTCTCGTTTCCATATTCCATATATACGCCGAGAGAAAAAAAAAATAGCTCGATCCAACATTGCTTGCAATACATCACATATATGAGTAAAATAGAGAAAAAATCTGAGTGCCGAGAGATAAATTGAAATGTTACAACCCTAATGACCATTTCTTATGTCGTATGCTCGTTCACTCTAATACTGTAGAATGTAACAGCTAATAGCGGCATTTTAGGGTTTTGTTTAAATACGATACGGAGTTCACAGGTTGGAACCAAGAGTTTATGTTTCATGTATAACTCGAAACCAGCAGAGAAATTTCTATTATATACCTACCATATGGATATCCATTAGTATCTGAACAATCACATATTAAACAGAAAAAGGCCACAGACGTGGCCATACAACATAAGACAGACCGCGTAGCTAAGTGCCTATAAACATTTAACACGATAAATTGACACACAGATAACAATGAGCGATTAATCATTCGGGTGCGAGTATTCCAGGACGACAGCGTCGTCCAGGCGGGCTGCCATATTCGATTATATGGAAGAGACTACTATCCTTTCAAAACAAAAAAAAAAAAATGAGACGAAATCGTGTTAAGGGAAGAAGGTTACCCACAGAAGAGTTCGGCTCTTCCTCTAGCAGGGTTGTGGAGTCAATAGCACCTGTACAGTGGAATAAGACGACACAGTTGGAGTCGAATGGCCCGAAGGGGGGGGTTCTGACTTAGCCAGGTTAACAAATTTCATACATGTCGCCAGGAAATAAGCTCTAGAACAACAACCGATTTCGAACAACAGATACCAATAAAATGAATGCGTAAAAACGAGTTACAACATAAAACTGTAGCGCTGCAGCCAGACAATGGAGATCTGACATCGATCTAAGAGAAAATCGGTTAAGGGCTTTTGGTCAGTTGCGATGCATACTGAGTGCAGCCAAAAAACCCCCATCACCTACACCCTCTGCACAAACGATTCATCGACGATTCAGATACAGCGTTATAAAAGAAAAAACCACAAACATCAGAATAAGTTACAGAATGTAAAGAAGAAAAAAAAAACGTTACGCACCGACTCTCATACCCTTCCACTGACCTGGTACTCCTGTATCAGATATCTCCCTGGAAAGAGTCGCTCCATTAGGGGAATAGGTGGAAATCCCCATCGATCCTCACCCAAATGGTATCGAACAATACCTGAAACTCGATAAATAAACCAATCGCGGGCCGAGGGAGAAGCTTGGGAACGCAGCCGAGGTACTAGGTAAGAGGATGGGAACCCTAAGCCCGTTACCCTAGACATCAGAGAATCCCAACAACGATTTGAAGAACAACCCGGCTGTATTGACCTCGTGGTACCCGGTTATGTAAAAACCTTTCAATATAGGTACTGAGCTGCAGTAGGCGGCCCGCATGGTACTGGGCCAAGCGGAGTGCAACCGAAAACGTTACACGTAGTATAGGGGCTAGGGCAGGAATCTGTAATTGTCGGCGTCAAGTACTCAATTCTTTACGTGAGCCGCCGTCTCTGCTCAACAAACCATCAAATATCAAAATGAGATCTCACACGTTAAACCAGAACTATGAAACTTTACGCAATAAACATCAGCCACATAGCTGTAAGAAGCGTAGCAGACGGTAATGTGCATACGATTGTACATCGAGAATTAACGCGGCGAATTATAAAAATAAAATAAAATAAAATACCGTCGCCGGGTGTCAGTGGTAGGGTTTAGGTATACCCGGAAGGAGCAAGGTCGACGTCGCGTGAAACATAGTCGCACCATAGTCAAACCCCGCAAGCAATGCGTTGACGTGGCACTCCCACTGGCCGAGGCTCTGCTATGTATTCCAATGGACACGGCACTTTAAATTCATCATCCTACTCAATTATGAGAACGTCTCATGGTAATTATATACAAAGCTGATAGTTTCAATGTGTCTATTTGGTAGTAATATATATATATATACTTCGATGTATGGGGTATGTTTATTTAAGTAGCTATATATATATATATGTGGTGAGTTATATATATACTCATATAGGTATTCAACGATAATAACCAGAGGTGTGCCATCTATATATATATCAATATATATATAGGGATGCGAGAGATATGCATGAAATTGATAAGTGGGTTCCAAGGGATAGGTAATGATATATCTCTATCGTTGAGTTATATGCCCATATATGCACAAACAAGTGAGAAATCAAGGCTCTATATATATGTAATAAATAAATAAATATATGGAATAGTTGTTATGGAACAGCTGTTCTGGAATTTTATTTTATATCAATATATTTATATGGAATAGGTGGTTATTAATATATAAGTGATATATATATATATATATGTGTGGAACAGCTTCTATGAAGTTATATATGGAACCAGTGAGGGATAAATATATACCTGGAACACCTGTCATGGAACAGCTGTTCTTGATGGGTATTAGATTCAGAACACCTTATGTTATGGAACTTTATATAATGGGTTTTAGGGTACACATGAGGAAATATTGAATGTTGTTAGGACATTATCATGGGAGAAAAATCGTAACTGAGATATTAGAAAAAAAAAATTTATTGAAATTGGAAGTGTGACAAATGGTATCGGAGCACCAGTTACAACAATTTGGGCTGTCAATTTGTGCTCACTGAGTATTACATATTTTGGTTTTCTGAAATTTTATAAAATTGTGCTAATCTGTGTTGAAAGTGTGTACAGTTGAAATGGCTGAAGGTGAAGGAATTTATGTGGATCTGCGTGATGAGTTTTCTACTCCAGATCCCAATGCCCCGGTAATGGCTATGTTGCACAGGCTGCAACGAGAATTCGCTGAATTAAGAAGCCAAAATGACATGGTTTCATCAGCCAGTAAGGAGCAGGAAAAGCTCATCAGAGAGCTAACTTCCCGGAACAACCAGGAAGGCGAAGGTTCTGAAAAAAGAAAGATGGATGAGTCTGAGGATGAGGATGCAGCTAGAAATCAACATAAGCAAAAAAGAGAATTGCAGGGAGAATTTAGAAAGATCAAACCTCCTTCCTATGATGGGGAGAAGGAGGAGGATGCTGAAGCTTGGTTGCTGAACATGATGAAGTATTTCCAAGTTTATGAATATGAGAGCAATCTGAAGGCAAGATTAGCCATGTACCAGCTACAAGGAAAAGCTACACTGTGGTGGGAAGAGACAAAAATGGTGCATGCCATCGATGAAAAGACAGTTACTTGGGAAGATTTTCAGACTAAGTTCAAAAGCCGTTATTTGAATGAATGTTATTATGATGATAAAGCAAAAGAATTCCATGAACTGAGACTAGGACAGCTCACTATTGATGAGTTTGTCACTAAGTTTACTAATTTACTGAGGTATGTTCCTTACATAAGGGAGGAAAAAGCGAAGGTTCAAATGTTTTTGAATTGCTTACCTACTGTATACAAAGAGAAAATTGAATTTGACAATCCAAAGATGATGGATGAGGCTGTTAGAAAAGCAAGATTATGCTATCAGCAGTTTAAAGGTAAAGCTGAACAAGGGAAGAGCTGGTTGAACAAGGGTGACATCAAAGGAAAAAGACCAAAACCATCATATTTAAGAAATTTTGGTAGAGATCATCAGCGGAAAAAATTCAATAAACCAAGAGAAAGTCAAACTACTCAGTCCCAAGTGGCTTCAAAACCAGTAGAAGGGAACAATAAAAAGGAAGGGACAGTCAGAATGAAGGAACCTCTGAAATGTTGGGGCTGTGGAGAACCCCATATGATGAGGGACTGCCCCCATCGAAATATACACATGATCAGCAGAGAGCGAGAGGCAACAACAATCAATGACATAGCTAGAAGCATACCAACTATCAGTGCAGCATTGGAAAATCGGCAAGCAGAACATCAAGCAACCATGGTGGAAATGGAGGGTAAGATTTCTGACCTACCCATTACTGTTTTGATTGATCCAGGTGCTTCTTTGAGTTACATTAGTCCTGGAATTGTAGATAAATGTAAAATTAAACCTGAAAAATTTCAGCAGTCGTGGTTGGTACAGCTGGCCACTGGAACTAAGAGAAAAGTCACACATAAGTTGCCCAAAACAGGAATACAATTAAATGGATTCCCAACAGAAGTAAATCTGAACATATTGCCATTAGGATCCTATGATCTTCTGATAGGAATGGACTGGCTGGAAAAGAAGAAAGCCCTGATGAACTGCTGGGATAAAACCCTGCATTGTGTGTGTTAGCGCTCGAATCTGCCTCAGGCTGAAGAAGGCGAGGTTCGAGGCAACATCAAACCAACCTTAGCCTCGTAGCTAGCCCTACGAGGACAGGAGAGGGCTCTCTCCGGGTCTATCTCAGCAAAAGGTTTTCAGAAGGGCTGAGATGACCAAAAGCATAACTGATCTTGATTTTAGGCTAGTAAATTGATAGAAAGGGGTTTTTTAATAAATAATGGGGTTTTCTGGGCTGTGTGAGGCAAAGACAGCAAGAGCAGATATTAAATAAAGAATGCAGATTATCTCCTGAGGCAAGGTAAGCATGAAGTTTAGTAATTAAATTGAGATAAACGGAATGACAAGACTGCTGAGAAGTCGACAAGGGCATAGAAGATGGATCCTTGTCGAACAGAAGAAAACATTAACTATGAATACTTCCTCAAGATAGAGCAAATAAATTGAATTCTTCCTTTCCCACTTAGAAACATTCAATATTGAAATGGTGATTAATGAAATGCGAACATAGCGATGACATATGAAACAAAAGGAAAAACATTTGCTAAATTTCAAGCCACAAGAATCTCAAAAAACAGAGCTGTATCTCTTCATTAAAATCTCTGTCTAAAACTGTACAATAAAACTCTAATTTTCTCCTACATCAGCTCTCAGAACTCCCTCTCCTTTACAAATGATTATTTTAATAACCATTCTAAAACAAAAACAGATCGCCCAAACAATCAAGGCCGCTTGAACTGAAATTACAAAAAATTAGAAAAGAGAACAGCCTTCTATTTTAAAATAATACAATGTCCCTCTAAAAATCCTCTGATGACTAATAAACATGGAGCGCAGATCTTTTTGATTTCTGAGGTCTTGAAATAGGAAATTGGTTCCTATTTTTCTGCTATGTTGGATGTCTATGGGCGAATGAGGCTGATTTAGCCTTTACGGGTTGGCCGATTCACATCGTGAAACCTTTTTATTGCAAATATCATGTTAACACAAGTACTATTCAATATAGTGATAGAGAGGAACAAGTTACGTGCATCCGTTCCAGGCAAGATGTTCTAGCACTGCATGCGCAATTGCCTGTCCATCTGTTTTGAAAAGGGGCAGCGTTACATATAAAGTTTGATGATAATCAATGTGGAGGCAACAACTGTAGCTGCATATCCTTTCTGAATCGGAACTGAAGCTAGGAATAGACCGTTTACTCCTATTTCAATGTTTCTGTGGCATTCGGTCTTTGACTATTTTTTCCACCAAAAAGATAAGAACCGCAGATGTCATTAAACCTGCAGTCATCAATATCCAACGAACAAGCCAGGAAGCCAGCATGTATTGACCCAAGCCAATAGAAGTCACAGACAGCAGATAATTTAGCACGTTGAATGGAAGTAGTAGTACAAGCCGTAGAAGAAAAACAATCTTAAACCCCAATCTTCGAGTTGCTATAGAAACAGCTTGGAATTGTGGATAATCATTCAACGTGGATGCTACATAAGATCTTCCAATCATTTTTCCAACGATGAAGTCAGCTGTACAACCCATTGTAGATCCAATGGAATCAACGATGAAACCAATTGGCAGCCCAAATAGGTATCCACCCTCAATTGTGAGGACGGATGCTGGAACTGCTAGCACTGTCAATGGGATATAAACTAGAGCTAAAACAAGAGGTCCCCAAGGACCTAAATTCTTATCAATCCAAACAAGGAAGTCTTTTAATATCTGAGCCTGTTCTGGCGATGAAGCATAATATGAAACCATTGCAATAGCTTGATTCCAATCCGCAAATTCCACAAACGCCTGGTTGCACCGCAAATATTTCATTTCGAGCACCCTTCGTGTATCCATTCAAATTAACAAGAATCTGTTTGAAGGCCGTTGGGGGCGATCCCAAACGAAACTGGGCGCTCAAATCGATTTTCCGGACTGTCAAGAGTGGTCGTCATTTGTGTGGGTCGTCACGTTGTAATTTACACACTTCTAAAATCACCCAAGCTCTGGCCGCTCGCTCTGTGGGTCGCTGCGCCTCAAGTGTCTCTCGAGCTCCAAAACCCTGTCAACGCTGTTTTAAAACTTGAATTCGGCCCTCCAACTCCAAAACTCGATTTGTATGCTGTAGATTGGTGAAAATGAAATTTGTTTGGCTTTTATATATGATGCAAATATCTTCCACAACCAGATTTGATTCAAATCTAATTGACAACCCATATTACAATGTTTTTGTATTTTCACATTTGGCTTTTTAATACAATCTCTTTTTGGCTTTTCTGAGCTCAGATTTGATGATTTTGTCGTCTTCTTGCAGGGGTAATTAATATTGAACTTTGGCAAGGAGAACCAGTATCTGCAACTGAGGAACTACATGGTGAAAAGATACATTCGATGATTTCTTCTTCAAAACCCTGTTTTGAAGAAGAATCAATTTCACATTATTGATAATGACATAAAAATAAAAACTTACTGAACCTTCCTCTAGTCTGCAAAACCCTGAACTCAAGAATTAAAATAACTCATGTTCTGGACCACAGTAACATCAGTGACTGCGCATAACAAGGAATGAACCTTGGTGAATTTGACTGCAGCGGGCTGACAAGACAGAGTCTAACATTGGCTCCAATGGGGATGGCAGCTGCCGCTTCTTGGAGGTGCCAAGAACCGCAGAGCTTTGGGAGAGCAGACAGTGCCTCCATCCATTGGGCGATGGAATCATTATTCTGACAAACAAACTAAAGACTGATAACTCAGTTTTTAAACTAGAAATTCGACTCACACTGACTTGATGCAAACTGAAATGACTGAATTAAACAAAAACTCTCTGAAAAGGGCAGCAGTCCATCAAAATTTCAAAACCCTGATGGCAACCCCCTGCATACTGATGTGATATGTACAATCATGTATAATTGGCTTTCCAATGCAACCAATCCAGCAGATGGCTACACCTCAAATTTCTGCTCTTACTCTCCTTGAGCAGGCAGAATGATGAACCTGTAGGCAACTCAACACAATCACTGAAACCAAATCTCATGATAATAAACCAGGCGATATTTATCCTTTCTAATGTTTGCAGAAGAATGCTGAAGGGGTCTTGAAAATCCTGAAGCACTGGCTTATCTGGAGATCCAGCTGCAAAAATACTAGTAATCACCTCACTCTGATCTGAAAGGACAACTGATTTCTGAGGGATAGAAATGCACAGATCTGCCATCTGAGTGTTAGCTGTAGGTTTCTTGACCATGAGAAATTCTGACATATACTCTTCAACTTCATGATCTATATCATTTTTAAACAAAAAACAATCTTCAAGATTATCAAACATGACAGCCTTATCATCTTTGTGAAGGAAAAAATTATCTGTTTGCTGATCTACAAAGCTGCTTACAAGACAATCATCTTTTTCAACAGAGGAAGAAATTTCACCAACACTTTCCTGATTATGTATGCACTGCAAATCTGTTGTAGTTTTGGCTGAAACATGACCTTTCAAAAGTATATCTATCTCATCTTCAGACAAAGGAGACAATGCCTTTTGTTTTCTTCTGCTTAAACAGTAATTATCTTCATATGGCAGGGCATTCAAACTATCATTCATTACTCAGTTATTGAAAGGATATTTATCACTTACTTGCACAAAGATCTCATTCTGTCTTTCATGAACTGACTGGATTGCTTCTTCATGAAGGCTGTGTTCTAATGATGATCTGACAGTATGACTGTGAACCTTAGGATCCATTACTGCGTTTTTTGCATCCCAGATGATTTCAATAGCAGAGTTCTCCTTGATGGGCTTCAGCACAAGATATGCTTGGTCATCCTGATCTGAATCTGAAGTAGCTGTCTGGACATTATCACAATCTGCAATTGAAACTGGACCTACTTGCATGCTGTTGTCTTCCGTGGGCAGATCTGAAATGACATTATGCCTTTCATCATTTTCAGCCATATGGCCATCAACCTGCTGCAAAGTCTCCCGAGCACCTTGATAGGTATCCTTTAGGTTCCCTTCATTCTGCTGAAATGGATTCTCATACAGGGCCTCCATGATTTCATCATTCATGAAATTATCATCTTCATAATATTTCTCCAGGCTTTCAATAAAAGAATAAGCATGTTTACAACAGTCATGAACTAAATTTAATGATGGATAAGACACTTGATATCTTTCAATGAACAGGGCATGAAAGTCCTTTAAACAGTAAATACAGGCCAGCGGCAAATTTTCATACCATGACTGAGCTTCACCTTCCAGAGTGGCCAGGAACATCTTCATCAAGCAATCTTCAGGAAAATCCATCTTCAACTTGCGAATATGCATGTGAAATTTGACTAAATGTAAAGCAGCATCTTTCTTACCATCATTGTTAAACGTAGGCAGATTCCTTGACCAATCTACCTTGGACATCTTATTCGGAAAACCTGGGATGTGATCTCGGCTCATGGGAGCGTATCTTCTTGTAATCCGGTCCATCTTGACAATTCTGAAGCTACTGATCTGCCTGCAGTGAAATCACCATGGAGCATTTGATTGTCTGGATTGTTTAATGTGTGAAGTCGCCGGGTGAATGATTTCAGCCTTGCGGTGTCTGACTGCTGTCCACCATCAGCATCAGATCTGCAACTTGATTTCCTGCACTGGGGCAAGACAATCTACAAGTCGACTGTCACATCAACAGCAAACCATCGTCCCCAGTATGGTCGCCACTATGTTAGCGCTCGAATCTGCCTCAGGCTGAAGAAGGCGAGGTTCGAGGCAACATCAAACCAAGCTCAGCCTCGTAGCTAGCCCTACGAGGACAGGAGAGGGCTCTCTCCGGGTCTATCTCGGCAAAAGGATCTTCAAGGGGCTGAGATGACCGATAAGGAATGCTAATCTTAGGCTAGTAAAGTGATATGAAAAGGGATTTTAATGAATGATGGGTTTCCGGGGCTGTGTGGGGCAAAGACAGCAAGAGCAGAGATCAAATGAAAAACACAGATTATCTCCTGAGGCAAGGTAAGCATGAAGTTTAGCAATTAAATTGAGATAAAGGGAATGACAAGACTGCTGAGAAGTCGACAAGGGCATAGAAGATGGATCCTTGTCGAACAGAAGAAAACATTAACTATGAATACTTCCTCAAGACAGAGCAAATAAATTGAATTCTGCCTTTCCCACTTAGAAACATTCAATATTGAAATGGCGATTAATGAAATGCGAACATAACGATGACATATGAAACAAAAGGAAAAACATTTGCTAAATTTCAAGCCACAAGAATCTCAAAAAACAGAGCTGTATCTCTTCATTAAAATCTCTGTCTAAAACTGTACAATAAAACTCTAATTTTCTCCTACACTAGCTCTCAGAACTCTCCCTCCACTCTTTACAAATGATTATTTTTATAAACTATTCTAAAACAAAAACAACAGATCGGCCCAACAATCAGGGCGCTGTTTGAACTGAAAGTAAAAAAAATTAGAAAAAAGAACAGCCTTCTATTTTAAAATAATACAATGTCCCTCTAAAAATCCTCTGATGACTAATAAACATGGAGCGCAGATCTTTTGATTTCGGAGGTCTTGAAATAGGAAATTGGTTCCTATTTTTCTGTTGCGGTTGGATGTCTTTGTGGCGTGAATGAGGACCGGATTTAGTGCCCTGGCGGGGTTGACATCACCCGATTCCATATCTAAAGAGAAAACCTTTTTATTGTAAATATCTGTTATTGGGGCGCCCGCATCATTCGTGAAAGTGGCGGTGGTGATAGTGAGGAGAAAACAAGCCACGACATCCAGTTTCGTGGGCAAGATGTTCTAGCACTGCATGCGCAATTGCCTGTCCATCTGTTTTGAAAAGGGGCAGCGTTACATATAAATTTTGATGATAATCAATGTGGAGGCAACAACTGTAGCTGCATATCCTTTCTGAATCGGAACTGAAGCCAGGAATAGACCGTTTACTCCTATTTCAATGTTTCTGTGGCATTCGGTCTTTGACTATTTTTGCCACCAAAAAGATAAGAACAGCAGATGTCATTAAACCTGCAATCATCAATATCCAACGAACAAGCCAGGAAGCCAGCATGTATTGACCCAAGCCAATAGAAGTCACAGACAACAGATAATTTAGCACGTTGAATGGAAGTAGTGGTACAAGCCGTAGAAGAAAAACAATCTTAAACCCCGATCTTCGAGTTGCTATAGAAACAGCTTGGAATTGTGGATAATCATTCAATGTGGATGCTACATAAGATCTTCCAATCATTTTTCCAACGATGAAGGCAGCTGTACAACCCATTGTAGATCCAATGGAATCAGCGATGAAACCAATTGGCAGCCCAAATAGGTATCCACCCTCAATTGTGAGGACGGATGCTGGAACTGCTAGCACTGTCAATGGGATATAAACTAGAGCTAAAACAAGAGGTCCCCAAGGACCTAAATTCTTATCAATCCAAACAAGGAAGTCTTTTAATATCTGAGCCTGTTCTGGCGATGAAGCATAATATGAAACCATTGCAATAGCTTGATTCCAATCCGCAAATTCCACAAACGCCTGGTTGCACCGCAAATATTTCATTTCGAGCACCCTTCGTGTATCCATTCAAATTAACAAGAATCTGTTTGAAGGCTGTTGGGGATGATCCCAAACGAAACTGGGCGCTCAAATCGATTTTCCGGACTTCTGTTGGCGAGTGGGTCGCTCTGCCCAGGTGGGTCGCTCACGTTGTAATTTTACACTGCGAAAATCACCCAAGTGGGTCGCTCTGCCCAGGTGGGTCGCTCGCGCCCAAGTGGGTCGCTCGAGCTCCAAAACCCTGTCAACAATATTTCAAACCTTGAATTCAGCCCTCCAACTCCAAAACTCGATTTGTATGCTGTAGATTGGTGAAAATGAAATTTTTTTGGCTTTTATATATGATGCAAATATCTTCCACAATCAGATTTGATTCAAATCTAATTGATAACCCATATTACAATGTTTTTGTAATTTCACATTTGGCTTTTTAATACAATCTCCTTTTGGCTTTTCTGAGCTCAGATTTGATGATTTTGTCGTCTTCTTGCAGGGGTAATTAATATTGAACTTTGGCAAGGAGAACCAGCATCTGCAACTGAGGAACCACATGGTGAAAAGATACATTCGATTATTTCTTCTTCAAAACCCTGTTTTGAAGAAGAATCAATTGCACATTATTGATAATGACATAAAAATAAAAACTTACTAAACCTTTCTCTAGTCTGCAGAAAAAACCCTGGACTCAAGAATTAAAATGACTCTTTTCTGGACCAGAGTAACATCAGTGACTGCAAATGACAAGAGATGAACCTTGGTGAATTTGATCAAGAAGGACTGGGACAAGACGGAGTCTGGGTCAGCGGATGCGAGGAAGGGAAACCTTACACTAAAAGGGAAACCAAAATCCATTTCAGTAAGACAAATATCAGCCCTACAATTGAAAATAACAGCTAGAAAAGGATATCAAGTCTATGCAGTGCATGTAGAAGAAATAGAACAGAAAACTGAGGAAGAGGTTCTGGATGCTATACCAGTCATCAGAGAATTTAAGGAAGTCTTTCCCAAGGAAATCCATCATCTTCCCCCCAAAAGAGAGATTGATTTTTCAATCGATCTGGTACCAGGAGCCTTATCGAATGAGCCCTCCTAAACTAATGGAATTGAAAATGCAATTATAGGAACTGTTAGATAAAGGGTATATCAGACCAAGTGTGTCTCCTTGGGGAGCCCCGGTTTTATTTGTGAAAAAGAAGGATGGAACTTTTAGGATGTGCATTGATTATCGTCAACTGAACAAGTTGACCATTGAGAATAGATATCCACTTCCTAGAATTGATGATCTTTTTGATCAAGTGAGAGGAGCTTCAATCTTCTCCAAGATAGACCTAAGGACTGGGTATCACCAGCTCAGAATTAAAGAAGAAGACATCAGCAAAACAGCATTTCGAACCAGGTATGGGCATTACGAATTTGTAGTCCTACCTTTTGGTTTGACGAATGCCCCTGCCACATTTATGTGTCTGATGAACAGTGTGTTGAATAAGTATTTGGACAAATTTTTTCTTGTGTTCATAGATGATATCCTAGTCTATTCTAAAAATGAAGATGAACATAAGGAACATCTGAGAATAGTGTTACAGACTTTAAAAGAAAACCAGTTATATGCCAAGTTCAGCAAATGTGAATTTTATAAAGATAAAATTCAATATCTGGGTCATATAATTTCTGAAAAAGGGTTGGCAGTTGACCCTGAAAATATAAAAGCCATTAAAGAATGGCCAGTCCCCACTGATGTCTCAGCAGTAAGATCATTTATGGGAATTTCAGGCTATTATCGCAGATTTGTGGAGAGATTTTCTGCTATAGCAAATCCCATAACCTCATTACAAAGGAAGGGGGTTAAGTTCGTGTGGACTGAGAAATGTCAAACCAGTTTCGAACAATTGAAACAAAAACTTATTTCCGCCCCTATATTAAAAATTGCTGATCCTGACAAAGAGTTTGTGGTATGTACAGATGCTTGCAGAGAGGGGCTAGGAGGAGTCCTATTGCAGGAAAATTTAGTTATTGCCTATGAATCTAGGAAACTGAAAACTCATGAACAGAATTACAGTGCATATGATTTAGAATTTGCAGCTGTCATCCATGCTTTAAAAATGTCGAGGCACTATCTGCTGGGGAAGAAGTTCACATTGATGACTGATCATATTAGCCTCAAATATTTTTTCTCACAAACTGACCTGAATGCAAGACAAGCCAGATGGTTGTCCTTTCTAAGTGAATTTGATATGGACATAAAGCATATCAAGGGGAAGGAAAATAAAGTTGCTGATGCATTAAGTAGAAATGCTTGTCAACATTTAAACAGCGTTGGGAGTAGTGCCCATATGGAGGTAGAGGAATTGGTGGGAAAAGCAGCAACTCAAGATCCCAATTATGAAGCACTGTTGGTGAAACTACAGACAAGGGATAAAGCTGATTTCACAAAAAACCAAAGAGGGCTACTCTATTACAAAAACAGGTTGTATATTCCAGATATAGAGGCATTGAAAAAAGATATTCTAGATGAATACCACAAACAGCCCTATGCAGGACATCCAGGATACCAAAAGATGTTAACAGCCTTGAAGAAGAAGCTGTTCTGGCTAGGAATGAAGAGAGATGTGGCAGAGTATCTAAGTAGGTGTATGGAATGTCAACTGGTCAAAGTTGAGCATCAACAACTAGCAGGGCTTTTAAATCCCCTGCCAATTGCAGAATGGAAATGGGACACAGTTTCCATGGATTTTATAACAGGACTAACAAAAACCAAATACCAACATGATTCTGTAATGGTAGTAGTAGACACTCTCACAAAAGATGCCCACTTCCTACCAGTAAAATCTACCTTTGGGACAGCTCAAGTAGCAAATGTATTCCTGAAGGAGATAGTAAGGCTCCATGGAGTTCCCAAAGTAATTGTTTCAGATCGAGATGCTAAGTTTACAGCAGCATTTTGGAAAGGATTGTTTGGAGGGATGGGTACTAAGCTGAATTTTATTACTGCCTATCACCCTCAAACTGATGGGCAAACAGAAAGGACAAATCAAATTTTAGAAGATATGTTGAGAATGTATGTGATGGATAGGCCATCAAAATGGGAAGAGTATCTGCATTTAGCTGAGTTTGCCTATAATAATAGTTACCAATCCTCTATTAAAATGAGTCCGTTTGAGGCACTCTATGGGAGGAAGTGCCGGACTCCCTTGAGCTGGAGTCAACCAGAGGATAAATTGGTGTTGGGACCAGATGCACTACAAGAGATGGAAAGAATTGTCAAACAGATACAAAGAAATATTAAGACAGCACAAGATCGCCAGAAAAGCTATGCTGATAAGAAAAGAGTGCACCGAGAATTCAAAGTGGGGGATCATGTATATTTACGCATCAAACCCAAAAAGAGCACACTTTATGCTGGAAGTTGTGCAAAACTTGCACCTAGATACTGTGGGCCATTTGAAATTTTAGAAAGGGTGGGACCAGTAGCTTACAAGCTGGCCTTACCACCCCATGTTAGAGTGCATAATGTGTTTCATGTTTCATTATTAAAAAGATATGTGCATGATGCTTCTCACATAGTTGATTGGAATGTTGTACAGGTGGAACCAGAAGGGGAGTTTTTGCCAGAACCGCTTCAAATATTGGAGCGGGAAGAAATTGAATTGAGAAACAGAACAGTGGCCAGAGTAAAAGTGCAGTGGAAGCACTTTACTGCTGAAGAAGCCACCTGGGAAAGGGAAGCTGAAATGATGGAGAACTATTCATTTTTGTTTAAATGAACTCTAGTAGTTGAATAACAACACCGAGGACGGTGTTTATTTTCAGAGGGGGAATATGTAACACCCCCAATTTGTGTGTTGAATTTTTAAAGTTAGACATTGAACTTTAATCCTAAAGGGGGGTGGGCCCCAAGGGATAAGTGTGGTGTGAATGTAATTGCATATTTTATTTGAGGAAATAAATAAAATGATTGTGCATTTTGACCAAGATGAGAATTAGAGATCACTTGCCAAATTCATGAGGATGGATAAGGCAACAAATCCCCAAAAATCTTTCAAAAATCCTTGAGAGAAATTAATTTAGATTTGAGGAGGAATCTAAATTTCCCCAATGAAGAGGAGTAGTTGGGAAGAGGTGAGAAAAAGCTGGAAAAGCTGAGGAAAAGCTTAAAGCATCTTTAAAGAGTCCCAAAATGGGAAGCCTAGGCTAAACAGAAAAGAAAGCATCCTGCTATTCTGGACGCAGAATTAGAAACATGCTTTGGGGAAATATGAGCTTAAATAAGCTGCTCCTAGGCAGATCAGAGGTTGATCTGTTCTAGGAGGTGATCTCTGCTCGGGGGTGAGTCCTGGGAGACAAATATGACTCTAAGGTTGGGAGGTTGGTCATTTGCAGATTGTGGTATGTTCTGAAATTTTTGTTATTCTATTTGCTGATGGTATGAATTGGCTACATATAGAAAAATTAATTAAATGGTGTGATTGATGTTAGTACTACATTTAACAGAATCCATCCTAAGGCATTCACCTTCCAGATTATGTTTAGTTGTAGACCAGAAATCCATAGAGTAGAAACTCCAGAAGCTCTAAACCAAGGTCGGTTTAAATCTAAAGTTACTTAGCCTCTATAGATGATTAATTATTGTTTTGTTCCCTGTAGACACAAAAGTGATATTATTTGCTCATGTGTATACTAGAGAAAAATTATAGCAGAACTAAAGTTACATGGTACAAATCTAAAAAGAAGAAAGTAAGAACATTAGAATATGACATTCGAAACTGTGCTAGAGAAAAAGTAACTCTACTTTATAGGATTTTTATAATGGTTATAAGTGTATAGATTTCACTTCTAAATCTGCCTTTAATTTTCAGAACCATGTATCATAGCTACGAAAGACTTAAAGTTATCATACATCTATGTAGACATCTATTCAAACACTACTGAATACATCTATGTATACATAAAAAAAGAAAAAAGAAAAATAAATAGAATACCAGAGCCACGAACTAAAAAGAATAACAATACAGGCACAAATTGCAACATATAGTATGGTGAGATATATATATATATATATATATTAATAAGGATCATGAACAGACCCAACTAAGTCCTTTTAATATCGACTAAAAATGAATGAGTCCTATAGTTATGAACGATATATGTCAACAAGAAGATACAACTACAAATCAGTTACGTTAAATAGAATACATGCATGAGCCCTACGGCCTTGAAATCCAGCGTATAGTCAACTATATTAATGCGTGTGGATTATCTCAGAGTTCAATTATGAAAATGCCGAGAGCTAACAAGTCTCGTTTCCATATTCCATATATACGCTGAGAGAAAAAAAAAATAGCTCGATCCAACATTGCTTGCAATACATAACATATATGAGTAAAATAGAGAAAAAATCTGAGTGTCGAGAGATAAATTGAAATGTTACAACCCTAATGACCATTTCTTATGCCGTATGCTCATTCACTCTAATAATGTAGAATGTAACAGCTAATAGCAGCATTTTAGGGTTTTGTTTAAATACGATACGGAGTTCACAGGTTGGAACCAAGAGTTTATGTTTCATGTATAACTCGAAACCAGCAGAGAAATTTCTATTATATACCTACCATATGGATATCCATTAGTATCTGAACAATCACATATTAAACAGAAAAAGGCCACAGACGTGGCCATACAACATAAGACAGACCGCGTAGCTAAGTGCCTATAAACATTTAACACGATAAATTGACACACAGATAACAATGAGCGATTAATCATTCGGGTGCGAGTATTCCGGGACGACAGCGTCGTCCAGGCGGGCTGCCATATTCGATTATATGGAAGAGACTACTATCCTTTCAAAAAAAGAGAAAAAAAATGAGACGAAATCGTGTTAAGGGAAGAAGGTTACCCACAGAAGAGTTCGGCTCTTCCTCCAGCAGGGTTGTGGAGTCAATAGCACCTATACAGTGGAATAAGACGACACAGTTGGAGTCGAATGGCCCGAAGGGGGGGGTTCTGACTTAGCCAGGTTAACAAATTTCATACATGTCGCCAGGAAATAAGCTCTAGAACAACAACCGATTTTGAACAACAGATACCAATAAAATGAATGCGTAAAAACGAGTTACAACATAAAATTGTAGTGCTGCAGCCAGACAATGGAGATCTGACATCGATCTAAGAGAAAATCGGTTAAGGGCTTTTGGTCAGTTGCGATGCATACTGAGTGCAGCCAAAAAACCCCCATCACCTACACCCTCTGCAAAAACGATTCATCGACGATTCAGATACAACATTATAAAAGAAAAAACCACAAACATCAGAATAAGTTACATAATGTAAAGAAGAAAAAAAAAACGTTACGCACCGACTCTCATACCCTTCCACTGACCTGGTACTCCTGTATCAGATATCTCCCTGGAAAGAGTCGCTCCCTCAGGGGAATAGGTGGAAATCCCCATCAATCCTCACCCAAATGGTATCGAACGATACCCGAAAGTCGATAAATAAACCAATCGCGGGCCGAGGGAGAAGCTTGGGAACGCAGCCGAGGTACTAGGTAAGAGGATGGGAACCCTAAGCCCGTTACCCTAGACATCAGAGAATCCCAACAACAATTTGAAGAACAACTCGGCTGTATTGACCTCGTGGTACCCGGTTATGTAAAAACCTTTCAATATAGGTACTGAGCTGCAGTAGGCGGCCCGCATGGTACTGGGCCAAGCAGGAGTGCAACCGAAAACGTTACACATAGTATAGGGGCTAGGGCAGGAATCTGTAATTGTCGGCGTCAAGTACTCAATTCTTTGCGTGAGCCGCCGTCTCTGCTCAACAAACCATCAAATATCAAAATGAGATCTCACACGTTAAACCAGAACTATGAAACTTTACGCAATAAACATCAGCCACATAGCTGTAAGAAGCGTAGCAGACAGTAATGTGCATACGATTGTACATCGAGAATTAACGCGACGAATTATAAAAATAAAATAAAATAAAATACCGTCGCCGGGTGTCAGTGGTAGGGTTTAGGTATACCCGGAAGGAGCAAGGTCGACGTCGCGTGAAACATAGTCGCACCACAGTCAAACCCCGCAAGCAACGCGTTGACGTGGCACTCCCACTGGCCGAGGCTCTGCTATGTATTCCAATGGACACGGCGCTTTAAATTCATCATCCTACTCAATTATGAGAACGTCTCATGGTAATTATATACAAAGCTGATAGTTTCAATGTGTCGATTTGGTAGTAATATATATATATACTTCGATGTACGGGGTATGTTTATTTAAGTAGCTATATATATATATGTGGTGAGTTATATATATACTCATATAGGTATTCAACGATAATAACCAGAGGTGTGCCATCTATATATATATCAATATATATATAGGGATGCGAGAGATATGCATGAAATCGATAAGTGGGTTCCAAGGGATAGGTAATGATATATCTCTATCGTTGAGTTATATGCCCATATATGCGCAAACAAGTGAGAAATCAAGGCTCTATATATATGTAATAAATAAATAAATATATGGAATAGTTGTTATGGAACAACTGTTCTGGAATTTTATTTTATATCAATATATTTATATGGAATAGGTGGTTATTAATATATAAGTGATATATATATATATCTATATATATATATATATATATGTGTGTGTGTGTGTGTGTGTGTGTGGAACAGCTGCTATGAAGTTATATATGGAACCAGTGAGGGATAAATATATACTTGGAACACCTGTCATGGAACAACTGTTCTTGATGGGTATTAGATTCAGAACACCTTATGTTATGGAACTTTATATAATGGGTTTTAGGGTACACATGAGGAAATATTGAATGTTGTTAGGACATTATCATGGGAGAAAAATCGTAACTGAGATATTAGAAAAAAAAAATTTATTGAAATTGGAGGTGTGACATCATCCTATATCAAAGACTCCATTTATTTCATTAAGCACATCAAAACCATTAAGCTTGATAAAAATGACATCATGGTTAGCTTTGATGTTATCTCCTTATTTACATAGATTATTGTCCCTGAAGTCATTGACCTCACTTCCAATCTTGTTGATTCAGAAACTCTTAACCTCATCAATCTTTGTCTTTCGACCACCTTATTCACCTATGATGAGTTTTGTTACAAACAAAATGAGGGCACAACCATGGGCTCATCCCTCTCCCCTGTTGTTGCTAACATTTTCATGGAATACTTTGAAGGCAAAGCCCTTGAAACCTTCCACCTCAAACCAAAATTTTGGAAGCATTTCGTAGACGACACCTTTGTCATCTGGTCCTATGGTATTCCTGCTCTCCACCAATTCCTCTCACATCTCAATAGCATCTCTCTCCACATCTAGTTCACCATGGAATTGAATAGAACCATTCCCTTCCTTTCCTTGACGTCCTTGTGTCATGCCTCTCTCATGGATCCCTTTCCCACCAATTCTACTGAAGAAAGACCCATACAGACAATTACCTTCTTACAAGCTCCCACCATCATCCTACTCAAAATTTTGCTGTTCTAAAACCCTTGTCTCATGAGCCATTCGAATCTCCTCCTCTCAATCCTTTTCTAAAGAAAAAGCCCATCTCATTAGAGCACTAAAATCTAACGGATACACCTCTTCCAAAATCAATAAATATTTCCATTCTTGCACCCATCCCTAACCTAATAACATTTCAAACCCTCGTCCCCTAGCCAAGGTAACCCTTCCTTATATTCAAGGAGTTACCGATTATCTTTCCAGAATCCTTTCTATAAAGAACATTAAAAATTTCTTCAAGCCCCATAGAACCCTTAGCCAGCTATTCAGGTCAGCCAAAGATAAGACCGATCATATGTTAGGCCTTGGAGTCTATGATATCCCCTTCTCCTATGGTAAATATTACATAGGTCAAACCAGTCATTCCTTCAAAACACGACTAAAAGAACATATGGCTGACACTAACCATAACCATATTGAAAAATATGCCATTGTCGAGCACTCTCATTTCTCCAAACACCTTATCTATTTTTAAAAATCTAGAATCCTTGCTCATGCTCCCTTTCATTCCACTCGATTCATTCGGGAAGCCCTCGAAATAAAAAAGCATCCTAATAACTTCAACTGTGATGATGGTTATCAATTGAGTCATTCCTCGAAACCCATGGTCCACTTCCTTTCATCTAAACACCCTACCTCTAATCATAATTCTAACCTGTCATAACCATCCTTAGCCCTTTTCCCAGCCTCCCCCCCCCCCCCCCACCAACGTGTCTTCGCATTTTCCTCTGTTTCTCCTTATTCTTCAATCATTTCCCTACCCTCCCTCCCCATCCTTTTGTTAATTTTGAAGAATAACAGAAATAGAGGAAAATGCTAAGAGAGGTTTAATTTACATTATTTCTCATTTCAAATCTCCAATCAAATCACCCTAATTAAAATTCCACTCCCTTTCATTGATTTTTATACCTTTATTCTATATTCAAAATTCCAATTTTGGACTCTATTCTTATTAATATCGTCCAATTAATTTATTTTTCTACATTAATATTTGAATTAAAAATAATGAAAATTTATCCATATCATTCTCCAACAGCTAATTCAAATTAATTAATTTTTTAATTCAATGAATTAGTTTTTTAATAATATTATACATTTAATCTTTTATAACTTCTACCTGAAATGTCTAGCTCTTTAATCATATTACAAAGGATTCCAGAAGCTCTAATATACATTAGGTTATGTTATGTTATGTAAACATTTTGACCTAGTCAAATTAAATAACAATAAAATTAAAAATAAAGTAAGTCTTATCTCTTAAGGTGCTAATGTCTATCTGTGAGGTCAAATAAATAAAATAATACAATTAATAATTATATTTATTAATAAAAATAAAAATAACTTGTACCTTAAAAATTTTTACATAGGATTCTAGAAGTCTTAACCTGCATTATGTATCTGACCCTCGAAATGTTCAAGCATTGATCATTTTTACTTGGTCAAAAATAAAATAAAGAAAATTAAAAATAACTAAAGAAAATACTTAATAATAAGGTAAAATACTGGTGGTTTTTGAGCTCGAGGTTTATGAGAACCCATGGTATTCATATGGAGTATAGGCTATTTAAAGGAGGAAATTAAACGAGCGTAGATCCATCTTAACTTCAGATCTACGAAGCCTCCAGAGGCATCAAATCTCTTAGAGATGAAAATATCTTAAAATACAAAGAGGTTTGATCCCTTTGGTGGTTTAGTAAATCTGAAGGTAAGATAGGCATGAAATCTCTTGAGATGAAAATATCTTAAAATACAAAGAGGTTTGATCATTTTGGTGGTTTAGTTAATCTGAAGATAAGATAGATCTAAGTTGATAATTAGTAGATTTATTATCAAAATTTTATTTGAGTTGGATTGTTATTTAGATTTCAATTTTATTTGAGTTGGATTGTTATTTAGATTTCAATTTTTTTCCAGTTTCTAACAAGGTTTCAATTTCATCAAAATTGCACATCACATTGCGGATTAAATTAAAGCCCAATTTATAAACATAGATACTTTTTATACTATAGATTGGATTGGAGTTTTTGTTGGTCATTTCATGGGCTTGATCCACCTTGTATTAGGGAGGCTAACAGCTCTCATATCTTTAACAAATTTCATTCTCCATTCCATTCATATTTCGATACAAAAAGTAGCTACATGAAAGGAGTTTACATGATCATTTGTTCATGTGGGATCCCCTATATTGGTGAAACTTGTTGTTCTATTAATAAAATAATTTAAGAGAATGGGGCTAATGTTAGGCATTGTAGAACTAAGTCCTCTATGTTGGATGAACAGATTATGCACCATGTTTGTTTGGAAGAATAGAGTGGCTGATATTAGGCATTGTAGAACTAAGTCCTCTGCCTTAGATGATGAAGACTATGCACCATGTATGTTTAGACTATGCACCATGTTTGTTTGGAAGAATCTAGTAGTTGATATTAGGCATTGTAGAACTAAGTTCTCAGGGTTGGATGAAGACTATGCACATGTATTTTTGGAAGAATAGAAGGTTATTGCTAGGGTTGTTAGGGTTGAGAATTTTCACCACTGCAAATGTCTCATAGGTTGAATAGGGATGGCCGGTGGAAGATTAGTAGTTGTTGGATCCCGTCTCACTATTCCTAGGATTTTCCTTCCCTCCTGTCTCTTAATTTGATTCGTTCTATTTCAATTATTTGTTATTGATCTTATTTTTGGGGTGACCTTTTATTTAATTTCATTAGATTTTCTTAATCTATGAATATACTATTAATATTATTGTATTAAATATCTATATTGTTAAAATTATATTATTAATTCGTAGTGTTTATTTTTATTAGTTTATTATTCTTATTAAGTATGTTATTATTTATATATTTTATGCTTTATGATATAATTTATTAATATTTTTTTATTGATTTAGTTAGTAGGTTGAATTTTAATTTATTTATATTAGACTTATTAAAAAAATTTCAATTATAAATAATTATTATAGGTAATATTAATGTCTTTTGGTATTTTGTTATTATCTATTATTTCCTAACTGCTAGTTTTTTTTATTTTAGTATTATTTTGATTTTGAGAGATACTTTCTCTGTATTATTTGGAATTGATCATCCAATCACCACTCTGGTGATGATGTGATTTGGATCACAAAAGTTAGTTTTCAATATTTGATAAATGTTTATATTAAATTTTATCTATGATGTGATTTCCAGGGAAATTTTTTTAAAAATGAATTTAATATTTGATAAATGTTTATATTAAATTTTATCTATGGTGTGATTTCTCAATAGAATTTATTAAAAATGAATTTGAATCACAGAAATTTACACTCTTCAATATCTGATAAATGTTTATATTAAATTTTAGAATTTTTTTTAATATGGTGGTTGGGGGAAAATAGAAGTCTAGAATGGAGAGAAAATTAGAAAAAAATTGAGAAAACAATGCAATGTAGCTTTCTCGCATGTTCCTATGTTATAATCCAGACTTGGGCAATATTATTGCATTGGCCGCCTAGTTTTCGGCCAATTTTGACCGGCGTTGTTTACCGCTCCGCAAATTAGTGGGAGCTTAGGATTTGAATGTTTTATAATGGTAATAGATTTAACAACGTTAAAGAAATAATCTTTAACCATAGGTTGCAAATTTTAAAACTATAACTCAGATTTTAAAAAGAGTCTGTCATTATTTTTCCAATTTCCATTATTTTCCTATCTATTTTGACAAGATCTTGGTGCAAGAGTTCCAATGACTTTTACCTCGTGGATTGAACCCTTTACCAATATTGCTCCCCATCCCAATATTGGTAAAGGGTTCAATCCATGAGGTAAAAGTCATTGGAATTCTTCCAGCAAGATCTTGTCAAAATAGATCGGAAATTAATGGAAATTCGAAAAATAATGACAGACTTTTTTAAAAATCTGAGTTATAGTTCCAAAATTTGCAACTTATGGTTAAAGATTATTTCTTTAACGTTGTTAAATCTATTACCATCATAAAAAAATTCAAATCCTACGCTCCCACAAATTTGAGGCGCCTAAACAACGCCAGTCAAAATTAGCCGAAAACTACCGGATTATAAGTGTGTTAGGTATGATGAAGGTCCTACACTTTGAGTGTATTATAATGTTCAAGCTTCCCAAAAAAATTAGGCATTATCATTATAGTCGTATCAGATACATTTTCAATAACATCGAAAAATAAGTAATAATTAAAAACATATCTATTCACATAGTTGCACTATATCTCTCAATTTTGTTTTAATTATTAATTTTATGTTTATTTTATTTTTATGTAATTTCATCTGGTCACAAATATTTAGATGTCATAAAAATAATAATAAATTTTGACTAGATCAATTTACATCAAAATAAAATAAAATAAAATAAAATTAATAATTATAATTATTAATCATTAAATCAGGCTAGATTCATATTTGAGAAAACATCAAAATTGATAGGATCATATAGTAGTGGTTTTGGGAATCTGGTTTAGTGTATCTATGATTTTAAATTCAATATTTCACATACTGAAATGTGAGATTTTCTGATAAATTTAATATTAGACAAAGTCAACTAATTAAATATAACTACTTCATTATTTCATTATTTACTACAACTCAAACTTAGATTTTGATAAATCCCTGCCAGATTCTAGACAATATAACTGGAAAAATAAATCAAAAAACTTTCCAAAAAATCACACTTTAACTGGCTCAAATATCAATTTAAATTTAATTTTAAACAAATTCCAAAATAAAAATCTAAAAAATTAAATATTTCAGAAAATCAAACATATGACGTATTCTGATAAATTAATAGAGCGGTAAACACAATCAAACGCATTCTTAATTTAAGAGAACCCGCCAATTCGTTCACATTGTATTGCCCACTTCAAAGCTCTTGCAGTTCTTTTGCTCTGAGAAGTCCCGCGTCGCTGTTTATTGTCACTCCAGCCATTAAGTCACAATTTTACCAGAAGCATCATACCAGAAACAAAGGCATAAATATACTTAAAATAAGCAACCAGGAACTGCAATTTAAATCGAGTAATGCATAATAGAAACAATGTGCAATACTGTAAATATTTAGGCACTGCATATAGGTTCATAACACATCAATGAAAAATTATGTAATAGAGATTTGGATGTATTGAACAGACGCTGTTTAGCTTATTACTGTTTGAAAAGCCTACCAAATAAAAAAAAAAAACAAGTTTCACATGCAGAGATTAAAACCCTCAGAGAGGGGTATCATTTACCAAAAACAAGAAGAAACAAGTTTCATAGATTGATAAATTTTTAGAGAAAGTTTATCAATTGGGAAATTTCGAAATATTCTCAAAATCTGATATTTAAAATTAATAATATGTCTATAATCTAAAAGTTTTCTGCTTTAAAATTAATAATATGTCTAGAAGTTTTCTGCTTTAGCTACTTATAAATATACAATTTTATATACTGACTTTCTTCATTTAGAAGTTTTTTTGGGGCGTCCACATCTAGAAAATTTAGTCCGACCTCTTGCTGATCTGGTTCCACTTAAGTATTGAACAGCGTCCATAACTGTCTCTGGGTCATTTTCTACTGTCATTGGCTCTTTTCCTTTCAGTTCTTCTGAATCCTGGATCTCCTCCTTCAGATGGGTTCTGTTCAGCAGAGAAGAGCTAAGCACAGGATTTGATGTGGATCTCCTTCTCCAGATGGGTTCTATTTTTTATATAATTTGACCTTAACATGTTTAAGTAACATGACACTAACATAACAAAACATGACACAATCTCTTTCACACTGTATTTTTTTATGTAATTTGACTTTGTAAACATATTTAAATAACATATAAATAACATATTATCGTAAGATTCTATCAGCATACCCTCTATCCAACTTACGTCCTGCACAGGAATGGCTAGATGGAAAGTGGACTTTAGTGACTCCGGTTTGATTTCTAAATCTCTTTCTTTTCTTATTATTTTAAATCTCTTTCTATGGTTTGTTTTATTTTAAATCTATCTGAATGAATAGATGGTAGAGAAGGGTTTCTCAGTCTTTTGTATTGTACTCACTTTAAGGAATATTGAACTACATTATGCAGGAGAAAAACCTAAACATCAAACAAGTAATTAGGGTTTTAAGTGAGGAGGAAGTTGAGAAATCCAACAACCTGTGTGATGTATCGGAGGGTTGCTTTACAAATGAAAGAATCCAACCTGTGAACATAAAGGAATCACTTTAGTTATTCTCAATTAATAATATGTCTATAATCTAGAAGTTTTCTGCTTTAGCTACTTATAAATATGCAATTTTATATACGGACTTTCTTCATTTAGAAGTTTTTTTGGGGCGTCCACGTCTAGAAAATTTAGTCCGACCTCTTGCTGATCTGGTTCCACTTAAGTATTGAACAGCGTCCATAACTGTCTCTGGGTCATTTTCTACTGTCATTGGCTCTTTTCCTTTCAGTTCTTCTGAATCCTGGATCTCCTCCTTCAGATGGGTTCTGTTCAGCAGAGAAGAGCTAAGCACAGGATTTGATGTGGATCTCCTTCTCCAGATGGGTTCTATTTTTTATATAATTTTACTTTAACATGTTTAAGTAACATGACAATAACATAACAAGGCATGACACAATCTCTTTCACACTGTACTTTTTATGTAATTTGATTTTGTAAACATATTTAAATAACATATAAATAACATATTATCATAAGATTCTATCAGCATACCCTCTATCCAACTTACGTCCTGCTCAGGAATGGCTAGATGGAAAGTGGACCTTAGTGACTCAGGTTTGATTTCTAAATCTCTTTCTTTTCTTATTATTTTAAATCTCTTTCTATGGTTTGTTTTATTTTAAATCTATCTGAATGAATAGATGGTAGAGAAGGGTTTCTCAGTCTTTTGTATTGTACTCACTTTTAAGGAATATTGAACTACATTATGCAGGAGAAAAACCTAAACATCAAACAAGTAATTAGGGTTAATTAGGGTTTTAAGTGAGGAGGAAGTTGAGATATCCAACAACCTGTGTGATGTATCAGAGGGTTGCTTTACAAATGAAAGAATCCAACCTGTGAACATAAAGGAATCACTTTAGTTATTCTCAATTGAACAGAGTCCATTTGGAGGAACAGATTCAAGATTTAAAAGATACGAAAGTAAATGTAATAGATATAAAAGATGATGTGCAAGAATGATCCGAATAGAGAATAGAGAATGACATTCACCTATAGTATTCACCATTCAGATGAAAAAAACCTAAAATATAAGTAATGACAATACGAAATGACCCAGTGATACTTTTGATACTTAAGGACGCTGTTCAAGATTTATATCTAGAACCAGATCAGCAAGAGCTCCCATGACAAAATTTTCTAACAGAGAAGAGCTAAGCACAGGATTTGATGTGGACTCACAGTCAGCAGAAGGTGATTCCTTGTTGTTCACAGCTTGGTTCCCATTCTTTGTAAAGCAACGATGTGATACATCACACAGGTTGTTGGATTTCTCAACTTCATCCTCACTTAAGATCCTTACTACTTGTTTGATGTTTAGGTTTTCCTCCTGCATAATGTAGTTCAAAAAGATTGAGAAACCCTTCTCTACCACCTATTCATTCAGATAGATTTAAAATAAAATAAACCATAGAAAGAGATTTAAAATAATAAGACAAGAGAAAGAGATTTAGAAATCAAACTGGAGCCACTAAGCTCCACTTTCCACCTAGCCATTCCTGAGCAGGACGTAAGTTGGATAGAGGGTATCCTGAGGGTATCTTAGATATCAATCTTCAGAAATTATTTATTATTTAAATTATTTTAAGTGTAACTAAATTTAGAAAATAAATATAAAACCTTTGGTTTTGCCCATGGTATCAAGGATTAAATTTGATGGGTCCGGCTACCCACATATAATTTTTTATGACGGTCTCATCAAAATGACCTTTCATATTACTTTTAATGATTCCTTTTACCTGTATATCTAAGTTAAAAGAAAAAAATTCACAATATATAACTACAAATATTGAAGCGAATGCAGTTAAAATTTGAAGAGATTAGGGTGAAAAACAACGTGCCATTGTTAAAAATAAATTTCTAAAGTTTAGTTTTTAATTAGATTTATTTTTAAGAAAATTTAACATTTTAGTTTAAATTTCAATAAGATTACTAAAGTTAAGATGAATCATTTCCTAGAGAAGAGTCTTCTACTCATGAGGCTCAGTTAAAGGAGGAAACAAATTTCCAAAGTTTCATCTTTAATAGATTTATTTTTCAGAATATTTAACATTTTAGTTTAAATTTCAATAAGATTATTAAAGTTAAGATGAATCATTTCCTAGTGAAGAGTTTACTACTCACTTGTAGGAATTTCATGGATGAGGGAAAATATTCTATGAAATTGAACATTTTGAGCAAATTACAAGAAGCTTTTGTTAAAAAAATGTCTATGCTCCATAATGGGGAAATGAATTATTTACCACTCCTAAAAATATTTTAAAATAAAATATATAACATAAAAAACATACCCACTTCTAAAGCCTGAAAGTATAACATAAAAAACATACCCACTTCTGAAGCATTATCTAGGCTTATAAAATGTGACTAGCGTAAATCCATTTTAACTTTGGATCCACCAAGCCTCAAAAGGGTTCAAATCTATTTGATATCTCTCGCCCTTGGTAGATCATGCATTAAGATGGATCTAAGAATGTATAGCATCATCTAGGGTTACAAAACATACCCACTTCTAAAGCATAATCTAGGCTTACAAAATGTGACCAGCTTAAAGCATAATCTATGCTTACAAAACATATCTATTGACATATTAATAATTATAAATATAAGAGCACTCAAATAATCATAATTTCAATGGACTTTAACTATAACATATAATTAAATTATAAAAAACATGTAATCTAAATAAGCTACTATCACTTGAGATGGTTTATTTTTCATTTTGTCTTGATGCATTTTTCAATATTTGCTATTATTAAAATAAAGCGTTATTTTGGTTGCATCTTTTCTCTGTATGTTTATTTATATATTTTATTGCATTAAAGACAATATTGACAAAGAAAATATTGATTATATTCTGTAAAAACATTAAATTTTTAATAATTTGAGGTCTATATGGAATTCTAGAATTATTAATGTAAAACAATTTTTTAATAATTTGATATTAAAAAAAATAGTAAAGTGTTGGCAATTGAGTTTGATACAAGCAACCCCAGGGACCAACTACCCAGATGGCAACCATGTAGGTATTAATGTTAATGGCATAAATTCTATAAATTTTACTTTTCTTGATGATGATCAGAATAGTTTGAGGGGAAATTACAACAACGAGAGGGTGCCTTCTAGTTGTTGTAACTGCCCGTCAAACTAATCTTGATGACTAATCTGATCATGAAGAGACTTAAATTATTTTGAATTTATACCGATAACATTCATACTTACATGGTTGCCATCTGCATAGTTGGTCCCTAGGATTTTCCTTGTATCATACTCAACTACATTTCGGCTTTCCTGGTTTTCAATTTGTCATTTTTATAAGTTCTTCATTTTTGTATTTGCATTTTGGTTCTTTTTTTTTTAATTATTGTGCCCAGAGGTTATTGCCCCGAGAGGCGCATCTACAGCCCAATATGACCCCGATGTCAGGTGTGTCACGTCCTCATACAAAATGTCAGCTTAAGTTTTAAATTAAAATTAAAAATAAAAAATAAAAATCCCATTGTGCTAGAACATATATCAATTTCTAATACAATTATGTATTATTTATATAATTTGAATGGATAGTAAATTATATATGTGAATTTGAATGGATCATAAATTTACCTTTAACAAAAAAAATTACCACATTGAATTTCCAAATTTCCTAAATCAAAGGAAAAGAGTTAATTCAACACAAACAATCAAAATCCAAAATCTTTTAATATTTCTTTTAATTAAATATTTTTAAAATGAATTTATGCTTACTCCAGAGCTATGGTAAATAAATAAAAAAATATATAAACTAGATGTATGGTAAATAAATAAATATTCTTTTTATATTTATTCCATAATAAAAAGAGGTTTTATTTAGATGAAGCCTATGGGACGAATACCATGGGACAAATTAATATTGATACCATGGGCCAAATACCATGGGTAAATAAATAAATATAAAATAGATATAAAGAGGTATGGTAAATAAATAAATATAAAAGAGGCATAAAGAGGTAAGGTAAATAAATAAAAATATATCAAATAGGATTATAAATAAAAAAACTAATTATATAACAAGCCTATGGGCCAAATACCATAGTAAAGAAAAGGGGTATGGTAAATAAATAAAAATATAAATAAACTAGAGGTATCGTAAGTAAATAAAACCTCTTTTCATATTTACTCCATAATCTGCTTTATATTTACGAATATTTATGTTCATTAGTTTACATAACTAAGAAGAAATAGAGAAAGAGAGTGATAAGGGAGAGATGGAGAGAGAGTGCGTATGTTTAGGGGTGAGATAAAGAGACAAAGTAAGATGTATGGAAAGAAGGGGGGAGAGAAGAAGTGAGAAGGAGAGAGGGAGGGACATAGTAATGTAGTTGGAGAGAGAGAGGGGTGGAAAGAGAGAGAGAAAGAAAGGGATGGGGGAAGAGAGAGGATTAGAGAGAAAGAGAGAGAGATATGGGGGAAGAGAGAGGATTGGAGGGAAAAGAGAGAGAGAGAGGTGGGAGAGAAAGGGAGAGAGAGGAGGAGAGTGATGGGGGAAGAGAGAGTATTGGAGAGAGAGAGAGATATATATATAGATCAGGGAAGAGAGAGGGATTTAGGGGAGAGAGAGAGAGAGGAAGGATGAGAGAGAAGACTTGAGAGAGAGGAGGAGAGAGGGATCGATAAGAGAGATGGAGTTGGAGGGGGAGAGATGTAGGAAATAAGAAATATAGAGAGTGAGAAGGGGAGAGAGAGAAGGAGTGACAAGGGAGAGACATAGAGAGAGTGTGTATGTTTCGGGCTGAGATAAAGAGACAAATAAGGAGAGATGGAGATAAGGGGGGAGAAGGATATATAAGGAGAGAGGGAGGGATATAGTAACATAGTTGGTCGGTGAAGAGAGAGAGAGAGGGAGAGAGAGACGGGAGAGAAAGGGAAAGAGAGGAAGGAAGAGAGAGGACGTGAGATAGTGGAGAGAGGGAGGGAAAGAGAGATGGACTTGGAGGGGGAGGAGGAGAGAGGTAAGAAGAAAGAAATAGAGAGAGAAAGGTGGAGAGAGAGAGAGTGAGTGAGTGATAAGGAAGACAGAGAGAGAGGGAGAGAGGGGGAAGATAGAGCTATAGATGGAAGGTGAAGAGAGGGAAGAAGAGAGAGATGGGGAGAGGAGGGGATTGACAAAGAGATTGATATATATGGATTGCGAGAGTGTGTGTGTTTAAGGGGGTGAGATAGAGAGACATAAAAGAAGAGATGGAGGGGGATATAGATATGGATGGAGGGTGGAGAGAGGGAAGAATATTTCTCACACTAGATGGATTGATATAAGTGGCGATGGTGATTTATAATCCTATTTGATTATTTGCACTATATGCATCGATTTTAGTGTAGATATTTATTTCTAATGATATTTTATTACTAGCACTAGATGCATTGATTTGAGTGTAGGTGGTGATTTCTAATACAATTTGATTTCTTGCATTGAATTTGTTGATTTCAATTTAGATGTAAATTTATAATTATATTTGATTACTTGCACTAGATGAATTGGTTTCAATGTAGATGATTTATAATCCTATTTGATTGTTTGCACTAAATGCATTGATTTTAGTGCAGATGGCGATTTCTAATCCTATTTGATTTATTTGAGTAAATGCATTGATTTCAGTGTAGATGTTGGTTTCTAGAGAGAGAGAGAGAGAGAGAGTGATAAGGAAGATGGAGAGAGAGGGAGAGGGGAAAAAAGGAGGAAAGAGAGATATTAATGGGGGAGAGGGAGAGAAGGGTAAGATAGAGATATAGATGGAAGGTGAAGGGAGGGAAGAAGAGAGAGATGGGGAGAGGAGGGGATTGACAAAGAGATTGATATATATGGATTGCGAGAGTGTGTGTGTTAAAGGGGGTGAGATAGAGAGACAGAAAAGAAGCGATGGAGGGGGATATAGATATGGATGGAGGGTGGAGAGAGGGAAGAATATTTCTCACACTAGATGGATTGATATGAGTGGAGATGGTGATATATAATCCTATTTGATTATTTGCACTATATGCATCGATTTTAGTGTAGATATTTATTTCTAATGATATTTGATTACTTGCACTAGATGCATTGATTTTAGTGTAGGTGGTGATTTCTAATACAATTTGATTGCTTGCACTGAATTTGTTGATTTCAATTTAGATGTCAATTTATAATTATATTTGATTACTTGCACTAGATGAATTGGTTTCAATGTAGATGATTTGTAATCCTATTTGATTGTTTGCACTAAATGCATTGATTTCAGTGTAGATGGCGATTTCTAATCCTATTTGATTTCCTTGAGTAAATGCATTGATTTCAGTGTAGATGTTGGTTCCTAGAGAGGGAGAGTGAGTGATAAGGAAGATGGAGAGAGAGAGAGAGAGAGAGGACAAAAGGAGGAAAGAAAGATATTAGCGGGGGAGAGGGAGAGAAGGGGAAGAGAGGGAAGAAGAGAGATATGGGGAGAGAGGGTGATCGACAAAGAGAATGATATATATGGAGTGCAAGAGCGTGTATGTTTAGGGGGGTGAGATAGAAACAAAAAAAAAGAGATGGATGGGGATATATATATGGATGGAGGGTGGAGAGAGGGAAGAATATTTTTTGCACTAGATGGATTGATTTAAGTGGAGATGGTGATTTATAATCCTATTTGATTATTTGCACTAGATGCATCGATTTTAGTGTAGATAATTATTTATAATGATATATGATTACTTGCACTAGATGCATTGATTTCAGTGTAGGTGATGATTCCTAATACTATTTGATTGCTTGCACTAGATGTGTTGGTTTCAATTTAGACGTCGATTTATAATTATATTTGATTGCTTGCACTAGATGGATTGATTTCAATGTAGATTATTCCTAATACTATTTGATTGTTTGTGCTAAATGCATTGATTTCAATGTAGATGGCGATTTCTAATCCTATTTGATTGCTTTGAGTAAATGCATTGATTTCAGTGTAGATGTTGGTTTCTAATATTATTTGATTTATTGCATTAGCTGCATTGATTTCAATGTAGAAGTTATTTTCTAATCTTATTTGATTTCTTGCATTAAATGCATTGATTTCAATCTATATGTTGATTTATGATTTGATGTAATTGGATATATGCTGGTACATTAATATTAAAGTGATTGGATTAACAAATATGCATTGATTTTAGTGTAAGCACAAAAAGTTATTAACAATGTAGATTGATTTTTGTGTTATAGTAATTTATGCTATTAATATTGGAGAGCAAGAGAGACAAGGTATCATGTTTACTACAATAGATCGAGCTAAATATTTAAATGGTTTACGATTTAAATTTTCTTTTTCATATAATCGATATGAAAAGATAACAAAACTAAAAAGGGAGGAAATAACAATAGTAGAAGAAAATAGTTTGAGATTGATTGTAACATGAGTACGTTCTTATTATTCACATTTTCTATCTTTCAACACTATTATTGTCACTTTGCATTCAAAAAAAAATATTTCATCATTTTTCATCGTTATAGTTATTAAAAATAATTATCATCTCAACGAACTGAGGTAACTAAGAAAATTTAAAATTAAAATGACCAAGTTAATCTTAGAAATATTTAGCATATTTAAAATGATTATATTAATATTTGATATATTTACATATTAATGATAAAATTAATCATATCTTTGATAGATTTTCCTTGGCAGCACACGACTGAAACGAGCCTAGATCCATCTTACATCTAAAAAATATACAAAAATTTTAATAATCTGAAAAATGTGACGTTGATGCCTTCGACTGGAACTAGCCTAGATCCATCTAACTCTGGATCTATCATGAGCCGAGAGGGATCAAATCTCTCGAGGTGCAAACATTTCCTCAAGTTTTGCACTCAAAAAATAGGTTTCCACCTCGAGAGATTTGATCCCTCTCGGCGCATGATAGATCCAGAGTTAGATGGATCTAGGCTGGTGTAATTTTTGTATTGCATTGTTATTGTTATGATTGCATGAATTTTTTGTGTATATGGATAATTTCTACTTAACAACTAATTTTGAATCCTATCAATCTTCTTTATACTTTAGTGTCTGCACTCTTCCTATCTTAAACTCATGTTCCTCCTCTTGAAGATGGGTGAAGTGTTCGCCAACCTTGAGCTCTTTAGTTATATTAAACATGATTCTAGGAGCTCTAATATACATTAGGTTATGTTATATTATGTAAACATTTTGACCAAGTCAAATTAAATAACAGTAAAAATAAAAATAAAGTAAGTCTTATCTCTTAAGGTGCTAATGTCTATCTTGTTATATTATGTAAATATTTTATTTAGTCAAATAAAATAATACAATTAATAATTATATGTTAAATATTTTTACACTAGATTCCAGAAGTTCTAACCTACATTATGTATCTGATCCTAGAAAAGTTAAGGCATTGACCATTTTTACTTGGTCAAAAATAAAATAAAGAAAATTAAAAATAACTAAAAAAAATAATCAATAATAAGGTAAAATTGACTTGATCAAGTTATTGGTGGTTTTTGAGTTCGAGATTTATGAGAACCCATAGTATTCATATGGAGTATAGGCTATTTAAAGGCTACAAAGCCTCGAGAGGCATCAAATCTCTTGAGATGACAATATCTGAAAATACAAAGAGATTTGATCCCTTTGGTGGTTTAGTAAATATGAAAATAAGATAGATCTAGGCTGATAATTAGTAGATTTATTATCAATTTTTTTATCTGATTTGGATCATTATTTAGATTTCAATTTTTTTCCACAATTCAATTTCTAACAAGATTTCAATTTCATTAAAATTGCAAATCACACTGCTGAGTAAATGAAAGCCCAATTTATAAACATAAATATTTTTTATACTATAGATTGGAGTGGAGTTTGCTAGATAGAAACCATGATCTACATGATAAGCTGGTGGATGCACTATAGATTTAATGCTAGAAACAAGTTGATGGATGCACTATAGATTTAATGCTAGAAACAATACTCAATCCATTGGTCATTCCATGGGCTTGATCCACCTTGTATTAGGGAGGCTAACAACTCTCATATCTTTAACAAATTTCATCCTTTGGTTCAATTCATATTTCCATACAAGAAGTATTTTGATACAAGAAGTACTTAGATGAAAAGCTAAATGAAAGGAGTTTACATGATTGTTTGTTTATGTCGGATCCTTTATATTGGTGAAACATGTTGTTTTATTAATAAAAAAAATTAAGAGAATGGGGCTGATATTAGGCATTGTAGAACTATGCACCATTTTTGTTTGGAATAATGGGTTATAGTGATAACCGGTGGAAGATTAATAGTTGTTGAATCCCGTCTCTTTATTCCTAGGATTTTCCTTTCCTCCTTGTGTCTCTAAATTTGATTCGTTCTATTTCAATTGTTTGTTATTGATCTTGTTTTCGGGGTGACCTTTTATTTAATTTCATTTGATTTTCTTAATCTATGAATTTACTATTAATATTACTGTATTAGATATCTATTTTTAAAATTATATTATTAATTCTTAGAGTTTATTTTTATTGGTTTATTATTATTACTACTAAGTAATGTTATTATTTATATATTTTTATGATTTAAGATATAATTTATTAATATTTTTTTTTATTGATTTAGTTAGTAAGTTGACTTTTAATGTATTTACATTAGACTATTTAAAATAAATTCGATTATAAATAATTATTATGGGTAAATATTAATGTCTTTTGGTATTTTTTTATTATTTATTGTTTTCTAACTGCTAGTTTTTATTATATTGATTTTGGGTGTTGCTTTCTCTGCATTATTTATTTATGGAATTGATTTGATCATACAATCACCATTCTCCTGATAATGAACTACACTTGGTAGTTAGAAGCATGTGACTCCTTGATCTATGATGTGATTTGGATCACAAAAGTTTACACTCTTCAATATTTGATAAATGTTTATATTAAATTTTATCTATGATATGATTTCACTGAACAATTTATTAAAAATGAATTTAATACTTGATAAATATTTATATTAAATTTTATCTATGATGTGATTTCCTGGAAGAATTTATTAAAAATGAATTTGAATCACAAAAATTTACACTCTTCAATATTTTGATAGTTTCTTTCTCTGTGTTATTTATTGATGGAATTAATGATTGTACATAAATGTATTTAGGATACAGCACATCATTAGGATTAGGTCATGACTGTAGATAAATTTCTTTCGGATTAATCACATCATTAGGATATTGATAAAATTAATGATTGTTGCTTTCTCTGCATTATTTATTGATGGAATTGATCATCCAATCACCATTCTCATGATGATGAACTACACTTGGTAGTTCGAAACGTGTGACTCTTTGATCTACGATGTGGTTTGGATCACAGAAGTTTACTCTTTTCTCTTTTCTTGTAAGCTTATTAGGTCCTCTCTATTTTCTATTTATAGTAAAAATCAAGTTTGAAAATATAAAATTAAGCCTCAACCTGCCCGTAGGAAACCAGGTCTGTTGGTCATATAAGTGCATTGCACGTCATCCAAAACATATACATCTTGAGTTTACTTCGTATTGTCCTCAAATAACTAATATCAGTGTTTGTACTTTCTATCATATACATAACATAAACATAAAATCTATCCGCTATCAATAACAAAAAGTAAACTTAGACTGGTCATTGATCAATCATCACTTGACACGACAGGAGTCGATTCCTTGACACTATAACCAGTCATATCTACCTGGTGCATGGATTGTATTTCCTTCTCGATTCTGCCGAGGCGCACATACTGGTGGTGCTGACGAAGGTTCATTTCCTGAATTCTTCTGTTGATCTCAACCAGAGTTGTAGTTGCCCTGGGATCTCCCCCAACTTCTTGTACTGACATAATTTCCTTAAGAAGAAGGCATTTTATCAACCAGTATGTTTTGATAGAATGATGGAACAGAGAAATTCTCCCCCGAGTTTGACCCAAGTCTGTAATGATCTGATTAAGTTCATACTCCGCAGTGTCTTCATCTTCCTCTATCTTGGTTTTGACATCATTCTCCCATCCATGAATGAAAGATTTAACGAAGCAGGGTGTCTTCTCTGAATATGCCGAAATAAGGTTTACAATACTTCTCTGTTGGACCTCTTACCCTGCTTGAATGGAGGATTCAGTACTCTGGCCTTGCCTTTGTCTTTGGTGTCTTTCTTTCCTCTGTTCCCTTTCGCCATAAGTTCTATATGATATCCTTCTGACATAAATGTGCGGCAGGGGTGAATGGCTACAAGACCTCTAGTAAAGACATGATTACAACATCCTAGAAGGTTAAAAAAATAAGCTATTATACATGGTCAGGTTGCTATCCTCAGCGGTAGGATAATTCTTCTTTATCTGGAATTGAAACCTATTAGTACATGCATCATACCCACCCAAGACTATTGTGAAAGAGCGAAATAAACCTATTGAAAGAATCCTAATATCCATCTAAGAATGAATAAGAGATGGAAACATAGAAGAGAAACATGAATAGTTTTTTAGGTAACTTTAAAATCTTTGCATCCTTCCCATTCTAGCATTAACGTCATTTATGTTCATGTAGGTGATTTCCCATTCCCAAATTAACATATTCATATAATATATAGAGTGACATTCATGCAATTTCAACCCTGACCGGGTATATACAGTGGTAGTTTTACAGTGCCTAACCATAGCTACATTTACCATACAGGATATATAAAACAGAAAATTTGCTGACAAGGAACTACAACAACCTTTCAGAGTTACTATGAGGCCTCGACCACACTTGCAACCTTCATAATACTCAGAAAAAAAACTACTTGGAACTACATAAATATTGTAATGGACAATATGACATGCAGAGTAGATATAATCCAGAAAGATGTAAATATTCCTTTGAATGCAACGATATGTAGAAACTCATTTTATCATGGTGGTAAAAAGTGAGTTGGGTACATACTAATTCATAATTGCTGGCCTCTAACGTCATCGAGTATTGCAGGGTTTCTCGTGCTAAGAACCAGCGATAAAAACCAGGCACTGAACCACTCTGCAGAGAATGAATGTCGAGATAATAACCCAGATCAAGTTAAGAACCCACGTCAATAAATCCCGGTGGCCCTCTTTCCAACCTCGCTCTAACAGCCCACCTGGCTCGCCGAGTTGTTTTCCATCCAAATTAAAAGATGTCATAATGATCCATTGGGGTAGTTATCCTCTCATCTTACTTGTCGGGCGTGTTGCACCTCCCATCGCATGCAAGATCCACGTAGCTCTCCTCCATCATCACGGCGTGGTTATACCCTTGCTAGATGGCACCCCAATCGGGGGAAAATTTTTCACTCTTCAATATTTGATAAAGGCTTATATTAAATTTTATCTATGATGTGTTATGAAACCAGCTCCAAAAATACAAGAAAAGAGAGATCAATGCCTTAGAAATAACCATTTCGAGGGGGAAACCTCCAATACATTACATAAATGAACAATTCTTGGATGATACAAATTACAAAACCTCCTTTCTATATATAGGAGTCCATCGGGCCACAATGTAATCCTAGCGGACCTAACAATAATAATGTAAGGGCACAATGATAACAATATGGGGGTTATAGGGGTAAAACAATAACAATAAGGGGGTTACAGTAACAACAATAAGGAACTATACTAGTAATATAGGGACCTAACATGCTCCTTTCCTTCAAAAAAGTGCTTTCCTCAATGCTTGAGTAGCTCTGGGTGCTTTTGTATAAAATTCTTATCCTCCCATTAGAATATTTAGTGGGTAAGTTCTTCCATTTGATGAGATACTCTGAAATTGATCGATTTCGTAGTTGTCGAGTTCTTGTTTCCATGATTGCTTCAGGTTCCAATATGGTTTTTCCTTCCTCATCAAGTTCTGGAAATATTGTTTGAACTGGAAGTTTGTCCCCTATAACCTTCTTTAAGCATGAAACATGGAAAACTGGATGCACTCGCGAAGAATCAGGAAGCTCTAATTTGTATGCCATAATACCAATATTTTGCAACACCTTGTAAGGAAAATAGTACTTTGGCGATAATTTATTACCCTTCTTAGCTTGCTTGAGGGACATTTGTTTGTATGGTTGTAGCCGTAAAAATACCTAGTCTCCTACATAAAAACTTCTCTCACTACGATGTTGATTTGCCTATTGCTTCATTTAATTTTGTGCCAAATTTAGGTTATCCTTTAAGAGTTGGAGAACTTCTTGTTGACGCTCGATGTGATCTTCCACTACTTGAACCCTAGAATTTTCCCTTAAAGAAGATGTGATGGACGGTGGATGATATCCATAAAGTGCCATAAATGGGGTCATTTTTGCTACAGTATGGAAGGAATTTTTATACCACCATTCAGCGAGAGGTAACCACTTGACCCATTGTGCTTGCTTATCAGATACAAAACAACAAAAATATCCTTCCAAACATTTATTCACTATATTTTTTTGACCATCGTATTGAGGATGATAAGATGAGCTATGAGCTATTTGAGTACCCGAACAAGAAAATAATTCCATTCAAAAATTTCCTGTCAAAATGGGATCTCTGTCACTTACAATAATCCTTGGGTTTCCATCTAGATTTTGAATTGTTTCCATAAATTTAGTAGCAACTGTACTTGCTTTAAATTGATGAGATAATGCACAAAAGTGTGCATACTTGGTAAGTCTATCAACTACCACCATGATGAAACTCCTTCCTTTAGACTTAGGTAAACCTGTGATAAAATCCATTGAAATCTCCTCCCAACGTTGACTTGGAATGGATAAAGGTTGTAGAAGACCCGGGGTCTTAATTGTATCAACTTTATTTTGTTGGCAAACCAAACATTCCACCACAAACTTTTGAATATCAAATTTGAGGCCATCCCAAAGAAATTCTTTCTTCACCCTGTGGTAAGTTTTTAAAAATCCTGAGTGTCCTCCTAAAGGAGAAGTTTGTTTGAATGGTTGGTTATGCCCATTGGGCTTTTTAATGATCCTGCTACATTCATGCGAGTTATGAATGATGGTTTAAATCCTTTTCTAGATTATTTTGTGATAGTCTACTTAGATGCCATATTTATTTTCAGCAAGTATCATGAAGAACATGTCATACATCTCAAGAAAGTGTTAGATGTCTTACAGAAGGAAAAGTTGTTTTTAAATATCTCGAAATGTGAATCTGGGAAAATTCCTTTAGTCTACTTGGTTCATATTGTTGGAGGGGTTGAGTTGAAGATAGAGCCCTCAAAGGTCAAAGTCATATTGAATTGTCCAAAACCAAAGAGAGTGACAGAGGTTCGATGTTTTTTGGGAGCAACCCAATATTGGAGATATTTTATTTCTAACGTTTCTTCCATTGCATCTAAAGTACATGCATTGACAAGTGTGAAGAAAATTTTTCAGTGGGGAGGCAAAAAAAATAAAAATCGTTTGATGCATTGAACGAAATAATCAGTTCAACACTTGTACTTACACTTCCCGACTTGAGAAAATAATTTGAGATACAAAATGATGAAAGTGACTATACCATGGGCACAGTCTTGATGCAACATGGTAAGTCCATTTGCTTTCATTCTGAAAATTTTAATGGTGCAATGATTAACTATCCTACATGTGACAAGGAATTGTATGCATCGGTGCAAAGTGTGAAAAAGTGGAAACAATACTTGGTGGGTAAGGAAACAAACATTCACACAGATCATCAACCATTGCAATACTTGCAATCAAAAACAAAGAAACAACAAGTGAGGCACTTCATATGGATGGGTTTTTTATAAAAATTCCACTTGGTGATATGGTATAAGAAATGTATCTATCACAAGGTTGTTGATATGATTTCTAAACCAATTATTAGTGCATCCATTATTCTTAAGCATAATTCTATCATGCATGAGAGATTTGTTGAGCAATGTGGTTTAGATAATGATTTTAAGTATGCATATGTGACTTTATGTGAAGGTAACCAAGTAGAGGAATTAGATTATCATGTGCATGAGAACTTTTTATATCATCTTAGCAAGCTATGTATTCCACAAGGAGAGAGAGTCAACATCATAAGGGAAGCACACACTTCTCTTATTACTAGTCATTTTGGTGTAGGTACAATAATGGAGCAATTACAAAGGTATTATTATTTGCCTCATATGCTTTAAAGTGTATCACGATTTGTAAGAGGATGTTGTTTCTGTGCTGTTAGTAAGCCTAGAAATCGAAGTTTGGATTGTATACTCCACTTGCAGTACCTTCTCATCCATTGGAAAATTTTTCTATGGATTTTGTAGGAGGTCTAGCTATGTCTAGGAGAGGTCATGATTATATTTATGTAGTTGTGGATAGGTTAAAAAAAATATTTATTTTTATGCCTTATAAAAAGTAGGTTACAACTGAACATACTGCACAGTTGTTCTTTCAAAATGTATGGGTACATTTTTTATTGTGCACATCCATTGTTAGTGATCAAGGTTCTCGTTTTGTTGGGAAATTTTGGTTAAGCATGTCGGGACTCATGGACACCAAATTGAAAAAGAGCACAAAATTACATCGCAAATAGATGACCAAAAAAAGGTGGTGAACAAAACGGTGATACATATTCTTCGTGGTTATTGCAACAAGCATCCTAAGTCATGGGATGAACATTTGCACTATATTCAACATGCTTAAAACTGGGCCAACCATTCATCGGTTCAAACATTGTTGTTTGAGGGATCCTTGGGATACTTACAGAAATATCCTTTAGATTTTATATTTGGGAAGGATGTTTCTATTGATGTACATAGTGACATAGATAAGGCCAATATATTTATTGAACAAGTTCAATTGCTGCATCAAATAGTTCAAGAAAAGTTGGAAAAGATTCAAGCCAAGTACAAGACAAGACATGATAAACATCATGTGGATCATAGTTTCCAAGTGGGAGATGAATTTTGGCTTTACATTAGCAAGGAAATACTCCAAGGATAAGGTAAAAAACTGAAACCTACTTGATATTGTCCATTCAAGATTTTGGAAAATATTGGTAATAATGCCTCCAGGTTGATTTGTCTTCATATATGAAAATTTATGCAGTTGTTAATGTTGATAATTTGAGATTGTATGAGCCTCCTTTGATTGAAGATCAAGGATAGAATGTTTATATTCCTTCAAGTGAATATTTCTCTCCTAAATATCTTAAATACTTGCAACAATACACCATCCTTGATGGGAAAACACGAACTTCAAAACAAGGGAATGTGGAGTACCTTCATGTGGGTCTCAAAGGGAAAAATCCAAGAAAATACAAATGGATTGAGATTGGAAGGGTGAGGTAACTGTACCCTCATTTGTTTGTTGACTGAAAATGATATTTTGGAGGTACAAAAGCTTCCAGTGGGGATGAATGATCTAGTGGATCAGTAAAGTGCTCAAAATTCAAAGTGTTAAAAAGTGCTCGAAACTGGTACCAAAAATAATATCTCGTTGTCCTAAATCCAATGCAACTCAAATCACTAACTGATATTTTATGCTCCTGATATCGCGTTCTAACCATTTTCTTAAACAATTAATTTTTTTGCAGGTCAATCATGTACGCTGACTGGGCAAGGTGATTAGACATGCTGATTGTGTTCTTTAGGACCAATTTTTTTTCCAAGTGTCCTCCTTTGATTGGTTTGTTGATGGTGTAATTTGATTGGTTATCGATTTTTTGAAGTGGACCAATGAATGGAGCCCATGAGGGCCAATGGTTGGTTGCCACGTGGCCTCCTCACAGTGGTGTAAAATTTCTTATGGGTCGGACCGAGCCTAACGAGATTCAAATAGGTTATCTCTAGAGGAGCAACGCGAAGTCCTACCACTCTACCTATGGTGTATCTTAACATATACAGGTCTTATATCATAATTAAACTTTACAAGTTTTAATGTTAGGGGATAGGGCTGAGGTTAATGCATGGCCCCCAGTTCACCCGAACCCATGAGACTGCAAGTCAAGGTGCTGAGGAAACGCTGTTAACCCCGACCCAAAGCCACAAATTAACATGCCACGCCATGGTTCAGTTAACAGTTATGAAACCCGAGAGTAACGTGACCAAGGCCACAATTAAAAACACCAACCCATGGTTGGAGGCGAGTTTTGTAACCACAGTTCCAGATACTCATACCACATTTCCAGAGGTGGTAGAGTTATGTTATGGCGTGGCAATTTGAACCAAACCCCAACATGATTTAACCACACAACAGTTCGAGAGGGGTTAACCGTTCGTGGGATATTTCGGACGATCCTGAATCCTGTAGTGTAGAACAAGCCACATGATCTTGATATATCTGCTCATGGGGTCACCACACATTTAAACCAGGAGAAAATTTGTAAATGATTCAAACATAATACATTCAATTCTAAAGAAAAATCAAGTTCACATAATATGGCCAGGGTATAAAATATATTAAAAAGAAAATTCATGAACAGGAAAACCATAGACATTCATAAATACATCATATTATACAATTTTTCTATAACAAAAACTATGGCTACTCAAGGAAAACCAATTTCGTACTCAAGGTGCATCTGATTTCAAACCCTCATAAATAATCCAGAATATTTCCCCATTAAAATGTCTAGGCAAGCCAAACCCCACGGTTGGTCGCATGGTCGACTTGAGGGGGTTCTTTCAAAACACAAAGAATTTAAATTGAAGAGACGTCATTACACACAATGTAAAACCCTAACCTATAACCAGTCTTAGTCATTCGAGAACCTGATTCCGCAAGAAAATTACCTATAAAATCCATCCAATATACAAAATTACCTATCAATCCAAAATGGGTATGATAGGGTAGGGTTTCTCCTTCGAAAAACATAGGGTAGTAGTAGGCCTTTATGAGCCTATACTACACCACACTTGAATTTATACCTCGAAGTCATAAGGATTGATAACCAACATTAGAACAAAATTAAAAGAACCAAGTTTATTCAATAGAGAAGCTTTCACGCGAAAATGAAAATTGAAAGAAATTAATTGTTTGAATTGAATGAGATACTTGGTAAATTGTAGAAGTCATCGTGACCAAAGAAATTGTGAAAGTAGTTGCAGAGTTTGGAGGTTAGAAAGCGAGGCTAATATGACCAAAGACAAAATAGTAATAATTGAGGAAAAAATTATCCATTTTCATATAGGATAGCCTCCAAGGAAAATAGTGTTTTGGATACTCAGTGAAAATATAGACAATTAAACATTACCTAAGAAACATTTCAAAAAGGAACAAACCAGACTGAGGAAAAATCCTGCCAATCTATAAAATTACCTATTAATTCAAAATGGGTATGTTGGGTAAGGTTTTTCCTCCAAATGACATATCATTGAGATAAGACATACCAATGAGAGAAGGCCTTACATACCTCAAAGTTATGAGGGTAAATGGTGGTAGAAATCTCATTATGAATTGTAAGTCACTAATACTTGTCGAATCAATCTGATGGCCCAAGTTATTGCTGTAATATAACACCCAAATCATCGAAACATGAAAGGACAGATGGCATATGAGGGGATTTTTTCTCAGAGGAATGACTTATGGCATAAATATTTTGTCCATGTTTTATTTATTCTATTATTATTATTTTATAATTTCTTTGAAAATCACTCTCGAGCCCCGTATGTAAGAGATGTTGTAATTTCCTGTCATGTAAACATTTTGACTTGGTCAAACTAAAATAAAATAAATTAAAAAATAACCCTATGTTAAAATAAAAAATTTAAGTTATTACCATTTTTGCGAGAGCTAAGAGGCCCTCTCAAGCCTAATATGGAAGAGATGTAAGGTTATGTTATGTTATGTTATGTAAACATTTTGACTTGGTCAAATTAAATAACAATAAAAACAAAAATAAATTAAGTCTTATCTCTTAAGGTGATAATGTATATCATGTTATGTTATGTAAACATTTTACTTGGCCAAATAAAATAAAAATAAAAATGTAATAAATAATACAATTATTAATTATATTTATTAATAAAAATTAAAATAACTCGCACCTTAAACATTTTGACTTGTTCAAAAATAAAATAAATAAAATTAAAAATAACTCTACAATAACTTTAAACTAAAATGAGAAGGTAAATTTGAATTGGTCAAGCTGTTAGTGGTTTTTGAGCTCCTAGTTTATGAGAACACATGGTACCTCAATGCACAAGAGAAAGTGTACATAGTCAATGGACAAGAGAAAGTGCACATAGTCAATGTTGTTGACATCTGGTGAAGGAGCCATATGTGATGGAGCTGTAGTTTTGTATGAACACCCTAAAGGATTTTGGTCCAAATTGTAAATCCTAGGAATAGCCATGTTATATCCCCCTAGGTTATTATAAGAAGTGTTGTTCTAGCATACATGTAGTGCAATACCATATGATTTCTAAAGTTTTGGAATGAACCACTTATATAGGTAAGAGGGTGGTAGGCATATGCATATGCTAAGTTACTTTGTTTTAGGACATGCATACATCTTGGAGCGATGTGGCATAAGGATTTATATAAGATCAAGCGATAGAATGCAGCACTTGAATAATTATGAGGATGGCATGCATACTCATATGCTATATTGAGGGTGGAATGTCAAATCACAAGATGTGATATGGTTGATGCCCCATGTACAAGAAAGTGTATCCTAGAAATTTGGTGTTCACAATGGCTAGTTGTGTCGACAGGCACTCTCTAGCCCAATTTCGAAGAGGTGTTGTAAGTTTATGGTATTTTATGTTATGTTATTTGAACATTTTGACTAAGTCAAATCACATAAAAATAAAAATACAAGTAAAAATAAATATATAAAGAATAAAATAAAATAAAATAATAAAACTAATAATTATATTATTAATTAAAATGAACTATCTCTAGGCTAGTTTGAAAAGATGATGTAAGGTTATGTTATGTTATCTAAATATTTTGACTTGGTCAAATTACATAAAACAAAAACAAAATAAAATAATTATAATTATAATTATTATTTATTAATTGTTTTTAGTAATTAAACCATCTGGATCCATTAACTTTGGAGTTGTCAAGCACTGAGAGGGATCAAATCTCTAGATGTGTGAAACTTTCCTATAGTTTTGCACTCGAAAAAAAGGTTTGGACCTCGAGAGATTTCATATTTTTGGACTCTTAACAGATCATCTAGGTTGGTTATGATGTATTCGGGTGGATGGTAGCTTTTTTTATATAGGCATCACCAATGCTATTTGGACAATTCGAATCTCCTCGAGTCATCAGACGTGATTTTTATGGTAATTGGGGTAAACTTGACTTGGTCGTAGAGTCAATTCACCTGTGGCTATGATCTAACCCACGGTTTTTCCCATGGTTTTTATATGATGTAGAATATTTAAAGGCTTCCCATGGTATTATTATGTAATGTAGCTTATATTTAAAGAAATGAAGACACTACTATAATATTATTTTAGGCGATTTATCATTCATCTAGTTTTTTTGGCAAGTATCAAAATAACAATTGCACCAGATTTTGCAAAGGAAATGTCATAAGTAGAGAGCATCATACAAAACTTGTACTAAGAATAAAATCATGTTTTACATTCAATATATAGTTCCACTCACCATTAATAAAATATGTATTAGAAAAAATAACGCCTCAGTCATTATTATTAAACCCATTTGCATTCTCTTAAATTCTCTTAAATTGTTAGGGTAAATATTATTAATGTTCAACATGGATGCCATGCTATTTATGGTATTTCCATACATATCCCTACACTATTAGATGAATTTTGTCTCTTAACTTTTATAGTCACACTAAGATTATCTGAAGCGAGTGAATGAGGCTAAATAATCATAAGGAGATCCCTCTGGGTGGTAGACTTGAAATTATGTCCAAATGCTCCAACAACAAAAGAATGTACTACATGCCTATGTCCATATGTTCAATTTATTCAGAATAATATATTCACACATATTAATGTTTCTTCATAATAATATATTCACGCATATTAATGAACTATTACACCCATTTTTGAAACATACTCAAAACCAATAATAAATATGACTTTAATTCTGAAATCTATTTAAATCTCGGTAACCAACAAGGTTCGTTAAAACAGGTTAAACACTCCATAAGACTTGCAATATGTAGATCTCCATTGAGGATACAAAAATATATATTAAAATGTATGATAAACTGTAGGCTTGTTGACTTTAATTGCAAAAATAGACAAGAGGTATTTGTAATAATAATTTATTAATATATAAAATGTATAAGTGATGATAAATGTTACAATGAGGCCCTGCTTATATACCTAGGAAGGTGGCCTTTCACAACTGGGCATGTCTTTTAGACATGCCTTTTCACTTAACTAATGACTATTTAAGATAACTGTAACACCCCCAATTTGTGTGTTGAATTTTTAAAGATTAGACATTTGAACTTAAATCCTAAGGGGGTGGACCCCAAGGGATAAGTGTGGTGTGAATGTAATTGCATATTTTATTTGAGGAAATAAATAAAATGATTGTGCATTTTGACCAAGATGAGAATTAGAGATCACTTGCCAAATCCATGAGGATGGATAAGGCAACAAATCCCCAAAATCTTTCAAAAATCCTTGAAAGAAATAAATTTAGATTTGAGGAGGAATCTAAAATTCCCCAATGAAGAGGAGTAGTTGGGAAGAGGTGAGAAAAAGCTGGAAAAGCTGAGGAAAAGCTTAAAGCAGCTTTAAAGAATCCCAAAATGGGAAGCCCAGGCTAAACAGGAAAGAAAGCATCCTGCTATTCTGGACGCAGAATTAGAAACATGCTTTGGGGAAATATGAGCTTAAATAAGCTGCTCCTAGGCAGATCAGAGGTTGATCTGTGCTAGGAGGTGATCTCAGCTCGGGGGTGAATCCTGGGAGATAAAGAGGATTCTAAGGTTGGGAGGTTGGTCATTTGCAATTGTGGTATGTTCTGAAATTCTTGTTAATTTGTCTTATGATATTATGAATTGGCTACATATAAAACCCATTTTATTGGTATGATTGATTTTAGTACTACATTTACCAGAATCCATCCAAAGGCTTTCACCTTCCAGATTCTGGTTGGTTGTAGACCATAAATCTATAGAGTAGAAACCCCAGAAACTCTAAACCAAATTCGGTTTAAATCTGAAGTTACTTCGTCTCCACAGATACTTAAATCTTTTCTTATCCCATATAGAACCAAGGTGATATTCTATGCTCATCAGTATATTAGAAAATATTGTAGCAGAACTGAGGTAAAGAAAATAAAAACATTATAATATGGAATTCGAATTTCTTATAGATAAATGAGAACTTCTACTCTACAGGACTATTATAGCATTCATAGCAATTATAGGGTGTACTGCATTTTAAATTCACCTCTAACCCTTGTCTTAAATATTATGACTATGGACTTAAGCTAGGCTTAATGGACATCATCAAATGAAGCATTGAATACATGTATAGGTATTTAACAAATATATGTATATGTTAACAAGTATGAAGAACTAGCACAATTAGTTACTTTTAACATCGACCTCAAATGAGCCACACATTTAAATGAAACATATAGGAGATAAGAACATGAATATATATATATAAACCCTATATGTTCAAAAGGAAACATATATACGAATCATATCTATATGAAATGTAAATAAAAAATAAATAAAGGTACCGCGAGTTCATAGCAAGATGTTATAACATTTATAGGAATATATGTATTGCATTCCTAACGCTACCTTTAATCCTGGAAACAAATATCATAGTGAAAGAATTAATTTAAATTTATGTCCCCTATTCAAGTGCATATATGTATACATCAAATGGAAAACAGATTATAAAAGCCGCAAACCAAATTAATAGCAAAATATATATATATATATATATATATATATATATATATATATATATATATGCATTACAAATAAAATTTAAGCGCCGTGAGTTAAAACAAGGACTCATGGTGAATCAACGATTATTTATATACGCATTAAAAATAAAACTTAAGCGCCGTGAGTTAAACCAAGGACGCTTTGGGAATCAACGATTATATAAGAATATTTTGGGTGATAAAAAAAAAATATATAGGTACCATCTGTGGGGCGACGTGGCGCACAGTCAAACCAAGTAAACCCTAAGGCCGATTCGAATGCAATAGGCTCGTTTCACTACCATTCCCGCGAAGGGTATAGCTGTTAACGTTCTCGGCTTTCTAGGGTTTATTTTCATGTGATATAGAGTCAGCAGAAAACAAAAAAAAAAACTACGGGATATGTTAAACATAGCATTCTAACCTGCATCTGAACTCCTATAAATTCTATCCATCGTATATATATTTTCTGGAGGTTATTTGTTATCCGAACATTCATAGTTAAAGGAAATCCGCATCACATGGAACCCTATAACCACAAAAAAAATTAACACACAGAGAAAAAAACAACATTTGAAACTATGAATCGATGCCGAGACAAACGTGACCGCGTAACTACCCTGGTGCAGGTAGTTGCTGTATGACAGAGACAGTAATACATGGCGGCCATGCCTGTTCCCGTGAAAGCGACTGCTAGCAATACAAAAAAAAACAAAAACAACAGAAGCACAGAGGCGAAATTCGCATTTAGGGAGGGAAGTTACCGACTGAAGAGTTCGGCGCTTTCCCCTGGCAAGGTGAGCGAGTCCATACAGCCAGCTACGTTGAACTGAGATGACCAGGTTGGGGCGAACTGCCAGAACGATATTAACTATAATCCTGATTGAGTTATGAAACTAAGTCCTGACAGTTAGCGTTGAGGTTAAAAAAAAACACCAGATCTCGGAAAGCATCGAACAATAAATGAAATGTGAATCTCTGTTATCATCCGGTCGAACTGGTGAGTAACCTGAAATAAGGCTCCTTCGGCCGATGGAAACAGAGAAATAGAAAAAAAAAACAATACAAATAGGAAATGCAAAATAAAATGGTAGCACGGCAGCCAGGGGGAGGCCGTCCCATTGGGTGCCAAGGGAGCTGCGAACAGGCGTCAGTCTGCATAAACAATTCGTAACCGATTAGATACAGTATTATCTACAGACATCAAACGATTTGCGAAATGATAAGAACGGGAGAATGTACGCATGGAATTCCATACCTCGAAATGGATCTGGCACTCTGGTATCAACAAGGAAAAAACCCCATAGGAAGAGCTGCCCCCTCAGAGAACTAGTGGAAATAAAACAATCATCCCAACCCGATTGATATTCAACGGGAACCGAAACAAGATATATAGATAATAGCTGAGCTAGTGGATGTCGCTGAGGAAGAGGGTAAGGGTATGAAAACCCTAATCCCATTGTACTAGACGGCAGAGAATCCCAAAACCAATTTGAAAAACAATCCAGTTCGTCGCCAGCGCGGTACCCGGTGGTGTAAAAGCGTTTCCACTAAGTACTGAACTGCAGTAGGCAGCTCGCTCAGTACTGGATCAAGCAGGAACACAACCGAAGGCACTACACGTAATATACGGGCTGGGACATGAATCTGCAAACGTCGGCATCGAGTACCCCCTCTCCTGCGTGAGGCGTCGTCTCTGCATAATAACCCATCAAATACCAGAATGAGATCCCACACGCATAGCTGAAAGGTCAGGGCAGACAGTATTATGCGTATGATTAAGAATTGAAAATTAACACGGCGAATTAGCAACGAAAAAAAAAAAAAACCATTAAAATTAAAATGACTTCGCCGGGTTTTAGGGTTAGGGTTGGTATATCACGGAGGGAGGAAGGTCGATGACGCGCGATTAATAGAAAAACCTCTGTCATCCCAGAAATCAACATGTTGACGTGGCACGACAAAAGGGCCGAGTCTCTGATATGCAACTTAATAGTCGCGGCGCCTTAAACTCATCGTCGAACTCCGTTATGAGAAAGTATCACTATATTATGGACAAAGATGATAATTCAATGTGTTAATTAGACAGGAGTATAGTGTGTGTAAGACAGGTTGGCACGTAGCCCAGCATGTTAACAAATGAAATATAGTGGTGGTTATAGGGTACGATTTCAATACTAAGGTCAAAGGGGAGGTGCCATGAATATAACATCGGTCATATATATATATATGCAATCAATTCATTGGTAAAGTGGTTCGATGTACATGGTATATATATATAATTGTTATATATATGTAATGAAATATATATACTTATATACGGATTCAATGAGAGTAACAAGAGGTGTGCTATAGATATATCTACATAAATATATATATATGACTGTAAGATACATGGTCGAAGTCTAGGGGGGATTCAAAAGTATATGTGTTGAATATATATAGGATGGGTGAGATTATTGAAAAATATGTATGCCATATAGACTAGGGTTATATTATGTCTAGAAAAAAAAATATACAAACACATCTCATGATAATAACAAAAGGGATGAAGGCATATATATATATATAGATATAATTGGTGGCAAGGAACACAGTTGGCATGTTCAATGTTGTTATGAAGAGAAAGCTGCTAGAGGGCTAGAAGAAGCTTATTCAGAGGAAATGAAAGTCAATTTCTGCATGCATATTTCAAATAATTAGGTGAATAGAGAAGAAATCTCAGTAGATTGGGAGAAGTAGAAAAAAAAAAAAAATTTAAACTGGAGGTGTTACAAATGGTATCGGAGCATCAGTTACAACAAATTGGGCTGTCATTTTGTGCTCACTGTTATAACATATGTGGTTGTTTTGTTGAAAATTTTATTTTAAAATTTTTCTAATTTGTGTTGTGAGTGTGTACAGTTGAAATGGCTGAAGGTGAAGGGATTTATGTGGATCTGCGTGATGAGTTTGCTACTCCAGATCCCAATGCCCCGGTACTGGCTATGTTGCACAGGCTGCAACGAGAATTGGCTGAATTAAGAAGCCAAAATGACATGTTGTCATCAGCTAGTAAGGAGCAGGAAAAGCTCATCAGAGAGCTAACTTCCCGGAATAGCCAGGAAGGTGAAGGTTATGGAAAAAGAAAGATGGATGAATCTGAGGATGAGGATGCAGCTAGAAATCAACATAAGCAGAAAAGAGAATTGCAGGGAGAATTTAGAAAGATCAAACCTCCCTCCTATGATGGGGAGAAGGAAGAGGATGCTGAAGCGTGGTTTCTGAACACGATCAAGTATTTCCAAGTATATGAATATGAGAGCAATCTGAAGGCCAGATTAGCTGTGTATCAGCTACAAGGAAAGGCTACACTGTGGTGGGAAGAGACAAAAATGGTGCATGCCATTGATGAAAAGACAGTCACTTGGGAAGATTTTCAGACTAAGTTCAAAACTCGTTATTTGAATGAACGTTATTATGATGATAAAGCAAAATAATTCCATGAACTTAGGCTAGGACAGCTCACTATTGATGAGTTTGTCACTAAGTTTACAAATTTACTGAGGTATGTCCCTTACATTAGGGAAGAAAAGGCAAAAGTGCAAAGGTTTTTAAATTTTTTGCCTACTGCATACAAGGAGAAAATTGAGTTTGATAATCCAAAGACAATGGATGAGGCTGTTAGAAAAGAAAGACTATGCTATCAGCAGTTTAAAGGTAAAGCTGAACAAGGGAAGAGCTGGTTGAACAAGGGTGAGTTCAAAGGTAAAAGACCAAAACCAACATATCTAAGGAATTTTGGTAGAGATCATCAGAGGAAAAAATTCAATAAACCAAAACAAAGTCAAACTGCTCAGTCCCAACTGGCGTCAAAACCGGTAGAAGGGAACAATAAAAAAGAAGGGACGGTCAGAATGAAGGAACCTTTGAAATGTTGGGGCTGTGGAGAACCCCATATGATGAGGGACTGTCCCCATCGAAATATACACATGATCAGCAGAGAGCGAGAGGCAACAACAGTAAATGACATAGCCAGAAATATACCAACTATCAGTGCAGCATTGGAAAATCGGCAAGTAGAACATCAACCAACCATGGTGGAAATGGAGGGTAAGATTTCTGACCTACCTATTATTGTTTTGATTGATCCAGGTGCTTCTTTGAGTTACATTAGTCCTGGAATTGTAGAGAAATGTAAAATTAAACCTGAAAAATTTCAGCAGTCCTTGTTGGTACAGCTAGCCACTGGAACTAAGAGGAAAGTTACACATAAGTTGCCCAAAACAGCAATACAATTAAATGGGTTTCCAACAGAAGTAAATTTGAACATATTGCCATTAGGATCCTATGATCTACTGATATGAATGGATTGGCTAGAGAAGAAGAAAGCCCTGATGAACTGCTGGGATAAAACCCTACATTGTGTGGATGAAGAAGGGAAACCTTTTACACTAAAAGGGAAACAAAAACCCATTTCAGTAAGACAAATATCAGCCTTACAATTGAAAAGAATAGCTAGAAAAGGATACCAAGTCTATGCAGTGCATGTAGAAGAAATAGAATAGCAAACTGAGGAAGAGTTACTGGATGCTATACCAGTCATTAGAGAATTTAAGGAAGTTTTTCCCAAGGAAATCCCTCATCTTCCCCCCAAAAGAGAGATTGATTTTTCAATCGATCTGGTACCAGGAGCAACACCTGTTTCCCGGGCACCTTATCGAATGAGCCCTCCTGAACTAATGGAACCGAAAATGCAATTACAGGAACTGTTAGATAAAGGGTATATTAGACCAAGTGTGTCTCCTTGGGGAGCCCCGGTTTTATTTTTGAAAAATAAGGATGGAACTTTTAGGATGTGCATTGATTATCGTCAACTAAACAAGTTGACCATTAAGAATAGATATCCACTTCCTAGAATTGATGATATGTTTGATCAAGTGAGAGGGGCCTCAGTCTTTTCTAAGATAGACCTAAGGACTGGGTATCACCAGCTCAGAATTAAAGAAGAAGACATCAGCAAAACAGCATTTCGAACCAGGTATGGGCATTATGAATTTGTGGTCCTACCTTTTGGTTTGACGAATGCCCCTGCCACATTTATGTGCTTGATGAACAGTGTGTTGAATAAGTATTTGGACAAATTTGTTCTTATGTTCATAGATGATATCTTAGTCTATTCTAAAAATGAAGATGAACATAAGGAACATCTGAGAATAGTGTTGCATACTTTAAAAGAAAACCAGCTATATGCCAAGTTCAGTAAATGTGAATTTTATAAAGATAAAATTCAATATATGGGTCATATTATTTCTGAAAAAGGGTTGGCAGTTGACCCTGAAAAGATAAAAGCCATTAAAGAATGGCCAGTCCCCACTGATGTCTCAGCAGTAAGATCATTTATGGGAATTGTAGGCTATTATCTCAGATTTGTGGAGAGATTTTCTGCTATAGCAAATCCCATAACCTCATTACAAAGGAAGGGTGTTAAGTTTGTGTGGACTGAGAAATGTCAAAACAGTTTCGAACAATTGAAACAAAAACTTATTTCAGCCCCTATATTAAAAATTGTTGATCCTGATAAAGAGTTTGTTGTATGTACAGATGCTTGCAGAGAAGGGCTGGGAGGAGTCCTGTTGCAGGAAAATTCAGTCATTGCCTATGAATCTAGGAAACTAAAAATACATGAATAGAATTATAGTGCATATGATTTGGAATTTGCAGCTGTTATCCATGCTTTAAAAATGTGGAGGCATTATCTCTTGGGGAAGAAGTTCACATTGATGACTGATCATATCAGCCTCAAATATTTTTTCTCCCAAACTGACCTGAATGTAAGACAAGCCAGATGGCTGTCCTTTCTAAGTGAATTTGATATGGATATAAAGCATATCAAGGGAAAAGAAAATAAAGTTGCTGATGCCTTAAGTAGAAATGCTTGTCAACATTTAACCAGCATGGGGAGTAGTGCCCAGATGGAGATAGAGGAATTGGTAGGAAAAGCAGCAAATCAAGATCCCAACTATGAAGCACTCTTGGTGAAACTATAGAAAAAGGATAAAACTGATTTCACAAAAAACCAAAGAGGGCTACTCTATTTCAAAAACAGGTTGTATATTCCAGATATAGAGTCATTGAAAAGAGAAATTTTAGATGAATATCACAAACAGCCCTATGCAGGACATCCAGGATATCAAAAGATGTTAACAGCCTTAAAGAAGAAGTTGTTCTTGCCAGGAATGAAAAGAGATGTGGCAGAGTATTTAAGTAGATGTATGGAATGTCAGTTAGTCAAGGTTGAGCATCAACACCCAGCAGGGCTTTTAAACCCTTTGCCAATTGCAGAATGGAAATGGGATACCGTTTCCCTAGATTTTATAACAGGTTTACCCAAGACTAAATATCAACATGATTCTGTAATGGTAGTAGTAGACACTCTCACAAAAGCTGCTCACTTTATACCAGTAAAGTCTACTTTTGGAACAACTCAAGTAGCAAATGTTTTCCTAAAGGAGATAGTAAGGCTTCATGGAGTTCCCAAGGTGATTGTCTCAGATCGGGATGCTAAGTTTACAGCAGCGTTTTGGAAAGGGTTGTTTGCAGGAATGGGTACTAAGCTGAATTTTAGTACTTCCTATCACCCTCAAACTGATGGGCAAATAGAAAGGACAAATCAAATTTTAGAGGATATGCTGAGAATGTATGTGATGGATAGGCCATCAAAATGGGAAGAGTATCTGCATTTAGCTGAGTTTGCCTACAATAATAGTTACCAATCCTCTATTAAGATGAGTCCGTTTGAGGCACTCTATGGGAGAAAGTGCCATACTCCCTTGAGCTGGAGTCAACCAGAGGATAAACTGGTGCTGGGACCAGATGCACTACAAGAGATGGAAAAAATTGTCAAACAAGTACAAAGAAATATCAAGACAACTCAAGATCGCCAGAAAAGCTATGCTGATAAGAAAAGAGTGCACAGAGAATTCAAAGTGGGGGATCATGTGTATTTACGCATCAAACCCAAAAAGAGCACACTTTATGCTGGAAGTTGTGCTAAACTTGCACCTAGATATTGTGGACCTTTTGAAGTATTAGAAAGGGTGGGACCAGTGGCTTACAAGCCGGCCTTACCACCCCATGTTAAAGTTCATAATGTGTTTCATGTTTCATTATTAAAAAGATATGTGCATGATGCTTCTCACATAGTTGATTGGAATGTTGTACAGGTGGAACCAGAAGGGGAGTTTGTGCCAGAACCGCTTCAAATATTGGAGCGGGAAGAAATTGAGTTGAGAAATAGAACAGTGGCCAGAGTAAAAGTGCAGTGGAAGCACTTTACTGCTGAAGAAGCTACCTGGGAAAGGGAAGCTGAAATGATGGAGAAATATCCATTTTTGTTTAAGTGAACTCTAGTAGTTAAATAATAACACCGAGGACGGTGTTTATTTTCAGAGGGGAAATATGTAACACCCCCAATTTGTGTGTTGAATTTTTAAAGATTAGAAATTTGAGCTTAAATCCTAAGGGGGTGGACCCCAAGGGATAAGTGTGGTGTGAATGTAATTGCATATTTTATTTGAGGAAATAAATAAAATGATTGTGCATTTTGACCAAGATGAGAATTAGAGATCACTTGCCAAATCCATGAGGATGGATAAGGCAACAAATCCCCAAAAATCTTTCAAAAATCCTTGAAAGAAATTAATTTAGATTTTAGGAGGAATCTAAATTTCCCCAATGAAGAGGAGTAGTTGGGAAGAGGTGAGAAAAAGCTGGAAAAGCTGAGGAAAAGCTTAAAGCAGCTTTAAAGAGTCCCAAAATGGGAAGCCTAGGCTAAACAAGAAAGAAAGCATCCTGCTATTCTGGACGCAGAATTAGAAACATGCTTTGGGGAAATATGAGCTTAAATAAGCTGCTCCTAAGCAGATCAGAGGTTGATCTGTGATGGAGGTGATCTCAGCTCGGGGGTGAGTTCTTGGAGACAAAGAGGACTCTAAGGTTGGGAGGTTGGTCATTTGCAGTTGTGGTATGTTCTGAAATTCTTGATAATTTGTCTTATGATATTATGAATTGGCTACATATAAAACCCATTTTACTGGTATGATTGATTTTAGTACTACATTTACCAGAGTCCATCCAGAGGCTTTCACCTTCCAGATTCTCGCTGGTTGCAGACCGTAAATCCATAGAGTAGAAACCCCAGAAACTCTAAACCAAATTCGGTTTAAATCTAAAGTTACTTCGTCTCCATAGATACTTAAATATTTTCTTATCTCATGTAGATACAAGGTGATATTCTATGCTCATCCGTATATTAGAAAATTTTGTAGCAGAATTGAGGTAAAGAAAATAAAGATATTAGAATATGGAATTCGAATTTTTTATAGATAAATTGAGAACTTCTACTCTACAGGACTATCATAGCATTCATAGCAATTATAGGGTGTATTGCCGTTTAAATTCACCCCTAACCCTTGAAATAAATATGATGACTATGGATTCAATCTATGCTTAATGAACATCATCAAATGAACCATCGAATATATGTATAGGCATTTAACAAATATATGTATATGTTAACAAGTATTAAGAACTAGCACAATTAGCTACTTTTAACCTCGACCTCAAATGAACTACACACATAAATGAAACATATATGAGATAAGAACATGAATATATATATATATATAAACCTTATATGTTAAAAAGGAAACATACATACGAATCATATCTTACAAGGAACAAATAAAAATAAATAAAGGTACCGCGAGTTCATAAGAAGATGTTATAACATTTATAGGAATATATGTATTTCATTCCTAACGCTACCTTTAATCCCGGAAACAAATATCATAAAGAAAGAATTAATTTAAATTTATGTCCCCTATTCAAGTGCATATATGTATACATCAAATGGAAAACAGATTATAAAAGCCGCAAACCAAATTAATAGAAATATATATATATATATATATATATATATATATATATATATATATATATATATATATGCATTACAAATAAAATTTAAGCGTCGTGAGTTAAAACAAGGACTCATGGTGAATCAACGATTATTTATATACGCATTAAAAATAAAACTTAAGCGCCGTGAGTTAAACCAAGGACGCTTTGGGAATCAACGATTATATAAGAATATTTTGGGTGATAAAAAAAAAATATATAGGTACCATCTGTGGGGCGACGTGGCGCACAGTCAAACCAAGTAAACCCTAAGGCTGATTTGAATGCAATAGGCTCGTTTCACTACCATTCCCGCGAAGGGTATAGCTGTTAACGTTCTCGGCTTTCTAGAGTTTATTTTCATGTGATATAGAGTCAGCAGAAAACAAAAAAAAAAACTACGGGATATGTTAAACATAGCATTCTAACCTGCATCTGAACTCCTATAAATTCTATCCATCGTATATATATTTTCTGGAGGTTATTCGTTATCTGCACATTCATAGTTAAAGGAAATCCGCATCACATGGAACCCTATAACCACAAAAAAAATTAACACACAGAGAAAAAAACAACATTTGAAACTATGAATCGATGCCGAGACAAATGTGACCGCGTAACTACCCTGGTGCAGGGAGTTGCTGTATGACAGAGACAGTAATACATGGCGGCCATGCCTGTTCCCGTGAAAGCGACTGCTAGCAATACAAAAAAAAACAAAAACAACAGAAGCACAGAGGCGAAATTCGCATTTAGGGAGGGAAGTTACCGACTGAAGAGTTCGGCGCTTTCCCCTGGCAAGGTGAGCGAGTCCATACGGCCAGCTACGTTGAACTGAGATGACCAGGTTGGGGCGAACTGCCAGAACGATATTAACTATAATCCTGATTGAGTTATGAAACTAAGTCCTGACAGTTAGCGTTGAGGTTAAAAAAAAACACCAGATCTCGGAAAGCATCGAACAATAAACGAAATGTGAATCTCTGTTATCATCCGGTTGAACTGGTGATTAACCTGAAATAAGGCTCCTTCGGCCGATGGAAATAGAGAAATAGAAAAAAAAAACAATACAAATTGGAAATGCAAAATAAAATGGTAGCACGGCAGCCAGGGGGAGGCCGTCCCATTGGGTGCCAAGGGAGCTGCGAACAGGCGTCAGTCTGCATAAACAATTCGTAACCGATTAGATACAGTATTATCTACAGACATCAAACGATTTGCGAAATGATAAGAACGGGAGAATGTACGCATGGACTTCCATACCTCCAAATGGATCTGGCACTCCGGTATCAACAAGGAAAAAACCCCATAGGAAGAGCTGCCCCCTCAGAGAACTAGTGGAAATAAAACAATCATCCCGACCCGATTGATATTCAACGGGAACCGAAACGAGATATATAGATAATAGCTGAGCTAGTGGATGTCGCTGAGGAAGAGGGTAAGGGTATGAAAACCCTAATCCCATTGTACTAGACGGCAGAGAATCCCAAAACCAATTTGAAAAACAATCCAGTTCGTCGCCAACGCGATACCCGGTGGTGTAAAAGCATTTCCACTAAGTACTGAACTGCAGTAGGCAGCTCGCTCGGTACTGGATCAAGCAGGAACACAACTGAAGGCACTACACGTAATATACGGGCTGGGACATGAATCTGCAAACGTCGGCGTCGAGTACCCCCTCTCCTGCGTGAGGCGCCGTCTCTGCATAATAACCCATCAAATACCAGAATGAGATCCCACACGCATAGCTGAAAGGTCAGGGCAGACAGTATTATGCGTATGATTAAGAATTGAAAATTAACACGGCGAATTAGCAACGAAAAAAAAGAAAAAGAAAAACCATTAAAAGTAAAATGACTTCGCCGGGTTTTAGGGTTAGGGTTGGTATATCACGGAGGGAGGAAGGTCGATGACGCGCGATTAATAGAAAAACCTCTGTCATCCCAGAAATCAACATGTTGACGTGGCACGACAAAAGGGCCGAGTCTCTGATATGCAACTTAATAGTCGCGGCGCCTTAAACTCATCGTCGTAACTCCGTTATGAGAAAGTATTGTCACTATATTATGGACAAAGAGATAATTCAATGTGTTAATTAGACAGAGTATAGTGTGTAAGACAGTTGGCACGTAGCCCGCATGTTAACAAATGAAATATAGTCGTGTTATAGGGTACGATTTCTCAATACTAAGGTCAAAGGGGAGGTGTCATGAATATAACATCGGTCATATATATATATATGCAATCAATTCATTGGTAAAGTGGTTTGATGTACATGGTATATATATATAATTGTTATATATATGTAATGAAATATATATACTTATATACGGATTCAATGAGAGTAACAAGAGGTGTGCTATAGATATATCTACATAAATATATATATATGACTGTAAGATACATGGTCGAAGTCTAGGGGGGATTCAAAATTATATGTGTTGAATATATATAGGATGGGTGAGATTATTGAAAAATATATATGCCATATAGACTAGGGTTATATTATGTCTAGAAAAAAAAATATACAAACACATCTCATGATAATAACAAAAGGGATGAAGGCATATATATATATAGATATAATTGGTGGCAAGGAACACAGTTGGCATGTTCAATGTTGTTATGAAGAGAAAGCTGCTAGAGGGCTAGAAGAAGCTTATTCAGAGGAAACGAAAGTCAATTTCTGCATGCATATTTCAAATAATTAGGTGAATAGAGAAGAAATCTCAGTAGATTGGGAGAAGTAGAAAAAAAAAAAAAAAAAAAAATTAAACTGGAGGTGTTACAATAACCATCATTTGATTATTATTTACATTTATTTCTTCCATTTGTTATGAATTGTATTCATAACTTTGCCTCCTTTGAAAAGTTTTGTCCTAAAAAATTATTCGTTAATAATTCCTTCATATTGTGCTTATCACCTCGTCATATATAACTATAAATTGACGTTACTGGTACCTTGTCTTGTATAATTTTGTTGGTGATATTGTCTTGAATTTAGGGCTATCGATTTTTTTTCTTTATTTCTTTTAAATGATTTTTTTTTTTCCATTTCTTAAAATCCTTTTTTTTTATAATAATAATAATATACATATACATATACATATACATATACATATACATACATACATACATACATACATACATACATATATATATATATATATATATATATATATATATATATATATATTTTTAATTTAAATTTAAATTTTTATTGTTTAATTAATTAAATTAATCAAATTATATAAATTAATTAATAAAAATAATCAATTTATATAAATTAATTAATTAAATTTAATTAAATTGTATTGTTGTAATATAATGTACCTATATTAGCATTAATATGCTTATGTATATGTCAGCATTTTAATATATGATCTTGTTCTCGCTTGGACCATATATATATAATCTGCATCAACGAATCATGGTCAGTCTAAAAGAGACATGACTTATTGGGAACAGCCTTCCAACAGAGATTTACGCAGGCTAATCAATGGGAGTTAGTGTAAGGCAACGACGTGTGATATACTAAAGGAACGAAGGACCAGGCCAAAACGACAACGAGACAATGAACATGGACAATGGAGATAGTACTGGCGTGTTTGAGTCGGGTCAAGGTTAACGCGATGGTGACTACAAAGAAATCATGGTCAAGATAGTGGGAGATGAGGGTAGCAATAATGGAAAACGAAAACAACCCTTGGACACTAGGTAGATTTTCATTTCTTCGTGGCCCGAGCACACAAATAATCGATAAAGTCCAGTGTTTTCCATATAGCAGCGGAATTATATTGAAATCAACTGATGTGTCTCTTCAGTCATTTATAACGGGGATGTTGAGACTTATCATGTATGTAGAACATCGGTGAACTCGCTCTTGTATTTTGTCGGGAAATAGCTTCAGATGACAATAGAGGTAGGAGTTGATATGTTGTGCTGATGCCCATAAGGGTTTTGGGATCCGCAGTTCTTCAATTTCTTCCTTTGACAGAGAAATTGTGATCCTTTCTTAATCCCAAATGTGCCACATCATCTTTTTCACCAGGAAATTCTTCCACAAAACTATTATACTTCTATGTTACCTCATCATAGAACGTCATGAAAGGACTATACGGGTTCCCAACAAAAGCTTGAGGATTGAGGGTAATGGCAGAATATTTTTTCTCTGTAGACTATATTGTATGAAATCCTTTCTTCTTCCAGTGTTTCCAAATTAACTAATTTGAATCTACAAGAATCTCCCACACTCTCCTATCTAGCTATAACCTTCTGTAGATGAAAGTATTTGTATTTGATATCTTTAATATGAAATTATGCAAAAATATTTAGCATTAAAGCACTGGGGTTCACAAAAATGCCAGCGCTAGTACATTTAAGAGGATTTACATTGATTCCTGCCCTTGTTGCATTTTTATCAATGACTTCTGCCAAGTATTCAAAAACCTTTTCACGGTTATTTGAATTCTTTAAGAGATGATACAAAAAATTATGGATGCCTTCCAATAACTAATGCAAAATCATATTTATTGTGATGAATGTGGATTGTAAATCTGCTTGTGAGAGAATATTTTCTTGAGAAAAGAATTGGTGCCCAACATCGTGTTCTTTTCTTGTGAACACATCAGTTAAAATATTGACATGGAAAAAGGGTTCGAGTATAATTTCAACTTCAATGAGTAGTATGTCCAAAACATTGCCTATGCATATCCAGAATGGATGATTGGCCAAATATTTTACACAAACAAGAATATCAATCAGTTTTTTTAGGGTTCTCAAGGGTTTCTAAAAGTCTTGAGGAGGTGAAGACATTTTCTTCGTGGTTAATTTCAAATATTCATAAAGTTGCTTTAATACAGGATCCAAATTACATTATTTGAAGGTATTTGTTATTTAGTTTTCATATACCCATTTTGACTATCCTTCTCATCACAATTATTGTTGAGATCATCTTCATCTTCATGTAGATCTTCTTCACGTAGATCTTCTTCATTATGATCAATTTTTTATTTTCCATTAAATGTAATGCTTTGTGCATTATTCTCATGATTTTGATAATGGTTTACTTCCTTTCTCTTTCCCATAATCCTCATCACGTAGAGCTTCATCTTTTTGTGTTTCTTTACTGTCGCTGTCATCTTCCTTATTATTGATTTCCTTTATAGATGCTTTAAATTATGCATATGATTTTTCTAATTGCTGAAAATTTTCTTGAATTTTTCTAATCTACTCAATTTCTTCAGTATCTACATGTAATGGTATATTGTACGGTAAACTATGTTCAAAATCTCGTAATATTATATTGTGAGACATGGCGCTAATACCACATATGTAGCCACCAATCGTTGAACCAACACACTCGATATAATTCCATTCCATCCTCTATTTGTCTATTCATCTACCCACACCGCTATCGAGCCTATAATAGACAACAACATCGCTCTTGTTTCGTACAGAGCATATTGCTGCCATTGTGCTGCTTGCTCTAGTGTCTGATTCCCTCTACCTTCCATCACCATCACATTCGCCATCGACGACCCAAAAGCACCTGTTGTTTTGTTTTTCAATTTGTACACAAAAAAACTTTTAGTCACAAATAATAATTTTAAGTTGTGACCCTTCATTCATTTAGTTGTTAATTATATTAATAAAAAGCGAAGGAGACTTATCAAAAGCATATATTAAAGGATAAATTGAGACTTACAAAGGGATATATATATATATATATATGTATATAATAAAATTAGAATAATTTAAAAATGATGGAAATAATGGAGCTCAAGTCTAAAATGATGAAGGAAGAACGATTTTCCTACGAAGGTCTTTCAGTTATAGATCATAGATTAATTACATTAAAAGGACGTATCCAATGAAAATAAATTAATATCGCTATCATCACATGTGATGAGGAAAACTACATCAACATTAATTTGGCAAATCAAATATTAATTCTAGAGTCCAACATTAGTGAAAGGAAAAATATTCGTGACAGTAAAGAATATGAAATTAGTGATTTACAAGCGACAATAGATCATTATGAGTACCTATCTCAATTTCATGGTGTAACTATGTATGATAGAAAGCTTGACATCATTCTTGGTCAATATTGATTTAAGGATTTGGGTACATTCATGTTACACATGGAGAAACAAGTTTTGATTTTTCCTTATAAGGGGAAGATCGTCACATTTCGAGACATGAAAATGGAGTAAAAAATGATAATTTTTGCATTATAAGATTTAAGGATATCTAAAACTTGATGTTCAAAGATAACAAAAAAAATTTATCAAAGAAGCAAAGAGAGCTTGAAGAAGTCATCTCCAGCAAAGACAAATAATTTTCGCGCCTCACAGAACACCAAGAAAAGTTGCTCAAACAAGTCAAGAAAGCTAGAGCATCAAAGAAGGAAGTCAAAGAGAGTTTATTAGAACAATAAGAAGAAAATTTATGTTTAAAGAGCCTTAACCAAACATTAATAGAACAAATCAAGTGTTTAAAAGACGATAAGAATGAAGGCAAGAATAAAGTTGATTCAGATAATGAGGAATGCTTACGTCTAAAAAAACATAATCAAAATATTCTCAAACAGATTAAAAAAATTAAGGATGAAAAGAAATCATTGGCGAATAAGTTCAAATAACTTGTTGCAAAGGAAGCATCAAAATCTCAAGATGTAGCAGTCCAAGCTGAAGAAAAAAAAATCAATACCATTAATCTCGCAGTTTGGGCAAATCCAAACCCTATTGAAGTAAAAACATACTCAGATGTTGTCCTTCAAACAAAGGATACCCCAAACAAGGATTCAATAATTATGTCAACAACAACAACGCCTGACGCAAATAAGGAAACTACGATTAAAATGTCTAAGGAAGTTCAAACACATATTCCTTATCTACATCCCAATCACAAGAGTAGACATGTTAATAAATCGACAAATATATATCACGGATAACATAAACAAACTTATATTCCAAGGAATAATGAATTAATCTCAATCCATTCATACGATAACTACTCACCACTGATTTCTAAAGGTCAAAAGATTCTCCAGAAGATTAATCTAGGATGGTCTGATCCATTTTTAGTACTAAAATTCTATCTATCTCTCAGAACATCATATCGTCTTATAGAAACAGGGATGAAAGCTCAGAAATGAGAAGATATTTCGAACTATAGAAGAGAACCGATCCTTCTTAAGTAAGCTTTGAGGATAAAGCTTGTTGAAGGGGGAGGCTTTTTATGAATATATTCACAATAAAATAATAATAAGCATAAATGTAAATGTAATAATAAATAATGTCATTAACTAATGATTAGTTATTTAATGATGAAGAGGCATGTCTTAGAGACAAATCCATTCGTGAAAGGGCACCTACCTAGGGTATATAAGTAGGCCCTCATTCTCATTTGTAATCATCCTATCATCAATTCTATATACAATATACAATTTACACTTATTATCCTACAATGGATGTGTTTGTCTTCGAAGTATTTTAAATATTTCTGCTGTGTATATGATTGTTGGTCACTACAATCTCTAAAATGAAAGCTTCCATTCTTCTTAAATATAATTATAAGACAGGTCACAAAAGTAATAAAGTGTATGAAAACCGTTGATCCACGACAAAAGTGGCAGTGATGGATAATATAAAACACAATAACCTACATTCATGTCTAGAAAGAAGAGGATAAATTATGGAAAGACTATGTGATTTTATCAGCTATAGAGAAATGAACTATACAAAAAACTTACACATTTATTATATTGTTAAAAATGGAAAACTAAATTTATTGAGTGTTTGATGGGAATGGAATTGTAGAGATACCCGAGAAGTGATACCCTGTATGTAGAGAAACTCTACATATCAAAATTAGTTTTAATTAAAAAGAAACAAAATGTTATTATCCAAAACTAAGGGAGTAAATTGAATGGCCACACAAAATACGGAGCATTTCTAAAAAATTGATGTAAAAAAAATAGAATATTTAGATATGAGTAGAACCTCAAAGTTACACTTTAAAATACAAAATAAAATAATTTCCATCTTCTTAAACTAAAAGACATTTTACTAATAATTATTCCACCTCTCTTGATGTCTCCATGGAGCGACTTTAATTGGGTACCTCTACATAGGTCTTTAATCTGCTTCCTTTTGCTTTAGATAAGGGGATCCTTGATCAACTCATAGAATATATCCAAGGTTGCAGTGAACTATAATAGGAGCTTTGCATTCTAAAATGACCCAAAATCTCAGTTAAGTTAGAGCTAACTGAAATTAATGATGGGCTTATTACGAGATGAATCGTGAGAGATATGTGAGAGATGTGGTAGAAATATTTTCTACCAGTTGGATTGTTTAATGGATAATTTTTATTAAACTATCTATGTTGTAAGTAGTATAAGATAAAAACAAAAATACATATCCCATAATTTGCAAATTAAGCTAATATAACAACAAATGAAAATAAAATCATGCATCTATTTATCAACCATTATCTTGTCCATTAAAAAAATAGAGACTCTATTTTGGAGAGGAAACATGAACAAATTAATTTTTCTTTGCTAAATAACATGATTTCCTTCCTTAGAGAAGTCTAGATGTGGTTGGTTTTTTTCCAAAATGAAAATGTTTGAAAATGTGGCAATCTCCTAAATGATGAAGGTTTTTTGTTATTCTGATAATTTTATTAGGGGGTGTATTTATAAGCCCAAAACCAATAACCAATTTCTTACTATGCCAAAAAAGGATTGCTTCCTTATCTTCCTCTTTTAGATCATGAATCAAAAATTTTCTATTAGGCACATACCCTACCCTCTTCACCTCACTTGCCACATCGTCCAACGTTGCCAAATCATCTGATTTGTCCCCCATGCAGAATGCATGAACCCTACTATCATCCTTAACCTAGCTGAATCTCAGACCAATATTGAGCTCAAATAGCATACTTTTGATCATGTCATGTGCATCTTCAAGATGACACGCATGGCCAAGAAGGTCAACCACACAAGAATAATGCTGCATTCTTGGTCCACTAGCCCCCCATGACTGCATGCTTAAAGATCAACTACGAAAGTCACATGGTCTGCTTTCACTCCTAGCTATTGTATTTGGCGAAAAATCATGAGAGCATCATCACCAAGCCCATGCATGACATAGTTTGCTATTATAAAAGTGCATGAGACAAAATATTTTTCAGGAATCTTGTCAAAATTTGTTGTGTAGACTTTGATAATGTTGCGTGCCTCTTCAAGAAGGCCCACATGGCCAAGAAGGTCAACCACACAAGCATAATGCTCCTTTCTTGGTTTCATTTCATAAGTTTAAATCATTTTATCAAAGTATTACATGCCTTCATCGACTAGCACGCCATAACTGAATGCTAAAATAACAAATATGAAAGTCACATGGTACAGTTTCACTCATGACTATTGCATTTAGTGAAAAAGGGTGAGAGCATCATCACCAAGCCATGCATGCCATAGCCTACTATTATAAAAGTCCATGAAAAAAATCTTTTTGAGGCATCTTGGCAAAAATTTGGTGTGTAGAATGTAAAATCCCACATTTCACATACATGTCAAGGTGCTAGTACCCGACACAAAAATACTTAACTCAAAACTATGTTTAATGATGCAATCCTAAATCTCTTTTCCATGTTGAAAAGATTCCAAGTGATCACATGTAAGGAGAACAATTGCATTTGTCCACTTTAACAATACTAAAAACTCTTAAGCCTTATACATTTAGTGGAAGGTGTATGGAAAGACCTGAAGATAGGTCCCATTGACCTTCCATGAGTCACGGATGAACTGTGAATAAATACTAATTTTTTTGTTTCTTTTCGAGAAGCTACTAAGACACCAAAGAGGAAAACAAAAATTAAAAAAAATGTACAGAAATAGTACGTCCTATAAGCTTTTTTTTTTATATTCTGCGAGTGCAGTGTTATGGAAATATTTTCTAGTTCTGTTTCTTTATTGAATTATATTATTTACCTAGGTTATAATGGATGAAGGGAGGTCCATTAGCTAGTTAGTTTAATAATTTTAATTTTGGATCACCCATTTGGAAGGAAATGGATGTAAGAATTCTAATGAAAAAATAGAATGTAACGGAAATGTAAAAGGACAGAGTATCGTTGTTGTTTTTAATTGTCTTTTTACAGAACCTTGACATTCATAATGCAATAAATGATGACACGATTAAATAAAATACCAAGAACAGAATGTATGTGTAATGTTATAGTATGCGATAGAGAATGAGTTTTACATATGATGTTATGTACATAGGGCTTTTATTTAAACCTCATTGAACACAGAAAGAAAAAAATTATATGCTGACAAGGGAATTTTGAAAAACCTATAGAAAAGAATGATGAATTTTGTCTCCAATAATTTAATTGAAATTGTACTTCACCTTTTTGTATAATATTTCCAAACAAAAATAGTATGAAACAAAAACATTAGCATTTCTTGTAGTTTATCTAAACAAAATTATATTTGCAACAAAGGCAGTCCAATATAAATTTGGCAGCAACCCTGAGAGCCTGGGTGTCTTGATTAATGATATGGATTTAAGCAGGAATGAAATAGAATAAAAATATAACCATAAATACAAAGATCTAGCAGAAATAACACTTCATTTCATTAATATCAAAGAACTGGAATTTTCTTATAGACAGAATGGAAATAAACTAGTTAGGGCGCTGGTAGCTTATCTCTGAGAAGAGATGTGGTGGCTATAGGCCTCTGAACTCTATCTTAAAATGAGGCTTGAAGGCCTATATATTATTGAGAAACAATGGAAAACCCTAAAAATCCAAAAACCTAACCCAAAGAGATGAAATGCCAGAATATGGGCCCCATTGGGGTAAATTGGTACATCAATTTCCTGGGTCGTAACTTTGGCATACTATCTCCATTTGACGCACATGATACATCGTTAGAAAGATATATTTGAGGAATAAAAATGCTGACTGCAAATGTATATTCTAGAACGAAATCATATTAGCCAAAAAAATGATGCCCAAAAAACGTAGTTTAAGGCCTCAAAATGGCTCGGGAAGTTTAGGACCCGAAAAACTGCTAAAAATAGTAAGTTGTGCCAAAATTTAAAAACTGAAAGAGACAATAGTGAGGCCCCAAGTGGAATAGGCGGGTGGCCACCAATATCCACCTAGATAATTCCTCCCCCCTTAGGAAGAAATGGTCCCCATTGCGTTGAGTTCTTCCATGAGATGAGGAAACTTTTGCTGAGCTTGGTCCCTGGTGAACCACTTGCCTTGGTGCAGGAGTTGGCCAACTTTAACAACCCGGTATAGTTGGATCTTCTGTTGGTGAGTGTTCTTGATTTGCATGTCCATGATACAATCTATGGTGGCTTGTTCCATGCGGTCTAGGTTTAACTCTGTTGGTGTGAGTTGCTATACAGTGTCATAGGTGTCCACTAGAGGTGAGAAGTAGAGACGAGGGTGGTCCACATTGAATACTGGGTGCAGACCAAGGAATGGTGGAATACTAAGGTCGAAGTAATTGTTCCCTATAGAGATGGTGATTATGTAAAACCCATATCAGAGCAGGCAAAGCTTGCGGTGGCATCTAGTGAGGCGCTCCTTTTGCAAATGTAGCCAGAATTTGTCACCCACCTAGAAGTTGTGTGGCACCCCATGTTGATCATGTAGTTTCTTTTACTTAGCATTGGCTCCGTCCAATATGTCATGAACCTGTTGGCGGATGTGCTGAATGTGCTCAATGAATCTGTTCACTTTGTCAGCTTAAGATTGGACATGAGCTGAATCAACTTGAGTAGTCGCAAATGGCATGGCTACATCAATGGGACCACGAAAAAATAGTTGTTTCCATGCTTAGTAGAAGGAAGGCCCAACATGTAATCCATGGAGATGGATTCCCGAGGTCGACTAGGGGTAGGTAGCGGAGTAGAGAGGCCTTGCTTCTCGATGGTCAGTTTGGCAATGGCAAAAGCAGTGCAGGATCTGATGTACTTCCCAACATCCTGTCAAAGGTTTTTCCAATTGAAATAATTTTGTAGTACATCCACTATTTTCTCAATTGCAAAATTCCCAACGACTCGACTGTAGTGTGCTTCCCATATAATCTTAGCATGCTCGCTTGAAGGAACAAAAAGGTGTCCCAGGTGACATAAAAGTGCATCTTGGAGGTGAAAATTTGGAACTTGCATAGCCCCCAAGAGTGCCTTGTATGTGTGACCGAATTCTGGATTGCTCTTGTAGAGAAGCAGCCAATCAGAGGTCTCGTGCCCACAAGATTTGAGAACGGTGGTTAGCGCCATGATCAGTGGTCGGCTGAGGTAGTATGCAACATTATTGGTGCTACCCTTCTTGTACTTGATGTTCAAATGAAAATTTTGTAGATATTTGGATGACTTATTATGGTGATCATTCTACAATTTCCCTTCTTCCTGTATGAACTACAAGGGTCAGTGGTCTATGTGGATGATTGTTTCCTTCCCCAAAATGTAATTCCTCCATTGTCGACAAGCCTACACAATGGAATACATTTATTTTTCATAAGTGGGATACTTGGGGACTGTGTTGAACAATGTCTCACTATGATATGCCACTGGATGCCCCTGTTGAATACGATTTGCCCCAATAGCATAGTCAGAGGCATATGTCTCGATCTCAAATGGTTGTTGTAAGTCTGGTAATGTGAGCATTGGGGAAAAACAAAGACGATGTTTCAACTCTACGAATGCCTTTTGTTGAGATTCTGACCAAAAGAATTTTTCTTTCACTCCTCCCTTGGTGACTTGACCCAAGGGACAAGTGATATGAGAGAATCCCAACACGAACTTGCGGTAGAAATTAGTAAGACCTAGAAAGCTGTGAAACTCTGTTAGAGTGGTTGGGGCTGGCCAATCATGAATGTCTTGGATCTTGGTTGGATCCACATGAACCCCCCTTTCATCAATAATGTATTCGAGATATTGAACCTGGGTCATGCCAAAAGCTCACTTATGCAAATTGGCACACAACTTGTGTTGCCACAGTGTTTGGAGGACTTGTCGGATATGGTGGAGGTGCTCTTCCCAAGTCCGGTTCAAGATCAGAATGTCATCTAAGTACACCACTACAAATGAGTTGGTGAATGGCCGCAAGCTGTCTTCCATCAACCTCATGAAGGTTGTGGGAGCATTCGTCAACCCAAAAGGCATGACCAACCATTCGAAATGGCCCTTCTTGGCTTCCACACTTCAGAAGGTTCAATTGGTACTAAGTGATACCCAGAATTCAAGTCGATCTTGCTGAAATATTTTTCCCCTTTGAGTTGGTCCAGAAAATCATCAATCCGTGGAATCGGGTACCTATTCCAGATAGTGATCTTCTTCAATTCCCAATAGTTAATACAGAGTCTCCAAGTCCCATCCTTCTTCTATACCAACATGATCAGGCTTCCACAGGGTGATGAACTCGGCCGGATGTGGCCTTTTGCAGCAACTCCTGAATCTACCTCTTGATTTCATCTTTCTCCAGAACAAAGCACCGATAGATCGGCCCATGGTGTTCTTGACCTGATCGTACAGAGGCACCCTTGTGGGTGAGGTGAATATGTCCCCGTACTCCTCCACAACCTTGTCCATTTGTTGTTGTCGTGCAGAGGAGCCCTATCTGGAGGTCATGGCCACAATGTTCTTCTTTCCCTGGGGGCGGATCATCAGGAAACCAAATTTCCTGGTTTTGGAAGTGAGCTTATTGCATTTTTTTGCAGTAGCCAAAGAGATAGCGATGGGTGGTGGTACCTCTGGTATCCTTTACAACTTGTTTCCCAAAGTAACAATAACAGTGCGATGCTAGGACTCATACACAACATGTCACTTCCACATGTTTGGTTGGCCTAATAATACATCACAAATTTGGTTTGGTTGGAAATGTCACATAATACCTCATCTATGAAGGGCTTGATGCTATAGGGAAGGCGACACTGTTGGCTGACGCGGAGATGCCATCCTTGGTGAAGCCACCCAATGGTGTATGGTTGTGGGTGTGCTATGGTCGGCAAGCCCAATTGATTCATGAAGTCTACTGAAATGAGGTTATTTTGGCTCCCATTTTCGATAATGAACTATAACAGGGAAACCTTTATCAACATCTGGGAGTGGAAGAGATGCTCCTCCTCCTCTGGATCTTCCAGTTCCTCCTTCTGGATATTTGCAGCGACAACAATGGCGTTGGGATCTGCTTCAATAATCTGTTTTCCTTTATCATTCCCCTTTTCAGGTTCTAATTCAGAGTCGGAGCATGCATCTGATTTAGAAGCCCTCATCTCGGCCACCAACGATTTCTTAGCTCGAAACTCACTTGTGTTTTGAGTGGAGCTCTTATTGAACTCACACCACTTTCTCGTGTCCTTCTTTGGCTTTGTGGTGTTTTTCTTTGCTTGTAGCTTTGACAGGTTGTCTTGGGCCACCCATGCCTTGGTTTTTTCCTTTATTCTACATTTTTGGGGCACCTTTCCCTTGCTTTTGATTTGCAGATCCAAAGTCTCGCTTCTTTTGTTTGAATTTCTACTCAATATTGGCAACGTATCAGTGTGTCGTACTAAGTGAGGAGATGTTGAGGAACTCCATTTTCTCTTGAATATATATGTGTAGATAACTATGATACTTTAGCACCAAATGTTTCTCTAAACCTTTGATACCCAACTTTGTGAGCGGGTTATGGAACAGATTCATCAGCTCATGCACATTTTGATCCCTTTGTTTCCATAACGTGGTCCATCGTATGTACTTGTCCTCATAGCTCCCCACTAGATAGTATTGTTCCTTTATGGTGTCTCAGAAAGAATTCCAAGTGGGTATGACTGAGAACAGAGAGGGTTCTATCTCATCCTTTTCCTCACAGTAGGTTTCCCACTAGTCCTTAACATTGGGAGTAGCTTTGAGGAGTGCAAAAATAATCTTCTCTCGGTCGGAAAAGTCATGAACCGAGAAATATACTTCTAATAGATTCAACCATCTATCTATGGCATCTGCATCTGTTTGACCCTCAAATATTGGAATTTCAAAGTTTACTTGTACCTTAAATGGAGTCACGCCTCCAGAGTGGCTGCTGGATGTAGATGCACCGCTGGTGGGCAGTCGTTGAAGGATCTGGGCAAAGTTATCCATCATCGCGTTCCTTTTTTTTTCGAGGGTCTCCTCGAGAAATATTTTGATAGGATCTCTTGCTCACTCATATTTATGTTTTTCCCCCATGGGCAGTTTTCGGGGTTTGCGAGGTTGATCTTGCAAAGGTTCAACTAGATCGAGCCCTAACTCCTTATACCCCGACCTCATTGGGGACATGAAAAGAAGGATCAAGAAAAAGAAGACCGATATGATACCACTGGTTTGGATTTATGCAGGAACACAATAGAATACACATATAACCATAAATACAAAGATATAGTAGAAATAACACTTCGCTTCATTAATATCAAAGAACTGAAATTTGCTTGCAGACAGAATGGAAATAAAGTAGCTAAGGCGCTAGTAGCTTATCTCTAAGAAGAGATGTGGCGGCTACAGGCCTCTGAATTTTGTCTTAAAAAGAGGCTCAAAGTCCTATATATTATTGAGAAATAATGGAAAACCCTAAACATCCAAAAACCAAACCATAGGAGATGAAACGCCAAAATATGGGCCCCGTCGGGGTAAATTGGTACATCAATTTCCTGGGGTCGTAACTTTGGCATATTATCTCTATTTGACACACATGATACATCATTATAAATATCTATCCGAGTAAAAATTTTGACTGTGAATTTATATTCTGGAACAGAATCCTATTCGCTAGAAAAAAATGCCCGAAAAACGTCATTTAGGGCCTCAAAATAGCTCCGAAAGTTCAGGACTTGAAAGACTGCTAAAAATAGTATGTTGTGCCAAAACTGGAAAATTGAAAGAGACAATGGTGAGACCACTAGTGGAATAGGCCAGTGGCCACCAATATCCACTTGGATCATTTATCATTCTAATATTTTTCATTGTAATCATGTGAAAAATGTGGATTTCTCAAAACTAATGCACGCAGGAAAAACATTATGAATATTCATCTACCCCTGGTAAAATTTATTATACTTAATGTAATTTTCTATCTTATCTAGGGGTAATAAAGTTGTATAATCAAAATAGTCTACACAATTCTTTACAAGAGCATGATGAGTGATGCCAATATATCTATCAGTCGACAAGTGATTTCTACAAGAGCATGATGAGTGATGCCATAAATAGACATGATAGAAACATGCTAAGCTACCATTTTCTTTGTGAGGCCCTTCACTGTAGCTGGAAAGAAGCCTTCCACTCTGCCACTTCTTAACACAAGACAAAGAAAATCATTAATAGTACCTTCTAGATAGTTCAAAATTTAACCAAGCATAGGAGGAAAAGCATGATGCCTGAGTAACCACTCCTTTAGATCCGACTGCATAGATGCTTTAAATTGGCACTTCAAAGAAACAACATTGATCATGTGATCAAATTATCCAACCTTTTGTACAGGCTCAACACTCAAAATTGATAACATCAATACATATTCTTCAATTAAACGTGAGGGACGAGGTAACACCTCACAATTGTTACCTTCTGATAAATGAGAAAGCCATGCCTATTGTAGAAGATAAACAAGTTTATATACAACTAAAAACCAACCAAAATGAGAGATCATGCTACTAAGAAAACTTGTTAAAGGACTTGGAAAAATGAATATCTATTTTTTTATCCCTTCTTTGTGATCACAGTTGTTTTTGGTCTTGGTATACATAAGTGCTAATGTGTCTCTAACATTTTCGTTCAGGAATGACTCCAATTCCCTTTACAGGTTCTATAATGAATGTAGCAATTTTTTATAGGCCTTATTTCAATATTGGATTATCCAAGTTCACTACTAACTATGTTGCAAATTCTTCTTCTATTTTTCCTAGAAAATGACAGCACCAATGGTGGAGGTCGTTTGTATGAAACACATATGGTAGTCATAAATCAAATTTTTGATGAGTGATATAACATCGCACTACCTTCACCCAATTTTCATTGGCATATGAACCATTGTTTGAAAAAATATTCCTCAAAACCATTAGGATGTCCTTCACCTTGAGGTAGAGTTTGTTAGAGAGATCATGAATTGTAGCTCGTGAAAGAGAAGTGAGAAATGCGAACTTTGCAGCCTTGTGAATTTTCCATAAAAAGAATAGATCCATAGTGAATGGCATGAAGACTCGAAAGATCTAGATATCTTTAAAATATCGGTCTGTTATTTCCCTCATTCTGTATCCACTCATAAGAAGTTGTAGAAAATAAGATAATAATATAAATACATAGCCAATTTTTTATGTCAATGTGTGGCTATTATTTTTTTTAGAATGTGCAATACATTCAAACTGAAGCCCATTCTTTAACTTTATTGGTTGTGATGGTGCTGCTCACATATGGTTTTGGTACTGGTTGCTAAAGATTAAAATTTATTTTAATGGATATTGCTTCACAATAACACCATGGTTATTATCTTTTGGGTTTATAGCTTCCTAGGGTTTCAAATCACCTTCCTTTCGACAAAATATTTTGTTTCATAGGAAATATCAAGTTTAGTCTTTTGGGTTTCTTCCAAATTTTTGGCATTTTATTTAGAGGCCATATTTCTCATTTTGCAATAAGCATGAACATCAAGAGAAAGACTAGGCTTATAAGATAATAAAAACTCAAGTAAATGCTTCCCTTCAATATTTGATTCAATATTGTATACATAGTGGAAAACATTAGTCATCTTGACTTCAAATAAATTCCCTTCAATTGGCTTGAAATTGTACTTATGTAAAAAGGGGTGGCCAAGAGGTACCATTGGCAAAGATGATGTATGGATCCTATAAAATATGTAGTGATCATCAATATAACCACTGAATAAATATTTTCCTAAAGAGGTTGTAGTATGATCTGGTCATGGTGTTATAATTTTTCCAATTGTTTTAATCTATTCCTTGAAAAGAGTATAATGGGCATGGAGGACTTTGAGTTTTTGTACATTTTGCAGATCTTATACAAGAAACAATGTATGTAGTACTGCGAAAGAGTGCTCCCCTATAATTATTTTTACTGTTGTGGCCCTTTGTATCTCCCAAAGAGTAAGATTCCCATGAGTTATAAGCACTAATTAATTTAAATGATGAAGAGGATGACCTTGCTTATCCACGGCTAAATATGAAGACAACACTAGATATATAGCTTGGAGGAAGCACCTTGGCTCTAGAGCACCAAAAAGGCACTGAAAATAAATCCAATAGTCAAGGGTGAAACCCTAGAATATATTTCTTGTTAATGCTGTAGTTGCGGGTGGTGTGAAAATGAAACACCAAGCAAAATTGTGACGCCGGGCCTCCCAATTTTTTCAATCTTGTAGGCATCTGGGCTTCGACAATGATGCTTGAAATCATGTTCAGATTCATTCTGGTTGATACAGGCAAGAAGATGTTTCATGTTGTAAGCATCCTTTTTTATCGGTTTCTCAAACAAATATGAGAGAGAAACATGACCCCAATAAATCCATAATGTTGTAAAGCTTGTTTTTTGAAAATGATTCAAGCATAATACATTTGATGCAAAAGAAAAATCATGTATGGATTATATGGCCAGAGTCTACAATAAATTAAAAATAAAATTCATGAACAGAATAGCCGTACACATTCATAAATGGATCATTTTATACAATTTTTGGGTAACAACGACTATGGTTGCAGAGGGATTTTAATGATTTCCTCCTTGTGCAAAGGAAAACCAAATTCCTACTCAAGGTAAATCTCAATTCAAACCCTTGTACATAATCTATAATAGTTCACCATTAAAATGTGTAGGCACTAAATTATTTAAGAAACTATTGGAGTATGTCAGCAAGCGAAAACCCCTTCGTTGGCCGCATGGTCAACCATAGGGGGTATTTCAAAACACAGAGCATTTAAAGTGAAGCGGCGCCATTACACAAAACCTAAAACCCTAACCTATAACTAGTGTCAACCTTTTGAGAACCTGGTGCCGCATGCAAATTACTTACAAATTACCTATAAAATACTTCCAATCTATAAAATTACCTATTAATCCAAAATGAGTATGATAGGGTAGGGTTTCTCCTCTGAATGACATACCATCAAGAGAAGGCCTACATGAGGTTGTACTACACAATACTTGCATGTATACCTCAAAGTCAGAAGGATTCATAACCAACATTAGAGCAAAATTAAGAGAATCAAGTTTATTCAAAAACGAAGTCTTCATGCGAAAATGAAAACAGGAAGAAATTAATTGTTCGAACTCAATGAGATACTTGGTAAATAGTGCAAGTCCCCATGACCAAAGAACTTGTGAGAGTAGTTGGAGAGCCCTTAGGTTAGAAAGTGAGACTACTATGAAAAGGGACAAAATAGTAATAATTGAGAAAAATTTATCCATTTCATGTAGGATAAAGACAATGGTTTGGCTACTCGGTGAAAACATTGGCAATTAAACATTACCTTAGAGCCATTTCAAAAAGGAACAAATGAGACTCAGGAAAAATCCCTCCAATCTATAAAATTAACTATTCATTCAAAATGGGTGTGCTGGGTAGGGTTTTCCCTCCAAATAACATATCATCGAGATAAGACAATAAGACATACCAACGAGAGAAGGCCTCAAAGACCTCGAAGTAGGAAGAGTATATGGTGGTAGAAATACCTTTATGAATTGTAAATGAGTAATACATGTCTCTAAGCTATTTCTATCATCTAACACTTAAATTTGACTAATATGTGTCAAATCAATCCGATGGCCTAAGCTATTTCTATAGTCTAACACCTAAATTAGCTACACATGAAGGGATAGGTGGCATGGGAGGGGAGTTGTTCTCTTAGGAACACCTTAAAATATAAATATTTTATCCATGTTTTATTTATTCTATTATTATTATTTTATAGTTGCTTTGGAAGGGGCTCTAAAGCTATGCAAGAGATGTTGATGTTTTAATGTCATGTAGTGTAAACATTTTGACTTAGTGGAAATAAAATAAAATAAAATAAAAAATAACCTGATGTTAAAATAAAAAATTTAAGTTTGTAAGGTTATGTTATGTTATGCTATGTGAACATTTTGACATGGTCACATTAAATAATAGTAAAAATAAAAATAAAGTCTTGTCTCTCAAGGTGCTAATGTCTATCATGTTATGTTATGTAAACATTTTATTTGGTCAAACAAAATAAAAATAAAAATAAAATAAAATAATACAATTAATAATTATATTTATTAATAAAAATAAAAATAATTCATACCTTAAACATTTTTACATGGTCAAAAATAAAATAAAGAAAATTAAAAATAGCTAAAGAAAATACTCTACCATAACTTTAAACTAAAATAATAAGGTAAAATTGACTTAGTCAGTTATTGGTGGTTTTTGAGCTCGAGGTTTATGAGAACCCATGGTATTCATATGCAATATAGCCTATTTAAAGGAGGAAATTAAACGATCATAAATCCATCTTAATTCTAGATCTACAAAGCTTCTAGAGGCCTCAAATCTCTTAAGATGAAAATATCTTATGCAAAGAGATTTAGTCCCTGTGATCCTTTAATAAATCAGAAAATAAGATAAATCTAGACTGATAATTAATAGATTTATTATTTATTTGATTTAGATCCTTATTTATTTAGATTTCAATTTCTTTTCCATAATTCAATTTATAGGAAAGTTTCAATTTTATCAAAATTGCAGATCACATTACAGGGTAAAGGAAGCCTAAATTTTTAACCTAAATACATTATATACTATAGTTTGCTAGATAGAAACCATGATATACATGATAAGCACTATAAATTTAATGCTAGAAAGAGTCGTCGATCCGTTGGTCATTCCATGGGCTTGATCCGCCTTCATATCTCTAACAAACTTCATCCTAACAAACTCCATCCTCCGATTCAATTCATATTTCTGTGGAAAGTTTGAAATCACCCACAGGAAAACGACAATTTCTTTGCTTCGTTCGTTCCCTTTTGACTTTGGATTAATCGGAGAATAGTTTAAACCACTAACAAGAGCTATCTTCTCAGGGTTTATCATATAACTCATTTTAAATTATATTGGTTTTTGTAATCTATTTAGTACTGTATAAATTTGAAACTGGTATGATCTAAAAATTTTAGATTAAAGTTTAAAACCTTTATTAAATTTATTGGTAGAGGCAAAAATTAATAGTTATATTTTTGTAAAAAGTTTAAAATTTTAATTATGTGATAAAGGTTTATATTAAATTCTAAAGTTTTTTTTCTATATGGGTTTTTGGGATATTGGGATTGGGTAGCTATATAATACTGGCAGATCAATTTCGAATCACACATCTTGCTGGTTAAGGCCTAATCCCAAGGGGTTTGGGGAGATTGATTATTGGATCTTGGCGAAGGTATTAGCAATAGGTGTTTTATGAAAATATTTCTTCAATTTATTTAATATTAATTTAGAATTTATTTAGTATCAATTTAGTATTGTAGAAATTTAAAACTAGTATGATAAAAAAATTTAGATTAAAGTTTAAAATTTTTATTTAATCTTACTCATTTTTACATTAAATTTGTAATAATTTGATATAAGTTTTGTATTGAATTTTAAAATTATTATTGTAAAATAAATTTTTAATAATTTGATATTAAAAAACTAGTAATGTGTTGGCAGTTGAGTTTGATACCTGAAAATCCTGAGGATGGCGATGGAAACCATGTAATCTTGATGTTAAGGGAAAAAATTCTAAAAAATTTACGTTTATTGATGTTCATATTAGTTTGATGCAATTACATGCACTAATTCCGATTCTCGTTGTTGTAATTTCCCATCAAACTTATCTGATCATCAAGAGACTTAAATTTTTTTGAATTTATGGTGTTAACCTTCATAGCTACATGGTTGCCATCGGGATCGTTGGTCCCTTGGCTTTTTCTGGTATCAAACTCAACTCCATTTTGCATTTTGGTTTTTCTGTTTTTTATAAGTTTTTCATTTTTGTATTTGCATTTTGGTTTTGTTTGTTTTCATAATGCAATTTTTGTATTGCATTGTTATGATTACATGAACTTGTTAAGAATGATTAAGTTTCTATATAAATTATAGCTTAAAAAGAATTACATTTTAACTCATTTTTTTTTGTGTAAATAAAATCATTCAGAATAAAGAAATCACCCATTCAAACTAAAGAAATCAACAAATAATATGGATATCTTTGGTGTTTCAGAGTGTTGTAATATTGATAAGTTTGTCATTCTTTTTAAATCATTTTTCACATTTGAATGTTTTAATCTATATATCTTAATCATTTTTCACATTTAGGTTTTTGAATCTATCTTTCACACTGTGAACAAGGAATAAGATTTTCCACTATGACAATATGAAAAAAAAAAAACTACAAAGATTAAATGTGAATGATCTTATTTGGGCTTTGTTTAATGCTTGAAACATAAATTTTTAGGTATATGGAGATTGCTTGAAGCCTAATTTTGATATATAGAATCTTATTTTTCATATTTATTTATATTTCTAAACTATTTTGGACTAGAGATATCTATAACATCTTATAAAATTCATAACTTTTCATCTTAACCTTTCCATAATTTAAAAAAAAATATGATCCAAAATGTATGACAAATTAGAACTTGATAACTATAAGATGCACTGGCTAAGATGACACATAATCCTTTGTACACTTTGTAAATGTGTAAGCTTTAGAAGTTAAGAGTAGCATTTTTTAAATTTGATTTTTCTATATTGTAAATAATTTTATTTTTATTAATAAAATAATGGAGATTTTTTTTTTTTTTATAAAAGAAAATGGTAATATATATATATATATATATATATATATATATATATATATATATATATATATATATATATATATAGTCCAATACCATGGCTCCTTAATACAATATATCCAAAACCAAAATTCATTTCAAAATATAGATAGTTTTCTAAATATGTTATTTTAATTTATTTTATAACATTTTTAAATTAAAATTTAATATTTGAGAGTGTAAACTTCTGTGATCCATAACATGTTAAAACAAATCTTTTTGGAAATCACATGAGATCAATAAGAAAGACTACTAAATGTAGTTCATCATCAAGATAATGAAGATGTTGAGACTAACCATATAAATATCATGCAAAGCAAAGCAAGGTTCAAAACCTATGGAAAAATAGACTTTAAAAATGGTCAACAATGAAAAATAATAAAAATAAAAATAAATGAATGAAAACGAAATAAATCCCATCCTAAAGCAATAAAAATATAGACCAAATAAAGACCAAGTAAAAAAAAAAAAAATCAAATTTAAAATCAACAAAATCATTAAAATAATAATAATAAGACTAAATCAATAAAAATAAACATAAACATAAAAAATACAAATAATGAAATAGATAAATGAATATTATATATCTAAATATATATAAATATATAATAAAATCAAAATTAAAAATAAAGAATTAAATAAAAGGAATTATAAAAATAATACTACTTAAAAAGAAAAATATACTAAAACTATGAAATTAATAAAAATAATATTTAAAGTATAATAAATAAGTGAACATAAAATCTCAACCATCTATTAAGAAAAAACAAAAAGGAGAGGAAAACACAAGAGGAAGGACCACTACTGAGAGCAAAGAGAAGGAATCCAACATTTTGAGGAAGATTTATTTTAAAATTTAATACTTACAATAAAGTTATAATGTAACAAGATTATTTACTATGGATATTAACCCTATTTTACCATGAATATTATTAACTTGTTATATCTCATGTGTCCCTTTTTGAAATTGGTCAGGCTAGGCATTGTCTATCTTTTTCATCTCCTTTTGACATCTCTTTATCTGCTTTTTTCCCCATTAAATGACAACTATTCAAAATTTGACACGCCCCCTAGGGTAAAGAGCAAAAGAACTTAAATAATATAATGATAAATTTTCCAATTAATAAAATTCATTTTTAATTAACATTACTTTAAAAAATTTCACATTTAAATCTCTATATTAATAAAAGATTGACCTTACATTTTACAATTATATCACATATTTAAATTACTAAAAAATAAGATATAAATATGGATCACTATAATATGATATTGAAAATAAAATATAAATAAATAGACTCATGAAACACACCAATTATCGAAGTCATAAAAAAATTTATAAGGAAAAAAGTTTTACTTTATTAAAATAAAATGAATTATCTTCATCTTGGAATTAGAAAATGCACAAAAATTTTACACAGTTTAATTTGATTCGTGTATTGTTCAGACAAATATGTATTTATATATCATAGATGAAAACAAAATATATTCATTTTTAAAATGTGATTATGAAGCTTCATGTTAAAAATCCATAATACATATGATGTAGTGCTTTCCTGAGAAATAGCAAGTTAAATTAAATTTGATTTGAACATGCCATTTTTGACATGAATTTTTACACTATTCCTTGCTATTATATTAATTAATATGATCATATTTACATTAAATTATATATTTTTAAATATTTCATTCAAGTGTTTAGGATACCTAGCTCAAAATAGTAAAAGAGTATAGTATTCCTAAATCCATGATATAGTTTCCATGTTTGACGCTATTATTATTATTAATTGTTATATGGTTCAGTCACGAGTCCATCGAAACTTATTGATGTTTGATCCAGCCTCATAAGTTCGAGGGTTGGAATCACAGGGTAATGGTGAGAGGAGGAGTAACTAAGGTAACTAGCTCTCTCCCAGTCATGCTGCCTCCGCTCATTTGCAACTTTTCCTTGGAGAAATTAATTCTGCAACCAAAACCATTCCGCGAGGTTTTATTATATTATTTTTTTGTTTTTTATTATATTAATTTTTGTATTTTTTTAATCTTTGAACTACTTTGTTAGGTAAAACCAGGAATATATGTAATATTCCTACTATATATTTTTTTTAGGGTATTCTTTAACAAAATCAATAATTTATTATTTTATTTGCAAGTCATATATATAGATATATTTTACTATTGTTTGTTATTATATTCTTTGTTATATTCATAATATGGAACCAAAGTCATTTTGTCTAGATTTTTTGTTTTTCTCATGTGATTATATTATTAAAAAATTTAATTGTAGACTATGATTAATTATGTTTGTCTTGATATTTTTTTAAAGCGGTGTTTTATATTGTAAACCTAACATTAATTGGAAACTGTTTTACAAAATTTGACCTTTGACAATAGTGTTTTGTATTATTCTAGACTCGCTTAACCTTGTCTACCTCGACCTCGAAATAACCGAAGCCTCATTTCATTCTACTTGGAGATAAAAAAATTTATACAATTTACTCATGGGTAACTAACCATTTACCATTAAATATTCCTTACTCATCATTACATAAATTGTTTACCATTTCATAGTGTAACTTTAGATTAAGAATAGTAAGCTCCTTAACCATTAACAACTTTCATTATAGTACATTAACATAGTACCATATGATGTAACCTTCCACTCATTTCATTATTCATGTAGTCATCACATACTTGACGTTATAAATATCACAACAAGAAAGGAAATCAACATCATCATCTTGACACAATAATCAATCACATCATTAAACACCAATATACCCTGGAAACCCCGTAGGGTGAAAACCAACAAACGTTGGGTGTTCAGCCCATCACTCAATGGCTTACAAGGGAGACCATCCCTTAACCATCGTTTATATAATCTTACAAGGAAATATGAAAATATCTAGCTTAAAGCCATTACAATAAATATGATACCATTTACCGTCTGGTCTTCATATCTTCAGATCTTCTCATCTTGGTGGCATGGATGTACCTACAATGGACCATTGTACATTGGACCTTCCTGCAACTCGCACTCATCTGCATGAACATTAATCAATTACCTTCCACCAGGACAAGCATAATTTTCCTTTGTACATGACAAGCATAATATTCCTTTGCATATGTCACCATCATTCCCTGCTATGATGCCTTCAACATAAAATGATGTCAAGATTCATAAAGTATTAATCAAACATTTCACATATCAGTACTATAGTAGTTTCTCCATTTACTCACGTATATTTATGACAAGAAAGTATAGTACCTTGACATTCTCCCTTTAACAACACATACCTCATATGTGCTGGTTATAAGTCATCACAATAACTAATGTTTCCGTCGCATAAGCACACATTCCTGCAAGAAAATGACTACATCTCCCAAGTTTTCTTAAAATAAACTGATACATCAGTTAAGATACATAAATTTAATCAGAATAGCTAGCCCTTAAGCTATTACTTTTAGTGCATGGAATGCAAGCTAACCTAACAATTGTTTCTTTCATGCATGCGAATGCATACCGAATTCCAAAAGATTCTCCCTAAGGAGTGCTTACACAACGAAGCACATAACCTCCTTCACGAGTCTTTCCAAAGAAAGTCTCAATGCTAGTGAGCATGTAAACATATGTAAAAATACACAATGAAGAATATAAATACATGTCTCATTTTCAAGATTATACTAACAATCATATTCAATGTAGTTTTAATACTACAAGCTATCTTTCTACATACAGATATGTATATTCTTTTTCAATAAAAGTTAATACATAGATTGCATGTATAGGAAAGCTCTTCCTCCAAAAGGAATTTAACATCATAATCATGATAATGTAAAATAATCACTTAGTTTATTCATCTAAGGAATAAAACTGATTAGTTCCTTTAACCATGAATTTATTAAATAACTTAACTTTATCAATATCGTGGTAATTTATTCATGGATTTATTAAATAAATAATATTTTCAAACACCATGGTAATCTACCCATGGTTTTATGAAATAATTAATCTCCATCAACACCATGGAAAACTACCCATGGATTTACGAAACTATCCATGGATTTATTAATTCATTAACCTCTACCACTATCATGGTAACTATTCATGGATATATATTAATTCATTACTATTTACAACATGGTTAATGAATATTACTATTTACAACATGGTTAATGAATATAAATCTGGGAAAACTTTTCTTTTCTTCTTCATTGTACAAGAAGATATTTCACGAGTCACTCTCTTTAATCTATTCAAGAAAAATACTTTGGTCTTGTTATCACTTCATAATTTAAAAGAGTACATAATATCTTTTAAAATAAGAGCATTCCTCTTCTATTTTCTTGCTTATATAATATTATGTAAATATTTCTATTAAAGAGTTACCCTCTTTAATCTAATCAAGAAAATCTCTTTTTAAAAAAAATAAAATACCATAACTAACCCTTATTTCGACATAAGAGCTAGATAGACCTTTTAAAATAATAACAAATTTAACATGTAATCTTTGCAAACCCTTGCAAAGGAATTAAGGCAATGGACTTATCTTCTACTCCCAAGATAAATACATTCTTATGAAAATAGTCAACAGTAAATTTGTTTCGATCAAATCCCAATAAACTAACGAAATATCATTTTCTTGGTATATGAGAAAGATCATTAGTAATTCTATTTTCTTATAATATTTTTGTAGAAAACTATATAATATCTAATATTTATTTATATCTTTTAACTCACAAAAAAAAGGAAGACTATATAATAAAGAGAGTAAGCCAAATTCACCTTTCTTGGCAGTCGACTCTCTTCACCTTCATTCCAAATTTCTCTGCCTTCAAATGCAATGACTAAATCTCTTTAACGACTTGGCCCAAATTTCCATTTGAACAACGGACCAATACTCCTCCGACTTGATTATAATCATGGATAATTTGTTGCCCGTCTACTCTGCACCTAACACCAAAGACGGAGCCCAATGCTGACAACACTGAAAGGAGAAAAAGGTCAGAAGAGCGGAGCGAACAGTAAGGTTAACGTTCATTAATAAATGAAATTCCATGCAACCCTGTCGATTCTCCCATATCTGCCAAATAAATGTTCAATGTCTGTCTGGCGAGCCTCATACTCTATGTTTCCACAATATAAAGGCTTCATCGCTAACTCCCAACTCTTCTTCACTAACTACCCGTGTATTTAAATAGGTTCCAGAGAAGATATCGCTCGGCTGTATGAGCCGCAACAACAGGTTCCCAACACACACTAAAAACTCAAAATTAGAAGATCCTATGTATGTGCGGGTGTGAGTTCTTTATGAAGGAGTCATTTAACTCTCAACCAATTCCAGAATCCGTTTCCCATGAACTAATTCTTGATTTTCTTGATGCAACTGTCTTGGTAAAAAACAATGGTAAAAACTGTAATAGTTTACGTGGGTGTTACATAACTAAACCTAATATAGAAAAAAATGATTACATATAGATTTTATACACTAGAAAGAAAGACATAACTTAGAAAGTTAGCATGCTCGTCTGCTTGTTTAAAGATATTTGAGCTCTATGATCACATTCCTTAGTTCGTAAATTACAAGATTTTAATTTCTAAGAATTTTGTTGTTAGAGTACTCAGAAGTTTTGTACTTAGTCAGAAACCAATCTTTAGCCCCTTAATAGTGAATCAAATGAACTATTCACACTAATTTGAAAAAAACACCAAATCCCATCACATCAGAGTTTATAATTAACATTATTTAACATATGACTCACTTCACACTTATATACATATAAAAACATTTTCTTTTCAAATAGAAACAACAATGTAAACAACAAATCCAAATTAGTTATGTTTTTCCTTATGGTTTGGATGAGCCACAAAATCACCAGAAAAGAGAGCGTTCCACCCAACCATTCAGTATGATGTCCAACACCAAAGCCCCCGAGCTAGTTTTCACTTCCACATCAGTTTCAGATCAAGAACCTTCACAGGTTCACCCAAGACTACCTAGTACCAACCAACCACATTCTAGGGCATTTAATGTGAGCACTTATGCCTCATACAGAGTTCCACTGGCCAACGAGCTCAATAACTCTTTGTCCTGGCAGTGTCTTTCCTCCCTCTACAATGTCTTTCCAAATGGTTTAGTCTTACAATCTGTTCTTCTCAAGGTTGCCTCAAGTTTTCTTTCCCTCTGACTCTAGCTCAATAACTCTCTGACCTGGCAGTGTCTTGCCTCCCTTTACAACGTCTTTCCGGATGGTTTAGTCTTACAATCTCTTCTTCTCAAGGTTGCCTCAATTTTTCTTTCCCTCTAACTCTCTTGGCTCCCTTGTCTGAAACTTTATTTTAGCACTTTTCTATGTAATTCCATGGTTGTCCAAAACTTCTATAAAAAATGGATTTAGCTAGATAAAATAATAACATTTATTTTTTACCATCAACCTAGGCCTTTATCTATCCCATAGTTTTACCAAGTCATTTGTGGTAAAACAAACATTAAATTTCATGAGCACCATCATTAGGTATATTCTAAGGCGTTAATTGTCACCTTTTTAGCCTAATTATTCTCTCTTTCTCCCATTTAATTTCATTTGGTCATTTTTTGCTTAGTGAGAATGGTGTATAAAGGGTTGTCTGCTTCATGGCCTAATGTTGTTTAAATGCAGTAAAATCTGGGGAATATGCCATTTTTAAGGAAGATTTCACAATTAGGGCTTGGAGTAGACAACAAGGAGTGATTGTAGGAGGGTCGACCACCTCCTTAACTCCTAAAGGCAACAATATCTCCTTGAGATTCTCCTCCAACAACTCGAAATCATAGGCAGCCAAGCAAGTGAAAGATCAAAGGAAGAAAATTTCCACTTCTCTCGAGTTCCAAGGGAAAAAATACCTACCTTTTAGGGAGATATTGGTAGCTACTCTTTAGGATAAATAGGCTAGAGCAAGAGCTCACTAAGATTCGATTTTTTGATGTATCTAGAGCACTCTTGGCTCTTGTATTAGGCATTTATGACTTTCATGTGTTATGTACAAGACTAGTTATGAAATAAGAGCATTTGGCTTCTTCTCCACTGAGTTAGTTTTAGGGATCTGAGCTTATGGGTTAGGTCCCAATCCATTGGCCTCGATCTCTCTTATGTAATTTTTTTTCCCCTTATGTTGCAGTAGTTATTATTTTTCATTTCATGTTTGGTAGAATATAAAACCTCAAAACTGTGTGCTAAGCCTCCCTCTCTCACCTCTTCCATCGAGCTTCAAGAGGAAGGTGTTCACCATAGAAAAAAATGCCTTTTAGTTTATGATTTCTTTGAAAAGTTATATAGTTTACTTTTCTTATCATGAGCATGTTGTATATGTAGAGGTAGATCTCTCTTTTAGTTGCATAGGTAGGTTTATTTAAATTCAACTCATTTTTTCCACCATTGTTATGATAAATTTGTCACGAATGAATAAATGAACAGGTAGTTTGATTACAAGTTTGAATGGAGTAGTAGAGGAGGGCCCCTTCAACACCATCAACTTCAGTTTTCACCCTTCATCAACCACCTTCCATCCCAGTCACATTCAACCCTGTTTTTGGAAATCACCACCACATCACCGAGAGACTTTGTGAAGAGTTCTAAGCTTGGGCAAGGGCTTGGCTACCCTTCATCCACCTAGATTTACCTTCATCCCTGTTATCACCATAAAAAAAAATTTTGAACTTGGACAGTTTACATTGTTCCTAATCATGGTCATAGATAGGTGTTGGGTCATTTCATGCTTTAAAGGGTAGGTGATAGGGTAAGAGTCTCAAAAGTCTCATTTCCATATCCAAATAATTTTTGAAAACCTTATTCCATGGTTTAAAAGTCCCATATCCTGTTTAGAAGTCATATCTTAAACCTTTTGAAAAAATTTTGGAATTAGCCACGAAACCACACTTTCGTAGGGTAGACAGTGTAAAAAATTTGTTTTGTGCTACGAAAGTTCTTCTACTTTCATAGTGCTTTTCCCTAAAAATACATTAAGCGTGCTACGAAAGTGCGGATTCATAGTGGATCATGTCAAATCAACAAAACTTTAAAATTCCATTAATTTTACATCATTAGGTGTCAACTAGGGATCATTTCTAAAGCATGCTACCATTCAAATCCATCATTTCAAATGTAGAGGTCATCATGATAGGTGAGTTCAAATTCGAAAGGGATGGTATTTTGTTTCATTTCTCATGCAAAAACACTATTGCATGCCTTTTTTGAATACTAAGCTGGTGGTAATCTCATACCAAAGCTTCCTTTATATATTTTCAAGCGAGGCTGAATACCATTAACAAGCGAGGTTGACTATCATAAGCAAGCGAGGCTGACTATTTTGAAATCAAGCGAGGCTGATAAACAGAAATTCAAGCTAGGCTGATTTGTTACAGAAATTCAAAGGCAAAGATGACGGAAGAAAAGAAAAACCAAAGGTCTGGACATTGTTTAAGAACAGAGCCTAAAAGCATAAAGGCCCTAGTCAAAGATAAATCAGTATTGGAGGCTTTCTGGAAAACAGGGTGCTGGAAATTTTGTGAAAATTTGAAAGGAGGACATAGTCAAGTGACAAAGGAGTTTTCCCCACATTTCACTGGCTCAAACACAAAAATTGGAATCCTAAACTTTTCAATTACTCCTGAAATCATAGCTTTGGTGATCAAGATTCCTACGGAGCAAGAGATATGGTTCAAAGGCTTCATATTTGACATGTAGGAATGTAAAGTATTTCTAAACCCCGAATTTGTAGAAACAGACTTAACCAAGGCAATTCTAAGGAGCTACATCAAAGACACCTATGCAAATTTTCTCTTCAACATACAGAGGTATTTTACCTGTGAGGGAAGGTATCATAAAGTATATTCATATAATTTTAAACTTCTATTACACTTTACTAGCATGATTTCTCTATATTTTCCATTCTTTCTGTATAGAAGTATATCTAAGATGACAGGTAAGGTGCAAATGAAATCTCAAGGATGTGAAACTTCCCCTTTTCATCATGGTCTAATTAAACTAATAGTTTTACATGAACTCGAAAGGATCAAAACAGAATGGTCATAATTTTTGTTTTTATGTGGTTTTGGAGTGGAAACACAAGCTATAGGCATTAACCCTAAGGCTAAATAAATCCCACCAGCAGAAACTAGTAAGCCTGTAATGACAATGTCAAAAAGATTTGTTAAGCTAAAACCTAGAAAGCAGGTGAAAGATAAAGTGAGTAAAGAATCAGTGGTTATTATTGAGACTCCTTAACCTACAAAACAAAATATAGCTGAAGTTAAAGAAATGACACAAGAACAATCAGCTAATAAACCAGTTCAAAGGAGATTGACTAGAAGTCAAATTGCAAAGGAAAAGGGTAAAGCAGTGATTTTGAGAGAGTCCAAGCTTAAAAGGTAACTTAAATGATATTTTACAAGCCATTGATATTGAATAATCCCCTTTGGTACAGGAAAATTTCATAAAATTTTGATGAAGGAAAACCGAAGAAGATGAAATCTTCTAAGAAACTGGAATTCGAGGATGAGGTTGCAGCATTTGTATTCAAGCCCGAAAATACTTTAACCAAACAATCCAAAAAGATGTAAGAGCTTAATATTGAGTTAAAGAAAACAGAGGAAGCATCCACTATTCATGAAGAGTTTATAGACCTTTCATCACCAATACCTGAAGGTGACAAAAACAAGGTATTTTCCACTCAAACAGAAAAAAATAGTTATGAAGAAATGGAAGAAAGGTTGAAATCAGCTAATTATGAAATTGCTAGACTAAGGAAGAGAGCAAGAAGGTATGCTTATGAAAAGAAAAATTTCAAGAGGATAAAGGCTCTCTGCGAAGTTGAAAGGGTTTCCAAACCAGAAACAATCAATAGTGATGCTCAATATTTTACTTGAACTGTAACTACAATTAAAGAAGCCAGATTTGTGAGAATAATGAATGTTCAGTTGAGCGCTACCAATAGGAAATTGAGGAGATAGATTGAAGAACTAGAAATATAGCTGACAAAATCTGAAGAGAAGCTACAAAAATAATGAAACAAGGAAGTAAGTGATAAATCCTTAAAACAGTTTTGTCATAAATAAGAAGATCAGTTTTGAGGAAGAACATATTTTAAAGAAAATTTGTTCTACTTTTTGATGTTGATATCAATCTTTGAAGAGTTTTAAATATCCTCAAACTATAAATTTTTGAAAACTATGTTAAAGGGAGCATGCACAGGAGTTTCGTAACGTGCTACGAAACTGCTGAAGATGAGTTTTTGACATTTTGCATATGTATTTTGGAGGTAAGGATTGTTGGGTTTCAAGTTTTGATGTTGTTGGTGGAAAGATGAGGATCATATATGAAGAATCATATTGCAAATCAGAAGAAAGAAGGGTTAAAATAAGTGTTTTACAGTGATATAAAAACTACACTATGAAAATAGGCTATTTTTGTAGCGCAATCATATCTCATCCCCTTTTCCATTTCTTCTAGGATCTCTTTTTTCATAGGTGGAAGATTGAAGTTTTAATGGAATATTATCACATGTGACCTATATGAAACAATCATCAATGCAAGTAAAGAAACTCGAAGATAAGCATGGAGGTTAAGGGATAAAAAGCAGGAACTTTGTCTCCTAGTTTTTAGGATAGTTAGGTCATGAATCAGCAGGGTTGATAACAAGGTCGGAGGCATCATAAAGATAAAAGACATGGATTAGAAGTTGTTAAAGAAAGTATTTAAGTTTTAGATAAGGTTTTTTCAAACATGTTTAAGAGTTTCACTTCTATTTGTATTAGGACTCTTAAAAGATAGTTAGCTGCCAGCTTGTAATTAATAGTTTGTTTGATGAATAGAATAGGTGTCAAGGATAGAATTTGAATTCTCCTAATGATGGATCATGGAATCCAAGATTTTAAAGGCTCTATATGAAGCATTAGGTCGAATTGATCAAGGTTGGCATTTTTATTAGCAAAATAAGCCGTGTTATTGTAGCAGACTGTGTGTTGTTTCAACTTAATACAGAGATTGGTTTTACTACACAAGATTCACAAGGGGTTTATGTGTTTGATATTTCTATGGCCTTTTAAAATTACCTATTTGTAGTGGTATGAGCATGTGTTACTTAGAATTCATTGGATAATGTTCTAACTTCCTTCACATGCTTGTATACTATGTTTATTGAATGTGTTACTGTTTCACTTATAAACCTAAACTCCAAGTACCTTGACTTCCATGTTTAGTTGATTATGGCGTTTTGTTGAAGAATAATTTTACTCAATGGCCTAATATATTTTTGCTAATCTGTAATTCAACCAGTTATACATTTTTGTCCATTTTTATTCCTAGAGTTAGCCATCTAATCACTAATTAAAAATCTTAAACCTATTGAGAGAGCCCTCTCAGGTTGAGGAGGCTAAGCCTCAACCAAAAGTTTGGTTTGAAAGAGTTACTCAGAGTCTACTTGATCAGAAACCTATAAGGGTCTGATTTTTTGATAACAACCCCACCTCTCCTAACCTTTTCCTCACCATTTCTAGCCTCAAAATCCACACGACATGTTTCCTATAGCTTTTCAGGACATCGTGTAATTAGCTCATTGCTAGATGCATCATTAAACATAGTTGTTAAGCATAAGATAGATAAGACTCACTTAGACATTTGGTTCAGTATATGTGCTATAGATTAGCTTCCTTTTCTGTAATTCAATTAAGCAATTTAGATTATCAATGTCACTTAATGTAATTTCCTTTCTTGCATTAGGTTAAGTGGGAATTTATCTTTCTTGTAGATAGCTAGATGAATCAATGTGATATAGAGTATTTTCTTTCCCTCTTGATAGATTAATGGTCATGATTTTTTTCATGTCTTAGACTACATTCAGAAGTGTGGACTTCCTTTCCTAGAAGTAACCCTAGTAGTAGCGCCTCATTGTAGAACTTAGAAGAGGATGGAAAGAGTAGAACTCATCTGTTGTGCATAAACCACTGTCACCTACAAGTTTGTACGAACCTCAGGTTGATAAAGTAAATTTGAGTAGACTTTGGGAGTTGCAGCACTCTTGGTGCAATACCAAGCCTCACCACTTTTTTGTGCCATTTTCGAGGAGGTGTCTCAGTAGATGTTTGATTCAGCCTTAGCATTCTTTTATGTTTTTCTTTTACATTCCATTAAAATATTAAAAAATAAAAAAATAGTTTGACTTTTATGCATCGTAAGAGTAGGGATAAACAAGTAAAATTCTTACCAAAAACCCCCACGTTCCCGCACAATCACCCTTCACTCTTCTTCAGTGAGTGTGAGGTTGAACACACCATATATGAACCACTTGAAAACTTTGAAGAACCTATTGGAGAAGAAGATGAACTTGATTCATCTGAGGAAGCTGCTTTTCTCGTTCAGGCCATGGAAGGAACTAGGACCCAAGGAGTCTTTCCTATTAGAGAAACAGATGGAGAAACTAGAATGAAGATCATCAGTCCCTCAACCCTTCCACATTTACATGGCCTTAATTCTGAGTATCCTGACACCTTCTTGTTTGAGTTTTTTGTTTTCTTCAGGAATTACGACTATGCCTCAAATGACCAAAAGCTAAAATTGTTCCCATCCACCCTCAAGGATGCAACCTTGCACTGGTTCATGGGTTTTCCTGGGAACAACATAACTACCTAGGCACATATGCAACAGTCCTTCAACAACACATATATAGACTACTACAGATACAAAGAGACCAAAGAGGAGATATTTAGGATGACCCTGGGACCTAATGAATCCATAGAGGATTATGAAGAAAGATTACAGCTGAACTATAAAATATCTAACTGCACCCTTGATCCCGGATCACTCAAATTAGTACTTATTTGAGGGATTAGGGAAGAGGTGATATAAACCCTTAATATGATTTCTAGAGGAGACATCTTCCAACTACCTTATGAGGACATCAAAACTGTCTTTAGAAACCATTCTAGGGCAGCTAGGAAGAAAGGTGGAGCTAGCCAAAGCATGACCAACACCCCTTCCTCTTCCACCTCCATCAAACATGAGATTGGACATATATTGGAGGAATTCCAAAGCGAGATGTTGTACACCTTTTCTGTGCAAATATACATAATGCAGACGAAGAGGAAGTAAGAGGAAATAGATAGGGCCTTAGCTATATTTTTCCCTAGATGTACCAGAAAACACCCCTGAAATGAATGTCCACTAAATGTCATAGAGGTTTTATTATTCTGTGAAGAGAATCATGTCATATACAAGTGCCCTTACTTACCTGGTTTCAAATTTGTATATCAAGGTGGGGAAGGAGGACTAGAGAAACTATATTTCATAAATAAGAGAAGGCCTCAAGGGCCTATGTCATATCAGTAGAGCATGCAAGGTGCACCTTAATCCTACTATCATACAAATCATAATGCACCTATGTAGTCTTGGTACACATCCACTCCTCCATCATGGCCTACACCTCCTACTTTCCTTTACGCCCCTTCATATCACTCTCAACATGTGAACCAACAATTCCAACAATATGTTCCTCAACCACCTCAGTGGAGGAACCCATCACAAGGGTGGAGGCTCCAACACAACCAACCACCTACTTTACTGCCTCCACTCCAACCTCAACCTCAGCTCACTGACTCTGCTCCACCTAAGTTTCCTCAAATGGCTAACCAACCCAATCCAAACCCAATAAACAAGCAGGCACAAAATGTTTACAGTGGGGAAACATCCTATCATGCTTATGCTGTGGAGATACATGAAATTAACCTCGGGTCTAGAAGAGCACTCCCAGATAATCATCCTCCATCTCCACCTTCAGAGGTTGAGGAGGAAAATGAAGACAGAAATACTCATACCAATCAACCTCCTTTTCCCAAGCGTATGATCTTCCCTAGTCAGCACACCCCAGAAGAGACTGAACTTCTCGGAGAACTGAAAAATATGTGTGTGAAAATACCCCTTCTCTAGGCCATTAAGGATGTCCCTATTTACAATAGGCTCATCAAAGAAAAATTCTTTAAGAATCCTGGGATAAATAGGAAAGACACCCCCAACATCAATGTTATGGGACAGATGTATGACTTAATCTTGAGAAGGGTGGTCTTCCTGAAGTACATGGACCCCAAAATTCTAGTAGTAGATGTACACATTGATAATGTCATAGTTCCCACACTATGATTGATCTTGGGGCTGCCATGAATGTGATGACCAGGGAAACTATTTTTAATCTCAACCTCCAAGGAGCCTTGAGAAATATCATAACTGTTATATAACTTTCAAACAGATCGACAATAGCTCTGCAAGGAATTGTTGAGGATGTTATGCTCTCAATCAACTCATGGGAGTACCCCACAAATTTCCTGGTCCTCCAACAAAAAACCAAGTTTAATGGAGATCCTCTCATTTTAGGAAGACCTTGGTTGGCCATTGGTGATGCTTATATTAGTTGCAAGGCCAAAAACATAACTATAAAGAATAGGCCCTTTTCCAAACAATTGGTATTATATCCTCTTGCCCAGCCTTCCATTGACCATGACCTACCCTTATGGTTGGAGTATGAATAAGAAGAATATGAAGTGTACAGTACCACACCCTATGCCATTTGTACCATAGATATTGTTCTTAGAGGGGGTCAACCCAATGAGGATGATCTCATCGACCACATCATTCAAAGCCAACCCCCCACCGCCATTCCACTCGATGACCTAGTAAGAGAATTTGACAACCACCCTTGGAGTGAGCTGCACTCATTTCACACGACCTCTAAAGCCACCAATATTGTGGAATTTCTCCCATCAAAATCCATAAATATTAACTCATCCCTGTCAACCAAAGAAGAAAAGAAACTATGCCAACTCTTGAAGGAAAACCTAAATGAATTTTCCTGGGACTAACAGGACATTAAAGGGGTGCATCCATTAGTGTGCACACATCATATAATATGGTGAGTGGGTGTCTCCTCTTGTTCTAGTACCAAAGAAAAACGGAAAGTGGTGAATATGTGTTGACTACCAAGAACTAAAAAAACCCACTGAGAAGGACCATTTACCCTTCCCTTCATCGATAAAGTCCTATATGGTCTTGCAGGGGAAGCATTTTTTCTTTGTTGAGGAAGGGAAATTATTCTTTGTTGAGTTTGCAGTAAGTTTCTTTGATGTTGTAAGTAGTCCCTGAGGGATCCAAGTGAAGGTTGTCTTCACTACCTTTCAGCAAAGGTGTAGCACCGTGAAGCAATACTTTGAGGTTTGAGAGATTTTCTTCCAAAAGAGGAGGGACATGAGGGAAATTCCACCCTATCTAGATGTTAGTATTCTCATCCCACTTTGATATTTGATCTAAATAATTTAAGTCAATATTCTGAAGATGAGAGAGGATTCGGTGAGTGCCCAACCTATCTGTGAGAGGAATTTGTCTCATGATCCTATCATTCTCGATGTTGATATTGCTTCCCCCTTGTGGAACTTTGGAGAGGTTTCTACTTAAGAAAGGGATGAATTTTTTACACAGAACCCAGATTTTGGAGTAGGATCTATTAGGGATATCATGATCAAAGATCTGTTGTCTAGGGGAGCCGAGGTACTTGGACTCAATGATGCTTTTCCACCATGTGTGATGTCCACTAATCAAGTGCCACAAGATATTTCCCCCAAAGGCATTGTTTAGGAGTTTAGGAATGTGAATTATGAGCCCTCCATTTTCATAACTTTGTGTGACTTATCTCCACTTAATGAGACTGTATTTCCTCTTCTCATTTTCTCCCCCTGCCAAAGAAAATGTCTTAAAATTGCTTCAAATTTGAGATGAATGCTGACAGGAGCGTAGAGCATAGTGAATTGATACAAAGGCAGAGAATCATGAGAGGGAAGATTTGAGCAGTATGATTTTCCCAGCCAAGTTTAACCAAGAAGATCCCCACTGTTGCACTCTTTTTTTCATTTTGTCTATTATAATGCTCTATACTTTAGACTTCAGAGGCCCAACAATGACAGGCACACCTGGATAATTCAAGTGATCCCAATTGAATTTGTAAGAGACTCCAAAAATTTGTGCTATGTTGTGAATGGTTTGATTTGTTGCATTCCACCCATAAATGCAACTCTTTTGATAATTTATCAGCCCTCCAGAGTAGAGAAATTTTTTTTCAAGTAGAGATTTAAATCTGTGAGAAATTATATAGGTTGCACTGCCCATCAGGAGAGTGTCATCTGCAAATTGTGAATGATTCATATTCTTGACGCCATTGCCAAACTTAACTCCAGTGATGAGGCCAAATCTTCGCTTGTGGTCCAATGCCCTGCTGAAGGATTCAACAATTAGGATGAGTAGAAAGGAAGAGAGGGGACAACCTTGTCTAAGACCCGAGAGGACTGAAAGAATGATGTTGGCATGCCATTTATGAGGGGGGGAATCCAAGGGCTAGAAATGCAAGCTTTGATGAGGGAGATGAATTCATTGTCAAAGCCCATTTGCTGAAGGATGGAAAAGAGGAAGTATTTTCTAACCCTATAGAAGGCATTGGCAAGATCGAGCTTTAGTATGAAGCCTTTCTCTTTGCACATCATACTCGGACGAATAGCTTCTTGGAAAGGGAGTATGGAATTTGAAATTTTCCTTCGGGAGATGAAGCCCCCTTGATTTTCCGAGATGTTATTGGGGAGGAGGGGTTCGAGGCACATGGCAAGGATCTTGGTGATTATTTTGTAAGAGTAATTGCAGATGAAGATAGGTCTAAACCTTGAGAAGGAGGAGGGTCAATTTTCTTTGGGAATAAGAGCAAGGTAGGTCGAATTGGTGAAGCCCCATATATTCTTCTTTATTTGTGCCCACTTTATCATTTTGAGTAGATCCTTTTTTATTAAGTTCCAGTGGGTCTTGTAAAAGCTGATGGAGAAGCCATCGGGACCTGGAGCCTTGTCTGGATGCAAGGACCATATGACACTTTGAATTTCAGCCTCCTCTATATCTTTTTTCAGAGTGTTTTTTTATCTCCTCAATGATTATTTTTGGCAAATGACTTAAGAGGTCAGAATAGTCTTTAGGCTTAGCTATTTCACTGAGAAAATATCTACAATACTTTGTGGAAACAATTTTTATACATTCTTGATATGTGTGGACTACTCCTTCATTGTCTATGATAGAGGATGTGTTGTTTTTTGGCTTTCACACTATGGATTGCTTATGGAAGAAGGAGGTGTTTTTGTCATCTGCCTGAAGCCACAAGTTTCTATATTTTATCCTCCACTTCTCCTCTTATTTCCTAATGATTTTATACAATTCCCAGTAGAGGTCTTTTTCTTGATCCGAGTTCTCTTGATTCATCCCATGGGTATCAATAGCGTTATGAACAACCTCCAACTTTTCTTTTATTTCTATTTTAATCTCATCATATTCCTTGTAATGCAACTTGGCCCAATCTTTTAAGACCATTCTGATCTTCTTTAGTTTAGTTTCCAAAATATACAAGAGAGATCCCTCTACATGGTGTTGCCAAGTATAACGCACTAGCTACCTTGCTTCAAGGATTTCGCTCCACAAAGGGTTATATTTAAAAGGAAGGGGGTTGAGAGAGGGTTGTTCGCCAAGGGAAAGAGTGATAGGGTAGTGATCAGAGGAAGTGGAGGAAAGGATGTTGGTGGAGGCTACAGAGAAGTACGAGAGGGGAGGGACGGCCACCAGGAAGCTGTCAAGACACTCCATGATGTTTCCCCCTCCATTCCTACGATTACTCCAGGTATATTTGTGATTTTTTCAGGTGATATCAACCAAATCATGATCTTGCATGATGGTTTCAAGTAGATCTCTAGAGGGGTCTGAGTTAAAGCTTCCATCCCTTTTTTCATTTCCATGCAAGATTAAATTGTAGTCACCTCCTATGATAATATTAGTGTTGTCTTCATTTTCAATATCATTTTTTAGTGCAGTCCAACAAAATTCTTTATCCCTGTAGTGATTAGGCCCATAAATGTTATAAATAGTGATCTGAGTTCTCTATTTGATGCTCTGTAAGATTACTTTGATCCAATTTTGTGTCTTGATAGCTCTTTATTGTTTCCAGACACTTTGATTCCAAATAGTAGCTAGACCACTCGAGGCACCTCTGGATTTTGAGTGGGTGCCCTCGTGATTCTTCATTCTGCTTATAATAGTTTCCATGTCATGGTCTCCTTTCTTAGTTTTTGAAGGAGGATAATATCAGGTTTTTCTTGATTCATTAGGTCTCTTAGGGCTGAGTTTTTGGAGGGGTGCCCTAAACCCCTGCAGTTCCAAGAGAGGGCTTTCATCATTTCAGGAATGATGGGTGTGTGCTTGTCTTCCCTCCTTCTTCATTTTGACCTGATTCTTTGTAGTTTTTCCCTAAAATGTATGTTTCAATAGGGTTCTGAGTTCCAAGGGCTATATCCTTTTGGGGAGCTTCATCTCTATGGTGCTTGGATGACTTCCTTCCAGGGCCAGTTTTTTTGAGGATTTCAAAAGTGACTCCATGTTCTTTTCTTGAGTTTCTAGTGATCCAGGCTGAGGAAGGGTCTATAGAAGAGGAGGGGGGATCGATATTGGAGGGAGAGAGATGAGGGGAAGAGGGTTGGGCAGGAATAGTGGGTTGGGGAGGGACATCTTCAGGGGGGGATAGGGAGGAAAAGGGGTTAGAGGAGGCTAGTGAGGGAATGGAGGGAGGAATGGGAGGTGGATCTGCTGGATGATGGGGGAGGTCAGAGGGCTGATGGGAGGAAGAGGAAGGGATGGAGGAGTCTTTAGATGGAGGCTCTGAATGGGCTGAAGGATTACCAGTGCTTCTAGAGTTTGAAGTGGTTTTCCTTTTTTTACGGTTTCCCATTGAGTATCTGGATCCGAGTTTTCAATATCAATAAGTTTAGAGCATATATTATAAAATTGGTAATATTCATGACATTGCTTGCATTTGAATGGGATTTTCTCGTAATAGAGTTGCTAAATGTGTGTCCAGTTGTCAACTTTAAGCTTGATCGATTAAGTAATTCCTTTCACTAGATCCACTTCGACGCAAATTCTGGCACAAGCTTGCATGTTTTCTCTTGGTTCGCTCTGATCGATGAAATTTCCAACAACATTTTCGATATCATGAACAGAATCATTCCCCCAACAATTAAAAGGGAGATGAGAAAGACGCACCCAAATAGGGACAATGTTTGGCACATCTAGTTTTGGATCAAAGTTTGACATCCATTTTTTGAGATAGAGCCCTCTGGTGTGCATGAAGTATGGGCCGTTCCTGAATATCAGATCCTTATCCTCTTTTGTCTCAAAGTGAAAGGTGAAATAGCCTTTGCCACAAAATTTGATAGGGATTTTACCATTGATCCCGTTTGCCCAATTACGCTCAACCCATTTTTTAACAGTCTTCGGCGATGGCCATAAATCAGTGATCTGACCAATGAGTTCCTTCTCAGCTAGAGAAAGGGAAGCCATACACGTGATAGTCGGAGGAAGAGATACCTCCTAGATACCGTCAAGATTATTGAAAAATTTATTGATCTTCGGGCGAGGGCGGGGTGGATCTAAAGAAATGATCAGAGCCGAGAAGGCTTGGAATTGATCAGGAGGAGGGGCCCCCTCTGGGATGGAATCCAAAGGGGACATGCACGTGGCAGAGTTCAGGAGCTTCAGTTAATGGAGGTGGTTTCGACACCAGAGCGCAATAGCTCTCAGGTTTTCTTTTAAGAATACTACTAGTTTTCTTATTCGATGGATATTTTTTAGTAAATTTCATATGTTGTAAGTAGTATAGGATAAAAATAAATTATAGTTCCCATAATTTGTAAATTAAGCTAATATAAAAACTCATGAAAATAAAATCATGCATCTATTTAACAACTATTATCTTAGCCATTGAAAAAATATAGAATCTTTTTTGGAGAGGAAACATGAACAAACTAAATTTTTATCAAAGAATGTGATTTCCTTCCTTAGAGAAGTCTAGATGTGGTTGTTTTTTTTCCAACATGAAAATGTTTGAAAACGTGGCTATCTCCACAAGCATGAAGGTTTTGTGTTATTTTGATAATTGTATTAGGGGGTGTATTTATAATCCAAAAAGAAATATCCAGCTTCACATTGTACCCACAACATACTGATTCCTTATCTTCCTCTTGTAGACCATGAAGCAAAATTTTTTTGTTAGGAACATGCCCTGCCTTATTCATCTGGCTTGCCAAATCCTCCAACATTTCCAAATCATCTTATTTCCCCCCCATGCAGAATGCATGAATGAACCATTTGATCATCCTCAAACCAACTGAATCTCATACCGGTATCGGGTTAAAAAGGCATACATTTGATCATGTTGTGTGCCTCTTCAAGATAGCTTGTAATACCAAGAATGTCAACCACACAAGAATAATGCTCCATTTTTTGTTTGATGTTGAAAGTCTGAATCATTTGATTAAAGTATTCTGTGCCTTCATCCACTAAACCCCCATGACTCCATGTTGAAAGAACAACTACGAAAGTCACATGGTCTAGCTTCAATCCTAACTATTGCATTTGGTGAAAAAGGGTAAGAGCATCATCACTAAGCACATGCATGACATAGCCTGCTATTATAAATTTCCATGAGACCAAATATTTTTCGGGAATCTTGTCAAAATTTTGGTGTGCATAATTTAATCATGTCATGTGCCTCTTCAAGATGGCCTTTATTGCTAAGAATGTTAACCACACAATCATAATGCTCCATTGTTGGTTTGATGTTGTAAGCATGAATCATTTGATCAAAGTATTTCACACCCTCATCCACTAGAACCCCATAAATGCATGCTGAAAGAACAACTACGAAAGTCACATGGTCTGGTTTCACTCATGACAGTCGTATTTGGTGAAAAAGTGTGAGAGCATCATCACCAAGCCCATTCATGCCATAACATACTATTATAGAGGTCCATGAGACCAAATATTTTTTAGGCATATTATCATAAATTTGGTGTGCAACTTGTAAACTCCAACATTTCGCATACATGTCCAGGTAGGCACCTAATGCAAAAACATCCTACTCAAAACGATGTTCAAAATGTGATCCTAAATCTCTTTTCCATGTTGCAAAGCTAGCATGTGAGCATATGCAGGGAGAAAATTTGCATTTATCCATCTTCCTTGAATAGTCTCAAAAAATCTTAATCCTTATACATTTAGAAAGGAAGATGTATATTAGGACTCGAGGATAGGTCCCATCAACCTTCCACGAGTCATGGAATAACTGTGACTAAATAATTTTTTCTTTTTTCTTTTCGAGAAGCTATTAAGACACAAAAGAGTAAAACAATAAAAAAAATGTACATAAATAATAGGTCATGTAAGCTTTTGTTTATATTTTGTGAGTGCAATGTTATGAAACTATTTTCTTGTTCTATTTCTTTCTTGAATTAGATTATTTACATAGGCCATAATGGATGAAGGGAGGTCCATTAGCTAGTTAGGTTAATAATGCTAAATTTTGGATTAGCCATTTGGAAGGAAATGGATGTAAGAATTCTAATGAAAAAAGAGAACATAATGGAAATGAAAAAGGCTAGAGTTTCGTTGTTGTTTTTAATTCACTTTATACATAACCTTGGCATTAATAATGTAAAAAATGATGACAAGAGTAAGGACAATACCAAGAACATAACGTATGTGTAATGCTAATGTATGTGACACATAATGAGTTGTGCATATGATGTTGTGCATATAGTGTTTCTATTTAAACCTTGCTGAATGTGGAAAGAAAAAAAAATATATATATTCTGACAAGGAAATTTTGAAATAGTTGTAGAAAAGAATGATCAATTTTTTGTCTGCTAATTTAATTGAATTGGTACTTGAGCTTTCTATATAATATTTCCCAATAAAAATGGTATTGAACGAACATACTAATGTTTCTTGTAGTTAATCTAAACAAAATTATATTTGCAGCAAAGGTGCGAATTATTAAGGTATACAAACAAGGCATTCTAATAAAATTTTGGCAAAATCCCTAGGAACCTAAGAGCTTTGATTAGCCTTCTAACATTTTTCATTGTAATCACGTGAAAAATGTGGTTTTCCCAAAACTGATGCATGCACAAAAACATTATGAACTTTCATCTCCATGTGCTGAAATTTCTTATAGTTAAATGAATCTTCTCTTATTAAGGGGAATTAAAGTTGTACAATCAAAATAATATACACAATTCTTTACCAATATATGTATTGTTCGACAAGTGATTTCTAGAGGAGTATGATGAATGCTACCATAAAGAGACATGATATAAACATGTTAGGCTGCAATTTTATTTGTGGGGCCCTTCACTGTAGTTGGCAAGAATTCATCCATTTTTCCACTTCTTAACACAAGATAAAGCAAATCGTTACTACTCCCTTCTATCTGGTTCACAATTTGACCAAGTGTAGGAGGAAAGGCATGATCCCAGTGTGACCACTCTTTATTTCCAATAGCATATATGCTTTTAATTGGCACTTCAAAGAAACAACATTGATCACGTGATCAAATTCTCCAGCCTTTTGTACAGGCTCAACACTCAAAATTTAGGACATTAGTACATATTCTTCAATTGAACATGAGGGACGAGGTAACACCTCACAATCGTTCCCTTCTGATACATGAGAAATTCATGCCTATTGTTGAATATAAACAAGTTTATATACAACTAAAACACAACCAGAATGAGAGATCATGCTACTAAAAAACTTATTGAAGGCCTTGGAAACAATGTGTATCTATTTTTTTAGCCCTTCTTTGTGATCATAGTTTTTTCTGGTATTGGTATACATGCGAGCTAGTGTGTCTCTAACATTTTCATTCAGGAATGACTCTAATTCCGTTTACGATTTCTATAATGAATGTAGCAATCGTTTATAGGACTTATTCAGTATTTTATTATCCAAGTTATCCACTAACTATGTTGCAATTTCTTCTTTAGTTTTTCCTAGAAAATGAGAGTACCAATGGTGGAGGTTCTCTGTATGAAACACAAATGGTAGTGGTAAATCAATTTTTTGATGAATGATATAACATTGCACTATATTCACCTGATTTTCATTGGCATATGAACCATTGTTTGACAGAATATTCTGCAAAACCATTAGCATATCCTTCACCTTGGGGTAGTGTTTGTTAGAGAGATAATGAATTGTAGCTAGTGAAAGAGTAGTGGGAAATGCGGCCTTTGCAACCTTGTGACTCTTACATTCAAAAAAATAAAAAATAGATCCATAGTGAATTCCATGAAGGCTGGTAAGATCCATATATCTTTAAAATATCTCTATTCTATTTTCCTAATTCCATATCCACTGGTAAGAAGTTCTAGAAAATAAAATAATAGTATAAATACATAGCCAAATTGTTATATCAATGTGTGGGAATTATTATTTTTGGAATTCGAAGCACATTCAAAGCCAAGTCCAATATTTAATTTTATTGATTTTGACGATGTTGCTCGCATATGGTGATCGTACTGCTCCCTAAAGAATAAAATTTAGCTTAATGCAAGTGGCTTGACAATAACACCTTTGTCATTACCTTTTGCGTTTCTAGCTTCCTGGGGCTTCTGATCCCCTTCCTTTTTGACAAAATAATTTTTTTGTAGGAAATCTGAAGTTTAGTCTTTTAGGCTTCTTCCAATTTTCTGGCATTTTATTTAGAAGTTAGATTTTTCATGTTGCAATATTCATGAATATCAAGAGAAAGTATAGGCTTATAAGAGAATAAAAAATCAAGTAAATGTTTCGCTTCAATATTTTATTCAATAGCGTATCCTTAGTGGAAAAAATTAGTCATATTGGCTTCAAATATATTATCTTCAATAGGCTTGAAATTGTATTTAGAATCAAAGGTGTGGCGAGGAGGTACTATTGGCAAAGCTAATGTATGGGTCCCACCAAATAGGTAGTGACCATCAATCAAACCACTAAATAAATAATTTAATAAAGAGATTATAGTATGACCTGTTCGTGGTGTCATAATTTTTCCAATTGTTTTAATCTATTCCCTGAAAAGAGTATAATGGCCATGGATGAATTTGAGTTGTTGTACATTTTGCAGATCTTATACAAGAAAAAATGTATGTAAGACTGCAAAAGAGTTTTCCCCTATAATTATTTTTACTTTTGTGGCCCTCTGTAGTTCGCAACGTGTGAGACTGCCACTAGTTATAAGCACTACTCAATTTAAAGAATGAAGAGGATGTTCTTGCTTATATAGGGCTAAATATGATGACAAGAATGGATATATATCTTGGAGGAAACACCTTGGCTCTAGAGCACCAAAAATGAACTAAAGATAAATCCAATAGCCTGGGGGGACACCCTCTTCAAGAAGTAGCATAAATATAATTCTTGTTAATGGTTGTATATGTGGGTGGTGTGAAAATGAAACACCAAGAAAAATAGTGACACAAGGCTTCCCAATTTCATCAATGTTGTAGGCATATGGGCTCCAACCATTATGCTTGAAATCAAGTCCAAATTAATTCTGGTTGATAAAGGAAAGAAGATGTTTCATGTTGTAAGCATCCTTTTTTATGGTTTTCTAAAAAAAATACGACAGAAAACCATGACCCCAATCAATCCATAATGTTGTAAATCTTGTTTTCTGAAAAAATTTCAAGCATAATAAATTTGATGCCAAATAAAAATTACGTTCACATTATATGGCCAAAGTCTGCAAAAATTAAAAAAAAAAATTCACAAACAAAAAAACCATAGACATTCATAAATGCCTCATTTTATAGAATTTTTCTATAACAAAAGCTATGGTCATACATGGAGTTTAATGATATCCTCCTTCTGCAAAGTAAAACCAAATTCCTACTCAAGGTACATCTCAGTTCAAACCCTCATACACAATCCATAATAGTTCACCATTAAAATGTGTAGGCATTGAATAATTTAAGAATATTTTATCGTATGTTAGCTCATGGTTGATTGCATGGTCGATCACAGGGGTATATTTCAAAACATAGAGCATTTAAAGTGAAGTGGTGCCATTAAATACAACCTAAAACCCTAACCTATAACCAATCTCAACCCTTCGAGAACCTAGTGCCGCATGTAAATTACCTACAAAATCCTACCAATATATAAAATTACCTATCAATCCAAAATGGGTATGTTAGGGTAGGGTTTCTCATCTGAACGACATACCATCAAGAGAATTCCTACATGGGCGTGCACTGCACAATACCTGCATGTATACCTCGAAGTCAGAAGGATTCATAACCAACATTAGAACAAAATTAAAAGAATCAAGTTTACTCAACATCGAAGCCTTCATGCAAAATGAAAACTGTAAGAAATTAATTGTTCGATCTCAATGAGATACTTGGTAAATTGTGGAATTCGTCGTGACGAAAGAACTTGTGAAATTAGTTCCAGAGCTCAGAGGTTAGAGAGTGAGGCTAATATGAGAAGAGAAAATAGTAATAATTGAGGAAAAATTTATGAATTTTCATGTAGGATAACCTCCAAGGACAACACTAGTTTGGCTACTCAGTGCAAACATAGCCAATTAAACATTACCTAAGAACCATTCCCAAAAGGAACAAACCAAACTCACGAAAAATATTTCCTATCTATAAAACTAACTATTAATTCAAACTGCCAATCATCGAGATACGATATACCAACTAGAGAAGGCCTCACATACCTTGAAGTTGGAAAGGTAAATGGTGGTAGAAATATTGTTACGAATTGTAACTGACTAAACGTGTCAAATCAATCCGATGGCCCAAGCTATGTCTATCTTCTAACACCTAAATATGACTAATATTTGTCAAATCAATTTGATGACCCAAGCTATTTCTATCATCTAACACCTAAATCATCGACACATGAAGGGATAGGTGGCATGGGAGGGGAGTTGTTCTTTGAGGAACGCCTTACAACATAGATATTTTATCCATGTTTTATTTATTCTATTATTATGATTATGATTATTATTATTATTTTATAATTGCTTTGAAAGGCACCTTGGAGCCCCGTATGCAAGAGATGTTGATGTTGTAATGTTCCTTCATGTAAAATTTTTGATTTGGTCGAAATAAAATAAAATAAAATAAAAAATAACCCTATGTTACAATAAAAATTTCAAAATATTACCATTTTCACCCATGAAGAGGCCCTCTCAAGCCTAGTACGAAAGAGATGTTGTAAGGTCATTAAGCCTTCTTGAGAAAGGTTTTAATTTTGCACCTGTACCTTGTTACATTATCTATGAAGACATTATTTTCTCCATTGAATCGATCTTCCACTACCTCCCCTCTCATGCACCTGAGGAGCTTCGCCAAGAATGTGGTCGCATTCTTCAACACTCCAAGCTCCTCAAGCCTAACCTCTCTAAGGATGAATTTCTTTCCCTTCGTCATCTCAATTCCAACCCTAATATTCTCATTCTTAATTAAAGGTAATGCCTTTGTTATTATGAAATCCTTGGATTACCATCGTAAGATGATGGATATTCTTTCCTCCCCTTCCTACCATCCCTTATGTAAAACCCCCCTTCAATCCATCTCCAGTAAGGTCATCAAGGCTATCAAATCCTCTTCCCTTGACCCCGCCACCCTAAAGTGCCTCCTCCCCCTTAATCCCATTACCCCTAGAATTTACGGGCAACCAAAAATTCATAAGCCTAATATCCCCCTCCGACCTATCGTCAATGCTATAGGTGGCCCCACCTATGCCCTTTCCAAATACCTTGCCAAGAAGCTTAGCCCCTATTCTTTCCAATACTCATCCTATATCAAAGACTCCATTGATTTCATTAAGCACATCAAAACCATTAAGCTTAATAAAAATGACATCATTGTTAGCTTTGATGTTGTCTCCTTATTTACCAATATTACTGTCCCTGAAGTCATTGACCTCACTTCCAATATTTTTTATTCAGAAACTCTTAACCTCATCAATATTTGTCTTTTGACCACCTTCTTCACCTATGATGAGTTTTGTTATAAACAAAATGAGGGCACAACCATGGGCTCATCCCTCTCCCCTGTTGTCGCTAACATTTTCATGGAATACTTTGAAGGCAAAGCCCTTGAAACCTTCCACCTCAAACCAAAATTTTGGAATCATTTCGTAGATGACACCTTTGTCATCTGGTCCTATGGTATTCCTGCTCTCCACCAATTCCTCTCACATCTCAATAGCATATCTCTCCACATCTAGTTCACCATGTAATTGGAACAGAACCATTCCCTTCCTTTCCTTGATGTCCTTGTCTCGTGCCTCTCTCATGGATCCCTTTCCCACCAGTTCTACCGAAGAAAGACCCATACAGACAATTACCTTCTTACAAGCTCCCACCATCATCCTACTCAAAATTTTGCTGTTCTAAAACCCTTTTCTCCTGAGCCATTTGAATCTCCTCCTCTCAATCCTTTTCTAAAGAAAAAGCCCATCTCATTAGAGCACTAAAATCTAACAGATACACCTCTTCCAAAATCAATAAATATTTCCATTCTTGCACCCATTCCCAACCTAATAACATTTCAAACCCTCATCCCCTAGCCAAGGTAACCCTTCCTTATATTCAAGGAGTTACCAATTATCTTTCCAGAACCCTTTCTATAAAGAACATTAAAAATTTCTTCAAGCCCCATAGAACCCTTAGCCAGCTATTCAGGTCAGCCAAGGATAAGACCGATCATATGTTAGGCCTTGGAGTCTATGAGATCCCCTTCTCCTATGGTAAATATTACATAGGTCAAACCGGTCGTTCCTTCAAAAAACGGCTAAAAGAACATATGGATGACACTAACCATAACCATATTGAAAAATATGCCATTGTCAAGCACTCTCATTTCACCAAACACCTTATCTATTTTGAAAAATCTAGAATCCTTGCTCATTCTCCCTTTCATTCCACTTGAGTCATTCGGGAAGCCGTCAAAATCAAAAAGCATCCTAATAACTTCAACTGTGATGATGGTTATCAATTGAGTCATTCCTCGAAACCCATGGTCCACTTCCTTTAATCTAAACACCCTACCTCTAATCATAATTCTAACCCGTCATAACCATCCTTATCCCTTTCCCCAGCCTCCCCCCCTCCCCACCAACGTGTCCTCACATTTTCCTCTGTTTCTCCTTATTCTTCAATCATTTCCATACCCTCCCTCCTCGTCCTTTTTTTAATTTTGAAGAATAGGAGAAATAGAGGAAAATGCCAAGAGAGGTTTAATTTACATTATTTATCATTTCAAATCTCCAATCAAGTCACCCTAATTAAAATTCCCTATTGTTCCCTACCTCCGCTCCCTTTCATTGATTTTTATACCTTTATTCTATATTCAAAGTTCCAATTTTGGACTCTATTCTTATTAATATCATCCAATTAATTTATTTTTCTACATTAATATTTAAATTAAAAATAATGAAAATCTATCCATATCATTCTCCAACAGCTAATTCAAATTAATTAATTTTTTAATTCAATGAATTAGTTTTTTAATAATATTATACATTTAATCTTTTATAACTTCTACCTGAAATGTCTAGCTCTTTAATCATATTACACAGGATTCAAAAAGCTCTAATATACATTAGGTTATGTTATGTTATGTAAACATTTTGACCTAGTCAAATTAAATAACAATAAAAATAAAAATAAAGTAAGTCTTATCTCTTAAGGTGCTAATGTCTATCTGTGAGGTCAAATTAAATAAAATAATACAATTAATAATTATATTTATTAATAAAAATAAAAATAACTCGTACCTTAAAAAAATTTACATAGGGTTCTAGAAGTCTCAACCTACATTATGTATCTGACCCTGGAAATGTTCAGGCATTGATCATTTTTACTTGGTCAAAAATAAAATAAAGAAAATTAAAAATAACTAAAGAAAATACTTAATAATAAGGTAAAATTGACTCGGTCAAGTTATTGGTGGTTTTTGAGCTCGAGGTTTATGAGAACCCATGGTATTCATATGGAGTATAGGCTATTTAAAGGAGGAAATTAAACGAGCGTAGATCCATCTTAACTTTAGATCTACAAAGCCTCCAGAGGCATCAAATCTCTTGAGATGAAAATATCTTAAAATACAAAGAGGTTTGATCCCTTTGGTGGTTTAGTAAATCTGAAGGTAAGATAGGCATCAAATCTCTTGAGATGAAAATATATTAAAATACAAAGAGGTTTGATCATTTTGGTGGTTCAGTTAATCTAAAGAAAAGATAGATCTAAGTTGATAATTAGTAGATTTATTATCAAATTTTTATTTGAGTTGGATTGTTTTTTAGATTTCAATTTTTTTTCCAGTTTCTAACAAGGTTTCAATTTCATCAAAATTGCACATCACATTGCGGATTAAATGAAAGCCCAATTTATAAACATAGATACTTTTTATACTATAGATTGGACTGGAGTTTCTGTTGGTCATTCCATGGGCTTGATCCACCTTGTATTAGGGAGGCTAACAACTCTCATATCTTTAACAAATTTCATTCTCCAATTCATTCATATTTCGATACAAAAAGTAGCTACATGAAAGGAGTTTACATGATCATTTGTTCATGTGGGATCCCCTATATTGGTGAAACTTGTTGTTCTATTAATAAAAGAATTTAAGAGAATGGGGCTAATATTAGGCATTGTAGAACTAAGTCCTCTGTGTTGGATGAACAAACTATGCACCATGTTTGTTTGGAAGAATAGAGTGGCTGATATTAGGCATTGTAGAACTAAGTCCTCTGCCTTAGATGAAGACTATGCACCATGTATGTTTAGACTATGCACCATGTTTGTTTGGAAGAATCTACTGGCTGATATTAGGCATTGTAGAACTAAGTTCTCAGGGTTGGATGAAGACTATGCACATGTATTTTTGGAAGAATAGGAGGTTATTCATATGGTTGTTAGGGTTTAGAATTTTCACCACCACAAATGTCTCATAGGTTGAATAGGGATGGTCGGTGGAAGATTAGTAGTTGTTGGATCCCGTCTCACTATTCCTAGGATTTTCCTTCCCTCCTGTCTCTTAATTTGATTCGTTCTATTTCAATTATTTGTTATTGATCTTATTTTTGGGGTGACCTTTTATTTAATTTCATTACATTTTCTTAATCTATGAATATACTATTAATATTATTTTATTAAATATCTATATTGTTAAAATTATATTATTAATTCCTAGTGTTTATTTTTATTAGTTTATTATTATTATTAAGTATGTTATTATTTATATATTTTATGCTTTATGATATAATTTATTAATATTTTTTTATTTATTTAGTTAGTAGGTTTAATTTTAATTTATTTACATTAGAATTATTAAAAAAATTTCAATTATAAATAATTATTACAGGTAATATTAATGTCTTTTGGTATTTTTTTATTATCTATTATTTCCTAACTGCTAGTTTTTTTATTTTAGTATTATTTTGATTTTGAGAGTTACTTTCTGTGTATTATTTATTGATGGAATTGATCATCCAATCACCACTCTCGTGATGATGTGATTCAGATCACAAAAGTTACTCTTCAATATTTGATAAATGTTTATATTAAATTTTATCTATGATGTGATTTCCAGGAAGAATTTTTTAAAAATGAATTTAATATTTGGTAAATGTTTATATTAAATTTTAGAGTTTTTTTTTATATGGTGGTTGGGGGATATCGGGCGTTGGGTTAGCTATATAATCTAGGAGATCAACTCCTAGGGAGTCATAAATCAACTTTTAAGGAGTCATAAATCTGGCTCGCCAAGGCCTAACCCAAAGGGGTCTAGGAGATAAACTCTGAAGGAATCATAAATGTGGTTGGCTAAGGCCTCTGTGACCTCCTGAGGGTATTAGCAATAGGAACTTAATGAAAATATTTCTTCAATTTATTTAGTGTTGTAGAAACTTAAAACTAATATGAAGTAAAAAATTTAGATTAAAGTTTAAAAACTTTATTTAATTTTACTGGTCTTTAATAAGTAAAAAGAAAAATATTAGTTATATTTTTGTAAAAAAATAATTTTTTTTAATTACAATGTATGTTTATATTGAAGATTAGAGTTTTTTTTATATGGTGGTTCAGTCACATTGGGGCTCAGAAACTACATGCATGAAAATCAGGGCAGATCAACTTCAAAGGAATCACAAATCTTGCTCGCCAAACTATCAAAGCCTAACCTCAAAAAAGTATAAGAGAATTGACGATGTGATTTTTTCGTAAATGGCCTCTCAATATGAGAAAGTGCTAACAACATAAACTCAACCAATTTAACTAACTCTTCTAGCATTATATTAAAATAAAAAACAAATAAAAAAGCAATAGTAGTTTCATATTTCATTGTCCACATTGAACCCTGCGAGATCAACTCCTAGGGAGTCATAAATCAACTTTTAAGGAGTCATAAATCTGGCTCGCCAAGGCCTAACCCCAAGGGGTATAGGAGATAAAATAGGAAGGAATCATAAATGTGGTTGGCTAAGGCCTAACATGAAGGGGGTCTAGGAGAATTGACTCTGTCACCTCATGAGGGTATTAGCAATAGGAACTTAATGAAAATATTTCTTCAATTTATTTAGTATTGTAGAAACGTAAAACTAATATGAAGTAAAAAATCTAGATTAAAGTTTAAAAACTTTATTTAATTTTACCCGTCTTTAATAAGTAAAAAAAAAAATATTTGTTATATTTTTGTAGAAAAATATTTTTTTTTTAATTACGATGTATGTTTATATTGAAGATTAGATTTTTTTTTTATATGATGGTTCAGTCACATTGGGGCTCAGCAACTACATGCATGAAAATCAGGGCAAATGAACTTCAAAGGAATCACAAATCTTGCTCGCCAAACTATCAAAGCCTAACCTCAAAAAAGTATAAGATAATTGACGATGTGATTTTTTGGTAAATGGCCTCTCAATAAGAGAAAGTACTAATAACATAAACTCAACCAATTTAACTAAATCTTCTAGCATTATATTAAAATAAAAAACAAATAAAAAAACATTAGTAGTTTCATATTTCATTGTCCACATTGACCCTTGCGACCCCTACATCCACATCTATTTCATTGACTGACGAGAGCATCAGCAAGTTTCTTATATTCGAATTTCAATAATTTTTTATATCGGCATCGGTTTTATTCTCAGGATCCCATTTTTGTCCACCTGCAATTTTTTACATCTTGCAGGCTCTAGAGATTGCATCCCATCTTGAAAACAGAAAATACCTTGATGTAAACCATTATTGGAATTCGAAAGGAAGACAAAATATATAAAAAACATTATATAACAAAAACTAAATCCAGAAGTCTAGAATGGAGAGAAAATTAGAAAAAATTTGAGAAAACAATGCAATGTAGCTTTCTCACATGTTCCTATGTTATAATGCAGACTTGGGCACTATTATTGCATTGGCCGCCTAGTTTTCGGCCAATTTTGACAGTCGTTGTTTACCGCACCGCAAATTCGTGGGAGTGTAGGATTTGAATTTTTTATAATGGTAATAGATTTAACAACGTTAAAGAAAGAATTTTTAACCATAGGTTGCAAATGTTGGAACTATAACTCAGATTTTAAAAAAAGTCTGTCATTATTTTTCCAATTTCCATTATTTTCCTATCTATTTTGACAAGATCTTTGTGCAAGAACTCCAATGAATTTTACCTCGTGGATTGAACCGTTTACCAATATTGCAATGTGGAAGATTGGCGAAAAAGGTTTTGAATATTTTATATAAAAAGGGGTGTGGGATGGGGATCATTACAGTGTGTGGAAGAAGTGAAGTGGTCTTGAGATTCATAATGTAGGGCTTCAAGGAACGCCCAGAGAGAAGAGATATTACTTGGAGGATGTTTTTGATAGAGATTATCCACCAGACGTAGTTGTTGTAACTGTATCTGCGGGGAATCAAGAAAGTAATAGATGGATTTCCATTGAACATAAGAAGAAGAAGACGACGATCGAAGTGGTCCAGCAATTCAGTAGAAGGTATGGGCTAGTTGTTGTATCTGTATCTGCAGTTGTTGTTGCATCTACAGATACAGATACAACAACTAGTCCATACCTTGTGCTAAATTGCTGGACCACTTCAATCGTCTTCTTCTTCTTCTGTTCGATGGACATTCGTCTATTACTTTCTTGATTCCCTGCAGATACAGATACAACAACTACGTCTAGTGGATAATCTCTATCAAAAAAATCCTCCAAGTAATATCTCTTCTCTGGGCATTCCTTGCAGCCCTGCATTATGAATGTCAAGACCACTTCACTTCTTCCACACAATGTAATGATCCCCATCCCACACCCCTTTTTATATAAAATCTTCAAAACCTTTTTCGCCAATCTTCCACATTGCAATATTGGTAAAGCTTTCAATCGACGAGGTAAAAGTCATTGGAATTCTTGCACCAAGATCTTGTCAAAATAGATCGGAAAATAATGGAAATTCGAAAAATAATGACAGAATTTTTTAAAATCTGAGTTATAGTTCCAAAATTTGCAACCTATGGTTAAAGATTCCTTATTTAACGTTGTTAACTATATTACCATTATAAAAAATTCAAATCCTACGCTCCCACGAATTTGCGGCGCCGTAAACAACGCCAGTCAAAATTAGCCGAAAACTACCAGATTATAAGTGTGTTAGGTATGATGAAGGTCCTACACTTTGAGTGTATTATAATGTTCAAGCTTCCCAAAAAAATTAGGCATTATCATTATAGTCGTATCAGATACATCTTCAATAACATCGAAAAATAAGTAATAATTAAAAACATATCTATTGACATATTAATAATTATAAATATAAGAGCACTCAAATAATCATAATTTCAATGGACTTTAACTATAAAATATAAATAAATTATGAAAAGAATGTAATATAAATAAGCTACTATCACTTGAGATGGTTTATTTTTCATTTTTTCTTGATGCATTTTTCAATATTTGCTATTATTTTTTTTTTGTAAGCTTCATAGGACCTTTCATTTACGAAAAATATAAAGGGCAGAGAGTCATACAGTAAAGAACCAATGCAATGACCTCAACCTGCCCGAAGGAAACCAGGTCTGCTGGCCACCACAACGAGTTGTAAGCAGACCAAAAACGAAATTGTCTAAGCCTATGTCTTACAGCTTTAAGGGTTGTAGTATGTCCAAATTAATTATGGCGAAGACCAAAAAGATAGCAAACAGAACCCAAAATTAAGTAAACAAGAAAGGATTTAACCAAATAAATCAACAGCCGAAGCATTAGCAGCTGGCCCAACCACTTGAGACCTGCTATGAAGGAGCTGCACCTGCTGTTCCAACTTGCCCACCTTATCACTCAACTGGATCTGTACCTTGGAGATGGCATGCATATCCATCTTCAACTGTTGCAACTCAAACAAAATGGAAGAGGTAAGACTCTACTTCTCTGTTGCTGCCAAAGCCTTAGCAAGGAGACACTTCATCTTCCAATATGTCTTGACTGATTGCTGAAAGAGAGAAACTCGGCCTCGAGTACTACCTGGATAAGTTAAGAAGTCGATATGGGAGAGCTACTCATCCATACTCACCTCTTCACTATCAGTTTCAACTTCCCAACGTTGAATTGTAGACTTAATCTTATCCTGATTGCCAGATTCATAAACCTGAGCCAGCTCTTGTAGTACCTCTGTATTTGTTTTGCAGCCCCATCTACTAGATCCTGCCCCAGGATTGGTATGCCGATCTCGTTTGATCCTCCTAGGCTGCGGTTTCACCATTTTTGCAATTGAAAAACGTGCAAAGAGGCCTGTGGCCAGAGGGACAGGGAAGAACAGGTAAGTCAGTCCTAAAGAAAACTGCATGAGAACATGTCCAATGCGCTGAACCGGGCAGCGAAAGGCAGCAGTGAAAGTAACAGAAGGCCACCCATAAATAAGTGCACAGAGAAGATATTGGCGAAAATAGACCACCATCAAAATCATGCCAGACACGCTGAGCCAATAACAAACACCAGACTGTCACTGAGAATGAACAGAGAAATTGAAAGAGGAAACATGCACGGTTCCCCAGACACAATCGAAGGAAACGTGCTCGGGGAAAAGAGGCCCAGACCTGCAACGATACTCCAAGACATAGTTGGGACAGAGAGTGGAGAGAAATGTGAAAAACAACCTGGAAATGCTCGATCCTCCGCATAAAGAAAGGAATGAATGCATTTGACAAGGCATTAATCATAAAAACTTGCCTGTGTATGCAAAGTAATGGTGAGGTGATAGCATCGAGCCCATACACCCACGAAAGGACCAGGGTCATAATGGAGCAGCGATTCAGCCAACACGTGGTTGAAAGCAATCGACATCAACCTGTACGCACCCCGATTGGGGGTGAATGAGAATGATCCCGATCCACAATATCCTGCAAAGGAGAGAGCTCCACTCACCAAGCCTGGTGTGAACCATTGATATCCAGATGTCTATTGATATGCTTACAAGCCCAGTTTGCTAAGTAATCCACTGCTTGATTACCTTCTCAGCGAACATGAGAACAAATCACTAAACCAACTTGGGTAAGAAGACTGCTAATATCTTCCACCAGCTTCGCTGTGCTCCAACTCTTGCTAATTTTCTACCAAGGATTACCCTGTTGGAGCTTTTTCAGGATACCCACTACCATTGCAGAATCCCCTTCAACCTGTAGCCTTTGGTAACCTTCCCGAAGCGCAATAAGGAGGCCCTACTTTAAGGCCATCAATTCAACCTCATTATTTGTAATATATCCCAGAGGATAAGAATAAACTTGACAGACTCAACTAGAAGAATCATGAAATATACCACCAATTCCTTTTTGGCCAGGATTCCCTTTTGAGGCCCCGTCAAAATTTAATTTCATGAAGAACAATGGTGGAGGAAGATAATGAGATGGAATATAATTGAGAATTGGCTGAGGTTTTCTTAACGAAACATCAAGAATCTGAGGAGTAACATTCAAGTTGCTGAGAATTTGGATTTCCAAAGCCGTGTCAGGCCAGTCATCATCCCCCCAACTTTCCACCAAAATTGTTTCCCTGATATTCTGAAGTATAACCAACTAGAGGTGATGAGCTGAGTGTGTTACATTTCGGAAAATGCGGGAATTCCGTTCCTTCCATATTCCCCACAACAAGAAACCAAACAACAACCGCCAAGCCCTATTTATTACTTTGCTCTTGAACCCACGACGACGCCAATTACAAATATTGGTATTGATACTACTAAGTGCCCGGTCAATGCGACCAAACAACAACTCCAAACTCTCCCAGACTTCATTACTATAGGGGCAAGTATTAAATAAGTGTTCGATCGTTTCATGATTTGTGCAACACAAAATAAAGTAAGAAGGTCCCTGCAAACCACGATGCTGTAGATGATCCCATGTCAATATGTGTTTATGGCTTAAGAGCCAAAGAAAATACTCAACCTTTGGCAAGAATTTACTATTCCAAATTTTATTCCAAATAGGGGCTGCAACATCTTGCTGGTTCTGCGATTTAATGGAATAAGCCTCTTTAACAGTAAACATTCCTTTAGGCCTATAGACCCACTGAATAATATTGGCCCCAATCACTATCATAATAGTGCGAGTCTGTAGTTCTATGGCGAAGTTACACCATTGAGCCGTATCAGGTGCATGAGCCCAATGTTCCCGAGTTTTGAAAACGCGTCATTGCCCACTGGAGTTGTTGGTCCAGTAATGATGGATATGTCTGGTATTGGGAAGGTTGGTAAATAAGAATATTTCACCCAAATCCAGTCTGCTAAATAATTTCTCACGCTGCTGCCACGAGTCTTCCCAAAAGAGTGTATATTGACCACCTCGTACTTCCCAGAAACTATGTTGGCGAATGAGATCTCTATTGGCCACTGCTAAATTCTACATAGTGGAGCCTTTTGGCACAGAGGCAGTTTTCAATCTGCCCACAATTTAGGTAGGCATTGCATATTTAGTCTCCCAAATGTGCTTCCAAAGATGCTAGCCCCCCTAGACCCATCGCCACCATAATTTAGCCCCCATTAATTGATTTAAGATGAAAGGATCCCGAAGCCCAAGTCCCCCAAGTTGTTTATATTTTATTAAAGTCTCCCAAGATAATAAAGCCCATTTTTTCTTAGTTTGCGTACCTTGACAAGGGAATTTCCGAAAAATACTAACCAAGGTTGCACAAACATTTTTAGGAGCAGCTTGGCCTGAAAACAAATATTTGCTATTATTAAAATAAAGTGTTATTTTGGTTGCATCTTTTCTCTGTATGTTTATTTATATATTTTATTGCATTAAAGAAAATATTGAAAAATAAAATATTGATTATATTTTGTAAAAACATTAAATTTTTGATAATTTGACGTTTATATTGAATTCTAGAATTATTAATGTAAAACAATTTTTTAATAATTTGATATTAAAAAAACTAGTGAAGTGTTGGGAATTGAGTTTGATACAACCAAAACCCCACGGACCAACTACCCAAATGGAAACCATGTAGGTATTAATGTTAATGGCCTAAATTCTATAAATTTTACTTTTCTTGATGATGATCAGATTAGTTTGAGGAGAAATTACAACAACAAGAGGGTGTCTGTCTAGTTGTTGTAACTGCCCGTCAAACTAATCTTGATGACTAATCTGATCATGAAGAGACTTAAATTATTTTGAATTTACACCAATAACATTCATACTTACATGGTTACCGATAACATTCATACTTACATGGTTTCCATCTGCATAGTTGGTCCCTAGGCCTTTCCTTGTATCATACTCAACTAAATTTCGGCTTTCCCGGTTTTCAATTTGTCATTTTTATAAGTTCTTCATTTTTGTATTTGCATTTTGGTTCCTTTTTTTTTTATTATGTAATTTTTGTATTGCATTGTTATTGTTATGATTGCATGAATTTGTTGTGTATATGGATAATTTCTACTTAACAACTAATTTTGAATCCTATCAATCTTATTTATACTTTAGTGTCTGCACTCTTCCTATCTTAAACTCATGTTCCTCCTCTTGAAGATGGGTGAAGTGTTCGCCAACCTTGAGCTCTTTAGTTATATTAAACATGATTCTAGGAGCTCTAATATACATTAGGTTATGTTATATTATGTAAACATTTCGGCCAAGTCAAATTAAATAACAGTAAAATTAAAAATAATGTAAGTCTTATCTCTTAAGGTGCTAATGTCTATCTTGTTATATTATGTAAATATTTTATTTAGTTAAATAAAATAAAATAATACAATTAATAATTATATGTTAAATATTTTTACACTAGATTCTAGAAGTTCTAACCTACATTATGTATTTGATCCTAGAAAAGTTAAGGCATTGATCATTTTTACTTGGTCAAAAATAAAATAAAGAAAATTAAAAATAACTAAAAAAAATACTCAATAATAAGGTAAAATTGACTTGGTCAAGTTATTGGTGGTTTTTGAGTTCGAGATTTATGAGAACCCATAGTATTCATATGGAGGATAGGCTATTTAAAGGCTACAAAGCCTCGAGAGGCATCAAATCTCTTGAGATGAAAATATCTGAAAATACAAAGAGATTTGATCCATTTGGTGGTTTAGTAAATATGAAAATAAGATAATTAGTAGATTTATTATCAATTTTTTATTTGATTTGGATCATTATTTAGATTTCAATTTTTTTCCACAATTAAATTTCTAACAAGATTTCAATTTCATTAAAATTGCAAATCACATTGCCGAGTAAATGAAAGCCGAATTTATAAACATAAATATTTTTTATACTATAGATTGGAATGGAGTTTGCTAGATAGAAACCATGATTTACATGATAAGCTGGTGGATGCACTATAGATTTAATGCTAGAAACAAGCTGATGGATGCACTATATATTTAATGCGAGAAACAAAATTCAATCCATTGGTCATTCCATGGGCTTGATCCACCTTGTATTAGGGAGGCTAATAGCTCTCATATCTTTAACAAATTTTATCCTTCGGTTTAATTCATATTTCCATACAAGAAGTATTTCGATACAAGAAGTACTTAGATGAAAAGCTAAATGAAAGGAGTTTACATGATTATTTGTTTATGTCGGATCCTTTATATTGGTGAAACATGTTGTTTTATTAATAAAAAAAATTAAGAGAAAGGGGCTGATATTAGGCATTGTAGAACTATGCACCATTTTTGTTTGGATAATGGGTTATAGTGATAACCGGTGGAAGATTAATAGTTGTTGAATCCTGTCTCTTTATTCCTAGGATTTTCCTTTCCTCCTTGTGTCTCTAAATTTGATTCGTTCTATTTCAATTGTTTGTTATTGATCTTGTTTTTGGGGTGACCTTTTATTTAATTTCATGAGATTTTCTTAATCTATGAATCTACTATTAATAGTACTTTATTAGATATCTATTGTTAAAATTATATTATTAATTCTTATAGTTTATTTGATTTAGTCAATTTCAATTGTTTGTTATTGATCTTGTTTTTGGGGTGACCTTTTATTTAATTTCATTAGATTTTCTTAATCTATGAATTTACTATTAATATTACTGTATTAGATATCTATTGTTAAAATTATATTATTAATTCTTAGATTTTGTTTTTATTGGTTTATTATTATTACTAAGTATGTTATCATTTATATATTTTTATGATTTAAGATATAATTTATTAATATTTTTTTTTATTGATTTAGTTAGTAGGTTGACTTTTAATTTATTTACATTAGACTATTTAAAATAAATTCGATTATAAATAATTATTATGGGTAAATATTAATGTCTTTTCGTATTTTTTTATTATTTATTATTTTCTAACTACTAGTTTTTATTATATTGATTTTGGGTGTTGCTTTCTCTGCATTATTTATCGATGGAATTGATTTGATCATACAATCACCATTCTCCTGATAGTGAACTATACTTGGTAGTTAGAAGCACGTGACTCTTTGATCTATGATGTGATTTGGATGATCCAGATTTATGCAGGAACGCAAAAAAATAAACATATAACCATAAATATAGAGATGCAGTGGAAATAACACTTCATTTCATTAATATCAAAGAACTGAAATTTGCTTACAGACAGAATGGAAATAAAACTAGCTAGGGCACTGGTAGCTATCTCTGAGAAGAGATGTGGCGGCTACAGTCCTCTGAACTGAGTTACAATGAGGCTCGAGGGCCTATTTATTATTGAGAAACAATGGAGAGCCCTCAACATCCCAAAAACCTAACCCTAGGAGATGAAGCGCCAAAACTATGGGCCCTGTTTGGGTAAATTGGTGTTTCAACTTCCCAGGGACGTAACTTTGGCATACTATCTCCGTTTGACGCACATGATACATCATTAGAAAGCTCTATCCGAGGAATACAACTTTTGTGACGATTTGATGATCAAATCGCAACAAATTTCATACCCAAAAAACGTCGTTTAGGGCCTCAAAACGGCTCCGGAAGTTCAGGACCCGAAAAACTGCTAAAAATAGTAAGTTATGCCAAAACTGAAAAACTGAAAGAGACAATGGTGGGGGCCCAAGTGGAATAGGCGGGTGGCCACCAATATCCACCTCGATCATTCCTCCCCCCTTAGGAAGCAATGGTCCCCATTGCGTTAAGTTCCTCCATGAGATGAGGAAATTTCTGCTGAACTTGGTCCCTGGTGAACCACTTTCCTTGGTGCAGGAGTTGGCCAGCTTTGACAACCCGATATAGTTGGATCTTCTGCTGGAAAGTGTTCTTGATTTGCATGTCCATGATACAATCTGTGGTGGCCTGTTCCATGCAGTCTGGATTTAACTCTGTTGGTGTGAGTTGTTCTGCAATGTCCGAGGTGTCCAGTAGAGGTGGGAAGTAAGGATGAAGGCGATCCACATTGAAGACTGGGTGCAGACCAAGGAATGGAGGAATACTAAGCTCAAAGGCATTGTTCCCTACAGCCTTGGAGACGATGTACGACCCGTATCGGAGTGGGCGAAGCTTGTGGTGGGTTCCAGTGAGGCGCTCCTTTTGGAAATGTAGCCATACTTCGTCAACCACCTGGAAGTTGTGTGGCATCCGGTGTTGATCATGGCGATGCTTGTACTTCACATTCGCTCTATCAAATATATCATGAACCTATTGGCGGATGTGTTGAATTCACTTGATGAAGCTACTTGCTTTATCAACTTCAGACTGGACATGAGCTGAATCGGCCTGAGCAACTGCAAATGGCATGGCTACGTCAATGGGACATAGTGGATAGAATCCCAAGGCCACCTGAAAGGGGCTATGGACAATTGAACTATGGAGAGCCCTGTTATAACTATGTTGTACATAGGGGAGGCTCTCGTCCCATGTGCGTGGATGCTTTGAATTTTACATGCGCAGAATGTGTACAATCATTCTGTTGACGACCTCTGTCTGGCCATCTGTTTGGGGATGGAAAGCTGTGGACTTGGTGAGCTTTGTGTCCAACATTGACCAGAGGCTGGACCAAAATGTGCCGAGGAACCTGCTATCTCGATCTGATATGATAGACTGTGGGATCCCAAAGTGCACCCACACTCGTTCAAAGAAGAGTTTAGCAGTGGCTTCTGCTGTGATATTCTTCTTACAAGCCGCCATAATGGCCATCTTCGAGAATCTGTCAACAACCACGAAAACACAATCATTTCCATTCTTAGTAGAAGGTAGGCCCGACATGTAATCCATGGAGATGGATTCCCAAGGTCGACTAGGGGTAGGTAGTGGAGTATATAGGCCTTGCTTCTTGATGGTCGGTTTGGCAATGGCACATGCAGTGTAGGATTTGATGTGCTTATAGAAATACTTCTGTAGTATTGCTAATATTTTCTCGACCCCGAAATGACTAGCGACTCGACTGTAGTGTGCTTCCCATATCATCTTGGCACGCTCGCTTGAAGGAACACAAAGGTGTCCCGGGTGGCATAAAAGTGCATCTTGGAGGTGAAAATTTGGAACTTGCGTACCCCCCAAGAGTGCCTTGTAAATGTGGCCGAATTCTGGGTCACTCTCATAGAGAAGTAGCCAATCAGAAGTCTCGTGCCCATAAGAGTTGAGCACGGTGGTGAGCGCCACGATCGGTGGTCAGCTGAGGTAGTCTGCAACATTATTGGTGCTACCCTTCTTGTACTTGATGTTCAAATAAAACTGTTGCAGATATGTGGACCACTTATGATGGCGATCATTCTGCAACTTCCCTTATGTCTGTATGAACTGTAGGGGCCGGTGGTCTATGTGGATGATTGTTTCCTTCCCAAAAATGTAATGCTTCCATTGTCGACAGGCTTGCACAATGGAATACATTTCTTTGTCATAGGTGGGATACTTGCGAACTGTCTCAGACAATGTCTCACTGTGATATGCCACTGGATGTCCCTGTTGAGTAAGAACTGCCCCAATAACATATTCAGAGGCATCTGTCTCAATCTAAAATGGTTGTTGCAAGTCTGGTAATGTGAGCACTGGGGCAGAACAGAGGCGATTTTTCAATTCTTTGAATGCCTTCTGTTGAGGTTCCGACAAAAAGAATTTTTCTCTTGCTCCTCCCTTGGTGACTTGACTCAAGGGCCAAGTGATATGAGAGAATCCCAACACAAATCTACAGTAGAAATTAGCAAGACCCAGAAAGCTGTGAAGCTCTGTTATAGTGGTTGGGGCTAGCCAATCCCGAATGACTTGGATCTTGGCTGGATCCACATGCACCCCCATTTCATCAATAATGTATCCTAGATATTGAACCTGGGTCATGTCGAACGTGCACTTCTCCAAATTGGCACACAACTTGTGTTGCTGCAGTTTTTGGAGGACTTGTCGGATGTGGTGAAGGTGTTCTTCCCAAGTCTTGCTGAAGATCAGAATGTCATCCAAGTACACCACTACAAATGAGTTGGTGAATGGCCGCAAGATGTCATCCATCATCCTCATGAAGATTGCGGGAGCATTCGTCAACCCGAAAGGCATGAATAGCCATTCAAAAATGCCTTCCTTGGCTTTGAAGGAAGTCTTCCACACATCAGAGGGTTTAATTGGTACCTGGTGATACCCTGACTTCAGGTCAATCTTGCTAAAATATTTTGCACCTTTGAGTTGGTCCAGAAGGTCATAAATCCATGGGATTAGGTACCTATTCCATACAGTGATCTTGTTCAGTGCCCGATAGTCAAGACAGAGTCTCCATGTCCCATCCTTCTTCTGTACCAACACGATCGGGCTCCCACAGGGCGATGAACTTGGTCTAATGTGACCTTTCTGCAACAGCTCCTGAATCTGCCTCTTGATTTCACCATTCTCCAGAACAGAGCATCGATAGATCGGTCCATTGGGTAGCGACATACCTAGGGTCAGATCAATTGGGTGCTTGACCTGATAGTGCAGAGGAACCCCTATGGGTGACGTGAAGATGTCCCCGTACTCCTCCACAACCTTATCCATTTGTTGTTGTCGTGCGGAGGAGCCCTGTCTGGAGGTCGTGGCCACAGTATTCTTCTTGCCCTGAGGGCGGATCATCAGGAAAACGAATTTATTGGTTTGGGAAATGAGCTTAATGCATTGTTTTACAGTAACCGAAGAGATAGCTGCAAGAGTTGGTACCTTTGGTATCCTGTACAACTTATTTCCCAAAGTAACAATAACAACACGAGGTCGAGACTCATACACAACATGAAGCTTCCAAAAGTATGGTTGTCATAATAATACATCAGAAACATCAATATGAGAAACATCACATAATACCTCATCCATGAAGGGCTTGATGCTATAGGGAAGGAGGCACTGCTGGCTGACGCGGAGATCTCGTCCTTGGTGAAGCCACCCGATGGTGTATGGATGTGGGTGAGCTGTGGTCAGCAAGCCCAACCGCTTCATGGCATCTGCTGAAATGAGGTTCTTTTGGCTCCCATTTTCGAAAATGAACTGTACAGGGGAGCCCTTTACCCACATCTGGGAGTGGAAGAGACGTTCCTTCTCCTCTGGATCTTCCAGTTCCTCCTTCTGGATCTTTGTAGTGGCAACAGTGGCATTGGGCTTCGCATCAATAATCTGTTTCCATTTTTCATTCCCCTTTTTAGGTTATGATTTGGAGTCGAAGCATGCATCTGACTCAGAAGCCCTCATCTCGGCCACTAGTGACTGCTTGGCCCGACACTCACTTATGTTGTGAGTGGAGCTCTTATGGAACTCACACCACTTTCCCGTGTCCTTCTTTGGCTTTGCGATGTTGTTCTATTCTTGTGGCTTTGACAGGTTGTCTTTAGCTGCCATGCCTTGGCTCTGTCCTTTGTTCTACGGTTTGGAAGCACCTTTCCATTGCTTTTGATTCGCAGATCCAAATTCTCGCTTCTTCTGTTTGAATTTCTGCTCAATCTTCGCAGCATACCGGTATGCCGTACCAAGCGAGGAGATGTCGAGGAACTCCATTTCCTCCTGAATTTATCTGTGAAGACAGATGTGATACTTTAGCACCAAATTTTTCTCTGAATATTTGATACCCAACTTTGTGCGCAGGGTATGGAACAGATTCGTCAGCTCATGCACATCTTCATCCCTTTGTTGTCACAGCATGGTCCATTGTATGTACTTATCCTCATAGCTTCTCATGGGATAGTATTGTTCCTTGACGACGTCTTGGTAAGAATTCCAAGTTGGTACGGCCAAGAAAAAAGAGGGTTCTTCTTGGTCCTTTTTCTCATAGTAGGTTTCCCACCAGTCCTTAACATGGGGGGTAGCTTTGAAGAGTGCAAAAATAATCTTCTCCCGGTCTGAAAAGTCATGAACAGAGAAATATTCTTCTAACAGATTCAAGAATCTATCTACGGCATCTGAGTCTATTTGACCCTCAAACATGGGGATGTAAAAATTTACTTGTACCTTAAAAGGAGTCGCACCTCTAGAGTGGCTGCTGGATGCAGATGCGCCGCCAGTGGGCAGCCGTTGAAGGATCTGAGCGAAGTTATCCATCATCGCATTCCTTTGTTTTTCGAGGGCCTCCTCGAGCAATATTGTGATAGCATCTCCTGCTCCCTCATCTTTCCTCTCGTCCCCCATGGGTGTCCGTCGAGGTTTGCGAGGCTGATCTTGCAAAGGTTCCACCAGATCAAGCCCTAGCTCCTTATACCTCGACCTCGTTGGGGACATGCAAAGAAGGATCGAGAAAAAGCAGACTGCTTTGATACCACTGATCTAGATTTATATAGGAATGCAACAGAATAAAAATATAACCATAAATACAGAGATGCAATGGAAATAACACTTCATTTCATTAATATCAAAGAACTGAAATTTGCTTATAGACAGAATGGAAATAAAACTAGCTAGGGCGTTGGTAGCTATCTCTGAGAAGAGATGTGGCAGCTACATGCCTCTGAAGTGAGTTACAATGAGGCTCGAGGGCCTATTTATTATTGATAAACAATGGAGAACCATAAACATCTGAAAACCTAACCCTAGGAGATGAAGCGCCAAAACTATGGGCTTCGTTTGGGTAAATTGGTGTTTCAACTTCCCAGGGATGTAACTTTGGCATACTATCTCCGTTTGATGCACATGATACATCATTAGAAAGCTCTATCCGAGGACTACAACTTTCACCATGAATATAATTTTGAAATTTAATGATATTCATTGGAGGCGCGATGCCAAAAAAACTTCTTTTAGGGTCCCAAAATGGCTCCGGAAGTTCAGGACCCGAAAAACTACTAAAAATAGTAAGTTATGCCGAAACTGAAAAAATGAAAGAGACAATGGTGGGGGCCCAAGTTGAATAGGTGGGTGGCCACCAATATCCACTTGGATCATTGGATCACAAAATTTTAAACTCATCAATATTTGATAAATGTTTATATTAAATTTTATCTATGATGTGATTTCCTGGAAGAATTTATTAAAAATGAATTTGAATCACAAAAATTTACACTCTTCAATATTTTGATAGTTTCTTTCTCTGTGTTATGTATTGATGGAATTAATGACTGTACATAAATGTATTTAGGATACATCACATCATTAGGATTAGGTCATGACTGTAGATAAATTTCTTTCGGATTAATCACATCATTAGGATATTGATAAAATTAATGATTGTTGCTTTCTCTGCATTATTTATTGATGGAATTGATCATCAAATCACCATTCTCCTGATGATGAACTACACTTGGTAGTTCGAAACGTGTGACTCTTTGATGACTCTTTGATCTACGATTTGGTTTGGATCACAGAAGTTTACTCTTTTCTCTTTTTTTGTAAGCTTATTAGGTCCTCTCTATTTTATATTTATAGTAAAAATCAAGTTTGAAAATATAAAATTAAGCCTCAACCTGCCCATAGGGAACTAGGTCTGTTGGTCATCTAAGTGCATTGTATGTCATCCAAAACATATACATCTTGAGTTTACTTTGTATTGTCCTCAAATAACTAATATCAGTGTTTGTACTTTCTATCATATACATAACATAAACATAAAAGCTATCCGCTATCAATAACAAATAGTAAACTTAGACAGGCCATTGCTCAATCATCACCTGACACAACAGGAGTTGAGTCCTTGACTCTATAACCAGTCATATCTACCTAGTGCATGGATTGTATTTCCTTCTCGATTCTGTTGAGGCGCACATACTGGTGGTGCTGACAAAGGTGCATTTCCTGAATGCTTCTGTTGATCTCAACCAGAGTTGTAGTTGCCCTCGGATCTCCCCAACTTCTTGTACCGACATAATTTTCTTAAGAAGAAGGCATTTTATCAACCAGTATGTTCTGATAGAATGATGAAACAGAGAAATTCTCCCCCGAGTTTGACCCAGGTCTGTAATGATCTGATTAAGTTCATCCTCTGCAGTGTCTTCATCTTCCTCTATCTTGGTTCTGACATCATTCTCCCATCCATGAATGAGAGATTTAACGAAGCAGGGTGTGTCCTCTGAATATGCCAAAAAAAGGCTTACAATACTTCTCTGTTGGACCTCTTACCCCGCTTGAATGGAGGATTCAGTACTTTGGCCTTGCCTTGTCTTTGGTGTCCTTCTTTCCTCTATTCCATTTTGCCATAAGTTCTATACGATATCCTTCCGACATAAATGTGTGGCAGGGGTGAATGGCTACAAGACCTCTAGTAAAGACATGATTACAACATCCTAGAAAGTTAAGAAAACAAGCTATTATACATGGTTAGGTTGCTATCCTCAACAGTATGATAATTCTTCTTTATCTGGCCTTGAAACCTATTAGTGCATGCATCATACCCACCCAAGACTATTATGAAAGAGCGAAATAAACCTATTGAAAGAATCCTAATATCCATCTGAGAATGACTAAGAGATGGCAACATAGAAGAGAAACACGAATAGTTGTATAGGTAACTGTAAAATCTTTGCATCCCTCCCCTTCTAGCATTAACGTCATTTATGTTCATGTAGATGATTTCCCATTCCCAAATTAACATATTCATATAATATATAGAGTGACATTCATGCAGATTCGACTCTGACTGGGTATATACAGTGGTAGTTTTATAGTGCCTGACCATAGCTACATTTACCATACAGGATATATAAAACAGAAAATTTGTTGACAAGGAACTACAACAACCTTTCATAGTTCCTATGAGGCCTTGACCACACTTGCAACCTTCATAATATAGGAAAAAAAACTACTTGGAACTACATCAAGATTGTAATTGACAATATCACATGCAGAGTAGATATAATCCAGAAAGATGTAAATATTCCTTTGCATGCAACGATACGCAGAAACTCATTTTATCATGGTGGTAAAAGGTGAGTTGGGTACATACTAATTCATAATTGCAGGTCTCCAACGTTGTCTGACAGTATTGCATGGTTTCTGGTGCTAAGAATCGGCGATCAAAACCAGGCACTGAACCACTCTACAGAGAATGAATGTCGAGAGAATAACCCAGATCAGGTTAATAACCCGCATCAATAAATCCCGGCGGCCCTCTTTCCAACCTCGCTCTAATAGCCCACTTGGCTTGCCGAGCTGTTTTCCATCCAAATTAAAATATTTCATAATGATCCATTGGGGTAGTTATCCTCTCATCTTCCTCTTCGGGCATGTTGCACCTCCCATCGCATGCAAGATCCACGTACCTGTCCTCTATCATCGCGGCATGGTTATAACCTTGCTAGATGGCACCCCGATTAGGGGAAAATTTTACACTCTTCAATATTTGATAAAGGCTTATATTAAATTTTATCTATGATGTGTTATGAAACCAGCTCCAAAAATAGAAGAAAAGAGAGATCAATGCCTTAGAAATAACCATTTCGAGGGGGAAATCTCCAATACATTACATAAATGAAAAATTCTTGGATGATACAAATTACAAAACCTCCTTTCTATATATAGGAGTCCATGGGGCCACAATGTAATCCTAGCCACACTAACAATAATAATGTAAGGGCAGAATGATAATAATATGGGGGTTACAGGGGTAAAACAATAATAATAAGGGGGTTACACTAACAACAATAGGGGACTATACTAGTAATATAGGGACCTAACATGCTCCTTTCCTTCAAAAAGTGCTTTCCTCAATGCTTGAGTAGCTCTGGGTGCTTTTGTATAAAATTCTTATCCTCCCATTAGAATATTCAGTGGGTAAGTTCTTCCATTTTATGAGATACTCTGAAATTGATCGATTGCGTAGCTGTCGAGTTCTTGTTTCCATGATTTCTTTAGGTTCCAATATGGTTTTTCCTTCCTCATCAAGTTCTACAAATATTGTTTGAACTGGAAGTTTGTCCCCTATAACCTTCTTTAAGCATGAAACATGGAAAACTAGATGTACTCGCGAAGAATCAGGAAGCTCTAATTTGTATGCCATAGTACCAATATTTTGCAACACCTTGTAAGGAAAATAGTACTTTGGCGATAATTTATTATCCTTATTAGCTTGCTTGAGGGACATTTGTTTGTATGGTTGTAGCCATAAAAATACCTAGTCTCCTACATAAAAACTTCTCTCACTACGATGTTGATCTACCTGTTGCTTCATTTAATTTTGTGCCAAATTTAGGTTATCCTTTAAGAGTTGGAGAACTTCTTGTTGATGCTCGATGTGATCTTCCAGTACCTGAACCCTATAATTTTCCCTTAAAGAAGATGTGATGGACGGTGGATGATATCCATAAAGTGCCATAAATGGAGTCATTTTTTCTATAGTATGGAAGGAAGTTTTATACCACCATTCAGTGAGAGGTAACCACTTGACCCATTGTGCTTGCTTATCAGATACAAAACAACAAAAATATATTTCCAAACATTTATTCACTATCTTTTTTTGACCATCGTATTGAGGATGATAAGATGAGCTATGAGCTATTGGGGTACCCAAACAAGAAAATAATTCCATCCAAAAATTTCCTGTCAAAATGGGATCTCTGTCACTTACAATAATCTTTGGGTTTCCATGTAGCTTTTGAATTGTTTCCATAAATTTAGTAGCAACTGTACTTGCTTTAAATTGATGAGATAATGCACAAAAGTGTGCATACTTGGTAAATCTATCAACTACCACCATGATGACACTCCTTCCTTTAGACTTAGGTAAACATATGATAAAATCCATTGAAATCTCCTCCCAACATTGACTTGGAATGGATAAAGGTTGTATAAGACCCAAGGTCTTAATTGTATCGACTTTATTTTGCTGGAAAACCACAAAATTTTGAATATCAAATTTGAGGCCATCCCAAAAAGATTCTTTCTTCACCCTGTGGTAAGTTTTTAAAAATCTCGAGTGTCCTCCTAAAGGAGAAGTTTGTTTGAATGGTTGGTTATGCCCATTGGGCTTTTTAATGATCCTGCTACATTCATGCGAGTTATGAATGATGGTTTAAATCCTTTTCTAGATGATTTTGTGATAGTCTACTTAGATGCCATATTGATTTTCAGCAAGTATCGTGAAGAACATGTCATACATCTCAAGAAAGTGTTAGATGTCTTACAGAAGGAAAAGTTGTTTTTAAATATCTCGAAATGTGAATCTGGGAAAATTCCTTTAGTCTACTTGGTTCATATTGTTAGAGGGGGTGAGTTGAAGATAGACCCCTCAAAGCTCAAAGTCATATTGAATTGTCCAAAACCAAAGACAGTGATAGAGGTTCGAAGTTTTTTGGGTGCAACCCAATATTGGAGATATTTTATTTCTAACGTTTCTTCCATTGCATCTACAGTACATGAATTGACAAGTGTGAAGAAATTTTTTCAGTGGGGAGGCAAACAAAAAAAAAATCGTTTGATGCATTGAAGGAAATAATCAGTTCAACACTTGTACTTACACTTCCCAACTTGAGACAATCATTTGAGATACAAAATGATGAAAGTGACTATACCATGGTTACAATCTTGATGCAACATGGTAAGTCCATTTTCTTTCATTCTGAAAATTTTAATGGTGCAATGATTAACTATCCTACATATGACAAGGAATTGTATGCATAGGTGCAAAGTGTGAAAAAGTGGAAACAATACTTGATGGGTAAGGAAACAATCATTCACACTGATCATCAACCATTGCAATACTTGAAATCAAAAACAAAGAAAAAACAAGTGAGGCACTTCATATGGATGGGTTTTTTATAAAAATTCCACTTGGTGATACGGTATAAGAAATGTATCTATCACAATGTTGTTGATATGATTTCTAAACCAATTATTAGTGCATCCATTATTCTTAAGCATAATTCTATCATGCATGAGAGCTTTGTTGAGCAATGTGGTTTAGATAATGATTTTAAGTATGCATATATGACTTTGTGTGAAGGTAACCAAGTAGAGGAATTAGATTATCATGCGCATGAGAACTTTTTATATCATCTTAGCAAGCTATTTATTCCACAAGGAGAGAGAGTCAACATCATAAGGGAAGCACACACTTCTCTTATTACTAGTCATTTCAGTGTAGGTACAAAAATGGAGCAATTACAAAGGTATTATTATTGGCCTCATATGCTTTAAAGTGTATCACGATTTGTAAGAGGATGTTGTTTCTGTGCTGTTAGTAAGCCTAGCAATCGAAGTTTTGATTGTATACTCCACTTGCAATACCTTCTCGTCCATTGGAAAAATTTTCTATGGATTTTGTAGGAGGTCTACCTATGTCTAGGAGAGGTCACGATTATATTGATGTAGTTTTGGATAGGTTAAACAAAATATGTATTTTTATGCCTTATAAAACGCAGGTTACAGCTGAACATACTACACAGTTGTTCTTTCAAAATGTATGCGTACATTTTTTATTGCGCACATCCATTGTTAGTGATCAAGGTTCTCATTTTGTTGGGAAATTTTGGCTAAGCATGTTGGGACTCATGGACACCAAATTGAAAAAGAGCACAAAATTACATCGCAAATAGATGACCAAACAAAGGTGGTGAACAAAATGGTGATACATATTCTTTGTGGTTATTGCAACAAGCATCCTAAGTCGTGGGATGAACATTTGCACTATATTCAACATGCTTAAAACTGGGCCAACCATTCATCGGCTCAAACATCGTTGTTTGAGGGATCCTTGGGATACTTACAGAAATATCCTTTAGATTTTATCTTTGGGAATGATGTTTCTATTGATGTACATAGTGACATAGATAAGGCCAAAATATTTATTGAACAAGTTCAATTGTTGCATCAAATAGTTCAAGAAAAGTTGGAAAAGAGTCAAGCCAAGTACAAGACAAGACATGATAAACATCGTGTGGATCATAGTTTCCAAGTGGGAGATGAATTTTGGCTTTACATTAGCAAGGAAATACTCCAAGGATAAGGTAAAAAACTGAAACCTACTTGATATTGTCCATTGAAGATTTTGGAAAATATTGGTAATAATGCCTCCAGGTTGATTTGCCTTCATATATGAAAATTTATGCAGTTGTTAATGTTGATAATTTGAGATTGTATGAGCCTCCTTTGATTGAAGATCAAGGATAGAATGTTTATATTCCTTCAAGTGAATATTTCTCTCTTAAATATCTTGACTACTTGCAACAATACACCATCCTTGATGGGAAAACACGAACTTCAAAACAAGGGAATGTGGAGTACCTTCATGTGGGTCTCAAAGGGAAAAATCCAAGGTGAAAAATATTTCAGCAAGATCGACTTGAATTCTGGGTATCACCAGGTACCAATTGAACCCTTCGATGTGTGGAAGACTACCTTCAAAGCCAAGGAAGGCCTTTTTGAATGGCTGGTCATGCCTTTCGGGTTGAAGAATTCTCTCGCAACCTTCATGAGGTTGATGGACAACATCTTGCGGCCATTCATGTGAGTCTAAAAGGGAAAAATCAAAGAAAATACAAATGGATTGAGATTGGAAGGGTGAGGTAACTATACCCTCATTTGTTTTTTGACAGAAAATGATATTTTGGAGGTACAAAAGCTTCCAGTGGGGATGAATGATCTAGTGGATCAGTAAAGTGCTCAAAATTCAAAGTGTTAAAAAGTGCTCGAAACTGGTACCAAAAACAATATCTCATTGTCCTAAATCCAATGCAACTCAAATCACTCAAAATTGATATTTTATGCTCCTGATATCACGTTTTGACTGTTTTCCTAAACAATTAATTTTTTTTGCAGGTCGATCATGTACGCTGACTGGGCAGGGTGATTATACATGCTGATTGTGTTCTTTAGGACCAATTTTTTTTTCCAAGTGTCCTCCTTTGATTGGTTTTTTGATGATGTAATTTGATTGGTTATTAGTATTTTGAAGTGGACCAATGAATGGAGCCCATGTGGGCCAATGGTTGGTTGCCACATGGCCTCCTCACAGTGGTGTAAAATTTGTTATTGGTCAGACCGAGCCTAACGAGATTCAAACAAGTGACCTCTGGAGGAGCAAGGCAAAGTCCTACCACTCTGCCTATGGTGTAGCTTAACATATATAGGTCGTATATCATAATTAAACTTTACAAGTTTGAACATTGGGGGACGGGGCTGAGGTTAAGGCATGGCCCCCAATCCACCCAAACCCACGAGACTGCAAGTCAAGGTGCTGAGGAAATGGTGTTAACCCCGACCCCAAGCCACAAATTAACATGCCACACCATGGTTCAATTAACAATTATGAAACCTGAGAGTGACGTGACCAAGGCCACAATTAAAAACACCAACCCATGGTTGGAGATGAGTTTTGTAACCACAGTTCCAAATACTCATACCACATTTCCAGAGGTGGTAGAGTTATGTTATGGCATGGAAATTTGAACCAAATCCCAATGTGATTTAACCACACAACAGTTCGAGAGGGGTTAACTGTTCGTGGGAAATTTTGGATGATCCCGAATCCTGTAGTGTAGAACAAGCCACATGATCTTGATCTATCTGCTCATGGGTTCACCACACATTTAAACCAGGAGAAAATTTGTAAATGATTCAAACATAATACATTCAATTGTAAAGAAAAATCAAGTTCGCATAAAATGGCGAGGGTATACAATATATTAAAAAGAAAATTCCTGAATAGAAAAACCATAGAAATTCATAAATACATCATTTTATACAATTTTTTATAACAACAGCTATGGCTACTCAAGGAAAACCAATTTCTTACTCAAGTTGCATCTGAGTTCAAACCCTCATAAATAATCCAGAATATTTTCCCATTAAAATGTGTAGGCACTGAATAATTGAAGAAAATATTGCCACATGTTGGCAAGCCAAACCCCACGGTTGGTCGCATGGTCGACCTGAGGGGGGTCTTTCAAAACACAAAGAATTTAAATTGAAGAGACGCCATTACACACAATGTAAAACCCTAACCTATAACCAGTCTTAGTCATTCGATAACCTGATGCCGCAAGAAAATTACCTATAAAATTCATCCAATCTACAAAATTACCTATCAATCCAAAATTGGTATGCTAGGGTAGGGTTTCTCCTTCGAACAACATAGGGTAGTAGTAGGCCTTTATGAGCCTATACTACACCAGACTTGAATTTATACCTCGAAGTCATAAGGATTGATAACCAACATTAGAACAAAATTAAAAGAACTAAGTTTATTCAATAGAGAAGCTTTCACGCGAAAATGAAAATTGAAAGAAATTAATTGTTTGAATTGAATGAGATACTTGGTAAATTGTGGAATTCATCGTGACCAAAGAAATTGTGAAAGCAGTTGCAGAGCTTGGAGGTTAAAAAGTGAGGCTAATATGACCAAAGACAAAATAGTAATAATTGAGGAAAAAATTATGCATTTTCATATAGGATAGCCTCCAAGGAAAATAGTGTTTTGGATACTGAGTGAAAATATAGCCAATTAAAAATTACCTAAGAAAAATTTCAAAAAGGAACAAACCAGACCGAGGAAAAATCCTTCCAATCTATAAAATTCCCTATTAATTCAAGATGGATATGTTGGGTAAGGTTTTTCCTCCAAATGACATATCATCGAGATAAGACATACCAATGAGAGAAGGCCTTACATACCTCAAAGTTAGGAGGGTAAATGGTGGTAGAAATCTCATTATGAATTGTAAGTCACTAATACTTGTCAAATCAATCTGATGGCCCAAGTTATTGATGTAATATAACACACAAATCATCAAAACACGAAAGGACTGATGGCATGTGAGGGGATTTTTTCTCAAAGGAAAGCCTTACGGCATAAATATTTTGTCCATGTTTTATTTATTCTATTATTATTATTTTATAATTTATTTGAAAAGCGCTCTCGAGCCCCATATGTAAGAGATGTCGTAATTTCCTATCGTGTAAACATTTTGAATTGGTCAAACTAAAATAAAATAAATTAAAAAATAACCCTATGTTAAAATAAAAAATTTAAGTTATTACCATTTTTGCGAGAGCTAAGAGGCCCTCTCAAGCCTAATATGGAAGAGATGTAAAGTTATGTTATGTTATGTTATGTAAAAATTTTGACTTTGTCAAATTAAATAACAATAAAAAAAATAAAAAAATTAAGTCTTATCTCTTAAGGTGATAATGTATATCGTGTTATGTTATGTAAACATTTTACTTAGCCAAATAAAATAAAAATAAAAATGTAATAAATAATACAATTATTAATTATATTTATTAATAAAAATTAAAATAACTCGCACCTTAAACATTTTGACTTGTTCAAAAATAAAATAAATAAAATTAAAAATAACTCTACAATAACTTTAAACTAAAATGAGAAGGTGAATTTGAATTGGTCAAGTTGTGGGTGGTTTTTGAGCTCCTAGTTTATGAGAACACATGGTACCTCAATGCACAAGAGAAAGTGTACATTGTCAATGGACAAGATAAAGTGCACATAGTCAATGTTGTTGACATCTGGTGAAGGAGCCATATGTGATGGAGCTGTAGTTTTGTATGAACACCCTAAAGGTTTTTGGTCCAAATTGTAAATCCTAGGAATAGGCATGTTATATCCCCCTAGGTTATTATAAGACATGTTGTTCTAGCATACATGTAGTGCAATACCATATGATTTCTCAAGTTTTGGAATGAACCACTTATATAGGTAAGAGGGTGGTAGGCATATGCATATGCTAAGTTACTTTGTTTTAGGACATGCATACATCTTGGAGCGATGTGGCATAAGGATTTATATAAGATCAAGCAATAGAATGCAGCACTTGAATAATTATGAGCATGGCATGCATACTCATATGCTATATTGAGGGTGGAATGTCAAATCACAAGATGTGATATGGTTGATGCCCCATGTACAAGAAAGTGTATCCTAGAAATTTGGTGTTCATAGTGGCTAGTTGTGTCGAGAGGCGCTCTCTAGCCCAATTTCGAAGAGGTGTTGTAAGTTTATGTTATTTTATGTTATGTTATTTGAACATTTTGACTAAGTCAAATCACATAAAAATTAAAATACAAGTAGAAATAAATATAGAAAAAATAAAATAAAATAAAATAATAAAACTAATAATTATATTATTAATTAAAATGAACTATCTCTAGGCTAGTTTGAAAAGATGATGTAAGGTTATGTTATGTTATCTAAATATCTTGACTTGGTCAAATTACATAAAACAAAAATAAAATAAAATAGTTATAATTGTAATTATTATTTATTAATTGTTTTTAGTAATTAAACCATCTAGATCCATTAACTTTGGAGTTGTCAAGCACTGAGAGGGATAAAATCTCTAGAGGTGTGAACCTTTCCTATAGTTTTGCACTCCAAAAGGAGGTTTGGACCTCGAGAGATTTCATATTTTTGGACTCTTGACAGATCATCTAGGTTGGTTACGATGTATTTGGGTGGATGGTAGCTTTTTTTATATAGGCATCACCAATGCTATTTGGACAATTCTAATCTCCTCGAGTCATCAGATGTGATTTTTATGGTAATTGGGGTAATCTTGACTTGGTCGTAGAGTCAATTCACCTTTGGCTATGATCTAACCCATGGTTTTTCCCATGGTTTTTATATGATGCAGAATATTTAAAGGCTTCCCATGGTATTATTATGTAATGTAGCTTATATTTAAAGAAATGAAGACACTACTATAATATTATTTTAGGCGATTTATCATTCATCTAGTTTTTTTGGCAAGTACAAAAATAACAATTGCACCAGATTTTGCAAAGGAAATGTCATAAGTAGATAGCATCATACAAAACTTGTATTAAGAATAAAATCATGTTTTACATTCAATATATAGTTCCACTCACCATTAATAAAATATGTATTAGAAAAAATAACGCCTCAATCATTATTATTAAACCCATTTGTATTCTCTTATATTCTCTTAAATTGTTAGGGTAAATATTATTAATGTTCAACATGGATGCCATGTTATTTATGGTATTTCATACATATCCCTACACTATTAGATGAATTTTGTCTCTTAACTTTTATAGTCACACTAAGATTATCTCAAGCAAGTGAATGAGGCTAAATAATCATAAGGAGATCCCTCTTGGTGGTAGACTTGAAATTATGTCCAAATGCTCCAACAACAAAAGAATGTACTACATGCCTATGTACATATGTTCAATTTATTTAGAATAATATATTCACACATATTAATGTTTCTTCATAATAATATATTCATGCATATTAATTCTGAAATCTGTTTAAATCTCAGTAACCAACAAGGTTCGTTAAAGCAGGTTAAACACTCCATAAGACTTGGAATATGTATATCTCCATTGAGGATACAAAAATATATATTAAAATGTATGATAAATTGTAGGCTTGTTGACTTTAATTGTAAAAATACACAAGAGGTATTTGTAATAATAATTTATTAATATATAAAATGTATAAGTGATGATAAATGTTACAATGAGGCCCTGCTTATATACCTAGGAAGGTGGCCTTTCACAACTGGGCATGTCTTGTAGACATGCCTTTTCACTTAACTAATGACTATTTAAGATAACCATCATTTGATTATTATTTATGTTTATTTCTTCCATTTGTTATGAATTGTATTCATAACTTTGCCTCCTTCTTTGAAAATTTTTGTCCTAAAAAATTATTCGTTAATAATTCCTTCATATTGTGCTTATCACCTCGTCATATATAACTATAAATTGACATTAATGGTACCTTGTCTTGTATAATTTTGTTGGCGATATTGTCTTGAATTTAGGGCTATCAATTTTTTTTCTTTCTTTCTCTTAAATAATTTAGGGCTATATATATATATATATATATATTTTTTTTTTTAATTTTAATTTTTATTGTTTGATTAATTAAATTAATCAAATTATATAAATTAATTAATAAAAATAATCAATTTATATAAATTAATTAATTAAATTTAATTAAATTATATTGTTCTAATATAATGTACCTATATTAGCATTAATATTCTTATGTATATGTTAGCATTTTAATATATGATCTTGTTCTCGCTTGGACCATATATATATAATCTGCATCAATGAATCCTGGTCAGTCTAAAAGAGACATGACTTATTGGGAATAGCCGTCCGACAGAGATTTACGCAGGCTAATCAATGGGAGTTAGTGTAAGGCAGCGACGTGTGATATACTGAAGGAAGCTCAAGAGGAACGAAGGACCAGGCCAAAACGACAACGACACAACGAACATGGACAATGGAGTAGTGTAAGGCAGTGCTGGCGTGTTTGATTCGGGTCAAGGTTAACGCGACGGTGACTACAAAGAAATCATGGCCGGGATAGTGGGAGACGAGGGTAGAAATAATGGAAAACGAAAACAACCCTTGGACACTAGGTAGATTTTCATTTCTTCGTGGCCCGAGCACACAAATAATCGATAAAGTCCATTTTTTCCATATAGCAGTGGAATTATATTGAAATCAACTTCTTTCATGTCGTTTTCTAGTGCATAATCCAAATATAGAATACAATGTGTCTCTCCAGTCATTTATATTGTGGATGTTGAGACTTATCATGTATGTAGAACATCGGTGAACTCGCTCTTGTATTTTTTCAGGCATGAACATGATTGTAGCAAGGTCATGGACAGGGTATGGGTATATGGTCGTAGCTATCTCCAGATTATGCCATGGTACCTGGGCTTTGATCCTCTAGTGGATGCGCCCCGGGGCAAGTTCTTATGGGCCAAATTGCCTTGTCTCCCGCTAGAATACTGGAAGGAGAAGGCTCTCACTGCTATCGGGAATACAATTGGAACGACTAGGTATGTTGACCCAAGGAGTGTTGGCAATCCGGATAAACGCATTGCCTGGATTTTGATTGAGGTTCCCACAATGCGTGATCTGGCGGGGGACGTGGTGTTGGTGTGGGACAAAAGGCGACACACTCAGTGTGTCGATTACTAGGGTATTCCTTTTCGCTGTCTATGCTGCTACAAAACGGGCCACCTACAGCGGGAATGCCCTGACAGGTTCTCGAAGATGAGAAGGAGGCGCAATTACAACCTTACAAAGGGGGCTGGGCACAACCTCTCTCCCTCCATTTTGTTGTCGTCCCCGAATAAGTTGTCTTCCTCTCCATGTAGGTCAAGGGATAATATATCCCGTGAATATACAACGGCATCAGAGGACCCTCCTTATTGCTCAAACGAGCGCCCGTTTTCATCTGTAGCTGATGCCCATGGGACGAACACTCCCCCTCCTCCCATTTCTTCACATCTGGACGATATCCCTGCATGATGCCAATCTACATCATGTCGAATTCGCCCTGTCAATGGCCTCTCCTCCCCTAAGGATCAACCTACACAGCGTCGTTTGGTTGACGGCCAACCCGATAAAAATACTCATCTTCGCTCCATCAAGGAACCTCCCATTAACATTGATTAATCTGTTGACATCCCTATCAATGTATCTCCTTCGATGCCTGCCTTGGAGTGGGCATCCCCATACAATGATCAATCTTTCGATGCTGACTAGGCTTTCGAGTCCCCCAAAAATACAGTTGGGACTACCCTGGATGACCTCTTGAGGAACCCTGATCTGGATCTTGCGGCCTTGACTATCTTTGGCGGGAAGACCTCTGACAAGTCCCCTACTATATCGCCGAGGTCCGCCGCTAACATTACTGTCCGTAAGACTACTAAATCAGGATCCAGGCACTTTAGAGGGAAAAAGAAGATGAAAGAGCATTTTAGGGGGAAAATATTGAACTTACAAGAGATTCCTATCATGCAATCAGAGATGGACTAGGCCCTTAGTGAAAAACACCCGATTGGGGGTGAGACATGATCTCCATTCTGACTCTCAATATAAGAGGGACTGGCGACCCCTCTAAAATTAGAAGCCTCTGGGGCCTATTTATCCATTATTCCCACGATTTTTGGGCCTGCTATAGGCATATGGTTTTATCACAACCATCCATACAAGGAGAACATGGTATTTTGGATTTTTTTTTTCGTGTAACATCTGATCTTTTCCTTCCGGAAAAGCTACTAGGTGACTCCATATGTCGATAGCAATTCGTGGGACCATGAACAAGCGAGCTAGCCTTAGTTTTTATTTTCTCACTGGCTTGATATTTATGAGGAACAAGAGTGCCAGACTATTATCCTCTGGAAATGGTTTTATTTTTGAGTATTTGACCATCTTTGGATGCTCTCGGTAATGGTATAACTGGATTATGATTGTCGGATCACTAGCTCTCTCGACTAGTGTTTTTGCTTATTATTTTTGTTTTCTCTGAGATTCGGTTTTTTTTACATACCGGATTTTTGTATATGTCGTGTTGTGTATACTTCTTTCCGATGCCTGGGCTAGATGCCTCTCTGTATTTGGAATGTTCATGGGGATCATCATTAGGCATAATCTTGCCCCTGTAGATGTATTGTGATCATTACTCTGTCTGATTTCTAGGTCTCCCTACTCCAGGTCGGAGATCTGGAATCTTTACTCAGTATGTATTGTATTGAATTATGGATTGTTTTTACATCTAATATAGACAAAACAACGTTTTTTTCTTCTGAAAAAAAAAAGCTTCAGATGACAATAGAGGTAGGAGTCGATATGTTCTGCTGATGCCTGTAAGGGTTTTGAGATCCGCAGTTCTTTAATTTATTCCTTTGACAGAGAAATTATGATCCTTTCTTAATCGCAAATGTGCCACATCATCTTTTTCACCAGGAAATTCTTCCACAAAACTATTATACTTCTATGTTACCTAATGGTTACATAGTAATTTGTCACCGTCCCTACCATTCCCCGTCCCGCACAATGGAGGACCCATTATGTGACCTGTGAACAATGTCATGCCTTGAAACCATTATCATTGCATCCCTCTAAACAGGAGCTTCAATTGCCCTAAAGACATCTCCTTGCAAAAAACCATGAAAACATCTCCTTTTGCATTGGCGCGGGTAGACAGTTCATCGCTCGCGCCAATGGGGAAAATCCTACAAAGAGGCCGCGCCAACTGGCGCTCTGTCCCAGAGCAGCAATCGCACCAACCAATTTAAGGAGTGTTTTTTAAATAAAGATGGCGGAAGTTGTGTTTCAACAAACTCAGAAACCATTGCCTATCTTGAGTTGGGAAGTTTGGCCACGGGAGTTCCATGGAAGGGAAGTGGTTTGCCACCTCTCATGGAACCTTCCTTGATGATAGGGCCAATCCCACAATAATAGGGATCCCAACTCCCTCCGTCCCCATCTATAAAAGCTTGCCTATTGCCATTGCAAGCTAGTCTTGAAGTGCCTAAGCTTTGAATCTCCAAATTCCCAAGAGCCTTTGTGCTGTAAGAGCCCTCTTTCTTCCCTTAAGTCCGACTCAAGTAAGGAGACTATCGTTGAGAGACTCTAGAGAGGCTTGCCCTTTCCCTGGTGAGCTTTGCGAGACGTAAACGACTGGGGACCCTTCCGAAGGAGACCACGGTGTCAGAACATTGGTTGTACTCTCTTTCGATTGCTTATTAATGAATGACTACCGGTTATGGTTCCACTCTGTTTTTCACTTATGTTAATAATGAGTTATATCCTTTTTGACTGATATATAGTTGCGCATTCTGGATTTTATGCTTATATTCGTGTTTTTTCTTATATGTGCAGGTGTCCATCCACGGAGATCGTGGGGATCGTGATCTGCTGAGGCTGAGGAACAGGAACGCCATTTCTTCTACGAATCATAGCACTGGACTCCAGGTAGGCCTCCATCGTTGGTCTATTTATTCGCAATTAGGAATTTGCGCTATAGCATTTGATGATTGTTGCTAGACCCCTGCTGGGCTAGTAGGGATCGCCTCTGTCCGTAGAGGGGATTTACCTCCTCAACAATTTGGCGACTCTGCTGGGGATAGTCTAGTTTTCACTGTCTCGTTTGGATTGTCTCGTTTTGATTGTTTTATGATTTTCCTTGCTTCGTTAGCCTTTTGGGCTCGGTTCTTTTGCTGTTTTTTGCTTCTTGGTTTGCTTAGTTTACATTGATCTGCTTCTGGAGTAGTTCTTTTTTGTTTTTGTCTGAGAAACTCGACTGGCGCGCTTTTTAGCCCGACAGTCGCGCCAATTGGCGCATGTTTCTTTTGTATTGCCCGTGCCAATTGCTTGCTGGCGCCAGTTGCAGCCTTACAGTCGCGCCACTCCTGTAGGGTATTTGAGTTTGCTCAGTTTTGAGCTCTCTAGGTCTGGTTAGTGTTTTTCTTCTTGATTTTTCGACTACCTGAGTGTGTTGGAGTCCTGTTTGACTGTGAATTTTCCTTCGTCCTTTGGTTGTTTTCTTTTCTCCATCAATTTCACATTTTAAGCCCTAGGGCATCTAGGGGCTTTGTGTATCGAGCCCTCCTTGGGAGTTTTGGTGTTTCGTTTATCCAGTCAATCCTCTGATTGTTCCTCCACATCCTCTTAGTAGTTGTTCACCGTTTTATCGCGATTTTTTGGTGATTGCTCGTTTCTTCATTCAAATTTTGTTTGGTCTTGCTTTGGGCCTAGATCACACGGTCCATTGGAGCCTTTGAGTATTTTTCTTGGTTTTGAGAGACTTTGGTCGATTTGAGATCTGATTGTTTGTGTCATTAAGTGAAATTTGTTCGTTTTGCTCTCTCAATATCGTTTCTCAAGTTGCTTCTCTTTTATTTTCAGTTTGTTTAGTGCATCTAGCTATCAAACATTGAAAATTACAAAAAAAAATCTCTTTTGCATTTGGTTGATTAGTGTAAATTGAAATTTTTCGATTTTACTAGTAATTAGTGATTGGAATGGAAAATTTTTGATTTCATTAGTTGCATTAGAGATATCATTGTTTGTCTTCCGATCATTTTGTTTGTGTAAAAACTCTCAAATCTCCTGTAGCTAGTTTTCATCGAATGAAATGATATACTGTGGCATGTAGTTTTGCATTTAGGAGTTTTTGAAACAACACATTCGTTAGGGCCTGAAAACTGAAACGTAATTGAAGATAAACTTTAAAATCTACTCAATTTACACTAAGGCAGCATTGAAATCTAACGAAACACATTTAGAGGTGTAGGCTAGAGACGTGTTCCGGCATCTTTAAACCTAGCAGCTGTCGTTCGCCTTTTGGCTTTAGACAGTGCTAGTACGGACTTGTGCTCCCCATACCGTCGCGTATATAAAGGGAGACCCCTCTAGGTTTTCAATCCTTTATCCATAAGAAGCCGAGTCTGCCGCCCTATACCCGTGATACACCGAACACAGCATTCAGGGAGATTGCCTGCACGTACGGAAAGTCCTTGGTTGATTTCTCTTTCATTATTGAAACCAAGGTGTATATTGCAGTTCACGGTTATTTGGTACACCCTTTGTGCCTAGTATTCCTGAGTAGTCATTTGGTCTTTTCTGACTCCCTAAATTTGAAAAGACCGTCAAGCGCTTGTCCTTTCACGCTTATGTCAAATCTGAAAGAGATAGAGTCATCTTTTATCGTTTCTCGACTCTTAAAACATGAAACGGTGAAGTTTCTTATTTTTCAATGTGGTAAAAAATTAATCACCCACGATTATATGCCCTGTTAGATATTGCTTGTTGACCATTTGATCGTGTGTCTTGACTCTTTTTCAGCCCATGTGTGTGTTTGTTCTTTCTTCTCTTGTTGTTTGCCACAGTGGCGGAATCTTCGGTTTCGTCTACTGGTAGTCCTTACACGGACGATTCATCAGAGGCTTCCCAATCCTCTGCTGAACAACAGCAGCCTATTATTTCCGAGTTTCCTGACGGAGGACCGGTTCTTTCTGAGCAACCCTTTGGGGGACCAGTTGAGTTCAATTGGCCCTTTTCGGACCCTGTGTCTGAATTGAGATTAGGAGCCGATTTCCTTTCTCTTACATCGGGCTCGCCTTTTGTTGCTGCTGTTTTTCCTCCTAGTCCTCGCCATCGCTTGCGAGATCTAACGGCAGGATCAACCATGAGTGATTCTGGTGAGGAAATCCCAACGTCTGGTGAAGACTATCAGCTCTTCCCACAAAGATTGTTTTAGGGAGACAACTCTGAGCTGGCTGACATGTCAACAGCCAGTCCCTCTTTACCACAGGGATACAGATCTTTGGGTCAGATCATTTCCACCGCAGCCTCTATGGGAGTGTCAGCTCCTTCTCCGAGGCCAGCTGCTACTACGCCTGGGGTGTCTCCTCAGACGCCCGTTACTTCTGTTCCCGTCCGGCCCACTGTCTGTGTGGCTGCCTCTTCTCCTGTTGTCACAACATCCACTGCGAGGGCTGTGCCAACTCCTGAAGATGTTTATCTAGCGACTGCTATACCGGAGAACATCTCTCCGGAGGAGTATCGGTTGTCTTTGCAACAGCCGAACCCCGAGGTTGGACCATCCTCCCAAGATCCCAAATGCTCTTACTTTTCGCACTATGCACAGGATGGTACACCCGTGTATGCTTTCCCAGGTCAGTATGATGAGCACGGGGAGATTTTACATCTACCCGCTCCTGAGGCTTACCTCTATGCTCAAGGTTTACCTTATAACCAGACTTATAACCTGCAAGGACAGCCTTTTCAAGGCCAACCTGCGGGCCAACCTGGCTATCTTTATGATCCACAGGGGCAGCCCATGCAAAGCTATCCTGTCGGACAACAAGGGCCATCGTACGGTCCGCAAGGATAGTATTATAGCCCTTCTGGTCAACCTGTTCAGCCTTAACCGGGGTATCAACCGGGATCGGTCTATGGTCCTGGGGGGAAATCCAGCCTTCTTTACCGATGCAACCTCAGTATCCTGTTTTTTCTAATGTTGCATATCAGCCGGGACCATCCTGTGGTTCCGCTTCGAGTCAAACCGGTTTTCAGCAGGCACCTGGCCCTGTTCCACCACCAGGCCAACTGGCCCATCCGGTACAACCTGGTGTTCCGCCTCTCGGTCAACCGGCCCATCCGGTACAACCTGGGGCTCATTCACAACCAGGCCAGCCTGCTCAACCGGCACCACCTGTTTATCTGGGCCAACCTGTTCATTCAGGGCAGCCCTATTAGTCGTGTCAACTTGTTCACTCAGGGCAGCCCGCTCATTCTATTAACCCTGCTTAGCAGCCGACTCATTCAATGCCGCAGCCAAATCAATAGTTGTGCCCTACTTATTAGGCTCCGCAGGGTTCCACTTTTTAGCAGCCTACTCATCCTCAGGGTGGTTATTATCCTCATGGGCAATCTCAACAGAATTATAACCACCCTAGAGGTTCTCAGTATTATCCTCCTCCACCCAGTTTTACCTATACTCAGCAGCCAAATCCAAGCGCTGCTTACACCAGGCTGACATATAATCAGGGTCCGTACCCTGGTTATCAAGCCCCACACTCTAGTTACCAGCATCCAAATCAGTTTGGTTATATGACCTACACCCCCTACGGTCAGAATCCTACGGGACAGAACCCATGGGGGCAAGGATATTCACAACCATTATGGAGTATGGGTACCGGACCTCATCCCGGGCCTGGCATGATAGTTAATCCACCATTGCCGTTCCTGTCCACCTTGGAGTTGCCGGATGTTTCAAAGTTTACCAATGATCCGATTTTACATAATCCATATTGGCCTCCAGTTCCTACCAAGATACCAGGTGATTGCCCCAAGTTTGAGGGAAAAGCTGGAGAGGACCCCCAGGCGCATGTGATGACGTATCATCTTTGGTGTTCGTCTAACTCTTGGGTCGATGATTCGATTCGCCTGTGCCTCTTCCAACGTACTTTAACTGGAGCTGCTGCTAAGTGGTACATAGAGTTATCTCGTGGCATTTTACAAGATTTAAATTCTTTAGACATGGCTTTCCTCATGCACTTTCAGTTACTGGTTCATTATGAAGCCGGAACGCACCTCCTGACTTCTCTGAAGCAGGATAAAGCTACTCACATCTCTGATCATATTCATGAGTGGCGGTGCCATCATAGACTGATCAAGTTTCACATACCTGATCAGATACTAACTCACTGGTTTACCACCTCCTTTGTGAATAAAATCACTCAGGATATTGCGATGGGAGCGTGTGTGACGGAGGAACAAGACATTACGCGTGCCCAATATCTGGATCTTGTATATTCTCAGTCTGGCATGCTTTATGATATCTTGCCTGATGCCCCACGGTCCGGAACCTCTAAGGCTCCGCCTAACCCTGCGATGGATGGTGTCATTGGTTCTGTCTCTCATAATTCAAAGAAATCTTTGAATGGGAAGCAAAAGTCTAATTCTTCCAACAATTCTCCTGCTAATCCCGCCCCCTCTGATTCTGGTAAAACCACGGAAGTAAATGCCGTTCAGGCCAATCCTACGGAGAAAAATTCCAAGGGGAAAAATAAGGGCAAAGGCAAATCTAAATCTGACGCCCCAAAGCCAGAATCTAAATCTCGCACTGAGGATGGCCCTCAGCGTAAATCGAAGTACCCTTGCCTCATTTGTGAAGGGAACCATTATACTAAGGATTTTCCACGATGATCCGAGGTTAGTCAAATTCTCAAGGGCCCTAAAGGGACTCCAGCTGTTCTAAAAGAGCCATTCCCATCTCAACAGACCCAGATGGTCGAACAACCATCACCATCTGCACCATTTGGGTCCCAAGTTTTCATGATGAAGAGTGTTGCACCTATCTCTGTCGCTACACGTTCGAAGGATTACAACGAATCGCGGCAGGCACCTGGGAAGGCAGATGCGGATGGACCACCTCCCCTACCTGCCTCCGGCTCGTTGGAAATCGAGAAGCTTACTCTTGAACCCATTGTGAAACCACCTTCTAAAGGTTTCCTTCGAAGATGTTCTTATAATCCGAATGCTTGTGCCGCTCAACATTATAGCATTGTTGAGGATTTGGCATAGGCGCCGTCTGCTATGTCTGCGCTAGAATTTCTTCAAAGTTGTCCTTCGCAACATAAGGCTTTACTGTCTGTGATCAGGGGCATTGATCCCGCTGACTTGAGTCTTCTCACCTTCGATTTAGAGAATTTCACTCCCCAGCTTCCACATCAAATCGCTCTTGTTATTCAAGTCAGGATTAACGGTCTTAACATTCATAGGGCCGTCGTGGATGAAGGTGCCTCTACTTGCATTATGTCCTCTGCTTGCTGGAAGGCCATCGGCTCTTTAGCTCTTTCCTCATCTCCCAATGCCCTCGAGGCATTTGATGGTCGGGAATCTAAACCCCTGGGTGTTCTCGAGAGTCTAGCGATCACATTACAGGGGAAAACTGTCAACGTAGAAGTGGAAGTGGTTGACGCCAAACTCAACTACAATATACTTCTTGGCCGCAGCTAGACCCATGCCATGCTATGCGTGCCGTCCACCGTCTTTCAACTTCTTAAGTTCCCTCACGAGGGAAAAATTGTCACGGTGGATCAGTTGTCATTTTTCACCTCTACCTCTGAGAACAACGTGTCATATGTGGATCAGATTCCAAATCCCCCCGACAGTGTGGGACCTGGTCTCTTCAAAGACCCGGTCCTCATGGGTATTTTTCCCGCACCACCACCGCACACCGCTCAAGTCAACATGATGTCCAGGTCCGATGACCCCTGGCTTATTCCTACGCCTGAGCAGGTGTTTGAGTTTGGAGAATCAATGCCCTTGACTGCAGTAGAGATCAGCTACTGTGAAATTGTTGCCGCATCTGATCCTCCACCTCCTCAGCATGCTCCTTTGAGCATGGCTCTCGATGTCTACTCTCAATCCCCCTGGCTTGGTCAGGCCGATTCACCTGATCCTCTCAAAGACACTTTTCCTTCCGATGAAGCCATCATTGAAACTATGTCTCTTGAGGAGCTGCCTTGGGGCGATGGACATCATCGCTCCTCTTTTATGCCTAGCTTGCGGGCAATGACTGACTGTCTGGAGCGTTATGCTACTCAGGTTCCTACCCCTCCTCTTCAAACGCCCATTTTGACGCACGAGGTTTTTTTGGAGGGTAACTTGAGTAACATCACTCAAACCATCCCGATCAACATCTCCGTTAAACTGGGGATCATTGAGAATATTCATGTGGGTGTGACTTGTTCTCCCAATGAGATTCAAGTCTATACTGAGCTTTTTAAGGAATTCAGAGATGTTTTCGCGTGGTCCTAGGAGGAAATGCCGGGGATTGATCCCAGTATCGTAGTGCATGAGATTCCAACCTATCCTGGTGTGAAGCCTGTGCTCCAACGCTTATGCCCCATGCATCCTTGGAAAGCCACCGTAATCAAGGCAGAAGTTGAAAAACTTCTGAACGCGGGCTTTATTTATCCCATCCCCCTCACAGAATGGGTTTCTAACATTGTCCCTGTCGATAAAAAGTAGGGTACGATTAGAGTCTGTGTTGATTATCGCGACATCAATCGCGCCTGTCCAAAGGATAATTATCCCACTCCGTTCATAGACCAGATCATTGACGAATGTGCCGGAAGTGAGATTTACTCCTTGATGGACGGTTTCTCAGGATATAATCAGATCAATATTGCACCTGAGGATCAACACAAGACCACATTCATCTGTCCATGGGGTACTTTTGCGTATAAAAAGCTCTCGTTTGGCTTGAAGAATGCTGGAGCCACTTTTCAGCGTGCAATGTCCTACGCTTTTCATGACATTCGCCATATCGTTCAGCCTTATCTGGACGACTTGCCAGCTCATTCGGCTAAGCGAAAGGACCATCCTGAGCATCTCCGCTAGATCTTTCTTCATTGCATGCGCTACAATATTAGGCTTAATCCTCATAAATGCGTCTTCTGCGTTGATTCTGGCCATCTTTTAGGATTCATAGTCTCGAAAGACGGGATTCGCCTTGACCCTTTAAAGGTCGAGGCCATCATAAATCTCCCATCACCCTCCTCCCTATATCAGTTACAGAGTCTGCAAGGGAAAGCGAACTTAAGCGAACTTTCTTCGGCGCTTTATCCCGAATTATGCTGAGGTGGCCAAAGGATTCACTCATTTACTAAAGCAGAACGTTCCCTTCCACTAGGATGAAATCGCTCAGCAATCCTTTGAGAAGCTGAAGACGTTGCTTGTCAATGCTCTGTTGCTTCGTCCTCTGGACTACCACCGCGTCTTCACTTTATATCTCGCCGCCGCATTTAGCACCATAGCCATGGTCTTGGTGCAGGATGATGATGACGGTAATGAACATGTTGTTTATTATCTGTCACGGAACCTTCTTGATCCAGAAACGCATTATGCTCATGTCGAGAAGTTGGCATTAGTCGCAGTACACGCTGTGCAGCGCTTTCGCCATTACATCCTTTTGCGTACGATAACAGTGGTTTCAGACTGCAACCCTATGACGTATATTCTCTCTAGACAATTACTGGGGGGCAAGTACTCCAAATGGATTGTTATCCTGCAGGAGTTTGACTTAGAGTTCACTACTGCTAATTCAACTAAATCACTGGTTTTCGCGGATCTTATATGCTCTCTTCCTACAGACTCTGCTCCCTTACACTCTGAAGATCATATACCGGACGAAATGATTTTCCTCATCAGTACTCGTGACCCTTGGTACGGTGACATAATAGTGTATCTTCAGACCTCGAAATTTCGGTCTGAGTTGGATAAAGCTGCCCGTCGTTGGATTCGGCACCAGTCCCAGCCCTACCGTATAGTAGGAGATACCTTATACCGCATTGGAGTAGATTCGGTGCTCCGGCGATGCCTAACCTTGGAGGAGGCTGAAAAGGTCCTAAATTACTGCCACAGTGGTGCCTGTGGTGGACATATGTCCGGGTATGCTACTGCCCAGAAGATTTTGTGAGCAGGTTATTTCTGGCCTTCTATATTCAAAGACTGTATCATGGCAGTCCGTAAATGTCATGCGTGCCAGATATTTCAGCGCAAGATGCGCGCGCCGCCTCTACCCTTGCATCCTATTATTAACATCGGCCCTTTTGCGAAATGGGGCATGGATTTTATGACGTGTAACCTTCACTTGGCCGGGGGGCATGCGTATATAATTGTCGCCGTCGACTACTTAACCAAGTGGGTTGAGGGGATGCCTACACTAGCTGCTGATGTTAAAACAGCTACTCAATTTATATTCAACCACGTTATTGCACGGTTCGGGGTTCCTCAAGCCATCCTCACTGATCATGGTACTCATTTCCGAGATTATATGATGGCGGAGCTGACTTCAAAGTTGGGCTTGCGTCACGACAGCTCAACACCATATTACCCTCAGGCGAATGGTTAGGTTGAAGCAGTGAACAAGGTTCTGGTCACTATGCTTCAGCGAAAAGTTGGTATTCACAAATCCAATTGGCATCTCCAACTGTTCTCAGCTCTCTGGGCATACCAAACATTTGCAAAGAGTGCAACTGGGTTCACACTATTTCAATTGGTGTATGGTCTGGAAGCAACTCTTCCAGTTGAATGCGAGATTCCTTCATTGAAATTAGCTGTGGAACTTTTACCTAATACTTCTGCTGAGGAAGAACGTCTTCTGTATCTGGAATGATTAGATGAAACTCGTCATCTAGCTGCTTTGGTTATTGAAGCACAAAAGAAGAGGGTCAAAACTCATTTTGATCAATCTGTTTCTCCTCGTTCCTTTATCGAAGGAGACCTCGTCCTCCTGTACGATCAAGCACATGACAAGCTTGGAGCCGGTAAGTTCCAGCCTATGTGGCATGGGCCCTATATAGTAAAACGCGTTTTGAAAAATGGGGCTTATGAGCTTATAGATTATGAAGGAGTTCCACTGGCACAGCCCAGAAATGGGTTGTACCTCAAAAAGTGCTATGCCTGAAGTGATTTCTTGGTGTGGTGTGTGTACATAGGTGTGTGCTTTTCATTTGTGTGCATGTATGGTGTGGTGTGCCTCGTAAACATTTTTCTGCTGATTGGGTCTTCCTGGTTGTGCAGATGTCTATTCATTCATTTGTTGGTTTCGCGGATGGTACCTCCCGCAGTACCAGGAATCTGTCTTCAGCAGCCTGGGTAATCTATGATCCTGCTCGTGATTTGGTCAACCTGCAAGGAGTGTGTCTAGGACGTACTACGAACAACATCGCGGAATATAGTGCTGTGTTAGAATTATTAACCGAGGCAGTAAACCTTGGTATCCGTGAATTGCTTGTGTATCTAGATTCGCAACTTGTAGTGTTACAACTGAACGGACACTATTCGGTAAGAAACCCGTCCATTTTATGTCTGTATCTACGTATTCGATTACTGGAAAGGAATTTTGACTACATTACATATCAACATATACCCAGGCATTTGAATACATTAACGGATGCAGTAGAAAATTTGGTATTAGACAGACATTTGCGCAATTTGTAAATCATCATCACATGTAAAGAAAGATCCATCCAGAAATAGATATGCATATATATATATAGATATCGAAATGTTTACATAGAGTGTGTCACATAAAGTCAAAATATACATAATTGTCTTAAGTACATCCGGAGACGATATGTCTCTCAAAAAATAGGTGTGGTATAATCCCTAAGAGCTAATCCGCATGGTGCTCATGATAACATGTAACTACACGCACTAAGCGTCTCAGGATTTGGTGGATCCGACTTGGAACTCCCACCATATGACGCTGGTACGCCATCGGTACATCTGCCAGCCGAGCATAGTCCGGGATCCCTCGGGCAATGCCCTCGAGATTCTGAATCAACTCCTCCCCTCCTGTGCCCTCTCCCTGAGGATCAGGGGCGAGATGAGTCCTCCGCGAGATTGGAGACATCCCGGCTGGTCTCTCAGGGCCCACTTCTGCATACATATATAAAATGTGTTAGGACGAATGTGTATTAACAAAAAAAAACATAAAACATAAAAATAAAAAAAACATGAGGTCTTACCCAACTCCTCGTCCCAGTCATCTCCTTCTGGCAATGGGAGATCTGGGTCTCCGATGAAGTCAGTTCCTGCATATGGCCAGTCCTCCACTACAATCAACTGGCGCCGTAACCACCTAAAAACCTCTGGCCTCCAGGACATCTGTTGGCCGCCTCCAGCTCTGGGCATTAGTGCTGCCCAGCGAGCCATTCTTGGCTCTCGTGGGATCGGATCTGCTACTATGGCCCCTTGGCCCTGGAAGATTGGTAAGCGTTCGAGAATGAACGATACTAGGATGGAACCATAGCCAAACTGTTTCAGTTTGTCTTGCTTTCATTTTGTGAGCTATCTTTTCATGTTTATTGTTACTGCTATAGCCCAGTCAAACAATAAGGGACTCATGCATTCTGAGGCCAGCAGGATTTGGGCCTTTGTGGCCTCGTGCAGTGCCTACGATCCTGTAGCCCACGTGATGGTATGTAGGACAACTCTTAATGCCAGATCGGGTATGGTGTGGATATCTACCTTTTTGCTCCCTAATCCCATTTGTGCCCCTCGGCACACTCGTGCCATCACTTCTTCCATCTTCTCGCCAGATGGTCTGCTCCCAGTCAGGATGGGTACCGGACCTCTGCGAGACAGTCCAGTTATGAAATACACATCGGAGACCTCTAGTTCCAATACCTGGTCTCGCAACTTGAACACTTGTTCCTGTTCATCCCAAATACTGATCAGATACTGGAGGAGCTCGGGCTGAGCTCGTAAACAGGGTGTAAGGAAGAACTTCTTTAGCCCACAGTTTCTGAGGGCATTCATGCAAGCCTCACTTTCTATGGCCTGTTCATCCTCTTCTCCATGCCCTCTTTCTTTCCACTCAATCACCATTTTGCTTTATTTCCTGTAGCCACATGGTCATAAACCCTTAATTAGATCTCTGGTGGGCTTCAAATTTCATTTAATATGATTAAAATTTTGAATTTCTAGGCGAAAATTTGGGTTCGGCCACTGGCGTGGCTGTTTTGTGAACAGTCGCACCACGTGGCGTGAGCCCTTTGCATAGAAAAGCCCATTGGCGTGGGTCCGTGCCCGATACCCGCGCTAATGAGCGCAACCCTAAAAATTCAAAAAGTTGCCACAGAGCCTGATATATGAGGGAAAACTATCAAAAAATCGATTGAAATGAAGTATAGGGAAGTGCCTCTTACCTGTAGCAGACGAGAATCTGAATGGTCAACCGGATCTGTCGCAATCGTCGTCAGAAGTTTGCACTCCAAATGGACCACTGCTGCTTTTTACCAAGGTAAATAGTAAATGTAATTTTGTTTTTACCATTTTGGCATATTTATAACTTTTTCGACATAGGATGGGTTTTAAAAGTTATTTTTATCAAATATTTTAATATGTTATGTCGAAAATGGGTTTTACGCTTGCTTGGTATGTGCAGCAACAGGTTTTTCGCGACTTTAACGGTGAAAACGAGTTGTATTTTATACTTTTTCGGACTCGGTAAATACACGAAAAAGTCACTTTGGAGTCATCTTTCAGCTCTTTTCTGACTCTCTAAACATGAAAAGATTGTCGAGGCCCTTGTCGTTTCGATCTCGTTAAAATGGACACGAATCGACATCTACCCAGTATACGTTTACCCCTTTTTCGGGCTGGGATAGATTGATTACGAAAAAGGAATACCCTAGCCTATTGCGACTAGGAGGTTTTCTCGGATATTGTTTTCTACCTTTTTGGATCTAAGGAACTATTTACAAAAAGGGACCTGTGGAGTTTACTTTTCTGCTGTCTTTTCAAACTCTCTAAACATGAAAAGACGCCGAGTTCTCCCTTTGTCAGACTCGTTAAACCCTGATGACATCGGATTCAGTCGAAATGACGTTCGCCGAGTTTCTCCTTCCTAGGACTCGTTAAATGCACTAGGATGGATTCGCCGGAAGGGTGGACTTATATTACAAGAATATGCTATCCCCTTCAAGCTTGTTATAAAAAATAATTGGGGTACTCGCCAGAAATGGTGGGGGAAAAAATGGAACCATCATCGTTGTCGTCGGCAATATGTCGCTCTTGAACATGGCACTTGTCTGCATTCGTGTCGGGTTGGGGACATCTCATCTCATTTCTTCACTTTGCCTCCGTGGGTTTGGATAATCCCTTTTGGCCTCTCATCTGCTCATTGCCTCGTCACCATGACCTCTGATCCGTTGATGTCAAATACTGCCAAGTCCACTGTCGTGCCGTTTATATGTTCAAGAGAAGTTGGCCTCTGCAAACATTAACCTTCCTCTGATTCTCATATGATCCTGATTCACAAAAAAAACATCATGTTCCTCTGTCTCGTGTCGATGATGTGGGAAACATTATGGCCCACCTTCGATCAACGTCACTTCCTGTCGACTTCAACTCATTATCCAGGAAGTTGATCTAGAGACTCCTTTATGGTACCTTGGAGCCTGCATGCCTCAATGGCAGGTTGGTCGCATTCGACGTGGGGTTTTCATCATTGGCCTCTGATCGAGTGATTCTATGGGTGTTCGACGCCAGCTCATTGATTCACACGCCGTAGATTGTACCTGTAGTACCTTGAGGGCCATTGTCATTATTGGTGGTCCCTCTCATGTCTGTTAACAGCTCTCATCATTGGCTGGTAATCAGGCGATGTTCTTGCATGTTCGACTTCAGCTCACATATTCGCATGCTTGAACTTGTACTTTATTTGGGTTGAGATGGAGCGCAAGACCCTGGATTGTGTCTGCTGTAATCCAGGCTGCGATTGTGGATTATTGTCATTATGTACATGACTCACTGATTGGATGGCTGCGACCATACCTGAGTCTATTTATTTGATCCTCGCTGGATGGCTGCGCCCATACCCTGGATCCAGATTATAGTGTACTCTGTTTCAGATGGCTGCGCCCATACCACATATACATCATGTACTTGAGATATCAGTTGTATTTTTCTGCACAGGTTTTCGGACGGCGGAGCCTCAGTTGAACACGTTCTCGTAAAGCATTTCACCTCTCTCTCTCTCGGGCCTCATACTTTAGGGGGCATCTGTTACACAGTAATTTTTCACCGTCCCTACCATTCCTCGTCCCGCACAATGGAGGACCCATTATGTGACCTGTGAGCAATATCATGCCTTGAAACCATTATCATTGCATCCCTCTAAACATGAGCTTCAATTGCCCTAAAGACATCTCCTTGCAAAAAACCATGAAAAAATCTCCTTTTGCATTGGCGCGGGCAGACAGTTCATCTCTCGCGCCAATGGGGAAAATCCTACAAAGAGGCCGCGCCAACTGGCACTCTGTCCCAGAGCAGCAGTCGCGCCAGCCAATTTAAGGAGTGTTTTTTAAATAAAGATGGCGGAAGTTGTGTTTCAACAAACTCAGAAACCATTGCCTATCTTGAGTTGGGAAGTTTGGCCATGGGAGTTCCATGGAAGGGAAGTGGTTTTCCACCTCTCATGGAACCTTCCTTGATGATAGGGCCAATCCCACAATAATAGGGATCCCAACTCCCTCCTTCCCCATCTATAAAAGCTTTCCTATTGCCATTGCAAGCTAGTCTTGAAGTGCCTAAGCTTTGAATCTCCAAATTCCCAAGAGCCTTTGTGCTGTAAGAGCCCTCTTTCTTCCCTTAAGGCCGACTCAAGTAAGGAGACTATCGTCGAGAGACTCTATAGAGGCTTGCCCTTTCCCTGGCGAGCTTTGCGAGACGTGAACGACTGGAGACCCTTCCTAAGGAGACCTCAGCGTCAGAACATTGGTTGTACTCTCTTTCGATTTCTTATTAATGAATGACTACCGGTTATGGTTCCACTCTGTTTTTCACTTATGTTAATAATGAGTTATATCCTTTTTGACTGATATATAGTTGAGCATTCTGGATTTTATGCTTGTATTCGTGTTGTTTCTTGTATGTGCAGGTGTCCATCCACGGAGATCGTGGGGATCGTGATCTGTCGAGGCTGAGGAACGGGAACGCCATTTCTTCTACGAATCATAGCACTGGACTCTAGGTAGGCCTCCATCATTGGTCTATTTATTCGCAATTAGGAACTTGCGCTGTAGCATTTGATGATTGTTGCTAGACCCTTGCTGGGCTAGTAGGGATGGCCTCTGTCCGCAGAGGGGATTTAGCTCCTCAACAATTTGTAATTAAAAAGAAACAAAATGTTATTATCTAAAACTAAGGGAGTAAATTGAATGGCCACACAAAGTACGGAGCATTTCTGAAAAATTGATGTAAAAAAAATGGAATATTTAGATATGAATAGAACCTCAAAGTTACACTTTAAAATTCAAAATAAAATAATTTCCATTTTCTTAAACTGAAAGACATTTTACTAATAATTATTCCACATCTCTTGATGTCTCCATGGAGCCACTTTAATTGGGTACCTCTACATAGGTCTTTAATCCGCTTCCTTTTGCTTTAGATAAGGGGATCCTTGATCAACTCATAGAATATATCCAAGGTTGCAGTGAACTATAACAAGAGCTTTGCATTCTAAAATGACCCAAAATCTCATTTAAGTTAGAGCTAACTGAAGTTAACGATGGGCATATTACAAGATGAATCATGAGAGAGATGTGAGAGATGTGGTAGAAATATTTTCTACCAGTTGGATAATTTTTATTAAACTATCTATGTTGTAAGTAGTATAAGATAAAAAAAAAATATATATATATATCCCATAATTTGTAAATTAAGCTAATATAACAACAAATGAAAATAAAATCATGCATCTATTTACCAACCATTATCTTGTCCATTAAAAAAATATAGACTCTATTTTGGAGAGGAAACATGAACAAATTAATTTTTCTTTTCTAAATAACATGATTTTCTTCCTTAGAGAAGTCTAGATGTGGTTGGTTTTTTTCCAAAATGAAAATGTTTGAAAATGTGGCAATCTCCTAAATCATGAAGGTTTTTGGTTATTCTGATAATTCTATTAGGGGGTGTATTTATAAGCCCAAAACCAATATCCAATTTCTTATTGTGCCAAAAAAGGATTGCTTCCTTATCTTCCGCTTTTAGATCATGAATCACAAATTTTCTGTTAGGCACATACCCTACCCTCTTCACCTCACTTGCCAAATCGTCCAATGTTGCCAAATCATCTGATTTGTCCCCCATGCAGAATGCATGAACCCTACTATCATCCTTAACCTAGTTGAATCTCAGACCAATATTGAGTTCAAATAGCATACTTTTGATCATGTCATGTGCATCTTCAAGATGACACGCATGGCCAAGAAGGTCAACCACACAAGAATAATGTTGCATTCTTGGTTTGATGTTGTAAGTCTAAATCATTTGATTAAAGTATTGCATGGCTTCGTCCACTAGCCCCCCATGACTGCATGCTTAAAGGTCAACTACGAAAGTCACATGGTCTGCTTTCACTCCTAGCTAATGTATTTGGCGAAAAATCATGAGAGAATCATCACCAAGCCCATGCATGACATAGTCTGCTATTATAAAAGTCCATGAGACAAAATATTTTTCAGGAATATTGTCAAAATTTTCTGTGCAGACTTTGATAATGTTGCATGCCTCTTCAAGAAGGCCCACATGGCCAAGAAGGTCAACCACACAAGCATAATTCTCCTTTCTTGGTTTGATTTCATAAGTTTAAATCATTTTATCAAAGTATTACATGCCTTCATCGACTAGCATGCCATAACTGAATGCTAAAATAACAAATATGAAAGTCACATGGTACAGTTTCACTCATGACTATTGCATTTAGTGAAAAAGGGTGAGAGCATCATCACAAAGCCATGCATGCCATAGCCTACTATGATAAAAGTCCATGAAAAAAAATCTTTTTGAGGCATCTTGGCAAAAATTTGGTGTGTAGCATGTAAAATCCCACATTTCACATACATTTCAAGGTGCTAGTACCCGAAACAAAAATACTTAACTCAAAACTATGTTCAATGATGTAATCCTAAATCTCTTTTCCATGTTGCAAAGATTCCAAGTGATCACATGTAAGGAGAACAATTGCATTTGTCCAGCTACCCTTAACAATACTAAAAACTCTTAAGCCTTATACATTTAGTGGAAGGTGTATGGAAAGACCTGAAGATAGGTCCCATTGACCTTCCATGAGTCATGGATGAAGTATGACTAAATACTAATTTTTTTTTTCTTTTCGAGAAGCTACTAAGACACCAAAGAGGAAAACAAAAATAAAAAAAATGTATAGAAATAGTAGGTCCTATAAGCTTTTTTTTTTATATTCTGCGAGTGCGATGTTATGGAAATATTTTCTAGTTCTATTTCTTTATTGAATTATATTATTTACCTAGGTTATAATGGATGAAGGGAGGTCCATTAGCTAGTTAGTTTAATAATTTTAATTTTGGATCACCCATTTGGAAGGAAATGGATGTAAGAATTCTAATGAAAAAAAAATGTAAAAGGACAGAGTATCGTTGTTGTTTTTAATTGTATTTTTACAGAACCTTGACATTCATAATGCAATAAATGATGACACGATTAAATAAAATACCAAGAACAAAATGTATGTGTAATTTTATAGTATGCGATAGAGAATGAGTTGTACATATCATGTTATGTAGATAGGGCTTCTATTTAAACCTCGTTGAACACAGAAAGAAAAAAAATATATGCTGACAAGGGAATTTTGAAAAACCTATAGAAAAGAATGATGAATTTTGTCTCCAATAATTTAATTGAAATTGTACTTCACCTTTCTGTATAATATTTCCAAACAAAAATTGTATGAAACAAAAACATTAGCATTTCTTGTAGTTTATCTAAACAAAATTATATTTGCAACAAAGGTAGTCCAATATAAATTTGGCAGCAACCCTGAGAGCCTGAGTGTTTTGATTAATGATATGGATTTAAGCAGGAATGTAATAGAATACAAATATAACCATAAATACAAATATCTAGCGGAAATAAAACTTCATTTCATTAATATCAAAGAACTGAAATTTGCTTACAGATAGAATGGAAATAAAGTAGTTAGGGCGCTGGTAGCTTATCTCTAAGAAGAGATGTGGTGGCTATAGGCCTCTGAACTCTATCTTAAAATGAGGCTCGAAGGCCTATATATCATTGAGAAACAATGGAAAACCCTAAACATCAAAAAACCTAACTCAAAGAGATGAAATTCCAGAATATGGGCCCCGTTGGGGTAAATTGGTACATCAATTTCCCGGGGTTGTAACTTTGGCATACTATCTCCATTTGATGCACATGATACATCGTTAGAAAGATATATTTGAGGAATAAAACTATTGACTGCAAATGTATATTCTAGAACAAAATCATATCAGCCGAAAAAATGATGCCCAAAAAACGTAGTTTAGGGCCTCAATATGGATCCAGAAGTTCAGGACCCGAAAAACTACTAAAAATAGTAAGTTGTGCCGAAATTGAAAAACTGAAAGAGACAATAGATAGGCCCCAAGTGGAATAGGTGGGTGGCCACCAATATCCACCTAGATCATTACTCCCCCCTTAGGAAGAAATGGTCCCCATTGCGTTGAGTTCTTCCATGAGATGAGGAAACTTCTGCTGAACTTGGTCCCTGGTGAACCACTTGCCTTGTTGCATGAGTTGGCCAACTTTAACAACCCGATACAGTTGGATCTTCCGTTCGTAAGTGTTCTTGATTTGCATGTCCATGATGCAATCTATGGTGGCCTGTTCCATGTAGTCTGGGTTTAACTCTGTTGGTGTGAGTTGCTCTGTAGTGTCATAGGTGTCCAGTAGAGGTGAGAAGTAGGGATGAGGGTGGTCCACATTGAATACTGGGTGTAGACCAAGGAATGGTGGAATACTAAGCTCAAAGTAATTGTTCCCTATAGCCATGGTGATCGTGTAAAACCCATATCAGAGCAGGCAAAGCTTGCGGTGGGGTCTAGTGAGGCGCTCCTTTTTCAAATGTAGTCAGAATTTGTCGCTCACCTAGAAGTTGTGTGGCACCCGATGTTGATCATGTAGTTTCTTTTAATTAGCATTGGCTCTGTCCAATATGTCATGAACTTGTTGGTGGATGTGCTAAATGTGCTCGATGAATCTGTTCACTTTTTCAGCTTAAGACTAGACACGAGCCGAATCAACCTGAGTCAATGGGACCACGAAAAAATAGTTGTTTCCATGCTTAGTAGAAGGAAGGCCCAACATGTAATCCATGAAGATGGATTCCCGAGGTCGACTAGGGGTAGGTAGTAGAGTATAGAGGCCTTGCTTCTCAATGGTCAGTTTGGCAATGGCACAAGCAGTGTAGGATCTGATGTACTTCCCAAAATCGTGTCGAAGGTTTGGCCAATTGAAATAATTTTGCATTACATCCACTATTTTCTTGACTGAAAAATGCCCAACGACTTGACTGTAGTGTGCTTCCAATATAATCTTAGCATGCTCGCTTGAAGGAACATAAAGGTGTCCCAAGTGACATAAAAGTGCATCTTGGAGGTGAAAATTTGGAACTTGCGTACCCCCCTAGAGTGCCTTGTATGTGTGACCGAATTCTTGATTGCTCTTGTAGAGAAGCGGCCAATCAGAAGTCTCGTGCCCACAAGAGTTGAGAACGGTGGTTAGCGCCATGATCGGTGGTCGGCTGAGGTAGTATGCAACATTATTGGTGCTACCCTTCTTGTACTTGATGTTCAAATGAAAATTTTGCAGATATTTGGACGAATTATGATGGTGATCATTCTACAATTTCCCTTCTGTTTGGATGAACTGTAAGGGTCGGTGGTCTGTGTGGATGATTGTTTCCTTCCCCAAAATGTAATTCTTCCATTATCGACAAGCCTACACAATGGAATACATTTCTTTGTCATAATTGGGATACTTGGGGACTGTGTTGGACAATGTCTCACTGTGATATGCCACTGGATGCCCCTGTTGAATAAGATCCGCCCCAATAGCATAGTCAGAGGCATATGTATCGATCTCAAATGGTTGTTGTAAGTCTGGTAATGTGAGCATTGGGGAAAAACAAAGTCGATATTTCAACTCTACAAATGCCTTCTGTTGAGATTCTGACCAAAAGACTCAAGGGACTCCTCCCTTGGTGACTTTACTCAAGGGACAAGTGATATGAGAGAATCCCAGCATGAACTTGCGGTAGAAATTAGCAGGACCCAGAAAGCTACGAAGCGATGTTAGAGTGGTTGGGGCTAGCCAATCCTTAATGACTTGGATCTTGGTTGGATCCACATGAACCCCCCTTTCATCAATAATGTATCAGAGATATTGAACCTGGGTCATGCCAAAAGCGAACTTATGCAAATTGGCACACAACTTGTGTTGCCACAGTGTTTGGAGGACTTGTCGGATATGGTGGAGGTGCTCTTCCCAAGTCTAGTTGAAGATCAAAATTTCATCTAAGTACACCACTACAAATGAGTTAGTGAATGGCCGCAAGATGTCGTCCATCAACCTCATGAAGGTTGTGGGAGCATTCGTCAACCCGAAAAGCATGACCAACCATTCGAAAAGACCCTTTTTGGCTTCCACACTTCGGAAGTTTCAATTGTTACTAAGTGATACCCAGACTTCAAGTCGATCTTGCTGAAATATTTTTCCCCTTTGATTTGGTCCAGAAAATCATCAATCCGTGGAATCAGGTATCTATTCCATATAGTGATCTTTTTCAATTCCCAATAGTCAATACAGAGTCTCCAAGTCCCATCCTTCTTCTATACCAACATGATCAGGCTTCCACAGGGTGATGAACTCAGCCAGATGTGGCCTTTTTGCAGCAACTCTTGAATCTACCTCTTGATTTCATCGTTCTCCAGAAAAAAGCACTGAAAGATCGGGCCATGGGGTTCTTGACCTGATAGTACAGAGGCACCCTTATGGGTGAGGTGAATATGTCCTCGTACTCCTCCAAAACCTTGTCCATTTGTTGTTTTCGTGCAGAGGAGCCCTATCTGGAGGTCATGGCCACAGTCTTCTTCTTGCCCTAGGGGCAGATCATCAGGAAACCAAATTTCCTGGTTTTGGAAGTGAGTTTACTTCATTTTTTGTAGTAGCCAAAGAGATAGTGATGGGTGGTGGTACCTCTGGTATCCTGTACAACTTATTTCCCAAAGTAACAATAACAGTGCGATGCTAGGACTCATACACAGCATGTCGCTTCCACAAGTTCGGTTGGCCTAATAATACATCACAAACATCAAGGGGAGCAATGTCACATAATACCTCATCCGTGAAGGGCTTGATGCTATAGGGAAGGAAACACTGTTGGCTGACGTAGAGATCCCATCCTTGGTGAAACCACCCAATGGTGTATGGTTGTGGGTGTGCTATGGTCGGCAAGCCCAATCCCTTCATGAAGTCTAATGAAATGAGGTTATTTCGGCTCCCATTTTCGACAATGAACTATAGCAGGGAAACCTTTATCAACATTTTGGAGTGGAAGAGATGCTTCTCCTCCTTTGGATCTTCCGGTTCCTCCTTCTGGATATTTGCAACGGAAACAATGGCATTGGGCTTTGCATCAATAATCTATTTCCCTTTGTCATTCCCCTTGTTAGGTTCTAATTCAGAGTTGGAGCATACATCTGATTTAGAAGCCCTCATCTCGGCCACCAACGATTTCTTGGCCCGAAACTCACTTGTGTTGTGAGTGGAGCTCTTATTGAACTCACACCACTTTCCCGTGTCCTTCTTTGGCTTCGCGGTGTTGTTCTTTGCTTGCAGCTTTGACAGGTTGTCTTGGGCCACCCATGCCTCGGCTTTTTCCTTTATTCTACAGTTTGGGGGCATCTTTCTCTTGCTTTTGATTTGCAGATCCAAAGTCTCGCTTCTTCTGTTTGAATTTCTACTCAATCTTGGCAACGTATCAGTGTGTCGTACCAAGTGAGGAGATGTCGAGGAACTCCATTTTATCCTGAATATATATTTGCAGATGACTGTGATACTTTAGCACCAAATGTTTCTCCAAACCTTTGATACCCAACTTTGTGCGCAGGTTATGGAACAGATTAATCAGCTCATGCACATCTTGATCCCTTTGTTTCCATATCGTGGTCCATTGTATGTACTTGTCCTCATAGCTCCCCAATAGATAGTATTGTTCCTTTATGGTGTCACAGAAAGAATTCCAAGTGGGTATGACTGAGAACAGAGAGTGTTCTATCTCATCCTTTTCCTCACAGTAGGTTTCCCACCAGTCCTTGACATTGGGGGTAGCTTTGAGGAGTGTAAAAATAATCTTCTCTTGGTCGGAAAAGTCATGAATCGAGAAATATACTTCTAATAGATTCAATCATCTATCTATGCAATCTACATCTGTTTGACCCTCAAATATGGGAATTTCAAAGTTTACTTGTACCTTAAATGGAGTCACGCCTACAGAGTGGCTGCTGGATGCAGATGCGCCGCTGATGGGCAGTTGTTGAAGGATCTGGGAAAAGTTATCCATCATCGCGTTCCTTTTTTTTTGGAGGGTCTCCTCGAGAAATATTTTGATAGGATCTCTTGCTCACTCATCTTTATTTTTGTTCCCCATGGGCAGTTTTCGGGGTTTGCGAGGTTGGTCTTGCAAAGGTTCAACTAGATCGAGCCCTAACTCCTTATACCCTGACCTCGTTGGGGAAATGAAAAGAAGGATCAAGAAAAAGAAGACCGCTATGATACCACTGGTCTAGATTTATGCAGGAACACAATAGAATACACATATAACCATAAATACAAATATGTAGTAGAAATAACACTTCATTTCATTAATATCAAAGAACTGAAATTTGCTTGCAGACAGAATGGAAATAAAGTAGCTAAGGCGCTGGTAGCTTATCTCTAAGAAGAGATGTGGCAGCTACAGGCCTCTAAACTTTGTCTTACAAAGAGGCTCAAATTAATATATATTATTGAGAAATAATGGAAAACCCTAAACATCCAAAAACCAAACCATAGGAGACGAAACACCAAAATATGGGCCCCGTCGGGGTAAATTGGTACATCAATTTCCCGGGGTCGTAACTTTGGCATACTATCTCTATTTGACACACATGATACATCATTATAAATATCTATCCGAGGACTAAAACTTTTGACCGTGAATTTAGATTCTGGAATAGAATCCAATTCGCTAGAAAAAAAATGCCCGAAAAATGTCAGTTAGGGCCTCAAAATAGCTCCGAAAGTTAAGGACTTGAAAAACTGCTAAAAATAGTAAGTTGTGCCGAAACTGGAAAAATGAAAGAGACAATGGTGAGGCCCCAAGTGGAATAGGCCAGTGGCCACGAATATCCGCTTGGATCATTTATCATTCTAATATTTTTCATTGTAATCATGTGAAAAATGTGGATTTCTCAAAACTAATGCACGCAGAAAAACATTATGAACATTCATCTACCCTTGCTGAAATTTATTATACTTAATGTAATTTTCTATCTTATCTAGGGGTAATAAAGTTGTATAATCAAAATAGTCTACACAATTCTTTACAAGAGAATGATGAGTGATGCCAATATATCTATCAGTCGACAAGTGATTTCTACAAGAGCATGATGAGTGATGCCATAAATAGACATGATAGAAACATGCTAAGCTACCATTTTCTTTGTGGGGCCATTCACTGTAGCTAGAAAGAAGCCTTCCACTCTTCCACTTCTTAACACAAGACAAAGAAAATCATTAATAGTACCTTCTAGATAGTTCAAAATTTGACCAAGCTTAGGAGGAAAAGCATGATCCCAGAGTAACCACTCCTTTAGATCCGATTGCATAGATGCTTTAAATTGGTACTTCAAAGAAACAACATTGATCATGTGATCAAATTATCCAACCTTTTGTACAGGCTCAACACTCAAAATTGAGAACATCAATACATATTCTTCAATTAAACGTGAGGGACGAGGTAACACCTCACAATCGTTACCTTCCGATAAATAAGAAAGCCATGCCTATTGTAGAAGATAAACAAGTTTATATACAACTAAAAACCAACCAAAATGAGAGATCATGCTACTAAGAAAACTTGTTAAAGGACTTGGAAAAATGTATATCTATTTTTTTATCCCTTCTTTGTGATCAGAGTTGTTTCTAGTCTTGGTATACGTGAGTGCTAATGTGTCTCTAACATTTTCGTTTGGGAATGACTCCAATTCCCTTTACAGGTTCTATAATGAATGTAGCAATTTTTTATAGGCCTTATTTCAATATTGGATTATCCAAGTTCACTACTAACTATGTTGCAAATTCTTCTTCTATTTTTCGTAGAAAATGACAGCACCAATGGTGGAGGTCGTTTGTATGAAACACATATGGTAGTCATAAATCAAAGTTTTGATGAGTGATATAACATCGCACTACCTTCACCCGATTTTCGTTGGCATATGAACCATTGTTTGACAAAATATTCCTCAAAACTATTAGGATTTTCTTCACCTTGAGGTAGAGTTTGTTAGAGATATCATGAATTGTAGCTCGTGAAAGAGAAGTGAGAAATGCAAACTTTGCAGCCTTATGAATTTTCCATAAAAAGAATAGATCCATAGTGAATGGCATGAAGAATCGAAAGATCTAGATATCTTTAAAATATCAGTCTGTTATTTCCCTCATTCCATATCCACTCATAAGAAGTTGTAGAAAATAAGATAATAATATAAATACATAGCCAATTTTTTATGTCAATGTGTGGCTATTATTTTTTTTGGAATGTGCAATACATTCAAACTCGAGCCCATTCTTTAACTTTATTGGTTGTGATGGTGCTGCTCACATATGGTTTTGGTACTGGTTGCTAAAGATTAAAATTTATTTTAATGCATATTGCTTGACAATAACACCATGGTCATTATCTTTTGCGTTTATAGCTTCCTAGGGTTTCAAATCCCCTTCCTTTCGACAAAATATTTTGTTTCATAGGAAATATCAAGTTTAGTCTTTTAGGTTTCTTCCAAATTTTTGGCATTTGATTTAGAGGCCAGATTTTTCATGTTGCAATAAGCATGAATATCAAGAGAAAGACTAGGCTTATAAGATAATAAAAACTCAAGTAAATGCTTCCCTTCAATATTTGATTCAATATTGTATAAATAGTGGAAAACATTAGTCATCTTGACTTCAAATAAATTCCCTTCAATTGGCTTGAAATTGTACTTATGTAAAAAGGGGTGGCCAGGAGGTACCATTGGCAAAGATGATGTATGGATCCTATAAAATAGGTAGCGATCATCAATATAACCACTGAATAAATATTTTCCTAAAGAGGTTGTAGTATGATCTGGTCATGGTGTTATAAATTTTCCAATTGTTTTAATCTATTCCCTGAAAAGAGTATAATGGGCATGGAGGACTTTGAGTTTTTGTACATTTTGCAGATCTTATACAAGAAACAATGTATGTAGTACTACGAAAGAGTGCTCCCCTATAATTATTTTTACTGTTGTGGCCCTTTGTATCTCCCAAAGAGTAAGACTCCCATGAGTTATAAGCACTAATTAATTTAAATAATGAAGAGGATGTCCTTGCTTATCCACGGCTAAATATGAAGACAACACTGGATATATAGGTTGGAGGAAGCACCTTGGCTCTAGAGAACCAAAAAGGCACTGAAAATAAATCCAATAGTCAAGGGTGAAACCCTCGAATATATTTCTTGTTAATGATGTAGTTGCGGGTGGTGTGAAAATGAAACACCAAGCAAAATTGTGATGCCGGGCCTCCCAATTTTATCAATCTTGTAGGCATCTGGGCTTCGAAAATGATGCTTGAAATCATGTCCAGATGCATTCTGGTTGATACAGGCAAGAAGATGTTTCATGTTGTAAGCATCCTTTTTTATTGGTTTCTCAAACAAATATGAGAGAGAAACATGACCCCAATAAATCCATAATGTTGTAAAGCTTTTTTTCTGAAAATGATTCAAGAATAATACATTTGATGCAAAAGAAAAATCATGTATGCATTATATGGCGAGAGTATAGAATAAATTAAAAATAAAATTCATGAACATAATAGCGATACACATTCATAAATGGATCATTTTATCCAATTTTTGTGTAACAACGACTATGGTTGCTGAGGGAGTTTAATGATTTCCTCCTTGTGCAAAGGAAAACCAAATTCCTACTCAAGGTAAATCTCAGTTCAAACCCTCGTACATAATCTAGAATAGTTCACCATTAAAATGTGTAGGCACTAAATTATTTAAGAAACTATTGGAGTATGTCGACAAGCCAAAACCCCATGGTTGGCCGCATGGTCGACCATAGGGGGTATTTCAAAACACAGAGCATTTAAAGTGAAACGGTGCCATTACACAAAACCTAAAACCCTGACCTATAACTAGTGTCAACCTTTCGAGAAGCTGGTGCCGCATGCAAATTACTTACAAATTACCTATAAAATCCTTCCAATCTATAAAATTACCTATTAATCCAAAATGAGTATGCTAGGGTAGGGTTTCTCCTCTGAACAACATACCATCAAGAGAAGGCCTACATGAGGTTGTACTACACAATACCTGCATGTATACCTCAAAGTCAGAAGGATTCATAACCAACATTAGAACAAAATTAAGAGAATCAAGTTTATTCAAAAACGAAGTCTTCATGCGAAAATGAAAACATGAAGAAATTAATTGTTCGAACTCAATGAGATACTTGGTAAATTTTCGAAGTCACCGTGACCAAAGAACTTGTGAAAGTAGTTGGAGAGTCCGGAGGTTAGAAAGTGAGACTAATATGAAAAGGGACAAAATAGTAATAATTGATAAAAATTTATGCATTTCATGTAGGATAAAGACAATGGTTTGGCTACTCGGTGAAAACATAGGCAGTTAAACATTACCTTAGAACCATTTCAAAAAGGAACAAATGAGACTCAGGAAAAATCCTGCCAATCTATAAAATTAACTATTCATTCAAAATGGGTGTGCTGGGTAGGGTTTTTCCTCCAAATAACATATCATCGAGATAAGACAATAAGACATACCAACGAGAGAAGGCCTCAAAGACCTCGAAGTAGGAAGAGTATATGGTGGTATAAATACCGTTATGAATTTTAAATGAAGCTATTTATATCATCTAACACCTAAATTTGACTAATATGTGTCAAATCAATCCGATGGCCTAAGCTATTTCTATAGTCTAACACCTAAATTAGCTACACACGAAGGGATAGGTGGCATGGGAGCGGAGTTGTTCTCTTATGAACACCTTACAATATAAATATTTTATATTTATTGTTTTTATATTTATTCTATTATTATTATTTTATAGTTTCTTTGGAAGGGGCTCTAAAGCTGAGTATGCAAGAGATGTTGATGTTTTAATGTCATGTACTGTAAACATTTTGACTTCGTGGAAATAAAATAAAAAATAACCTGATGTTAAAATAAAAAATTTAAGTTTCCTTCTAAGAGGTCACAAGTTCAAAACGAGATGTTTAAAATTTAACATCTTAATGATTTCAAATCTTTTTAAGCCCCCCGATCGGGGTGTACACCTGTCCGAAAGCATTTAAGAGGTGTGGAAAGATGGCGGTTTGTTCGTCCTCCAAACCATCAAGCATCATAATGGTGCACTGGAGTTTTATCTCACAGCAGTACGTGAAAATCTGCTCTTTAATGAGTATGCAGGGTGGACATTCTGTGCTGTCAGACTGCCGAAGGAATGTTTTACAAATGGTAAGTCAGCCACCTCCTCGCCTTCATTCGTGCACGCATCACTCCTTGCATGCAAGCATTTGGAGGCATCAGTGGAGGAAGCTAGGCACTGTTCACTCCACCAGGTGGTGGTATGTACACAGTTTTCTCCTTGTCCTCATGGTTACAGTCGCTGTGGTTTTGGGTTCCTTGATGATTAAAATGGTGGATTTGGTTATCTTTATGGTTTTTAGTTTTTCTCCTAAATTGCAGCCGGTTAACCCTTGTTTCTGAGACCCCTGTAACATGCTAAAAAAATTTAATTACTATGTTTTCAATCCTTTTAGCTCTGAGCCTAGAGTCAAGTTGATTTTATTTGGCACCCTGAAGGTATCGTGGTGGCATTTAGTAGGAAGGGTTTGCTGTCGGGTTCGGGTCGCAACCAGGGCTACAGACTATCGTAGAAGTTGTATGGGTCATTGTAATAGCTGTTTTATAGTTCATTTTCATAGATGTTGTATGATTCACTTAAGTAGATGTAATTTTCAAACCCATTGGGACATACTGTGGAATTTATGTATGCATTCTCTCCTGTGGATGAATCTACCATGGTTTCTGGGTTGGGGTTTAATTGAGAATATTTGTTTCGAGATTTTTTCCCTCAACAATCGTGTGCGCTTTGTTCCGCTTCATTCTCCCCCGGTTACCTTTGCAGAGAGGTTCGGGAAGTCGAGTCGGGAAACAGGGTCCTTGGCTTACTGTGCCATAGGTAGTCAAAAAGCCTTAATGTACTATGGAAATTATAGGTTCCTGAGGTTACTAGTGCTCGACTTGTTTAGTAAAAACACCATTGATGCTAACGAGATGAAAGCTTGCTGGTCCCTTTATGCTGATTTCTCCCTGACTGTGTATTGTTGCATGCCAGTGTTGAAATTTAGGTTCTTGTGTGCCATGGGGAAGCGTAGGTCCTCCTCCCAGATTGCAAAAGGGAAACAGCAGGTTCAGTCTGAGCCAACCCCAAAGAAACGTGGTAGGAAATCAAATTTGGAGATTCTAGAGAATCTTGCAGCAACGTATGTCATGGGAAATTCATCCACGATTCGCCAGGAAATTTGTGGCTGGGAAAGGGATATATAGACAGATCCTGAGGACAATGAAGCTGAAACTAAAATCTTGGATTTCATAACCGGCCCAGGCAATACCCGAGGCCAACTCACGTTATTCCAGCAGACTATCCACACATACTAGATACTTAAGTGTCTTCTTGCAAAGGCCATGCAGATTTTCCCCCCTGGCTAGGTTCAAAAAGACCATCCTAAGATAGAAAACAGCCTCAGGGACATACTACAGGATATGCAGAACCAGCTTCATCATATTAAAATCACCCAGTATCAGGCAGCCGATCGCATTAGCAGACTTGATGATCGTGTGGGTCGTATGGAAAAGCAGCTCCAGCAACTCCAGCAAGTGGACATGCCAGGGTCTACAATAAAAGACCCTGCTCTAGTCTCTTCTTCAGATACCTAGTGGCTCCTTTTAAAAATGTTGTTTTATGAAATTTACAATTTTGTATGAACTCAGTTTTTACTTTCAGGATGTAGAAAAGTATGAACTAGAACAGATAGCTCGTGATGGACATAGACGGATGAAATTATTCCAATTTTGGTTTGCTTTTCATGCACTAAGATGGCCAACAAACCTGGTTTCCTATGAGCAGGTTGAGGCCATAGACTGAATTTATAATTTTGTAACCCGCTTTGCAAATATAAATAGAAAATAGAAAGGTCCTACAAAATTCACAAAAAAAAAAAAAAAAGTTTCTAAGGTTATGTTATGTTATGCTATGTGAACATTTTGACATGGTCACATTAAATAACAGTAAAAATAAAAATAAAGTCTTGTCTCTCAAGGTGCTAATGTCTATCGTGTTATGTTATTTAAACATTTTATTTCGTCAAACAAAATAAAAATAAAAATAAAATAAAATAATACAATTAATAATTATATTTATTAATAAAAATAAAAATAATTCATACGTTAAACATTTTTACATGGTAAAAAATAAAATAAAGAAAATTAAAAATAGCTAAAGAAAATACTCTACCATAACTTTAAACTAAAATAATAAGGTAAAATTCACCTGGTCAAGTTATTGGTGGTTTTTGAGCTCGAGATTTATGAGAACCCATGGTATTCATATGCAATATAGCCTATTTAAAGGAGGAAATTAAACGAGCATAGATCCATCTTAATTCCAGATCTACAAAGCTTCCAGAGGCATCAAATCTCTTAAAATGAAAATATCTTATGCAAAAAGGTTTAGTCCCTGTGATCCTTTAATAAATCAGAAAATAAGATAAATCTAGACTGATAATTAATAGATTTATTATTTATTTGATTTAGATCCTTATTTATTTAGATTTCAATTTTTTTTTCATAATTCAATTTCTAGCAAAGTTTCAATTTTATCAAAATTGCAGATCACATTACCGGGTAAAAGAAGCCTAAATTTTTAACCTAAATACATTATATACTATAGTTTGCTAGATAGAAACCATGATATACATGATAAGCACTATAAAGTTAATGCTAGAAAGAGTCGTCGATCCGTTGGTCATTCGATGGGCTTGATCCGCCTTGTATTAGGGAGGCTAAAGGCTCTCATATCTCTAACAAACTCCATCCTCCGATTCAATTCATATTTCTGTGGAAAGTTTGAAATCACCCACAGAAAAACGACAAGTTCTTTGCTTCGTTCCTTCCCTTTTGACTTTGGATTAATCGGAGAATAGTTTAAACCACTAACAAGAGCTATCTGCGCAAGGTTTATCATATAACTCATTTTATATTATATTGGTTTTTGTAATCTATTTAGTACTGTATAAATTTGAAACTGGTATGATCTAAAAATTTTAGATTAAAGTTTAAAACCTTTATTAAATTTATAGGTAGAGGCAAAAATTAATAGTTATATTTTTCTAAAAAGTTTAAAATTTTAATTATGTGATAAAGGTTTATATTAAATTTTAGAGTTTTTTTTCTATATGGGTTTTTGGGGATATTGGGATTGGGTAGCTATATAATACTGACAGATCAATTTCAAAGGAATCACACATCTTGCTGGTTAAGGCCTAATCCCAAGGGGTTTGGGGAGATTGACCATTGGATCTTGGCGAAGGTATTAGCAATAGGTGTTTTATGAAAATATTTCTTCAATTTATTTAATATTAATTTAGAATTTATTTAGTATCAATTTAGTATTGTAGAAATTTAAAACTAGTATGATAAAAAAATTTAGATTAAAATTTAAAAAATTTATTTAATCTTACTCATTTTTATATTAAATTTGTAATAATTTGATATAAATTTATATTCAATTTTAAAATTATTATTGTAAAATAATTTTTTAATAATTTGATATTAAAAAACTAATAATGTGTTGGCAGTTGAGTTTGATACCTGAAAATCCCAAGGATGGCGATGGAAACCATGTAATCTTGATGTTAAGGGCAAAAATTCTAAAAAATTTAAGTTTATTGATGTTCATATTAGTTTGATGCAATTACAGGCACTAATTCTGATTCTCGTTGTTGTAATTGCCCGTCAAACTTATCTGATCATCAAGAGACTTAAATTTTTTTGAATTTATGGTGTTAAAATTCATAGCTACATGGTTGCCATCGGGATCGTCGGTCCCTTGGCTTTTTCTGGTATCAAACTCAACTGCATTTTTCATTTTGGTTTTTCCATTTTTTATAAGTTTTTCATTTTTGTATTTGCATTTTGGCTTTCTTTGTTTTCATTATGCAATTTTTGTATTGCATTGTTATGATTACATGAACTTGTTAAGAATGATTAGGTTTCTATATAAATTATAGCTTAAAAAGAATTACATTTTAACTCATTTTTTTGTGTAAATAAACTAATTCAGAATAAAGAAATCACTCATTCAAACTAAAGAAATCAACAAAGAATATGGACATCTTTGGTGTTTCAGAGTGTTGTAATATTGATAAGTTTGTCATTCTTTTTAAATCATTTTGCACATTTGAATGTGTTAATCTATATATCTTAATCGTTTTTCACATTTAGGTTTTGAATCTATCTTTCACACTGTGAACAAGGAATAAGATTTTCCACTATGACAATATGAAAAAAAAAACTACAAAGATTAAATGTGAATGATCTTATTTGGGGTTTGTTTAATGCTTGAAACATAAATTTTTAGGTATATGGGGATTGCTTGAAGCCTAATTTTGATATCTAGAATCTTATTTTCCATATTTATTTATATTTCTAAACTATTTTGGACTAGAGATATCTATAACATCTTAGAAAATTCATAACTTTTCATCTTAACCTTTCCATAATTTAAAAAAAATATGATCCAAAATGTATGACAAATTAGAACTTGATAATTATAAGATGCACTGGCTGAGACGACACATAATCCTTTGTAAACTTTGTAAATGTGTAAGCTTTAGAAGTTAACACAAGTATTTTTTAAATTTGATTTTTCTATATTGTAAATAATTTTATTTTTATTAATAAAATAATGGAGTTTTTTTTTTTTTTTTAATAAAAGAAAATGGTAATATATATATATGTATATATATATATAGTCCAATACCATGGCTCCTTAATACAATATAGATAGTTTATGAGATGGCTCCAAAACAAAATTCATTTCAAAATATAGATAGTTTTCTAAATATGTTATTTTAATTTATTTTATACCATTTTAAAATTAAAATTTAATATTTGAGAGTGTAAACTTCTGTGATCCATAACATGTTAAAATAAATCTTTTGGGAAATCAAATGAGATCAATAAGAAACACGAGTTTCAAACTACTGAATGTAAATAATGAAGACGTTGAGACTAACCATATAAATATCATGCAAAGCAAAGCAAGGTTCAAAACCTATGGAAAAATAGACTTTAAAAATGGTCAACAATGAAAAATAATAAAAATAAAAATAAATGAATGAAAACCAAATAAATCCCATCCTAAAGAAATAAAAATATAGACCAAATAAAGGGCAAGTAAAGTTAAAAAAAAAAAAACAAATTTAAATTCAACAAAATCATAAAAATAATAATAAAATTTAAATTAAAAATAAACATTAAAAAATAAAAGTAATACTATATATATATATATATATATATAATCACAATAATACTACCTATAATGAAAATAACCAATAAATAAATGAAATAAATCTCATCCTTGAAAAAATGTCAAAATCATAAAAATAATAATAATAAAGACTAAGTCAATAAAAATAAAAATAAACATAAAAAATACAAATAATGAAATAGATAAATAAATATTATATATCTAAATATATATAAATATATAATAAAATCAAAATTAAAAATAAAGAATTAAATAAAAGGAATTATAAAAATAATACTACTTAAAAAGAAAAATATACTAAAACTATAAAATTAATAAAAATAATATTTAAAGTATAATAAATAAGTGAACATAAAATCTCAACCACTTATTAAGCAAAAACAAAAAGGAGAGGAAAACACAAGAGGAAGGACCACTACTGAGAGCAAAGAGAAGGAATCCAACATTTTCGAGAAGATTTAATTTAAAGTTTAATACTTACAATAAAGTTATAATGTAACAAGATTATTTACTATGGATATTAACCCTATTTTACCATGAATATTATTAACTTGTTATATCTCATGTGTCCCGTTTTGAAATTGGTCAGGCTAGGCATTGTCTATCTTTTTCATCTCCTTTTGACATCACTCTATCTGCTTTTTTCCCCATTAAATGATTACTATTCAAAATTTAACATGCCCCCTAGGGTAAAGGCCAAAACAACTTAAATAATATAATGATAAAGTTTCTAGTTAATCAAATTCATTTTTAATTAACATTACTTTAAAAAATTTCACATTTAAATCTCCATATTAATAAAAGATTGACCTTACATTTTACAATTATATCACATATTTAAATTACTAAAAAATAAGATATAAATATGCATCACTATAATATGACATTGAAAATAAAATATAAATAAATAGACTCATGCAACACACCAATTATCGAAGTCATAAAAAAATTTATAAGGAAAAAAGTTTTACTTTATTAAAATAAAATGAATTATCTTCATCTTGGAATTAGGAAATGCGCAAAGATTTTACACAGGTTAATTTGATTCCTGTAATGTTTAGAGAAATATGTATTTATATATCATAGATGAAAACAAAATATATTCATTTTTAAAATGTGATTATAAAACTTCATGTTAAAATCCATAATACCTATGATGTAGTGCTTTTCTATATAGAGAAATAACACGTTAAATTAAATTTGATTTAAACATGCTATTTTTGACATGATTTTTTACACTATTCCTTGCTATTATATTAATTAATATGATCATATTTACATTAAATTATATATTTTTAAATATTTCATTCAAGTGTTTAGGATACTTAACTCAAAATAGTAAAAGAGTATAATATTCCTAAATCCATGATATAGTTTCCATGTTTGACGCTATTATTATTATTAATTGTTATATGGTTCAGTCACGAGTCCATCGAAACTTATTGATGTTTGATCCAGCCTCGGAGGTTCGAGGGTTGGAATCACAGGGTAATGGTGAGAGGAGTAACTAAGTTAACTACCTCTCTCCCAGTCATGCTGCCCCCGATCATTTGCAACTTTTCCTTGGAGAAATTAACTCTGCAACCAAAACCATTCCGCGAGGTTTTATTATATTATTTTTTTGTTTTTTATTATATTAATTTTTGTTTTTTCTTAATCTTTGAACTACTTTGTTAGGTAAAACAAGGAATATATGTAATATTCTTACTATTTTTTTTTCGGGTATTCTTTAACAAAATCAATAATTTATTATTTTATTGGCAAGTCATATATATATATATATATATATTACTATTGTTTGTTATTATATTGTTTCTTATATTCATAATATGGAACCAAAGTTATTTTGTCTAGATTTTTTGTTTTTCTCATGTGATTATATCATTAAAAAATTTAATTGTAGACGATAATTAATTATGTTTGTCTTGATATTTTTTTAAGACGGTGTTTTATATTGTAAACCTAACATTAATTGGAAACTGTTTTACAAAATTTGACCTTTGACAATAGTGTTTCGTATTTTTGCAGCTTTTTGAAGGTTAGGATTATTCTAGACTCGCTTAACCTTGTCTGCCTGGACCTCGAAATAACCGAAGCCTCATTTCATTCTACATAGCCCCAAGTTCTTTACTAAACATAAAATAGAAAAAACTGATTACATATATATTTTATACACTAGAAAAAAAGACATAACTTAGAAAGTTAGCATGCTCGTCTGCTTGTTTAAAGATCTTTGAGCTGTATGATCACATTCCTTAGTTCGTAAATTACAAGATTTTAATTTCTAAGAATTTCGTTGTCAGAGTACTCAGAAGTTTTGTACTTAGTCAGAAACCAATATTTAGCCCCTTAATAGTGAATCAAATGAACTATTCACACTAATTTGAAAAAAACACCAAATCCCATCACATTAGAGTTTATAATTAACATTATTTAACATATGAGTCACTTAACACTTATGTACATATAAAAACATTTTATTTTCAGATAGAAACAACAATGTAAACAACAAATCCAAATTACTTATGTTTTTCCTTATGGTTTGGATGAGCCACAAAATCACCAGAAAAGAGAGCGTTCCACCCAACCATTTAGTATGATGTCCAACACCAAACCCCCCGAGCTAGTTTTCACTTCCACATCAATTTCAGATCAATAACCTTCACAGGTTCACCCAAGACTACCTAGTACCAACCAACCACATTCTAGGGCATTTAATGTGAGCACTTATGCCTCATACAGAGTTCCACTGGCCAACGAGCTCAATAACTCTTTGTCCTGGCAGTGTCTTGCCTCCCTCTACAATGTCTTTCCAAATGATTTAGTCTTACAATCTCTTCTTCTCAAGGTTGCCTCAAGTTTTCTTTCCCTCTGACTCTAGCTCAATAACTCTCTATCCTGGTAGTGTCTTGACTCCCTCTACAACGTCTTTCCAGATGGTTTAGTCTTACAATCTCTTCTTCTCAAGGTTGCCTCGAGTTTTCTTTCCCTCTGACTCTCTTGGCTCCCTTGCCTGAAACTTTATTTTAGCACTTTTCTATGCAATTCCATGGTTGTCCAAAACTTCTATAAAAAATGGATTTAGCTAGATAAAATAATAACATTTATTTTTTACCATCAACCTAGGCCTTTATCTAACCCATAGTTTTACCAAGTCATTTGTGGTAAAACAAACATTAAAGTTCATGAGCACCATCATTAGGTACATTCTAAGGGGTTAATTGTCACCTTTTTAGCCTAATTATTCTCTCTTTGTCACATTTAATTTCATTTTGTCATTTTTTGCTTAGTGAGAATGGTGTATTAAGGGTTATCATGCTTCATGGCCTAATGTTGTTTAAATGCAGTAAAATCAGGGGAATATGCCATTTTTAAGGAAGATTGCACAATCAGGGCTTGGAGTAGACAACATGGAGTGATTGTAGGAGGGTTGACCACCTCCTTAACTCCTAAAGGCAACAATATCTCCTTGAGATTCTCCTCCAACAACTCGAAATCATAGGCAGCCAAGCAAGTGAAAGATCAAAGGAAGAAAAGCTCCACTTCTCTCGAGTTCCAACGGAAAAAATACCTACTTTTTAGGGAGATATTGGTAGCTACTCTTTAGGATAGATAGGCTAGAGAAAGAGCTCACTAAGATTTTATTTTTTGATGTATCTAGAGCAATCTTACCCCTTGTATTAGGCATTTATGACTTTCATGTGTTATGTACAAGACTAGTTATGAAATAAGAGCATTTGGTTTCTTCTCCACTGAGTTAGTTTCAGGGATCTGAGCTTATGGGTTAGGTCCCAATCCATTGGCCTCGGTATCTCTTATGTAATTTTGTTTTCCCTTATGTTGCAGTAGTTATTCTTTTTCATTTCATGTTTGGTAGAATATAAAACCTCAAAACTGTGTGCTAAGCCTCCCTCTCTCACCTCTTCCATCGAGCTTGAGGAGGAAGGTGTTCACCATAGATAAAAATGCCTCTTAGTTTATGATTTCTTTGAAAAGTTATATAGTTTACTTTGCTTATCATGAGCTTGTTGTATATGTAGAGGTAGATCTCTCTTTTAGTTGCATAGGTAGGTTTATTTAAATTCAACTCATTTTTTCCACCATTGTTATGATAACTTTGTCAAGAATGAATAAATGAACAGGTAGTGTGATTACAAGTTTGAATGGAGTAGTAGAGGTGGGCCCCTTCAACACCATCAACTTTAGTTTTCACCCTTCATCAACCACCTTCCATCCCAGTCACATTCAACCCTGTTTTTGGAAATCACCACCACATCACCGAGAGCCACCTTGGAGGTGCAAGACAGACTTTGTGAAGAGTTCTGAGCTTAGGCAAGGGGATGGCTACCCTTCATCCACCTAGATCTACCTTCATCCCTGTTATCACCATAAAAAAATTCTAAACTTGGACATTTTACATTGTTCCTAATCATGGTCTTAGATAGGTGTTGGGTCATTTCATGCTTTAAAGGGTAGCTGATAGGGTAAGAGTCTCAAAAGTCTCATTTCCATATCCAAATAAAGTTTGAAAACCTTATTCCATGGTTTAAAAGTCCCATATCCTGTTTAGAAGTCATATCTTAAACCTTTTGAATTTTTTTTGGAATTAGCCACGAAACCACACTTTCGTAGCATAGAAAGTGTAAAAAACTTCTTTTGTGCTATGAAAGCGCTTCTACTCTCGTAGTGCTTTTCCCTGAAAATACATTAAGCATGCTACGAAAGTGCGGATTCATAGCGGATCATGGCAAATCAACAAAACTTTAAAATTCCGTTAATTTTACATCATTAGGTGTCAACTAGGGATCATTTCTAAAGCATGCTACCATTCAAATCCATCATTTCAAATGTAGAGTTCATCATGATAGGTGAGTTCAAATTCGAAAGGGTTGGTCTTTTGTTTCATTTCTCATGCAAAAACACAACTTCATGCCTTTTTTGAATATTAAGCTGGTGGTAATCTCATACCAAAGCTTCCTTTATATATTTTCAAGTGAGGCTGAATACCATTAACAAGCGAGGCTGACTATTTTGAAATCAAGCGAGGCTGATAAACAGAAATTCAAGCAAGGATGATTTGTTATAGAAATTCAAAGGAAAATATGACATAAGAAAAGAAAAACCAGAGGTCTGGACATTGTTTAAGAATCAGTATTGGAGGCTTTCCAGAAAACAGGGTGTTGGAAATTTTGTGAAAATTTGCAAGGAGGAGACAGTCAAGTGACAAAGGAGTTTGCCCTACATTTCACTAGCTCAGACACAAAAATTGGAATCCTAAACTTGTCAATTACTCTTGAAATCATAGCTTTGGTGATAGAGATTCCTAGGGGGCAAGAGAGATGGTTCAAAGGCTTCAGATTCGACATGTAGGAATGTAAAGTATTTCTAAACCCCGAATTTGCAGAAACAGACTTAACCAAGGCAATTCCAAGGAGCTACATTAAAGACACCTATGCAAATTTTCTCTTCAACATACAAAGGTATTTTACCTGTGAGGGAAGGTATCATAAAGTATATTCATATCATTTTAAACTTCTATTGCACTTTACTAGCATGAATTTTCTAGATTTTCCATTCTTTCTGTATAGAAGTATAGCTAAGATGGCAGGTAAGGTGCAAATGAAATCTAAAGGATGTGAAACTTCCCCTTTTCATCATGGTCTAATTAAACTGATAGTTTTACATGAACTCCAAAGGATAAAAAGGGAATGGTCATCAATTTTTTTTTTATGTGGTTTTGGAGTGGAAACACAAGCTACAGACATTAACCTTAAGGCTAAAGAAATCCCACCAACAGAAACTAGTAAGCATGTAATGACAAGGTCAAAAAGATTTGTTAAGATAAAACCTAGAAAGTAGGTGAAAGAGAAAGTGAGTAAAGCATCAGTGGTTATTATTGAGACTCCTCAACATACAAAACAAAATATAGATGAAGTTAAAGAAATGACACAAGAATAGTCAGCTAATAAACCAGTTCAAAGGAGATTGACTAGAAGTCAAATTGCAAAGGAAAAGGGTAAAAAAGTGATTTTAGGAGAGAGTTCAGGCTTAAAGGGTAACTTAAATGATATTTTACAAGCCATTGATATTGAAGAATCCCCTTTGGTACAGGAATATTTCATAAAATTTGATGAAGGAAAACCGAAGAAGATGAAATTTTCTAAGAAACTGGAATTTGAGGATGAGGTTGCAGCATTTGTATTCAAGCCCAGAAAGCCTTTAAATAGACAATCAAAAAAGATTCAAGAGCTTAATATTTAGTTAGAGAAAACAGAGGAAGCCTCCACTATTCATGAAGAGTTTATAGACCTTTCATCACCAATACCTGAAAGTGACAAAAACAGGATATTTTCCACTCAAACAGAAAAAACCAGTTATGAAGAAATGGAAGAAAGGTTGAAATTATATAATTATGAAATTTATATACTAAGGAAGAGAGTAAGAATTTATGCTACTGAAAAGACAAATTTCAAGAGGATAAAGGCTCTCTGGCAAGTTGAAAGGGTTTCCAAACCAGAAACAATTAGCACTGAAGCTCAATATTTTACTTGGACTGTACCTGCAATTAAAGAAGCCAGATTTGTAAGAATGATGAATGTTCAGTTGAGGGCTACCAATAGAAAATTGAGGAGACAGATTGAAGACCTAGAAATACAGCTGACAAAATCTGAAGAGAAGCTACAGCAACAATGAAACGGGGAAGTAAGTGTTAAATCCTTTAAACAGTTTTGCCATAAAGAAGAAGATCATTTTTTAGGAAGAACAGATTTTAAAGCCAAAATTTTTTGTTTTTTTTTATGATTGATATCAATCTTTGAAGAGTTTTAAATATCCTCAAACTGTTAATTTTTGAAAACTATGTTAAAGGGAGCATACACAGCAGTTTCGTAGCGCGCTACGAAACTGCTGAAGATGAGTTTTAGACATTTTGCATATGTATTTTGGAGGTAAGGATTGTTGGGTTTCAAGTTTTGATGCTGCTAGTGGAAAGATGAGGATCACAAATGAAGAATCATATTGCAAAGCAGAATAAATAAGGGTTAAAAGAAAGTGTTTTACAGTAATATAAAAACTGCGCTACGAAAACATGCTATTTTCGTAGCGCAATTATATCTAATCTCCTTTTCCATTTTTTCGAGGATCTCTTTTTGCACAGGTGGAAGATTGAAGTTTTAATGGAATATGATCACATGTGACCTATATGAAACAGTCATCAATGCCAGCAAAGCTGCTCGAAGATAAGCATGGAGGTTAAGGGCTAAAAAGTAGGAACTCTGTCTCCCGGTTTTTAGGACAGTTAGGTCATGAATTAGCAGGGTTTACAACAAGGCTGGAGGCATCGTAAAGGTCGAAGACATGGATTAGAAGCTATCAAAGAAATTATTCAAGTTTTAGATAAGGTTGTTTGAAACATGTTTAGGAGTTTCACTCCTATTTGAATTAGGACTCATAAAAGACAGTTAGCTGTCAGTATGTAATTAATAGTTTGTTTCATGAATAGAATAGGTGTCAAGGATAGAATTTGAATTCTCCTAATGATGGATCATGGAATCCCAGATTTTAAAGGCTCTATATGAAGCATTAGGTCGAATTCATCAGGGTTGGCATTTTTATTAGCAAAAGAAGTTGCGTTATTGTAGCAGAATATGTGTTGTTTCAACTTAATACAGAGATTGGTTTTACTACTCAAGATTCACAAGGGGTTTATGTGTTTGATATTTCTATGGCCTTTTTCAATTACCTATTTGCAGTGGTATGAGCATGTGTTACTTAGAATTCATTTGATAATTCTCTAACTTCCTTCACATGCTTGTAGACTGTGTTTATTCACTGTGTTACTGTTTCACTTATAAACCTAAACTCCAAGTGCCTTGACTTCCATGTTTCGCTGATTATGATGTTTTGTTGAAGACTACTTTGACTCCATGGCCCAATAGATTCAACCAGTTATACATTTTTGTCCATTTTTATTTCTAGATTTAGCCATCTAATCATTAATTAAAAATCTTAAACCTATTGAGAGAGCCCTCTCAGGTTGAGGAGGCTAAGCCTCAGCCAAAAGTTTGGTTTGAAAGAGTTACTCAGAGTCTACTTGATCAGCAGCCTATCAGGGTCATATTTTGTGATAACACCATGAAAGGATAATGGCCATGTGGTCCGATATATCTGACGCCAGCACTATAGATCTCAACAGCCCAAGTGAATTAATCAGAGATTCCGCCACCATAGCTCTGTCGAGACGTTTCCCCTGTAGATCTCAGTAGCCCAATGGAATTAATCATATATTCTGTCACCATAGCTTTGTCGAGACGTTTCCCAATATACTCCCCTTATGTTCTTCTATTGGTCCAAGTAGGAATAAGAGAATACGGCCGAATGTCTTTTAAAATGGATTTTTCAAATATTTCTCCAATCTGCTTCACCAAAGGATCGAGTCTGGCTTTGGTACCCCATGATTCATCAACTTGAAGAGTGGAGTTGAAATCCCCCATGACAACCAGATTGTCCATATATAATATCCCTAACCTGTACAGACGAGACCAAAAGGCAAATATATTCTGACAAGGAGCATATAAGTTAATAATACTGAGGTACCCCCTGTATCTAAGTTTATTTGTGAATCATGTACTATTTTTTTTAATATAAGCAGGTTTTTTTCTTTTCTGGAAAAAAAAAAATCTCAGGCTATGAAGCCTACATTTTATCTCTTTTTGAACACCTTAGACTTTTCTTGGGAATTTGCAAAAAATTCCATCCTCAGATCAAAATTTTGGGTTTAAAATTTTGTTTTCCTCAGACTTATATTTATCTTGACTACTTATGGGCTAAATTATGAGTTTCGAGTGCAAGGATAAGCCCCTACAAAGATTTGTAATTTACTAAAGTGCATAACGAATCTAGTTATTAATTAAACACCATATCAATGCTTTGCTTGCAGGAAATTGTATTCGATATATTGTCATTGTGTAAGATGAGTATGGTGAAATATCATTATCAATTATTACCAAAATATGGCCGTTCAACAAGTAATTTAACTTGATGAGGTCCATCGACCATCATTCAAAATGGTGTCATTTTACACCTTGTTCGAATAAGTGAATGAATATAAATATTTTTAATGACAGAGATGATCCCAATGCAATGCAAATTTCGAGTGGCCTGAATTTTAAATTTTGAAACCAAACTTGTAATAAACAATGAGTTTGTTTTTTGTGATCATATTGCCACTTTGTACACATTAATGAATATCTGAATTTATGTTGGCTCTATCTATTTTGTCAAATATTATTTATATCACTTCTTATAATTGAATTGTGTAAAACATCGGTTCCACTTGTTGATCTAAAAATGAAAGTATTTGCATTGTTGTGCAAAGTATCCATTTCCATTAAATTAAGTGTGCAGAGTGTTTATCATGTCTTGCAATGTAAACAAAGTGTTTTTGGTAACTGTTTTTGAGTTTATGTGTGAGAAAATGTTAATTAAATTTATTGTTTAACATCTTGAATCAGAAATACATAGCAGCATAACTTCACCATAACAACACAGCAACATGATGAGGTAGTTCACCCCTCTTGGGCTACATTTGTCGGGTCCAAGGCTCCCAATGGGCATGTCCTTGCTCTATTAAGTTGCTCAAATTGGTATTACAGTGAGAAAAAGGCCTAAACAGGCAAAACCAACTGTGAAATTGAATTCAAAAGATAGAAATAATCTAATAATGGCTTTTATTTCACCTTAAACAGTGAAGTATAGCCCAATGCAACTCCATTTCCCTCATGACCTTGATGGCTCTCCAAGCTTCCCTAAAGCAAAAAATGGCTTAAAAACACCTCTGTTGGCTCTGAAACCTGTCCCAATGGCTCCATAATACTTAGAATACCCAAAATTGTACAATTTTTCATCCAAATTGGTTCAATATTGGAGAAGTTATGCTCAAAACAAATTTCTGCCTAATTATCCCCAAAACCCTCCTCCAAATCTGGAGGAACTCTAGTTTGTGCCCCCAAATTAGGCAATTCCGCCACATTTGAGGGGTCTGCTAGTGGAACCGTCGGAGGCACTGATGGTTAAGTTTAATGTTGGGTGTGTTCATATGTATTCAGTGCAGATTAACCACCGGTATAACCGTTAAAACAAACCGTTGAAATAAATGTTATTGCAATGTTGTCATATGACACGGTTTATGAACTGTTACTTCCGTGGATTTTCATTAACCGTAAACGTGACATTTAATATCACCCCCTCCGCTGGCACATGTAACGGTTTGTTAATTTTTTTCTCCATCGTGATTCAAGTTTTAGGAACACGGTTCTTGGGCTATGGGCCTATGGGGAGGGGCTGGCCCCTCTGCTCCACCGAATAAAACTTGTGAATAGTTTAAATATAAATTCTAATGCATAAGGGTTAAGAACCTCATGTAGCCTGGGCAGTTGGGCACATGCATTGCGTGCGGGAGGTCACACTTTCAAACCCCTTGGTCTCCAAACATTTTAACATTGCATTTGAACTCTAGCCTGGGGCCACGTGGTGGCCTCCGGGCTTGCCACGTGGCACCTATTGATTGGCCACCATAATAAAATTCAACCAATGAACTAATCATAGAATGCCACATGTCAAATCCTGATTCGCCTGGATGGAATATTCCCAAAATATTCTTTGGAATATTCTTTTTTTAATATTTTCCAAAGTCAAAGTCAACCCTGGTCAACTAAATTTTTGAAGGATACTAAAAACTTCAAACCTGCATAACTTTCACATACGATGTCAGATTTGAATGTCGTTCACGGCGCCAGAATCGCAGCGACGAGGCCTATCCGGTCATTCAGAGTTCAACCAATTCTAAGAAATTCCAATTTTGAGCATTTTTTTTAACTTAGGATATGATCACCTGATCACTTGTGAACCTGATGATGCCATTCCCTGCTCTAAGCTTTGAGAGTTAACTTTATTTACATGTTGCAAAAAAATATAACTAGTACCATTTTTTGTTTATAACCATCCCTTGGCACCCCCAATGAATTTTTTCGTGTGATCCTCAAATCATATTACAGATTATTTTCTAGGAATCATTCAACAATTTAATTTCCTTCCTCGAATGGTTTTGAATTCTAAATCGTGGTTCTTGGAATATAGGTTTCCTTGATCATCCCATTCAAAGAGAGTAAAATTCCAAATATTCTCAGTTGTTCAAAAATGAGTTTTAAACTCCTCTTGTATGCCATCCTTTTGAAATTTCACCTTTACCTCATAAATCACTGCACAATTAGAACCAATACACAAGAATACTTATCTATTTCATGTTCGGTTGTAGGAGTCTTATTTAATAAAGTAGCATCTATTGCAAAAAGTGATTAGCTAACTCATGATACTTAATTGATCCCTTTAATCTCACCTCCATCAACGTGGCTCACTTGAAGTGAATAACCTAAAGTTTTATCAAGTTATGTAATTCTCAGTCAAATCTTGGTCATATGTAGAGAAAAATAGAGGACTCGTGTTATGTCTGCCATTATTTGATGTTTGGTCCTTTGAGTACACTAAAGACCACTTTGTAATTATAACTTGTAACTGTAATATCAAATGGGCATTTTCTTTATAGCTCTTTTCCTTAGAATTATTTTATTCACTTTTGACGTAACATAAACTAGAAATGTTAATAAGTCATGCTAGTGATCTTTGCAATTGGATATTATGCTCATCTTCATGAACCACGAACTTCAACTTAGTGGCATCTTCCTAAACAAGCATACAAATCCCACCCATTTAACCAACATGGAGGCTTGTCGAATTAGATTAAAAATTACTTTGATTATCTATCATTACGTAATTTGAGACTAATTCAATTTTTTATGCGAGTAATTAGTTGCAAGAAAATATAATAGTTATGTTCATTGTCTTTGAGGTTTGATTGCTTGATTTATTTGTTCTTTTGTGAGCCATATTCATAATCTCTTTGAATATTTTTCACCCAAAATGATTTACTCGAGCAACTTATCAATATGCATGGTCAATTACTAGTAGAAAACTACCTCCTAATAGTAGAACAAATGTCTCTTCAAAGTGCCCATTGGTATTGTTGTTTCTTGTCAATTGCATAAAGAAAACACAAACAATTCTAACACCAATGAATAAAGAATGAGAGAATCAATGTATGTTCAATTTATGGTGTTGTGGTTGCTTGTAAAAAAATTCTTACACCAATTAATAGAGAAGGAGAGAATCAATGTATGTTCAATTTCTGGTGTATCCAAGATCCCACTCCAGTAATGCATCACTATCTGGTCTATGTTGTGATGTCAATCCCCTCTGATATGTAGCCCCAGGTGTTGTAACTCACCCCGTATATTCTCTTGACCTCACCGATGCCATATCTTCATGTCACAAGTTTGAAAATTAGTCCCACATACATATATTTTCTAAACTATACATGAGACCAAAAATAACAACTATCACTTACCATTTGGTCCCTAGGCTCGTTTGTATGGTAGTGGTTGATCAGGATCCCCTGGAATTTCATTATGTTATAAGGATATTTGTCTATGTATAGTGGCATTAATCCTAATGAGCGAATAAAACAAGTCGGAACACTTGACTGACTCCTTCCCTCCATCATGTCATAGTATTTTCCCCCAACAGCACATACTAAGCTCTTGTGGGACCCTATCATAGATATGTACATGTGTTCGGATAGTAGGGATCTTCTTGTTGGGGCCCTTGTTTTGAAATTAAACAGTTTTGAGTTGTAGATAATAGGTGGCAGAACGCAACCACGGTAGCAGAGAACTGTCACGGTTGTGAAGAACTAAAGAGAAGGTGGCACGGCTATTGTGTAAGTAAGCACAGATGGCAGAAGGAAGCGGCAGAAGATAATTAGTGGAACTCCCAATAATAAGGGAGAAGTAGCAAATAGCCGAGCAAAAAGGAAGGATGAACTGTCAGTCGCGCTGGCAACAGAACAAATAGGCAGCCGACCAGTGGAGAAAGGAGGTTGGCACAATAGAGATCAGCGAACAGGAGCCATAGGAGAGCTCTATTCATGTATTTTTTTCTATTCTCTCTCTCTCTAATTCATTCTGCTCTGTCTTATGTGACACCATTGTAATCAGTCCTACTAAGAACGCTCTGAGGAGCATTGTAACTATCTTTTGTTATTAATGCAATACAACCTGATCTGAGGTTGTTGTTCTAAGTTATGTATGGTGTTTTGGTTTAGTTAGATGGGTGGGTTATTTTAAATTTTTGGTTATCATTCTGAACATGTTCATAAGTATTATTATCTGTGGGGTATTTACACTTACTCAAAATACATATTTATGTCTGGGTTATGCATCTGTCATGCTTGATTGATACCTAGACTGATCCCAACCTTAGTAAGGTCGAGGCATGCCTCGGGTGAGACTCTCTGCTCCTCGGAGCAGGGTGAAAATGTTAGCGTTGTGCTATACTACTACAGAAAACCTTGTTGGCCTCCATCCTGAACGTGAGTCTCGGCCTAGAGACATCTTTTCTTGCCAACAAATTGTTCCGTTGCTAGGACCTAAAATCTCATTCTGGAATTAGATCATGGTATCGCAGATCTTCGAAAAATAAATACGAAACTAGTGGGATAATCACCTAGATAAGTTCATCGCTCATCAAGAAAAGTTCAAACAACAAAGGGAGAAAGCTATTAAGAATCGGGTTCTACTCTCTGAATCCACTAGCGATATTTACGAGATCTTCTGGGGAAAATTTCCAAAGGAACTCTACAACTGGTTGCGGAGACTACAGGCCAAGACAGGCCAAAGAAGCTCGCAGAAGGTCTGTCACAAGTGGGTGCACGTAGATCTGGTAGCACTCCATTGGTTAGATACTGATTTGACCCGAGCTATAGATTTCTAGGTGCAATCCACCTTGGAAGGATACATAGTGGAGTTCGCAGCTGAATGCTACCAGTCCTTCTCGAAAGTGGAGGACATATTCAGATAAGGGATGCGTGGAGAGCTATTGAAGGAGATCCCCCTGTGGATCAAGGCTTTGATGGTAGATGAAGGATTGATGGAGTTCCAAAAATCTGAGATGGAGAACTAAACCTCCAGTACTGGGGGAAGGAGCTAAGAGAAAGATGCTACAAGTACGTTGAAAAGGGGAATAGGGATATGGATGTTAAGACCTCCAGTAGGTTAAGGGAATGACGAGCACATCAAAGGGTGCAACTCGCTGAGAAGTGGTGAGAAAGGGTGATGAAAGAGTTGGAACGACCGGAAAGGAATAGAAAATACAAGGAAGAGGCGCGTCAGACGACGAAGGAGATGGAAGGTCAGACAGGTTCCCAGGATATAGGGGGGGACCACTAAAGAAGTGCGGCAGGTGTATAGGTGCCCAGCCAAAGCAGATAAGGGCAAGGAGTATGATGGAGATGACGCAAGCCCTGAGGAGAAGTCCGATGTGGAGTTGCATGTTGCGATGGAGCAGTTATTCCAAGAAGGGTCGACACCCATAATCCCAGGTAACTCTATTCCCCAAAGTTCAAGTAGCTCTAGTCCCGACCTTTCCCTGGTACTCTATCAGCCACTAGGTGAAATTTTTGTTAAGTTACGGGAATTGAGTAAGTTGAAGAGTGTTCAGTCTGCAGCAGTAATACACACTAGTATCGGTACTAGTAACACCATTTTACAACCGGGAGTCAGGGATTTTGTTCTAGTAACCCCCACACAAGGAAGCATGGCAGGATCATTTACCCAGTACCCAGATATTTCTGGGAGGGGTAATGATGATGTGTAACAACACTGGTACCTCTGTGAAGCCATATGGAGGGTTCAACAGACACCAGAAACAGGTAATTTGGTAGAATTTCAAAATACTCTCTGGGAGAGAGCTCTGCGCTGGTTTATAAAGTGGTCTGAGGCTCACCAGAACCCAGTGATAGACGAAGTAAAGAGGGATTTTGTGAAAGAATTCAAATTACCGCAAACAGATCAGCAGGGTTTGTCAGAGATGTGGGAGATCAAGCAGTGAGAAGGGGAAACCGCATGGGATCTAATGAGGAGATTCAAGGATGCGATTGGAAAACTCAGCTATCCGATCGATCTGAACCATCAGAGAGATTGGTTTATCAAGGCCCTTCTCCCACTAACAAGAACTCCGCTAACACAACAGAAGATCGAGACATTGCAAGACGCATTGGAGCAGGCTATGAAGATAGAGGCCATGGCAGGATATCCGCAAGAATTTAAATGAGGAGCATCAGCACAAGACCCTTCCATACTGGGACTATAGCATCAAATAGCTAGCCTGATAGAGAAATTTAAAGAAATTCAACCAATGCATCTAGTGAGACCAAATGTATGGTGTACGCATTGTCTAATGGAAGGACACGTGGTAACCGAATGTCCTCGGCTGCGAGGCCAGAATATGGGAACATCAGCAACAGGGGCACTGGGAGAAGGAGGGGTTACGTAGATAAACACCCAGGGATTATATCTGCCACAACACCCGTACATGGGGTTCCCCACGCAACAAAATTCAGGGGCGACTGAATATTGTGAAATATGTAAAAGCATGGGTCATTCACCCCGCCTATGCCCCATATTGAAAAAATACTCCAACGTTTTGAACAACATATATTGTGAGTTATGTGTGTCTACCAAACACAACATAGAGCAGTGTAGGGCTCTGGATGCCTTGGCGGAACGATTGGACAGGCCTTCATATAGAGTTAACGAGGCCCCTAGAGGACAAGGAGGAGGCATGAGAGGAGGTCGAGCGGGAGGAAGAGGACTAGTACGGTGTTACAACTGTGACCAAGAAGGTCACGTGGCTAGGGAATGTCCACTTCCTAGAAGACCTTGGTGCTCTCAGTGCACGGTTAACACACACGAAACATAGGACTGCCTAGAGCTCATTAAAAGAAGGGAAGAAAGAGCCAAACAAAGAGGAACAAATCTGGTAAATGCAGAGCCGAGAATAATAGAGGCTCAAGCTATGCATAACGTGGCCATAGTGACGTGAGGAGGAAAAAGAACCGGGGAGGATGCACAGATGATGGACCCGATAAAATTGATAAGGCTAGCATCTCCAAAGCCAATGTTCGGGCCAAAAAGACAGAAGCAATTCTTTCAAGAAGCAGTGGAAACATTTTCCCAGTTTTGGGGAAGAAAAGGCATTGAATTGCCACAAACCAAGGAAAATAATGAGAACCAAGCTAGTTCAAGTACTACGATTGAAGAATGGTTCCGTCTATTTCTAAAAAAAATTAACAACGCGCCAATGTTAGAACAGCTAAAGCAGGACTTGGAAAAAGTAGTGTAGAAGGCCACAGGACCAGGGGAGTCAACCGACGCAACAAGGAAATATATACGAAGAGTGAAGAGAAATAAGAGAACGGGAAAAGTGTTCCAGGTGAATACTCAATTTGCAGGATTCCAAATTAAGGACACAATGCTTGACCTGTGGTCCGATATAAATATCTTGCCAAGAAATACATGGGAAGCATTGGGAAAGCTGAGGCTAACCTACTCACCAATTCAACTCTATATGGTGAACCAGTACTGCATCGTGCCCATAGGCAGATTGGAGGATGTCAAAGTCGATGCTGCGAGAGTAAAGACGTACATGGACTTTGAGGTCATCGACATTATGGGGGACAAAGATCCCTATCCAACATTGTTGGGGATTGACTAGGCTTTTGAAAATTACGCAGTACTAGATTTAAAGAAGGAACTAATGATATTTGAAGATGGAGAGGTCAGAGTCACTCAACCACTCGACCCATATCAAGGTCCTTGATACACAGAATCCGTGGACAACAGAGAAGATGCTCAGCTTCTCGATCATTTGTATCATATGACTGCAGGAAAAGGGGAAGATTATATCAACCTGACAGTGGGGGGATAAGTGATTTGGAGAAGTATTCAAAGCTTAGAATTGGGCTCAGAGATAGCCTGGGATTATTGGCAGCAAGGTAGATATGAGGCCAATACAAGAATATGTGCCAACATCAGAAGAATCAATTGGATCGGAACTGAGGTAAGAGATTACCCAACTTTTTCCGATATGAACGTTGTAAATACTTTCATTACCAAAATAAAAGATAAAGTACCAGAGGACCATAGGGTCTCACTCATGTAAATGGCTTTACAGTCCACATCTCCAAGATGGTGGAGTAACCACTGCAGCTCACTGTCGCGATGGGACAAAGTTGCGGTAGCACTGAAAGCCGGGTTCAAGGGAGAAGAAGAACCACATTTCACTCATAAATTCCAAGGGGACTCAGACCCCAGAAAACATTTGAAAGAGTGTGAAGATCAATGGAACATTGCAGGATACTCGGAGGAGCTATGGGTCCACAAGTTTGTACATTCATTGGATGTGATCCCACAAGCTTGGTACCTAACTTAAGAGAGAAAAAGGGGAATCAGTACTTGGAAAGCCATTGCGAATAATTTACGCAATTCTTTTTTTTTGAAGGAAAAACAGAACCAGTCACACAAGCATTGCAATCTATTAAAAAGGTACTATTCTTCTCGGAAAATCAGGAGGAGGATGAGCAACCATTCCCGAACCAAAGCATCAAACAGTCGGTAGCATGTAAAAAGATAAACAGTGAAATGGACGTTGATGATCTAGAGGGACTTAGACATCTGTATTTTGAAGAAACGAAGGGGGAGTGGGATATTCAGGAAGACCCAACAACCAAATGCATTCATCTGCTACCACTAAAAACCAAGAAAATGAACATTGGGACTGAAGAAAATCCCAAACTGGCATCAATCGGGGATTATTGGGATGCTGAGACGACCAAGGAAATATTCAGTCTACTACAAGAATATGAGGACTTGTTCCCGTCGTCCATAAGGAATCAAAGGGTACATGGGAGAAATGTGTATAATCCTGAAGCCCGATGCAAGACCAATCAAGCACAGACCCTATTGGTTGAATCCAAGGGTGAAAGAAAAGGTTAAGGAAGAGATTGACAAAATGATAAAGGCAGGTTTAATATTCCTAGTGGAATAAACGGAATGGGTAAGTCCCATAGTTATACAAAGTAAAAAGGATAAGTTGGAAATCTGAGTCTGTGTTGACTATAGGAGCTTGAATAACGCTTGTATACATGACCCATTCCCCACCCCATTCAACGACGAAGTCCTCGACAATATTGCGGGGAATGAGGCGTATTCTTTTGGATTCTCAGGGTACCATCAGGTAAGCATGGCTGATGAAGATAAGAAAAAGACAACTTTCACCACCAAATGGGGCTCCTTCGCATATCACGTAATGCCATTCAGGTTGAAAAATGCGCAAGCAGTATTTTCACGCATCGTGATAGCAGCATTCTGTGAGTACATCCACAAATTCCTGGAAGTCTATATGGATGACTGGACAGTCTGTAGGTTATTAAAAGACCATGCAATTTTATTGAGAATAATGTTTGATAGGTGTAGGCAACTCCAAATTTCATTGAACCTAAATAAGTGCATATTTGTGGTGCCTTTTGGAACACTACTAGGACACGTTTTATGCAAACAAGGAGCTTGTGTGGATCCAGCAAAGGTAGCGGTGATAATTAACATGGAGGCTCTAGAAACTGTGAAATATTTGAGTTCACTGCTAGGCCATATAGGTTACTATAGGCGATTCATTCGCAGCTACGCAAAGATAACAGCCCCATTGGAGAAGTTGTTGCGGAAATTGGAACAGTTCAATTGGGTAGAGGGTTGCACGACAGCCCTAGATACTTTGAAGAAAAAATTGGCAAGTGCACCAATATTAGTTCACCCGGATTGGGACAAAAAATTCCATGTCCACATTGATGCTTCCAGCATCGCACTCGGAGCAGTTCTAGCTCAACCATGAGACACTTCAGTTGATCACCCTATATACTTTGCAAGTCGAAAATTATCCACAACAGAACGGAACTACCTATAACAGAGTGGGAGGCATTAGCGATGGTGTGTTACCTTCAAAAGTTCCGCCACTACTTGCTAGGAGGTATGTTTAAGTTTTTCACAGACCATTCAACTTTAAAGTACCTAGTAAACAAACCGGTCTTAGAAGGAAGAATCTGCAGATGGCTCCTACACTTTCAGGAATTCACCTTTGAGGTGATAGTAAAACCCGGGAGACTAAATGTGGGGCCTGATCTACTGTCAAGGCTAGAAAATGGAGAAAATGGAGGGTCTCTAGATGATCAGCTGTCGGATACTGATCTTTTCAGAGTAGAAGCCATCCCAAAATACTTGGACCAGATAGAAACCTACCTAACAACAGGACAGTGCCCAAAATACTATACAGTAGTCCAGAAAAGACACCTAGTAGTCTGAGCAGCAGAGTATCAGCTCATCGTAGGACACCTGTATAATATGGGGCTAGACCAAGTTTTACGAATATGTGTCCTGGACCACGAGAGGGAAGACGTACTGTGGGAGTGCCACTGTGGAGTTGCGAGAGGACATGTAGGAGCAAAACCGACGGCAAGAAAGTACTGCAGGTGGGTTTGTGGTGGCCTACGATACACATTGACAGTAAGGCGTCCGTAAAGAAATGTGATGTTTTCCAGAGTATGGGACATCCATTGCATAGAGAAGAGCTTCCACTGCACCTAGTAAAAGCACTGCAACCATTCAAGAAATGGGCAGTTGATTTTATAGGCCTGGTTGCACCTACTGCAAGACACTCACAGGCCCGGTATATCATCATGGCAACAGACTATTTGAAAAGGTGGGAAGAGGCCATGCCAGTGAAGGATTGCACATCCGAAACAATGGTTCGATTCATATTTGAAAATATAATCAGCAGGTTTGGTTTCCCAAAAAGTCTTACAAGTGATCAAGTTACGCATTTCATCAATGCTACCATTAAGTCCCTGCTGGAAAACTTCGTGGTACAACATCACAAAAGCAGTGCTTACCATCCACAAGCCAATGGTATGATGGAAGCATATAATAAGATCCTGTAAAATGGATTAACGAAGATATGCAATGCTCAACAAGATGACTGGGACGAAAGTATACAAGTAACTCTGTGGGCGTACAGAACAACTGTTAAAAGACTCAATAACCAAACGTCGTTCCAGCTGGTGTACAGGAGACAAGAAATGGTATCAGCTGAGTTTGTCATACCCAGCCTTCTAATCGCAACAACACTCCAACTAGCAGAAGAAGACTCGTTGAAGGAGCAGTTACAGGAGCTACAAGAACTCGAAGAAGACAATTTTTTAGTAGAATTCCAACAAACTGTCTAGAAAGAGAGACAAAAAGTGTGGCACGACCACCATATCAAGCGCAAAACTTTCAAGGTCGGTGGAAAATTTTTACTCTATGACAGTAAGTACCAAAATTTCCCAGGGAAACTACAAATGCATTGGCTAGGACTGTACTACGTAATCAAAGTCAAAGAATCAAGAGTAGTTCGGTTAGCACAACTGGATGGCCAGATACTGCCAGGATGGGTGAACGGCGCACACCTAAAACCCTACCACGAGTAAGTTCCACATTTCATTTTCAATAACTCTCGCAACCAAGAGGAGTCAGTAGGGTAGATTAGATTATATTAGATAGATTCAATAACTCTCTCGCAACCAAGTAGAGCTTAGATAGGATTCCCAATAAAGAAATTTTATAGCACAAGAAAAATTCAATGCAGTGATGCGGAGACCGCAACGCAACCGATTGTGGTCGGGGGGGGTAGTGTCTAGCGTGTCATCCACGTCAGAAGGAAAATCATGTCGAACATCATTCCATCATCATTACTCATAGTACCCATGTCAGTCCGTAAGATTACCGAGATTTGAGAAATAATTTCCATAATTAGCATCGTCCATACTGCAATAAATTTTCCATAACAAGCCATAATCATCACCCATCACGTCTGCCCAAACCTCAAAGCCACAGTTAGCTTTGTGAGAACCCATCTCAGCCTGGTAACTAATCACACGATTATAGCCACGGGGGAAGGTAGGGAGAATTAATTAGTTATGGGGTCTTATCAACCTCATGCATGCCGGTTACTTACATACCTGCATGAAATAAACACGCGAGAATGCTAGAGAAGTCTGAGTTAGAACCAGAAATAGAAAAGGTAGAAAGAGAAACATCACCAAAAGAAGACCAGGGGAGGTTTCTAGAAGTAGGAATTCATAAGGAAAGAGAAGGAGTAGCTTTGCAACTGTACCAGAGAAGAGCTAGAATGACCATAGTAGCACCAGCAGTTGTTGAGCATGAGCTCGATGAAAGGATTTAGAAGATGGAATCTCTGGTAGGCAAATATGATAGCGCGTTGCTAGTTAATACTAACCTAATGGACTCCTTCCAATTTCCAGCGATGAAGAAACATGTTTACATGGAGAATTATGCCACAGAAGCGGGACAGGAAGCAGCAAGAGTACTTCTAGAGTTCAGAGGTGTTCATCAATCCACCATACTGAACCTAAGAAATTTGCCAGTGTTCGGCACTACAGGGGCTGCGATGCAGTGCACCAAGTTTTTGCTTAGAAGAATCCACAATGGGTCATTGTGGATGGGAAGAGAAATACCAATTCATGTGGAAGACTTTCACAGATTGACCAGGTTGGCGCAAGAAGAGAGAGACGTCCCCACGGCTTTCCAAACTGTGTCCAGGAGAGGAAGGCAGGATATGGTGACTACTACAGGACATACGACACCAAAAGAGGGGAAAAAGGGGCCAAGATAGACTTGATCAACAAGCCAAAAGTCAAGTTTTCCTAGTATCTGATTGCAAGCAAAACGATGAGACACTACACAAAAGGGGAGTGCATGCTAGATACCATCTCCATTGCGGAGCACTATATCTAGGGGGCATAACTGAATTGGTGTTCCTTTCTAATTAATGAATTGTTCGAAGCCTATGAGGACAACTATAAGAGGGCCACTGGCTTCATCTATGGGTATCTCATCATGGCACTAGCAATGTGGAAATGGACATTTCCGGGAATCAGGCAACCTCTGGACGTTGCAGAAGGCCAACCATTAGCAATGAAGTTCACACCCTGGAAAGCATTATGGGACCCTAGCACTAAGGAGGTGAATGAGGAAGCGTTCAAATTATGGTATAGCCAGATGGTGGATGTCGCGATGAGCCAACAGAGAATTCCAAGGAACTTGTTGGACAGCTATGCTACGCAAGTATGGTTTGGGGTTAACCATAAGTAAACCTACATCCGGCCAGCATGTGTGCTGGAATCGACCTTTAAGATGAGGCCATTGAAATTTCAAATCGATGAGCAGTCTTTCCACATAGAAGTATGCTCATGGACAAGAGTAGCAATGGAGATCAGAAGCAGAGTCTACGTCTATTCATTTGACGGCATGCTGCCGGATCCATTGCTAGGAAAAACATCAGAGGAAGTGATGGCTAGGATGTCACAACTACAGATGACCCCAATCATCGAGCAGTTGAATACAAAGGTACAGAGCTTTAACCGAGTAGTCCAAACTTTAACAAATGATTCCTCTCTATTTCCCACATTTACGGAATTTCAGGCCTCAAATTTTGCATCCTCTTCCATCGCAGTCCCCCTAGTCACAACCATACCACTTAATTTGTTTAACTCACCACCAGTCACAACCACGGCTCTCGTTAAAAAGAGTAAAGCCCTAAAGCCACCTGTAGCTACACCAAAGGCCAAGAAGGCAAAAATCACAATATCCAGCCAAGTCGTTGATCTCATAGGGGAAGATCAAACGCAACTTATTGATACGGGGGCCCCAATCAGAGAAGAGCCAGTAACAGATCCCCATGTGACTCAGGAGCTACCTCCAATAAACCCTTATTCTTTACTAAATGTTCGTGTATCACCTCCTCGCACTCACCACTCATCGACCAACACCTCATTCACCTCTCAAGACCATCCCACTCACACAGCCTCCACATCAACCACCATATCTAACCCAATCAGAGTAAGAAGTAAAACTAAAGGGAACATCGAGGCGGAGGTTAACTTTGGTACAACAGTGGTACCTGAGGTTAGCCAAACCCTAGTTGAACAGGTTTATTTCCAAGAACTTTTAATTCAAGGGGCATCTTTTACTGCAGATACAACACCCCCCACTGAAGATCTGAACCTATTTAAGCAAGCCAACCTAATACTTCAGTAGCTGCAGCCCAATCTTAACATGGCTAATCCCAGTAATCCACTGCCACAACCAACACCACCACAATCACCACAGGAGCACTCGGAAAAGTCCATTACAAGCTGTTAGTAGCTCCAAGAGCGACAGCCAAATCAAGATATCTCCGGAGCTAATAGCGTGCAGGCCTAGGGAATGGCACAGTTGTACAATTTCATTCTGCCAATAGCACAACAGGCCAAAGGGCTTCATACAGAACTACAGTAGAGATTCGAGTAGAAACAGGTACAAATAATCGCACTTACTAAAGAGCACGAATAGTTGAAGATAGAGAAGGACAACCTACAGGGCCAACTGGATATGGTGACCAAGGTTTTCCAGGATCATTGGCCCACGGTGACAACACACAACACTCAGATACCAGATGGCATAGTAGAGAATGACATAGTCGTACGATCCATTCACGTCCGAGTGGTCTGTTTGAACCTCAGTAGAGAAAGAAAGGAACTGAAAGAAACATTGGAAACCAGGTCTGTGCTACCAGACCCAGCGGTCATCTACACGAAGAAGATAGCAGAAAGACAAAACCAGGTAGTCGGGATGCAGGAAGTTCTGTGTACTACGGAAAAGGAAGCATATGACCTATTGAAGGGTCTACATGAATGTTCAACCTCACTCACATTGAAATCACAGCCAGTTTCGGCACAACTACAACAGATATCGAAAGAGATTCAGGAAGCCACAGACCCTGATGGACTCGACCAATTGTATACTCAAGCAGAGGAGCTGGAAGTCTAGATACAACAAATTGAGGAGCATTCAGCCACAGCCAAACAATCCCTCTGAGAGCTCAAGCAGCCTGTGAATACTATTGCCCAAGCAATGCAACAAATAGCCATTGAGGCCAACATTCAAATCAATAACGTCTTTGGTAGCCTACCAGTTGTCTCAGGAGAGAAAGAAGTCACCCAGGTCACAACAGAAACAGACCTACTCATGCAGGGATGGCAATAGGCCATTTCTAGCTTCCGAGAGCTCAAAGCATCAACACTAACAAAGGTCCTAGAGTTGGGGCCCTTGTTTGGAAATGCAAAGGAAAGGGAGCAAACAGAATGGGCCACGGAGATAGGCAAACTGATGGAGACCAAGGCAACATGAAACAATTGACTCAAGACGAGTCAATAGGATGTGTTCAAGGCCTGTTGGGGCCCTTGTTTTTAAATTAAACAGTTTTGAGTTGCAGATAACAGGTGGAAGAACGCAACCATGGTAAATAGAGAGCTGTCACGGTTGCAAAGAACTGAAGAGCAGGTGGCGCGGCTGTTGCGGAAGCAAGCACAGAAGGCAGAAGGAAGCGGTAGAAGACAATCAGTGGAACTCCCAATAATCAAGGATAAGTAGCAAACAACCGAGCGAAAAGGAAGGAAGAATATCAATCACGCCGGCAACGGAACAAATAGGCAGCCGGCCAGTGGAGAAAGGAGGTTGGCACAATAGAGATCAGGGAATAGGAGCCATAAGAGAGCTCTGTTCATGTAGTTTGTTCTGTTCTCTCTCTCTCTGATTCATTCCGCTCTGTCTTATGTGAGCCCATTGTAATCAGTCCTAACAGGAATGCTCTGAGGAGCATTGTAAATGTCTTTTTTTATTAATGAAATACAACCTGATCTGAGGCTGTTGTTCGAAGTTCTGTATTGTGTTATGGTTTAGTTATATGTGAGGGTTATTTTAAATTTTTGGTTATCATTCTGAATATGTTCATAAGTATTATTATCTGTGGATTATTTACACTTACTCAAAGTACTTAGTTTTGTCTGGGTTATGCATCTGTCATGCTTGATCGATACCTGGACTGATCCCAACCTTAGTAAGGTCACAACATGCCTTAGGTGAGATGCTCTACTCCTCATAGTAGGGTGAAAATGTAGGCTTTGTGCTAGACTACTGCGGAAAACCTTGTTGGCCTCCATCCTGAACCTAGGTCTCAGCCTAGAGACCTATTTTCTTGCCAACACTTCTCAAAGAAGAATGAGAACAAAATTACCCCAAATGAACAATTATCATTGGTTTGATTCCTACATAGACCCAACTGAAGTTTCAATTATGTCAGAAACATCTAGGCCCACCCATAGTAGGTCCCTCCCAGCACACTCTCCACCAACATCATCTTCCCTCCATAATACGATGAAAGGTGTGACTTCCCAATATCCACACCATTTTCATGGTTGTAGCTTGTGTCTCAAGCCTCTTTGAGTCATGTATTTTAATTCTTATGTCCTTTACCTTAATACCAAGTACACAATGATGGTCCACAAACTCTCCAATATGCCTCCCATGAGGCAAAATTGTATGAATATCTCCCACTACACCCAAGGGTGGTAACCCTATCAAAAATTATATGTCTTGGATCATGATCTCGATCCTATGCCCCATGCATCACAAAGGCCTCTTGATTTTGGTCCAAGTAGCTCACAATATGGGATAAAAGTGGCTCTCTTTCCCCCATCAATGGGTTCTCTAAGAACTTGAGCAACCCATGCCATGCCATAGCCCCTATAACAACCTAATTCCCATGAATCTCAATACGAAGATCATCAAAATATCATTATTTCCACACCAACTTTAAATCTACCATACCTACCAAAAACCATCATATTTTGTTAGATCAGAGTCATAAAATTCATTTTCATACCATAACTTCAACTGAATCCTAGAACCCCCTTGCATTGCCTTTCCCTCATGACTAGAGTGCATTTTTTCCTCCAAAAAATACATTGGACGCACTTTTCAGCCTCTTTCTTGTTCCCTAGAGCACCTAAAAAGGCCCAATAGGCATGTCGCAATAGTGAGGAGAAGCTAGGTTTTCCCTCAACCCAATGAAGCCCTAATCTGGAAATCTAATCCATAGAACATGATGAGTAAGGTTAGGCCACCTACATGAAATTGGCATATCTGAATTTCGACGATCGATTTTTCCACTACGAGCTCACCAAGATTTAGGGCCTCCTCCTCCTCTCCAAATTCTCCAACATCTCAATGTGCAAATGAATTGGACTTGGGGGTAGGAAGCCCTTTTATAAGAAAAACCCTAGTTCTTTTTTTTACCATTACGATAAAACTGTAACTCAGTTTGATGAAGAATTATCACCATTAGAAAGCTCCCACCAAGCTCTATAATGGGTCTCTCTTCATTTTTGGTAATTTTAAACTTCACCAGGAAGCCATTTTTTCCATGAGGTCTCACTTTGCCACCTGTCAAAACCAAGTCTCTTCATATGAGTCACTTGTACTATGGTACCACTTTTCCTTTCCACTTGTTGACTTATGTATTGATTTTCATCGTGAGTAACCATTATTTACTCATGCATTTATGGCCCCTTAGGGCCTCCCCCATGTGGCAGCATCATCGAGTTACCCTTGTTTAGAGAATCAAAGATGAGTCACACATGCATCCATGGATATTTTTTAGATTCCCATTGAGTCATGATGCAATACATCATCCATCTTTGCATCACATTTGTCCCATATCACTCATGTTTTGCCTCCAGCAATACTGACATGTCTTTGAAAAGCCTTCGTCTAAGTAATTGACCATCCCCTCTCGAATTGAGCCAGTTGTTGTCAGTTCAACCATGCATATTATGCTCTGACAAGCCTAAGTCGTTATTCCACCACTTATATCATTCTTCCATAATCATACTTGGTGTTAGTCTATCATTCACATTACTATGATCCTCATGTATTTGTTGAGGAATCCTCATTGCGTCAACTCTGGCAGTCCCTCTTCTATCGACTTTGGCACATTTATTCTAGGAGAATGGTTTATAGGGCATTTTACTTTAGTTCTAGCCTTCATCATTTTCGGTGCCTCATACCAAGAAAAGGGAATCATCGCTGCCCTTTTACTTGATAGTTTCTCATGCGCTCAACTCCAGCTCCTTATCACACGATCAATAATTGTACATTTGATGGTGCACTGATCCAACATATTGTACCAACATTTCCCAGGTATGTGTGAGATGTTCCAAACCTCATGAGGATGTTTCCCTTTAGGTAGCACACCACATGCCCAAATGACAACAGATTATGATCGAACCTCTAATGCAGTTCCATATATTTGATTGGCTTGATTTCTACTGCTTGTAGCGCCCACAACATGCATGTATCCTTTAGATAGTCCATTCAAGTATTCAAATCCCTTTTCTATTTAGTAAGGTTTCTTCATTTGTGATCTTACCCCTCCTCTCAATTTGTGGGGGCATCGTGTCTCATGTACTCATATCAACATATTTTATTGTATCCAGTCCTAGCCTTTGTTTTCCAGGCACATTACGTATATGGGACTCATTATATCATTGCATTACTTTCTATCCCATTGATGCTAGCATATCATGTATCTTGTACTATGTTTCTCAAACTCACATTGTTGGGCACATCAATATTATTTGTACTCAGTTATCTTGGCGGGTATGGGTATGCCTCCCCTGCCTCATTTGAGATTATGTACTTACCAATAAAAGGAGACTTCTATCAACTAAGTAGGTATTTCCCCATTTATTCTTAGTCCTTCCTTGACTTCCTTCAACTCTCTCTCTCTCTCTCTCTCTCTCTCTCCCTTCGGTGTCTCATGAAATTACAACCTACAACGTATTTCAGTCATATGATTTGCTCCTAACACTCTTACGTTGGGGGGGAATATGTTGTTACCCAAAAAATGTTCACCTAGTCATTTCTTACTTGGTGGATCAGAATACACCATGTAGGATTAATTTTACCATTGTAAAACCCACTTTCACCAGAGGAAATTATTTAGTAAACCATTTTTCTAAATTATTTCTCATTAAAATCCAAAAAACCACATGAGAATAATTGAATAAATCATTATTTATTTACTTTTCTCTAGTAATAATTACTAAATCATTATTTGATCATTATTTCTTATTACTTTTAACTTAATCACCTAGTAATAATTAAATAAATCATTATTTATTAATTATTCTTTATTTTCCTTATGCGATCATTATTAAATCATTATTTAATAATTATTTCTTTCTTAATTCTCACAAAGTGATTAATAAATCATTTTTATTTGTGAATTACTTCAACTACTTTCTAAATAAAGATATTTGACCATTTTGAATATCTTTTCCCTCTCAAAAAATAAAATAAATATTCACAACAACTAGATTTTTATTTAGTCAATAATATTTTATTATTTTCTAATTCCTAATTTAGTTCAATACTTTGTGATAAATAAAGGGTTTTCCATTCATTCTTCACCATGACCAATTTCATCGTCAACATTATCATCTCATAGAATTTTAGCTCCCACTTGAGTTCAAGCCACCTTTTTGGTTTTTTTTCCCTTTCCAATTGAGACAGAGAAACACGTTGTTGAAGCACAAGGACAAGAAAGGATCCATCCCACAGAGGGGGAACTGCATACCCATGTTGCAATTTCTCCTCACTAAGTGTATTAATAAAATTATCTTTTGATTAAGTCCTTGATTGGGTTATTTCACTTTAAATTCTTGTTGTTATATGTTTCTATTTGAAAGATCTATTGTGTTGTAGGGCGTTTCCTTCATGTTTATTTGCAGATATGAAGTATAGAATCAACCATTTTTTGTTGTTAGGGATATAAGTCACCTATAACTTAAGTAAGGGATTTTGGTACACTTCTCCAAAAACTTTACACAAAAGTTTTGTCACGTGTAGGTTTCTAACTACATTGTTAGTTCGAAAACTCCTCCCCATGAGGTTTGAACTTGAGACTTGGTAAGGACTAAAGCTCACTCAAATCAACTCGTCTACACCTTATGGGTTGTCATAATTTTCTTTTATTTGTGTAAAATGTTATTACAATCATGTCTATGTTGCAATGGGACTTCTATAATTTTAATTTAATCATCAATAATTATTAGGTGGATGGTAGGGATTTAACCTCCATAAAATATTCTAGAATATTCATAGCAGTATACATAAATCAAAAGTTGAGATTGATGTCCAAAGTAGTTATGTCATTTTTTCCTTTTCAATTAAATTTATTAATTAAGAAAAAATTCATATGAACGAAGTCTCATTTGATGTGACCTATGGTTTTTTGGCCATGTAGTATTAATAAGCCATGGTATTTTAAGAAATCCTATTTACAATTTAAGAATATCCATAATAAAGTGGGGGTAAATCCTCAATGTTAATAACCTTATTCTTTTCTTTTTAATAATAATAATAATAATAAGCTATAATTTAATTAATTTTTATGATTTATTTATTTATTTTAGCAATGTGAGATGTATCATTAAGTTTTATATGTTTATTATAGATTGATACCTATTTTTGTTTACCAACCAATTAATTTATATGGCTAAACTAGTATAATCGTTATATGTAATAATTTCATAAAATTAGTATAATAATTAGAGTATTAAATAGAAAAAATAATATGAAAGTATACCCATCATGCTAAAGAAAACGATGGCTAGGGTTCTCATATGCAGCTCTTTCCAGGATATCGTTGCGAGGCTTTCATCTGTTGATGACATGTATGGTGTCCCTAATGTTCCTGGTTGGTGTCCAAGCCAAGCGAAGGGACTTGATCTAATTAGTACGTCGGTGGATTTTTTTAAGGCATCAATCTGTTTGTTCCTTTACACCAAAATAGGTGAGATTACCAGATAGAAAGGTGGTAGTTTGGAAAAATTAGTAATTTTCTTGATAGGACCCTCTCTAGCAGTTCATCTGCCTTTCAAATGGATGGGTCTGTAGATCCTCAAACCTATGTCTAACTGTATGCATCAATATGGTATTTTTTTTGTATATTTGTGCCGCTAAGGTTTTTATGTGGTGAATATGTCTTGTCTTCATGCAAATCAGGTGGTTTGGATCTCGCTTTTGAATTTTAACGATTTATTGCAAGGTTACTTGAACCCAACTCCATCATATCCTTATTTTCTTACATATCTAGTTGTGAATCAGTGTGACAAACTATATTCGAAAAAAAAATTGGGTGCAAAGAATTCTTTCCAAATATTTGTGAAAACCCCAGGTGGAAAATATGTCCTATTTTGGGTTCGGGGCTCCAATCTTGTAAACGAGTTGAAGAATAATATCCAAAATATTTTGGGCATTCTAATTTTCTTACAAAACTTGATTTGTGGGGGGAAATCATTGCAGGATGATATGAGGATGAAGTATTACTGCATTATTCATTCCTCCTCCATTATCTTAAATTTGATTTTGCATGGGGGCTCTCTAGGAACCAACAATCCCAAGGCTTTAGTTTCATATTGGGATGCAATGAAAAGCAAGGGAGAGTCTCAAGCTCATCCTAATATGGAAAAATATTTTGGCTCATTCCAAATATCAGGGAAGAAGCTTGCTTCTGATGGGCAAAGCCATAATATTTTGGTCCCTTATATCATTGATTAGATCGAACATTCTCCAACAATGGCGATAAATATCCCAAAGGTAAAGGATCTATTTGACATTCTCTAATCACGAGCTATTGTATGCGGGTTTAATGGTTTCTAGCCCAAATCAAAGGATCTTTATTAGTGGGTTTTCTCAAATTGGACACCTAATTACGGCATTCATCTATGTTCAAAAGGAATTTTTATCATACAATTTGATAGACAGAAGGATTTGGATTATGATATAAATGAACTATCATGGTTTTGGGGGATCGTGGGTCTTTTTATCACTCCATGGTTCCTAATTTTTTTTTGCCAATACTTTGGTGGTTTAAAAAATGCTCGTTTGGGTGAGATTGCATAATCTTCCTCTTCCTTTTTGGCACCACCAAGTATTAGAGGGAATTGGAAAAATTTTGGGAAAATAAATAAAGATAAGTTTAGAAAGATATAACAAAGGAAAATTTACCTTTTCTAGAATATGTGTAGAGGTAGATCTTAGGAAAGGACTACCTGATTGTATCCACTTGCTTCATAATAATTTTCATTGGACACAACCTCTAACCTTTGAGAACATGGCATTAAGGTGTCGCATATGTTTTCATAATGGACATGTACAAAATACATTTCTGTGGGTAAATAATCTTCCAAATAGGAAAGAGAAGCAGCCCAAAAAGGCAAAAGGATGGCAGGTTCCAAATCCACAGATTTTAGAAGTAGAGGAAGATGAATTTGTGGTGAATCAAATGAGTTTGGAGGTCTAGGAACAATAAGGCACACCAAAAAACATAGGGGAAGATTAGGTTGGATCAATTACCCAAAGTGAGAGAATTTATTAAAAAATATAGATTATAGTACAACAGTTGAAAGAAGCACTCCCTTAATTGGAGGTGGGTGGAGTGAAACGATCCCATGCCTCAAAGATTTTGGATTCAGAAAGGAAGATGAAATTAAGTTAGCAATTGTAAATTCCACTCCCTCACAAGGAGTCTAGATAAAAGTTGAAAATAAAAAAGGAATAAAGGGGTAGACTAAGTGGTTTTTCTACACTTAGACCTAATATTTTTAGTTAATTTTTTCTTTTTGGATCTCAACCTTTGGCTTGCATTACTAAGTGATGTCACTTACAATACCATGGGTGGATAAATACCATGGGTAATGAAAACCATGGGTGGATTCCATTTAAAATACCATAGGTAAATTCCATGTGTGTGGATACATACCATGGGTGAATGAATACCATGTATAGATGTCACTTACAATACCATGGGCAGATAAATACCATGGGTGTAGATCATTTTCCATTCAGATCAAAGTTAGACCTGTGGTAAGGACTATTTGAAAACATAATTTTCTCACTCCAAGGGCTCAACCACATTCAACAGCTTGACTATGCAGAATTTCCTCTTCATTTCCACTGATGTCATAGGCAAGGCCATTTGGTAAGAGACTTCCACCTTGGTTTTAGATGGAAAAAGAGGCAGGGCCTTGGTTCGAAAGTTGTGGGTGATTTGGTGTGGTATAAGCAAGGCCACAACCCACTGATGGGCAATGTCATGCAAGTGTAATCAAAAGTGGAGATGGAGGGACCTGACATTGATCAAGGTAGGGAGGTAGTCCTGAATGTGATACTAGAGGGTGAGAAGCGTGATCAACCAGTCATGCAAGAAGCAATATTTAGGGAATACCAACCTTCTCTTCCTATGGTTGCTTTTTTTCTCTCTTCCCTCCTATCATGAATCTCAATTTTTTACTATTATGTCGTCGAATGGGGCCTGGTCCTTCCAAACCTCGTTATTTTGTTATAATTTATGTGAATTAACTTTATGATACTCTAGGCAACATTATAACCAATATTATCCCTGCAAAACCTTCATTTTAAAACACATCTAAGTTGGATTTTCTTCCCTTGGTGAACCCTCACTACAATCTTTGGTCTAGGATTCGCAAGGACGATCCCCTAGACTAGATCGAGGGCCTTGGGGTATTGATGCCCAAGGTTGGACCTAGTAAGTCTAGAGGCAGGAAATAAAACCTCTCCAAGGCACAGATAAAAGCTCATTTAGATATTGTTAATGGTAAACAAAAATCCCTTGATGTAGCGCTTAGAGAAGTGTAGGCCTCTTAATCATTTCCATCATGATTGTTGTTTCTTTTAATTTCAGGGTTTCACTAGTTCCCAGAAAAAACTAGCTCTAAAAATATTGATCCTTTCTACAAGTCCTCACATTATTCTTCTTCGGGGAACTCTTGGTCATGGGGATTTGGTTTTTGAATCTCTTAACAAGATTTTCCCATGATGGTTTTTCTTTGCTTCAGATTCTAAAGGGCACTCAGGGGTTTTAGCCACATAACTTGAGACACTATAGAGTCACAAGCACATGGGGTTCTAATATGGTTCTAGGGGCAGTATACTTTTCCTCAAAGCTAAGTATGGAGATATTAGTAGTAATTATATACAACCCTTGTCATGACCGTGCTTGCTTTTGGAACAATTTGATGGAATATTCCTTTCTGAAGTTTGATAATCTTGTGGTCAGCCGGAATCTAAATTTCTACTTAGGGACCTTGGAGGTTTGGGGACCTCGAGCCCAAGAAGACCCATTGAAATATTTTTTTCACAAGGAAATTGATTGACAACCATCTCATTGATCTCAATCTCATCAAGTATAAACCATCTTGGAGGAACATACGCACTAGGAACGTATCGGTGGAAAAGAGGTTGGATATATTCCTCCTTGCAGAAGATTTGGTAGGAAAAATCCCAATGTTTCACCAGTGGATTGGTTTTGGTGATGATGATGATCATCACCCAATGTTTTTGGAATTAAAAGGTGGTAGTAGAAAACTTGGTAATCCTTTCAAGTTCAACCCTTCATCGTTAAATGAGCAAAGTTATATCCAACTCATTAAATATATTTGAACTCTCTACAATTAGGACTTTGAACTCACAATTTCTCGGTAGTTCGTGAAGAATTTAAAAGGGGCAAGAAAATCCCCCATCTAATTGGTTATCTAGAAGAAGGATAGAGATGAGTGTCTGCTCAACTTAGTGTTCCTAAATTGATGTCATAAATTGTCAACCAGGGCTAGTAAACTGTTGAAGTGAAGTGTACTATATGTTCCTAGGTATCTTCTTCCTACTTCGTTGTGTTTAATGTTTTTGGTTTTGTGTTTTTGTGCTAAGAGGAAAAGAACTAAGTTGTTGGCAAAGAGAAGTTATTGGTCACACTAAAGCATAGCGAAATCTACTCTAAACTATGTATGCCACCTAAGAACAGAAAATGTTAATTCACCAATTGCAAAGCTTGACAAGGAAAGTAACTCATAACATTAACTCAGTCCAATTCATTTCATTAGAGGTATGTTGGAACAACTTGAGAAAAGGATAAGTTTGATGCAATGAGGTTATTTTAAGTAAACAACAACTTACAATATCACAGAGAAAATCTCATCCATAGTTAGAAATTTGTTGGAACACGTTGAGAAAAGATTATCTGCAACATAGTAAGGAACTCTATGCTAATTTAACTTATGACACTAAAATCAACTCATTCTGCAACTCAAAATTTTACTATTAAGCCTCATTCAAGGGTTAGAGATCTCTTGGAATAGCTTTGGAAAAAGGATGTTTGTAAAATTATGAGAAATTGCAAAACAGTCAAAACCTCAAAATGATATTACTAATTCTTGTCCATATGATAATAATGTGTTAGAAGAGACTAAGAACAAGAGTAGTTTGTAAATAATGAAGGCCTTTAAGTCAGATTTAACAGAACTAAAATACAACTAGCTAATAAAACTTGAAATGCAATGAACAGAACTGAACTAATACGCAATTAGCCTTCGAAACACTACAGCTCTATCTCATTCAGTGTTAGTGATATTTTGGAACAATTCATGAGAACAATATTGACTGCACTATTCGATGTAAGTAAGCATAAAACATGAAGTTCAGAAAACTGCCTAAATTAAGAACGAAATAGAGCTAAAGTTACTTATCTAAAAAATATGCACAAAGTCTTTCGGACAGTAGGGGCCCTTTACCATCGTATCGGCACACGAATCTCCTCAAGATTGCTTTAGATCATGCATTAAAGTTGTACTTCTTTCATTAAATGAAAACGCTTCAAAAACAGAGTATTACAGTCTTGGACAACTTAACGACAAAACATCAACTAGCTAACCGTCTCTCGGTTCACCAAGTTATTTTTATAAACAAAATACATAACTGTCATTGAGAAGAAATAGGGATAGGTGTCTTTTTCAATCAAAATCAAATTAGAACTCTTGTTGAGGCCTCATACTTTGTTGAAGACATCTACAGAGTCCTTGTCCTAGTAGAAGTTTACTTCTTAGTTTTGGTTTCCTCCACGTGCATAACCACTTGCAGATTTTTGCTCAGACTTCGTAGAGGGCAAGGAATGATGTAGGTGAGTTCTGGAATTCAACCATATGTGTTTTTCCTTTAATTGACACCTGTAACCTGTGTTAACATAAAGATAGTTGTGGAATATGCGACTAGCTACAAAATGGCTGCATTTTGTAGCTAAGTCTAGTTAAAAATCACTACAACAAAAAGACCACAAAAGTTTAGTAAGTCAGTTATTGTATGCATTCTTAAAGTGACTTTAATCAATCATATTGATCTTTTAAGCCTATAATTGATAAAGGAGAAAGGAAATGAAGTGAAATTTGGTGAAAGAAAATGACATCTTTGGGGCTCAACATACCCCCACTACAAAGCTTTTGCATGTCCTCATGCAATTAATCCATGTATTCTGAAACTTCTTCTAGGACATCTAACTTCCTTTTTCTGCTTTGCTTGATGTTCAGTGGCATCCTAGGCTTCCTTATGACCAATTTGAACCTCAGGTTTATAAGTGCCCTGCTCAACTTTTTATTTTTCTTCTTCAACTTCTCACTAGCCTTGTACAATTTTTCCATTTGCAGAGAGATTTGTGTTCATGTTACTCTTCATCTTGACTTGTTCCCTTAAAATTTGATTTTCATTTTTTATGTGCCTATTAAGTACTTCCATTTTATATTTATCCCTTCTCAGCACTTCAATGGAAGACTCTTGTGGGCTAGGAGTTCTTCCTCTGTTTTCTGAGGCTCTCTTTTCCAATGACTCAACATAATTATAGATTTGTTGTTGTGCTGGGTCTACCTCCAGAGTTCTTCTATCAAGATCCTCTTTGTACTAGTACTCAGGAGATCTATCAGTTGGTGTCTCTTCATCCTCAATATCTATGATTCCCGTTTGTTTAACCCATTTTTTCTTTAATATGCCTCTACGCCTATGGCTTCGTCTTAGTTTAGATGGTCCCTCACGTCTCTCCTTGGCATACTTTCTTATTATCTTCTCCTTTTTAAGTTGTTTCTTAATTTCAGCCAATTTTTCAAAGATAATCTCCTCACTGTCTTCTTGTATGGATTTACCGGTTTTAATTTCAACAGTTTTGGAAAAATTTCCTCTCCTGCTTCTTCTTGCAAGTTTGCCTTCAAATGGAGTTTCTTTAGGTTCTTCAAAGTGATTCCTCAAGAGGAACTTATCCCAATTGTCTCCCACCTTTCTCAAATGATGCTCAATTAGGATTTTAACTAGGCCATGGTGATACAAGGTGGTTTCTAAGAATTGAACCCTTTTTGGTACATTAGAAGTCGTCCTCTTTAGGCTATGGAGTAAGAAAAAGGGTAAATTGATTTCTTCATCTAGGAAATGCATCATAAGCTGAATATGATAAACATATAGGGTGCTAAACCTTCCTTCACAAGTTATAAACTTTTGCAGAATTAACAACATATTTCACCACTTATTCTTTAAGGCTGAACTAGGAATGCCTTTCTTGAAAACTGAGATATCCATACCTGGTGTTTTGAGCATCTGCCTCCATGCCTCATTGTGAAATTCCTTGTTTTTGAACCATCGTTCACCTTGCCTTGGCAATTCTGCTGCTTTTGCAATGAAGGATTCTGTGATAGTGAACTTTACATCACCTATTTCAACTTATGACCCGTTGAAGGACCGAGAAAATGTCTTGGTAACCTCCTTATGGAATCCATTGAACTTTTCCAAAAACTATAGCCACCCCACCTGCTGTAACATTTCTCTAATCTGTGGGTAACCCTCTAGGTATTTTGTTCCGACTGGTTCAAATCTTACAATGAGTCCCATGGTTTCTTTTCTCAATCTTCAATTTACTGCTCCGTAACTGCTCTCCTATTCACGGTAAAAATGGCTGTAGAAGGTTGTTTTCACCCCAAAGATGACTTCTCTATTTTTCAAAGAGGAATTGGCTACGGAAAAATGACATGAAGTGGTTATGGAATGAGTGAAATACGGTGAGGGTAAATTACACAAAAAATGAGTTTGAGAGCTGTCATGGAGTGAAAGACCACGGAAAAATCTCGTGAGAATTTCAAAATCATCACTGAATACTTCGAGTTAGTGACGTGACCTAATAGGTCACTTCAAGTACTAATCATTAATTTCTAATAAATGATGATTTGATATGGCAGAATGGAAGGGATTTTTCCATGAATTTTATGATAGGCTTGATAGACTTGATCAGTACGAATAATCAAAATAAATTTATGAAACATACATATAACTTAACCATACTATAACTTTCATAATCTGTTACCATTGTAATTTCACAAGTTACCTTAGCCCTTCTTTTGATTTTTGTGGTTTTTAATATGCTTTGTCTTCCTTTGAAAATCATTGATCTTTCAGTATTCATAATCCCTTTAATTTTTCTTGTTGACATAGGTGTGAAAGATAAATTTGCTGCTGAACAAGTGGTTGCTAGATAGTTGCTTGTAGGATATCTGGCTGCAGAATGTCTGGCTACAGAATGTCTGGCTGCAGAATGTCTGGCTGCAGAATATACCTGTAGAAGCTTAAAACATGGAATGAAATGATTTGAAACATGGATGGACTGTAGTATGAAATGAAATAAAATGGATCATGAAATATGGTGGAATGAAGCATGAGTGAAGCGAAATATAATGGAATGAAATGGATCATAAATGTAAAGTGGAATGAAATATGAAAAGTGGCCTGCAACTTATGATTTGTAATACTCAATTGCAGAAAGAGATCAAATTCAAAAATCTGAAATGAAAATGAGGTGGACCATGGAATGGAGTGAATGAAGTATGGATGAATGGAGTGAATGAAATATGGATGAATGGAGTGAATGAAATATGAATGAAGTGAGACATGATGGAGTGAAATGGATCATAAGCGGAATATGATATATAAAATGGGCCTGCACTTATGATTTTATGATAGTTGCTTGCAGGAAAAGAACACATTTGAAAAGCTAAAGTGTCAGAAGGATTCTGATTTTCACTTTATCTTTTCTGTATAAACATGCTAATCAGTGATTAGTTTTCATGTTTATACTTTTTTTTTTTTTTAATGCATCTAAATTCAGAAAATTCAATTAAGTTGATGAAGAAGAAGGATTCTTCTTCATTAACTTCACATCACTGTTCTCTTGGAATATCTTGACAAATTCTTCTCTTGAAAGTGGCTTATGATACAACTTCAATCTATGACCATTTACAAGAAAAGTGACCTTCTCTTCATCTATTGTCCTGATTTTTATTGCTCCATTGTCAAAAAATTTCACAATTTCATATGGCCCAAGCCAATGTGTTTGGAATTTACCTTGAAAATATTTGAACTTTGAATCAAACAAGAGGGCCCAGTCACCTTCTTTGAATTTATTTTCCTTAATGTATTTATCATGTAATCTAGTCCTTTGCTACTGGACTATATTTTTTCTCTAGACTGCATCCTGTCTGATCTCATCCAATTCATTAATCTGCTCCAACCTATGCTTTTGTGCTTCTGTTAGATCAAGTCTTAGCTGGACTGCCATTTTAAAAGTTTGAATCTGAAACTCTATGGGAAACAAGACTTGTTTTCCATAAACAAGTTCATAAGGAGTATGACCTATTGTGCTTCTCCATGTATTTCTATAGGCCCACAAGGCTTCAGGAAGCCTTTCTGCCCAATCTCTTCTATGTAAATGAACAGTCTTTGTTAGGATCCATTCAATGACCTTATTAGTAGATTCCACTTGACCATTTGCTTGTGAATGATAGGGAGTATATTTTTTGTGTCTGATTTTGTACCTCTCCATCATTTGTTCCACTAGCCTTGATGTGAATTGAGCTCCTTGATCTGTAACAATTTCTCTTGGGACACCAAAACGAGTAAAAATATCCTCAAACAAAAAATTAACTACAGATGCTTCAGTAGCAGAAAGTAATGGCTTGGCCTCTACCCATTTGGTAACATAATCAGTGCAAACTAATATATATTTCTTTTTTCTTGATGGAGGACTAATAGGTCCTACAAAATCTAAAGCCCATTTCTCAAAAGGTTCAATATGTACCTAAGGCTGCAATGGCATCTCACCTGAAGGAGAAGGTTTCCCTACCCTTTGGAAGTTGTCACACCTTTTGACATACTCTTTAGCATCTTTAAAAAGGGATGGCCAATAGTATCCTAAATGAAGGAACTTATAAGTTGTCCTTTTATCAGCAAAGTGTCCGCCACAAGGTTCATCATGACATGCCTTGAGGATCTCAGGAATCTCATCTTCTCGAACACATCTCCTAATGATAAAATCTGGACCTGTTTTGTATAACTCATTAGCAACCCATGAATATTTTGCACTGTCATAAATTATCTTTCTTTTGTCTCTTGCATTCATTATTGAAGGAAATTTCCATGAAACTAAATAATTAGCAATGTTAGCAAACCAAGGAGTTTGAGTAGAAATTTCAAAAAGATATTCATCAAGGAATTGATCTTCAACTGGAGTATTATCTTTGATGTTTTGGAGTCTAGATAGGAAATCAGCTACTGTGTTTTGTTTCCCAGGCCTATCTAGAATGGTAATGTTGAATTCTTGTAAAAGAAATAACCATCTTATGACTTTGCCATTAGTAATTGATTTATTCATTAGATATTTAATTGCAGAGTGATCTGTGTGAACAAAAGTTTCATAGCTTGTTATATAGTGTCTGAATTTATTTATGGCATGAACAACAGCTAAGAACTCTTTTTTAGTTACAGTATAATTTAACTCTGAAGGAGTCAAATTTTTACTTGTATAGTAGATGGCATAAGGAATCAGGTCTTTTTGTCCCAATACTGCTCCTAAAGCTGTATCTGAGGCATTTGTTGAAATATGAAAAGGTAATTTCCAATTAGGTCCCCTTAAAATAGGTGCTTCAGAGATTTTTGTTTTCAGGGTCTCAAAGGCTAACTGGCAATCAGGATTCCACTTGAATTCACAGTCCTTGGTAAGTAATTTGAAAAGTGGAGATGCTATCTTGGTGAAGTTTTCTATAAACCTTTGATAATATCCTGTAAATCCTAGAAAACTCCTTACGTCTTTTTGACAACTTGGAACAGATAAGTTAGAGATGACTTCAACTTTTGACTCATCAACTCTAATCCCATCTCCTGAAATGTGATGCCCCAAAACAATTCCTTCAGTAAACATCATAAAACACTTCTCATGACTTAGTGAAAGATTTTCTTCTTTAAATCTCTTTAAAACTTTTTCCAAGTTTTCTAAGGCTTCTTCAAATGTGTTTCCATAAATTGTGAAATCATCCATATATACCTCTACACAATCATGTATTAGATCTGAAAAGATTCCTAGTACTGCCCTTTGAAATGTTGCGGGTGCATTGCATAGTCCAAATGGAAATACTTGGTAAGCATAGGTAACCCAATGACAGGTAAATGTGGTTTTGTCCTAATCTTCAAGTGCTACTTGAATTTGATTATAACCACTAAACCCATCTAAAAATGAGAAGTACTTTTTGCCAGCTAATGTATCTAATACCTGATCTATGAAAGGTAGGGAAAATGATCTTTAAGAGTAGCTTTGTTTAATTCTCGGTAGTCAATACATACCCTCCATTTACCATTTTTCTTTGGCACAATTACCAAAGGAGAAACCCACTGACTATCTGAAATAGGATAGATAAAGTTGACATTCAACAATTTCTGCAATTCTTCTTTAACAATATCCCTAAGATTTGGATTCATCCATCTTTGAGGTTGTCTGATTGGTTTACAATTTTCCTCTATGTAGATGTGATGAGTGCAAGTCTTAGGGCTTATCCCTTTCATATCAGTGTACTCCCATGCATATGCAGAAGAATGTCTCTGTAATATCTTGACTAGCTTTTCTTGTTGAGATTTCTCTAGGTTCTTGTTTATGTTTAAAGTTTTACCTAGAAATATCTCAATTGCAGAGCTGCCAAATTTATCCATGGAATAAAGAGACATTTGTCTTGATGATAAAAACTCAATGTTGGATTCTTCTTGAAATTTTTCATGTTTGTATTCCGAAGAGGATTCAAAATTTTCTAAGGTATTCAGAATCTGGCTATCTTCACTAATTTCTGAAATTGTGAAGAGAGGTTGTATATCTTCTTCATCCTCAATCCATTGAGTATCATCTAATTCCGTAATTGTCTTTGCTGGAGGATATAAGGTAAATTTCTTGGTTGAACTACCATCAGAGATGTACATATCACCGGATCTACAACTAATGAAAGCATCAGCTGTAGCTAACCAAGGTCTTCCTAATATAATAGGATGTCCTCCTAGATTATTCTTAGGAGTTAGGATCATAAAATCCACAAGATACTCCCAAGAATATAGGGACACTGGAATGTCTTCTATTACCCCATCAGGTTTAATCACAGATCTGTCTGCTAATTGTAATAATGTGGGTGTAAAAAGAAGATTAGGAAGCTTTAGTTTATCCATGATTTGTCTACTCATGATACTGATTGTTGCTCCTAAATCAATAAATGTGTTTGGGATCTCAGTTCCATTGATGTGTATTTTAACAACTGGATTTCCTGGGTCTAGATACTTTGGAATGGCAATCTTACCCATCATGATATCTGCTATTTTTCCTGCCAGTTGAATTTTCTTTATCTCTTTGATTCTTTTTCCTATTTTTTTCATGCTCAACTCCTTTATTTTTTTTGCTAAGATTGGAATTTCCTTGATAGCTTGTAATAATGGGATCTTAATACAAACATTCCTTAGCTCATCTAGGAAATCATAATTAGGCACCATAATTTGTTTCTCTACACCCTTATCAATTTGTAATCTTTCTGGAAAGGGAGGTGTAGAGGTGGATGTTGATGGCTGCTCTAATATAGGAGTTGAAATTATTGGTTCTTTTTGTTTTGATTTTTCAATGTTTGGGGCTTGAAAATATGTGTTCTCTTCAAGAATTTTATTTACCCGTAGAGAATCTTCCTCAGAATTGTTTTTCTCTTGTATGATTACAGAAGGTTTCCTCTTTTCAAGTATTCTTCCAGACCTAAGTTGAACATCATTAAGGTCTAAAGGAGTAATAAAATAGGTTGGAAACTGTTGGCCTTCTATCATGTATGTGTTCTGAGGATTTTTATTATTGGGGTTTGATATGGGTTGGGCATGTAACTGATTTTTTTTCTGAGGAAATGGTAATGGAAGTGGTGGATTTTGAGGATTTTGTTGAATATTTTGTTGAGGGAAATTTGGATATGGTGGATAGGATGGTGGATATTGATAGTATTGAGAGTATCTTCCATAGGGATTTTGTGCTCCTTGTGCCCAAGTTTGAGATTGATTTTGGAATTGGGGCCAAGGTTGCTGCCAAGAATTCCAATTTGGTGGGCGTTGACTATACAGATGATCATGGAATCCTTGTGTTTGAGGTCCTTACCAAGGCCTTCTAGAGACAAAATTGAGAGATTCTATGGAATTTGTAGGGGTTTCTTCTTGAAAGACAGCTTTAAGACCAAGAAGTGAAGGACAACTCTTGGTCTCATGTTTTTCTGAACAAATTACACAAGTCTCTACTACCTTTGCATCCAAAGGGCACTCTCTCAAGGCATGCTTCTTTCTACATTTGGGACAAAAGATTGCTAAGGCATCAGATTCAGCTTTTTGCTTGTTTTTTAACTTGAGGGTGTCTATTTTCTTACTAAGACTCCATAAAATGTCATATTTGAATTCATCAAGCATATGTCCTATTTCTGCCCTACTTACTTGCAAGAGCAGGGTCTCTTGGTCCTTTTACAGTTTTAGATTTCCCTCTTGAAAGGTTGATACATAATTCAGCTATTTCAGGTAATGTGAGCTGAGATATATCCCATTTTCCCATCATATTAAGGATATCTAGCCATTCATCCCTAATTGTCTTCAACAAGAGAGATTTCAAGGTATCTTGGTCTAGGTTTTCCATTTTTTCTCTTTTGATGTTGTAGTTAAACATATCCAACAAATCTTCCAGGTTTTCATCCTCTTTTTGTAACATTTTAAACACTTCCTCCTTATGGTTGACTGGCATACAGTAATCCAAATACCTCTCTAGAAATGCATGTTTCATGTCTTCCCATGTCCTAATAGAACTGTTGATCAAACTCATAAACCATTTTAATGCTGCTCCTTTCAATGTTGAATGGAATAGTTTAAGTTTTTGGGCATCTTGTAAGTAATCATAGGTTCTACATAGGACTTCAAATTCAAATAGGAAGGTTTCAGGATCTTCACTTTTGAGTCCATAAAAGTTTGGAAGGACAGAGGGTGAAATGTTTTTCATAGTTGCATTGGTTTCTTCATCTACTATAGGAAACCCAAAAGAGATTCCCATTTCCCTTCTACCTCTTCCTCTGCCTCCTTCTTCACCTCTACCTCCTTCTCCTTCTGCACCTCTACCTCTACCCCTTGAGTCTCTTTCTCTACGCATATCATTGTTTTTGGGAGGTAAGAAACAAGGCTACCTAGTTACACTTCCCCGGCAACGACGCCAAAGTGTCTGCTCAACTTAGTGTTCCTAAATTGATGTCATAAATTGTCAACCAAGGCTAGTAAAATATTGAAGTGAAGTGCACTATATGTGCCTGGGTATCTTCTTCCTACTTAGTTGTGTTTAGTGTTTTTCTAGTGTTTTTGGTTTTGTGTTTTTGTGCTAAGAGGAAAAGAACGAAGTTGTTGGAAAAGAGAAGTTATTGGTCACACTAAAACAGAGAAAAATTTACTCTAAACTATGTATGGCACCTAAGAACAGAAAATGCTAATTCACCAATTGCAAAGCTTGACAAGGAAAGTAACTCATAACATTAACTCAGTCCAATTCATTTCATTAGAGGTATGTTGGAACAACTTGAGAAAAGGATAAGTTTGATGCAATGAGGTTCTTTTAAGTAAAAAACAACTTACAATATCACAGAGAAAATCTCATCCATAGTTAGAAATTTGTTGGAACACATTGAGAAAAGATTATCTGCAACATAGTAAGGAACTCTATGCTAATTTAACTTATGACACTAAAAGCAACTCATTTTGCAACTCAAAATGTTACTATTAAGCCTTATTCAAGGGTTAGAGATCTCTTGGAATAGCTTTGGAAAAAGGTTGTTTGTAAAATTATGAGAAATTGCAAAACAGTCAAGACCTCAAAATGATATTACTAATTCTTGTCCATATGATAATAATTTGTTATAAGAGACTAAGAAAAAGATCATTTTGTAAATAATGAAGGCCTTTAAGTCGAATTTAATAGAACTAGAATAAAACTAGCTAATAAAACTTGAAATGCAATGAACAGAATTGAACTAATACACAATTAGCCTTCAAAATACTACAAATCTATCTCATTCAATGTTAGTGCTATTTTGGAACAATTCATGAGAACAATATTGACTGCACTATTCGATGTAAGTAAGCATAAAACATGAAGTTCAGAAAACTGCCTAAATTAAGAACGAAACAGAGCTAAAGTTACTTATCTAAAAAACATGCACAAATCCTTTCGGATAGTAGGGGCCCTCTACCATCGGATTGGCACATGAATCTCCTCAAGATTGCTTAAGATCAGGCATTAAATTTTTACTTCTTTCATTAAAGGAAAGTGCTTCAAAAACAGAGTATTACAGTCTTGGACAACTTAACGACAAAACATCAACTAGCTAACCGTCTCTCGGTTCACCAAGTTATTTTTATAAACAAAATACATAACTGTCATTGAGAAGAAATAGGGATAGGTGTCTTTTTCAATCAAAATCGAATTATAACTCTTGTTGAGGCCTCGTACTTTTCTGAAGACATCTGCAAAGTCCTTGTCCTGGTAGAAGTCTACTTCTTAGTTTTGGTTTCCTCCACGTGCATAACCACTTGCAGATTTTTTCTCAGACTTTGTAGAGGGAAAGGAATGATGTAGGTGAGTTTTGGAATTCAACCATATGCGTTTTTATTTTAAGTGACACCTGTAACCTGTGTGAACATAAAGATAGCTGCGGAATATGTGACTAGCTACAGAATGGCTGCATTCTGTAGCTAAGTCTAGTTAAAAATCACTACAACAACAAGACCACAAAAGTTTAGTAAGTCAGTTATTGTATGCATTCTTAAAGTGACTTTAATCAATCCTATTGATCTTTTAAGCCTATAATTGATAAAGGACAAAGGAAATGAAGTGAAATTTTGTGAAAGAAAAGGACATCTTTGGGGCTTAACAATGAGGTTGATCTTAAAATAATAGAAGAAAATATGGAGAGATTGGAATCACCTGAAGGTAGAGGATATGAATCTGAGGATTCAAACAATAGTATCATACAGTTGGAAGCCTCAAAAAGAAATATTTTGTTTGATAAGGAGGAACAATGGAGACTCAAGAGTCGAGCGATATGGCTAAAAAGTGGCAACAAAAACTCAAAGTTCTTCAAAAACTATGTTAAATGCTAGAAAAATATAAATATGATTTGGGAAATGCAAAAGGAGGATGGAGGCAGAAAAATTACATTTGAGGAGTTGGAAGCCATAGGTAAGGACTTCTTTAGAAATCTCTACAACGCACTAGAGGAGGTCACTATAGCAGAAGTGATTTACATGGCTCAGTTTTTCCCGGGGTTTGCATAGGATGAAGACAATCAAAATCTGATGGAACCTATTTCCAAAGGTGAATTGGAAGTTGTTCTCAAAGGCATGCAAAAGGTAAAATTTCAAGATCTAGATGGATGGATTGTGGAATTCAATATGGGTTTTTTTGAATTGATAGGGGATGATCTCCTCTGAGTGGTTGAAGGCTCTTCGAAAAATGGCAATATATATGACCCCTTCAATTCAACTTTTTTTCCCTGATCCAGAAAATGGATGATCCACAGTTCGTTAAATAATATAGTTTGATATCTCTGTGTAATTGTATATAAAATATCATAGCTAAAATTATAGCAATCTGACTTCGGCCTATCCTATCCAGGAATGTTTCTAGTGAGAAGTTTGAATTTCTCTATGGAAACCAGATCTATGAAGCTATTTGGGTTGCACAAGAAGGTATGCATAACATTAAAACCAAGAATATTAATGTCATCATTGCTAAAATTGGCTTTTCCAAAGCTTATGACAGAGTTATTTGGGTATATATTCGTATGATTCTTACACACTTGGGTTTTAAAATTCTTATATTAATTGGGTTATGGGTTTTATTACTAATGTTTCCTTTGCAGTCTTAATCAATGGATTTGATTCCCCTTTTTTCATTCTCATAGAGGTTTGAGGCAAGGATTCCATCTCTCTCCTCTCTTCTTCTTCTTAGCAACTAAAGGTATCAGTCGACTACTTTTAGAAGCTAAGCGAAGGGGGGAATCTTTAGGGCATTGAAGTTGCTTCATATTTGTTTATGACTCGTCTAATTTTTGTAGTTGACGTCTTTATATTTAGTAATGGATCTAGGAAGAAGTTGGAGACCATTAAAGAAGCTCTCACTCTCTTTTAGAAAGCAACAAGCATAGCTCCTTAATGCTCATAAATTGTCATTGACACATGAAGGTATGTCATAAGGGTAGATTTGAAGAGCACACATTTTATTTCAATTTGAAGAAAGACCACTCAAGGAGATTTTTAATGCTTGGGTTTTCATTTTGAACCCAAATATTATAAGAATATAGATTGGACGTGGCTTCTGGAAAAGGTGGAAAAATGAATTAAGCATTGGATTTTCAAATGGAATTCGAGAATTGGAAGACTGGTGCTGGTCTAATCAGTGCTCGAGGCAATCCCTTTGTATTGGATTTCTCTTGCCTAGGTTCCAAAATGAATTCTACATTCCATCAGAAATATTTGTGGAAGGTTTATGTGGGAAAGAGCTAAGGAATAATCGGTCTTCCCTAGGTCTGTTGGGACATGATAGCCTGCCAAAGTCTTGTGAGGGATGGGGCTTAAAGGATTTTCCTTATTTTTCCAAAGCCTTGTCAACAAAATTTGGATGGTGGTTTTTCTCTATTAATATTCTATGGACCGCAGTCGTATTAAGGAAATACATATTCCCCCTTAATCTGGATTAATGGATCAAGAAGCAAAATAAGTGGGTCCTGATTTCATTTGTTAGTTGGAAATCCATTGTTGAATTTTTTAAGTTAGTAGGTGAGGGACTTGCATGGCATGTCGGAAATGGGGCGAATTTAAAAATTAGAATAGACCCTTGGGTAGGCTATTCTAAAAACTTTAGACTTCCTATAAAGCCAGTGGCTTTCCTGAACAAGCAGGGATTAATATTTTTAAATCAGGTCATGGATGAAGGGAGGACTACTTTCTGGTCTTAGGGTTGGAAGAACGTAAACTAGCTCAATCTTCTTGGTGAGTTTGTTGTCATATGGAAATTGTATATATCAGCAATCAAAAGATCTCATATCATAATCACATCAAAATTTGAGACACAAAAGACTCTCTTTGTTGGGTTCACTCACCCTTAGGCATCTACACTCCTAAATTTGGGTGTCGTTTCCATATTGTGTCTTTTATGAGAATCAAATTTGTTTGGTTGTGGAAGAAGGTCTAGAAGCTTTCTTTCCTAGCCAAATCCAAACTATTTCCATAGTGCCTAATTAGAAATCAAATTTCTTCTTGGGATAATCTACAAAAAAGGCACAAGGAGGACCCAAGCTGGTGTATCTTGTCTAAAAACGCGGAGGAAACAATTTCCCATTTGTTTCTCATATGCCCTTTCACATTGAGTATTTTTTAGAAAACAAAGAAAATTTTTGGTTTCAATATGGAATGGAGAGGCAATGATTTTGGGCAGGCTTTGAAATTAGGGTGGGATTATGTAAATGATGTAGAAAATCACATGAATATCCCTCCTCTAATTTGTTGGGGTGCCTGGCTAACGAGGAATAAAGTTATCTTGAAAGATGTTTCTTCAACTCCAGCCTTCATCACCTCTGAAATTGCTACTATATATTCCCTTTTGCCTACGAAGGACAAAAAGTATATCTCTTGAACTATTGTTGATGAAGAAATAAATCGTCAACTCCCTTGGTCTTACTTTGATGGGGCCTCAAATGAGGAAGGTGTTTGCGGTGGAGGTTTAATTCATCTCATTAATCAACACTTTTTGAAATCAAAAGTTGGTCTGGGAAGAGGGATGAATAACTGTGCATAGCTTCTCTCCTTAAAACTTCTTTTATGTTGGCCATTGGAAAAAAGTATCGCTCTCTTCAAGTTTTTTTAGATTCATTAAATGTCATCAATTGGTTCAATGTTGTTCATTGATGTCACAACCACACATTACTTCCTATTCATAAATAAATATAGACTTTTAACTTTATTTCTTATTGTATATATACATGGAATAGAACTCAAAAGAAAACATCTTAAATTAAAAATTAATTTATTTTTGGCATGTTGTAACTATAAAATTAAATCTTTCATAAGCTATTTTTAAATTTTCTATAATGATCATAGATAATTTACATCTTCCTTGAAATTCTTCAAAATGGAGGGTTTGGAAAATCACCATGAGCTCACTAATGTTGAAATTTTGTTGATACTGCTTTTTCTTCTTCTCGAATACTCCTTGATTTTTCTTCGAAGTCGATTCTTTTATATTAAATGATAAAATTCCACATCTTCGAAGGAAATTCGATTCTTTTATATTAAATGGAAAAAATTTATTTAAAAGTTTTGAAGTAACAACATCTATTTTATAATGGGTTATAAAACATGTCATAATTTAAGCTCTGGGGGTTAAGTTTTTGTCATTAAAACATTTTGTTAATGGAAAGTTACTAGGTAAATTCCTCTCAACACTAATGATGGAGATTTAACTTCATTTTATCATGGAAATTTATAGTCTAAGATTTATTATTATACTATGGCCTAATATCTAAATACCACATGCTCAAAATGTCATAATTTGTAAACTATGGTATTGATTAAATATCTAAATACCACATGCCCAAAACTCCATAATTTGTAAGCTATAGTATGAATGATTCATACTATAGCTTATTGCATCATAGCTTATAGTATGATGAATCATTGGGCCTTCTTGTTTGCATCATTAACATTTCTCCTTTCTTCATTAAGATGCCAAGATTCACCTTCGGGAGGACTGGTGTCTGAGTCGACTTTCGGTCGACCCCCTTCCTACTTCTCCCAATGCGGAACCTGCTTGTGTATCCCCGACCATGCCCCCTCTTGAATGGGAATTGCCTCCTCCATCTCAATCGCCTCTGAATAGAGATGATGGTGCTAACTCACCTCTGGACACTGTGGGGAACGATATTGAGGCCCTTCTTTTTGACCCTTTCCTCGACCTGGCTGCCCTGATGGTTTTCGATAGAGCTCCTCCCAATTCCGGACCTGAGGTTAAAATATCTCCCTCATCGGGTAGGAACATCACTGTTAGGAAAAAGTCGGCATCAAGCTCACGGAGCTTCCGGGGTCGGGCCAGGACCCGATCCATATTCGAGGATAAACTACTTGATCTCACGGAGGTCCCGATTACTTCTTCTGATGAACACAGGGTGCTTGGAGAAAATTTCCCTTGTGGGGGTTCCTCATGACTTACATCCTATCTCTCAATATCAGGGGGATAGGCGACCCCTCAAAGATGTTGTGCCTAAGAGAACTGATTAGGATTAATAAACCGGAGATTGTTTTTCTGCAAGAAACTTTATGTGATAGGGAGAAATCCATCCGAACAGTTTTAAATATATGTAAAGGATGGACTGCTGCTGGGGTTAGTGTTGTTGGCCGAGCTGGGGGACTGATTGCCTGTTGGGATCCTACATGTACAAAAATACAGGCCTTTCGCTTTATTGGAGGTATGGTACTATCTGGGAACATAAGAGGCATTCAGGGCAACATTCACATAATTAATTTATATGCGCCATGTCACGGACGTGGACCATTCTGGGAAAATTTACATACATTTGGAATCCTGCAATTACAAAATTTGATGGTGGTGGGAGATTTTAATGTTTCTATTAACACTGATGAATCATGGGGACAGAAATCAAGAAGGGACCCGATGACAGGGTATGTGAGATCCATTCTGGAGTCTGCACATATTTGGGATATCAGACCGATGCCCATCGCCCCTACCTGGACCAACAAACGAATGGGAGATGATTTCATTGCTAAATGTCTTGATCGGGCGATGGTAAGCGAAAGCCTTTTCCAAATTCTGGGACACATATCAACGAGTATCCTGGTATTTGATTTGTCTGATCATATGCCAATCTACATGACTTGGAGAGTAGCAAATAACAGTCATGCAATTCCATTCAAATTCAATAGGGCGTGGTTACAAGACCCAGAATATGACATATTGGTGAGGGAAAATTGGAGGATCGAGACATCTATGCTGGAACCAGGAGGATGGGCGGGCTTCCATTCTAAATTACAACGAATAAAATGTCTGACAAAATCATGGGAAATAAAAAAAAGGGAGCTTAGAGAAGAATTGAACCACATAAATTCCAGACTCACTGTTATTCAGACCGATTTAACGTCCCAGGCGCCCAACAGGGAGACATACAGTATGCTGGAGATATTACAGAGCAGGAGGATGGAGATTTTGAAGATAGAAGAACTATCCTAGAAACTTAAAAGCAGGATAACTTGGTTACAGGAGGGAGATTTAAACACAAAGTTCTTTCACAAGACAGCAAATGAAAGAAGGAATAGGAACGCCATATGGTCTATAAAAAAGGAGGATGGAGAAATGATTTACGATGAGGAAGGAATTCAGAAAGAGGCTTATAATCATTTCTCCGATCTATACCGAGCAGATAATGGAATTGATTATGATAGCCAAATGTGGATTATGCAACATATTATGCACAGTTTTGATGAGGAGGCCATTGGGCTCATTAATGCAGTGGTAACAAAAGAAGAGGTGACATCCACCATAAAATCCTTTACCCACAACAAGTGCCTGGGACCAGATGGCTGGCCGGCAGAATTCTATGTTCATTTCTTGGATATTATGGCAGATGAAATTACTGCATTTGTTGAGAAAGGGCGGATATTAGGATATGTACCCTCCAATATGAATTCTATGTTTCTGGCGTTGATCCCGAAGGTTTCAGATCCTATGAAATTCATAGACTATAGACCCATAGCGTTGTGCGACTTGATTTACAAAATCTCTTCAAAAATTATTACCAATAGAATTAAGGGCTATTGGTCAAAAAATATCGCCCAGGAGCAATATGGATTCCTACAAGGAATATCTATTCATGACGCAATCGCCATAGCTCACGAGGCCTTGCATTCAATGCACGCTGGGAAAAAGGATGGCATTATAATGAAAATTGACCTTCTAAAGGCATATGATAGGGCAGATTGGTCATATATCTGTATGCTTCTGCTGAAGGTCGGGTTCCCCATTGGAGCCATATGATGGATAATGGGCTGCATCTCATCAGTTAAATATGATGTTCTTATCAACAGGAAGCCTACTGACTTTTTCGGTGCCGAGAGAGGATTACGGCAAGGGTGCGCTCTTTCACCCTTAATCTTCATTCTTCTTATGAATGGATTCAACTATCTTTTGGATATGGCTCGACGTGCTAGATACATTTCAGGATACTCCTTCTCGAAAACTTTAAGTGTCACGCATTCCATTTTTGTTGATGATTTGCTGATATTCAGAAGGATCATTAGAAATCACTGGTTTTATATACACTACTTGCTTATTAGATTCTCTGCTGCTACTGGTCTTTGTATAAATAAGGGAAAATCCTTTATCATTTATGGACCCGGGGATGAGGGTGAAATATCTTTCATATCTGGGTTCCTTGGAGTACAAAAAAAGAAGGCGGAAGATGGATTTACTTATCTTGGATATAGGCTTAAACCATCTGCCTATAGAAACAAAGACTAGGCATGGTTAGTGGAAAAATTCAAAAGCAAAATCCATAAATGGACGCATAAATGGATATCACTTAGTGAAAGATTCATCCTAGTACAAGCAGTTCTATCCCAAATCATGGTCTATTGGGAACACCTCTCTTACATTCCTCAAGGAATTGTGTCTCAGATCAACGCGCTCATCTCACGTTTCCTGTGGGAAGGAAATAGTGCCAATAGAAAATATCACCTGTGCCGATTGGAAACTTTATTTTGCCCAAAAAATCTAGGGGGGTGGGGGATTATTAACACACGGGCTTTCAATAAAGCTTTATTAGTCAAATCCTTATGGAGGGCGATCCACAATAATTGTATATGGGCCCAAATTATAGCAACCAAGTATCTGCCACAGGAACCACTGAGATTTATTTACAGCAACCAGCTCACTGTACCAAGCTACAGATCGGTGATATGGAATGGTTTTCTTAAGGTTTGCAGTGTTCTGGCTGGGGGTATAATATGGTACTTTGGTGATGGGCGAAATATTTTAATAGATGGGGAAAAAATATACGGGATGGATCACATTCCAAATCTCAGCAGAAGAACGGCGCAAGTCCTTTTTATAAAAGGAAAACTATACCTATCACAGGTCATTTCTCAATGGGAATCCAATGCTCCTATCTTGAAGACTGCTGACCAACTAGATCTACAGGGTTCCGAAGTCAATGAATGGAATGCACTTGGGACAAATTTTCAAAAGGCCGGGCTATCCTACAACAAGGAAGGGGATAAATTGGTGTGGGATGGTAAGACTAAACATAATGCACCGGTGGTGAAACACATCTATTCCAACATTAACAGTGTAGAGGTGATAGACCATATTCTCATTGGCTTCGAGAAATACTGGAGGAGGAGAATTCCGACCAAAATACTGCTTTTCGGCTGGCTGGTTTGGAGGAGTAAAATATTGACATGGGATGGACTTATGAGACGAGGAGTGCATGGACCCAGTAGATGCGTCTTTTGTCTGAAGGACCAAGAAACTATCAACCATATATTCTTCACTTGTCCTGTTATTATCAACATTTGGTCACTGTTTAGCAAATCTCTCTTAAGCGCAGACTGGGTTCCAACAGATTTTATTGAGACTGTTAGCAGATGGGATAGGGGGCCTGGTCGATTTCAGTCCCTGCCTTTATTTCTTATTTGGGAGATATGGAAATGTCGGAATAGGCACATTTTTTATGGGACCCCGATTCATATACCACAGATTTACTGTACAATCATGTTTTGGATTAGAGGTAGGGAACCTGCTATACAGTCTACTCAGGATGAATCTAAGAAGATCCACCCCCACCCGATATCCTTGCTAGCTATGTTTTTCAATGGTGCATGTCAAGATGGAATCATGGGATGCGAGGCTTGGCTCAAAATCATAGAATCAGAGCGGATACAGGTATGCTGGAACGGAGGAAGGGACAAAAATAATCTAGCTGAATTAATGGCCCTGTGGTGTGGCCTTCTAGCCGCATACAACTTGAAGCTACAGAAGGTTTCAATCTATGGTGATTCTAAGCTCATTATTGATTCCTTTATGGGCCTTTCTTCTAACTCCACAATTTTGTCCCATGGCTGGTACAAGAGGGCAATATACTTATCGAGAAAATTGGATTCACCTCCCCTTCATCACATATACAGGGAGAATAATACAGGAGCAGACTTCTTATCCAAAAATGGGTTGGGAATGGAGTTCGGGAAACTGTTGGTAGCACAATTTATTGACAACAAGCTGGTCTGGACCAAGGACATTCCAATTCCTTAACATTATTTTTCTAGTGGACTCAGATTCACTGGATGAGATATCCTTTTTGCTAATAGCTCTTTTTTACTTTCTCAGTCAATAATCTACCTTTTCAATTCGTCTTTTAGCATGGAAGAATACACAACACAAGCGAGCCTGATCAGAATATACAAGCGAGCCTGTTGGCACATGAAATTTGACTATAAGCGAGCCCGTTTTGCATAGGACATTTGATTACAAGCGAGCCTGTTGAATTCATTTTTGGTATAACAAGTGAGCCTGCAATCCCCATCAAGCGAGCCTGTGATCTCATGTTTTTTTTAAGTTACAACTTCCAACCTCTGGCAAGATAATTGAAACTATGATCTCGACCTAGAATGATAACAAATGAGGCTGTATATGTACACAAGCGAGCATGGTTTATCTTTACGAGAGAGCCTCAAACAGTCCAAAGATCCAGAGAAGACGAGCGGACATCAATGCTCTCTCAAAACACATACATAAATCTCCAATGCTTAAATGGGTCTTTCTCTATGGATTAAACAGTCTATGAGTTTTATTTTTAGCTGAATCAATGTTAAACTTGCTTATGATGTAGTCTATCATATAAAATCCGTATGGAAATTGAAATATATGTTAATCCTCATCATGGGGACGAATATCAGGACATAATATTTATCATAAGTCGATGTACTGTTTATTTAATATAATACAGTTGTTTTTTTTTTCTTCTGAGAAAAAAAAAAAAGAAGCTATAGTATGAATAAGTGTCATATGAGATATGGTTTTTTTTAAGCTTGTGGTATTGATAAGGCATGGTATTGGCCCATGGCATTGTAACAAAGCCTAATTAAAATTAAAAATAATCATGGTAAAATGAGGGTGAATTTCCATGTAATATGTTTTTTTTTTTTTGATGTATAAATGTTTAATTTATATATTAATTATTTTCATATTTAATAATAATAACAATAATAATTTAAATAAAGCTATATTTTATAGTTTTTCTTTTAACAACATGAGATGTATCATAATTATTTGGATGCTTAAAATGAATTAATCCCTGTTTATATTTATCAACCATTTAATTTATATGGTTGCACTAGTAATAATAATAAACAAAAACACACTTATTTCAAAACAGGCACCTTATCAATATAATGAAAAGTCTAAACTTCTTTTTGTTTATTATCAACTAATAAAAGAATAATCATTTTTGTATTATGTAACATCTCTCCTATAATGAATGGTAAAACACCTAGTTTCTCTCAATAGAATTATTATCATTTTTGTGTCAACTATACAATGTTGGCTCCATACTAGACAATAAAGCATCTTCCTGCATCTTCCTACTTTTAGTACAATCAATTATTAATAAAGTGTAATTATTTTTATTTCTTATCAAATAATTAGAAACCAAAAAACAATTTTCAAAATAAACAAATATAAATAAGTATCACTTTTTTTTTTACATTTTCATAATTCACTCATACCAAAAATAAACATTTGTTGTTATTATTACCACGGAGTAAAATTACAATGTTATCTATTCCCAATTCTAATTTAAAAAACATGAATCTAAATTTCACTATAATGCTTACTTGTATATGTATTTTTTAAATAGTTTTAGAATTTTGAATATAACTAATTCTAACCTCACAATATTATCCGTTTACTAAACTTTATAATGGCTCAAATAAATAAATAAATAAATAAATAAATATATATATATATATATATATATATATATATATATATATATATATATAGTTTTAATATTTTAATTTTTAACTTTTGAAATTATGTTTTTCAATCAATTTTATATAAAAGTTTGATTAATTTTAAGAGAATTGCTAAAAAATATTAATATTATTTGATTAAAATTTTAGGAGAATTGTTAAAAATTATTAATACTAATGGTTGAGATTGCATAATATAGATATAATTGAGATTTTTTTAAACATTTTCATTTAAAAAAATAATTTAAATAATGAAAAAATGCAAATTTTACTAACAATTGTATACTAAACTATATTATCTTCACAAATAAAAAAAAAATATATAAAATATTTAGATTTTTTTAAAACGTTCTTATATTTTTAGCATTAATATTGATAATAGTTTTTTTAATTTTTTTTTCAAAACATTTCTTAAAAATAGCTCGATAATAATAAATATAATTTGAAATTTGAAATAAAATACTAAATTGTTAAACATAATAATAAATATAATTTGATATTAATAACTCATATAAATAAAATCAATGCTTACATGATATATATAAACTCAAATGGAGTGTATTACATAATACATATAAATGCATAATGGTTGATTACATCTTAATGAAGAAAGGAGAAATGTTAATTGATGCAAACAAGAAGCCCTGTTGGATCAAAGTATTTAGCAAAAACACATTATACAATTATATGTATAGATGAAGAAAACATTAAATCTCTTAAAAAAAAATTATGATATTGTTATTCCAAAGGTTGAAAGATAAGGATTTTTTATCATTATAGTAGAACATTAAACATTTTAACTTTATAACATTTTTTCCTCCAAGGAAAAATCATAACTTTTATTATATAAAATATTGAAAATTACATGTTGTAGATGTTGCAAAAGGAGCATATCTCAAAATTGGTTGTCGTATCTGACCACATACTGCATAGAGTTCCAAAAATTACTAATGCATAAAAGTACTATAAACAGTTCTAGATAAACATAAAAATATATACAATTCCACAAGTTTTGATATTAAGAAAAATAAACAGAAAGAGATTCATCTATGTGCTTTGTAGTTCATGTTGGTGTTGCCTCCCATGTCTTATGATCAATGAATGGCCCATGAAAATACTAATAGAACTCATGTCTATTCTACTCCTGTATCATCCAAATACCAAAATGTTGTTGCACTTCTTCTTTGGATAAACTGTCGAAAATATGGTTCCTTTCCCTGTAGATATAATGACAGATCACATAGTCAAATTGTTACTTTAATGTTATTACCTCTTCCAGCAGATTCCTGAGTGTGTTCAAGTGACAATTTTACTGTTGATTGAACTAAATTATGACAAGTTTAGAATCACCCATTTTCATTTTGTAATAATGATCTTCTTTTAAATACAAAACTGCTCCTCCACCACAACCTTCTTATTGAGCTGAACCATCAAAATACACCCAAGGAATGGTCTTGTTCATAATTTTCACACGTATATTTTGGTGTCTCTGAATTTGTTTGTCCTCAGGAATAAAGTTATAAGAGGCCAATGTATGTGAACAGGTAAAGTTCCATTTTTTATCCTTATCTTGGAAATTTACTTGGTTCCTACCTAACCAAATTCCCCAACAAACCAGAAGGGGCAGGTTTCGGAGCTTTGTAGGATGAGCCTTATTCCACCATGTCTCCCATGCTTCTTGAATTGATTCTCCCTACCACCTAATATTGATTGACATCATTTGATATATTTGATTCCATATTTGGACCGTTGTGGGTCATTGTAGGAACAAATGATTGATTGATTCTTCATTTTTCTAGCATAAGATGTACCATGTTAGGCCCTGAAATGATCTTCATTGCAGATTGTCTCTTGTGGGAGCTTTATTACGCATTAAGCACCACAATAAAATATTTTATTTTTTCGGGCCTTTGAGCTTCCAAATCGAACGCCACCACTAGTCACTAATATCTGGTTCGTGATCCACAAAAATGTAAGAATACCCATCTTTTGGAGTGTACCTTCCATGCGTAGCCAGAGACCAAAATAGCTCATCCTCTCGTTCATGTATTCTCACATATGCAACCAAGAATGCATTTGTGTAGAGATCCCAGTCTTGATGCCATTGTGTTGAGATCTGAAGTTCCTAAGTAGATTTCCATTTTTGACCAAAAATAAAAGAAATTTTTGGATCTGCAATTTCATCTTATGTCCTTTTTCTAGAGGCCTCAAGGAACTGTATTAGTTATGGGGGGATGATGTGTGTATTACCACTTCTTGACCAATCATCTAAACCAATGTGAACCCTCTCTCCAGACCCAACTCTCCACGCCAATCATTTTCTGATATATTCAAAGGATTTTAAGACAGTTCGCCATATTGTAGATACACCTGTCTTGTTCCATCTGGGAATCTGATCTACTCCTCAATATGAAATGGGAAATATATTTTTTGGTGGCCACATCTAACCATAAACAATCTGAAGTGATCAATTTCCATCCCATTTTTTTTGCAAGTGCCTTTGAAAAACAAGTAAGGTTTTTCATCCAAAAACCTCCCATTTTTTGGGGAATGGCGATGAGATCCTAGCTAACCCAAGCAAAAAAATTTCCTTCCTTTTTCCCCCTCCAAAGAAACCTACAACAAATACATTATATTATGTGAAGAATGCCCTTTAGGATCCATGATAAATACATCCAATACATATGGATGGCCTCCAATACAGACTTGATAAGCACTAATCGACCCAACTTAGATAACCAACGGTGATGCCAGAGATTTATTCTACTTTCAATCTTTGCTACCAACCACATCCAGTTTGTAATTTTATAATTATTAGGTTTTAGTCAAAATCCAAAATACTCTAGTCTATCTTCAAATTCTAAATGTCGATAGGGAAATCTTTGTTTTGCATATTTTAGTTTGAATTGTGTGCATGTCACAGCAGATAAAGTAGATTTTTCCTAGTTAGTCTCCATCCCTCTGCCTTACACAAAATTTTGAGGGAATTGTTGAGAATTTTTGTATCACTGATATCCCCACTTAGAAAAATGAGGACATCATCTACGAAGAGTAGATGAGACAATATAATATTTGCATCAATTTTTAGACCTTTGAATCTCCCCTGATTCCTCTCTTCGGACAACAATATACTAAGACCCTCCATGAACAGTAGGAATAAAAAAGGTGATAACAGGAATCCTTTCCTAAGACCACGTTCTGCGTGGAAGAAATTTTTTGTTGATCCATTGATAATAATGTTGTAAGATACAAAAGTTATACAACACATTATCCAATTTCTGAAATCATTTTGAAAACCTATGTGTGTCAACAACATCTGAATGTACAGCCAGTTTGTCCTATCATATTCTTTGGATAGATCTATTTTTAGGATCATGCATTTCAGATTCTTAACTTTTAAGGATTGGATACCTTCATGTGCAATACAAATAGCTTCGTGGATCTAACAATTTTCCAAAAAATTAAATTGTTCCTTGGAAATGTGATGGCATAAGATATGCTTAATTCAGTTTTCAATGATCTTAGCAATGATTTTTTATATTCAGTTACACAATGAAATAGGCCTAAAATCATTAACGCTTATGGGATTATCTGATTTGGGAATTGAGGCTATGAATGTGGCATTGAATGCATCATACATTCTCCCATTCATTCTATAGTCTTAGATCACCCTTAGTAAATTTTGTTCGATCAGATTAAAAAAACAAGGTAAAAAATCCACTGGTCAACCATCCAGACTCGGGCTCTTGTCTTTTTTGAACCACTTCATCGCAGTCTCTATTTCCCCCATTTTCACTAGCATCTTCAATTCTTCATTGACTTCCTCATTCAAAAATCGAGGAAAGAGACTAGATACCTTTATAAATTCCGCCAATGACGCCTCATGTTGTTCTTTGTACATATTCCCAAAATATTGTATCCCAATATTTTCTATGCTCTTGAAAGTAGCATTGATGACCCTCTCTCCTCCTTTAGGGACCTGTTGTGCTATTCAACAACCCCCATTATTTTAGTTTAGTTACCTTAGAAAATATTGGGGACCCTTTTTAATTTTTTAGAGTAAAACAAATAAGACCATTAAGTGATTCATTTAAAATAGTAATAGGAATAAAAGGGGGGTAAAACCTTGAATTTTGACCTTAAAAAAATTAGAGCGAAGAATTATCACAAAATTGCAATCGCAATATCGCAATATAACATGTATGGCTCCTAAAAGCCACTCAACGCATATTACGATGCGATATATATCAAAAAAAATTTATAAAGGGAAGAGGCATTTTCCAAAAAAATTCTATAATGAGAAGCTTACGGGGCCCACTTTTGCCACGTACACAAATTGAAAATCGCAAATTGCATTTCACAACTCTACCCAGACAGTCTTAATTTCACCCTCCACTTTTCGTCGATGCGATATACTGATCACATCGTACTTTCGCAACGCGACCACTCTTGACCTTCATCTATTTTCGTCGATATTGTGATTTTGATATCGCAATCGGAAAAACCAAGTCGGTCGACCTTTTATAAAGATTCACACACGAGCAACATTGCGATGCGATAGATCTCATTTTAATGTTGGAATGATTACATGGGCACATCAACCCATACCGACTATTAATTCCATAACTTAAAGTTTTTATAGCTCATGCCTCCAAAATTATTTGGTTGCAAGAAGCATTGAATTCATGCATTCACAGAATGCCAAGTTTCATTCATTTTATTATTTTCATTATTACGGTACTTGTGCATTTGTAAAATGAAAGTTGCCTCTTTATACTTATCATTTCTCATTTTTCACAGGCGAGTCCAAATAAACATAATTCTTGGGAGATATCGAAAGCTCTCAAGAAAGCTAAGAAACCGATGGTCCCTGTGAATATTTCACCTGTTGTAAGCGAAAGAACATAGATGCTTCCTCTGTTTACAGACACAACATGTGGACCGCAAAGTGGATCTTCCTCCTCGGAAGCCATGTACAATTTGTTTGAGAATGAGAAACCCCATAGGGTTCAAATGAAATTTATTGTTGATGCTTCTGATTCCTTAGAAGCTACTACAGAAGAAGTGAAAATTATTTTCTGCATTGAATTTTTGTGCGCCCTAAAACCCTACCATATACCAAAATGGTAAGGTGGATAATTGATAACCTCAACATTGGGGACATGACTTTCTTAACTAGAAGAGGAACGATGATAGGTTCCTTTAAAGCCAAAGACTTGAAGTTGATGTACCACATCCCAGACCCAAAAAAGGTCTACGATAAGGAATTTATGGCGTAATTCTCTAGCCAGAATGATTTGAATTCAAACCCAATCAAGCAATGGACAAGAAACCCAAATGAACACAAAAATGATGACAAGGGTATGTATTCTACTGAATCCCTTGCTAGTCACTACTGTTATGTTGCTGAAATGATGTCTAGGCTCTTTGGTTAGCTTGACACTACCAAATTTTCAGTTGAATGGGTTCCCCTAATGGAAGTAGTTGCAGACTCTTATATTATGGATTGGGGAAATATTTTGTCCAACAATATTTCTACTCAAATTTTGGAATATAGGAAAAATCTTTCTATTTCCTCCAAAAAAATTCCCTTGTTTTATATGAGTTATTATATCATGGACGATGTATGTTTCACTTCATATTTTCCAGCCATGGGTTGGAAATGGACTACCAAGGACCCTCTCCCCATTCATGTATATCATAGCATGTTATGGGAGTCAAAATTTGAAAACCATTTTTATAAAATTTTCCGTGGAGATATCCTCCCTTTGTTTGAAGTTGTGTTCAATGAGAAAGCCCCCAAGTTGTCAAAAGAAGCTCAAGCTTATTTCTCCTCCATTGGAAAATGGTTTGGAGAAGAATTATTTACCTATGTCAGATTTTTTGGGAGCCTGGCTCGGCCGCATGTTTTATCGTAGTATGTTCCTGATAAGATTCTCGCAAGAGCAGTAGCTTATCAAATAGTTCATAATGGATTAACCAGGTTTCTTAATGAAGCTAAGAAAGCATCATGGCCCTCCTTTCCAATTAATTGTGCTATTTACACCTTGGTCAATTATAAGCATGTAGTTTTAGAGATCAATCAAATTGAATGTATGAAATTGTTCACAATTTCAAACAGACAATATGACCTGAATAAAGTTGCCAATGATTTTACCATCCAAGTTAAAATCAGGCCTTTTGTACATGAAGATGATGAGTTTGATGAATTATTTGAGTCAGTCGATTGTTACTCTATTATTCAGAAGTTAGCAGCCCTATGCCTCCATCCACAATAATTGCCAAAGTTTAAACAGTACAAGAACAAGAGATTAGAAGGAATTTCATTGAAAATACTAGAAGTATCTCAACCCTTAACACAGAAGGAAAAGGAAAAATAACAGCACCTAAGGATTATGAAGTCCTTAGTAAAAATGAACAAGATAAATCTGTTGAAGTTCATACCATGGAATTATATTTCCCAAGTAATTTGAATGATGTCTGGAAGGAGTTTAACTAAAAACTCCAAGGAGACCAAGAAGTGATAATTACTGGTCATCAACATACTGTGAAAATGCCTCAAAGTAAAATTCAGGACCCATTCACTGTTGGGCCCTCTGAAAAATTAGTTAGCACGGAGCAAATGGAATTCATCTCAACCTTCCCCACTACAGAAATTGTACTCAAGATTGAGGAAATCCCTCCTTTGGATATATTCTATAGCCCTAAACATAAAGCAATTATGAGCAGAGAAAGGAAAATAAGGAGAACAAAGTAATCTCAACTCCTTGTCCCAGGAGATGTTTCAATGGAAGTTGTTTGGAAAGATCCACAAGAAGATCCTTCACAGGATCTAACTTGTCTGACCCAGTTTGCAGGAGCTTATGCATCTGCAACTATAGATAAAGCTTTTGAGGTTCAAAAATTGATGAAAGAAAATTATGAAAGAATCATCCAATTAGAACATGAGCAATAGGCAGAGAAGAAAAACATCAACCAACAACTACAGGTACAAGTAATGCACCTCCAAGAGAGCATATACCAATTGAAGATTCGGCACCAAAATGAAATCAATTTAAAGGACACTCAAATTCATCAATTGTAGTTTTCTGTAGAGAAATTTAAAGATAATCCAAATATAGATGGATTTAGAAAAGAGACCTTGGAACTAAATACCCTACTGGCACAACAACAAGTTATTTTTTGTCAAAATTTATCAAATATCCTTGACTTGTGTGAGCAAATTGATTCACTGATGAATCAAATATTAGACCATAGGATCAGTTTCGATGAGATTGATGATAAATTTTCATAGTATGTCACCTAGCAAGACTCTGGTGATGGCCATAAGGCCAACCTGCCCAAGATTTAGGACTCTAAAAAGGAAATATCGTTTACTTACTAGTACATATAGTTGAAACATGTTGAAAGAGCCATTTGCAGAGAAAAATATGTGGCTAATAACATTGTGGAAATTGTCAGTCAAAATATCATCGCTGCAAATCTTATTTATATATGCCCTCCCGGTTCGCTTCCTATTGTGAAAGACTTGATAAGGAAATAGCAAGAAGTTTCAAAATTCAAAGAGGAAAGCATCATAAAGTTGGAAAAACTAGATTGGGATAAGTATTGGAGATACTTGGTAAAGCCACATAGCCAATGGCTTATGTTGTGTTGTCTTATAGATACACGCTCCTACATGTTGCCTCCACTTTCAGATGCTGTTTTCACTGGACATCTATGCATCAAGCCAGGCCAACCTCCCAAGGTTAATCCCGTGCTTAACATCCTTCAGCTGAAGGAACAAATGGTTGATGAGACAACGGGACAACCATCAAGCAAGTCATCCCTTTAAAAAAAAATTTGCTTAATTTTCACTTAGTTTAAGGAGAGTTGTTTAAACCTCCTCAAATTTTATTGTAATTACTATTTTTAAGACTTTTTATTTTATTATATAAACCCCTTCATGTCTTTTAAGAAGGGGTCCTAAAATTTTGAAGGGAATACTTTACAAAAGTCACACTTTTGTACTCTTAAAGTTTTCTTATTAGAAAGGGTTGGACCAAATATTGTTTCTAAAATGAGAAGAGTTAGCATATACATGGTGCTTTTATCCTATATGTTATATTTTTGTTCCAAATGAGAAATGGTTAATTTTTCTTATGATGTTTTGCTTCATGTATGTATTTGAAAACAACCAAGCATTAACTCACTTTTGAACATGTTATATTGTTATCTTTTGGTACATATTCAATACATGCAGTAAATAGTTGCAATATAGCCTTATCCAATTGATTTAATTAACTATTTAATTAAATAGATTATTTCAAATAGTTTTCATATCTCTAAGTGTTTGTATAAACTTTGTTTGCATTCATTGAAAGATCATCTTTATAAATCATACAGAGAATATATTTCATCCTGGGATACATATAGATATATATATTATTTACTTCAAGCTTTCTATTACTTCCATCTACCAAGTTACAGAAAGTTATAATCCCATTTATTCACCCAATTATATTTCACTGGGAAAATGGCCCCATAAATCCAGTCGGAGCCACCATATCAAACTGAAAAGGGTCGGTTTTTAAGTCCTCGACCAGGTGGTCTTCCTTGATGTTGTTGCATTGATTTTTGGGGCCTCGATAGGACCATATATTATTAATGGCATTCCGACCTCTTTCGTGTTGTTGGAAGAATTTTGTATTGTCGTATCTCACATGAAGCCAAATAGCCCTACTCTTAAGTCTCCATTTTTATTCTCTCCTTTAATAACTTGATTTTCTATGTCTCTAATTGTGTAATATGTTGTTTTGATTCTGGAGTGTCAAATCCTCCATTGGCTGGGTCCTCTAACCTGGCTAATTCAGAATCTATTTTACAAAGGGTCTCCTCTTCATTTTTTTTATTTTCCTTTTCTCATTCAATCATCCTCTGCTTTAAGCGAATAATATTTCCATCCAGGTTATCCGTTGGAGACCTATCCTCACATAGAGAACTAGTCTCCCATACCTCTTTGACAAACCCTTGAAATTCCTCATCCCTTAACCATGTTGCATTGAATTTGAATAGACAACACAGCTTTGGAGTGTTACCGGCTACTTCTAAAAAGATATTTGAATGATCTGATATGCCTCCCGAACCCACCCATAGTCTAACCAAAGCTATCTTATCCATCAGTAATTCCTTGATAAGGAATCTATCAAGACACCTTGCTAACATATCATTTCTTGTTCTACGATTTCTCTATGTAGGTTGTATGTGAGCTAATTTTATATCAATAAGGTTTTTTTTCTCCAAGGGTTGTTCAAAAAAATCAGTGAGCGAGTCCACCTGAGCATGGCTTTCCCAGGATTCTGCATGACTTAGTGAGAAATTCAAATCTCCCCCCAATATTAAATTCCCAGCTTGCATAAATTATGATCCCATGGCATCTTCCTAGAAAACCATACAATTATGATATGGCCCATATATTTTGATAATTGTGATATCAAAACCTAACTCTTCAAAGGACACATCTTCCATTAGTACACCTTCCATACCCCATATATTCATTAAATTCGTCGTTCTACAGTTTATTCCAACTGCAATTCCACCAGATCTACCTCTTGCATCTAAGGCATGAAAATTCTACCGCGTTACCATAGATTATAATAGAGATACAATTTGTTCATTGCTCCCTAATGTCTCTTGTAGAAAAATCACATCGAATATTTCAGACTCAATTAATCTTCTGAAGGCTAGTTTCTTAGTAGGGCTAGCAAACCCTCAACAATTAAAGGATAACCACTTCATCGGGAAACTATGTACGGATTTCCTTTTGCTCTAAGAACCCCATCAAGCGATAATTGACTGCCTTCTGCTACATCCATACTTTCCTTATGTATGGATTTTGAAATATAGGATTGCCTACCTCTGGTAGATTTGGGAACCTTCAGTGGTGGTGAGATACCTATGCCCCCCCCCCCAGCTACTATATTTTTTTTAGCTAATGATCTCAGGTTATATTTATGGCTAGCATTTGAATCAAATGATATATCCATCATCGAGGGCTCAGACACTTGGGACACTATAGGAACAACAGGGAAATGATTCAAGCAACATAGAGGGACCGAAACCATGGGGCAAGCTATAGCACTTAAATCGCATAAAGATAATACCACCACGACATTCTTTGTAGGAAAAGATACTGAATAATAGTAAGATGTTCTAAATGAAATACTAGGTTCTGAGGATGGGATAGATAAATTGGTACCCGGAATGGGAGTTGATGAAGAGGATCACGCATGGGTAACCATCGTAGATGCCTGACTAGGAGATGGAGCTTTCCTCCCTTCATTCTTTCCTGTCCCCTTTTTCTGTCGAACCAAACTCTTTTGAGGAATCTGTAGCATAGAATTTGGGGCTTCTTCATTCCTGAATGTGCCTTCATTTCCACCTGTATTATCCTCAACTTCCTTCTTCTTAGCGATCAATGGGTATTCTTTGAAAATGTGTCTAACTTCATGACACCTCCTATATCTAAACGGCACCCCTTTGTAATCCAGCTTCTGCAATCTAGAGAAACCCCTACATTGTAGCTTCATACTTTCCACTAGTCCCTCCCTGGTGTCAAGGTGTACCAGAATACAGGAAAAATCCATTTTTCCTGTCTCGACAAATGATTTATCATAATCTAAAAAACCCCCAAATCGTCCCCAATTCTTCTGAATACATCTTCTATCCAAAATTGAAGAGGCAGTCCCGACATCCTTACCCAATTTAGACTCGCCCCAATTTTTCTCTCTTAGGATCGAATAGGGGTGACCATCTTTTCATCATTATAAGGGCCATTTCAATGTGCCAAAATTTCTTCAGTACCCAAGACACGTGTTTTTCCCTTGTGAAGTGTAGTGCAAACCATCCCCTAGTCATCGTCACCACAGTCAGAAAAACTTATAAAACTTGGCCCCATACCTCAATAACCCATTTCTTCAATCACACCAATGAGTAATTTCTCCTGCGTGCCCTACCTACCAAAACCTGGTCTGTCATATCCATAACCTCATCTAATTTAATTCCTTCCCCTAGAACCAACATACGACCTCTTTCTCTAACTTTTGTCACCTTTTTTTATTTCTTCTCTCTTTTCTTTGATAAACATTCATCAACGTTTCCCGAGCCTTGTGAGGGATTACCTTCTGAACTTCTAACCCTGATTTCTCTCTCATAGTGTTCATTTTCACATACAAGGATCTCGACGAAACATCGAGAAGTCTGAGCCGAAGAAAATGTTATGAAACTGACTCCTAAAATAGAAGAAAAGAGATATCAAATCCTTAGAAATAAGCCACTTCGAGGGGAAAACCTCCTTTACATTACACAAATGAAAAATTATTGGATGATACAAATAAAAAAAACCTCCTTTCTATATATAGGAGTCCAAGGGGTGACAATATAATCCTAGCTGACATAACAATAACAATGTAAGGACATAATAATAACAATAGTAGGCTTCTATGGGGCACAATAATAAAAAAATGGGGACTACATAGGCAAAATAATAATAATAAGGGGGATACACTAACAATAATAAGGGGCTACACCATTATTATAGGGACCTAACATGCCCCTCTTCTTCAAACAAGTGTTGTTCTCAACGCTTGATTATTTATGAATGCTTCTGTATAAAATGCACATCCTCCCATGTGTAATCTCCAACTGTTAAGTTATTCCACTTGATGAGATACTCTAAAATTGATTGATTTCGTAGCTGTTGAGTTATTTTTTCTATGACCACTTCATAACTTCTTTTGTTGTGAGGTTGATCTTCTTGTTGTTTCATTCTATTATGCACCAAAGTTAGGTTATCCTTTGAGAGTTGGAGAACTTATTGTTGATGCTCAATGTGACATTCCACTACTTTATCATCCATATTAGCTTTAATTTTATCCTTAAAACCATCCAACATAGCCTCCATATCTACTTTGAAACCATCTATTTCATCTTTGGTTTCTCTTTGTAAGATTGAAATTTGTTGCACTTGGTACTGTAATTTTGATATATCATATTGCAATTCTTCCTCTTCATGCATCATAGTAGAGATTTTTGAGGGCTTAATAGGTGTAGAATTATTTTTGGGATACATTATATAACTCAATACTAATATCTATGCTTCAATATGCCCTTGGAATCCCTTCAAAATGATTTTTCAAACAAACATTATGGAAACTTGTTTAAAATACACACATTTTTCTTGCTTTTTAGGAGGTCTATATTGAACCTGATTTATCTCTGTTATTTCATATCTTCAAGATCTTAATTTATATCATGTATTAGCCCTCTGAGTCCTCTTTCCAATGCCATAGGTCAGACTTGATTTGGATTATTCAAGGCAAAGTTATGCCTAATCTCCCACAATTACCGAATTATGGACTGGTTCAATAGAGCGAACTTGTACAGTGTGACACGTGTCACTATTTCCTCCTTCAACTCTGAAATTGATACACAGGAAACTAAAGTCCATGTACTATCGGCCATTTTTTACATAATTCCAATCTAATGTCCAGAGAGAGTGTTATGACGATTTTCCCAAGGTCACCTCTTTGAAATGAAATTCAGGAGCCTGCAAAAACCCTAACTTCCACAAATCATATCTCCAAAAATATTACAAACCAAGATCTAAAATTTTTACATGAAGTTCCTCAGGATTTCTTCACAAATGGGTTTTTGTTTTAGCTTCTGAACCTTCGTAGACAAAAATTTATATCGAAAATTCCATGATGACCTTATTGAAGCAACAAAACCCTAGAAGCCAAAGCTCTGATACCAAATTTTATGAAACTAGCTCCCAAAATAGAAGAAAAGAGAGATCAACACCTTAGAAATAAGCCACTTCGAGGAGGAAACCTCCTTTAAATTACATAAATGAACAATTCTTAGATGATATAAATGAGAAAACCTCCTTTCTATATATAGGAGTACAAGGGGTGACAATATAATCCTAGTCGACATAACAATAACAATGTAAGGGCACAATAATAACAATAGTGGGCTTCTATGGGGCACAATAATAACAAAATGGGGAATACATAGTCAAAACAATAATAATAATAAGGGGGTTACACTAACAATAATAAGGGGTTATGCTATTATTATAGGGACCTAACAGAAAATGCCTCGAGACCCGATGTTATTGGACCTGTATTGACCCTCCACCCTTGGCTATCACTTGAATAATATTGAATCCCAGTGGAGACCTAACCACCATATTTCTCTAAAACCCCTATTGTTTCAACCCTATTAGGGTTTCTCGTGTTCCATTCTTCCGTTGAGCTAGGGTTTAAATAATTCTCCAGAAATTGTTGGGCCGATGGAGATGGAACTGGGAATTCCAATAGCGACTGCACATAGTCCCAAATCTGGTTCACCACTTCACCTGTGCAATGAAACCCAAGTGAGCTTTTCTCTATGGTCATGTAGAGATTTTAAATACCAAGATTTGTGGTATTTCTAAACACCTCCTTCAGGGAAGACCTAGGCGCAATTACCTACAGAGCCGATGATCCATCTAGGATTGGTAGATCCATACCAGAATGCTGAGGTGGAAATTTTGTCCAGATCGACCCATATTCTAAAATGTCTAGGGAGTATTCCAACAACTCCTCGTCCATCTCAACAAAGTAAAATATTTTTTATCCTACTCTGAAACCTCTTTAATATCTGTCAGATACTTAGCGCTTCTCAACTAATAACTCCTGCCCTACACTGTAACCTCCAGACCAAAGCATAACTGGATATTACCTCCCCCTACTCTCTCTGGTGTCTTCATCCTATTGTTGCAGTGATCTGCGGTGAGCTTAACCAAACCCTAACGGAGACTGCAAGGTCAAAACTTCACCAAATCACAAAGCCATTTTTCGGCTCTATCACAGAAGTCATTTTAACTTTATAGCCTTATTAAAACATTGATAATTATTATTGATATTTATCATCCATAATTTAATCTTAGTCTCTTCACCCTAATTTGCAATCACTTCTCTATATTTTGCATCATCATCTCATTGTTGCTCAATTAAACTATATCATGATCTCCTTCTAAAGACTATATCAATACACTGCACCGTCATTGGGTTGTATTATTGAATCACTTTCACCAGACTTTTTATTGACTCCAAGTTTCTTCCAACAGTCAATAATGATTTAACTATCGTCTTCTCAATCAACATCCCAGTGACTTTTCTCATTGAAAATACTTCTTGATACACACACAACCTTGATAGCTAGAATTAAATCTACAACTCTCTTGGAAACAAAACCACTCAAAAACAAGATGAAAGAAACTCATTAAAAGGGAATATTTTGGGTGTGTAAGATTGTGCTAAGCTAGAGATGTTATTGTGTCAAACCTCTTTGGTACAATTGAAATGTGAACATCATGCTCGCATGATGAACACAAAAGCTTTTTTTAATGGCGTCTTCAAAACTATGTCCCTTCCATTACATTGAGTACTCTTTGCACTCCTTCCTCTCCAATCTTCTAGTAGTGCAATCTTCCAACAATTTTGCTACTTATCTTTCCTTTTGTAGAGTTTGATCTACCCAATCAAGAATCCACCTTCCATATTCTTCATCTCATGTACTTCATGGCATGAATACAAATATATAATATTGAATATATATTTGAGACATCTAATTTATCTGGCATAATTTATAAGAAAATTTTCATCATGTCTTTGCATAGGCCAAAATTCTTTAATTTCAACTTATTATATACTTAAATGCACTAGTGTTAAATCTCCTTATGCGAATACATTCACCCTTATCTTCTCACCAACTCTTTCCTTATGCTTTTAATTATTATATTTCCACTATTGTTTCACTTGTTTATGTACATCTTTTATGTATTTAGTAAATATCTATACATTTCCATTCTTTAATTTTTTTAAACAAATTAACCAAGTTTGTCACTCCCTTTAGTAATCTTCATATAATATATGGAATGGTGTCTTCCCTATAGGCATATTCATTGATTGTTATACAAAAATTCAACAAAAGTGAAATTATGAAAACAACTTGTACTTATTGCATGTAATAGACAAATTGGAAATATAAAGTTATTCATTGATTGTTATACAAAAAATCAACAAAGGTGAAACCATGAAAACAACTTGTACTTATGGTTTGTAACATATATAGAGATGGAAATATAAAGCTTTTACATAATTTGACAAGGATACATATTGCTTGGAACTATGAAAAGTGAAAATGGTACCATAAATTTTTATGAAACCACTTGGAAGAATGGAGATGATACTATAAAATTGTTATGATATCTTGACAATAGAGATTGAAACCATGAAAATAAATTCATGGTCAAACGTAATTACAACAACAAAGATGAAATTATAAAAAGAAAAAACGAAGATGATACTATAAAATTGTTATGACATCTTGACAATAAAGATTAAAATGATGATAAAATTTTTATAGTCAAACATAATCATAACACAACAACAAAGAAATTTAAAAAAAAAAATAGAGATAATACTATAAAATTGTTATGACATCTTGACAAAAAAATTGAAACAATGAAAAAAAATTTCATGATCAAACAGAATCACAACAACAAAAATGAAATTAAAATAAAATAAAAATGATACTATAAAATTGTTATGAAATCTTAAAAATAAAAATTGAAACGATGAAAAAATTTTCATGGTAAAAAAAAATCACAACAATAAAAATAAAATTAAAAAATAAATAAAAATAATACTATAAAATTATTACAACATCTTAACAATAAAGATTGAAACAACGAAAAAAAATTCATGATAAAAAAGATCACAACAACCAAAAAAAAAGAAATTAAAAAAAAAATTAAAAAATAGTGAAACAAAAATTAAATAAAAAAAATCAATAAAAAAACATGAAAAGGTTTTCTATTCTAAAATTTCCTAGAACTATTAATATGGAACACTAAAATTTCAATAGAATCCTAATAAATGTTTCACCAGAAGAAGAAGAGGAGGAAAAAAAACTAAAACTAAAACTTTTCATGATACTATGAAAACTATAATTCCGTCTCTATCACTTATCTCTTTGAATACTTTATATCGACCCTTCAAAAATCTCGCATGGAATATTGAAGTGATAAGAATCTTCCTTCAACTTTAGAATGAGTGTTTTACTATGAAAAACTTTTCAGGGTTACCTTTATTTTGTTTTCACGATGTCATAAAAACTATCTAGTTCCAACTCAAATTTTAATATTTTCTAATAATAATTCATAAGATTTTCCTGTGTATAAAGTTTGAAAACATTGTTCACTTTTCAAGATTAACTTTATATCGACCCTTCAAAAATCTCGCATGGAATATTGAAGTGATAAGAATCTTCCTTCAACTTTAGAATGAGTGTTTTACTATGAAAAACTTTTCAGGGTTACCTTTATTTTGTTTTCACGATGTCATAAAAACTATCTAGTTCCAACTCAAATTTTAATATTTTCTAATAATAATTCATAAGATTTTCCTGTGTATAAAGTTTGAAAACATTGTTCACTTTTCAAAAATCTTGCATAGAACCTTTAAATGGTAGGAGTATTTCTTGAATATGACACTTTTATAAGATTGGGAGCAAGGAACTCCTTATTTCAGTGTTTTGAAATGATAGGAGTGTTTCTTGAATATGACACTTTTATAGGATTGGGAGCAAGGAATTCCTTGTTTCAATGTTTTGATAAGATTTTATGAGTATATATATATTTTTAAAGATTTTAAAAAAATAAATTAAAAATAATATTTTGGATATTTATAAAAATTGAGTGATATAATTTTAAGTAAAATTGTGAATTTTTGTTATTTAAAATATATGTTTGAATATATAAATAGATTTACTATTTTGAAAAATTGAGACACTCTAATTATATATATTAAACAACTAAAATATGCTTGAAAAAAAAATCATTTTAGACTATGGCTTATTGAATCACACTAGATGATTTCGACAATTCACCTTCAATATGATTTCTACATAAAGATTTCCATGAATCACAGAAGCCTGAATTCAGATCAACTAAATCATTGCTAACTGTTAATAAATTTTCCACCTCATCTGAATTTATGGGTTTTGAAAATTGGCTTCTGAAAATCAGTAAAATTTACTAAAAGGACCAGACAAGTTCAAGGTTGTTGGGAATGGGTATGGAATCCTTCACATCGGGGTATCACTGAGCTTAGCTGTGAATGCCAAAATCCATAACTCAAGTGGAGGGCCCATAAGGTAGCTTCATATCATTATCTTGCTTAGCTGTGAATACCATAATTCAGTTCCACATAATAAAAAAATCAATAATGTAGATATCTGTTGAAGAAAATGTAACCCTCTGAGAGATTTGTCCTGTAGGTGGCCCTTTCCGTCAAACCGCAATTAGTGAATTTTATGCTCAACTAATCATTCCATATCCGGTTGACTTTCTAGCACCAATCTAGTCCTTAAATGCAAGACATATTCTAAGAGTTTCGAACGCACAACCTCCAGGTCTCCGTCCGGATTCCTTTTTCTTCGCCCTTTCTTGATCCAGTCGCCTGAGTTGCTCACTTCTGGGCTTCCAAATATTCCATCTCTGCGCATCCGTGTGTGCCCCCATTTTTTTCCCTTTCTGTGGAAGACAGCTCACAAATTTGATAACAATGGCGGACTGGGGACCGGTCGCGGTCGGGGTTCTTTTGTTCGTCTTGCTGTCGCCGGGGCTCTTGTTTCAATTCCCCGGCAACTGGCAGACCTTAGAATTCAGCAACCTTCAGACTAGCGGCAGATCGATTCTGATGCACACCCTTATATTCTTCGGGCTCTTAACGCTGTTCACTCTAGTCATCCGAGTACATATTTTTCTCAGCTGACCGACAACATTTTCCGGCACTCTGTAACTTATCCCTGTCTTGATTTGTTAAATGCCCTTCTCTCTTTAATTCTTTAGTTACCCCTAGGTTCTCATGATTTTACTACTGTTTCATAATTTTGAAATCCCTGAGCCTGTGAGTACTGTATGGATTTGGTATATTAAATTCTAATAAAAGATGGGATGTGGTAGCGTGTTTGGGAGGAAATTGTCTGATGCTTCACTGTCGTATTGCATATTTTTTTGATCCAAGTGTGTGGCAGATCATAATGGAAAATAATTTTGGGAATAATGATAGATTCTGATGATAACTTTGGGAATATTGACACTTACTGATAGATGTCCAAAAGACACAGAGCATCTGCAGTAAGTTAAGACAAGAAAAAAAACCAATGACAGCTTATATTTTTGTCACTATCGTTTTATTAATGCAGTGTATATATTATTTGTTGAATTCTATACTTGATTAAATCCAATTAGTGACATATATTACCAATGCAACATATGAAAAAAATGAAATTATAAAGATAGACTGCCACAGGTACTAATACACAAGTTTTATGAACGAGACTGTAACAGGTACTGCTCAGATTTAATGGTGTTAAAAGGTCAAGTGTTTTTTGTATATTATAATATTTGTTTGGTAGTTATAGCAATGGTTAGATGGGATATGTTATCATTTTTGTTTGGTAGCTTTAGCAATAGTTAGATTTAATGGTGTTAAAAGGTCAAGTGTTTTTTTTTATATTATAATTTTTGTTTGGTGGTTATAGCAATGGTTAGATGGGATATGCTATCATTTTTGTTTGGTAGCTTTAGCAATAGTTAGATGGTATATTGTATATGTAGTGGAAAACAGTATTTTTTTTAGTATGATCCAAAATTATTTATTTTTAGTTTCTCAGATGTAAGTAAAATAATTAAAAGGCTGATAGTTTTTCAAAATGAAGAAATAAGATAATAGCATAAACCTAAAGACATTTTGTAGCACTGCCTTGAAAACCACTCATTGGTTGTTTTAGCTACTCATATTTTGTTTATGCCAAAGTTTTGAAATTATATCCAGAGAAACTAGGCACAGGAGTATTGCACACTTTATTCTGCGTTGAACAAAACTCTTTCCCTAGGTAACTTAAGCTTAAATTGCAAAGATTCCAACAATTTAAGAAACCAATTATTATGATCATAATTTTGAAGACCCACTTTAATTTTATGGGAGAAAAATTCTTGAAGATTAGTTTACTTTATAATTTTATTTCCATATTTATAAATAGTTTATTTCTATATTTAAAAATAGTTTAGGATCATAATATTGAGGGAGACCCACTTTAATTTCTATGACCTTAAGGAGAAAATTTCTTCAAAATTGGTTTGTTTAAAAATAGTTTATAATCATAATATTGAATACTTTTGAGGGAGACCCACTTTAATATATAAGACTTTAAGGAGAAAAATTCTTGAAGATTGGTTTATTATAGAATTTTATTTCCATATTTAAAAATAGAAAAAATCTCAAGAGATTAATGTAATTTAGAATTTTATTTTTAATAAAAAATATTGATGGGGCTATCTTATTTCTTCTTTCATAATTTAGATGAGTTAAGAGTTTATGATGAAATTATAGATATTTTAAAATTCAAATTATATATATATATATATATATATATAAAGGGTTTTTTTCTTATTTTTTAAGTATTAAGAAGAAGACAAATTCTTCCAGCTTATAATATTCTAAAATTGTAAGACACATGAGATTGGAAACCAAATTCAACTATATTGATAAATTATCTTAAAGAATAATGTATAGACCCACTTTAATCTATAAGACCTTAAGGAGAAAATTTCTTGAAAATTGGTTTACTTTAGAATTTTATTTCCATATTTAAAAATAGTTTATGATGACAATATTGAGGACCTTTGAGGGAGACTCACTTTAATCTATAAGACCTTAAGGAGAAAATTTCGTGAAAATTGGTTTACTTTAAAATTTTATTTCCATATTTAAAAATAGAAAAAATCTAGAAAGGTTGATGTATTCTAGAATTTTATTTTTAATAAAAAATATTGATGAGGCTATTTTTTATTTCTTCTTCATAATTTATATGAGTTAAGAGTTTATGATGGAATTATCCTATAGTATTCTAAAATTGTAAGACACATGAGATTGGAAACCAAACACAATTATATTAATGAATGATCTTTAAGAATGATGTACACAATGTACATATAAATACATAAAGAGATTGTTGAATCGGTTTCTGGGTCTTCTTGGACTCTAATAACCAATCACTCTAATACAAACTAACCCAAGATTAATCTTGAGGATTAGTTCTCTAACATTCCCCCCTTAATCTGAAGGGTTGTATCAAATTCTAAGAATGAGAACTCAAAATGCAAAAATGCACGTCAGCCAAGAGCTGAATATCTCTCAGAAATAGTTTTTAAGGATGACCACAAACTAATGTGGGAGAACTCAAGGTCTCAACCAACACCAATTATGGAACCTTCATAGTAGTTCTCAGAACAACAAAAAATGTGGTTTTAAGGCAACCAAAAACTCTGGAACAATAAATTTAGTTCCCCGAACCATTCTAAATCTAGAAGTGTTGAATGACAAACAACTCATTCAGTAAAATTGAAGTCTCTCGGGCTCTAACTGGTACAGGTTGTGGCTTGGGATGTGGATCTATGACTTAGGCACACTTGATGATCTAAATGAAGTATGTTATGTTGTTGCGCTCGTTCCTCTTTTATATTCCGTAAAAAATGTCTTATATGTGCTTAAGGGTTCAAGTTCTCTTGCAAGTGATTGAGTCTCATGAGTGATTTTTATGTTATTTTTATGAAAAATTAACACAAAAGAAATATTGAACAACAACAAATAAAAGTACAATAAATCACCATACAACACATCAACATAGGAATTTGATGGAGTTCAACCCTCCTGGGCTACATCTCCTTGGTCTAGCATCCATGGCTTGGGCCTTTATATTATGCTCAAATTTGCAAAATGATGTGTTTACAATGCTTTGCTACTCTTGAAACCTGCACCAATGAATTTAGAATGCCCAAAAATGGTCATCTAGCCTCTTTTTGTTCCTGATTTAGTCAAAAAATCCAAAATTTATGACCATCTCTAGTTTTTCCACAATTTCTGGCTTAAATTTAGCTAACTGGAGCTAAATCCAGTTAGTTGGTGCTAAAACTAGCAGTTCCACCAGATTTGGCTTACAACCAATCTAATCTAGTTTAATGTAATTAAATTACATTAATGCTAATTAAGCATGGTTAACAATAGTTAAGTGTGTTTAATGCTTAATCTCGCGCTTATTGTTAAATATGGATTAACAAAATTTAATGACGGGTTTAGGTGTTAATTAAATTGGGTTTAAAGTTTAAATCCCCGCGCTTAGGAATGAGCGCTTAGCGCTCTGTCGTGGTTCTGAGGTGTTGGTCACATGTATTGGGGGTTCGACCCATAGGGCTGGCCCCCTCTCCCCCCGTCGACGGACATTACAAACCTTAAATATATGTGCAAATGTATAGTTTTTAAAAACTATGGTATGGTGTATTGGTATTTGGCGTGTGTGTTGTGTGGGAGGTCGCGGTTGAACCCCAGCACCTCCTCCCGGACTTATAACAAAAAATTTCTCCACCAATGGGGGGGCAGGTGGCGGCCCCAGGCTGCACCACATTTCCTCCCCCTGTCAGCCTGAATCTCAACCATTCAAAACTTGCCAAATCACCCACAAATTCAAACCAATCAGATGTTGCCACTTGGAAGTCACACATTCGCCAGTGGAAAATTGACGAACATTGACCCTGCCTAGTCAGCATGCCACGCCAGTTGTATGGACTGTTGACTGGGCTCGCTGTCATCATTTTTTTTCTTATCTGTGAAAACAGACATAACTCATTTATGGGATAATTTCTAGTCCATTTCACGCAAAACAAAGTGTGTCGGATAAAGAACAACGAGAACTACACGGTCGTTTAGGTTTCACGCCATTCTGAGAACTTTGATTTTTGAGCATAAAACTAAGTACCTGATCATTCCTCCCCATAGAAGTCTTTTGGACCCCAAAATCTCTTTCATTACTGAACATGTGGATGAGGGTACAGTTCCCTCACCCTTCCAGTCTCAATCCACTGGAATTTTGTTAATTTCAACAATCTGAGCTTTTAAAAAAAACCAATATTTTTCCTTGATTCTAGAGACCCTGTCTTGTTGTTGTAGACACCTTCATGCTGCAATTTCCCAGAATTTGCAAAACAGCAAGTTGTTCTTGAAGAAAAAAACTTATTTCCAACTCGGTCATCAATCAAAGGAATTTTGACAACTGTCTCACCTTGAACACTGTCGACATGGCGATTTTTAGCTTGGTTTGCCTTGTACTTGCATCGAATTTTGACCAAGTGTTTTCTCCATTGCCATGTACAATTTTGAAACCAAAAACAAGTACTTGTGGAACCTATGCCTTCTTTGTCAAAAAAATTTTGCACTTTCTCTTTAACCTTGGCACTCTCTTGCACCGACATCTTGTTCACATCACTGCTCAACACTGTTGCAAATATTTCTTGTCTTTTTTACCTATTTTAAAAGGTAACATGTTAGAGCCATGAAACATATTATTACAAACATTAGAAACCTTAATGAAATCATCTTGATCATTTGATGCATCTTTTTGAAATGTCTCATTCAAAACATCACTATGTTTGAACATTAACAAAGCCAAATTGTACTTACATTCTCTATTCTCTTCATTTCTCCTACATGTATAAGATACAAACTTCTCTTCTTCGTATGCGCTCTAAATATGTACTCAATTCCATTCTTGATAAGTGGTTTATTCTCATGGTGATGAAATACTTCCCTCCTATCATAAAGATAAGGACTTCCCAAAATAATACTTGAAATCTCAAGTGGAGCTACATCAAGTTCAACTCCATCAAGAAAGTTTGAATTGATTGCAAAACTTAGGATGCACTTTCTTATTACCTGCAAGTTTTCATTCTTGCATACCACCCTAAAGGATAAGGTCTTGGATGTATAATAGTTTCTAGATTTAGCCTCTTAAATAAGTCTTTAGAAATCAAATTAGCTTGAGAACCACAATCAGATAGTGTGTCTATTTTGGTATGCTTTGAAACAACTCTAATATGAAAGAGTTCAATTCTTTTATCTTCCTCTTGAGTTACCTTAGAACAACTTGAAGAAATACTTCTTGCTATGTTCTTACCTTTCAAACCAACTGGTGTAATCTTAGTTTCATCTCCCCGAATCTGAACATAGGTCATGTTCAATGATTGCAATATTTTTCTCCTTCTCTTTGGTTTTAAGTTTGTTTGGATTCAACTTTGGATGGAGTTACCAAAAATGGTATTCATCGTGGCCATTTTTTGAACAATATTTACATGTGAGTTTCTCTTTCTATATTTTAATGGAACCATTTTTCTTTCCTCTTCCATTAAACTTACCCTTTCCTTTACCTTCATACTCAAGGAAACTATCACTGTTCTCATCTGTACTATGTTTCCCTCTTGCTTCTAGATGTGTGGCTTGATAGCAAACCTCATCTAAGTTTTTGGGATTGAACTTGAGAATAGTATGTCTAAGATATTTTTTCAAACCCCCAATATAATTTAACATATTTTCTTGAGAAAACAAATTGACACCCAAAATAAGAGCTCTTCTCCTAAATTCATGAGTGTAATATTGCAGACTTTGTCCCTTTAGTTGTCTAAAATTCTGCCTGTCCATAATGAATTTTTGCATGTAAGATAGTGGGTAAAATTGCCTTTTAATGGAAGAAATAAAATTAGACCAAGATATTGAGAAATTACCATGGTTTTTAATCTCATCTTGTATCCTTGCTTCCCACCACACAAGTGTTGTGCCCTCCTTTCTCAAGGAAGCCAACTAAATCTTTATGTCATCCTCTTGAAGGTTTTGAATTCTGCAATAAACCTCCAATTGACAAATCCAATTATCCAGCTTCTCTGCTTTCACTTTTCCATTTACATCGGTAGCTCAAATATGACATCAATTTTAAGTAAGGGTGATCTACCAGTTCCTTTTGAAGTATGTGGATAAACAAATTAAAAAGTTGTGGTAGTGGAAGATGATGAAGAAGAAGGTGTAGATGGTGGTGAGAATGATGGTGGAGTGGATGGTGGTTTCCTAACATCTCCATGGCCTCCTCCTCCTAGAGAACCCTCTCGTCTTGGAGGCCTAGAGGATCTTAAATATCTCAGTCATATCAAAAAATTCCTTTCTGAATGCTCTCTCATCTTCTGTCGTGGTAGGTTCCACAGGCTGCACCACGTGTCCTCTCCCCATTAGCCCGAATCTCAACCATTCAAAACTTGCCAAATCACCCACAAATTCAAACCAATCAAATGCTGCCACTTGGAAGTCACACATTCATTGGTGGAAAATGGACTAACATGGACCCTGCCCAATGAGCATGCTAAGTCAGCAGTTTAGACTGCTGAATCGGCTCCCTATCATCATTTTTTTTCTTGTTTGTTCAAATAGACATAACTCATTTGTGGGAGCATACAAATTCCATTTCATGCAAAAAAAAGTACGTCAGATTCAGAACGACAAGCACTACACAACCGTTCTGGTTTCGTGCCATTCTAAGGACTTTTATTTTTGAGATAAAAAAAAGCACCTGATCAGTTGAAATCTTTAAACTTGTAGCAAACCACCAAAAATTCCCCCCTTTTTGGATACAGAGTGGAAGAAGTATTCTTCATCACTGCAAGGTTGGTCAACACTTTCGAACAAATCTTGTGTTATGAACTATAAATATTCTTGGTTGTTTTCGACTAGTCCCAAGAAGAAATCCATTTGTAACTTAGTTCCCCCTAATGTAATTATCCAGATTCTCTACATTCACTTCACCATTATACATCGGTAGATCAAATTTGACCTTAATTTTAAGTAAGGGTGATTTACCAGTTCCTTTTGAAGTATGTGGATAAAAAGATTGAGAAGTTGTGGTAGTGGAAGATGATGAAGAAGAAGGTGTAGATGGTGGTGAGGGTGATGGTGGAGTGGATGGTAGTTTTCTACCATATCAATCGTCTCCTCCTCCTGGAGAACCCTCTCGTCTTGGAGGCCTAGAACTTTCTCTATGCATCCTTAAATTCCTCTCCTCATAGAGGATCTTAACCATCTTAGTCATATCAAAAAGTGCCTTTCTGAATGCTCTCTCATATTCTATCATGGTAGGTTCTCCTTCATGAGACATGCTCACTGAAGAAAACTTCAACTTGAGGATGTGTTGGTGTTGAAAATTTTGGCAACCTTTCCCTTCTTCCTCTTGACCCAATGGCAGGGCTTTCAACCATCTTCCCTTCTCCTCTTTTGAGTTTTAACCTTGTAAGAATGACACAAACTTACAACAATTAGCCCCCTTCTTTCACAACAAAACCTAAAGCTCTAAAGCTCTTATACCAAAAATGATCTGAATTAAGTATGTTAGTGTTGTTGTGCTAATTCCTCATTCAAATTCTATAAACAATGTCTTATATGTGCTTAAGGGTTCAACTTCTCTTGCAAGTGATTGAGTCTCATGAGTGATTTTTATGTTATTTTTATGAACAAATTAACATAAAAGGAAGATTGAACAACAGAAAATGAAAGTACAGTAAATCACCAAAAAACACATCAACACAGGAATTTGATGAAGGAGTTCACCCCTCCTGGGCTACATCTCCTTGGTCCAACTTCCATGGTGTGGGCCTCTATATTATGCTGAAATTTACAAAATGATGTGTTTACAATGCTTTATTGCTCTTGAAACATGCACCAATTAGTTCAGAATGCCCAAAAATGGTCATCTAGCCTCTTTTTGCTCTTGATTTTCTCGGAAAATCCAAAATTTATGACCATCTCCATTTTTTCCACAATTTCTAGCCTAAATTTAGCTAATTGGAGCTAAATCCGGTTAGTTGGCAATAAAATTAGCAGCTTCACCAAATTTGGCGGACTGCCAAACTAATCTAGTTAAATGTATTTAAACTGCATTAACACTAATTAAGCGTGGTTAACAATAATTAAGCATTTTTAATGTTTTATTATGCTCTTATTGTTAAATATGGATTAACGCAATTTAATGACGGGTTTAGGTGTTAATTAAACCGGGTTTAATGTTTAAATTCCTGCTCTTAAGAATAAGCGCTTAGTAATCCACCGTGTTTCTGAGGTGTTGATCACGTGTATTGGGGGCTAGCTCCCTCTCCCCCATCGGCGGACATTACAAACCTTAAATATATTTGCAAACGTAGAATTGTTAAGAATTATGGTATGGCATATTGGTATTTGGTGTATGTGTTGTGTGGGAGGTCGCGGGGTCGAATCCTGATGCCTTATTACTAGTGTAGTCCCTTATTACTAGTGTTAGGTCCCCATATTACTAGTGTAGTCCCTTATTGTTATTAGTGTAGCCCCCTTATTGTTATTTTTGTACCCCTTTAACCCCCATATTGTTATTATTGTTCCCTTACACTATTATTGTTAGGTCGGCTAGGATTATATTATGACCCCATGGACTCCTATATATAGAAGGAGGTTCTATCATTTGTATCATCCAAGAATTTTTCATTTATGTAATGTATTGGAGGTTTCCCCCTCAAAGTGGTTGATTTCTAAGACATTGATCTCTCTTTTCTTCTATTTTTGGAGCTGGTTTCATAACATTTGGTATTAGAGCTTTGGATTCTAGGGTTTCATTTCTCCAAACAGGTCATTGTGGAATTTTCGCTATAATTTTTTTTCTATGAAGTTTCGAAAGATAAATTTTTCATAGAGCGAAGCCAAAATCCTGAGAAACATCGTGTATATATTTCAGATCTTGGTTTATAATATTTTCGGAGATATGATATGTGGAAGTTAGGGTTTTTCAGGCTCTCGAATTTCACCTAAATAGGACATCGTGGAATTTTTGCTATAACTATTTTTTATACAAATTTTCAGAAGCTAAAATTCTTATAGAGAGAAGCCGAAATCCAAAGAAACTTCCGGTAAAAATTTCAGATCTTGGTTCACAATATTTACAGAGATATGATCTGTGGAAGTTAGGGTTTTTTCAGGCTCCCGAATTTCATCTCAAAGAGGTGACCTTGAGAAAATCGTCATAACTCTCTCTCTGAGCATCAGATTGGAATTTAGTAAAAAGTGGTTGCAAGTACACGGAATTTAGTTTCCTGTATATCAATTTCAGAGCTGAAGGAGGAAACAGTGAGATGTGGCACACCATACAAATGTGCTCCATTGAACCAGTCCATAACTAGGTCATTGTGGGAGATTCGACGTAACTTTGACTTGAAGTATCAAAACCAGGTCAGACCTATGGAAATCGAAAGAAGATTCAGAGGGCTACTACAGGACTGAATTTCAGATACTGAAGATCCACAATTACAGAGATAATACAGTTTCAATATCGAGCTCCTCAAAAGCAAGAAAAATGTGTGTATTTTTTTTTCAAATTGCATAAGTCTTGTTTGAAAAATCAATTTTAAGTGATTCCAAGGGCATATTGAGCATAGATATCAGTATTGGGTTCTAAAATGCCCCCTAAAAAGAATTCAACACCCATTAAGCCCTCAAAATACTCCACTATGACTCATGAAGATGAAGAATTGCAACATGATCTATCAAAATTACAAGAGAAAGTGCACCAAATTTCGTTCTCACAAAGAGCAACAAAAAATGAAATGGAAGTTTTGAAGAAACGTGTGGAAGCGAAGATGGATGGTTTGAAGAATAATAAGGATGGTTTGAATAAGCTAAGATGAATGGCATGGAAGCTGGCATGGAAGCTAAGATGGATGACATGGGATAAAAAATGAAAGACAACATAGAAAACATGAAGAATGATCTAAAAGCAGACATGGAAGGTTTGACAAAGTGGATACAAGAAATATTTCCTAATGGCGAAAAGATAATAGAGAAAACTCATGATGAGAAAAAATTAAATGTTAATCGTGATTTCATAAACTCTAATGTTGGATGGAAGAACCACCATATTCCAAAGATGGATATGAGGAAGTTTGATGGCAAGGATCCCGTAACATGGATACTAAAGATGGAGCAATATTTTGATCTCAATAATGTGCAAAACACACAAAAGGTATGCATTGCAACTTTACATTTAGAGCAAAATACATTTGTATGGTATCGATGGCTTTGCTCCCGTAAAAAAATTGTCACTTGGTCAATTTTTAAGGAGGAAATGATAGCACATTATGAGGATACAAAGAGCAACACCTTATTTAGCCAATTGATAAATCTCAAACAAAAGGGTTTAGTGGTGGAGCACATTGATGACTTCCAAAAACTAAATATAAGGATAATTGATATTCCATAGGAACACATGATTGATGTCTTCATAGGGACTTTAAAGGATAACATCCAACATGAAGTTCATGTTTGGGAACCTGATTCATTGGAGAAGGCATTCAGGCTAGCAAGAAAAATTTAATGTAAAATTATGGCGACAAGGAAGCCTACCACTCACATCTATAAAGATGGAAGTGTTGCTACTCGTATACTTCCACAACCTACAAGGTTGACACCACAATAATTGGAAGAAAAAAGAGAAAAAGAGATTTTCTATAGTTGTGATAACAAATACACTAAAGGTCATAAGTGTGCTGAGAAAAAATTATTTTACATAGATTATGAAGAGGAGGAAGAAAATGAACAAGAAACTTCAAAAGAAGAGGATATACACCAGGAACCAAACCTAGAAGAAGAAGAAATGAGTCTGACCATATTGTGTAATGCATTGGCAGGAATTCTCACTCCTCAAACTCTCAAGGTCGACGAACATATCAAGAAGAAAAAGGTAATAGTGTTGATTGATTCGAGTAGTACCCATATTTTTGTTCATTGTAAGGTAGCCAAGGAATTGTAATGTTTTCTATACCCAGCACCAGAATTTCAAGTGATGGTTGCAAATGGAGGAACTATAAATTGCTCTGGAAAATTCCATAATATCAAGCTAACCATGGGGGAATATGTTTTGAATAGTCCAATGCTTTCCATTCCAATGGGAGGTGTTGATGTTGTACTAGGAGTACAATGGTTACAATCTTTGGGGACGGTATCTTTTAATTTTCAAGAACTTTTCTTGAATTTGTTTTTGGAAGGAAAGGAAATCTAATTACGGGGTATTGCAAGGAAGCCGTGAAAGATAATAAGATCTAATGTCATGACAAAGCTTCTGAAGAAAGAACAACGAGGAATAGTTGCACAATTATGCTCACTAGAAGTTCCAACATCAAAATCATCTATTTCTCCAGATCTCCAAAAAGTCTTGGAAAATAATTCCAAGGCATTTGAAACTCCCAAAGGACTCCCACCTATTCATGATCATGATCATGCTATTAATTTGATCCAGGAAGTGTTCCTCTGAACATCAAGCCTTACAGATATCCTTATGTCCAAAAGAGCGAAATTGAATGTATGATTGCAGAAATGTTAGAAGTTGGTATAATTCAACCTAGTCAAAGTTCTTTCTCTGCTCCAGTAGTATTGGTGCACAAGAAGGATGGATCATGGCGCATGTGTCTGGATTATAGGGAGCTCAATAAGCTCACTATTAAAGATAAATTTCACATTCCTGTGATTGATGAATTATTAGATGAATTACATGGCGCAATTTATTTTACCAAGTTGGATCTTCATTTAGGATATCATCAAATTATAATGAAGACCAAAGATATTCTAAAAAAAACATTTTGAACTCATGAGGATCATTATGAATTTTTGGTCATGCATTTTGGCCTTATCAATGCACCTTCTACATTTCAAGGGTTGATGAATTTCATTTTAAAACCATTCCTTATAAAATTTGTGCTAGTATTTTTTGATGACATAATAATCTACAACATGTCTTGGAAGGATCATGTTTAACATGTTGACAGGGTGCTCAAACTATTGGAGGAGAAACAATTATATGCAAAAAAATCCAAATGTTTCTTTGGAGTACAAGAGGTGGAATATCTGGGTCATATTGTATCTCACGAGGGTGTTAAGGTAGACCCTAACAAAATTAAAGCCACTAAGGAAGGGAAAGTCCCCACAACCATAAAGCAGTTGCAAGGATTTCTCGGGTTAACAGGGTAATATTGCAAGTTTTTTAAGAATTATGGGAGAATAGAAGCACCTATAACAACATTATTGAAGAAAGATTCATTTTCATGGACTCCTGAAGCAACTAAGACCTTTGAACATCTTAAAGAGACAATGTGCATAGCACCAGCCTTAGCTATGCCAGACTTCACAAAAAACTTTATTGTGGAATGTGATGCCTTGGGAAATGGAATTGGTGTTGTTTTAATGCAAGAATGAAGACCCATTTCTTTTGAAAGGCTTCCAATCAAAGAAAAGTATTTACAGAAAGATATTTATGAGAAGGAAATGTTGGCAATACTACATGCAATAAAAAAATGGAGACCTTACCTAATGGGAATGCACTTCAAGGTAAAAACTCATCATGTTAGTATTAAACTCTTTTTAGAACAAAGACTATCTTCAGAAGAGTAGCAAAAATGGGTCACAAAGATGTTGGGTTATGACTTTGAAATCATCTACAAAAAAGGGAAGCTAAATGTTGTTACAGATGCACTCTCAAGAAAGGATGAAGAGGTGGAAGCATTGCTTTGTGCAATTTCTATTATCCAACCAGATTGGATAACCGAAGTAAGGGATGAATGGAAGAAAGACAAAGAAGTGTGGACACTCATTCAAAAGTTGTAGCAAGATCCTAGTACATCTGACACATTTAGTTGGAAAAATGATTCCTTATGGTACAAATATCGCTTATATCTTTGTAAGAATTCTCAACTAAAACAAAATATTATTTTGGAATTGCACACTTCTCCTTTAGGAGGACACTCAGGATTTTTAAAAACATACCACAGGGTGAAGAAAGAATTTTTTTGGGATGGCCTTAAATCTAATATTCAAAATTTTGTGGCAAAATTTTTGGTTTGCCAGTAAAATAAAGTTGAGACAATTAAGACCCCGGGTCTTCTGCAACCTTTATCCATTACAAGTCAATGTTGGGAGGAAATTTCAATATATTTGATCACAGGTTTACCTAAGTCCGAAGGAAAGCATGTCATTATGGTGGTAGTTGATAGAATTACCAAGTATGCACACTTTTTTGCATTATGGCATCCATTTAAAGCAAGTACAGTTGCTAATGCATGTATGGAAACAATTCAAAAGCTACATGGCAACCCAAAGATTATGATAAGCGACAGAGATCCCATTTTTATTGGAGAGTTTTGGAAGGAATTATTTTCTTGTTTAGGTCACTCAACTAGCTCATAGCTCATCTTATCATCCTCAATCCGATGGTCAAACTGAGATAGTGAAATTTTTTTTGGAAGGTTATCTTCGTTGTTTTGTATCTGATAAACAAACACAATGGGTCAAGTGGTTACCTCTAGCTCAATCGTGGTATAACACTTCCTTCCATACTACAGCATAAATGACCCCATTTATGGCACTTAATGGATATCATCCACCGTCCATCACATCATATTCAAGAGAAAATTATAAGGTGCAAGCAGTGGAAGATCACATTGAGTATCAACAACAAGTTCTCCAACTCTTAAAGGATAACCTAAATTCGGCACAAAATCGAATGAAACAATAGGTATATCAACATCGCAGTGAGAGAATTTTTGATGTAGGAGACTGGGTATTTTTACGGCTACAACCATACAAAAAAATGTCCCTCAAGAAAGCTAAGAAGGATAATAAATTATTTTCAAAATACTATGGTCCTTACAAGGTGTTGCAAAATATTAGTACTATGGCATACATATTGGAGCTTCCTTATTCTTCGCGAGTGCATCCAGTTTTCCATGTTTCATGCTTAAAGAAGGTTATAGGTGACAAAATTCCAGTTCAAACAATATTGCTAGAACTCTATGAGGAATGAAAAATCATATTGGAACCTGAAACAGTCACGGAAACAAGAAACCGACAGCTACGAAATCGATTAATTTCAGAGTATCTCATCAAGTGGAAGAACTTACCAAGTGAAGATTCTACATGGGAGGATGAGAATTTTATATAGAAGCATCCAGAGCTACTCAAGCATTCAGGACAACACTTTTTTGAAGGAGAGGGGCATATTAGGTCCCCATATTACTAGTGTAGTCCCTTATTGTTATTTGTATAGCCCCCTTATTGTTATTGTTGTACCCCTTTAACCCCCATATTGTTATTATTGTTCCCTTACATTATTATTGTTAGGTCGGCTAGGATTATATTGTGACCCCATGGACTCCTATATATAGAAGGAGCTTCTATCATTTGTATCATCCAAGAATTGTTCATTTATGTAATGTATTGGAGGTTTTCCCCGTCGAAGTGGTTGATTTCTAAGGCGTTGATCTCTCTTTTATTCTATATTTGGAGCTGGTTTCATAATAGTTTACAATGCTTTCCTGCTCTTGAAACCTGCACCAATGATTTCAGAATGCCCAAAAATGGTCATCTAGCCTCTTTTTTCTCTTGATTTGGTCGAAAACTCCAAAATTTATGACCGTCTCCATTTTTCCCACAATTTCTGGCCTAAAATTAGCTAACTAGAGCTAAATCCAGTTAGTTGGTGGTAAAACTAGTAGTTTCGCCAAATTTGGTTGACCACCAAACTAATATAGTTAAATTTATTTAAACTGCATTAAAATTAATTAAGCATGGTTAACAATAATTAAGCATGTTTAATTCTTAACTATACACTTATTGTTAAATATGGATTAGTGCAATTTAATGACGGGTTTAGGTGTTAATTAAACTAGGTTTAATGTTTAAATTCCCACTCTTAGGAATAAGCGCTTAGTAACCACCGTGTTTCTGAGGTGCTGGTCACGTGTATTGGGGGTTGGACCCCTCTACCCCCGTCGACGGACATTGCAAACCTTAAATATATGTGCAAACGTATAGTTGTTAAGAACTATGGTATGGCGTATTGGTAGTTGGTGTGCATGTTGTGTGGGAGTTTGCGGGGTTGAAGCCCAACGCCTTCACCTAGAATTATAAAAAATAATTTCTCCACCATTGGGGGGCATGTGGCAGCCCCAAACTGCACCACGTGTCCTCTCCTCATTAGCCCGAATCTCAATCATTCAAAACTTTCCAAATCACCCACAAATTCTTACTAATCATATGCTCCCACTTGGAAGTCACACATTTTCCGATGGAAAAATGACCAACATTGACACTGTCCAGTCAGCATGCCACGTCAACAGTACGAACTACAGACTGGGCTCCATATTGTCATCATTTTTTTGCATGTTTGTGCAAATAGATAGAACTCATTTCTGGGAGCATACGAAGTCCATTTTGTGCGAAATAAAGTGCGTCAGATTCAAAACGACGAGCACTACGTGGTCATTCCGGTTTTGTGCCATTATGAGAACTTTGATTTTTGAGCATAAAACTGAGAACCTGATCATTCCTCCCCACTGGAAGCCTTTTGGACCCCAAAATATCTTTCATTACTGAACATGTGGATGAGGGTACAATTCCCTTACCCTTCAAGTCTTAATCCATATGAATTTTCCTAATTTCAACAATTTGAGCTTTTCAAAAAGACTAATCTTTTTCCTTGATTTTGGATACCCTGTCTTGCTGTTGTAGACGTCGTCATGCTGCCATTTCCTAGAATTTGTAGAACAACAAGTCATTCTTGAAGAAACAAACTTGTTTCCACCTTAGTTGTCAAATGAAGGAAACTTGACAACTATCTCATCTCGAACACTGTCGACATGGCGATTTTTAGCTTGTCTTGCCTTATACTTGCGTCGACTTTTGACCAAGTGTTTTCGCCATTTCCACATACCATTTTGAAACCAAAAAAAATTACTTGAGGAAACTATGCCTTATTTTTGAAATTTTTTTGCACTTTCTCTTTACCTTTGCACTCTCTTGCACCAACGTCTTGTTCGCGTCACTGCTCAACACTGATGTAGACTGCTACAAATATTTGTCATCTTGTTTACCTCTTTTCAAAGGTAACATTTTAGAGCCCCAAAACATCTTATTACAAACATTAACAACCTCAATGAAATCATCCTATTTATTTGATGCATCTTTTTGAAAGGTCTCATTCAAAACATCACTACGTTTGAACATTAACAAAGCCAAATTTTGACTTGCATTCACTATTATCTTCATTTCTCCTGCATGTATAAGGTACAAACTTCTCTTCTTCTTATGCTCTCTAACTATGTACTCAATTCCATTCTTGAACAAGTGGTACTTATTCTCATTGAGATGAAATACTGCCCTCCTATCATAAAGATAAGGACTTCCTAAAACAATACCTGAAATCTCAAGCGGAACTACATCAAATTCAACTTCATCAAGAAAGTTTGAATTGATTGCAAACCTTAGGATGCACTTCCTTGTAACCTGCAAGTTTTCATTCTTGCATATCCACCCTAAAATATATGGTCTTGGATGTGTAACAGTTTCTAGATTTAACCTCTTAACTAAGTCTTCAGAAATCAAATTAGCTTGAGAACCACTATCAAATAGTGTGTCTATTTTGGTATGCTTTGAAACAACTCTAATATGAAAGAGTTCATTAATTCTTGTATCTTCATCTTGAGTTACATTATAACAACTTGAAGAACGAGTGCTTGCTATGTTCTTACCTTTCAAACCCATTGTTCTAATCTTGGTTTCATCTCCTGAATCCGAACCCAAGTCATGTTCAATGATTGCAATATTTTTCTCCTTAGCTTTGTTTTAAGTTTTTTTGGCTTCAACTCTAGATAGAGTTTCCAACAATGGTCTTCAACATGGTCATTTTTCGAACAATGTTTACATGTGAGTTTCTCTTTCTCTATTTTAATGGAACCAATTTTCTTTCCTCTTCCATTAAACTTATCCTTTCATTACCTTCATACTCAAGAAAACTATCACTTTTCTCATATGCACTATGTTTCCCTCTTGCTTCTAGATGATCAAAATCTGGATCAAGGGCAAAAATTAGCTCAAAAATGAAAGTTTTCATAATTTCACCAAACTAGAATGAAAGCGGTCATCCCATCGCAAAGAATCCATCACAACTCGTTTCGTTGAAAAACGAGTTTGGATGAGGAAGTTATGGTTTGTTGATTGTCATTCAAAACAAACAAATCTTTTTTAAAAATATTACAAAATAGGTACAGTTGATGACATGGCAGTCTAGTCAGCATGCATATAATTTTATTCAGTTTTTGTCCAAGGGGACTGTGACAAGTGGCACAATTGGATTCACCAGTTTGGTTTGTGAAGGTAAAAATTGCCCAATGTCCTCCAAGGTTGAATTTGGGTTCATGATGATTTTTGTGTGGGAAATTATTTTTTTATTAATTAAGGTTGGATATATATATATATATATATATATATATATATATATATATATATATATATATATATTACATTTTAATTCTAAACTCAATTATATTTTAATACCACATATTTCATTTAAAACTCCAAAGTCGATTAATGTCAAAGTTATGTTGGTGGCATTTCGAATTTAAATATGGCATGGCATATTATATTTTGGTGGCATTACATAATTAAAACCATAGTCCATTTAAACCAAACATTACGTTGGATACTATGGATGGAGTGTATTCATACTGTGGGTGTGTATTATTAATATGTGCAATGTGGAGTTGTTTTCAAAAGCGTGCTTGGAGGGGCGAGGTCAGGTTCGACCCCATAACCTCCCCATAGCACTATCGCCCATTACCAACACACCATGGTCCAGTCCATTGAAATGTATTCCGCGGATTTTGTATTTTTTATGCAATGGGATTTGAGGGCGGCGGAACAGAGAGGGACCAACCCTCCTCCGCATGAGACTGTCTCATAAGACCAAGTCTTAAGCACCTCCACTAATTTCATATTAGTACACAATTAGCCATAATTAATCTAGAAGTTATTCTGGTGGAATTTTAGCAGCCACCTCCAAATCCAGTGCCACTTCCAAATTTGTCAGGGTTATCTAGCAGTTTTCTAAATTTAGAGGCAGAATCTAGGGAAAACTTTAATGAGGCCTATCTTGGTCAAATTTTGACCAATTTTTTCTCAAGGATAGTCATTCTTAGAATATTTGCATGCTATGAATCCATTGAAATATCTTGTAGAGGCAATGGAGCTCATCTACAGGTGTTTTTGGCATGTTGAAAATTTTTGAAGCCGAGGGCCACTAGGAGGGAAGGCCATGCCTAGATCAGTTGAAGGCCAATTACAGTGAATAAATAGTCAATTTTTGATGTATTTGATGCTTTGAACACAGGGGTATAGTTTATAGAGGCATTGGAGCACATCTAAAATTTATTTTGTCACTTTGGAGATTAAACAAGCCCATGGTCACGGGGGTTGGAGGTCAAGCCTAGAGGAGCTGGTAACCAAAATCAAAGATTGGATAGTCATTTTTTGGGTATTTGAGTGTTCTAAAGCCAATGAAATAGTTAGAAAAATTATTGGAGCAATATTGGTACTTGTAATCATACATTTTACTCAGAACCCCAAGAGGGCCTAGCTAGTTAAAGCAGCTCCATGGAGATGTAGCCTAGGAGGGGTGAACTCCATTATCATCGATTGTGTTATGTGATTGTTGTGAGTTGTATTTTTATATTTCATTAGTTGTTAATGAGTTTTTAATTGTTAATTAACTCATAATTTTATCATCAAAGACACATGAAACTTGACATTTTGACCCCTTCACAAATGGTTAATTGACCCGATCCTTAAACACATTTTTAATATCAATGAGGAATCTTGCACAACAATAAAAAGTTTGCTCATATTCAAATCACTAGATGTGTGGCTTGAATGAAAACCTCATCTAAGTTTGTGGGATTGAGCATGAGAGTAGTATGTCTAAGATAGTTGTGCAAACCCCCAATACACTTTAACAAAGTTTCTTGAGAAGACAAATTGACACCCAAAATAAGAGCTGATCTTCTCCTAAATTCATGAGTGTAATTTGCACACTTTGTCCCTTTAGTTGTCTAAAATTCTGCTAATCCATAATGGATTTTTTCATGTAAGATAGAGTGTAAAATTTCCTTTTAATGGAAACAATAAAATTAGACCAAGACATTGAGATCTTACCGTGGTTTTTAATCTCATCTTGTGTCCTTGCTTCCCACCACACAAGTGTTGCGCCCTCCATTCTCAAGGAATCCAACTGAATCTTTATGTCATCCTCTTGAAGGTTCTGAATTCTGCAATAAACCTCCAATTGACGAATCCATTAGGGGAATTTTGAGGTCTAAAATTGGCCTCCTAAGAAAAATGTACAACCAAAATGAAATTTATAAGAACCAATAGGATTCAAGATGATGATGTCAACTATGGGGGGTGAGTCACTATTTTTGGGGTAAAAAAGTAAAAATAATAAAACAATAAAAAAACAATAAAACTATTTTTTCAACATGTATTTTCAACTTATCTCCCTAATGTTTTACTTCAATTTCAAGTTGGAGTACTCGTTGTATGAAAAATTTAATTCCTCATCCAAGGAGTACCCATGTTGCATACTTTCGATGGACCTTGCTACAAAAAAAATGAGAAATACATGAAAAAATGTGATTGCAATCACATTTTTCATGTATTTATCATTTTTCGTGTCACGGGGTCCATCGAAGGTATGCATCATGGGTACTCCTTGGATGAGGAATCAAATTCTACATCCAACAAGTGTTTTTGCTCGAAATTTGAATAAACCCATAGGGAGATAATTTGAAAATACGAGCTGAAAATTTTCTTTTCTTTTTTCCCTTTAACATTTGATGATGTAATCATATCTTATTTTATTATTTCTACTATTATTTTATAATTTCCTTAGGAGGCCCATTTTAGACCTCAATATTACCCTAATGCAATTATCTAGATTCTCTGCATTCACTTTGCCATTAAACATCGGTAGATCAAATTTGACATCAATTTTAAGTAAGGGTGATTTACCAGTTCCTTTTGAGGTATGTGGATAAACAAATTGAGAAGTTGTGGCAATGGAAGATGATGAAGAAGAAGGTGTAGATGGTGGTGAGGATGATGGTGGAGTGGATGGTGGTTTCCTACCATCTCCATGGCCTCCTCCTCCTGGAGAACCCTCTCGTCTTGGAGGCCTAGAACTTTCTCCTTGCATCCTTAAACTACTCTCCTCATAGAGGATTTTAACCATCTCAGTCATACCAAAAAATTCATTTATGAATGCTCTCTCATCTTCTGTCATGGTAGGTTCCCCAGGCTGCACCACGTGTCCTCTCATTAAGGGAATTTTGAGGTCTAGAATGGGCCTCCTAAGGAAATTATAAAATAATAGTGGAAACAATAGAATAAGATTTGATAACATCATCAAATTTTAGAGGGAAAAAGGAAAAAATTATTTTTTCAATTGTATTTTCAACTTATCTCCCTATGGGTTTACTCAAATTTCGAGCGAAAACACTCGTTGGATGCATAATTTGATTCCTCATCCAATGATTACCCATGTTGCATACTGTAGATGGACCCTGCTACACGAAAAATGAGAAATACATGGAAAACGTGATTGTAATCATGTTTGTTCATGTATTTCTCATTTTTCGTGTGGGAGAGTCCATCTAAAGTATGTAACATGGGTACTCCTTGGATGAGGAATTAAATTTTGCATCCAACGAGTACTCCCTCTTGAAATTTGAGTAAAAACTTAGGGCGATAAGTTGAAAATATGAGTTGAAAAAGTAGTTTTATTATTTTATTATTTTTTAATATTTTAACTTTTTTACTTCAAAAATGATGAATCATCCCCCGTGGTTGATATCATCATATTGAATCTTATTGGTTCTTATAAAGTTTATTTTGGTTGTACATTTTTCTTATGAGGCCCAATTTAGACCTCAAAATTCCCCTAATGCCCCATTAGCCCAAATCTCAACCATTCAAAACTTGATAAATCACCCACAAATTCAAACCAATCAAATGCTGCCACTTGGAAATCACACATTTTTTGGTGGAAAATTGACTAACATTGACCCTGCCTAGTCAACATGCTAGGTCAGCAGTACGAACTGCTGACTCGGCTCCCTATCATCATTTTTTTTCCTATTTGTGCAAATAGATATAACTCATTTGTGGGGGCATACATAGTCCATTTCACGCAAAATAAAGTATGTCATATTCAGAACGACGAGCACTACGCAGCCATTCTAGTTTCGTGCCATTCTAAGAATTTTTATTTTTGAGCATAAAAATAAACACTTGATCACTTTACATCTTTAAACTTTTAGCAGACCACCAACAATTCCCCTCTTTTCGGATACAGGGTGGAAGAAGTATTCTTCATCACTGCAAGGTTGGTCAACACTTTCGAACAAATCTTGCGGTATGACCTATAAATCTTCTTGGTTGTTTTCGGCTAGTCCCAAGAAGAAATCCATCGGTAACTTAGTTTCTCTCTTGCTATAGTCTTCTTTCTGGAACATTTGTTTTAGTGGTGATTACACTTTCCAAAATGCTCACATGGGTGAAGATAAAAACACCGATCTTTCACATGTACAATTCTAATACACTATTAACATTGATAAACTTGTTATGGAAAAACACCATACAAAAATCCAACACTACAAAATTTTATAGGTCTAGAAAAATCAGAAATATGATAAGATACATCCAAGAAATCCTCGTTATACCCCAAATCAGTTTAGTTTTTTTTATGTGTAATTTCTTCCCACGGTCTTATAAAAGTCTTGGGAACGATAGGATTTTCATCAAGATTTTCGGATGCATCCAAATTTTCTCTTGAAATGGTTTCATTACTCTTCGATGGTTGTCTGGAATTAAGAACGCCTCGATGTACTTGAGACTCAATCTTGATAAATTTAACCGTCTCCAGAGCATCATGTAAATGAACTGTAATATCAACAAGACTTACTTTGCTGACATTTACAATTTCATCACAAGTACAACTAATGAGGTTGTTAAATATATCTAACACATTTTTAATTTGATCTATTTTAGTTAATATCAAGTATTGGGTTCAACAAAAAATGCACTTGTTTTACAAAGTAATTTCAAGTAGCATCAAAGAAGTGAAACTATTGGAAAAATTTTCCTCTTACCAACTTCCAAAATTGTCTCCATAAATATTTGAACTTGTGACTTGTGTTTTTTCTCTTTGTGATCATCTATATTCCAACATTGAATGATGAAGGTGCAGTTTCTCACCCGAGAAACTGAAAATTTTCCACAGTCACCTACTCTCCAACATCAAAGAGGATGCATCTATGTTATACGTTTGATCAGACATCTCGCCGTTGTCTCCTTACTTGGATGTCGCAGCCTCCTATGCCTCAAATATTGTAGTTATATAATTAGTAAAACATGATTTTGAAAGCAATATTTCATTTTAATAAAACTTCATCTAATTATGGGATCCACAATGATAGAAAGGCGTAGAATATCGAATTCAATGTATGTGTTGATGTTTATGTATATCTCGTAGAATAAACATGGCAAGGAGTTGGTCAATAGGTGGGGTATCACAAAGTGGCGAAGACAAATGTTAGAAAAAATTCAATACCTTTTTCTATTATAAAACTAACAAAAAATTACACTTACTTTATTAATATTTTTTTTTATAATTAATTAAAATAAAAACTTGTTTTTTTCCTATCAATTATTCTATAATAAAAAGTTGTAAAAAAAATTTTCTTGAATTCAATTGAGCAAAATAAAAAACAGAAGTAGACACTTCAAATTATTCAAAATAACTTTATTTTTATTTTTAAAGTTTAAAAATTATAAATCTTTTTCAATATCCTTAGAGATATATTAATTTTTGTATTTCCATTAAATTTTATTAAAAATATTTACATTTATAGTAACCAAATCATGAAACAATATTTACATTTATAGTAACCAAATGTTAACAAGGAATTTCTACAGTCTTGGAACACATTCCCAAGTCTATTCTTCTCAATCTGATCCAAATCCTCATTCATGGCTTTGACCCAATGCTCATTTTTGTTGGCCTGTGCAAAATTTTAGCGCTCCATAAGAGACAAAAAAATTGTGTTTTCTTGAGATGATGCATTTGTAAGCTTCTTTCTAGTTTGAATTCTTGAATCTTTGTCTCCCAAAATTTGATTATCCAAATGATTTTTATATACATATCTGAATGGATTCTTTGTGTGCAAAGTCTCATCTTCATCTCTTTGATCTTCATTAAATGCTTCATCTTCTTGTTATTTTGATGAATATTCTTGGAAGATAGCAAGATTATGGTGAGATTGAGGAACAAATTCAATATGTGGTAGTGCTTCATCTATTTTTACATCAATGGTTTCAATGACTTCTTGTGCTCTCTTGTTATATCACATGTTTTCTTTACTTCGATAGGCATATCCTAATAAGATTCCTTCACCAAATCTCGCTTCAAATTTCCCAATTTATTCTTTAACTCTTAAGTATTTTTAGTGCTTTTCATTCTAATTTGAGCCTTGTTCAAGATATAAATATATTTTTTATTATTTCTCCCCAAAAACGATTTGGAAGTTGAGCTTCAAAAAGAAGATATTTTTCCATATATTTAATTTTTATGCCCTTCCTCTCAACCACACCATTTTGTTGAGGTTTCCTTGTGATAGTGAAGTGCATATTAATTCCATGTTCTTCACATAATTCATTAAATTCATGGGAGGTGAATTATCCTCCTCTATTTGTCCTTAGACATTTAAACTTCAAATCCATTTCATTTTCAACAAGAACCTTGAAATTATTAAATTTATCAAAAGCTTCATATTTTTATTTAATAAATATAACCCATTTAATCCTTGTGAAATCATCTACAAACAACATAAAATACCTTTCTCATTTTAGATAATGTGTTATGGTTGATTCGTTGAGATCTGTGTGAATAATTTCCAATGGTTGGGTTGTTGAGTATTATTTTTTCTTGAAAAAGACTCTAGTTTGTTTCACAAATTGACATCCTTTGCGGACATTATTGTGAGGCTTTGAAATTATGGGCATATCCCTGATGGTTTGTGTTCTTGTGAATTTTACCAAGTTTTCAAAACTAATGTGTTCCAACCTTTTATGCCATAGTAAACTTTCATTTATCTTTCCAATGTATCATATTTCAATGTCTAATCCGTTAAGGATATATACATTTCCATCATTTTTGCTAGATCTTTCCACCAATTTACCAATATCTACGTTCCTAATTTCACATATTTTGGATTTTAATGTGACAATTAACCCTTGATCACGTTGTTATCACCAAACTGGGACTAATTGGGTTTTTCAACATTCAATTTGATGTAACTATTTCAAAACACTTGGGGTTGGAATTTAGCCCTTCCAACCAGACAGGGCTCTCTCAAGAAAAAGGTAAGATATTCAAGAAAAGAACTTATAATGAAGATGGCTAGCTCTTATATGTTTTTAAGATGATTTTTGCAGGTGGAAGATGAGTGAGGGCTACCATTGGGCATGGATTCAGCATGGAAAATCAATTACAAATGATTATCATTCATGGAAAATGAGGTTTTTACAATAACTCCGACAACTAACATAATACATAAAAGAAGTTGGAGCATAAGATTTTATGAATTCCAAGTAATCATGTACAAGAAAGATGAATCAACATTCAAAATATAAATGGACACAAAAACATAAAATCTTAATAAGAATCTCAGGTCTGAACAAACACTTCTGCAACTGTGTATTAACTGAGTGAAAACAAATTACATAGTAGCTCTGGTCGTTTACATCCATCAACCCCCCTTTAATTCTAAAACTCTCTCATTTATAGAGTGAGGAATCATAAAAATGGTTTGCCACATCAGCTAGATTTGAATTCCTACCTAAGAGACCTATTTCAAATATGATTATATCGCTTGGAGACTTCCTAGGGATATTTTCTGTTTGGCAGAGTTTGAATACAAAAAGGACTCTTATTTCATTAAATAGCTCAAAAAATCCATTTAATAACCCTTATCAAATGAAACCAACTAATTTTCAGAGTGTACTGGACTGCTGATGTGTCATTATTCCACATGGATGCTAACCTAGACCTCTTCCAAGTCGAATTTTAAAAATTTTACACAAATATGGCTAGTGAAAATTTTGAAAAATAGGCCTCAAAGATGAGTGCATAATTTCCAAACCCTTATGGCTTTGCAAAAGCTGAGAGAGGTTTTTGTAGATGGGATTGTTTTGAAGGAAAAACCTCCTTTAGATTTCCAAAATTATTTTTCATTTGGTCAAAAATTTAACTTGAAGTTGACTAATAAAATAGTCATGTATAGGAAATTCCGTAGTGCTCATTTCGTAACAAAATCCAAAAGCCACCTTTTGAATAACCTTTGATCTTATTGACTATTGGAGGGTCTTCCTTGGGACTAATGAGGTAAACGCCTACTCTAATCCACCTCTGTTCTGAAATTTTTTCGTAATTTTTGCCTCAAAGAAACCCACAATGAGTTCGTAGCGAAAACTCAGCCTCAAGCCTAGAGCTCGCTACGAACTTGCCTATTTTCACAAAAAATTGTTCATTCTTCCTTTATTATACTCAAAAACATTTCTAAAACCTGTATATGCCTAGTTATGATAGCATAAGACAAAATTTGATCAAAAAATGTGTGGCTTACCATGTTTCATGGTGTAACATCAACATCTTGCATAATCATTTTAAGACCCTTTTCTTCAATTCAACTTGTATCATCTCTATCAAACCAAAATGGCATGCTGAGGTGTTGGCCAACTGATACACTAGAGCTAAAACCTTGTAAACCTGATCTGAGAAGGTGAGTTGTCCAATTGATGAGTTGGCATGCTTTGTTGACTTGATGATCTAAAATGACTGTATTATTTTGTTGTGCTAAGGGTCTTTCATTTTTAAGAACATGTGCATAATTGGTTCATTAGTTTGCATAAGGATTAAGGAGTTTTTCCATGAATATCAGATGAAATTTAGTGAATTAGAAGCATAAAATAAGTCTAAATTAACACTGAACAACAGTGAAAAACAAAGAAATAATTCACCACATGAAATTTACAGAGCAGGCATGATGAAGTAGTTTACCCCTCCTGGGCTACATCTGTTGGTCTAGTTCCCAATGGCTTGTCCATATTTCATTATGCTCAATTTTTTTCTATTACATGTAGTTACAATGCTATAATGGTTTTTTTATCTGCACCAATGGCTTCAAAATGCTCCCATTAATCAAGAATGACTCTTCATTCACTCTCAATGGTAAAAAATGGACCCTCCTACACTTTTTCCCAATATCTCCTAGGAAAACTCCACTAAATGTGGAGAAATCTAGTTAACTAGAGTTAAATTAGGGCTAACCGAAAAAATTGTTGCGCCCCTATCCACTCCACCAATAAAGCCACACAATTATTGTTATGGTTAGGGTGATGGCCACATGTGCACCCCAACCATTAATCTCTTGACAGTTAGTGGAACCTCCTCTCCTAATTGCAGTTTAATGTGGACTATGGTTTGTTGACATCAGTTAGACTCTGACCGTGGCCCACATAAACTCTTTAACACACAACGACCATAATACTTAGAACCCAAGAAATGTCGCAATATCACATTCAAACATATCACAGATCACAGAGTATGCGACATCGCATATTGGGAAACATACAATTTCACAGATCGCATGGTTTAACAAATAACTTTAACGGTTTAACAATATATCCGTCTATGCAAAGTTGCGATGGCAATGTCGCATTGCATATTTTGCAAGTTCCACTTATCGCATATCGACCTCCCACACATTTAACATTAATACTAAACCATATCACTTGTGAAATGTGATAGCACTCAGACCTTCGTCGACACGTGGTCCTCCTCGTTGCATCGTGAGTCATATAATTTAACTTGCGAAACTCTTTAACGGTAAAATTTGTTCTGTACGATATGCGATGTTTTTTAACTGTGATGAGATCTCTCTCGTTGATCTCCCACTACTGCTTCTACGATCTAATCACCACTGTTCATCCTTCACTCTGATACTTGTTATCAATTGAAAGAATCACATCTCCATAACTCCCGTTTTTGCCATATTTGATCAAAACGCAATATCTTCCTCATACGACATTGGTTTTTTGAACTGTTCATGGTGTCAGAATTAGGAATACGAGATCTATGCAACCATCGTGGTTTCTATCCAATCCTGTAACTTTTAATTTTGAGAAAAATTTATGAACTCTTGATCATTCCTCCCCATTGAAAAGCTTTTGGACCTCAAAACACTTGATTACCTGTTCAGTATATGAGGGTACAAATCCCTCACCTTTCCAATCTCCATCCATTTTTCCTTGCTTGGTTTAGTTCCTTTGAGCCCAACTCGAAGGTAGTCAACACTTTCCCTCTTTGATGCTCTTTTCCTCCTGTCAAGAATTATACCTTCTTTGAGCTCATCTAGAAATTATGGCGAGGAATATTCAATAGAAGGTAGTTGAAAATCACTTCCTTGATCATCAATCAAAGGAGGCTCATACAAACGTAAGTTTTCAACATTAACAACTGAATACATTTGCATGTAAGAAGGAAAATCAAGTTGGAATGCATTATTACCAACTTTTTTTATGATCTTGAAAGGACCATAGCGAATGGGTTTGAGTTTTTTTCCTTCCCCTTGCATCCTTTCTTTGCTAATGTGCAACCATACCTCATCTCCCTCTTGAAACTTGTGATCAACCCGGTGTTTTTCATGCCTCTCTTTGTATTTTCTTTGACTTTTCTCAAGCTTTTCTTGAACTTGTTGATGTATCATCTGAATTTTTTCAATGAACTTTTGAGCCTTATCAATATCACTATGGCCATCAATTTCAACATCCTTCCCAAAGATGAAGTCTAATGGCGATTTTGGAAAATACCCAAAGCATGCTTCAAAAGGTGAGGTTTGTGTTGAAGAGTGCTTTGCCCGGTTGTAAGCGTGTTGAATGTAATGTAGTTGTTCATCCCATAACTTAGGATGTTTGCTACAATATCCTCTCAATAGATGCACAACTGTTCTATTCACCACTTCGGTTTTTCCATCTATTTGTGAATGAAAAGCAGTACTCTTTTTCAATTTTGTGTCCATCATTCTCCATATATTTGACCAAAAATTACCGATGAACCTGGAATCCCTGTCACTAAGTGGGAAATCCAAAATGAACCCAAACATTTTGAAAATAAAGTTCAGTAGTATGTTCAACAGTAATGACCTTCTTACATGGCTTAAGTATACACATTTTACTGAATCTATCCACAACTACAAAAAGATAATCATGTTTCTTTCTTGACATAGGTAGACCTCCAACAAAGTCCATGGGGACACTCTCCCATGGCCTTGATGGTACCGGTAGTGGCAAGTACAATCCAAGCTTCCTATTACTAGGCTTGCTTGTTGCACACATAGAACAACCTCTTATAAAACATGACAAACTATCTATCATGTGAGGCCAATAACAATACCTCTGTAGATGCACCACTATTTTTCTTACCCCAAAGTGTCCATCAATAAGAGAAGAATGAGATTCTCTCATGACACTTAGCCTCTCTCCTTGTGGAATACATAGCTTTCCCAATTGAAACAAAAAATGGTTATGCATGTGATAATCTCTTTCTTCAACTTGATTCCCTTCACTCAAACTAGCATACACATCTTTGAAATCAACTTCATGTGCATATTGTTCTATGTAACTCTCATGTACAACAGAATAATTTTTGAGTAAAGTAGAAGCACTAATGATTGGTCTCGAAAGCATATCTGCAAATTTATTGAATATACGTTTTTTGTACCTTATAACCAAGTGAAATTGTTGAAGAAATCCCATCCACTTGAAATGTCTTGATTGCTGCAATTTTGTTTGCAACTGCAAGTACTGTAATGGTTGGTGATCGGTGTGTACAATAGTGTCTTTACCCATCAAGTAGTGTTTCCACTTCTTGACACTTTGTACCAATGCATATAGTTATTTTTCATATGTAGGATAATTAGGCACAACACCATTAAAAATTTCTGAATGAAAGACGATAGGCTGACCATGCTGCAAAAGGACTGCACCCATGGCATAGTCACTAGCATCGGTTTGTATCTTGAATGGATGTCTCAAATTTGGTAGTGCAAGGACTGGAGCTGAAATGATATTGTATTTTAAAGCTTCGAAAGCTTTCTACTATTTTCCTCCCCATTGGAAGCCTTTCTTCACAATTTTCACTGCATGCATAGGAGCTGCGATGGAAGAAAAGTTAGCAATAAATTTCCTCTAATATTGAGTTGCACCTAAGAAACTCCTTACCTCAGTAACTATTTTGGGTGTGGTCCAATTCAAAATGGCCTTCACTTTAAAAGGATCAATCCTCAATTCTCCTCCTCCTACAATATGTCCCAAATAGACCAAAGAAGTCTTTCTAAACTCACATTTTGACATCTTAAGAAACAATTTCTCTTTCTTCAAAATATCAAGCACTCTATTTACATGCAAGACATGATCTTCTCTTGTTTTTCTGAAAAATCAAAATGTCATATAAGTACATAATAACAAAGTCATCAAGGAATGGTCACAAAACATTATCCATAACCTGCATACAAGTTTTCTGTGCATTACATAAACCAAAAGGCATAAGTAGCCTCTCAAAGAATCCTTGTTCGTTTTTGAATGCAGTGCAGTTTTCCATATATCACTTTTTGCAATTCTTAATTGATGATATCCACTTCGTAAATATAACTTAGTGAAAAACTTTGCTTCTTTCAGTTGATCAAGAAAATCATCTATTCTTGGGAGTGGGTAATGATTTTTTACTATAATTCTGTTCAAAGCTCGAAAACTACACACATGCGCCAAGTTCCATCTTTATTTCATATCAACACTATGGGTGAACCGCATGGTGAGGTGCTTGGTTTTATGATACCTCTATCCAAAATCTCTTTGATTTGCCTCTTTATTTCAGCATTCTCCATTATCAACATGTGATACATACCGATGTTTAGAAGAGGACAATCCTGCTGCAACTAAATCTCATGTTGAATTTCCCTTTTTGGAGGCAATCATGTTGGCTCCTGAAACATCTCATGATGCCCTTTAACCACATCATATAATTTTGATTTCAACTTAGGATCACATCCCTCAAAATATTCATGATTAATATCATCTTTGGGCTTAATCATAAGAAGAAAAAGTTCTTACTTGAATTTACCAACCTCTTTACCTGTCCAGCATTTACCAAAGCAATATTTGTCTTCTTGCGGTGTGCTCTAACAATGAACTCCTTGTGATATTTGAATAAATGATACTTGTTCTCATGGCGATAGAAGATTTCTTTCCTGTCATACAAGTAAGGACTCCCTATTAAAATACTAGGTATGTCAAGTGGAACCACATCTAATTCAACTATGTCAACAAAGCTTGCAGTGATTTCAAACCTCAATATACGTTTCCTTGTAACCTGTAGATTTGCATCCTTACAAATCCAACCCAATGGATATGGTTTTGGATGTGGTATGGTCTCAAGGTTAAGTTTTTTTACCAAGTCTTCAAAGATTAAGTTTGCTTGTGACCCACTGTCAAACAATGTGTCAATCTTGGTATGCTTGGATATGACCCTAACATGAAACAGTTCTATTCTTTCTTCTTCATTTGGAGTGTTTATGCGATAGTTTGATGCACTGATACTAGGTTTAGCTTCAATTTCTTTTCCCTTAATTTTATTCAATCCCATGGCTGTAATTTTAGTCTCATCACTTGAATCAAACCGTAACTAGTCATGTTGAGCTATAGCAATAGTTTCTGTTTCCCTTTGTTATTGGGTTTCTTTGGCCTCAATTCTGGATGCAATTTCCAAAAATGAGTTTCATCATGGCCATATTTTAAACAATGTTTACAAGCCACTTTTTCTCCCTCTTTCTTAAAAGATGAATTCTTTTTGTTTTTACCTTTTAGGGTTTTCTCCTTGGATTTACCCTTAAAAGGTTTCTTCCTACCCTCTTCAAGAATTTTCTTCCCTCTAGCTTCTAGATTTGTGGCCTGAACACAAAATTCATCTAGACTGGTGGGGTTAAACATGAAAATAGTACGTTTTAGGTAGCTATGTAAGCCACCTATGTAATTTATCAAGGTGTCTTAGCTCTACAAATCCACCCCTAATAAAAGAGCTCTTCTCCTAAATTCCTGGGTGTATTCTTGCACATTTTTTCCCTTTAACTGCCTAAATTTCTGCCAGTTCATAATGGCTTTTTTCATATGAGCTAATGGATAAAATTGTTGTTTAATAGCAGCAATAAAATCTGACCATGATAGAATAATATTACCATGTTTCTTGATTCCTCCTATGTCTTGGCTTCCCACCAAACAAGTGTTGCATCTTCCATTCTCAAAGAAGCTAATTGAATTTTTGTATCATCATCTTGAAGGTTATATATTCTTAAATATACCTCCCATTGTCGAATCCAATTATCTATCTTGTCTGCATTTACTTCACCATTAAACATTGGCAATTCGAACTTAACATCAATTTTTAATAAAGGAGATTTACCAGTGCTCTTGGACTTGCGTGGTTGATGTACTGAAGAAGAGGTAGACGAAGATGATGATGATGATGATGAGGGTGAATATGGTGGCTCTCCATTTCCTCCATTTCCTCCATTTCTCTTCTTTGAATTGTCTTCATCATGTTGACCTCTTGAAGATCCGTGTCCTTCCTTTTGGAGTTTAGATCCTTCTCCTTCCAGTCTCTCATTCCTTTCTTGATAAATAATTCTAACCATCTCAGTCATGTCAAGAAATGATTTCCTAAACACTCTTTCTTCTTCCTTAGGGTCAACTTCATCATGAATTTCTCCTTCCTCATGAGGTGTGCTTAATGGAGCTTCTGCTTCTTTAGGAGGTGAAATAGGTGGTGGAAATTGTGGCAATATTGCTCTACTTTTCTTTGGCTCCTTTTGAGACCCTCCTGCTTCCACCAGTTTGTCTTCTCCCCTTTTGAGCTTGAGCCTTGTAAGCATCTAAAACTTGCGAATAGTTAAAAAATTATTTGCACTAAACAACACCAGAGAAAAAACTCTACTTCTGATACCATTTGATCTAAAATGACTGTATTATTTTTGTTGTGCTAAGGGTCTTTTAGTTTTAAAAACATGTGCATAATTGGTTCATTAGTTTGCATAAGGATTAAGGAGTTTTTCCATGAATATTAGATGAACTCTAGTGAATTAGAAGCATAAAATAAGTCTAAATTAACACTGAAAAGTAGTGTAAAATAGAGAAATAAGTCACCACATGAAATTTACACAGTAGGCATGATGAATCAGTTCACCCCTCCTGGGCTACATCTGCTGGTCTAGCTCCCAATGGCTTGTCCATCTTTCATTATGCCCAAAATTTTGTTATTACATGTAGTTATCGTGCTCTAATGGTTTTTTTCTCTGCACCAATGGCTTCAAAATGCTCCCATTGGTCAAGAATGACTCTTCATTCACTCTCAATGGTTGAAAATTGAGCCTCCTGCACTTTTTCCCAATATCTCCTAGGAAAACTCCACTAAATGTGGAGAACCCCAGTTAACTGGAGTTAAATTAGGGCTGACTGCCAAATTTTTTGCACCCCTATTTGCTCTGGCAATAAAGTTGTGCAATTAATGTTATGTTTAGAGTGATGGCCACATGCGCACCCGAACCGTTAATTTCTTGACAGTTAGTGGAACCTCCGCTCCTAACTACAGTTTAACGTGGACTATGGTTTTTTGACGTTGGTTAGGCTCTGACCATGGCCCACATAAACTCTTTAACGCAAAATGGCCATAATAATTAGAACCTAGGCAATGTCATAATATTGCATTCAAACATATCGCAAATTGGAGAGTATGCGACATCGCAGATTGGGAAACGTACAATTTCATAAATCGCATGGTTTAACAAATAACTTTAATGGTTTAACAATATATCCGTCGATGCGAAGTTGTGATGGCAATGTCGCATAGCATATTTCGCAAGTTCCACTTATCGCATATCAGCCTCCCGCACATTTACCATTAGTACTAAACCATATTGACTGCGAAGTGCAATAGTGCTTGGACCTCCACTGACACATGGTCCTCCTCGTCGCATCGCAAGTTATATAATTTAACTTGTGAAACTCTTTAATGGTAAACTCTGTTCTGTGACATGTGCGATATTTATCAACTACGATGAGATCTCTCTCGTTGATCTCCCACTACTACTTCTGCGATCTAATCACCATCATTCATCCTTCACTCTAGTACTTGTTATCAATTGAAAGAATCACATCTCCATCACTCTCATTTCTTCCATATTTGATCAGAACGCAATATCTTCCTCATATGACATCGGTTTTCAGGCCGTTCATGGCATGAAATTGACCCCTATCACATGAATGATGACCTTCAAGACCCCTCACATATGTGAATTGTTTTTTTAATTACAAGTTTAAAAGATCCTATTCAACCCTAACCTAACCTAATTGACTCATGACTCAAAAAAAAACTAATGGTTATCTTGGATAACAGTGGCTCCAATGGGGATGTTGCGCCCCTGTGGTGCAGAAAAGAACTAGCAGACCAAGTGCCTTATCCATTTGGCTGATCCCAAACTCTTGTCATATTACTTAGCCTGGATTCATCCCTTGACATGTTCTTGAAGAAAAACATCGTACAAACCAAAACTTAGAACTACAATTATCAAACTAAATGCTGAAAGAGATGCTTTCCAAAAAATATTATTTATGTACCAATAACCCTACTCTAACACCTGAAAACCAAACTTTCAATTTTAAGAAATATGAAATTTCCAAAATAGCCAGTCAAAGAGTAGATCCAACACTTGGGCTTCTTGATTGTGCTTGAACATCATTAGAAATTTTCTATTGGAAACTCATAATGAAAATGAATCCATGCTCCCTAAGAAACACAAAAATTGTCTTGACTGATGACTGCAACAGACTTGCCATTGGATCTTGGAAACCATGAAAAATCACCTTTTCTTGATGAGTAAAACCATGAGAATTGAATTCATTCATAATTGATAGCTTTGTTTGTCCTATGTCTTCAATTCCAAGAACATCATCAAATAAAAAGGAAACAACAAATTTTTCTTCCCTTTCATGTAAATCAACAAAACCATCCATGCATCCTTGAACATTTTCAAACATGACATCCATATTGTGTGTATCAAAACTACTCTTTTTCTTATCAAATAAATCAGATATAATATTTGGTAGTTTTGCTTGAGGATTGTCATCTTGATTCTGAACACTAAAAGCTCCTATACAAACAACTTTATTCATATCATCCATGCCATTTTATGATCTCCAAAATAGAATAGGTAAAACTTGTATATTCAACTCTTCATGTAGCTCGGTTTTACCTAAAATTGAAATTTCATAACATATTACCCCATTGTTCAGAATTTCCATGCATGTATTTTGAAAAACCTAATCTTGAGGAGATTCTTCTTGACATAAAATTCAGAAAAGGAATGGGCTGAAAAACAATTTTAATGATTTGGCTCATACCTTTGACTGCATATAGATTGACAAGGTTGAAAATTTTCATAAATTTCATGTAATATGACTTGGATGTCAAATTGCTGATCTATTTTATCTTCAAGAAAGGAAGAGACATCTTCTTGTTAGAAAATTTCTTGATCATAATAACATCTAGCTTCTGAAGAAAAATTATAAAGTGCCTCTAATATCTCCTCATCATCCATAAATTCTACATCATCATTAATAATTTTAATATATTGAATGAAAACCTTCCAAAGATTGCAACAATCTTGAAACAATGATGATAAAGGATGAGACTTCCCATAATATTCAAAAAATATTCTATGGAAATCTTTAAGAGAACAAAAGCTTCATGATTTCAACCCTTCATACCATACTCTAGCTTTGTCTTCTAGGGTAGCCATAAACATCTTCATGAGACAATATTCAACAAAGTCAACCCTCAGTCTACATACATGTATATGGAATTTAACCAAACATAGACCAAGATCATATTTATTTTTATCTTTGAACATGGGAATATGGGTTGACCAATCAACATGAGGCATAGGATTTAGAAAACCATAGAAGCGAGATCGATCCAGAGGAGCATACCTTGGATTTATTATTACTGTAGAAGTTATCTTGTGGTATCACTCTAATAATTCCCAAAGTTGTGAGATTTTGATTTTATAGTTTTAAGAACATTAGAGGTAACCAAAAACCTACTTTTAAACTCTAGGATCTAGCTTTCCTAGGGTTCAGAGAGGGCTCTCTCTATAAGATTTAACTTTGTTTTAATTTTTGATTTTAGGCTAGTTATAAGGACAATTTGGTTTTAAGATTTGGTTTGGTTGGTGGGAAAAATCACTTAAGAGATGGATAGTAGTATATCTGGTTTTCCATTGCGAAAAAGGAGTCAATATGTCAAGCAGACAGCTCAAGATCAATATCAAAAGACAAATATTTTCAGGGCAAGATAGATAAGTCACTAAAGAATTTTGAAGGCTGATTGGTGAAGTGAATTAATTGAGATAAAGAGAAATTAAGGATTCTTTGATCCGGATAAGGAAGGAGAAGAAAGAGGTCATTCGAAAGAGGGAGCAATTAAGGGTTACCTACTCTGGAAATCAACAGAAGACATATAAATGATAAATAGTTAAAGACAGTGCTTTTAACAAATTCTATAATAATATTCCTGATTTATCATTCAAATTTAGAACACATATATGGATGCATGTAAAACATAAGAAGATAAAAAATAACAGTAGAAAGTACTTCACTTCAATAGCTCATCACATGAATCCTAAAATATGATGCTATATGGTTTTGATCCAGTCTGCTACTTGAACTTGCTACAAGAAACCCTTCAAATACAACAAAAATGACTATAGAAAACTTCAGCAATTTATTCCACACTAGTACTTCAAAGTTTGAAGTATTTATACAAAAATGTTTATAAAATATCTTAGAATATTCATAGATTTTTCTAAGGAAAATAAAAATATCTTTTACAAAAATATAGTGACAGTTTCTTAACAACTAGCAAGCTATCCTATTTATCCAAATAAAATAGAAATGTTGTTTTGGATTAGGTGCAGCTAGCTATCTTGTTGTCTCCAACGCTGGTAAAAGATCTTTTAAACTGTTTTGAAACTCTATCCTCTTATCTAATACTCTTTCATCTGATACACTTTACCTCTGAAACTCTTTCATCTGCTTGAGGACTATTTTACTTGCCTCACTGCTGTAAATTTCATTTTTTACTGTGTAAAAACAACAATCTGTCTTTTTTCCTCTTTTACAATAAAATTGACTTTTACAGCAAATCAGTCAATTTATGCCAAAATTATTCATTGGGTAATTTGACCTTGGTAATTTTCCTATAATTTTCATCAGTCTTTGTGTACCTAACAAATGTTGGTTTAACCATAAAGAGATGTTTTATCTCATGTTGCAAATAAAACAAGTCTTCTATTCTTTTGTGCAACACTTTTCCTATAGGTATTCCTTGCCAATCATCTTTATTTACCTGTTCTTTGGAAAAATCTCTGATTTTCTTATTGTAGTCCTCTTTCTTCATTAATTTTTCATTTAGAGCCAAAATGTTTGGCAAGCCTTTTTGCCTCAATATATCAAATTTTACCATAAATTTAGTTATTTCCAAATCCATGTTTTGGCACTTATCTTCAAGCTGCTTCATCAAATTTTTCTTTGTAATTACCTTTCTCACCTCAAGAATTGTGTTAGTTCTATCAGTTATGCCTATCTCATCCAATTCTTGTTTGTTCTTGGTGTTGAGAAATTTGATTATTTCTTAGGCCTCTTCAGGTTTGGCACCGAGCTCTTCCTTTGTCTTCACAATTTCCTCTTTGGCTGCTTTAACCAAGTATTTCTATTCATAAATGACTTGAATGGAATGCCAAGTATCATTGATTGACTCAATGATCTTAGACCACAACTGGTTTTTTATGAAAGTCATTGGTTCTTTTAATATTAACTCTGCTTCAACTTTCATCAACTGTTTAGTTTCCCTTTTGCCTTTCTGTTCCTCATTTTTAGCATTGATTTTGGCTAATTTCTTGGCATACTCCAAGTTTTTAATTTTTTCTTTCAACCTATTGATCTCATTACTCTGTATAAACATCTCTTCCATATCTTTGATGAGCTTGGTGTCTTCATCTTTTTGCTGCACTGCTGATGTAGAGGATTATGTAGCCGAGGTAGTGGAAGATGTCATTGGCACAATTGTTTCCAATGGGGCTTTTGGTGCCATTTTCTCTACTAAGATTGATGGTACTATTGTAGTTATCATAGGGATGACTGTGGGATTAGCACTCTTATTTTTTGTTTCTTCTTTCTATTGGAAAAGCTTGTCCATTTCTATCTCCATTTCCTTAACCTCTGCTGTCATTTGCAGAATGAGACTCATTATCTCATCTTTTTGATTTGCCTCCTACAGAATCTCCTTAGTATGTAGATGTTCTGTTGGACTAAGCTTCAATTGTTTTCTAATTGATGCTATGTCAACATTTTTCTTCTTTATCATCTCTTTTGTAGCCTTTACATTTGCAGGGTCATTCCCTACTTCAATTACCAATTATTCTAAGGACTTGATTCTAGTGTCCTTGATAAGAGAAGAAGCTTTTTCAATCCTGATTTGATCTCTCAAATTGGTTATAGTGTTCTAAAGCTTCTGGGCACTCATTGCCTTGGTAGTCATAGTAGAATAGAGCATTTCAGAGCTTTGCTTATGAAACTCAATTTTATCTAAAGGATTAATGCTATCAACTGGTACTTCCAAGTCAACTTTCTTGTAGTCTGCTAATGTTGTAGGTTTAGGCACTGTTGGTTGTAGCATTGTCATAAGAAACTTCTTGTTGGTATAATCAAAAGCATATAATAATATGTTTTGACTTCCTAGAGTTTGCTTTAGATACTGTGAATAAATTTCATTATTTAACTCTTCATTCTTATCTTGATTTCCTTGTATTTTTCTTTGATATCCGAACCTGTACTTTCTACATGCTGTGATGAGGATGCCTTCATATTTTGTTGTCTTTCAACCATATGAGTATCTGGAGTATCCTTTTCCTACGCATTTACAATTACTGTAGCAACATCTATGTTCTTCTCTGTGTTTTCTTCTTCTAAGATCTCAATTGTTTCTTTTCCTTGTTCACTAGATTGATCTTAAGCTTCTTGTTATATACGAGTTTAAACCTAGTCTCTGTTTTTGTTTTAGTAGTGTAGGTACACTCTTCTCTGATTCTCTTAGTAGCTTTATCTTCTTGATTTAAAGTTTTCAAGGTGAGACTAGTATCACCCTGTTTTACTGCTTCTATCAAGGTATTTTCCAGCCACTCTGCTTGATTAGAAAACTATTCAATCTCTGGCCTTTTATCATGGATATAAGGGGTCAATTTTCATTTTACCCTCATTTTACTTAGAATTCCCTGAGGATCATAACTCCATAAGAAAATTTCTTCAAATTTGTATTCCAGCAATTGTTTTGCTACCTCTGTACCTGCATCTCTATGATTGCAAATGAAAGGTCCTATTTGGTTATTTAACTTGAATTGAGTCTTCTTTTTGGTAGCCAAGAAGTTGATAGAATCTGAATTTAGTATTTTCTTGATGTACTCTAAGGAAAAAATTCTCATTGGCAAGTATTTTGGTAGTTAATAGGGTAAAAGATTAGACCCAAAAACTCTGATCTCTGTATGATTTTGGTAAAGGTACCAATCTCCAGTTCTACTTTGTACTGACAACTGTAACACTTTATTTATCTCATCACTGACTCTTGGTTGTACATTGTTTGTCAACATGTTTATCAATGGATGAAAAAAACAATATATAAAATCCACATAAGTGAATTATGTTGATTCTTTTCTGATTAAATATTTCCAAAAGATTACTGATATAGGATTCCCTTCTACATATAATTTCTTAAGGTTTATTGGGAACTTATCTGCTTGGAAATAAAGGAACATGTGAAAGAGGAAGGATGAATATCTGAAAACTCCTTCAGTGGGAAATTTCACAAGTTGATCATGGATATTATCAGCTATGTATTCAGCATAATTGTAGATGATAGAAGGAGGTTGACCAGGCACAAAGGTAGATAGAAAACCAAGAATTGACTCATCTGTATTCTTATCAGTAAAATAACCTAAGATAAAGGATAACATAGAGATGACATGCCTTGACCCTTCAGGAAATTTGCAAGTAGAATAAGGAGGGTTTATCTTTGGGATTTCAACATATGCAGGCATGAAATTTTGGAAAATCTGAAATCTCTTAGGAAAGTCTAACTGAATATAGATCTTTGTGAGTGCTTCTATGGCTAATGGAACTGCATTGGGATTTGGTTTGAGTTGAAGCGTCAGGTTAATAGACTCTGCAGTAATAGCAAACAATACTTCTTTATTAGCATCAACCATAGCTCTTTGGTCAGGAAAATAATAGGATTGACACAGCCTAATGACTTCTAGACACTGATGAGTATGTGTAACTACATACTTGGGTAGATTTTACTCCCAAATCTGAACTTCATCTCCCTAATCTAATAATTTTTGTAGACTCCAGCAGTGGAGGTCCAACAGATTGAATTCTATCAGTGGATCAGATATCTTGCAATCTATATCAACTAGAGGTGTATGCTCCACATCTACAACAAGAGGTTGTAGAGGATTTATAACAATGGTGGTTTTAGAAGCCATTACTGGGTTTGATTTTGACATTTTAGCCTTCTAGATGTTTAAAACTACTCTTCTGTAAGCTTAAAATGTTTACAGAAGGTATTTTTTATTTAACAGAGGTTTATTTGAACAACAAAGGGTACAATTAGGCTTTATTTTGATTTAAAATTTCAATTGGTTTCCAATTTGATCTTCAAACTCTTTATAGACTCAGAAAATGAAATAACTAGGGTTTCTCTGCTCTTTTGGATGAAATGGACTTAAAAATCAATTTGATTTATGTACAAAGGGTTCTAATTCTTTGTAAAAGGGTTTTTGGATTCATTTAGAAGTTATTTTAGATCTGCAAAGGCTAAAACTTCTTCAATTTCGTTTTAAAACTAGAGATAGTATCAAAATAGAAATTTTATTAGGTTTTTACAGGAAAATTTGTTCTTTTGGGGGAACATAAGGTTCTATGGATAAATAGGTCTCACAAGGTTCAGATTAACATAAATAGCTCTTTTTGATAATAAGAAGGTTATTTTCTTTGAAAAATACATGTTTTTGCAAGTATTAGGTTTTGAAACATGGTTGGCAAAGCGTCGGAGAGCTTTCTGATGGCTGTCAAAGACTTTGGAAGTAAAATGGAAACTTTAGGCGGTCTTAGCAACACTTTACTGGTGTTTTATTTTTCTTTGTCGTAAAAGTGGAGTACAACACTTGTTTTTTTAGTCGGGAAGGCTTAAACATGCAGAAAACTCAGAAAAGGTTTAAAACTGAATGATTATGAAGTGTTATAGCGTTTTAGGTTTAAATGGGTTCTGCATTGAATGTGGGTCAAGTCAGAGCGGGGAGTGGTTTTAGCGCCGGGAGGAGAAAACAATCAGTGGTTTATCGTGTGAGCTAGAAGTGGTAAATGGTTTATTTGGATCGAATGCGATCCAATCTCTTATCACCACGTGGAGGAGAGAGAGTGTATCAATACTGCCCATTTTGCAAATTTTAAATTGATTATGGTGGGCGCTATTGGATTTGCAATATCAAATATCGTTCGTCAGATCTGGGGAAGGAAATGCGAACGACTATGATGGAGCGAAGTATTTGCTCAGCATATGGGGCGTGGGGACCAAGGGTTTATACGTGGCGAGGTCAGGTTAATACGTTTAAACGTAGTTTAAACGTATAAAATAATGTTATAAGTAGGATATGTGTAATATGGTTTACACAGTAAATGGATGATTTTCATGTGTATTGCAAAGGCAGGTTTTATTATATACAACGTGCTTAACCTTTGGGGGATAGGCGAAGTAATATTAACACATGGGATTTTAAAATCTTAAGTTAAACATTAATATATTGGATTTGGGATATTTTAATAAATGAGTTAATATATCTATGGGAAGGGTTTTTTATATAGGAATTAATATATTAATTTAAAGTTAATATGAAATGAGCGTAATGAATGGAAATACATAAAAGAAACTAATCAAAGTGTAAAAATAGGCATTTGAGCACAATAATGGTCCCATTTAAAATATTTACACATAATACTTAGGATAAATTGTATTTTGTGGGTTTTTTGGGTGTTTTTTGCATGAAATGAAATTAGTTAAAGGGGATTCTTTACTTTCCCTCAACAAAAGTGTTTTATCTTAGGAAAAGGAAATAATGTTTGAGGAAAAGGGTTATTATGAAGGGAATTCAATACTTTTTCACCAATCAGTTATTCAGCCTTGGGTCTGGTCCCAATAAAAGTCAGAGAAATGCTCTGAGCCTTTTTAACTGAAGGTTTTGAGTACTGAATACTTTGAGGGGAGGAGAATTAGTAATATTTCCAAATGATGTTTGTCCATTCTTTTTGCAACTGCTTTCTACCTATCCATCATTATTCTAACATTTTTTCATTATTTGCATGGGTGCATATGAGCTTGCAACCCTAAATCCATTTTTCTTTTTAAAGCTTAAAACTATCTAATTCTAACCTTATTTTATAGAGGGCTCAGATTAAACTCTTGAGCTCCTCATTTATTCTATAACTATCTATTGATTTGTCAAGTTTAAAATGTTTGACATATATTTATTCTCTATCTATAAACATGAAATTCAAAGCATGAAAAAGTTAAGATTAAACTATTTAACTCATCATGGATTATGGCATTTTGAACAAGCTACACATAATCATTATTCTTGCAGTAAAAGTAAAAAGTAGTGGCATTTTGACTTGCATCACTTTCATGTCTTATTCTTATATCTTTTTTGTCTTTGGGGTCCATTTTTATTCTTTTTAATCTTTTCTTTTCAAGTCCTTTGATCTTTCTTTTAGGACTTTTACCCTCTTTTCATTTTTATTATTTTCAAAATATGGGAAAACAACTTGCAAAAAGCAAGGTATGTACATATTACAAGACTAATCATAGTCAATTCAAAAATTATGAATTCTATTATTATAGGACCCTAACAATGGCTCCACATGGGGATGGCATTTCTTGGTGAAATGTTAAGAACTTTAAGACTAGTAGCCTTTGAATTTTTACTGTGTTGACATTGTAAAGGTTATATTATCTCTGCAATTGTTCATACTTATGATATTTTACCTCTCAAAGCTTAGGGCCTTCTCTCTGGGCTTCAAATTTGTTAGGAAAACATCCAATCCAATCTAAAATCTGCAATGTTATGTACAATGGATAAAGTAAACAAAATTAACTATTGGTTATTTCTGAAGAGTAGTAGTGATTTAGCATTCTGCCATTGACAGGTCCAACTAGCAGATATGATCCATCCATTTCTTTCAAAAAGAAAGCATTATTACCTCTGCAACCATAAATAACATAAGGTATTTTCCATAGAAAATCAAATTTCCCATGTTTACCTTTCTCTTCTCTCCTTGAATCTCATTTTAGAACTTTGTCACCAACGTAGAAATCATCTTCTTTACTCTTTTTGTCAAAATTTTTCTTTATATTATCTTGGATAACTTGAGACTTAAGATAAACCTCTTCTCTTGTTTGCTGCAAGTGAATAGTTTGATTAATCCTTCTTTGAATGTCATTGGTCTCAACTTGTAACTCTTGAATTATCTTCATTACTGGTACTCCTAAGGAAGATGGAGAAATAGCATCCATTCCATAAACAAGTTTGTAAGGGGATGTACCAATAGATTTTTTGGTGGTAAGTCTATCTACCCATAAGGCATTATCTGACCTCTTGTTCCAAGTCTTCTTGTTATCTTCTAGTAATTTCTTGATAATGCTCACTAGGCTCTTATTGGAAGATTCAACAAAGCCATTACCTTGAGGGTAATATGTAGTAGAATGGCCTAGGGTAATGTGATATTTATGGCAGAAATCAATCATATTTTTAGATTTGAATGCAACTACATTTTCAGTGATAATATTTTGAGGACATCCAAATCTTGAAAGTATGTTGCTTTCTAAAAAGGAGATAATGACAGTGTCAGTGACTTGTCTAGAGGGTATGGCTTCTATCCACTTAGTAAAATAGTCAATGGCTGTCAGAATCCACTTACGTTGGGCTGATGATGGAGGGTGAATTTCACCAATGAAGTCAAGACCCCATTGTTGAAATAGAAATTCTATTGAGATGGGTTTTAAGGATAGGGGTAACAACTTTTTCTTTCCCTCAAATATTTGACACTTGTGACAGGAGGTCACATACCTTTTTACATCTGCAAACAAAGTAGGCCAGTAAAAACCAAATCTCAGAATTTTATCTGCAGTAGTCTTCCAGTAAAGATGTCCTCCATAATCACCTGCATGAAATTCTTCTAAAAATTTCTCAGCTTCTTCTTTAAGCAAACAATTTAGTAAAATTCCAATATAATCTTTCCAAAAAAGTACATTGTCTAAGATACAAAATCTTATTGCCTTCATTTTTAAAAGTCTAGCTTTTTTTCTTGATAATCCAGGAGGCGCTTGTAAATTTTGTAATACAAAAATGACATTTGTATACCATGGTGAGTCTGAAAAGGCTTCACTGATCTCTGGAGTCTCTATATCTTCCTGATCATCTACTTGGGCAATAAAATTAATGTCTAAAGCATGACAATTTTATTCAACCATGAGTTTGGCTAAACCTTGACCTTTTATAAGTTTAGTGGGTTTTATTTCTATGTCATATTCCAAAATTGTGGCAACCCACTTGCCTCTTTTACCATCAAGCCCATTCTGTGCTAGAATGTCCTTTACAACTGCATTTGGAACATACGCAATGATGTGTGAATAAAAAATGTACACTTTAAAGTTTTTGAAGGCCTTTACCAAAGCTAGGGCTTGTTTCTCCATTATATTGTACTTTAAAGTGACATCTCTGAATTATTTTCTAAAGAAAGCTATGGGCTGCTCAGCCCTGGTCATTTTTCTACAGTAAAACTGCAACAATAGTGCGTTCTGAAGAAAAAGAGAAGATAATAAAATCCTTCTTAAAATAAGGACTTATAAAGACTGGTGTTTTGGTTAAAGATTTTTTAATTGATTCAAAATATTGCTTAGCTTCAATAGTCCAATTAAGTATTGAATCCTTTTTAAGCATATTGTTAAGCTCTTTGATTATTTCAGCTAGATTTGAGATGAATCTTCTAATAAAGTTAATTTACCTAGAAAATCTTATAACTCTTTAATGTTCCTAGGAGGACTAATGTTAAGAATGGTCTCTATCCTGGCAGGGTCTATTCTAATTCCTTATTTAAATATTATGTGTCCAAGTAACTTACCTTCTTCTAATCCAAATAAAGTTTTCTTAGGGTTTAGAGAGATGCCAAATTTTCTGCATTTAAGAAAGACTTGTCTAAGATGATCCAAGTGTTCATAATTAGTCTTTAAGAAAACAAAAATTTCATCTAAATAAATTACTAAGAATTCATGTATTTCCTTTAAAAAGACTATATCCATAGCTCTTTGAAAAGTGGCTCCTACATTCATTAACCCAAGAGGCATCTTTACATACATGAAAGTGCCCCATGGAGTAGTAAAAGCAGTTTTGGCTTGGTCCTTTGGTTGGACTAGAATTTGGTTGTATCCTAAAAATCCATCTAAAAGTGAAATCATAGAAGAAGCAACTACCCTCTCTAAAATGTGATCCATCTTTGGTAAAGGGTAATTGTCTTTTAAGGATACCTTATTTAAATTTCTAACTAAAACATAATCTAATTTCTCCTTTCTTTTTCCTAGTGGGAACTAGATTAGAAACCCAATCAGAATATTTGATCGGGTGAAATTATTTGGGCCTCATACATCCTTTTTACCTCTTTCTCCATTAAAGACATCAAAACATGATTGATCCTTCTTAAATTTTGTTTAAAAGGTTTTTGGTCTTCTTTTATAGGGCTTTTATGTTGTATTATGCTAGTGTCGTAAGATTTTAGGTCCTCATAATTCCAAGAAAAAACATCTTGAAATTCCTTAAAAAGAGTTGTGTATTTTTCTTTTTCTTGCTGGGGTAAAGCTTTGGAAAGTTTAATCATCTTAGGTTTTAACTTTGTACCTATTTTACATTCCTCATCATCGGATCTAAGTGGCTCCCATTTTTGGGTTTTCTTGCAACATCATTGGAGTCAAATAAATCTTCTAAAGGAGTTAATCCTTTTGGTAAAAAGTTATATTTTAAGTTCAAAATATCAGATTAATCATCCAATATCTCTTCAATTTCTACTTTTTCTAAATTATCTATATCTGTTTGACTAAATTTAGTAGGTTTAGAAAATCTTAAATTATTTACATCTATGTTATTAAAATCAATTTCACTATCTAAGTTTTGGTCTATTGTATAGTCTGTGCCTATTTTACAATTCTGAAATTCACCTTCATTGTTCATAAAATGGTAAATCTGTTGATCTTGTGAGAAAATTTGCCAATATTTAAGATTATCTGGAATTATAGGTCTGTGTTTGACTTCTGCAGTATACCTTTGATTTGGCTAAAATGGCAGATTACGGGTACTAGCAAAAGTTTCTAGGGAGTGAGCCTGTATGTCTCGTTTTCTTGGTATTGCAAAAAAATTACATTCCAACAGTTCATCTATCAAATCTAACACAGTTTCTCTATATCGGCTTAATCTTGGATTATAAACAGAATATTCTCCATTTATTTTTTTTACAATCAACTCTGAGTCTCCCATAATTGATACTCTCTTACCTCCTAAATTCCTAACAATATGCAGTCCTAAAATGAGAGATTTGTATTCAACCATGTTATTGGTACATTTAAAATTCAATCTGAAAGCATGGCCTTCTACATGATTATTTTCCATATTAGTTATCCAAACTCCTGCTCCTGCTCCTATTTTATTGACTGAACCATCAAAATCTAGGTGCCATAATTATTCAAGAAAGATATTTACACTATCGAGTGTTTTGTTTTTGTCTTTTTAGTTCAGTTTTGATTTCATTATCATTTTCAGAGTTGCATAAGATGAATGAATCTAGGTCAGTAGGTGTAGTGTAAATTGGATAATTTCTTGGTCTTTCTACACTACTCACCATATATTTCATCAATGTTTCCCTATAGAGTTTCTTTGGTTGGCCAAAAAATGATATGGTTGTATATGACAAATCTAATTGTAAAGATCCCTATAATTTTTCTCCCCATGAGCGAGATAAGAGCATTCCATATTTAGGTGGGACATCAGCTACTACAATGTCCATGAGTATGATTTTACCAAGATATTGAACTAATGTGACACATAAATCTTTAATCAATCCTAAACATTTCACTTTGCTTGAATCAAATGAAAAGAGATCTTTGCAAGGCCTAGTGATATATAAATTCATAGTTTCCATTATTACTTTTGGCATTAGATTGTGTGAATCCCCTGAATCTAACATTGCATTGTGTAATATTTGGTCATGAATATTTAAGCTAATGTAAAATGGTGGAACTGCTCCATCTTAGTGTTTTCCATTAACATCAGGACCAAAAATCAACTCTGGTTGATAATCACTTAAGTTTACTGAGTCTTCTCCATCATTCATGTTTAAGGTTTCAGTGATATGGTTGTGTACAAATCATGTTTTACTAATTCTGTTAAAGGAATTTGTATTTTTAATTTTACAATTTCAGCTTGTATATTAAATGAAGGTTGTGATTTACTAAGCTGAATTATTTCTTCTTTATTAACTGTAGTTTGAGTAGGTTTATCTTCTTTTCCTGTAGATGTTTTCTCATTTTCAGTTTTTTTTTGTTGTGTCTTTCTACTCTTAGTTTTCTTTTCAGGAATGGTTTGAGAAGAAGTAGATATTTTTTTAGATTTTGAATTATCAGAAGCTATTTTGGTAGTGGAATTTTTTGGATGCTGATTTTGGATCAACAATGGGTATTTTGGAATCTAAAATTATTGTTTTAGCAGAAGTAGGTGTTTTAACAGTAGCAGATTTTTGTGAATCTGTTGATGTTTGGACAAACTCTTCTGTTATATCAACAATCTTGGGACTGGGTGAAATTTTAGTGCTGGAAATTTTTTGGGATGAGTTGGAATTTTGTTTATTTCCCTAGGGAGAATTTGCAAAACTTTGGTAGTGGGAGCTTCTACTATTTTTTTTAGTTTGTATTTGTGCAGATTTATTAGTATAAGGCTCTATGTTTTTCTTACTTCTAAGGTTATATTGCTTATTTACTTCATTGATAGCAAAATCGTAACCTTGTTTGTAGTCAAATGATTCACCTGAAGCTAATTGAAGTTGTTGCATTTCAAATAACTCTTGATCTTCTTGTGTGAGAAAGATAGTGTTATCATCATTTATACCCATTAGATTTATGGTGTCTTCATCATCTTCATCTTGATGAGAACTTTCAACATAGTTCTTTTGAAATGGAGGTCTTATTGTCTGATCAGGAGCTGATTCTTTAGATTTTCCTGTATTTGTATTTTTCCTAAAGTTGGGATTTCTAATTTGTTGTTGATTATCCCATTATGGTCTTCTTTCTATATTGTATAATCTATCCATCATTCTCTCTAAAATTTTATGTAGTTGATCTATTTTTCCATCTGAACTAGATGTCTCTTCTTTTATGGTTACTCTCCTCTCATTCCTCAATCTAGATTTTCTAGCCAAAATATTTACTTCTACACTAATAGCATCTGTTTGCATTCTTTCTAAAGTATTAGTATATCTCTATCTTAATTGATAGGCCATGTATGTATCAAATCCATCAGGGAATTTGAGTAGGACGGAGTCTGGAGTGTGTTTGAGATTAGCAGGGATTGAATTATAAACAATGTTGTATCTAGTGTAGTAATCTTGGACTGTTTCATTAGGAACTCTTTTCATTGCATCAAATTCATATAATATTTAAAGTGGATTTTTCTTCTTTTCCCATTTATTAAAAAATAATCTATGAAAGACTGTTAAATCAGCTATACTACCAGGATTAAGACCTTTAAACCATTTCTTAACTTCCCCTGTTAATGTTTGAGCAAATAGTCTCATTTGTACATCAGAATCATCTATTTCATGAAGCTCAAAATAATCTGTCATCTTATTGATGTGTTGTTGAGCAGTGTAATGATTGGTAGCATCAAATTGAGATATTTTACTTTGGTAATCCTGAGGCATATCATGCAACTGTCCTGGAAGGACCAAGGGAGCATACCTAGCAGCCATGGCTTGAATTCTAGCTTGGCTAGGCGGTAAGTGGGAAGTACTTGGGGAAAAACTAGAAGTACTAGCTGATGCAGTTAAAGAAGTGGTTGATGAGATTGGAATGTAAGATGATGTACTAGAAAATTTGGTTGAAGAACTAAAAGGTGAAGTTGGGATGGCATAATATGAAATTGGGATATATGAAGAAGTGCTTGGGAATGAGAATGATGTATTAGGAAATGCAAAAGATAAACTAGTGGATGGGATTTAAGTAGGGAAGATGGAAATAATACTCTAGGCTAGAATGTTTGCTTTGGGATAAGCATATCTATACAATAGAGTGTGGTGGAAATTATGGATGATGTAGTGGTAAAAAGAGATGAACCTACAGATTTTACAAGGTTGGTATCTAACTGAGAAGTAGAGGGCTTAGGTGTATATGTTGATAAAGAAGCTAATTCGAGTGAATGCTAAAAAGAGCTTCATCTATTTCCTTAAGTACAGTAGCATTTCATTCATCAAGTTTATCATAAATCTCAAAAAATTTTGATTCAAAATCTGCTGAAACAGTTTCCTTTTTAATTTCAAGAGATGAAATAAAATAAGGATCTATAATAGTGTTATTTAAATCACTCTTTGATTTGTTTCTAAATAAAGAATGTTAAAAATTTAAGTCAAAATCAATGTCCTATATATTTGCTAATTGTTTTGGAAGGGAATTTGCTCTAACTAAGGAAACTTTATTACCTAAATCTTCTACTTGTTTATTCTTTTTTCCAATTCTGTTCGGATTGTATACTATAGCAACAAGTTTAGGATCTGGATTTGACCTGATATAGTAGATTTTTCTAGAAGCCAAAAATACAATTTTTTAATAAAAATTATACTCACAACTTATAAAACAGTCTTAAAGTAAAAGGATAATGAAAAATATTTCCTTTAAGACCTATTTAAAATTGAGGATTGGTTAGTTCCCTAGTGTGGTCACCAGTATGTTATCACTCTAATAATTCCCAAAGTTGTGAGACTTTGATTTTATAGTTTTAAGAACATTAGAGGTAACCACATACCTACTTTTAAACTCTAGGATCTAGCCTTCCTAGGGTTCAGAGAGGGCTCTCTCTATAAGATTTAACTTTGTTTTAATGTTTGATTTTAGGCTAGTTATAAGGACAATTTGGTTTTAAGATTTTGTTTGGTTGGTGGGAGAAATCGCTTAAAGAGATGGATAGTAATAGATCTGGTTTTCCATTGGGAAAAAGTAGTCAATATGTCAAGCAGACAACTCAATATCAAGATCAAAAGACAAATATTTTCAGGGCAAGATAGATAAGTCAGTAAATATCTTTGAAGGTTGATTAGTGAAGTGAATTAATTGGGATAAATGTCAATTAAGGGTTTTTTGATCCGGATAAGGAAGGAGAAGAAAGAGGTCATTCGAAAGAGGGAGAAATTAAGGGTTCCCTACTCTGGAAAACAACATAAAAAACATAAATGATAAATAGTTAAATACAGAGTGATTTTAACAAATTTTGTAATAATATTCCTGATTTATCATTCAAATTTAGAACACATATATGGATGCATGCGAAACATAAGAAGATAAACAATAACAGTAGAAAGTACTTCACTTCAATGGCTCATCACATGAATCTTGAAATATGATGTTTTATGATTTTTATCCAGTCTGCTACTTGAACTTCCTATAAGAAACCCTTCAGATACAACAAAAATGACTATAGAAATCTTCAGCAATTTATTCCACACTAATACTTCAAAGTTTGAACTATTTATAAAAAAATGTTTACAAAATATCCTAGAATATTCATAGGATTTTTCTAAGGAAAATAAAAATATCTTTTAAAAAAATATAGTGACAGCTGCTTAAAAACTAGAAAGTTTTCCTATTTATCCAAATAAAATAGAAATGTTGTTTTGGATTAGGTGCAACTGGCTTTCTTGTTGTCTCCAACGCTAGCAAAATATCTTTTAATCTGTTTTGAAACTCTATCCTCTTATCTGATACTCTTTCATATGATACACTTTACCTCTGATACTCTTTCATTTGCTTGAGGAATGTTTTACTTGCCTCACTGCTGTAAATTTCTGTTTTTACTGTGTAAAACAACAATCTGTCTTTTTTCCTCTTTTACTATAAAATTGTCTTTTACAACAAATCAGTGAATTTGTACCAAAATTATTCATTGGGTAATTTGATCTTGGTAAGTTTCCTGTAATTTTCATCAACCTTTGTGTACATAACAAATGTTGGTTTAACCATAAAGAGATGTTTTATCTCATGCTACAAATAAAACAAGTCGTCAATTCTTTTTGTGCAACACTTTGCCTGTAGGTACTCCTTGCCAATCTGCTTTATTTACCTGTTCTTTGGAAAAATCTCTTATTTTCTTGTTGTAGTCCTCTTGCTTCATTAATTTTTCATTTAGAACCAAAATTTTTCGCAAGCCTTTTTGCCTCAATATATCAAATTTTACCATAAATTTAGTTATTTCCAAATCCATGTTTTGGCACTTCTCTTCAAGCTATTTCATCAAATGTTTCCTTGTAATTACCTTTCTCACCTCAAGAATTGTGTCAGTTCTATCAGTTATTCCTATCTCATCTAATTATTGTTTGTTCTTGGTGTTGAGAAATTTGATTATTTCTTGGGTCTCTTCATGTTTGGCACCAAGTTCTTCCTTTGTCTTCACAATTTCCTCTCTGGTTGCTTTAACCAAGTCTTTCTGTTCATAAATGACTTGAATGGAAGGCCAAGTATCATTGATTGACTCAATAATATGAGACCAAAACTGCTTTTTTATGAAAGTCATTGGTTCTTTTAATGTTAACTCTGCTTCAACTTTCTTCAACTGTTTAGTTTCCCTTTTAGCTTTATGTTCCTCACTTTTAGCATCGATTTGGGCATATTTCTTGGCATCTTCCAAGTTTTTAATTTGTTCTTTCAGCCTATTGATCTCATTACTCTGTATAGAAATTTATTCCATATATTTGATGAGCTTGCTGGCTTCATCTATTTGCTGCATTGTTGATGTAGAGGATTACATAGCTGAGGTAGTGGAAGATGTCACTGGAACAATTGTTGCCAATGGGGCTTTTGGTGGCAATTCCTCTGCTAAGGTTGATGGAACTGCTGTAGTTATCATAAGGATGACTGTGGGAGGAGCACTCTGAGTTTTAGTTGCTTCTTTCTCTTGGACAAGATTGTTCATTTCTATCTCCATTTCCTTAATATGTGCTGTCATTTGGAGAATGAGACTCATCATCTCATCTTTCTGATTTTCCACATGCATAATATCTTTAGTATGTGGATGTTCTGTTGGAGGAAGCTTGAATTGTTTTCTAAGTGCTGCTATGTCAGCATTTTTCTTCTTTACCATCTCTTCTGTAGCCTTTACATTTGCAGGGTCATACCCTACTTCAATTACCAATTCTTCTAAGGACTTGATTCTAGTGTCCTTGATAAGAGAAGAAGCTTTTTCAATCTTGATTTGATCTCTCAAATTGGTTATAGTGTTCTGAAGCTTCTGGGCACTCATTGCCTTGGTAGTCATAGTAGAATAGAGCATTTTAGAGCTCTACTTATGAAACTCAATTTGATCTAAAGGATGAATGCTATCAACTGGTACTTCCAAGTCAACTTTCTTGTAGTCTACTAATGTTGTAGGTTTAGGCACTCTTGGTTGTAGCATTGTCATAAGAAATTTCTTGTTGGTATAATCAAAAGATGATAATAATCAGTTTTGACTTCCTGTAGTTTGCTTTAGATACTTTGAATAAATTTCATTATTTAACTCTTCATTCTTAGCTTTTATTTCATTGCATTTCTCTTTGATATCCAAACCTGTACTTTCTGCTTGTTGTGATGAGGATGCCTCAATATTTTGTTGTGTTTCAACCATCTGAGTATCTGGAGTATCCTTTTCCTGCTCATTTACAATTACTATAGCAGCAACTATGTTCTTCTCTGTGTTTTCTTCTTCTAAGATCTCAATTGTTTCTTTTTCCTTGTTCACTGGATTGAGCTTAGGCTTATTGTTATATCTAATTTTAAACCTAGTCTCTATTTTTGTTTCAGAAGTGTAGGTACCCTCTTCTCTGGTTCTCTTAGTAGCTTTATCTTATTGATTTAAAGTTTTCAAGGTGTGACTAGTATCACCCTGTTTTACTGCTTCTATCAAAGTATTTTTCAGCCACTCTGCTTGATTAGAAAACTGTTCAATCTTTGGCCTTTTATCATGGGTATAAGGGGTCAATTTTTATTTTACCCTCATTTTACTTAGAATTCCCAGAGGATCATAATTCCATAAGAAACTTTCTTCAAATTTGTATTCTAGCAACTGTTTTGCTGCCTATGTGCCTGCATCTCTGTGATTGCAAATGAAAGGTCCTACTTGGTTCTTTAACTTGAATTGAGTCTTATTTTTGCAACCAAGAAGTTGATAGAATCTGAATTTAGTATTTCCCTGATGTACTCTAAGACAAAAACTCTCATTGGCAAGTATTTTGGTAGTTTATAGAGTAAAAGATTAGACCCAAAAACTCTGATCTCTGTATGATTTTGGTAAAGGTACCAATCTCCGGTTCTACTTTGTTCTGACAACTGTAACACTTTCTTTATCTCATCACTGACTCTCGGTTATACACTGTTTGTCAACATGTTTATCAATGGATGAAAAAAACAGTCTATAAAATCCACATAAGTGAATTCTGTTGATTCTTTTCTAATTAAAGATTTCCAAAAGATGACTGATATAGGATTCCCTTCTACATATAATTTCTTAAGGTTTATTGGGAACTTATCTGCTTGGAAATAAAGGAACATGTGAAAGAGGAAGGATGAATATCTGAAAACTCCTTCAGTGGGAAATTTCACAAGCTGATCATGGACATTGTCATCTATGTATTCAGCATCATTGTAGATGACAGAAGGAGGTTGACCAGGCACAAAGGTAGATAGAAAACCAAGAATTGACTCATCTGTATGCTTATCAGTAAAATAACCTAAGATAAAGGATAAAATAGAGATGACATACCTTGACCCTTCAGGAAATTTGGAAGTAGCATAAGGAGGGTTTATCTTTGGGATTTCAACATATGCGTGCATGAAATTTTGGAAAATCTGAAATCTCTTAGGAAAGTCTAACTGAATATAGAGCTTTGTGAGTGATTCTATGGATAATGGAATTGCATTGGGATCTGATTTGAGCTAAAGCATTAGGTTAATAGACTCTGCAGTAATAGTAAAAAATACTTCTTTATTAGCATCAACCATAGCTCTTTGGTCAGGAAAATAATAGGATTGACACAGCCTAATGACTTTTTGACACTGATGAGTATGTGGAGATACATACTTGGGTAGATTTGACTCCCAAATCTGAACTTCATCTCCCTGATCTAATAATTTTTCTAGACTCCAGCAGTGGAGGTCTAGAATATTGAATTCTATCACTGCAGATTAGTTGTCTGTAATCTATATCACCAGAGATGTTTTATACGTATGTAGGTCGGGTTAATACATTTAAACATATAAACTAATGTTATAAGCAGGATATGTGTAATATGGTTTACACAATAAATGGATGATTTTCAGGTGTATTGCAAAGGCAGGTTTTATTATATACAATGTGTTTAACCTTTGGGGGATAGGCAGGGTAATATTAACACATGGGATTTTAAAACCTTAATTTAAACATTAATATAATGGATTTGGGATATTTTAATAAATGAGTTAATATATCTACGGGAAGGGGTTTTTATATAGGAATTAATATATTAAATTAGAGTTAATATGAAATGAGCGTAATGAATGGAAATACATAAAATAAACTAATCAAAGTGTAAAAATAGGCATTTGAGCACAATAATGGTCCCATTTAAAATATTTACACATAATACTTAGGATAAATTATATTTTGTAGGTTTTTTGGGTGTTTTTTGCATGAAATGAAATTAGCTGAAGGGGATTCTTTACTTTCCCTAAGAAAAAGTGTTTTAACCTAGGAAAAGGGAATAATGTTTGGGGAAAAGGGTGATTATGAAGGGAATTCAATACTTATTTACCAATCAGTTATTAAGCCTTGGGTCTGGTCCCAAAAAAAGTCAGAGAAATGCTCTGAGCCTTTTTAACTGAAGGTTTTGAGTACTGAATACTTTGAGGGGAGGGGAATTAGTAATTTTTCCAAATGATGTTTGTCCATTCTTTTTGCAACTGATTTCTACATACCCATCATTATTCTAACATTTTTTCATTATTTTCATGGGTGCATTTGAGCTTGCAACCCTAAATCCATTTTTCTTTTTAAAGCATAAAGTTGTCTAATTCTAACCTTATTTCATCTGAGGGCTCAGATTAAACTGTTGAGCTCCTCATTGATTCTCTAACTATCTACTGATTTTTCAAGTTTAAACTGTTTGACATATATTTATTTTCTATCTATAAACATGAAATTCAAAGCATGAAAAAATTAAGATTAAACTATTTAGCTCATCATGGATTATGGCACTTTGAACAAGTTGCACATAATCATTATTCTTGCAGTAAAAGTAAAAATTAGTGGCATTTTGACTTGCATCACTTTCATGTCTTATTCTTATCTCTTTTTTGTCTTTGGTGTCCATTTTTTATTCTTTTTTATCTTTTATTTTCAAGTCCTTTGATCTTTCTTTTAGGACTTTTACCCTCTTTTCATTTTTATTATTTTCAAAATATGGGAAAACAACTTGCAGAAAGCAAGGTATGTACATATTACAAGACTAATCATAGTCAATTCAAAAATTATGAATCCTCTTATTATAGGACCCGTTGTAGCCTCTACAACACCCTCCAAAAAACCCCCATTTTTAAAATTTTTGGAGCCCCTCGAGCACAAATAAAAGTTAAGTAAAAGTCAGGAAGACTAAGTCGTTGAGTCGCAAATCCTAAATTTTTGGAAAACTGCGACCCCGCGACCCTAAGGTCGCAAGGTCGCAAGGTCGCTAGGTCACATTCCCCTCGAATCACCTCAACATGTGACCTTGTAACCTCATTAAATGCCCACACGTGCAACCCTTTTATATATTGGAGTTCGCTAAGTCGCATTAGAAAAAATGGCTCTGACAGGTCGACTGGAGCAGGATTTTCCCGGATAAGTTGCCATTTTTCCTCCTGTTGTTTCCTTTTTTATTATTCTTTCCAAATCCTTGCATCCCCCAGCCTTTAAATTGTCATTTGACTCACCCATTGTTTTCATTTATTGCTTAGGGTTTTCTTCTGATTCCAGTTTTAATCACACTTGCCCAACTCATCACAATTTCTTATCCAGCTTCTCATGGCCTGTTCCCTACTCAAAAATCTATCCTTTGACTCCTTCTGGACCCATTTAGCCTTGTATGTTTCCAGTTAAAGGGAAAACGACCCCACGCCGCGCGCGCCCAAAACCCCTGGCAAGCCCTAGCGCCACTTGCGACCCCGCGACCTAGTCGCCAGGTCGCAAGGTCAAATTTTCGCGGTTTCTCGAAACTTGTGACCCCAAGACTCGCGACCTAGTCACAAGGTCGTAAGGTCGCATCCCTTCCATTTTCCGAAATCTGCGACTTAGCGACTCCGCGACCCAGTTGCAAGGTCGCAAGGTCGCATTGTCGATTTTTTTCGAAATTTGCGACCCCGCGACCCAGCAACCGAGTTGCAAGGTCACAAGGTCGCATCTTCATCTTTTTTCTCCACTCACAACCCTGCGACCCAGTCGCAAGGTCGCACCTTGGCCATTTTCTTACAATCTGCGACCCCGTGACCCAGTAGGCCCTTTATTTAGTTTTTCCTATGTCCAAGTTGAAGTAATTGATAAACTGTAATTGGTCTTATATCATCATGGCATCTTTCTTATCTTGGGAATCTTTCATGAATATGACAGGTGAATTTGAAGCAAAATTGGAGTGTATACCTGTCCTCTCGGATTCCAGCGACATGGGACCTCCAGTGTCTTGGAAGAAAGACAAGCACTTGGCAGTGGAAGATGTGGAGATGGACATGCCAATGTCCCCACCCCCAATATACAGAGATACTCTTTGCACATTTTTCAAAGGGGATAGCATGCATTGGTACCAATTGTACGTAGAGTTCGCCAAAACGGAATTCCCAGAAGACCTCCCGGATCGGGAAATATACTTACAGGTTAAAAGATCCAAGCTACATCTCGTAGGTGCTCACCCGGCCATATTCCCGTGCCCAGAGGTAATATATTATATTATACAGAAAATAGATCCTAGGAAGTTCGTGATTAGAGACAACGAAGGCAAGGCTTTCGCAACGCTTAAAGGCTCAGATGCCCATGTTTATTACTCGTTGCCTGAGCGAGAAGAATAATTCACAGAAGATTGGGCCAAGGCTCATACAGTTCCTGTAGTTGACACTATAAGGCAATGGTGGGAGGATCTTGAAAAGTTTAAGGTCAAGAAAGACCAGGAATATCCAGTGGCAAGCTTGAGAAAGGTATATAGATTAGTAGCTGCCATGCTTTGCAGATTGTACAGGCGCCCTGATGCCACCACCTTCAATGGCACATGGGAAACTCTCATGGAATATATCACAGTGCACGGCACTCGTTTCAATTGGGCTAGCATATTGATGACCTCCATGCATACAAATTTATCCTCCGCATTGGTGCTAGATGAAGGAATGCCTTCAGAATTCTAAATGGCCTCTTATTTATTAGACGCCGTATATTCGAGGCTACATTTTGAAGGATGGGCACATAACTGGGATCCCACCTAGACCCGTGCAATTCATCTACAAACCAAGGTGTTTTGGGAATCCAGGTATAAGCAAGATATAGAGCCAATCTCCCAAGTATTCATCCCCACTCTATACAGAAAATTATTGGGCCAAGATGCCCCTTGCATGTCTTGGTGAGCCAGGGAGACGCTAAGCCAAGTGGCACATTGGTTTCCTTTCACCGAATATACATTCATCCGAGTCTTTGGCTCATTCAGGGCACCAAATGCTATGCCTCGTTTTGTTACGGACAAAGTGCTCATGCAAGAGGTCTGCTTCCAAATGTCCTCAGGTTTCTCCAGGGTCCTGTCCAAAGGTAAGAAGAAGTCGTGGCCCACGCTACCCATCACTATCAACGCATACACAGTGAAAGACTTCAGAGAGGTAGAGGCAGAGGGAGAAGAGATGAAAATTTATCACTTTAGGGCTTTAGAATACCAAACATACAACCCAGAGCGGATAGTTCCTCAACATTGCAAGAAGGCTAAATTCAAATGGAACTATTAGCATGTTGAACGCCCAGGAGAAGATGAAAGAAGGAACTGGTACAATGCAGATAGAAAACTTGCTCTGAGGGCAGAATCTGGCCAAGAAGACCTGGATGACCAAACCTTGGAAGAAAGGAGTCATAAATTAGGAGGTGCTTCTTCCTCTCTAGCTAAAAAGCCTCGGACCAGTACAAGGCAGGGTACCTCTACCCAACAGAAAGAGATAGAGGCCAAAGCCCAGCAAGAGAGAGAAAATAAAATGAAAGAGGAAGAGGATAAACGCAAGAAGAGCCTAAAGGCTGAACAGAAGAAGAAGCGGGCCGAAGAGGCCAAGAAGGAAAAGGAGGAAAAAGAGGTGAAGGCTGCAGCAGAGTGGGCACTTAAGGAAGAGCTAGAAAAAGCAGAAGCTGACCGCCAGAAGAAAGTAGAGCAAGCTGCAAAAGCCAAATGGAAGAGGAAAGCCAAAATAGAAGCAACAACAGAAGCGGAGCTCAGTCAGAAGAAAGAACAGGAGAGGGCGGAAGCCGAACGCCTACAAAGGGAAAAGGAGGAAAAGAAGAAGAAATAAGAAGAGGATGAAATGCTAGAATACATCGAGGTATCTCCCCTTGAGGTACCTCTAGTCAGTACATGAGCCTCGCTCTCTGATGCCAGCTCCTCTCAGGGACAAGAGGAGGAGGTATTCGACCTCACCAGGCTCACATTCGATCAATTCTCCTTCAAAATCCAACAAGAGAAAAGAAGAAGCCTGGCGCAAAATCCTTCCGCCACATCCACGGTCGCAACCGACAAAGACATAGTCCTTGATACTAGGACTAATCTCGTAATGATAGCATCAGCTGGCATAGCTTTTGCTGTGGCCACGGAAGAAAATGTGACTAGAATGAGTAGAGAGATCGTTTCTCTACAAAATAGACTACAGGAAGCAGAACAGTGGGAGAGAAGGGCAGAACAGGAGAGGACTGCATTGAAAGAGGAGTTTCAACAACTTCGAAGAAAAACTCCGCCTGTCAATGAAGTTCCGCTTGCCATTCTAAAGGATTGCGATGTATTAGAGGCGACCATGAGGCAAGTGTATGGGGAAATGTTCACCATAAAACAAACAGTCGCCCCATTGGTAAGAGCACGAGCGGAAACTAAGCAGAAACATGAGAAACTGAAGGAGGCCTCAGTTGCCTTGGACAGGATGATGGACTGGACAGTGCAATACCCTCAGGCTCCTAAGCATTTGCCAAAGAAGGATTGGATTCATACGCAAGATGCCAAAGTCCAAATTCGTATGAAAATGCAGTCCAAGGATAAGTTGTCCAAGGATTTAGACAAAGTAATGTATGCATATGAACACTTGATCAACATCATCGAATCGATGCATAACCTTCACCATATTCCTTCACTGGGAGCATTGGACGAGGAGAAAACCTGGGAACAAGTAGATCAAGAGATCTAGTCATTTCTGTAGCCCATCAAGCAAGCTGCTGCCGCTCTTGATCTTGCAGCATCACGAGAAAACCTGGGTCATTTTCTTGTCATGCCAGTATGGATTTACACCAAGCTCGCCTCTCTTTCCAACCAGATCTCACAAAAAAAGGAAACTCTAGTCCCAAATTCTTTGGAATGCATGCATCGGTTGAAAGAAGATGTCCCTCTCGTTTCTCCCATAACAGTAGAGTATCAGACCTGGCAAGACTTCCTCAAAGAACAACAGATTGACGCCCCTGACCTCACAATTGCGCGCTCATCTTCATAGCCCAGTGGCAGTAGGTCGCAGGTCGCACCACCCAGCCAGGTCGCAGGTCGCACTCACCAGCCAGGTCTCAGGTCGCAGTCTCCCTCCGGGTCACAAGGCAAGTCAACAGGCAGGCAGGCAAAGAGTTAGGAAGCCTAAAGGGAAAGTTTTGTTATATAAAACTCCCTCCGGGGAAAATGTAAAGGATATTTTTTTTGGAGACTCAAGAGCTATACAACATTGTATTGAAAGACAACACTCTTGTGCATATGAATACAGATACCTGTTAAAACTTCTTTTGAATCTGATGTGTTTTGCTGTGCGAACACTATGAGTATTTCTTATAGAGTTTCAAACATATTTTGATTAATGAAGCTGCACTCTTATCGACATCATTTTATGCATTATGGTTTTCTGTACTCGTGTTAATGATGTTCAGTTTATATTGCTTGCTTAATGGATGTTAATGAATTTGTTTATTAGCATATCGTTTTATCTTTCAGGAAGTAAAGGGGCATCTCGCCATAAAGAACTATTTCTTTTGTGGTCAGAATAGCCTGCAAGCATAACCCCAAAGATGTGTTTCTAACGACACCTCCTTCGGCGTATATGCTTTATTAATTGTCTCGCTATGCATAGTGTAGTATATAGGTTTAATGCATCAATCACATATCTCGTAATCTTGTGAATAAATGTGTGTTTGCAGGTTCAATCGGGTTCTTTTGAGACCAAAGGGAAGGTGACTTAAGCGGTAGCCAGACCCATACGCCGGACGGGATCCCTATTCCAAATGGTTCAAGGTCTAATTGGGACTTTCCACCGGGGAGATCCCCTACTGTTGGCCGGACATATTTTCCCGTCAACAAAATTGGAGCTAGAAGGAGGGCCTGAATGGCATCCTCCTAGCATACAACCAACATTCCATCACAAAATCCCCATGGGGAGGTCATAAACGACGATCCTATACCTCCCCCATTGGAATACATCCCAGGGGAGGAGGTTCCATATTATGAAATTACCAGAGAATAGTTTAGAGCCTTGCGCCCAACTGCCCGCAATCTCATCAAGGATTTGCAATATGCCCCAATCATGAATTTCTTAACCCATAATAGGACCCCTACTGAAAACCTCACTCGTAATGGTGCAATAGTGAGTTCCATACCTCAGTTGGTGAATCTCATGGTTGAAGACCTTGCCACTGCTATCCAGAACAACGAATCGATTCCTGAACTCCAAATAGGTGAAGACGATTTTGGCATTACTGAACCTTTCCCTGATCCCCAGCCCAACCAAGCCCAACAGAACAACAACCAAGTGCTTCCCCCACCTGGGGAAGGTGATGAAGATAAAGGTCGAGGGAACAATGGCGAGGGAAATAGAGCCCGCAGGAATGAAGGCGAGGGAAATAGAGCCTGCAGAAATGAAGGAGAGGGGAATAGAGCCTGCAGAAATAAAGGTGAGGGAAACAGAGGCCATGGGACTGGAGGTAGAGGAGATAGAGGCCATGGCCAAGTACACGTGCCAACCACTGCCACCCAAAGCCAAATAGGCCACCTATTTACAATTGGGGGTACCTTAGAAACATGGCCAACCATGGGAGACATCAAGACGAACACTCTCTCCATGAGGGAGAAGCATCGGTGTCAGGTACGAGGAGTGAATCCGAGCCTGAGATCAGGCACCACCAGTAGGCTAGGAGAGTGCAACCACTTGCCTGGATGGCCCAGTCCCCGTTAGATCTTTTGGGCCCCCTCCACGACCTGCCGAGGCACCCTGAGAAACATCTCCCCAAGTTCGATCCCGAGAAAGGCACCTTGGCCGCGGATCATATAAGCAGCTTCTATCTTTCCCTGCAAATCATGAGGGTTCAAACATATGACGTTGCTTGCCGCCTTTTTCTGCACACTCCTGAAAACAAAGCGGCCACCTGGTACCGCTCCCTCCCAAGTGCCTCCATTACATCATGGGACCAGTTCCATCGCGTATTCCTGAAGAAATTTTCAGAAGACAAAACCCCTTCCATGCTCCTTACAGAGTTAAGCACCATTAAGTGCCATAAGAAGGAGAAGGTTAGAGACTTCAACCAGCGCTTTTCCACCATACTACAAAAGTTTCCCCCCAACCTGGCATTAGATGACTCTATCACCATAGACTACTATACGAAAGCTCTCCCTAGGGATATCACCGTCTTCATAAAACGCGAAGCTCGGCCCACCCTTGCAGCAAACTACGCAGCCACCCTCGCTGTAGAGAGAGACATACTTTCTATAGGAGCCATCGATCACGAGGGGAGATATGACCACAAACCAATCACGAAAAAAGGTCAGTCCTCCACAAACAAAACCACAGATAAAGAGAAGGATGCTTTCGACTTTGAGAGTATAGCAAAGACCCTCAAGCTACTGACAAATGAAGTCTCTGACCTGAAGAGGAAGGGTATAGAATCCATGACTAGCACCAAGGCATCGAAGCCCTTTTCCAGAAAGAGAAACCCCAACACCAACTGACCCCCGTCCAACTCGAACATTGTTCTTAACGTGGAAGAAATAGGAAAAGATAACTTCTGTTCTTTCCACCAGGCTGCCCACTCTGAAAAAACATGCCCACAATGGATCGGCAGCATGACGGTAGTGGTAAATCAGCTTCTGGATGATCAAACCCCAGGGGATGCGGGGGAGGATGATGCTTCCAAACATGATGAGGAGTTTCCCCCGGATGAGGAACCAGGGTCCTCGGTTCTTGCATTTGATATTATCCGCGGGGACAACAATCTTACCGTCACTGACATCAACATGGCAGACAATCCTAAGGCCCAACCCGTAAGAAACTACAGCCTTAGGAGCAAAGGACCAGTTCCTGAACCATCCTTTGATAAGAAGAAAAGGGCTTTCTTAAGGAAAATCCTCCCCCCGGGGAATGAACAACAAGCTGCCCCTGAGAAGCCCACCAATAACAACACCCGAGCAAATTAAAAGAGCAAGCTCCCAGTGGGGTCCCCCAAAACCACTACTAAGCCTTGTCCTCAATCTGATTCCGCTTATAACATTGTAGAGGACATGAAGAAAACCAGAGCTAACATCTACCTATACGAGCTTGCCCGCATCACAAATCAACGAGAACTCATTCTTAAAGCCTTCGCCAATACCTCAACTACGAAACCTGTGAGAAATACGTCCGCACAAGCCAGTCCGAGTGTTCAGTCTATTGTGGACACCATCAATGCAAATTCTATGGGATCTACTCCTCCCTTCCTGTTATCTTTTGAGATTTTCAACTTCAACGTCCATAACTGTCTAGTTGACTCTGGGGCGTCCAAAAACGTCATGCCCCTATCAGTTTTTAAGAAGTTGAACATCCGCCTGGAGAAAACTGACGCGAGGATCATCCAACTTGACAGATCGCAGGTGCCAGCTGTAGGAGAGCTAAATAACGTCATCATCTGCCTTTCATCCGATTCTAGAGTCCACCAATGTATTGACATTGTGGTTGTTGACATTCCGAAAGCCTATAGCCTATTACTCAGCAGAGACTGGTCCAGCAAACTGCAAGGGTATTTTGCCACTGACTGGTCCCACCTGTGGCTTCCTTACAAAGGCTGAAATAACCAAATTAGGGTAGAAATCAAACCATATATGAAATATACCGTGACTGATTTGGATGCTACTAACGAACCCATCAGTTTTTCCCAGGAGGAGCTTGGCATGTGCTTCTTGGAAGCCATTTTTGGATGTTATCATCCTCCTCAGTCTCCAGTAGATCCCTAGATCCAATCTGAACTAACACTCATCACGGAAGACCAAGCCACTCCCGTCTCACACCAAATTGAAGTCTCGCCCCAAACTACAACCCCAAAAAAGCCAGAAAATGACGTGTGGACCCTGTACTATGACAGTTCCAAAACCCACGACGGAGCTGGTGCGAGCTGCATCTTGCTAGACCCTCAAAAGAACAAATTCTTGATATCGTGTCGGCTTGAGTTCCAGTGCACCAACAATACTGTTGAATATGAAGCTCTAATCCTCGGACTCAAGAAGGCATTGGATTTAAAGGTAAGGTGCTTACAAGTCATTGGACACTCTGAGATCATTACTCGGCAGGTACGCAATACCATTCATTGTTTGTCTCCGCATTTAAAAGCGTATCAACAGGAGGTATGGCATCTTATTTCTGCTTTCGATGCGTTTGGAATTAAATCTGTTCTTAGAATGCACAATGCAGCAGCCGATACTCTGGCTAATGCTGCTACTAGATTTACCCCTTTGAGGGATGGCTTTTCTATTGAAGTTATATATAGACCCTTCGTGCCAGATAATATTACTAATTTACGCGTTTTTGATGATGATCAACAGATATTGGAATTTATGCTAAACACTGAAGTATTCAAAGACGCAACAATTGATGAGGCGGATCACGACCAAGCTTTGCAGGAAGAGCATGACCAACGCAAGGAGAACCCCATGCCCAAGGGGATAGTGTCACTTGAAAAGCTCTTTGATCTGCAAAGCCGATTTCGCGGCCCCCCAAATACCAAAGTACAAAGTTCCATCTTGGCTCATCGACAAGTGAACTTGGGATTAGATGAGAACCCGAAGTTCATTAACCTTGGGAAAGACTGTACTGACGAAGAGACGTAGGCCTTTACCCAACTATTTTTGAAGTATCGAGACGTATTTGCTTGGACATATGATGATTTACGTATGTACGATACTCGGATTATTCAGCACGTGATACCCATGAAGGAAGGCATGAAACCGTTTCAACAAAAGCTCAGAAAAGTGCATCCTACTTTGGAACCGATGATTCTGAAATAACTTAAGAAGTTGTTGGATGCACGCATCATCTTCAAAGTTCGTCACTCCACATGGGTGTCAAATTTGGTCCCGGTACGGAAGAAGTCTGGGGAGATCCGCTTATGTGTGGATTTCTGGAATTTGAATCGGGCCTCAAATAAAGACAATTACCCAGTGCCACCTATGGAACAAATATTGCAAGCTGTGTCTGGATCCGAGATGTTCTCCTTATTGGATGGGTTCTCTGGTTACAACCAGGTGCTTATAGCTGAGGCCGACAGATTGAAAACTACCTTTCAGACCAAATGGGGAACGTTTGCTTTCAAGCGCATGCCTTTTGGATTGATAAATGCGGGGGCAAATTTCCAACGGGCCATGGATATAGCTTTCGGTGGTTTGATAGGGAAAAGCGTGGTAGTCTATTTGGATGACGTCACCGTGTTTTCAAAACACCAGGGCGATCATTTACGCCACCTCAAGCAAATCTTCGAGAGGTGCAGGAAGTACGGGATTTCACTTAAACCGAAGAAGAGTGTTTTCACTGTGGTGGAAGGAAATTTGCTGGGCCACATTATAAATAAGCAAGGCATTGTTGTAGATCCAGATCGGGCAAAAGCCATTGCCCAGATTTCCTCCCCGAGCAGTAAGAAAGTAATGCAATCTTTCCTGGGAAAAATCAATTTTGTCTGTAAATTCATATCGGATTTCGCCCAGATAGTCAGGCCTTTGCAGGGAATGATAAAAAAGAATGCAGTGTTCAAATGGAATCTACCATAGAAGGAGGCCTTCGACAAAATCAAGCACACTATAGCTGAAGCGCCATCCCTCCAAAGTCCATATTTTAGCAGAGGTTTTATCCTGTATACTTTCGCTTCAGATTCATCACTTGCAGTAGTCCTCACGCAGAAAGATAGCAACAATGATGAACGGCCCATATCCTTCATGAGTACTGGTTTACAAGGAGCAGAATTGAACTACCCTGAAATCGAAAAGCAAGCTTATGCAGTCTACAAGGCAGTCAAACATTTCAGGCCATACATTTTGAAAAACCATGTCACGGTTTTCGTCCCCCACCCGGCTGTCCGCTCACTGTTTGTGCAGCAAGAGCTAGGCAAGAGGCGACGCAACTGGGTGGGGTGCCTGAAAGAGTATGATTTAGAGTTTAAACCAACACACACCATTAAAGGACAAGGATTATGCCAAATGGCTGCGGAGGCTGCAAGTTCACGTGGAGTTGAAGAAGAGTGTTGGGAATAGGAAATCAACATGTATCAGAGTGACCACGTGCCTCAGCAGACAAGCCCTTCTTGGTACTCTGAAATTTCAGGATACTTAGCCCAGGGCGTCCTGGACCCTACCCTAACTGCCCGGCAGAAACGCGCGATCAGACTCAAAGCTGCATCTTACCAGCTGATCCAGGGTAAGATTTTCAAGAAACATTACGATGGAGTCATGCTACACTGCTTGGAGCATGATGAAGCGCAGAAAATCTTGACTGAGCTGCACGACGGACCAGCTGGAGGTCATTTTGCAGGTGATACCATCGCCCACAAGATAATGCATGTAGGATACTACTGGCCAACCCTTTTTAGAGATGCGCATGCATATGCCCGGAAATGCACTCAGTGCCAAAAATTCGCAAACCGGGAAGCACGGCCAGCCACTCCCTTACTATCAGTAGCAGTGGAGGAACCCTTTCAGCAATGGGGTTTGGACGTCATTGGTGAAATCATACCTCACTCCTCCAAGCAACACCAGTATATTCTTACTACTACTGATTATTTCACCAGGTGGGTCGAAGCAGCACCTTTACGCCAAATCAATGATCAAGAGGTAATAGAATTCGCCACTCATTCCATCATCACCAGGTTTGGCGTTCCAACTTCCTTGGTTTTTGATAATGCAACTTACTTTTCATCTTTTAAATTATACGATTTTGCTCTGGAAAATGGTATTGTTCTTAAACATTCTGCAAATTATTATCCCCAAGGAAATGGGTTAGCTGAGTCAACTAACAAAAATCTTATCCACATCATTAAGAAGACCCTGTTGTCCCACCAGCGCATCTGGCACAACGCTCTTCACAATGCACTCTGGGCCGACCGTGTCACGCCCAAGTCCTCCTTAGGCACCTCTCCGTATTTTCTCGTGTATGGAAAAGAAGTTGTTCTTCCTCCCCATTTATCTCTCCCTGCCCTTCAGCTGTCCCAAGAATTTCATGGTACCCCATTCCCTACCTTGCAGACTCGGATCGACACCCTACTAAAGTTGGAGGAAGAAAGACAAAAAACCCAGGAAAAGTTCGCCATCCACCAAAGCCGAATCAAGAGATGGTTTGATAGAAAGTCCGCATGGAATAAAAACTTTGAGATAGGAGACCCGGTCCTGAAGTGGGATAAAGCTCACGAAGAAAAGGGAAAACATTCCAAGTTCCAAGCACTATGGACAGGTCCTTTCCAAGTTAAAGAGAAATTAGGTTCCCACACGTTTAGACTGCAAACTCTTGAGGGAAGAGTTGAGGTCCTCCCGGTAAACGGGCATGACCTCAAACATTACTTCACTTAGCAGCCCTTAGGGGCTACCTTATCCTTGTACCATAGTTTCCATTTTAGTTCCTTTTGTCAAGAAAAAAAAAAAAAAAGAAAGAAAGAAAGAAAGAAGCGGAAGGACTTGTCAGAGCCACGCAATTGGCACACTGCAACAGGTTCTATGCTGATGGAAGGCCTTTTCCTGATAAACACAAAGGTGGTAAAAGCTTGTTTGCTACCGGCACCTAAAGGCAGCACATGATCTAGCTCAAGCCATCAAGCGGGGAGCCCACCTAGCAAGTTTGAGAGGGTGTCTGCAAAAGAAAGTGCGATGCAATGGTAACTAGATCTAAAGGGAACAGAGGTACTCCATGCTACGTCAGGGCATCCGGGAAAAACCAAAGTCCTCATACCAGACCAGGAGAAACCTCTCTACAAGTAAAATAAGTCGGGATCCCTCATCCGCCCAGGCAAAAAATTGCCCATCTCAAATAAGTGCCACGAGCACATCTAAATAAGTGCCTCAGGCACATTCAAAACAAGTGCAATAGCACACCAATAAAGGGTAAAGGATTGAGAAAGGATTCCTGCACAGAGAGGTGATGTAACGACTCCGCCGGGGTACTGACCAGGCTCGCTGGTAGCAGAGCAACGTTCACGATTCCTACGCAGTGACTCCGCCGGGACCGAGAGGTTCGCTGGCAGTGGAGCAACACGATGAGGACAAAATAATCGTACCGGACCCTGTAGCCGCCTGGAGTTCTCCAACCCTTTCGGTCCTGAGACCTGAAGAAATGAAATTTGGTTTACCAGCACCCGAACGAGCCAGCAGGCCAAGCAACCTCGCAAGGTGCAAAAAAACTAGGCAGTGTTGACCTTAAGGTAAAAGGAACAGCTAGCGAAGGCCCCTCCCTCCCCTCTCCAAGGCTAACCATCGATAGAGACTTTGAGTTCGTCCAGTGAATCGCCATTTGTTGTAGCCTCTACAACACCCTCCGGAAAAAAAAACCCCCACTTTAAATTTTTTTGGAGCCCCTTGAGCACAAAGAAAATCTAAGTAAAAAGTCAGGAAGACTAAGTCGCTGAGTCGCAAATCCTAAATTTGTAGAAAACTGTGACCCCGTAGCCTTGTGACCCCGCGACCCTGAGGTCGCCAGGTCGCAAGGTCGCAAGTTCACATTCCCTGCGAACCACCTCAACGTGCGACCTTGCGACCTCATTAAATGTCCGCACGTGCGACCCTTTTATATATTGGAGGTCGCTAGGTCGCATTTTTCATATGCAGCGGATAGAAAAAACGGCTCTTACAGGTCGACTGGAGCGCGATTTTCCCGGGTAAGTTGCCGTTTTTCCTCCTGTTGTTTCCTTTTTTTATTATTCTTACCAAATCCCTGCATGCCTCAGCCTTTAAATTGTCATTTTCCTCAGCCATGGCTTTCATTTCTTGCTTAGGGTTTTCCTTCTGATTCCAGTTTTCACCACGCTTGCCTAACTCATCACAATTTCCTATCCAGCTTCACATCGCCTGTTCCCTACTCCAAAAGTTGGCCTTTGACCCTGTCTGGAACCATTTAACCTTGTATTTTTCCAGTTAAATGGAAAACAACTCCACGCCGTGCGCGCCCAAAACCCCCGCCAAGCCCTAGCGCTACTTGCGACCCCGCGACCTAGTCGCAAGGTCGCACTCTATGTTTTCTCGCAACTTGCGACCATGCGACCCAGCGACCCAGTCGCAAGGTCGCATTTCCGTTTTTTTCCCGAAATTTGCGACCCCGCGACCCAACGACCCAGTCGCAAGGTCGCATCCTCATCCTTTGTCACAATCCGCAACCCCGCGACCCTGCGACCCAGTCGGAAGGTCGCAAGGTCACACCTTGGCCATTTTCTTACAACCTGCGACCCCGTAACCCAGTAGGCCATTTATTCAGTTTTTCCTGTGTCCCACTTAAAATAATTGATAAACTGTAATTGGTCTTATATCTTCATGGCGTCTTTCTTAACTTGGGAATCTTTCATGAATATGACAGGTGAATTTGAAGCAGACTTGGAGTGGCACATTGGTTTCCTTTCGCCGAATATACATTCATCCGAGTCTTTGGCTCGTTCAGGGCACCACATGCTATGCCTCATTTTGTTACGAACAAAGTGCTCATGCAAGAGGTCTGCTTCCAAATGTCCTCGGGTTTCTCCAGGGTCCTGTCCAAAGGTAAGAAGAAGTCGTGGCCCGCACTACCCTCACTATCGACGCATACACAGTGAAAGACTTCAGAGAGGTAGAGGCAGAGGGAGAAGAGATGAAAAGTTATCACTTTAGGGCTTTAGAATACCGAACATACGACCCGGAGCAGATAGTTCCTGAACAATGCAAGAAGGCTAAATTCAAATGGAACTATCAGCATGTTGAACGCCCAGGAGAAAATGAAAGAAGGAACTGGTACAATGTAGATAGACAACTTGCTCCGGGGGCAGACTCTGGCCAAGAAGACCCGGATGACCAAACCTTGGAAGAAAGGAGTCATAAATTAGGAGGTGCTTCTTCCTCTCTAGCTAAAAAGCCTCGGACCAGTACAGGGCAAGGTACCTCTACCCAACAGAGAGAGATAGAGGCCAAAGCCCAGCAAGAGAGAGAAAAGAAAATGAAAGAGGACGAGGATAAACGCAAGAAGAGCCTAAAGGCAGAACAGAAGAAGAAGCAGGCCGAAGAGGCCAAGAAGGAAAAGGAGGAAAAAGAGGCGAAGGCTACAGTAGAGCGGGCACTCAAGGAAGAGCTAGAAAAAGCAGAAGCTG